>CM028131.1:116838333-118199166 GCA_016271365.2 Neoceratodus forsteri
TTCGGCTTCGCTAGTCGACAACCCGTCCGACAGGTTGAGAAAGATCTCGACTGCGTCGACGGGAGTCTCGGTCAACTGACCTAACGGGGACACCGTGAAGCCAGTGGCCGAAGCCGCAGGATCGACCGAAGTCAATGGTCGACTACTCAGGGAAGGGGACCTCTCCCACTCCCAAGAGCGTCGACAGTCGGACTTACCCTTGTCCTTCTTCGTTTTGGACTGAGAGGAAGGTCCAGAAGATGAAGGTCTCTCTCCCTTGGTGGATAGAGACAGACAAAGCTCCTTAAAGGAAGCAGAATATGAGGACCCCAGTTAGAGCGGGATAAATGCTGCGGCCGAGGAAGGAGCGGTCTGCGTCGCCTCCTCTTCGAGGGCGATCATCCGCTCTAGCTGATCCGCTGAGCCCGCCGCCGCGGAAACCGCCAACCCGGCCTCTTTCGACTTAACCGGAGGGTACGTTGGTTGCCTGTTGCAGACGGCAGCACGGGCAGGACGAGCCGAGAAAGAAGAGCACAGGTCGCAGCCCGCGGGTCGTGCTCAAGGCCCAAGCAGTAGACGCACGTGGAGTGCGGATCTGTCCGAGACATCTTCTGCCCGCATGGGCATCTCCGAAAACCGGGAGTCGATTTGTCCATCGCAGTTCGCAAGGGAAATAGTTGACCAAAGTCAAGAAAACCTTAAAGTATAATCTCGGAAAACCAAAGAGTTAGGAACCAGTCTTAAGCACGGAGCATTAAGGAGGGAACCTGGGCTTCCAAGCGGTAAGGAAGATCTGGCGTCATGGGGCGGAGCCGAGAGTTTTACCACCCGAATGGGTGGGAGGAGCCAGCTTGAAGACCTTCTGGCAAGATTTAAAGCAGCAAGGATACATGTCAATAAGTGTGGATGAATAACATATCCATGTCCCTAGAAATACTTTTTCTGGGCACCCAAAATCCCGGATGCCCAGCTTAGTGAGAAAAGCCTTCTGCCACATTCTCTGTATGAGAACAGTAGATTTTTTTTAAGTTCTTCAGCCACAGCTGAACTCCTGCTGACGACTGCAGTGTGTGTTGTGAGCCACCTTTCCTGGTGTCTAATGGTGTCCCTCACTTCCTGATCACTGTCCCCTTACTTCAAAATATATTCCCTGGTGTCTAGTGGCACCCCCCACCCTCAGATCACCATCCCCTAGTCCCTGGTTTATTTATGTACAGTGCTCTCTCACTATAATGAACCAAATGGGAGCCATAACATGGGTTTGTTGTAGCGCCCTGTTCGTTATATCGAGTGACCCTATTTTGAGCGATGAAGGGCTGGTTTACAGTACGTTAACAGAACTGCCCACCTGCTGACACTCACGTTCCCTCTATATCCTCTCATTCAACCCTGTAACATTACAGGACAGCAGAAGTTATTTGGTTTATTTATTTTTAACACAGACTTCTGTCTTACTTGAAGCAGAAGCAGGTTTCGTCTGCTTTCTGTTTGTACCTCAGCCACTCACACTGACTGCCTGCCCGCTCATACTCACATTTCCTGATGTTCTCAGCAGTTCTCAGATGTTTTACTTGCACTGACTGCCTGCAGCCCACCCACTTACACTCACACTCCCCATAGATCAAGCAGCGGCAGCTGGTAAAGAGAGGTCAACTGTCTTCACTTGTCATGGCCCTGACGGTGCGGTTAAAGAGAATAAAAGTACCAGTATTTGTACAAATCTTGAACACCTTGACAATGCTGCCAGAGCACTGAACATTAGGCAGTTTATGGTTCCAGAGGAGGCAGACCTGCCCTGATGTTCTCAGAAGTCATAACAGGACAGGACAAGTTACTGTATATACCAACCCACCCTCCGATAGCCGTCCCCTAGTCCCCGGTTTATTTATATACTGTATTTATATAATCCAACACTGGAATGCCCATCTCCAGTGTCGGATACTCCCCCAGCCCCTTGTTTTATTATATAGCTGACATTAGGGGCCCAATCCTCATATCAGCATTAAAAGCCCCTCCCTCAGCAGTGTGGGACACTGGGGAGCCCACTCCCAGTGTCCCAAAAGAAAAAAATTACTTACCATAGTAATCTTGTTTCCTCCCAGTGATACTCAGGTATTCATAACTTTCTGCAGTAAGCCTTCTAGGTAGGACTGCCCGGAGAGAACAGAACACATGCAAATGATGGAATTCTTTGCACGTAACAACTTTTCAAATGCTGCCCTATACTAACTGCCAGTGTTCTAAGCTACTCAGATTTTCTAGAAGCCTGGAAAGGCAAGCCTGTGGAGCCATAATACTGGAAGTATTAATGATCAGCATAAATCAAGATAATAAAGAATTTAAAAACCCATAACCTCCTAATAAAACCCTCCAACTGGAGGGAGAAACACAACAAGGAACCCCCAAAATGTCAGAATCACCAGAAAAAGGAGGGGGAAAACACATGTGAACCCTATTTGCCAAAAGTTGAACTCAAAAGTGGCATGTATACATATATCTCTGGTAGCACAGCATGCAGGAGCTGCAGAATAAGGGGTGCTAGCTGCACATTCGAGCAGACTTGATAGACCTCTAGGCCTTTATCTGCTGGCAAATTTCATATGTTCGTAGGAGTGCAGAGGCTGAGGTTCTGGAAGGGGAGGCAGGGTGGGAAATTATGAATACCTGAGTATCACTGGGAAGAAACAAGATTACTATGGTAAGTATTTTTTTTCTTCTAACCCCAGTAATACTCAGATATTTATAACATTCGGCAGACTACATAGCAGTACCTCTGGAGATGGGCACAGAACTTTATTTTGGAAACAGACTTTGTAGGACTGCTGTACCAAACCTAGCATCACCCCTGGATTAAATATCCAGGTTGCAATGCTTTGTAAGGGTGTGTACTGTCTTCCAGGTAGCTGCTTTAGAAATGTCAACCAGTGGAACCTTCCTAGCAGCTGCCAAGGTAGCAGCTGTCCCTCTTATGGAATGAGCCCTCAACCCTGTTGGGGGCTCCCTACCTGCTTTAGTGTTAGAGAACTGGATACACTGGACTATCCATTAAGAAATAGACCTTTCTGAGGTTTTTCCCACATCTCTATAAGTCAGGAACGTACAGTTAAGTAGGAACTTACTGTAACAGTAGATCTTCGAGACAGGTTCCTTCAGTAGGTTATCACATATGGGACTGGCGTCACCTGGTGTCGGGCCACACGGCAGACTTTTCTAGCAATACCTGATGGGGGACCGCACACCCATCATGTGACTGACGTCAGCATGACTGTATATAGTGGGTGGTCCTCACGCCCCCCCCTCCAGTTCTCCCACCGGAGCCAGGAAGAGGCCTTACAGCAGGAGCGAACAGGAATTGGAGTCCCTGTAAAACATAAAATGAGGGGAAGGAGGGAGGGAAAAATATGACCTACTGAAGGAACCTCTCTCAAAGATCTACTCTTACAGTAAATTCCTACATAACTGTCCTATCTTACTTCGAGAGGGTTCCTTCAGTAGGTCATGACATATAGGACAGAGTCCCAAGCAGCTCCTCCAAGGAGAGACTGAAAGAAACTAGGGAGGAGGAAAACTAACTCCAATGGAAAACTGAAGTCCAGAATGGACCCAGCCTAGGAAAGAAGGCCCTGCAGGACGGCTAGGCCAAAGCCAGCCCTCCGCCTAGAAGCAATGTCCAAACTGTAATGTTTGGTAAAGGTGTGGACAGAACTCCAAGTAGCGGCAGCACAAATGTCAGCCATAGAAACGTTCCGTAGGAAGGCCACGAAGACAGCCATGCCCCTAGTAGAATGACCTCTTATGGAACCCAGAAGAGGTTTATCATACTTTTGGTAACAGTATCAAATGTAGTTACCTAACCATTTGGAGAGGCCCTGCTTAGAAACCAGTTTGCCCCTTGATCTCGGGGCAAAAGAAACAAACAACTGGTCGCAAGACTGAAACTCTTTAGTCTGATGGGTATAACACCGAAGGATCCGATGGACATCCATCGTGTGAAGGAGTGCCTCACCTCTGTTAGAGGGGGAAGGGTAATAAACTGGAAGCTCCACTGATTGGTTCAGCGTGGCTTCTGACACCACCTTGGGAAGAAACCTTGGATGCATTCTGAGGACCGCCCAATCCCGAAGGAAAATCAAGTAAGGCTCCTTGCAGACTACAGCGTGCAGCTCCGAAATCCTTCAGGCTGAGGTGATAGCCACCAGAAAGAGCACCTTCCAGGACAGGAAGTGCAGATCACAGCTCATAGCCGGTTCAAAAGGAGGAAGGGTGAGTTTTTCCCAAGACAAAGTTCAAATCCCAAGGTGGAGTTGAGCTGCAGATGGGGGTTTCAGATGAAGGATCCTTTTCAGAAAGGTCTTTGAGACCTCCAGCTGAGCCACAGGTTTACCATTCACTAGCTCATGATACGCCAAGATAGCTGAGATATGGATTTTTAAAGAAGAATAGGACAGACCGGAGTCCGATAAGTGAAGGAGGTATTCCATGACTTGGGGGGCTGAGCAGGAGAAGGGGTTCCAACCTTTGGCAGCTGCCCAAATAGAAAACCGCTTCCACTTCAAGGCGTAAGTGGAACGGGTGGATGGTTTTCTGGCCTCAATGAGGACTCGAGCAACCCTGGAGGAAACCCCAAAGTGAGAAATCGCTATGTCTGCAGGAGCCACGCATGAAGATGTAGGGTCCTGAGCCCCAGATGAACCAGTCGACCTAATCGCTATGTCTGCAGGAGCCACGCATGAAGATGCAGGATCCTGAGCCCCAGATGAACCAGTCGACCTTGATCCTGAGTTAGGAGGTCATAAGTCAGTGGAAGTGGAACTGGAGATTCTCTGGAAAGCTGTTGCAACAACAGGAACCAGATTTGTCTCGGCCAGAAAGGGGCGATGAGGATCATCTTGGCCCTCTCGACTTGGAGTTTGAGAACAACTCTCTGCAGAATGGGAAACAGGGGGAAAGCATACAAGAATTTCCCTGTCCACGATAGAGACGATGCGTCGCTCCAGAAAGCACCTTGTTCTGGAGAGAGTGAGCAAAACTTAGGAAGTTTTGCGTTGAATTGGGAGGTGAAAGAGTCGATTTCTGGATGCCCCCAATTTTAGAAGATGGGATTCCGACACTTCCTGATGCAGTTCCCATTCGTGGGCGAGGGTCCGAGTCCTGCTGAGACTGTCCGCCAGGACACTGAGAATGCCTGGAACATGCACGGCCACTAGGACCAGAAGATGCTGGACTGCCCAGTTCCACACCCAGGTTGTCTCTCTGCAAAGAGGGTATGACTGGGTTCCTCCTTGTTTGTTAATGTACCAAACTACAGACATATTGTCCATTTGGATCAGCAGTGTTCCCTTTGGTAGCAGGGTCTGAAAGGCCTGTAAGGCATACAAGACCGCCCTGAGCTCCAGAACATTGATGTGGAGAGAAGTCTCCAAGCCGGACCAAAGGCCTTGAGCTTGATGTTCCCCCAGGTGAGCTCTCCACCCCATATTCGAGGCATCCATGGTGAAGGTAGCTGCTGGTGCAGGGCTTCGTAATGGAAGTCCCAGGGAAAGATTGTGAAAATCCTCCCACCACTGTAAATCCCTCTGGACCACTGAAGAGACCAGGATCGGATGGTCCAGGTCATCCGGAAGCTGATCCCACTGCACACGTAATGACCACTGAGTGATTCTCATGTGTAGCCTTGCTAGGGGAACAGTCGTGATGGAGGCCGCCATCAGGCCCAAAAGGCGAAGAACCTCCCGAGCAACGATGGTCCTGAGGGAGGCTACTTTTTGAGCCTGACTGACCAGGGTCTGCACCCTGTCAGGAGGGAAGAAAGCTCTGCACTGGACAGTATCCAGAACTGCCCCAATAAACTGCAGTCTCTGGGCAGGGATAAGAGATGACTTGGGAACACTGACCGTGATCCCAAGTTGACTGAATAGGTCCAGTGTGAAAGAAAGAGCTTCCAACAAAAGATCCCTGGATGAGGCTGATATCAGCCAGTTGTCCAGGTAAGGGAACAATGCAATACCCCTGCAGTGCAGGAATGCTGCCACCACTGCCAGGCACTTGGTAAAAACCCGAGGTGCCGAAGACAGGCTGGAACTGGAAATGTTCCCCTTGGAAATAGAAACACAGGAATCGGCAGTGACTAGGGAAAATGGGGATGTGCAGGTAAGCATCCTGCACATCCAGGGCACAGAGCCAATGGTTCTCCATCAGTAGAGGAAGAAGGCCCTGGAGCGTCAGCATGCAGAATTATTTGTACTCAACATACTGATTGAGTTGACTCAAGTCGAGTATGGGTCTGAAGTCCCCAGTCTTTTTTGGAACCAGGAAGAAATGGGAATAAAACCTTTTTCCCCTTTGCCCGAAGGGAACTCGCACGATTGCTTCTTGGAGCAAGAGTGAATTGACCTCCTCGCGAATGAGAAGAGCCTGGTCCCGGAAGTAAGAGGATTTCTACGGAGGAGTGTCCAGGGGACTCTCCAGAAACTCAATGGTGTGTCCGACGGACACCAGTTGCAGGACCCACTCATCTGAGGTTATCGCTGTCCACTCCTGCATGTGGTGGGTGAACCCCCCCCACCTGCTCCCCATTGTGAGGCTGAGGCTGCAGTGGGGCAGGAGAGTCAAAAAGTGGCGGGACGTTCAGCAGGAGGTCCTCCTGAATGTCTCTGATTCTTGGAGGTGGGAGGTGTAGCAGTACCCGTGGCCTTGCGATTCCCTTGGCATCGTGTCTGAGTGTTCTTCCTCTGCCTCCTGGTCCTTTTCTGAAAGGGCTGCTGCTGTTACTGGGTGCCTGATCGGTACATGGACCTAACGGATCTAAGGGCCACTCCCTTGTCCTGTAGATCCATTATGATGTCCTTGGTATCTCCACCAAAAAGGACTGAGCCTCAAAAGGGGGCATCCTGAATTGCCAACTGTACTTCAGTGGCAAGCCCAGAGAGACAAAGCCAGGAATGCCGCGTAAAGGCAATGGCACTTGCCAAGGTACAGACCACTGAATCGACAGTCATAAGTGGCTCGAAGAGCATGCCTACAGGAGATCTTGGAGAGGCAAAGATCCTTGGCAAGTTCATCCTTGAGGGGCGAAGGGTCCATAGATTGGACCTTCGCCTCTAGCCTGGCCATAGTCTGTTTCTGCTAGGACACCATGTGGGCCATGTAACTAAGGGAATGAAGGGCGCACGTGGCTGACGAGTAGACTGTCTTTCCGAACTGGTCCATCAGCCTTGACTCTTTGTCAGGAGGTGTCGTGCTCATGTGCTTAGGAGCTGTGGAGCGATCATGAGCTGCCAAAATGACCACAGATTCTACCTTAGGATGAGCCTTCATAAAAGGGGCATCCTTTGGCACCCGGTAGAGCCTGTCCACCCTCTTGGGGACAGCTGGGATGGAATGGGGCATCTGCCAGATGGCGGTGATGAGGTCTTGATGAATTGCCATCCATGGGGGAACAGGAAAAGAGGGCAGAGACTCTAAGTCCAGGTGTTCCGTGAGTCTCTGCCTCATAGGATCCTGGTCCTCTGACTCCCAGTCGAAGTGGTCCCTTAAGGCCCTCAAGAGGTCCAAAAAGGAAGGATCCTCCAGAGGGGATTTCGGGGAAGAACTTCCTTTTGTATCCTCTGGTCCTCCACATGCTCCTCCTCCGAGGAATCTTCCCTCCCATCGGAACTATCTTCTGCCTCCTTGACAGGACGACTGAAGTCCCACTGGGGAACATCCTGTCCAGTCTTCCTTGAGATGTGGACGGTAGAAACAAAACTGCTCAGGAAAGGGGACCTAGGAAGCCGTGGTTGTGGGAGCCTAGCTTCCAGGTCCGTAACCAGCTCCAATCTGGCCCCCTGCCACCAAGACTGAATCACGGTCTTGAAATCTGGAACCACCGGAGGGGGGGGGGAGCCATCTGAGGCTGGGGGGCAGATGGAGGAGGAGGAGCGACCGGAGGGGGTTAGTACCCCTGGAGACCCATATAGTGAGAATATGGGTTGAATCCAGGGTGGGACTGTCTAAAGTGACTCCAATCAGGAGTGGAACCCCCTACCGGGTAGGGATTCCCAGGATACCCAAAAGGGTAATGGGGGACAGTTCAGGGTCTGGTATAAATCCCTGATGTCATATCTGGCATCGGGGGGACCCACCGTTGTATAGATTAGAGGAGGGTCCGGCGTCAGGACAGCCCACATCTGGGGCACCAACGTCGGCACCGGCGCAACCCAATCCGGCACCAGAAGGGGGGCTGGCGTAGGAGGGGCCGCCGTCGGAACCAGATGAAGGGGCTCTGGCATCGGGGTCGGGTCCGGCATCGGGACCAAAGGTAGTGGCCGACTGACTGATCCCAGCTGAGGGACTGTCGTCGGGATCATCGGCATCGGAGAAAGCGTTGGTATCCCACTGGAAGGCAGAGGGGCCTCCATAGTAAGGCCAGACAGCTGTGAAGCACCCTCCTGATCTGGGACCCCAGCAGGGAAACACGGAGATGTACCCGAAACATTGACAGGGTTGATGGGGCCTCCAATCCCATCACCGAACACATCCGAGGGTGAATTTGAGGACATGGGCAAGGAAGGAGGAGGGAGAGGGGCTTTCTCCCTCTGGTCCCACCAGATGTCGGGTGAGGCACCGTTAGGCCCCAATGGGGGAACCAAGCCTGTGCAGTCGCCAGAGACGGCCGACTTAGCGGGCAGGGTCAGGTGGTCAGGGGTTGAGCTCCCGGCCAACTTAACGACCGGAAGTGGGTGACTACCCCTGGCTGGGGGAGTCGACTTACTGGCCGCAGCGTGGTCCCCGGAGGAGCTGGGGGTCGACTTATCGGCAGAGGCAGCACAGTCGCCAGAGGAGCCGGCGGCCAACTTATCCGCCAGAGTCTTGTCTGACTTACCGTCCGGTTGTTTCCTGGGCGTTAGCTTAGCATTGCTTGTCGATGGCCTGGTGTTGTTCATAGAGCGATCCCACTCCCTAGACTTCTCCATGTGTTTTCTGGAAGGGGAAGATTTTTCAGACGAATCCCTGAGGCACTCCATCTTTTTCTCCAAGGAGGCCAAACGAGACTTAAGAAGGTGAGCCTCCAATGCCTACTGTCTCCGTTTTTTGGTGGCCTGGCTGAATAACTGGCACTCAGGGCAGGAGGAGATAAGATGGTCTGGGCCTAGGCAGAGATGTGTGTGGGATCTGTGTGCCACAAGATGAGCACTTTTTCTTTGGAGAAGACATCAAGTAGGAAAGAACTATATAAATTGAAAATTGCGAGGTAAAATACAGACGCGATTAGAAACTTTCACGATGATCAGTAATGGAAGTCTGCTATGTGACTGACACGAGGTGATGGCGGGAAAAAACTGGTGGGCAGGCGTTGGGACCGCTCACTATATACAGTCACACTGACATCAGTCACGTGATGTTGGGTGGGCGGTCCCCCGTCAGGTACTGTTAGAAAAGTCTGCCGTGGAGCCCGACGCCAGGTGGCGCCAGTCCTATATGTGATGACCTACTGAAGGAACCCTCTCGAAGTAAATTCAGCTGTTTTCTGTCCTGCCTATGGTCCTTAGTGGCTGTCATGTAGTAGCTAAGAGCTCTTTTGACATCCAGACTGTGAAGTTTTCTTTCGCCTGAGATGGAATGCTCAATGAAAAAGACAGGTAAGGTGATGGATTGGTTAATGTGGAAATCAGAAACCACTTTAGGGAAAAAATGTCCTGTTTGTTCTCAGGACCACCTTGTCCCTGTGGAGTGAGTTATAGTCCTGTTCAATGCAGAGAGCCTGAAGCACACTGATTCTTCTTGCAGATCTATTTGCCACTAGGAAAACTGTTTCCCATGTGACATATTTTAGATGAGCTGAAGACATGGGTTCAAATGAATGCCCCATGAGTTTGGCTATGCACACACACTGAGGTCCCATGCTGGTACCGGTTCCCTATGGGGAGGGTGCAGATGGGCCAGATCCTTAAAGAGCCTCCTAAAAACAGATTCTGAAGCCATTAATATCTTTGCTCCAGCAGAAATGTAAGCGGATACTGTGGCCAGGTGACCCTTCAAGGTGCTGGGCTGCAGTCCCAGGGAATGTGAGAAAGGTAGCCAAGAACAGCTGATACCCCAGCCTGTACTGGCACTAATTCCAAGGTTGAACACCAGATAGAGAACCTTTTCCATTTGGAAGAATACGTTTTCTTAGTGGAGGGGTTTTCTGTATCCTTTCAGGATGTCCAACACTGCTTCAGAGAGGTGTAGACTCGCATATTCTAGGTCCTCAAGAGCCAAGCTTTGAGATTGAGAGACCCGAGATTCAGGTACAGCAGGGTTCCCTGATTGGAGGTTAACAGGTTGTGCCTCCTGGGTATTGGTTTGGCTACAGACATGGAAAGTAGAAGAGAGTACCATGGCTGCCTGGGCCAGTTTGGAGCTATCAAGATTAGAGGTGCTGAATGGGACCTGAGCTTGACCAGTACCCAGAATACTAGGGGAAAGACATACGGGTACTTCCCTGACCAGTCAAGAGCTAGGGCATCCAGAGACAGTGTACACCAGTCTGGTGGCTTGCAGCAATACTGTGGCAGGTGGTGATTCTGGTGGGATGCAAACAAGTCTACCTCTGGAGTGCCCCACCTCCTGAAGATCACTTATACCACTTGCCTGTTGAGAGTCCATTCATGGTGAGCCTGGTTGATTCGACTCAGGGCATCTGCCAGGGTATTGTATTTTTCTGGCAGATGAATTGCCTGCAGGGATACTCCCAAGGAGTAAGCCAGGATCCAGATTTCCATGGCTTCTGTGCAGAGAGGATCCGACCTACATAGAAACATAGAAGTTGACGGCAGATAAGGACCACAAGGCCCATCCAGTCTGCCCATTTCTTTTTCTACCTTATAAATGTGCCATCGGCCTTTGCTCTGTCAGTGGCCTATCTATTCATAGTCATTTGTATTGCTCCTTTATGCCTATCCCATGCCTCTTTGAAGCCCTGCACTGTATTCATAGCTACCATTTCTTGTGGTAAGCCATTCCATGCATCCACCACCCTTTCTGTGAAAAAGAATTTCCTCATATTCCCCCTTAATCGGCCCCCCTCTAATCTCATGCTGTGTCCTCTTGTCCTGATATTTTTCTTATATTTAAACATTAGACTCTTTCACCTTGTTTATGCCCTTAAGGTGTTTGAATGCCTCGATCATATCACCTCTCTCCCTCCTTTGCTCAAGGGTATACATATTGAGCTCTGTTAATCTGTCCTCATACATCTTCTGATGCAGTCCCTGCACCATTTTGGTTGCCCTTCTCTGGACTGCCTCAATTTGGTTAATGTCCTTGTGAAGGTGTGGCCTCCAATACTGCACGCAGTACTCCAGATGGGGCCTAACCATTGTCTTGTAAAGAGGGATTATTACCTCCCTCTTACAACTTGTGATACCCCTACTAATACACCCTAATACCCACCTAGCCTTACCTACTGCTTTAGAGGTCTGCTTGGATGATTTCAGGTCATCAGTGATGATGATGCCCAAGTTTCTTTCTTCCTTTGTGACTGCTAGCAACTCCCCTCCCAGCCTATAGGTGGCTTCAGGGTTTCTCTTCCCTATGTGCATGATTTTGCACTTTTTTGCATTAAATCCCAGTTGCCACTCTTCTGACCATTTTGCTAGTTTATCCAGCTCTCTTCTCATTCTGCCCTCCCCATCTGGATCATCTACTCTGTTGCAGATCTTAGTGTCATCTGCAAACAGACAAGCCTTACCCTCTAGTCCATCTGCAAGGTCACTAATTAAGATGTTGAAGAGGACTGGCCCCAGAACTGATCCCTGAGGTACCCCACTTGTGACTTGCATCTCTTCTGACTGTATACCATTTGCCACCACTCTCTGTTTTCTGCCTGTCAACCAGTTTGCCACCCAGTTGACCAACTTCTGACCCACCCCAAGCCTACCCAGCTTATTAATCAATCTTCTATGTGGAACAGTATCGAAGCTTTGCTAAGTCAAGGTAGGCACATCAACTGCTCCCCTTGGTCCACCACTCTGGTTACCTAGTCAAAGAAATCTATGAGATTAGTTTGACAGGACCTTTCTTTGTAAACCCATGCTGTCTTGGATCCTGTGCCCCTATGGATTCCAGGTGTTGCACTATCCTTTCTTAAGGAGTGCCTCCATAATCTTGCCCACTACTGAGGTAAGACTGACTGGTCTGTAGTTCCCTGCCTCCTCCTGCTACCACTCTTGTGGAGTGGGATCACATGAGCCCTTTTCCAGTCTTCTGGGACCTCTCCCGCTCAGAGACTCACTAAACAGTTCTGCTAATGGCTCTGCTAGTTCCACCTTTAGCTCCTTAAGTACCCTGGGATGTATGCCATCAGGTCCCATTGCCTTATCCACCCTGAGCTTAGCAAGCTCTTGTAGGACCCTTTCTTTTGTGAGGAGTAGTGCTCACCTCCCTCCCCCTGTGTCCATGATGCTGAGCTGTGGGCCCTGCCCTACCTTCTCTTCAGTAAATACTGAGCAAAGTATCTATTTAGGATAGATGCCTTTACAGGGTCCTCTCTCACATGCTCCCTTTTCTCCATTAAGCTTAGCAATACCCTCTGGACTTTCTCCTTTCACTAATGTATCGATAGAAAGTCTTGTCACCTTCTTTTACTATTCGTGCTAGCATTTCCTCAGTTTGGGACTTTGCCTGCCTTACTGTCTTCCCTGCTTCCCTTAGGGCAGTTTGGTATGCCTCCCTATCTTCATCCCGCTGTGTTCCCTTATATTTCCTGAAGGCCAGCCTTTTGGCTCTGACCTTTTCTGTTACTGTATTTGAGAACCAAAGTGGTTTCCTTCTTCTTTTGCACTTCCTTTTCTGTCTAACACAATGGGATGTTGCTTCAAGTATTGCATCCTTAATGCTTGCCCACTTTGCCTGTACCCCCTCACCTGTGTTTCTTTTTGCCAGGGCTAGCTTAACTCTGTTGGCCATCTTATCAAAGTCAGCTCCTCTGAAGTCCCATATTTTTGCCTTGGAATGGGATGATTTAGATGTAGTAGCCAAATTGAACCATACCATGTGATGGTCACTGGCCCCCAGGTGACCTTCTACCTGGAGATCTGTGATCCCTTCCTTGTTAGTCAGTACTAGATCTAGAATAGCCCTGTCTCTTGTGGGTTGCTGTACCAGTTGTTTGAGGCCCTCCCCCTGCAGGACCTGGTGCCTCCCTGCTTGTTTATGTAGAACATTGCGATGGTGTTGTCTGTTATGACTTGCACCACCTTCCCTTGCACCAATGCTGTAAAAGCTTTTAGTGCCAGAAACACAGCTTGGAGTTACAGCAAGTTTATGTGCTGCAGGGACTCTGCAGCTTACCAAATACCTTGGGTTGTGTGATCCCCTAAATGAGCACCCCAGCCCAGGAGAGATGCATCTGTTGTGAGAACAACTGACTCGCTGAAAGGGAACCCCCTCTCTTAGGTTGGGTTCCTCCTTCCACCACTGAAGTGCTTGTAACAAAGTCCTTGATAAGGGGATGGGTTTTGAAAGAGGGTCTCTTCTCTGGCTCCAGTGTGACTTTAGGTGGAACTGGATGTCCCTCATTTGGAACCTGGAGCCCAAGACCGTGCCTGTGGCTGCTACCATATGGCCCAGTAGCTGTAGAAACTGCCTTGCAGTTTTCTGCTTGTGTAAGCTGAATGAATTTGCAATCAGTTGGAGATTTCTTACTCTGTCCAGAGGCAGATAGGCCCTGCCTTGCAGGGTGTTGATCTTGGCCCCGATGAACTGCAGAACTTGTGCAGGTATGAGGACTGATTTTTTGTGATTGATCAGGAACCCCAAAGACTCCAGGATCCCTTGGGTGGTCTGCAGATGTTGTCTGACCTGGTCTGGTGATTTGCCTACCACCAGCCAGTCATCCAAGTACAGAAATACTGTGAGTCATTGTCTTCGAAAGTGTGCCATAACTGCTAAGAGACACTTTGTGAACACCCTTGGGGCCGAAGAAATGCCAAAAGGCATGGCTGAAAACTGGTAGTGGCCTGATAGGAGTCTGAACCTGAGATATTTTCTGTAGGGCTCCATTATGGGGATGTGGAAATAGGTGTCTTTTAAGTCCAGTGATGCCAACCAGTCCCCTTTCTGGAGTGTTGGCAGTACCAATGCCAGAGTTACCATTTTAAACTTTGGATTTCCAGATGTTTGTTCAGAGTTCTGAGGTCCAATATAGGCTACAACTCCCCATTTTTCTTTTTGGTGAGGAAATACCTGGAGTAAAAACCCCTTCCTCTGTGGTAGATTGGGACAGGTTCTACTGCTCTTAGCAGTAGCAGGTTTCGAACCTCTGCCTCCAACAGTTTATTTTCTGCTAAGGAGGGTGGACTAAAAACCCAGTTTTTTTCAGAAGAAAGGGATCTGAAGTTCAGAGACAGACCCTGACTCACTACCCCCAGAATCCACTTGTCTGTAGTGATGTTTAACCAAGCCTGGAGGAAGTGAGACAGTCTGCCTTTGACAGGTAGTGAGGAGGCAGCCTATGCAGACATGTCAGGGTATTTGTTTTGCTTGGGGCTGAGGCTGGGCTGTGACCCCTGCCTAGAGCCCCTTGTACCCCTGCCGCTGAAGTACCCTTGCTGTGGGTACTGCTGGTACTGGCGTGTAGCCACTGGTTGAAAGACGGGCCTGGTATGAAAGGACCTGCCGCAGCCCCCCGGCCCATAAGGCCTGGTGGATGGTGAAGCTTTCTCTTTAGCAGAGTTGCTTCTATATGTGGCCTTGTACTAATCCACCTTTTTCATATAGGCCACTGTTGACTCCCCAAATAATGCATTTTCTTCTAAAGGGAAATCAAGAGCCTTTGACTTGAGTGTCTTCAGTGAGATTTGTGGTTCTTAGCGAGGCAAATCTCCTCTGGGCTACCGTAGTTGCCATCCATCTGGCTGCTGTGTCATTTGTATCAGCAGCCATTTGGAACTGGTATTTAGCTGCCTCTAACCCAAACCTGGCATTTTCCGCCAGGTCATCAGACAGGGCTGAGGGGGCTTTCTAAGCCATGGCCAAAACCGACTGCCATAAGGACTTCTGGTACTGGGCAGCATAGGCCTGAAAATGTGCCTGTCATATGGTTAAAGAAGCTGACAAATATCCCTTCTTTGCCATGCTGTCTATTTTTCTAGAGTCCTTGTCTGGCAGGTGTGAAGCCAGAGGGATCTTAGCTTTATCACAGGCAGCCGCCTGTACAACCCCATGATAGTTTGGGTGGGTAAAGAGGAACTCTGCTCCTTCCTTTTTCATCTGATACTTTTTATCCATCTTCCTATCAAGAGGAGGGATGGAATTAGGGGTTTGGAGTGTTTTCAGAGCAACTTTTTTGAAAGATTTTCTAGTAGGCAGGAGGAGAGCTCTGGTGAGGGTTAGACCCATCATTTCTAAGTATTCCACCTCCTCCCCGTCTTCCATCTCCTCCCTTGTGGTGATCTCCAGTGCATCAGCCATCTTCCTCACAAAGGTAAAGTGTGAGGAGTAATCCTCAGATGTTCTGGGAGGAGAGCCAAATTCCTGCTCAGGGGATACCTCAGGTTCTTTTTTTTTTTTTATTCTTTATCCCTCCATGCCTGCTCCTGGAGACATCTCCTTCCTTCCTCTCAACCCCCCATTCCATCTTCGGGGGGATCTACCCTTAAAGTGCCTCCTTTCCTCCTCCTGCACATTGGGGTCTGTCCCTCTTTGGTGATCCGGATGGTACCGAGAGGCTATCATCTAGGCCGCCGGGAGGTGTTTTCCGTTTTCTCCCTGGTTTATCCCCTCACCCTCTGGGACGTTGAGTGCTAGGACATACGTCCTGAGTGGTGGCGTGCTGACGCACGCCCAACCTCTCATGTGCCGTCGACGCCCCCCCTTCCCGGCTCCGACGAACGGGCCGCCTCCATCCTTCAATTGCGGGTCTTCCACCCGGCTACGAAGGATGCAGAGCAGAGCGTTCTTGGTTCCCACCCCTGAGGGAGCAGAGCATCCATTGGGACGCCAATTCTCCCTCTTCCCTGCCGGCCCCTGGCCATCCGAGTCCGCTCCTGAACCCGGTCGCCAGCGTAGCGCGAGGTGTGGCATCCAGCTCCTCAACCCTCAGCGCCACCAGGCCGGCGGGATACCTCAGGTTCAATGGGTTTCCCTTTCTCCTTCTCACTTCACTATACTGTTTTTCTTCTATGAAGGAAGATTCCCCTGTGCTGCCAGTCTGTACCACAGGAGTCTGGGCAGGTGGCTGCTGATCAGTGGGCACAAGGCCTTGTAATGCTTGTATTACCCTGAAAGCCTGAGCAATCTCCTGGGGAGAAGGCAGTGTAAGGACAGGCACAGAAGTCCCCTTTTTTGGAGTTGGGGGTTCTGTGTGTTTTAGTTTTCTTAGAGGGAACCAGGGATTCAGCCAGTTCAGCAGTCCTCTTGATGCCTTTGTCACCCATCTCAGGGATAGAGGCAACAATAGATGTTGTTTTACCCACATTAGAAGGGGCCGGGGTATCAGCTGGTCAGAGCCAGAGGCACCCCAGGTGGAGGAAGTTTATTTTTTAGCCGTTTCAGGTATTTTTCCATTTTTTTCAGGGAATGTTTTACAAATGTCACACTCCTCCTTGAGATGCTCATAGCCCAGGAAGGCCACTCACAAATTGTGCTTGTCTGTCTTGGCAAAGACTTTCCCACATTCTCAACAGTTTTTGAAACCGGGTGCACTGGTTTTCCTTTTTGTTTTTTCTGACATTTTTATCGGTTCCCGATAAAAAAGTAAACCGCTATAAAATTCAGTAAAATTAGCAGTTGCAGTCGGTTCCAGAAACGATAAGGAACCGATGGAACCGAACCGAAGGAAACAAAATGAACCGGGATTAGAGGTTCAGTAACTGAGTAAAATGGTTACAATAAACAAATTTTAAAAACTAAAATTTAGAAATCTAACGAGGTTTTTAGTCAGAAAACCTCAACTAAGTTAAACTAACCCAGTTCCTGCCTGGTTATACCGAACCATGAGGAACCAGTAAAAATAACTAGATAACACTTAAACTAGCTTACTATACCAAAAACCAATAAGTATAAGGCAGCAAATGAAATAAAAGGATACTTACATTATCGTATATGTTTCTTCATGTCAGAAGGTAAAGTAGAAGAGCGACACTCCAAACGACCAGACTTTTCAGGCAGAGAGTGAAATCTGAGTAGCTTTAGAACACTGGCAGTTAGTATAGGGCAGCATTTGAAAAGTTGTCACGTGCAAAGAATTCCATCAATTGCATGTTCTATTCTCTCAGTGCAGTCCTACCTAGAAGGCTTACTGCAGAAAGTTATGAATACCTGAGGATTACTGGGGTTAGAATATATATTTAATTAAAACCTGTAAAAAGAAAACAATTCCCAGATGCCTTTTTTTTTAAATCCTGAAAACAGAAAATGGTCCCTCGTCGTCCACACCGCCCCCCCAATCCTGACCCTCCCACTGAGCACCCACCATCCCATACACCATTCTTATCCTATACTTACCACCCGAGGTTACAGGCTGTCAGCTTCTGTGGACTGAGATATGTCTGTACTCTTCAAAGCCAAACCGTGAACTGAGGAATCAAGAGGCAAGTGCCCTATAATGTATTTCAATGGCGTTTTGAACTTATGTTATAACTTTGCCATTTTTGGAATTTTTTTCACCAAATTTTCAAGACAGTCTTTTTGGGACCCCACCTCATGAATTCTGCAACTGTTATTTTGTTAATCGGGCCTTGAAGGTGATTTTGCGGTTGCTGTGAGAAATCACCTTTTGTGACCGAATAACGAAATTTCACTGCCAGTATTCATGAAGTGGGGTCCCGAAAAGGTCATGTTAAAAATGTGGTGGAAAGATTCCTAAAAATGGCCAAGTTACATGCGTTCATTGAAATTGTTCTACGCATGTGCATAACTTTGGTAATTTTCAATATTTTGACTCCAAATTTTCAACATAGCCTTTTTTTCACACCACCACATGAATAGTACAGCTGTAATTTTTTACATCCTGTCCAAAACGTGTTTTTTCACCTGTGGCACGGAATGGTGTTTTGGCACGGATTTGAACATTTTCACCTATGGGGTTTATGAGATGGGGTCATAAGAAGACTGTTGAAAATTTGGGCCAAAATATGAAAAAATGCCAAACTTATAACCACTCATTGCAGTTTCGCTATGCCTGCTCATAACTTTGGAAATGTTAAATATTTTTACTCCATCTTTTCAACATAGCCTTCTTATTACCCCACCTTATATATGTCATAGCTGCATTTTTTTGAAATCCTGGCCAAAATCTGTTTTTGCACCTGTATGGCGTTGCAGTTGTACAGAATTACATTTTGGCAGGGATTCAAAAATTTTCTGTACCGGGTACATGAGGTGGAGTAATAAGATGGCTATGTTGACAATTTGGTCACTGTTGTCCTATAATGGAAATGCAGGGCCCAGAAGGCCCTGTGCTTCTACAGCTACATACATATACACATCTATGTAGGAATGGGATTGCAGGGTACAAAGGACACTGTGCTCCCACAGTAAACTAAGGATACTATTATACTATCTCAGAAAGTAAGGCAATATATTGCAAGAAAACTTAGTTAATGCTCCAGTTAGGGTCCAAGTGACAAAAGTTGGGAAATGAGGCATTAGGGTATCCCTAACACACCACCCTCCCAAACCAGGCTGGACAGCAGGTGTGGGGATGGGGTATTAGGGTTGGAAACCCTTACACTACATTTCCCTACTTTTGTCACTGTAACCCTAACTAGTGCATTAACAAAGTTTTTTGCAATGAATTTCCTTACTTTTTGAGATAATATAAACCTATCCTTATTTGCCGATGGGAGCGCAGGACAGAGAGCCCTGCACTCCCATCCATCCATAATTTTTAGATAGTGTAATCATATCCTTATTTGCCTTTGGTAGCATAGATACATATATGTACATTGCTGTGAAAGAGCCCTGCGCTTGTAATTTAAGCAAAATTGCAAACAAATTATCACCATAGCCTTGTTATTTCTCCATCTCATGAACCTGGTAATGAACTGAACATTCCCAAAACCTGGCCAAAACATGATTCTGCACCACCACAAAATCATTCCTTGCCACAGATGCCAGATGTGAAAAGACAGTCTGGCAAGGATTTAAAAAAAAATGACAGCCGTCACATTCATGAGGTGGTGTAAAAATTATGGCCATAATTTGGACTAAAAGTATTTAAAATTACCAGAGTTATGAGCGAGTGCAGAAAAATTTAAACGGATGCCCATAACTTTGGCATTTTTACATATTTTGACCCCAAATTGTAAACATACCCTTCTTATGACCCCACCTCATGAACAAGGGTGGTGAAAATATTCAAATAACATCCAAAAGGTGATTTCACCAAGCAATCGCAAAACCACCTTTCCAGCTGGATCTGTGTAACTACACTGACACTGTTCATGAGGTGGGGTCACAAAAAGGCCATGTTGAAAATTTGGCCTCAAAATATGCAAAAATGGCAACGTTATGCAACAAAGCAGAACCCCCCACTGAAATACATCGAACTACACTTACCTTAGTTTCTCATACTGCAGTCTGTGGTTTCAGCTGCAAGACGTATCTTCAGTCAGAGAGTGGATCTTCACACTGTGATCTGTTTAGGTGAATGAGGGTGTGTGTGTGGGGGGGGCGGACGCTGAGTGGGAGGTCAGGGTCGGGGAGACCTTTTTTTTTTTTTTTACAGGTTTTGGGGCTCAAGCTCAGCAGTAGTCAACCTTTTGTATTGATCATTAAGCCATGTCCGCATAGCCAATTGTGATTTAGTAATTACATTTAAAGCAACCAGGATAATCAGCTATCAATATTCTGTGTGGAATTAACATAGCAATAAGAAATCAGTAGGCACTTTTTGTCCCACCAGTGCTGTTAAAAGTAATTAAACTGATCAAATACTTTACTTTGCACTATCAGCAGTGTTGGGCTGTGACAAGCACTTAAATAGCACCAAAGAACAATTAATATCCCCTCAGCCAAAATAGCCATTTAATTATAATTAACTTGGCAGTCTGTTTTAAAATCAAAGTGTACAATTCAAATACTGTCAGCTGAATAGGATCTGTATTTCTTACACTACTATATAATGTAACTTCATGTTTCTTTTTTAAAATTATGGCCAGAAGTACCTTTTTTAGGCACCCCAAATTCCAGTTTTCAGGCTGTGACAACTAAGTGATGTGAATGTAACATGGTCTTGTGACCCAAATATTTTCTGGTCACATCAGAGGAGTATCAAGAAAAACCTACTAAGTATGCTCAGGAAAAAAAATGTAAATGCTTATCACTCTGGAACCAAATAATATGTTTTGCTTATAAGTCTCAGAAAATAATTCCATACTATCTTGACTGTACACGAGAGGAAAAAAATGCAAAAAGTATAGGAAAAACATTTCCTTTTCGTTAACAATCAACATTTAGTAACTTGGAAACCACATAAGCTGCTGTCATGAAACTGCTCGCAACTTAAGAAATTGCCTCCAAGATGATGCATGCCATATTTTGGGCAATTATGTCAAACACTGCTGAAGTTATTAAGGTGCAAAACTTAGGGTTTAGCATTAAACATCCTACTCAACCCTAACTATACTGGTGCTACCGTGCCAGTATATACTGTATATTTGCAAAAAAACTGCATTAATGCCCCAGTTAGGGTTCATCTTACTGCCACAAAAATAGAGAAATGTGGTATTATGGTTTCCAACACTAACTCCCCACCTACCCCAAGCAACAAAAGGAAAAGATGACACAAGCAACCACAGACAGCCATCATCAGGTGAAATAAGCAACACACAACTGTTCCAGATGACACAAATGCAGTAGTACTGATGTGCTGCCTTTATTGATTTGTATCTATGTCTACAGATGCTCATGCCCCACAGGGGCCTGTGCACATGCAGCCACACCTCTGTATGCCATGCAGAATGTATGAGTACCCATGGGGGCCTGAGGTTCTGCAGACAGAAGTGCTGCTGAATGTGGGTATTATGGTTTATGCAGTGGATCTGGAAATTTTTCAAGGGGGTAGCAGTTTTGTCTGGAGTTCAGAATGTTCCTTGAAAAAGTAAAGTGTTACTTTTGAAAGCTCAGATCAGGTTAAAATAGCTAGTTTTTGTTGGCCTAAGAGAGTAGCGGGTGCTACCTCACTACCTAGCTGGATCCGCTAGTGCAGTTTTCTATATGCAGTTGCATATGTGCAGGCCACATGTCTTGCACCTGTGGCTGAAGCGGTGCAGGCCCTTCAGGGGCCTGTGCTTTTCAGACAGAAGTACTGTTGCAATCTTGGTATCAAGGATTTGGCGGCTGCGCTTCTGCAGCCAGAGGTCAGTGTGTATGTCCCAATACCTACAGCTGAAGAAAAGCAGGCCCCTCTGCAAACAGAACTATGTGTTTGTCTTACAGTGTAAATGAAAGTCCCCTAGGGGCCTGTGCTTCTGCAGAAAAAAAATTCTTGTAATTTGAGAATTGTGGATTTGCATCTATGGCTGCAGGAGCCTGTGTTGTGATTTTAGTATTGTGTATTTCTATCTGCAGCCAGAAGTGAGTGAATCTACTTTGTGGTGTGTGAGCCACAGGTACAAATCCAGGAAGGTAGCACTTCAGTGTTACTGCATTTGTGTCATCTGGAAACAGTTATATGTTGTTTGTCTTACCTGATGATGACTATCTGGGGTTGCATGTGTGGTCTTGTCCTTTTGCTGTATGGGGTAGGTGGGGAGTTAGGGTTGGAAACTGCAACACTACATTTCCCTACTTTTGTGGCATTAAAGTACACCTTAACTGGTGCATTAATGCAGTTCTTTGCAAAGAATTTCCTTTTTTTTTGAAATGTGGAACTGTATCCTTTTTTGGGACCCCCGTGAACAGATGCAGATGCACAGGGCCCTGTGACAAGGGAAGAGTTTGTCTGCCTATGGAAGTCAGGAATGTGTGGGTCTGTCTGGTGGTTAGCAGAAGCACAGGACCCTCTTGACCCTGCACTCCCATGTTGCGACAGATACAGACTCACAGGGCAAAGAGTCCATCAAGTCACCCGAAATGCAAAGCCACGTGACACCCACAGATGTGCACAGAAAATGTTAAGAGTCTAAGGATGTGTCTGACTCCGTAAATCCATATGAACCAACATTTTCAGTGCAACCTGAAAAATCAATTTTGTGGCCAGAAGTTGGTGTGTACGTCTTACACCTGTGCTGAAGAGTATGGAAATACAGTACTGTTGCAATTCTGGTATCACTGATTTCAAGATGGCTACAATTCTGCAGCCAGAGTTTGGTATGTATGTCAAACTCAATTGGCCATACACATATGAAATTGTGATAACAAACTCAATTTGCTTTGAACACGGAAAATTTAAGGTTCTCAGGATGTGTCCGACCCCAAAAATTATTTCCCATACACATGGCAAATTATTACCCAAAAGCTCAATTCCCAAGGCACACAGAAACCTTTTGGGTCTCAGGAAGTATCTAACTCCAAAACTTAATTTCCCTATTCAGATGAGAAATAGAGACAGAAGAACTTAATGTCCCATATGCATGGAAAATTTTAGGGGTCTAAGGATGTCTCTGACCCAAAAATTCCATTCAAAATTTTTTGATTTGACTCACAAATTCAGTTTCCAGTGTGAACTGAAATTTGCAGTGTGAACCAAAAATTCAGTTTAGCATATGAACCATAATTTTCAGTGTGAACTGAAAATTAAATTTTCAGTGCGAATCGAAATTTGGGGTGTGAACCAAAAGCACATCTGATGAACTGAAAATAACATTTCACGAACTGAAAATCAGATGATGGCCATCATAAACTCCCAAAATACTATTTTGAGCTTGTTTTGAAAAAAACAAAGCACAATTTTGCTTATGGGATCCCATTTAGCAAGACTCGTGTTTTTTTTTCAAACTGTTCATTTATACAGGTTTTCATGATTTTTTTTTTTTTTTGTTAACCAAGATGAAAAAACAAGGCGGCAGTTGCCACAAACCGAAAAAAAAAATTGGAGTTGGTAAGAATGTTGTTCAGTTTGCTTTCATGAACTGAAAATTTTCGGTTCATAACAGAGGGTTATCTGAAAAACCTACTGAGCATGTTCAGAAAAAAATTTAAATCCTTAAACTCTGGAACCATTTAAAGGAGATAGGAAATTATTTTTACATATTTAACTGCCCTCCCATCTTCCATTTCATGGTAGTTATGTATTATGATTTGCTTTGACCAATTTTTTAGGAATAAATATTCTGATTTTGGGGTGCCTTCAGATCTACATAGAAATCTACTCTCCTCAGTAGGTACTGCTCTTTCCTTTCTTATTTCTAAGGCATTCCACGATATGGGTAACACCATTCCATGCTGTTCATCTGAATGGCCTGGAATAGTGTTATTAATGGCTTAGCATGTTCAGGCAGTGTGAAATGAGAGATTAGCAACTGCTGAGGAGAGGGTGATTCAGAGTAGTTACAAAGGCAACAACATTAGATTACAAATTTAACAAAAAAGGTCAGAAAGAAAAAATTACTCACCTTAGTAATGTTGTTTCTTCTAATGGAGTCTTGCTATATTATGACATATGCAGTGAGTCCCAACCTTCGAACTGCTCTGGAGGTGAAAGAGTTAACTTTCCATGCCAGGCATGGAACCTTGAGCTCGAGCTCGGTTGAAAACTCTGTCTGTTGTTCTTCAAACTCAAACTGTCAGATCTTTCAGAGCTAAACTCACTAAGGTCCTGTGTGGAAGCTGTAAACCCACACTAGCCAACCGGTTACCAATATAAGAACACATTTTTTGGTCCCAAAACAAAGATTCAAGTCAGGAGACCCAAAAATGAAAACACAACACCCAGTCACCCCAAAAAGGACGGGTGAAAAACAAGGTGGGCATCTACTATGCCAACACTGCACTGCCCACCCACATCCCAAAACAGAGGTTCTGAGAGGGCAGGGTGGGTTTATAACATAGCAAGACTCCATTAGAAGAAACAACATTACTAAGGTGAGTAATTTTTTCTCAAACAACATGAAGTCTTGCTATATTATGACATATGCACACTACACAGCAGTACCTCCATGGAGGAGGGACAGAACCTACTTAGGAAATAGGCTCTGAAGCACAGCTGTGCCAAACCAAGCATCACTCCTAGCCTGGATGTCCACAGAGTAATGCTTGGTAAAAGTGTGAACTGTTTTCCAGATAGCTGCTTGACAAATCTCTAGAATGGGGATGTCCCTGGCAGCAGCCAGGGAAGCAGCTGTACTTCTGGTAGAGTGAGCTCTCAGGCCTGAGGGAGGAACCTTACCCAGCTTTTCATAACAGAATTAGATACAAGAGACAATGCACCTGGCAATGGATCTTTTAGTGGCAGGTTTCCTTTACCAACCTCACCATAAGTGAGGAACAGTTGAGGAGTCAAACCTGTGACCCTAGGTACGCTCAATGTAGTAACTAAGGGCTCTTTTACATCTGTTGTGCAACCTCCTCTCGCCAGAGGAGGAATGGTCAGTGAAGTACACTGGAAGAGAGATAGATTGATTAAGGTGGAAATCTGAAACCACCTTAGGCAAAAACTTCCTGTTAGTCCTGAGGACCACCTTATCTCTATGAAAGGAGATAAAATCAGGCTCCACTGACAAAGCTTGTAATTCACTTATGCGTCTGGCAGAAGTGATGGCTACCAGAAACACGGTCTTCCAAGTCAAATACTTAAGCTCTGCTGAAGACAAGGGCTCGAAGGGAAGTTGCATAAGCTGAGCAATGCAAACACTAAGATCCCAGGCAGGGGCAGGGTCCCTGAATGGAGGGTTGGTGTGAAGCAATCCCTTAAAAAACTTAGAGAATACAGGATGAGCTGAAAGAGAAGAGGGTTTACCTGCTGAAATAAAAGCAGACACAGCTGCCAAATGCACCTTTAGGATAGCTGGTCTCAGCCTCAAAGTGTTTAAATGGACCATATAATCCAGGACTGTGAGTAAATCAGCAGATTTTGGGGAAACATGCTTCCCAGAGCACCATATGGAAAACCTCTTCCATTTGGAATTGTAGGTAGCCCTGGTGGAAGGCTTCCTAGAAGCCTTCAATATATCCATTACACCTTGGGAGAGGTGTAGATCAGCAAACTCTAACTCCTCAAGAGCCAGGCCTTGAGATTGAGAGATTTGAGGTTCGGGTACGAAACCCTTCCCTGAGCACAGGTTAACAGATTGTGATTCCTGGGAAGACACAGGGGAAGATGGACTGCTAAGGACAGTAGGAGTGGATACCAGGCTTGTCTGGCCCAATCTGGAGCAATCAGAATCACTTTGCAGGATTGAGATCTGATTTTGACTAACACTTTGAACAGGAGAGGGAAGGGGGGAAAAGCATAGAGAAACTTCCCTTCTCAATTGAGAAGTAAGGCATCCAGAGGGACTGAGCCCAACACTGGGGGCCTGCAGCAAAAAAGGGGAAGTTGGTGATTGTCTGGGGCTGCAAAAAGATCTGCAGGGTGCCGCATCTGGCAAATATTACCCCCAGGACCAGGGGATCCAGTGACCATTCTTGATGGCCCTGGGAAATCCTGCTGAGAGCATCTGCCAGGACATTGTCCTTGCCTGGGAGGAGAACTGCCGTAAGGAAGGTGTTCAGGGAGTAAGCCAGAGACCACAACTTCATTGCCTCGGTGCACAGGGCCGTAGACCGAGTGACTCCATGCTTGTTGATGTACCACATTGTAGTGGTGTTGTCTGTTCTGACCTGTACAACTTTGTTCTGAACAGATTTGGAAAAAACTTGAAGTGCTAGAAAAACTGCTCTGAGCTCCAACAGATTGATGTGGAGCAGAGATTCCTGAGGGGACCACAGTCCCTGGGTAGTGAGGTCGCCCATGTGCACACCCCACCCCAAGAGGGATGCATCTGTAGTAAGGATTAAAGAGTGAGACTGAGTGACAAAGGGAATCCCTTGTCTCAGGTTGTTCTGATCCTGCCACCACTGTAGGGCTTGGATCAGGGTTCGAGTTACTGGGCTCAACTTAGTTAGAGGGTCCTTCCTTTGAGACCAAAAGGCTTTCAAATGGAACTGAATGTCCCTCATCTGAAATCTGGCTCCTTGCACCACTGCTGTAGAAGCAGCCATGTGTCCCAGGAGCTGCAGAAAATGCCTTGCTGGTCGAGAGACCTGCAGGGTGAATGAGGAGGCCAGAGAGACCAGGGTCCTTGCCCTGTCCAAAGGAAGGAAGGCTCTGGCTACCTTTGTGTTCAGTTCTGCGCCTATGAAGGTGAGAAGTTGGACAGGCTCTAGAACTGACTTTGGAAGATTGAGAAGGAAACCTAGAGAGGTAAGCAGTTGCTGAGTTATCTGAAGATGTAATTTGACTTGGTCTGGAGACTGGCCTACTATGAGCCAGTCGTCCAGGTAAGGAAAGATGGCAATTTTTTGCCTTCTTAGGTAGGCAACTGCTACTGCCAGGCATTTTGTGAATACCCTTGGAGCAGAGTCGAGGCCAAAGGGCATTGCTCTGAATGGGTAATGGCCTGAGGGCAGCTCAAACCTGAGGTACTTTCGATGGGAGCTTCTGATGAGAATATGGAAGTAGGCATCCTTGAGGTCCAGGGACGCTAGCCAGTCCCCTGGCCTTAGAGAGGGTAAAATAATTCCCAGAGTCACCATTTTGAATTTTGGTTTTAAAAGGTGCTTGTTTAGGTATCTGAGATCCAGGATGGTCAGCCATTCTCCTGTCTTTTTTGGGGTAAGGAAGTACCTGGAGTACAATCCTTTGCCCTGGCATAGGGGTGGAACCCTTTCCATGGCTCTGAGAGCCAGGAGGGTAGAGACTTCTGCCTCTAGAGCAGGTGCCTCTGATGGATTTGCAGGTGGAAAGGATCTGGTTCTCATCTTTGGAAATTTTTTAAAGCTGAGAACCAGTCCCTGGCTTACTACTTCCAGGACCCACTTGTCTGATGTTAGAGACTTCCAGTCCTGGACAAAGTAAGCCAGCCTGCCCCCTACAGGTAGAGGAGAATCGGCCCTGGCCACCCCATCAGGGTGTCTGTTTGGCAGGGGCTTTAGGCTGAGGGGTGGAAGCAGGTCTGCTTGTACCCCGTCTGCCGCTCCCTCTAAAGAACCCCCTCTGGGCATAAGCTGAAGAGGAGACCTGGGCTTGGTAAAAAGGCCTATGAAAAGGCCTGCCTCTGCCCCTGGAGGGCTGCCTTTGAGAAGTGGCCTGCCTTTCCTTGGCCTGTGCACTCCTATAGGTGGTCCTATACTCATCCATTTTCTTCATGTAATTCTCTGTCTGCTCCCCAAACAGAGAATTACCCACAACAGGAAAATCCATGGCCTTAGTCTGGGTATCCTGAGACAGGCTAGTACATCTGAGCCAAGCCATTCTTTGAACAGCCACAGATGTAGCAATGACTCTTGATGACACATCATTAGAGTCCACTGCAGCATGAAATTGCACTTTAGATGCCTCAATACCATCAGCAGCCACCTGCTCCAGCTCCTTGGCAAGCTGGCCAGGGACCTGCTTTGCTAGAGCCATAACAGTATCCCATCTGGATTTCTGGTATCTAGCAACATAAGCCATATAATTTGCCTGTCTGAGTCCCAAGGATGCTGCCATGTACTGTTTCTTTGCCATGGCATCAATCCTCCTGGAGTCCTTGTCAGGGGGGTGTGAAGCCAAGGGAATATTTGCCTTGTCACAGGCTGCAGCCTGCACTACCCCAACATGGCTGCATTGTTGTGTATGAACTCCAGATCAGAGCCTGACAATGTGTACCTCTTGTCCATTCTCTTATCCACAGGAGGTATAGTGTGAGGAGTTTTATAATTTTACTGTCTGTTTCCCAAAGATTTATGCAAAGGAATAGACAGTCTCCTAGACTCTGGGATATCCATCATTTCCACATAGTCAGGCTCCTCTTGGTCATCCACAGCTTCCTCCATAGGGAGCTGGAGGGTTTCAGCCACTTTTATAAAACATAAAATGAGAAGGGGACTCAGAAAGCCTAGGAGGAGACACTCCTGAAGGTCTGTCTGGGGAGATGTCCGGTTCAATGGGCACATCCAGACTTTCAAATCCACATTCACTCTCCTCATACTCCTCTTCCCCCTCCTCTGGTTCATAAAATTCCTCTAAATTATACCCTTGAACCGGTGGAACGACCGAACCGTACGCTTACCTGATGGTGCCGGTTCGGTCGGAACAGGGAAAAGCGACTAGACAATTTTAATCGCTTTGGCTATTTCTTCAGCAGTTGGAGAGGAAAGTTTTGGCTCCACACCAGCTGATCTTCTAGTCCTTTTGGCTGGACCCGCTCCTCAGAGTCGGATCTCCTTTGCCCGAGGAAGTTCTCACCTGGTCAGAGGGCACCCTCCAGTTCGGTTGGAACCGAACCGGCTGGCCATCCGTTTCAGCGGACTTTTTGGCCTCCCTTTCCCTGAGCCTACCAACTCTCTTCTCCAGGGTAGCTGCAGGAAAACTTTTACAAATCTAGCAGTCTGCATTGAGGTGGTCAAACCCCAGACAATAAACACAGGTGGTGTGGGGGTCAGCCTTAACAAAGACTTCCCCACAGACACTGCAGTGTTGAAACCCAGTGGGCCCGGTTTTTCTTTTGGGTTTCTCAGACATAGTGCCAGTCCTAATCAAACTTGCCCGTTTATGGCAATCTGCCAAGCAAGACTCTCTTATCAGTTCCCAACCGTGTCACGGGTCGTGGAAAAAAACGTAATGAAATCCGTTTTTTTTAGAACCGATAAGAACCGGTAACCACACTCTAAAAGACAGATTAATATTTTTTTAAAACAACCTGATCGGTTCAAACCGAACCGATAAACCATTTACAAGTTCCACACAGAAAAGTAAATGTAAAACCTATGTAGTACTTACAAATACCACAGACAGAGCTTGAACCGACCAGTTGCGGTTTAAATTCAGTCAAAAAAACGAGAAAATAATACTTTAACCGACAAAATGAACTGAGCAGAAGGAGAAATCTCCGGAGCGACTGTTCAGTGAGGCGGAGTAAAGAATCTGACAGTTTGAGTTTGAAGAACAACAGACAGTTTTCAACCGAGCTCAAGCTCAAAGTTCCATGCCTGGCATGGGAAGTTAACTCTTTCACCTCCGGAGCAGTTCGAAGGTTGGGACTCACTGCATATGTCATAATATAGCAAGACTTCATGTTGTTTAAACATTAGAATATTAGATGGACACTAGAAGGACGACAGGAGGACATCAAGAGGTACTGTATAAAAAACTGTTTCCTGTCACCTGTAATATTTTTTCATGAAACCTTCGAAAGGCACTACCCTGGCAGAGGCTGCTTCTATCCTTGAAGTTTCATGAAACCATTCTATACTATCTAGCCTATAGGTGGGAGCAGAAAAAATGTGTATTGAATATAGGAAAAAAAACTCCACTTTTCTAAAAATCGACATTCCGGGTCTTGGAAACTGAACAAGATGCCATCATAAAACTTTTCACGTCTTGTGACTCTGCCAGTCAGACCACGAATGCCAAAATTTGGGCTATTCCACTGAACGCCGCCAAAGTTATTAAGGTGCAAATATTACGTTTAACATTGAACACATTACTCAACCATTACTATACAGGTGCTGCTGTGCCAATATATACTTGTAACCCCTAGATGGTGCTATCCCAGGGGCTACTACCCCTGCCTGATTTGCCACTAACAGGTTGAGGGGCCTGGATCCAATGGCGGATGCCTCCACCCAGAGGTCAGGGTTTGCAATAGTTAAACTAACTTGGTCACAGCCCTCTGGGAAACTGCAACCCCCCTTTCTTCCCACTAGTGGCCCACACAATATATCAGAATTACCTTCACAGTATACACTTACCCCCAGGTCTGGTTCCGCACTGGGACCTCCTGTGAAATGAGATACAGTGCAACAATCACAGTACAGTACTTTAACATAGACAAATACCTCAGGCAGTATAACTTTGCTGAAACAAGCAGCTCTGATTTATTTAGGGATATAACAAGGACAGGGGAAATCAGGTTAATTAGCTTATCACTCTAATAATTCACTTATGGCTCTGTGCACAGGCCTATCCCTATCAGTTACTGTCCCTGGGTACCCAAGCCTTAGTGGCTAGTCCAAACTGTGGCAGCTGGTAGGGGCCCTTTCACACAGAGAAAAGGAGAATTAAACAGTCAGCAGTACAGTAATTCCATTTGGATTTAATGTGGCAATTCAACAGGGAGCGACCCTGAATTAGTACTCACGACCTCCAAATAAGATAGGGTCCTTCAATGTCAGCAGGGCTCACTTGAGGTACACAAACCTCTTCACACATCCATATAAAAGAAAGCACTATACCAGGTAGGCTGCATCTGTATCCCGATCGCAATTACTGCACAATACCCGGGAGAACACACAGCAGATTCAGTTCCTGACAGACCGAATGCAATTTTCAGCAATTCCTCCAGTCTTCTACAGGGTGAGCCTGGTTTCTACTCTTCAGAGATCCTTTGATTCTTTTCACAGGACGTATTCAGTCCTAACAAGCTGCAGACCGGAACTCTGGGCCTTACACACGTTTTTTGACTAAAACTGCACACTGAAAAAGCACAGGGCTCCTTCCTTCTTCACTGCCAAAGCTCAACTGAAACTCCAACCGACAAAACCGGGCACTTCCTTTGAGTTCCTCCAGTTCTTGACTGGATTGGCTGTCACTCACAATAGACTGCTGCTGTTGGTCCAAAAAGGCACTGAAGTCTAAACTACATCTCCCAGAGTCACTGCCCATACAATCCTCTTGTGGCTGGCTCAGATTATGAGTCCAAGTTCTGATTCGTCCAAGGCACCATTTTAGAGCTAGCTTACCCCACACTGATTGGTCCAGTTCAGCAGTTCAAAACCAGAATGGGGAACTAGGCAGACACTGTTCTGACTGCAAAAGAAAGTAGGTTAGACAAACTGTCATTTCATTATCACTCTAAATGGTTTCTGGCAAACAGTTACATCTTTCAGATAGGTTCCCTTTGCACTCCTAGTGACTGCAAAAATGGAGTGAATTGGCAGCAGCTTGATGGTACTCAGAGAAGCACACAGTCCCCCATACAAATTAATTATGCACAGCAGACAGCTCTTAAAGAGACAGTACCAGAGGCTCTAAAACACTCACTGATAAATGGCTTAAATGCCAAACACCATTCAGGCTTGGAGCATTCAAGCAAGCTCCTGGAAGTCTTTTGGGAACCCCCATTTGCAGGGGGGTTACACCCTTCCTGGCCTGGGAAAGCTTGACGTCCGCGTCAAGCAAGTACCCCCATAAGTTTCAACTGCAACCATATACATTTGCATTAGGCCCGCACATGTAATCATCAGTCATATATCATTTTACCAAGAACACATTTCTGAAACATTGCAGCACGCCACTTACACAGTATTACATACACATTGTACCATAACCAAGTTATACCTCTTGTACATGAAACCTGAAGAGAGGGGCCCTTCCCTATCAGTTACCTTGGGGCTGGATGGGGCAAGGGCACCATACTTAGAGGGCAACACAAGTAACTTGGAGTTAGCACTGATGCTCAGTTTGGGCAATGAGCTCGGGGACACATACACTCCTTTATGGACAACATTGAGAGGCAAGTCCACAGGCCTCCCAGTGAATCATAACTGAGGTGCACCACAGGCTTTACAGCTCGACCAGTCTTTCTAGGGGAACTGTTACAGTCTCTGCACTCTGAGCCTCATTTTCAGCATTGTCCACACTTGTCAGGGGAGTCTCCATGGGGGTAGAGAGGCTAGAACTTGGGGCACTTTCAGCTCCAGGAGTTACAGTTTCTGAGTCCACAACATTTGGCTCACATGGAGAGCTTTCGGACACTGGCAGTGGACTGTCAGGGCACTCAAAATACTCTTCTTGTTCGGGTGTATCACCAGTCTGCCCCAATGCATCATTTTCCTCCCCTGAAAGCTCAAACAGTTCAACCATGCACAATGATTCCATTTCATCTGATCTGATGCTTTGCACTTCACTTTCTGGGAGCATTGGCTCCAGGGATGAAGCTGGGGCTTAGACAGTCCAGAAGGCCCAGCTTTGTCTCCAGTATTGACTAGGGATTGCCCGAAACAATTGACTCAGTTCGTAAGAAGGATAGTATTCAAAGTCACTCTCACTTTCTTCCGATATGGACCGACAGTCATGCTCAACTGGGACTTGTGGAGGGAACACTTTAACTTTGCTTCTGTAGGTGCAGACTTTCTTGATCTTTTCTTAGCAGCAGCTCTAGTCACTGGTCCAGAGGGGCATCTTCTAGGGCTCAGACTCAATTAAGATTTGTCCAATGGGCAGTAAATGATTTCTATGCATTGTTTTTACATCTTTTGAATTATTCTCAGGCCTTACTTTGTACACTGGCAGATCATCTAGTTTGCCCACTACAATGTGAGGGAGATGGTGCCATCTGTCAGCAATCTTGTGCTTGCCATGCAGTCCCAGATTTCTTAGCACACCGATCTCCCTCCTGGAGTTCCTGTGCTTTCACCTTTTATCATACCTTCTTTGTTGGCCAGATTTCTTTTGGCAGCCATGGTTTGAGCCAGTTGGTACGCATGAGTTAGCTGGGCCTTTAACTTTGCACATACTGTAAATAGTTGTCAGCTTGAACCCCATCAGGAGAGACCCAAAACACACATCTACTGGTAGTCGAGCTTCTCTTCCAAACATCAGGCGGTAGGGGAGAATCCAGTGGCATCACTTTGGTGCAGTTATAAGCATGTACCAGGGTGCTAATTTGTTGGCTCCATCTAGGCTTGTCCTTTGGGTGCAGGGTGCCTAGCATATCTAGCAAAGTGCGTTGAAACGTTCAGGCTGTGGGTCCCCTGGGGTGGTAAGGAGGGTTCTGGACTTTCGCACTCCCCACAGAGAAAGCATCTCTTTGATAAGACGACTCTCAAAGTCTCTCCTTGATCAGAATGGATTCTTTGGAGCCCCATAGTGAACAAAAAGTTTTCTACAAGTACTTTGGCTACAGTGGATGCTTTCTGGTCTTTGGTGGGGAAAGCTTGGGCATATCTCGTGAAATGGTCAGTGACCACCAGCACATTACTGATATTTCTTTGATCTGACTCCAAACTTAGAAAATCAATACAGACCAGCTCCATGGGTGCACTGGTGGTTATGTTAACAAGGGCAGCCCTCTGGGGCAAAGCTTTCCTCTGTAAGCAGCGACTACAAGTTCGAATGTGTTGCTCCACATCAGCCCCATCTTAGGCCAATAGAATCTGGATCTCACCAAGTCAAGTGTTCTGTCTATACCAAGGTGCCCATGTGGTTGTGCAAGGACCTCAGTACTGAGTCTCGAAGGCAGTGGACAGCACTAGTTGTTGTTTGTCTACTTGTCCCCCTCTGTCTACTGTTTCTCTGTATAACAGTTTATTGATCAGTTTCAACTTAGGACCTTCTTTGTATAACAGTGCAGTTCTCAAATCAGTGGAGCGTAATTTGGACACATCTTTTCCTGCATAGAGGGCTTCTAAAGCTGCTTTGATCATGGGATCGCGGGATTGAGCCCGCCGAATACTGTCATTGTCCAGCTGAGGCAGTGCACCAATGTCTATTGCAGAAAAGTGGCAATAAGCAGCAGGTATGCAATTCTCAGAGGCTCCCAAGCAATCCACCATGCAGTTCACTGCGTCCGTGGACATTTGTTCCTCCCTGTCAAACTTCCGGCAGAGTGCCCGAATGTCAGGTTCTGCCAATCGGACCCAATCATTCTGGGGAACAGGCCTCCGGGAGAGAGCATCAGCATCTATGTGGTTCAGACCTGCTCGGTATTCGAGAGCATAGTCATATGTAGATAATGCAGAAAGCCACCTATGGCCAGTGGCATCCAACTTAGCTGAGGTCTGCACATAGGTCAAATGATTATTGTCAGTTTTTACTAGTATTTTAGCCCCATACAAGTACTCATGGAATTGGTCAACAATAGCCCACTTCAAAGCTAGGAACTCTAACTTATGTACAGGATAGTTCTTTTCGGATGGGGTCAGGCTTCTACTGGCAAAGGCCACTGGTCTCAGGCCATTCTCGTGCTCTTGGTACAACACAGCCCCCAACCCTTGCAAGCTAGCATCAGTGTGCAGGACGTAAGGTTTTCTTGGATCGCATAGGCCAGCACTGGAGCATGGGTAAGTTGATATATGATCTCATGAAAAGCAGTCTCATAATCAGGAGTCCAGCGGGCCCCAAATACTTCACTCGGATGAAAATACACTCTTTCAGTCTTGAGGGACGCTGACTTTTGGTATTTTTGTGGGTTGGGGATACCCTTGAGTAAGGTTAAGTAAAGGCGGATCACTCTTGAATAGTCCTTGATGAAGCCGATAATAACCACAGAATCCCAGGAATCTTTGCAGTTCTTTTAGATTTTGGGCTGTGGCCAGGTGGTCAAGGCCTCAACTTTACTTGGGTCGGTCTCTATTCCCTCGGTGGATACTATGTGTCCCACATACTTTACTGATGTTTGAAAGAATTGACACTTATCAATGGACAGTTTAGGCCAAAGTCCTCCAGTCGGTCCAATACCTTAAATAATCTGCTCTCATGTTCCTCCAGTGAGCTGCCAAATACAATAACATCATCTAGGTATACCAGGCACTCTAGTAAGTTCATGTCCCCACTGCACGCTCCATCAATCGTTGAAAAGTGGCTGGGGCACCTGAAATCCCTTGAGGCATCCTCATGAATTCATAGAAGCCAAGCGGACAGATAAAGGCGTCTTCTCACAGTCCTCTGGGGCCATCGGGATCTGGTAGTACCCACTGCGGAGATCCAGCACAGAGAACCACTTGCTCCCGCTTAGGCAGTCCAAAGCATCCTGAATGCGGGGCATTGTGTACTGATCAGGATAGTCCACGGTTTAAAGCGATAATCCACACACATCCTTACTGTTCCATTCTTTTTCCTCACTACCACAATGGGGAAGCATAAGGGCTTCTGGATTCTTGTATTACACCAGCAGCTAACATCTCTTGCAGATGCCGTCTCACATCATCTATGTCAGCAGGTGCCAGGCGTCGAGACCTCTCACGAAATGGTCTTTCGTCATGCAGCCGGATATTGTGCTCAGCTCCTTGCACGCATCCTACATCCCATTCCTTTAAAGAAAGCACCTGGTCTCTCTGGGCAAGCTTCACTGATCCTCACTTTCCATTCAGCTGGCAGCGGGAGTCGCCAAATCAAACAAGTCAGGCGTTACTCTGTCATTCTTCCTTGAACTCTTACTGCTGGGTAGCACTGCAGTGTCTGCACAATGCACATTAGCCAGGATGCAACCTCTGTTTCCGAATGTCTCTTTCAGACACATTATGAACTTGGACCATTACCCTTCTGGCATAAGCATGGCTCTAGCGGGCAAAATACTAGGCTTGACCAGCAGTCCCTCTGGCAATTTTCCATCGCTTCTGGTGCATCCAACATTAATATTTTATTCTAACATCCTTTCTGATACGGACCTCTCCTGTAAGGTACACTGGGCATTTGGCGCCAGGATCAGAGACTCAGGATCCTTCTTCCATACAATTCGACCGGTTCCTCTGGTTCTGTTTTTCAGCATCTCTCTGCCTCATAGGCCTTCTTAATTAAAGCCGGAACTCTTAAAGCTCTACTAGTCTTTGACCCCTGTTTTTCATAACACAACTGTGCCAGCCTTCCGAACATATGAGCATTTGTTCCAATCAACAAAGGGACACCATCATACAGTCCAGTGGGGGACACACTAAGGCTAGGGTCTCTACTTGTTCGCCACCCAGCCACGGAGGTGGGGAAAGACAGCCAAATTCGGATATACCCGAATAGGGTAGCCTTTTCACTTAACCCCCATACATGCAGTCCTTCTAATGGTTGTAAGGGCACGTCTGACAAATGCTTCTGATACCAATCCTGGAACATAATTGTCACTTGGGAGCCACTGTCTAATACAGCTCTTGTAGACACTCCATTCACCTTTACAGTGGTCTCCATGGAGGGACCCACTATTCTGGACCAGTCTGGAGAGGCGTGTAGGGGCCTGGGCAACTGACCTTGCCACAAAGGACGTGAATTAGCATTTTTGGTGCCTCACTGGGATCATGTCGCACCTCTTAACCACTGATTTCTTCTCCAAGCTCTCCTTGTAGCCTATATGCAACTTTGTCAGTGTCTTTTGGGGACTGGCATTCCCTTTCATGTGCCCATCTTTCCCACAATTATAGCAAAACATACTTTCTGGAGTTTGAGCTGGCCGGGCGCCACACTGGGAGCCAGGGCGGGGTATTACTAACTGGAAACCTTGGTGCCATCTCTGTCTGCGGGATGATAAGCATTTGGAGACATCTCGTCAGTTTCTCCACTTCCATGGTCAAGGAATCGAGTTCGGAGCTGTTATCAGCAGGAGATACATGGGTGGGTACCCCACCCCATAGCAGATGCAGTCGGATATAGTCAGGGTCTGCATTTGCAGGCGGGCCTTCATAAAGGGACTGTTTTGAATTCCCGGATCTCTCTCAACAGTTCGCCCCATTGTGGCATATCTTTTCCTTGTCAGAGCACCCATTGACTGCCAACCTCTGCCCCTGAACTTCACTTGATGGGTCACCCTCAGTCACTCGGTCGTAGCCGCAGCTATTGGTGCAGGTCCCTCCCGAGGTCGTCTTTTTCAACTCCTAATTTCTCTCATTAACTCATCATAGGAGGGTGGGATTCCAGTCGATCTGCCAGGCGAACTGAAGCAACAGCAGTTCCTGAGAAGGGGCAGACTTAAGGATCCTGTCCAGCCTGGTTCGTCCAGTTCAATCGCTGGCAAACTACCTTTCTGAGGCATTCTTGCAACAATTTTTCCAGCCGAGATACATACACAGACAACAACTCCCTTGGTACTGTTGTGCATCTCTTACTCTCCACCATAGGTCCTCATCAGAATCTGGGCTCCCATACACATTCTCCAAGGCCTCAAGATAGGCCTGTGCAGTCGCTTCAGGGTTACTGGCCCGCTTAGCCTGGATGGTAGCCAGGGCAGGACCCCGGAGGCCTCACTAACCCTCTTTCGCCTCGCCCGAGTTGCCATTCTAGCACTTGGGGCAACATAGTCTCATCCAGGTCTCCCAGTCATCCTCCCTTGGGGGTGGGAGGTGCCAGAGAAGATCCTCAACCTTCGGTAAGAGTCGTGACTAATGGCAGGTGCAGAAATAGGAGTCTGCATTGGTTCAGCCACCATTACGGCACTGGAGCAGGAGAGGTGTTGGGGAGGAACACCCCAGGTGGCAAGAATAGTTTCTTCAAGTCCTCCACAGTTTTCCCTCTCCCAGCAACCATTCAGCAAATTTCTCCTCAAAGTTTCAGATAGTGGTGGGGCTGATTCCCCCCCGGGTCTTTACTGTCCTTAGTTATCACTCTCCAAGCAGTGAGGGCTCCCTCTGGGGTAATGGTCTGTGGCACTTTGGAGCTATCTATGGGATCCTTAAACTCTACTAGGGCCAGGAAAGTGTGGGTGAGCAGATTAGCATGCCGACCCACCACCACAGGGTTTTGTAAACCTTCCACCTTGGAAAGTACTCCCTGCACAGTGTCCGTATTGATACCCAGGGGGATGTCCAGGATAAGCATAGCATTTTGGGGGTCGATCTCCTCCCCAGTACACCACCCACCAGCCGTGCACAGCCACTCTGTCGGGTACCCATTTTTTCTTAACAGTGGTTCGTAAATATGGCCACTAGAGGACACACAATCCCAGCGGTGAGCCCAAGATGTAACCCCTAGATGGTGCTATCCCAGGGGCTACTACCCTGCCTGATTTGCCACTAACAGGTTGAGGGGCCTGGATCCAATGGCGGATGCCTCCACCCAGAGGTCAGGGTTTGCAATAGTTAAACTAACTTGGTCACAGCCCTCTGGGACACTGCAACCCCTTTCTTCCCACTAGTGGCCCACACAATATATCAGAATTACCTTCACAGTATACACTTACCCCAGGTCTGGTTCCGCACTGGGACCTCCTGTGAAATGAGATACAGTGCAACAATCACAGTACAGTACTTTAACATAGACAAATACCTCAGGCAGTATAACTTTGCTGAAACAAGCAGCTCTGATTTATTTAGGGGATATAACAAGGACAGGGGAAATCAGGTTAATTAGCTTATCACTCTAATAATTATCTATGGCTCTGTGCACAGGCCTATCCCTATCAGTTACTGTCCCTGGGTACCCAAGCCTTAGTGGCTAGTCCAAACCGTGCAGCTGGTAGGGGCCCTTTCACACAGAGAAAAGGAGAATTAAACAGTCAGCAGTACAGTAATTCCATTTGGATTTAATGTGGCAATTCAACAGGGAGCTACCCTGAATTAGTACTCACGACCTCCAAATAAGATAGGGTCCTTCAATGTCAGCAGGGCTCACTTGAGGTACACAAACCTCTTCACATCCATATAAAAGAAAGCACTATACCAGGTAGGCTGCATCTGTATCCCGATCGCAATTACTGCACAATACCCGGAGAACACACAGCAGATTCAGTTCCTGACAGACCAGATGCAATTTTCAGCAATTCCTCCAGTCTTCTACAGGGTGAGCCTGGTTTCTACTCTTCAGAGATCCTTTGATTCTTTTCACAGGACGATTCAGTCCTAACAAGCTGCAGACCGAACTCTGGGCCTTACACACGTTTTTGACTAAAACTGCACACTGAAAAGCACAGGGCTCCTTCCTTCTTCACTGCCAAAGCTCAACTGAAACTCCAACCGACAAAACCGGGCACTTCCTTTGAGTTCCTCCCAGTTCTTGACTGGATTGGCTGTCACTCACAATAGACTGCTGCTGTTGGTCCAAAAGGCACTGAAGTCTAAACTACATCTCCCAGAGTCACTGCCCATACAATCCTCTTGTGGCTGGCTCAGATTATGAGTCCAAGTTCTGATTCGTCCAAGGCACCATTTTAGAGCTAGCTTACCCACACTGATTGGTCCAGTTCAGCAGTTCAAAACCAGAATGGGGAACTAGGCAGACACTGTTCTGACTGCAAAGAAAGTAGGTTAGACAAACTGTCATTTCATTATCACTCTAAATGGTTTCTGGCAAACAGTTACATCTTTCAGATAGGTTCCCTTTGCACTCTAGTGACTGCAAAATGGAGTGAATTGGCAGCAGCTTGAGTGGTACTCAGAGAAGCACACAGTCCCCCCATACAAACTAATTATGTCTGCAAGCAGACAGCTCTTAAAGAGACAGTACCAGAGGCTCTAAAAACACTCACTGATAAATGGCTTAAATGCCAAACACCATTCAGGCTTGGAGCATTCAAGCAAGCTCCTGGAAGTCTTTTGGGAACCCCCATTTGCAGGGGGGTTACATACTCATTGCACAAAACTATGTTAATGCACACACTGGAGTTGAAAAACGCACTGCGGATTTAAGGAAATTAAAACCATTAGGGTTTAGAGTCCCGGGAGACTTGGCAAATCAGTGATGTGGTGTTCATTGGGTTTGTCAGCCCTAATGCCCACACCCTCCACCCCCCCCCCAGCCTGTAATCTCTTGTCTGAAGCACAAGGTACAGCTGCAAGTGAATGACTCATAGGCACACACTCCTTGGAGGCAGAGATGTGTATCTCACCACATATAACCAGCAGAAGCAGTCACCGTTTTCTTCATACAGGGCCCTGTGTGAAGCGAGAGATCATGTTTGTTTGCTCAAGGGAGCGGGCAGGCATTATGGTTGACAACCACAAGGAACACCGCACCACTGATTCACCAAGACTCTCGAGACTCCAGATCCTAAAGGTATTCATTTCCTTACTTTGTTCGCAACCCTAATGTGTGCAACAACATTGTTTTTTGCAATGAGTTTCCTTTCTTTTTATGATAGTGGAATTGTATCCTCATTCACTTCGGGATCTGTGAGAACAAATGCAGACACGCACAGCCCTGCGCCAAGAGAAGAGTCCATCTGCTGTGAACATGTAGAGCCCTCCAACTACAGATGTAAAGAATCCATGGATTGCCTGGGGGGTGGCTATGCTTCCATGTGGCTACAGCAGCAGGTGTGCAGGGCTAAGAGGCCACCTGGCTGTGGAAGCACTTCTGTGCAGCTACAGACAGAGTCCTCTGGATAGTAAGCTAGGAAAAGAGTTCTCTTCACTATATGGTGGCTTGTTGCCCATGTGGCTGACACTACACCGCCCCCTCCTAAGGCCAGGCGTGCATAGCGGCACCTTCCCCCCATCCTCGACCAATCCAGCTGGTTCACCCCTGAAATCAGCTAACCGGTAAGGGATCACAACACACGACCCACTGGGCTAGCGGCTGTCCCTGAACACGATGTTTCTTCATGATTTTTTTTTTTTTTTTCACATTCGGACCTCAAATTTTAAACACAGTGTTTATATGATCCCCCAACCCTTCTAAGCATGACAGGTGTCAGTTATAAAATACTGGCCAAAATGTGATTTTGCATCACAAGTGCAATAGCACATTTTGGGCAGGATTTTAAAAAACAGCACCTGTCATATTCACGAGGTGGTGTGAAATAATGGCTATGCTGAAAAAAATGAGGTCAAAATATTGAGAATTACTAAAGTTAATGAGCAAATGTTGAAAAATGCCAGTGTTCACTCATAACTTGGCTATTTAAGCCAGCCTGTCAGCACAGTGATAGGGCTACTGCTCGCGACGGTGGCGACCTGGGTTCAGAAGTGAGCCCAAGTTGTTGGGTCCAGCTGGCGGGAGGAGGATCAAGTGTCCCATACGACACTCTCCTCCTCTGGGGAGAGAGGATAGTGAGCTGGGATGCACAACTTCCACCTGGGTGACCCCAGGTGGCAGTACGTATGGGAGCAGTTCAGTGGGAGGGGAGATGTCGGCACATGATGCGCACCATTCTTGCGTGTGAGTTTGCGCTATTCCCCAAGGCTGTCACCTCAATGGAGAGGAGAGAATGGAAAATGGGAAGGCTGGAGCAGGGTGAAGGACTTACCCCTTGATGCCCCGCACCTTGGGGATGTGGCAGCCTCCCCAGAACCGGATCCGGGTCTGTGGCAGTTGGGGGTCCTGCCACTCCCCGCCATGGGGGGGGCAAGCCATGGGGGCAGACAGAGGAGAAGCTGGTAAGTCCGCAGGAAGCTGGGTGATGGAGCCGGATAGGATCAGTCCAGAGGGGGATGAAAAAAATAATAACTTGGCCATTTAAACATATTTTTTCACCACATTTTCAAGATAGTCTTCTTATGATCCTACCTAATGAACCTGCTATGTAAAGTTTTTCAAATCCTGCCCAAAAGGAGATTTTGCGTAGCGACTGAGAAATACCCTTTCAGCACAGATTTAAAATATCTCATCTCCCTCACTCATAAGGTGGTGTCAGAAAAGGACATTTTGAAAATCCTGGGTCAATATATTGAAAAATAGCAACGGAATGAGTGAAGACTGACATTTTTAAAAGTTCACTCAAAACTTGGTCATTTTAACATATTTTTTCACCACATTTTCAACACGGTCTTTTTATGACCCCACCTCATTAACCTGGTAGGTAAATTTTTTCAAATTTCACCAGACAGGTGATTTCATATAGCGACTGAAAAATCACCTTTTGACCCGTATTTGAAAAATTTCACCTACCTTGTTCATGAGGTGAGGTCCAAAAAAGGCCATATTGAAAATTTGCTGTAAATATAGTATAGCAATAATTGGGGGGATCAGCAGGTATACAAGGGAATAATAGTGCTGGGCACTGAATTAAGACCGAGGCCAGAGGCTGAGGTCATGTTCCGCGATGCCATGTGCCATTATTCTCCACTATGATACATACCAATGTTGTAGAGCATTGGGAGTTGCTCGAAGGAGAGGGAGGAGGGTGGTGGGTTGTGAACCAGGGAGGATGGATGAGGGGGGCCTTCGTATAGGGGTAGTTAGATCTAGAAAGCTCCCTGGAGTGAAATGGAACCCAGACCGTGGTTCACCTTGTCTGGTGCCCATACCCAAGGGCACTATGGAATTTAGTAGGCAGATGGGCTTGACAGACTCCAAGGTGTGTTCAACTCGGGCAGCGTTATGCAATGCTAGGTCTGTCAGAAACAAGACTGGCATTATTATTGATCTTGTTGGTTCGGTGGACTTAGCTTGCATCACCAAGACCTGGCTGGATGAAAATCCTGGCCACACGTTGGAAACCATGACTCCAGCCGGGCACTCAGTGATACACTGCCCAAGACTGAACCGTAGGGGTGGGGGGGATTGTAGTCTGTTTTAAAACAGAACTGGGCCTCACGAGTGTGGTAGTGGGGGAGGCTGAGTCCTTGTAGTGCACAGTGGTAGCGGGTGTTGGCGTTCGAATCATACTCATCTACCTTCCACCAGGAGATGGGAAACGGTTCTTACAGGAAGTGGCAGACTACATCGTTGACATGTGGTTTGAGTCACCCAGATTAATGGTTCTAGGTGACTTTAATGCCTGGGTTGATGGTGAACTCTCACAATTTGGTAATCACTTCCTCCAATTGATGACTTCTTTTGGCTTTACACAGGTGGTTTCCACTGCTACCCACAAATCTGGACACTCCTTGGACTTAGTCTTTCTCCTAGGGATTGATATTACCGATCTAGGGGTGGAATCAGTCATTTGGTCAGACCACTACACCGTGAGGTTCAATTTTAGCACCCCCCTGAGAAGGTCTACCCCTGTGGAGATGGCGAGATACCACCCTTTATGGGATATTACTCCCCAAGGCCTTGTGGCGGTTCTTGACCTCTTGTCCCCCGTGTTGGCGAGCAGTAGTCCAGAGACCTTGGTGATGGCCTATAACAAGGCTGTTACACTGGCTCTGGATACTATTGCTCCTGTTCGTGTACACCCCCTTTCCCTTCATCCCAAGGCACCCTGGTTTGATGGGACATTGAGGGAGCTGCAGAGACAGGGGCGAAGATCAGAACACTGCTGGCGCAGATCTGCCCTTGATGCCGACTGCCTTAAATTGATAGACCATTATTCTATCAATCTGCAATCTCCCATAAGGAGGCAGAATTCCTGTCCAGGGAGATTGCAGTTGCTAGGAATCGACTGGCTCAGCTTTTTCGAACTGTGGACAGGCTGTGCAACCCAGCTTGTCTACAAGTTCAGAAAGCTTTTGCACAATTAGAGTATGAGAAGCTTGCTCGTTTCTTCACGAATAAGGAGATCAACATCAGGGTGGATCTGCATCTAGCGCCCTCTAAGGGGGATGCTGTTGAACAACATGAGTTCACAGTGCCTCAGTTTTCTTGGTGTTCCTTCAGCAGACCTGATTTCGTGGATGTCATGAGGATTATCCATGGTGTGCGCCCTACGAGCTGTAGTTTGGATCCTGGACCGACTTTCCTAATATTGGGATGTTGTGACATCATCAGTCCAATCCTTGTGCTAATAGTCTGGTGCTCCCTGGAATCAGGTGAGTTTCCTAGCTCCCTGAAAGAGGCGACAGTGACACCTCTCTTGAAGAAAGCTACCTTGGACCCAGACTGTTTCACAAACTGCAGGCCCATCTCAAACTTATATCAAAGAAAAAAGGCAATTCCACAGGAAATGGACATTATCGTTGTTCTCAATGCTGCCACTCCCGATGTGTCAATGGTATAGGAATGATGTCTAGTACAGAGTAAAGGGTGTGAGGGCGTTTCAAAAATTAAGTCTGCAGACAGTCTTTCCTGTTCCCAAATTCCTTTTTATTTTAAATATGGCAAGCCTCAATGTTTCACCAAGTATCTTGGCTTTATCAAGAGATGCCCTATCAAATAAATACAAATATTTACAATTAGAAAACTGTCCACAACAACAAATAAAATATAATACAAATTTTCAATATATATAAACATATACACACTGATGCCACTTACTTCATCCAAGTTTTGCTAATATAAAATCCCTTCCTCTGATTTTTATATTAATTCACAGTCCTATAGAAAAATATATAAAGTATTAAACTTCACATATTTTTATATAAAAATTATTAGAAATGGAGCCCAACACCAAAACACCACATTACAGTGAACAAAACTTCAGTTATTTCAATAAATACTCATTTATACCTTCATGTTTTGTAGGTCCTAATATCTATTATTTATATATAACCTTAATCATTTTTGGCTTCATTACATATTTCATCATGCTCCATTCATGGCTAAAATTTGAACAAAAAGAGCATCTTTCAATTCGTTAACATACATTTCATATTCCATCTAATTATCGGTCTTAATATTTTTTTCTGAAAGTCTCATACATTTTCTTTTAAAAGAAACATGTGTATGTCACATTTCCTTTCAAAAAACATATTTCCTAAGGCTTAACCATGTAATAGATGTTAAAAACATGAGATTTAACAGTTCTATAATGACAGTAAACGCTTAAGATGCCTTGAACTCATAATTGTTTCTCAAAAACATTCAGGAAAAGAAAAGAAATATAAGTATTTCACATTTTCATATTAATACCACACATTATAGAAGCTTTAGCACACACCATTTACCCCCAAAGATTCTAGTGACTGCTGTTAATGAGCAATAATTTGTTTCCATATATGCATTTAAACTAGTTCATATATCAATTTCTCTTTACAAGATTACTCATTTACTATTATGGAACCCCCATTGGTCTGAAAAGACCTATTTAGTATATCAAGTGCACACATTAAAGACATTTTAAAACCCACCTCCATAAGTAGATAATAACAGAGAGATTGTAACTTCTATATTATTTTATGTATACTGTGTTGTTATGTGTCTATGCCTGCAAAGGCTAAACCGTCTTCGATATTCCTATGGTCACACTAACCTTACTATAAACTCTGGGAAAGCCACCACAGTACTCGTACTTGTATGTTTTTATCATCTTTGCCCTTCGAAAATTGTATAATTCATTTAACATTTACTTCTATTCTCGAAATCGTCTTATGTGCACACATCCTTTCCTGCACTTTCGAAAGGGCAATCAAAACATATTCCCTAAAGTTTCTGCCCTTGTTCCTGCAGACCTTCTCCCTTCGTAAGATGCTAAAGTAGATTCCTCCCAGGTTTTTTTGGCCGTCACTTCTATAGGCCTTAAAAGCGCTCCTATGATTACGTCATGTTACCTGATCCTTAAAGGCACATTGCCAATAAAAATATAATCATCATACATTTTAACTTAACTCTACGAATAATCTAATTACAGATTGCATCTTTCATTGTCAGTCATAGGACCCTCTTTATACTTTCAAAAGCACTTCCTTTGAATTTGCAAACCCTTACAAATTAAACAGCTACAATTTCACCCTATATCTCAATTGCTCCGGTGTCCTTTACTGGGAGTAGCTGCCGTAAACATAACTTATCAGATTATGCTTTCTTTTGCTTCCTTTAAGTTTACAGACCCTTGTCGAGAGTACAAATACGGTGTCTGCCTGTATCTCAGTCGCTCCGATGTCCTTCACTGGGGGCAGCTGTCACGAACAGGGTAATTCCTACACTCACTTTATCTCAGTTTCCCCATATCTTTTTATTTGGAGACATTGTCTCAGGCAGAAAGGCTGCATAAAAATAGTTATCCGTGAAGTGTTTGTTTATATATTACGTTGCATACTTTTTAGAGCCACACTTCAGATGGAGTTTTATCTCATGGCTTATACTGAAAAAAGGCGCAAATCAATTTTTTTTTATTATATACTGTTTGCTGTATATCCTTCATGTCATTCTCTCATTTGCTCATTTTTGATTCACAAACTACTTGACAAGGTAATGAGCGGGCATGATTTCCGCCAACTAGTAACACTCCATCTTAATCGCCCAAGCGTCTCTAACTATAAACACTGACTTCACTTTCGTAAGCAAAGCTATTATTCTCTTCAATTTCTACATTATATTTAAACTCATCTCGGAAGCCCTTAAACAGCTTTCATAAACAGGGCTACCATCATATTCTCTCATTCAACTTATCTGAATATACCATCCGTATAATTTCTACATTGTGTCTAATTCATCTCGAATAGCCCTTAAAGGGCTTTCATAGATGGCGCTGTCATCATATTCTCTCATTCAACTTGTCTGAATATACCATCCGTACAGAACATACTGTATGTCGGAGAGCGTTTTAACATCCACAATAATTTCAGTAATTTTTAATCATATGACCTTAACCTCATTTTCTAAGATCGCTCTCTGATATTTCATAACCCGCCTTAAAATTAGTTAGATTGATCTCTGCCATCTAGCAGTATTTCGTCTTAAATACCTGGATGTCTTTCACTAAAATCACTCCTATATACAGTATTTTATGAACCAACCTTAAATGAGCTAGAATGATCTCTCCCATCTAACAGTATTCCATCTGAGTTACCTAGATCAATCAATCAATCAAGTCTTTATTTAACCAGGTGTTCATCGTTGAGCAGAAGCTCATTTGCAAGACAGACCTGGGTGGAGCATGAACAATTGTATATACAGGTCAACACAGGTATTTACAAGGCAATACAGATAATACTCTTTATAGAGAGGAAGAAAAAGAAGTTCATATGTACATAGAATTATACAGATAGTGTACAGATTACACGGTATTTACATACATAGAAGTGTCTATAGGAAGATAAAGCAGGTTATCTAAGGTTGCAGGAGGAAGTAACGAAAGAAAAAACAATATACAACAGGTAGAAGTGATGGTAGGGGGGAAGGGAGGGAGGTAGGGGGAGAAAGGCTAGGAGGACACGGTGCACAGAAAGGAGTTGGTAAAACGAGATGTAGAGAAGGTGGATGGAGAAAAGGAGTAAGTGTGAGCCCTAGGATTGAATGCTATAAAGTATGTCTAGATGTCTTTCACTATGGACACTGACTTTATTATCAAGAGGCAGGACTTAATTTTCTTAGTCATCTCTTCTCAGAAAAGGAAGGGGAGTTGGGGGATGAAAGGAGGGGAGGGGAAAAAGAGGGAGAGGGAAGGAGAAGGAAAGGGGACAGGAAAAGAGGAAAAGGGAAGGGGGAAAAAAGGAAAAAGGAGAGGGCAAGAAAAAATGTGAAAAGGAAAGAGAGAGGGAGACAAACAGATAATACAGGTTACTCACCTGTAACAGGAGTTCTAGGAATGGTATATGTTGTTCATCCACACTTATTGGCAGGTTCCTTGCCACTTTAAATCTTGCCGGAAGGTCTTTAAGCTGGCTCCTCCCACCCACCCGGGGTGGTAAACCTCTTGGCTCCACCCCATGATGCCAGATCTAGCCCACTGGAAGTCAGGTTGTGCATAGAAGCCGGGGAGGTCGGGTGGGTCATGTGGATGAACAACATATACCATTCCTAGAACTCCTGCTACAGGTGAGAAACCTGTATTTCTAGGGACATGGATATGTTGTTCATTCACACTTATTGGCAGACTCCTAGCAGTTGTCCAGGAGGAGGGAGGCAAGGCGCACACCCCCTACTTAGGGAATAAAGACTGTAGAACCGTGGCCCCAAACCAGCATCCCGGCATGACCCAGGGTCGATGTGGTAGGGGGTAAAATAAGGTATGTGCCGACTTCCAGGTAGGAGCCCTGCAGATATCCTGGATAGGGACATCCCCGGAAGCAGCCACCGATGCAGCAGTATGGTGGGTAAAACAAGCTCTTATCCCTCTGGGAGGCTCCATGCCCGCCCACCTATAGCGGAGATCTATGCAGAAGGTGACGCACCCACTCATCGTCTGCTTGGCTGCAGTTCTGCCAGGTGTGGCTTCAGCGTGGATGACAAACAGCTGGCAAACCTCTCCCGAACTTCAGCCCTACGCTTCCTGAGAAGGCGAGCGCTCAACTAGGATCCAAATGGAGCCTATATTCGGCCTCAGAGGTGTGAATGGGGTACAACACCGGCAGAGTCAACACTCAGTTAAGGTGAAGCTCTGACACCACCTTCGGAAGGAACTTCGGGTGGGGCGCAGGACAATCTTGTCCCTGTGGAAGACCAGATAGGGAGACTCGAAGGAAGCGCCTGGAGCTCTCCCATCCTTCTGGTTGACATGGTAGCCACCAAGAAGATGTTCTTCCACAACAGGTGGGAGAACCGCACCTGTGCATTGGTTCGAATGGCTTGCCCGTGAGCTAAGCCAATACCAGCGGTAGATCCCACAGAGGTGGAGATTATCACACTGGAGGGGAAGTGTGATCAAGGCCTTGGAAAAGCGCCTGGCCACCTTTCCTGTGCCACCAACTACCATCCGGCCCACGCCTGGAGGGCAGAGGTAGCTGCGAGGAGCACCTTAAGGGTAATTGACTGAAGCCCTTGCTGAAGAAGAAAGGACCACAGGTAGTCCGGAATTCTCGCTGAGGAACAGGAGAAGGGACCAGGCCCTACCCTAACACCAAATGAAGAAACTCTTCCATTTGCAGACGTAGCATTATCCGGTCGACTCCTGACGGGACGCCTCAACAATGTTGAGGACCTCACCGGAAGACCCAAGGCCTGGCAACTAGCTGCAAAGGAACTAGGCCATCAGGTGCAGGGATTGAAGGTCCGGATGGAAAACCATCCCCTGATAACAGAGATCAGGTCCAGGCAGGCTGGAAGCCACTTCAGGAGCCTGGAGCTGAGACTGAGGAGAGCTGGATACCAGAGCTGGAGGAACCAGTCTGGGGCTACCAGAATCACCAGTGCCGTGTCCCTCCTCACCTTAAGAAGCACCTTGTGGATCAAGGGAAATAGAGGGAAGGCGTAGAAGAGGCCCAGGGTCCATGGCCTCAAAAGTCATCCCCCTATAGCGAGCCCTGCTGAGGGGGGCGGGCATGAAACAGTCTCAGCTTCACATTCTCCCCGGAGAGGACAAGGTCCACCCGAGGCATGACCCAGTGGGAGAAAGATCTTGTGCTACCTCTGGCAGGAGAGAACCCTCATGAGGCGCAGCCCCTATCTGGCTTAGGGCATCAGCCAGGGTGTTGGAGACTCCTGCCATCAAAATGGCTAGTTAAACCACCTCCAAGCTGCGCACGAAACCATATACGGAGAACCTCCTTACATAACGGCAAGGAGCGCGTCCGGTCCTGGCAGGTAAGGTAGCACATGGTCGTGGTATTGTCCATCTGGACCTGAACCACTTGACCCCTTATAAACAGAGCGAAGACGGTGCGAGCTAGGCGGACCGCATGAAGCTCCAGCAGGTTGAAATGGCATCGGGACTCCTGAGGGGACCAGAGGCAATGCACTCTGTGATCCCCTTGATGGGCACCCCAACCCATCAGAGATGCATCGGTCAAAGAAGACCGTCGACTCAGGGCAGACAAACGGGATGTCCTCCTGCGGATGTGCTGGAATGGTCCACCATTAGAGAGCATTCCACATCTCCTGGGTCACTGTCACGGGCTGGTCCAAAGGATCGCAACGTTGTGACCACTGGCTGGCCAGCCCTCATTGAAGGAGATGCATGTTATTTTATTTATTTTTTCGTTGTTTAACCATGTACCAACGGGACCAACAGACCACGCTGGTGCAGGCCGCCATGAGGCCCAGGAGGCACAGGAAGCCCGTCCCGGGCAGGGCACGATTGCCCAATCTGACATGATTGGGTAAAGGAGGAAGAATCTTGGCCCTGTCCGCCGGGAGCCGAGCTCTGGCTCGAAGAGTCGAGCTCTGCCCCAATGAAAGGAATCACCTGCTTTGGCATGAGTTCCGACTTGGCTCCACTGAAGAGGAGGCCCATCTGAGAGCAACCTAGAGGGCCAGAACTCCGGACCGCTCCACCTCCGCTCTGGAGGGGGCTGCAATCAGCCAGCCATCTGGGTAGGGGTACACCTGGACCCTTCGGTGCCGCAGGAATGCTGTCACCACTGCTATGCATTGGAGAAGACCCTGGGAGCTGGGAAGAGGCCGAAGGGTATGGCTCGGAACTCGTAAAGAGATCCCTCCGCTCTGAAGCGGGGAAACCTCTGAAGAAACGGACAGATCGGAACGTGAAGAATGCGTCCTGGAAGTCCAGGGAACAGAGCCACATGCCTTGTTCCAAGGATGGGATATCTGAGTCAGAGTGACCATCCAGAAGGTCCAAGACCTTAGGAACTTGTTCAGGTCGTGCAGGTCGAGAATGGGGCGCCAGCCCCTCATCCATTTGGGGACCAGGAAGTACCTGGATACAAACCCCGGGTCTGGAGAAGGATCCGCCACCTTCCTGATCACCTCTTTTTCGAGGAGCAGGGCAATATTGGCTCAGCAGGCTGACAGAGAGGCCGCGGACCCCGTGGTCCCCCGAGGTGAGACAGCTAGGAAGGGTGGGGCCTGCTCGAACTCCCAGAGGCAGGCCCTTTCCTACCACCTCCAACACCCAGCGGTCCGTGGTGAAAGTGGACCAAGCGGAAATGAAGTGGCGGAGCTGTCCCCCCATGGGAGGGACCCAGGTAGGGGTGACCAGGCCGTGGGCGATGCCCCTCAGCCCATCACTGAGCAGGCTTGGAGGAGGGACTGGTCGAGGGAGCTCCTGGGTCTTTACCTCCTTGCTTCCCCTTAGAGGAAGCCGCTGGCTTGGGATCGGGGTGACATGCGCAAGCCTGCTGGCCCTCTTGCTGGTGCTGATAGACCATTCTTGCCGCAGGGGCCGAAGGATGAAGGAGCTTACACAGCGGTTGCCAGCAGCCCTTGTCCCTCTGGGGGGGGATGACCGAGTCCAGAGTAGCATTGGACTTCTCGGTCCCCTGGAGATGTCCCTCCACTCCAGGGCCAAAGAGATCAGTCCCCAAGAAGGGGATGTCCACCAACTTGTGCTGGGTGGCCGCCGAGAAGGTGGATATCTTCAGCCATGCCCTGCGGCGCATGGCCACCGTGGCCACTACTGACCTGGCACATGAATCACCTATGTCCAGAGCAGTCTGAAGCTGCTGCTTAGCCACCACCCTACCCTGGTCCTACACCTGCCAGACCGTGGTCCGCAGGTCAACTGGGAGATGAGGTATCACCTCATCCAGGGAGCCTAAGAGGGCGTGGGAGAAGTGTGCCATCAACGTGGCCGAGCTGACCTGTTGGAGGCCTAGGAAGAACGCAGCATAAACCTTGCACCCGACATAGTCCATCCTTTTGGACTCTTTGTCGGGAGGCCTATCCACATCCCGAGCGTTTACGGAAGGCTGAAAGATGTTATCAGTAGTAACCCTCAGCAGAGGGTGCTCTCAAACGGGCAAAGAACCGATAGGGACTGTATTTCCTGGCCATCCTGGCTGAGGGTGCAGGACAGGAAGTAGGCCACTGCCAAAGCTCCAAGGCTGGGCCGACAATGGCCTCAGCCACAGGGAAGGCCTCCAAGGGTGAATCCCCTCGGTCTAGGATCTCCATCAGGGGAAAATAGGCCTGTTTGGACACGGGCTCCAGCTGCATCTGAGAGAACTCAGAGATGAGCCTAAGCAGACCCAGGAAGGACGATGGGCTGTCATCCAAAGACCGGTCCAGGGAGCACTCCAGGCCCACCCGCCTGCGGAACATGGAGGAGTCATCGTTGGACTCTGAAGGGTCTGCAAAGAGCTGCCTCAGGCCTGAGCCTCTCTTCAGCCACTGAGGGCAGGTGGGAGTGAGGGCGACCAAAAACCTGTGGGACAGGCTGTGACCCGACCGAGGTTCCACCACAATCGGTGGGGCAACTAGATTTGGTCGAACAACCGGCCCGGAAGTGGGCATCTCGACTGCAGCGAGCGGTTGCGTCGGCCGTTCAGATGGCAGCCGCTTGATAGACGGGGAATGAATCGGAGTCGATTGAATCCCGGACAACAGCAACTGCTGTCACATAAACTCCTCATAACGTCGACGCCATCTGCATCAAAGCCTCTCCTCATCTGAGGAGGAAGACAAGGAAGAACGGTGTTGCCACTTAACTTGGTGCCCTAACAGAAACTGCCAAAGTCAGTGGGAGCAGCTTGACCGAGAAGAGGACCGAGACCGAGACCAAGATCCTCTGTGAAATCGAGGGCGGGTCTGGGAAGGAGCGGCGGACACCCGCTTATCCCTCGTCGGAAACTTTGACCGAGGACTGCTGCCCCAAAGGCATAGGCTGAACCTCAGCCTCCACCAGGGAAACTAGCGAAAGGTTGACGACTCTTCCAGTCGAAAACCCGGGTGACGGGTTGAGAGAAAATTTGACTATGTCGAAGGGAGTCTCGGCCGGATGACCTGATGGGGACACCGTGAAGCCAACGGCCTGAGCCGCAACCTCGACCGAGGTTGACGGTCAGCAGTCCAGGGAAGGAGACCTCTCCCGCTCCCACAAACGCCGATGATGGGACTTACCCTTCGACTCCCTCGACCTGGGCCGAGAGACAAGTCCCGATGGCCCCTCTCCCTTTGTGGAGAGGGACTGGCGAAGCTCCTTGAATGAAGCCGAATGAGAGGCACTCAAAGAGAGCGGGATAAATGCCGCGACCGAGGAGGAGGGAGATGCGGCCTTGGCCACCGCCTCCAGGGCGATAGAGTGTTCGAGCTGCTCAGTCGAGTCAGCCGTCGTGGACACCGCCCGATGAGCCTCTATGGATTTTACCAGTGGGGAAAATTCCTCGGGGCGCCCAAGCCTCAACCGGGCCGCATGATTCTCTAGGACATTTGTCGAAAGGGCACGGCACAACACGCAGACTTGTGGGTCGTGGTCCAAGTTGAGGCAGTATACGCACGTGGAGTGCGGATCAGTCCTGGAGATATTCCGCCCGCCAGGGCACCTCTGAGAGCCAGAAGAAAAAATTACTCACCTTTGTAATGTTGTTTATTCTAATGGAGTCTTGCTATATTATGACATATGCAGTGAGTCCCAACCTTCGAACTGCTCCGGAGGTGAAAGAGTTAACTTTCCATGCCAGGCATGGAACTTTGAGCTCGAGCTCGGTTGAAAACTCTATCTGTTGTTCTTCAAACTCAAACTGTCAGATCTTTACGAGCAAAACTCACTAAGACTCTGAGTGGAAATTGTAAACCTACACTAGCCAACTGGCTACTAATTATATAAACACATTTTTTGGTGCCAAAACAAAGACTCAAGTCAGGAGACCCAAAAAATGACAAACATAACACAAATCACCCCAAAAGAGGGTGAAAAACAAGGTGGGCATCTAAAAAGTGCCAATGCTGCTCTGCCCACCCACATCCCAAAAATAAAGGTTCTGAGAGGGGCAGGCAGGGGTGAGGTCATAATATAACAAGACTCCATTAGAAGAAACAACATTACTAAGGTGAGTAATTTTTTCTTCAAACAACATGAAGTATTGCTATATTATGCTATATGCAGACTACACAGCAGTACCTCCATGGAGGAGGGACAGAATCTACTTAGGAAATAGGCTCTGAAGCACAGCTGTGCCAAACCGAGCATCACTCCTAGCCTGGATGTCCAGGGAGTAATGCTTGGTAAAAGTGTGAACTGTTTTCCAGGAAGCTGCTTGACAAATCTCTAGGATAGGGATGTCCCTGGCAGCAGCCAGAGACGCAGCTGTACCTCTGGTAGAGTGAACCCTCAGGCCTGAGGGAGGAACCTTACCCTGTTTTTCATAGCAAAATTGGATACAAGAGACAATCCACCTGGCAATGGATCTTTTGGTGGCAGGTTTCCCTTTGCCAACCTCACCATAAGTGAGGAACAGTTGGAGGGAGTCAAACCTGTCACCTTTGGTACAATCTATGTAGTAGCTAAGGGATCTTTGACATCTAACTGTGCAACCTCCTCTCACCAGAGGAGGAATGGTCAGTGAAGTATACAGGGAGAGACATAGATTGATTAAGGTGGAAATCTGAAACCACCTTGGCAAGAACTTTCTGTTAGTCCTGAGGACTACCTTATCTCTGTGAAAGGAGATAAAATCAGGCTCCACTGACAATGTTTGTAACTCACTTATGCGTCTGGCAAGTGATGGCTACAAAACACAGTTTTCAAGTCAAGTACTTAAGCTCTGCTGAAGACAAAGGCTCAAAAGGGGGTTGCATCAGCTGGGCAATGCAAATATTAAAATCCCAGGCAGGGCAGGATCCTGAATCGGGGTTGGTGTGAAACAACCCTTTGAAAACTTGGAGAAAACAGGATGGGCTGAAAGAGAAGAGGGTTTACCTGTTGATAAGAAAGCAGACACGGCTGCCAGGTCCACTTTTAGGGTAGCTGGTCTCAGCCCCAAAGTATTTAAATGGACCATATAGTCCAGGACCGTTGGTAAACCAGCAGATTCTGGGGGAATATGCTTTGCAGAGCACCATATAGAAAATCTCTTCCATTTGGAATTATAAGTAGCCCTGGTGGAAGGCTTCCTAGAAGCCTTCAGGATATCCAAAACACCTTGTGAGAGGTGTAGGTCAGCAAACTCTAGCTCTTCAAGAGCCAGGCCTTGAGATTGAGAGATTTGAGGTTCGGGTACCAAACTCTCCCCTGAGCACAGGTTAACAGATTGTGATTCCTGGGAAGACACAGGGGAAGGTGGACTGCTAAGGAGATAAGGAGTGGGTACCAGGGCTGTCTGGCCCAGTCTGGAGCAATCAGGATCATCTTGCAGGGTTGAGTTCTGATTTTGACTAGCACTTTGAACAGAAGAGGGACGGTGGGAAAGGCATAGAGAAACTTCCCTTCCCAACTTAGAAGGAAGGCATCCAGGGGGACTGAGCCCAACACTGGGGGCCTGCAACAAAAAAGGGGAATTTGGTGATTGTCTGGGGCTGCAAAAAGATCTATCTGGGGTGTGCCCCATCTGGCAAATACCACCTCCAGTACTAGGGGATCCAGGGCCTATTCGTGATGGCCCTGGGAAATTCTGCTGAGAGCATCTGCCAGGACATTGTCCTTGCCTGGGAGGTGAACTGCCACAAGGGAGGTGTACAGAGAGTAAGCCAGAGACCACAACTTCATTGCATTGGTGCACAAGGCCGTAGACCGAGTGCCCGCTTGCTTATTGATGTACCACATTGTGGTGGTATTGTCTGTTCTGACCTGAATAACTTTGTTCTGAAAAGATTTGGAAAAAATTTGAAGTGCTAGAAAAACTGCTCTGAGTTCCAACAGATTGATGTGGAGCAGAGATTCCTGAGGGGACCACAATCCCTGGGTGGTGAGGTCGCCCATGTGAGCTCCCCACCCCAAGAGAGATGCATCTGTAGTAAGGATTAAGGAGTGAGACTGAGGGGTGAAGGGGACACCCTGTCTCAGATTGCTCTGGTCCTGCCACCACTGAAGGGCTTGGATCAGGGTTTGAGTCATTGGGATTAATTTGGTTACAGGGTCCCTCCTTTGAGACCAAAAGGCTCTCAAATGGAACTGGATGTCCCTCATCTGAAATCTGGCTCCCTGCACTACTGCTGTGGAAGCAGCCATGTGTCCCAGGAGCTGGAGAAAATGCCTTGCTGGCCGAGAGACCTGCAGGGTGAAGGAGGAAGCCAGAGAAATCAGGGTCCTTGCTCTTTCCAGGGGAAGGAAGGCTCTGGCATCTTTTGTGTTCAGTTCCGCACCTATGAAGGTGAGAAACTGGACAGGTTCTAGGACTGACTTTGAGAGATTGAGAAGGAAACCTAGAGAAGTTAGCAGTTGCTGAGTTACCTGAAGATGTAATCTGACTTGCTCTGGAGACTGGCCTACTATGAGCCAGTCGTCCAGGTAAGGAAAGATGGCAATTTTTTGCCTTCTTAAGTGGGCAACTGCTACTGCCAGGCACTTTGTGAATACCCTTGGGGCAGATGTGAGGCCGAAGGGCATTGCTCTGAACTGGTAATGGCCTGAGGGCAGTTCAAATCTGAGGTACTTTTGATGGGAGCTTCTGATGAGAACATGAAAATGGGCATCCTTGAGGTCCAGGGACACTAGCCAGTCCCCTGGCCTTAAAGAGGGTAAAATAATTCCCAGAGTCCCCATTTTGAATTTTAGTTTTAAAAGGTGCTTGTTTAGGTACCTGAGATCCAGGATGGGCTGCCATTCTCCTGTTTTTTTTGGGGTAAGGAAGTACCTGGAGTACAATCCTTTGCCCTGGTGTAGGGATGGAACCCTTTCCACAGCTCTGAGAGCCAGGAGGGTAGAGACTTTTGCTTCTAGGGCAAGAGTCTCAGATGGATTTGCAGGTGGGAAGGATCTGGTTCTCATCTTTGGAAATTTTTTGAAGCTGAGAACCAGTCCCTGGCTTACTACTTCCAGGACCCAGTTGTCTGATGTTAGAGACTCCCAGTCCTGGACAAAGTAAGCCAGCCTGCCCCCTACAGGTAGTGAGAATCGGCCCTGGGCACCCCATCAGGGTGCCTGCTTGGCAGGGGCTTTAGGCTGAGGGGTGGAGGCAGGTCTGCTTGCACCCGTCTGCCTCTCCCTCTAAAGAACCCCCTCTGTGCATAAGCTGAAGAGGAGGCCTGTGCTTGTAAAAAGGCCTATGAAAAGGCCTGTCCCTGCCCCTGAGAGGCTGCCTTTGAGGAGTGGCCTGCCTTTCCTTGGTCTGTGCACTCCTATAGGTGGTCCTATATTCATCCATTTTCTTCATGTAATTCTCTGTTTGCTCCCCAAACAGAGAGTTGCCCACAACAGGAAAATCCATGGCCTTAGTCTGGGTATCCTGTGACAGGCTAGTACATCTGAGCCAAGCCATTCTACGGAGAGCCACAGATGTAGCCATGACTCTTGATGACACATCATTAGAGTCCACTGCAGCATGGAATTGCACTTTAGATGCCTCAATACCATCAGCGGCCACCCGCTCCAGCTCCTTGGCAAGCTGGCCAGGGACCTGCTTTGATAGAGCCAAAATAGTATCCCATCTGGATTTCTAGTATCTAGCAACATAAGCCATATAATTTGCCTGTCTGAGTCCCAAGGATGCTGCCATGTACTGTTTCTTTGCCATGGCATTAACCCTTCTGGAGTCCTTGTCAGGGGGGTGTGAGGCCAGGGGAATATTTGCCTTGTCACAGGCTGCAGCCTGCACGACCCCCACGTGGCTGCATTGTTGTGTAAGGAACTCCGTATCAGAGCCTGATAATGTATACCTTTTGTCCATTCTTTTGTCTACAGGAGGTATAGTGTGAGGAATTTTTAGAATTTTTACTGTCTGCTTCCAAAAAGATTTATGCAGAGGAATAGACAGTCTCCTAGACTCTGGGATATCCATCATTTCCACATAGTCAGGCTCCTCTTGGTCATCCACAGCTCCCTCCATAGGGAGCTGGAGGGTTTCAGCCACTTTTTTATAAAACATAAAATGAGAAGGGGACTCAGAAAGCCTAGGAGGAGACACTCCTGAAGGTCTGTCTGGGGAGATGTCCGGTTCAATGGGCACATCCAGACTTTCAAATCAACATTCACTCTCCTCATACTCCTCTTTCCTCTCCTCTGGTTCATAAAATTCCTCTAAATCATATTCTTGAACCAGTGGAACAAACCAAACCGTACGCTTACCTGATGGTGCCGGTTCGGTTGGAACCGGGGAGAGTGACTGAACAATTTTAATTGCATTAGCTATTTCTTCAGTGGTTGGAGAGGTAAGTTTTGGCTCCACACCAGCTGATTTTTAGTTCTCTTTGCTGCAACCGACTCATCAGAATCGGTTCTCCTTTTGCCCGAGGAAGTCTCGCCCTGGTCAGAGGGCACTCCCTCCGGTTTGGTTTGAACTGAACTGGGCTGGCCATCCAGTTCAGCTGACTTTTTGGCCTCCCTTTCCCTGAGCCTACCAACTCTTTTATCCAGGGTAGCTGCAGGAAAACTTTTACAAATCTGGCAGTCTGCATTGAGGTGGTCAAACCCCAGACAATAAACACAGGTGGTGTGGGGGTCAGCCTTGGCAAAGGCTTCCCCACAGACACTACAGTGTTGAAACCCAGTGGGCCCAGCGTTTCTTTTGGATTTCTCAGACACAGTGCCAGCCTATCCAAAACTTGCCTGTTTATGGCAATCCGCCAAGCAAGACTCCCTTATCGGTTCCCTTCGGTCGTGGAGAAAAACGTAATGAAATCCATTTTTTTTAGAACCGATAAGAACCGGGAACAGCACTTCTAAAGATAGATAATGTATTAAAAACAACCTGATCGCTTCAAACAGAACCAATAAAACCGTTTACAAGTTCCACACAGAAAGTAAATGTAAAACCTATCCAATACTTACAAATACAACAGATAGAGCTTGAACCGACCAGTTGCAGTTTAAATTCGGTTAAAAAACTGAAAACTTAATACATTAACCGACAAAACGAACCGAGCAGAAGGAGAAATCTCCGGAGCGACTGTTCAGTGAGGCGAAGTAAAGAACCTGACAGTTTGAGTTTGAAGAACAACAGATAGAGTTTTCAACCAAGCTCGAGCTCAAAGTTCCATGCCTGGCATGGAAAGTTAGCTATTTCACCTCCAGAGCAGTTCGAAGGTTGGGACTCACTGCATATGTCATAATATACCAAGACTTCATGTTGTTTGAGAACAAACTGTCCATCGCAGCCGCGAGGGAAAAGAAGACCGAAGTTTAGAAAACTTCAAAACTAGATTCTGACGACCTGCAGAATCAGGAACCAGTCGAAAAAACGCAGAGCGTTAAGGAGGGAACCTGAGCTTCCAAGCAGTAAGGAAGATCTGGCGTCCTGGGGCGGAGCGGAGAGTTTTACCACCTGGGTGGGTGGGAGGAGCCAGCTTTAAGACCTGCCGGCAAGATTTAAAGTGGCAAGGAACCTGCCAATAAGTGTGGATGAACAACATATCCATGTCCCTAGAATATTTTTTCTGCAACAGCAGCTCCAATTAATGTCCTTATTTAAACCAGTCCTTGGTTCCAAAGCTCTTATTTCGAATATCCATTTTGTCTCTGCCCTCTCTACTATTTTGTCAAAATCACCTCCCCCAAAAGGAGGTTTAATTGTCTCTATTCCCCAAATCTTAGAGATGCCCCTGTATGACCTGCTTCCAGAAAATTATCTACTACTGGAGTGGATTTTTTTTTTCTAATGTTAGACTTATGTTCTTGAATATGCTGCTTCAAGGGTCTGACAGTTTTGCCAATGTAAATCTTGTCACACAGACACTGTAACAGATATATTACCCCTGCAGAGTCACAAGTAATAAATTGTTTAATTTCATATTCTTTGTTGGTATATGGATGTTTATATTTCTGCTTTTTGCTAGTATGTCTGCAGACTGAGCACCTGCCGCAAGGCACCATACCTGGTTGTAAATGGCCTAATAACAATTGTCTGTTTTCTAAGGCCTTCCCCTGTATGTGGTCAGTGTGCACCAGCCTGTCCTTTAAAGTAGATACCTTTCTTTCCGCTATTCTTGGAGGTATTTGAAAAACATTATTTTCCATCGGATAATCCCTTAAAATAGACCAATGCTTGTGTATTACTTCTTTTATTTCCCTCATTCTATGATTGTGTTTGATACTAAATACTATTGGTCTGTCTGATTGTGTGTCTCTATTTCCACTTAATGCCTCTGCTTGTGTAATACTCAATACCCTTTTCCTAGCTTGATATAGATTATTTCTACTATAACCACGTTCTTTGAATCTATCAGATGCTGCTCTGAGTTCATTTGTAAAATCCTGTTCCTCTCCACAGTTCCTGTGGATACGCAGAAACTGCAAAAAGGGAATACTCTCTACCAGTCGCTCCACATGGAAACTATTTGCATGCAATATAGTATTACGTGCAGTGTCTTTCCTGTACAGTGTCATAGTAAGGCTACCTTCCCCATTCACAACTGTCACGTCTAGATACGGTATTGAAACTTCACTACAGTCAATGGTAAATCTTAGATTCATATCACACATATTTATATATTCCACGAAAGCCAAAAGGTCATCATTCGAACCCAACCACAGTATGAACAAATCATCTATATATCTCTTATAGAGTTTGATATATCGAAGGAAAGAAAAAATTACTCACCTTAGTAATGTTGTTTCTTCTAATGGAGTCTTGCTATATTATGACATATGCAGTTTGTCCCAACCTTAGAACTGCTCTGGAGCTGAAAGACTTAAGGTCAATGCTGGGCATGGAACTTAGAGCTCGAGCTCGGTTGAAAACTCTATCTGTTGTTCTTCAAACTTAAACTGTCAGATCTTTACGAGCAAAAACTCACTAAGACTCTGTGTGGAAGCTGTAAACCTACACTAGCCAACTGGCTACTAATTAAATAAACACATTTTTTGGTGCCACAATGAAGACTCAAGTCAGGAGACCCAAAAAATGACAAACACAACACAAATCACCCCCAAAAGAGGGGTGAAAAACAAGGTGGGCATCTAAAAAGTGCCAATGCTGCTCTGCCCACCCACATCCCCAAGAGTAAGGTTCTGAGAGGGGCAGGCAGGGGGGGAGGTCATAATATAGCAAGACTCCATTAGAAGAAACAACATTACTAAGGTGAGTAATTTTTTCTTCAAACAACATGAAGTCTTGCTATATTATGATATATGCAGACTACACAGCAGTACCTCCATGGAGGAGGGACAGAATCTACTTAGGAAATAGGCTCTGAAGCACAGCTGTGGCAAACCGAGCATCACTCCTAGCCTGGATGTCCAGGGAGTAATGCTTAGTAAAAGTGTGAACCGTTTTCCAGGTAGCTGCTTGACATATCTCGAGGATAGGGATGTCCCTGGCAGCAGCCAGAGACGCAGCTGTACCTCTGGTGGAGTGAGCCCTCAGGCCTGAGGAAGGAACTTTACCCAGTTTTTCATAGCAGAATTGGATACAAGAGACGATCCACCTGGCAATGGATCTTTTAGTGGCAGGTCTCCCTTTGCCAAGCTCACCATAAGTGAGGAACAGTTGGAGGGAGTCAAACCTGTGACCTTTGGTACAATCTATGTAGTAGCTAAGGGATCTTTTGACATCTAAACTGTGCAACCTCCTCTCGCCAGAGGAGGAGTGGTCAGTGAAGTATACAGGAGAGACATAGATTGATTAAGGTGGAAATCTGAAACCACCTTAGGCAAGAACTTTCTGTTAGTCCTGAGGACTACCTTATCTCTGTGAAAGGAGATAAAATCAGGCTCCACTGACAATGCTTGTAACTCACTTATGCGTCTGGCAGAAGTGATGGCTACCAAAAACACAGTTTTCCAAGTCAAGTACTTAAGCTCTGCTGAAGACAAGGGCTCAAAAGGGGGTTGCATCAGCTGGGCAATGCAAATATTAAAATCCCAGGCAGGGGCAGGATCCCTGAATCGGGGGTTGGTGTGAAGCAACCCTTTGAAAAACTTGGAGAAAACAGGATGGGCTGAAAGAGAAGAGGGTTTACTTGCTGACAAGAAAGCAGACACGGCTGCCAGGTCCACTTTTAGGGTAGCTGGTCTCAGCCCCAAAGTATTTAAATGGACCATATAGTCCAGGACCGTGGGTAAACCAGCAGATTCTGGGGGAATATGCTTTGCAGAGCACCATATAGAAAATCTCTTCCATTTGGAATTATAAGTAGCCCTGGTGGAAGGCTTCCTAGAAGCCTTCAGGATATCCAAAACACCTTGTGAGAGGTGTAGGTCAGCAAACTCTAGCTCTTCAAGAGCCAGGCCTTGAGATTGAGAGATTTGAGGTTCGGGTACCAAACTCTCCCCTGAGCACAGGTTAACAGATTGTGATTCCTGGGAAGACACAGGGGAAGGTGGACTGCTAAGGACATAAGGAGTGGGTACCAGGGCTGTCTGGCCCAGTCTGGAGCAATCAGGATCATCTTGCAGGGTTGAGATCTGATTTTGACTAGCACTTTGAACAGAAGAGGGATGGGGGGAAAGGCATAGAGAAACTTCCCTTCCCAACTGAGAAGGAAGGCATCCAGGGGGACTGAGCCCAACACTGGGGGCCTGCAACAAAAAAGGGGAAGTTGGTGATTGTCTGGGGCTGCAAAAAGATCTATCTGGGGTGTGCCCCATCTGGCAAATACCACCTCCAGTACTAGGGGATCCAGGGCCTATTCGTGATGGCCCTGGGTAATCCTGCTGAGAGCATCTGCCAGGACATTGTCCTTGCCTGGGAGGTGAACTGCCACAAGGGAGGTGTACAGAGAGTAAGCCAGAGACCACAACTTCATTGCTTTGGTGCACAAGGCCGTAGACCGAGTGCCCCCTTGCTTATTGATGTACCACATTGTGGTGGTATTGTCTATTCTGACCTGAATAACTTTGTTCTGAAAAGATTTGGAAAAAATTTGAAGTGCTAGAAAAACTGCTCTGAGTTCCAACAGATTGATGTGGAGCAGAGATTCCTGAGGGGACCACAATCCCTGGGTGGTGAGGTCGCCCATGTGAGCTCCCCACCCCAAGAGGGATGCATCTGTAGTAAGGATTAAGGAGTGAGACTGAGGGGTGAAGGGGACCCCCTGTCTCAAATTGGCCTGGTCCTGCCACCACTGAAGGGCTTGGATCAGGGTTCGAGTCATTGGGATTAATTTGGTTAGAGGGTCACTCCTTTGAGACCAAAAGGCTCTCAAATGGAACTGGATGTCCCTCATCTGAAATCTGGCTCCCTGCACTACTGCTGTGGAAGCAGTCATGTGTCCCAGGAGCTGCAGAAAATGCCTTGCTGGCCGAGAGACCTGCAGGGTGAAGGAGGAAGCCAGAGAAATCAGGGTCCTTGCTCTTTCCAGGGGAAGGAAGGCTCTGGCATCTTTTGTGTTCAGTTCCGCACCTATGAAGGTGAGAAACTGGACAGGTTCTAGGACTGACTTTGAGAGATTGAGAAGGAAACCTAGAGAAGTTAGCAGTTGCTGAGTTACCTGAAGATGTAATCTGACTTGCTCTGGAGACTGGCCTACTATGAGCCAGTCGTCCAGGTAAGGAAAGATGGCAATTTTTTGCCTTCTTAAGTGGGCAACTGCTACTGCCAGGCACTTTGTGAATACCCTTGGGGCAGATGTGAGGCCGAAGGGCATTGCTCTGAACTGGTAATGGCCTGAGGGCAGTTCAAATCTGAGGTACTTTTGATGGGAGCTTCTGATGAGAACATGAAAATCGGCATCCTTGAGGTCCAGGGACACTAGCCAGTCCCCTGGCCTTAAAGAGGGTAAAATAATTCCCAGAGTCCCCATTTTGAATTTTAGTTTTAAAAGGTGCTTGTTTAGGTACCTGAGATCCAGGATGGGCTGTCTTTTTTGGGGTAAGGAAGTACCTGGAGTACAATCCTTTGCCCTGGTGTAGGGATGGAACCCTTTCCACAGCTCTGAGAGCCAGGAGGGTAGAGACTTTTGCTTCTAGGGCAAGAGTCTCTGATGGATTTGCAGGTGGGAAGGATCTGGTTCTCATCTTTGGAAATTTCTTGAAGCTGAGAACCAGTCCCTGGCTTACTACTTCCAGGACCCAGTTGTCTGATGTTAGAGACTCCCAGTCCTGGACAAAGTAAGCCAGCCTGCCCCCTACAGGTAGTAGAGAATCGGCCCTGGGCACACCATCAGGGTGCCTGCTTGGCAGGGGCTTTAGGCTGAGGGGTGGAGGCAGGTCTGCTTGCACCCTGTCTGCCTCTCCCTCTAAAGAACCCCCTCTGTGCATAAGCTGAAGAGGAGGCCTGTGCTTGTAAAAAGGCCTATGAAAAGGCCTGTCCCTGCCCCTGAGAGGCTGCCTTTGAGGAGTGGCCTGCCTTTCCTTGGCCTGTGCACTCCTATAGGTGGTCCTATATTCATCCATTTTCTTCATGTAATTCTCTGTTTGCTCCCCAAACAGAGAGTTGCCCACAACAGGAAAATCCATGGCCTTAGTCTGGGTATCCTGTGACAGGCTAGTACACCTGAGCCAAGCCATTCTACGGAGAGCCACAGATGTAGCCATGACTCTTGATGACACATCATTAGAGTCCACTGCAGCATGGAATTGCACTTTAGATGCCTCAATACCATCAGCGGCCACCCGCTCCAGCTCCTTGGCAAGCTGGCCAGGGACCTGCTTTGCTAGAGCCAAAATAGTATCCCATCTGGATTTCTGGTATCTAGCAACATAAGCCATATAATTTGCCTGTCTGAGTCCCAAGGATGCTGCCATGTACTGTTTCTTTGCCATGGCATTAACCCTTCTGGAGTCCTTGTCAGGAGGGTGTGAGGCCAGGGGAATATTTGCCTTGTCACAGGCTGCAGCCTGCACGACCCCCACGTGGCTGCATTGTTGTGTAAGGAACTCCGTATCAGAGCCTGATAATGTATACCTTTTGTTCATTCTTTTGTCTACAGGAGGTATAGTGTGAGGAGTTTTTAGAATTTTTACTGTCTGCTTCCAAAAAGATTTATGCAGAGGAATAGACAGTCTCCTAGACTCTGGGATATAAATCATTTCCACATAGTCAGGCTCCTCTTGGTCATCCACAGCTTCCTCCATAGGGAGCTGGAGGGTTTCAGCCACTTTTTTATAAAACATAAAATGAGAAGGGGACTCAGAAAGCCTAGGAGGAGACACTCCTGAAGGTCTGTCTGGGGAGATGTCCGGTTCAATGGGCACATCCAGACTTTCAAATCAACATTCACTCTCCTCATACTCCTCTTCCCTCTCCTCTGGTTCATAAAATTCTCTAAATCTTATTCTTGAACCAGTGGAACAAAACCAAACCGTACGCTTACCTGATGGTGCCGGTTCGGTTGGAACCGGGGAGAGTGACTGAACAATTTTAATTGCATTAGCTATTTCTTCAGTGGTTGGAGAGGTAAGTTTTGGCTCCACACCAGCTGATTTTCTAGTTCTCTTTGCTGCAACCGACTCATCAGAATCGGTTCTCCTTTTGCCCGAGGAAGTCTCGCCCTGGTCAGAGGGCACTCCCTCCGGTTTGGTTTGAACTGAACTGGGCTGGCCATCCAGTTCAGCTGACTTTTTGGCCTCCCTTTCCCTGAGCGTACCAACTCTTTTATCCAGGGTAGCTGCAGGAAAACTTTTACAAATCTGGCAGTCTGCATTGAGGTGGTCAAACCCCAGACAATAAACACAGGTGGTGGGGTCAGCCTTGGCAAAGGCTTCCCCACAGACACTACAGTGTTGAAACCCAGTGGGCCCGGCGTTTCTTTTGGATTTCTCAGACACAGTGCCAGCCTATCCAAAACTTGCCTGTTTATGGCAATCCGCCAAGCAAGACTCCCTTATCAGTTCCCATCGGTAGTGGAAAAAAACGTAATGAAATCCGTTTTTTTTTAGAACCGATAAGAACCGGGAACAGCACTTCTAAAGATAGATAATGTATTAAAAACAACCTGATCGGTTCAAACAGAACCAATAAAACCGTTTACAAGTTCCTCACAGAAAGTAAATGTAAAACCTATCCAATACTTACAAATACAACAGATAGAGCTTGAACCGACCGGTTGCAGTTTAAATTCGGTTAAAAAAATGAAAACTTAATACTTTAACCGACAAAATGAGCCGAGCAGAGGGAGAAATCTCTGCAGCGACTGTTCAGTGAGGCGGAGTAAAGAATCTGACAGTTTGAGTTTGAAGAACAACAGATAGAGTTTTCAACCGAGCTCGAGCTCAAAGTTCCATGCCTGGCATGGAAAGTTAACTCTTTCACCTCCGGAGCAGTTCGAAGGTTGGGACTCACTGCATATGTCATAATATACCAAGACTTCATGTTGTTTGAGAACAAACTGTCCATCACAGCCGCGAAGGAAAAGAAGACCGAAGTTTAGAAAACTTCAAAACTAGATTCGGACGAACTGCAGAATCAGGAACCAGTCGAAAAAACGCAGAGCGTTAAGGAGAGAACCTGAGCTTCCAAGCAGTAACGAAGATCTGGCGTCCTGGGGTGGAGCGGAGAGTTTTACCACCTGGGTGGGTGGGAGGAGCCAGCTTTAAGACCTGCCGGCAAGATTTAAAGTGGCAAGGAGCCTGCCAATAAGTGTGGATGAACAACATATCCATGTCCCTAGAATATTTTTTCTGCAACAGCAGCTCCAATTAATGTCCTTATTTAAACCAATCCTTGGTTCCAACGCTCTTATTTCAAATATCCATTTTGTCTCTGCCCTCTCTACTATTTTGTTAAAATCACCTCCCCCAAAAGGAGGTTTAATTGTCTCTATTCCCCAAAATCTTAGACATGCCCCTGTATGACCTGCTTCCAGAAAATTATCTACTACTGGAGTGGATTTTTTTTTTCTAATGTTAGACTTATGTTCTTGAATATGCTGCTTCAGGGGTCTGACAGTTTTTCCAATGTAAATCTTGTCACACAGACACTGTAACACATATATTACCCCTGCAGAGTCACAAGTAATAAATTGTTTAATTTCATATTCTTTGTTGGTATATGGATGTTTATATTTCTGCTTTTTGCTAGTATGTCCGCAGACTGAGCACCTGCCGCAAGGCACCATACCTGGTTGTAAATGGCCTAATAACAATTGTCTGTTTTCTAAGGCCTTCCCCTGTATGTGGTCAGTGTGCACCAGCCTGTCCTTTAAAGTAGATACCTTTCTTTCCGCTATTCTTGGAGGTATTTGAAAAACATTATTTTCCATCGGATAATCCCTTAAAATAGACCAATGCTATGATTGTGTTTGATACTAAATACTATTGGTCTGTCTGATTGTGTGTCTCTATTTCCACTTAATGCCTCTGCTTGTGTAATACTCAATACCCTTTTCCTAGCTTGATATAGATTATTTCTACTATAACCACGTTCTTTGAATCTATCAGATGCTGCTCTGAGTTCATTTGTAAAATCCTGTTCCTCTCCACAGTTCCTGCGGATACGCAGAAACTGCAAAAAGGGAATACTCTCTACCAGTCGCTCCACATGGAAACTGTTTGCATGCAATATAGTATTACGTGCAGTGTCTTTCCTGTACAGTGTCATAGTAAGGCTACCTTCCCCATTCACAACTGTCACGTCTAGATACGCTATTGAAACTTCACTACAGTCCATGGTAAATCTTAGATTCATATCACACATATTTATATATTCCACGAAAGCCAAAAGGTCATCATTCGAACCCAACCACAGTATGAACAAATCATCTATATATCTCTTATAGAGTTTGATATATCGAAGGAAAGAAAAAATTACTCACCTTAGTAATGTTGTTTCTTCTAATGGAGTCTTGCTATATTATGACATATGCAGTTTGTCCCAACCTTAGAACTGCTCTGGAGCTGAAAGACTTAAGGTCAATGCTGGGCATGGAACTTAGAGCTCGAGCTCGGTTGAAAACTCTATCTGTTGTTCTTCAAACTTAAACTGTCAGATCTTTACGAGCAAAAACTCACTAAGACTCTGTGTGGAAGCTGTAAACCTACACTAGCCAACTGGCTACTAATTAAATAAACACATTTTTTGGTGCCACAATGAAGACTCAAGTCAGGAGACCCAAAAAATGACAAACACAACACAAATTACCCCCAAAAGAGGGGTGAAAAACAAGGTGGGCATCTAAAAAGTGCCAACGCTGCTCTGCCCACCCACATCCCCAAGAGTAAGGTTCTGAGAGGGGCAGGCAGGGGGGAGGTCATAATATAGCAAGACTCCATTAGAAGAAACAACATTACTAAGGTGAGTAATTTTTTCTTCAAACAACATGAAGTCTTGCTATATTATGATATATGCAGACTACACAGCAGTACCTCCATGGAGGAGGGACAGAATCTACTTAGGAAATAGGCTCTGAAGCACAGCTGTGCAAACCGAGCATCACTCCTAGCCTGGATGTCCAGGGAGTAATGCTTAGTAAAAGTGTGAACCGTTTTCCAGGTAGCTGCTTGACATATCTCGAGGATAGGGATGTCCCTGGCAGCAGCCAGAGACGCAGCTGTACCTCTGGTGGAGTGAGCCCTCAGGCCTGAGGAAGGAACTTTACCCAGTTTTTCATAGCAGAATTGGATACAAGAGACGATCCACCTGGCAATGGATCTTTTAGTGGCAGGTCTCCCTTTGCCAAGCTCACCATAAGTGAGGAACAGTTGGAGGGAGTCAAACCTGTGACCTTTGGTACAATCTATGTAGTAGCTAAGGGATCTTTTGACATCTAAACTGTGCAACCTCCTCTCGCCAGAGGAGGAGTGGTCAGTGAAGTATACAGGGAGAGACATAGATTGATTAAGGTGGAAATCTGAAACCACCTTAGGCAAGAACTTTCTGTTAGTCCTGAGGACTACCTTATCTCTGTGAAAGGAGATAAAATCAGGCTCCACTGACAATGCTTGTAACTCACTTATGCGTCTGGCAGAAGTGATGGCTACCAAAAACACAGTTTTCCAAGTCAAGTACTTAAGCTCTGCTGAAGACAAGGGCTCAAAAGGGGGTTGCATCAGCTGGGCAATGCAAATATTAAAATCCCAGGCAGGGGCAGGATCCCTGAATGGGGGGTTGGTGTGAAGCAACACTTTGAAAAACTTGGAGAAAACAGGATGGGCTGAAAGAGAAGAGGGCTTACCTGCTGATAAGAAAGCAGACACGGCTGCCAGGTCCACTTTTAGGGTAGCTGGTCTCAGCCCCAAAGTATTTAAATGGACCATATAGTCCAGGACCATGGGTAAACCAGCAGATTCTGGGGAAATATGCTTCCCAGAGCACCATATAGAAAATCTCTTCCATTTGGAATTATAAGTAGCCCTGGTGGAAGGCTTCCTAGAAGCCTTCAGAATATCCAATACACCTTGGGAAAGGTGTAGGTCAGCAAACTCTAACTCTTCAAGAGCCAGACCTTGAGATTGAGAGATTTGAGGTTCGGATACAAATCCACCCACCCACCCCCTGAGCACAGGATAACAGATTGTGATTCCTGGGAAGACACAGGGGAAGGTGGACTGCTAAGGACATAAGGAGTGGGTACCAGGGCTGTCTGGCCCAGTCTGGAGCAATCAGAATCATCTTGCAGGACTGAGACCTGATTTTGACTAGCACTTTGAACAGGAGAGGGAAGGGTGGAAAGGCAAAGAGAAACCTCCCTTCCCAACTGAGAAGGAAGGCATCCAGGGGGACTGAGCCCAACACTGGGGGCCTGCAACAAAAAAGGGGAAGTTGGTGATTGTCTGGGGCTGCAAAAAGATCTATCTGGGGTGTGCCCCATCTGGCAAATACCACCTCCAGAACTAGGGGATCCAGAGCCCATTCGTGATGGCCTTGGGAAATCCTGCTGAGAGCATCTGCCAGGACATTGTCCTTGCCTGGGAGGTGAACTGCTACCAGGGAGGTGTTCAGGGAGTAAGCCAGAGACCACAACTTCATTGCTTCTGTGCACAAGGCCGTAGACCGAGTGCCCCCTTGCTTGTTGATGTACCACATTGTGGTGGTATTGTCTGTTCTGACCTGAATAACCTTGTTCTGAACAGATTTGGAAAAAGCTTGAAGTGCTAGAAAAACTGCTCTGAGTTCCAACAGATTGATGTGGAGCAGAGATTCCTGAGGGGACCACAATCCCTGGGTAGTGAGGTCGCCCATGTGAGCTCCCCACCCCAATAGGGATGCATCTGTAGTAAGGATTAAGGAGTGAGACTGAGGGGTAAAGGGGACCCCTGTCTCAAATTGCCCTGGTCCTGACACCACTGAAGGGCCTGGATCAAGGTTCGAGTCACTGGAATTAATTTGGTTAGAGGGTCCTTTCTTTGAGACCAAAAGGCTCTCAAATGGAACTGGATGTCCCTCATCTGAAATCTGGCTCCCTGCACTGCTGCTGTCGAAGCAGCCATGTGTCCCAGGAGCTGTAGAAAGTGCCTTGCTGGTCGAGAGACCTGCAGGGTGAAGGAGGAAGCCAGAGAAATCAGGGTACTTGCCCTTTCCAGGGGAAGGAAGGAAGGCTCTGGCTTCTTTTGTGTTCAGTTCTACACCTATGAAGGTGAGAAGCTGGACAGGCTCTAGGACTGACTTTGGAATATTGAGAAGGAAATTTAGAGAAGTCAGCAGTTGCTGAGTTACTTGAAGGTGTAACCTGACTTGGTCTGGGGACTGGCCTACTATGAGCCAGTCATCCAAGTAAGGAAAGATGGCAATTTTTTGCCTTCTTAAGTGGGCAACTGCTACTGCCAGGCACTTTGTGAATACCCTTGGGGCAGATGTGAGGCCGAAGGGCATTGCTCTGAACTGGTAATGGCCTGAGGGCAGTTCAAATCTGAGGTACTTTTGATGGGAGCTTCTGATGAGAACATGAAAATCGGCATCCTTGAGGTCCAGGGACACTAGCCAGTCCCCTGGCCTTAAAGAGGGTAAAATAATTCCCAGAGTCCCCATTTTGAATTTTAGTTTTAAAAGGTGCTTGTTTAGGTACCTGAGATCCAGGATGGGCTGTCTTTTTTGGGGTAAGGAAGTACCTGGAGTACAACCCTTTGCCTTGGTGTAGGGGTGGAACCCTTTCCACAGCTCTGAGAGCCAGTAGGGTAGAGACTTCTGCCTCCAGGGCAAGAGTCTCTGAAGGATTTGCAGGTGGAAAGGATCTGATTCTCATCTTTGGAAATTTTTTGAAGCTGAGAACCAGTCCCTGGCTTACTACTTCCAGGACCCACTTGTCTAACGTTAGATACTCCCAGTCCTGGACAAAGTAAGCCAGCCTGCCCCCTACAGGTAGTGGAGAATCGGCCCTGGGCACCTCATCAGGGTGCCTGTTTGGCAGGGGCTTTAGGCTGAGGGGTGGAAGCAGGCCTCCCTGCACCCCTGCCTGCTCTCCCTCTAAAGAACCCTTCTGTGCAAAAGCTGAAGAGGAAGCCTGGGCTTGGTAAAAGGCCTATGAAAAGGCCTACCCTGCCCCTGGAAGGTTGCCTTTGGGGAGTGACTTGCCTTTCCTTGGCCTGTGCACTCCTATAGGTGGTCCTAAATTCATCCATTTTCTTCATGTAATTCTCTGTTTGCTCCCCAAACAGAAAGTTGCCCACAACAGGGAATTCCATGGCCTTAGTCTGGGAATCCTGTGACAGGCTAGTACATCTGAGGTAAGCCATTCTACGGAGAGCCACAGATGTAGCCATGACTCTGGATGATACATCATTAGAGTACACTGCAGCATGGAATTGCACCTTGGATGCCTCAATACCATCAGCGGCCACCTGCTGCAGCACTTTTGCCAGCTGGCCAGGAACCTGCTTTGCTAGAGCTAAAACAGTATCCCATCTGGATTTTTGATATCTAGCAACATAAGCCATATAATTAGCCTGTCTGAGTCCTAAGGAAGCTGCCATGTACTGTTTCTTTGCCATGGCATCTATCTTTCTGGAGTCCTTGTCAGGAGGGTGAGAGGCTAAGGGAACATTTGCCTTGTCACAGGCTGCAGCCTGCACCACCCCTACGTGGCTGCATTGTTGTGTAAGGAACTCCGTATCAGAGCCTGATAATGCATACCTTTTGTCCATTCTTTTATCAACAGGAGGTATGGTGTGAGGAGCTTTTAAAATCTTTACTGTCTGTTTCCCAAAAAGATTTATGCAGAGGAATAGACAGTCTCCTAGACTCTGGGATATCCATCATTTCTACAAAATCAGGCTCCTCCTGATCATCCACAGCTTCCTCCATAGGGAGCTGGAGGGTTTCAGCCACTTTTTTATAAAACATGAAATGAGAAGGGGACTCAGAAAGCCTAGGGGGAGACACTCCTGAAGGTTTATCTGGAGAGATGTCCGGTTCAATGGGCACATCCAGACTTTCAAAACCACATTCACTCTCCTCATACTCCTCTTCCCCCATCTCTGGTTCATAAAATTCCTCTAAATCATACTCTTGAACTGGAGGAACCGACCGAACCGAGCGCTAACCTGATGATGCCGGTTCGGTCGGAACCGGGGAAAGTGACTGAACAATTTTTATTGCTTTAGCTATTTCTTCAGCGGTTGGAGAGGGAAGTTTTGACTCCACACCAGCTGATTTTCTAGATTTCTTTGTTGGAACCAACTCCTCAGAGTCGGCTCTCCTTTTGCCCGAGGAAGTATTGCCCTGGTCAGAGGGCACTCCCTCCGGTTCGGTTGAAACCGAACCGGGCTGGCCATCCGGGTCAGCGGACTTTTTGGCCTCCCGTCCCCTGAGTCTACCAACTCTCTTATCCAGGGTAGCTGCAGGAAAACCCTTGCAAATCTGGCAGTCTGAATTGGGGTGGTCAAACCCCAGACAATAAACACATGTGGTGTGGGGTCAGCCTTGGTAAGAGGCTTCCCCACAGAACAACACAGTGCTGAAACCCAGTGGGCCCGGTTTTTCTCTTGGGTTTCTCAGACATAGTACCAGCCTAACCAAAAACTTGCCGATTTATGGCAATCCGCCAAGCAAGACTCCCTTATCGGTTCCCAACCGTGTCACGGGTCGTGGAAAAAAACGAAATTAAATCCGTTTTTTTTAGAACCGATAAGAACCGGGAACCGCACTTCTAAAAGACTGTAATGTAATAGAAGTAACTTGATCGGTTCAAACCGAACCAATGAAATTGTTTACAAGTTCCACACAGAAAATAAACGTAAAACCTATCTAGTACTTACAATACCACAGATAGAGCTTGAACCGACCGGTTGCGGTTTAATTTTGGTTAAAAAAACAAAAACTTTTATACTTTAACCGACAAAATGAACCGTGCAGAAGGAGGAATCTCTGGAGCGACTGTTCTGTGAGGCGGAGTAAAGAATCTGACAGTTTAAGTTTCAAGAACAACAGATAGAGTTTTCAACCGAGCTCGAGCTCTAAGTTCCATGCCCTGCATGGACTTTAACTCTTTCACCTCCGGAGCAGTTCTAAGGTTGGGACAAACTGCATATGTCATAATATAGCAAGACTTCATGTTGTTTGAATGATGATTCTGTTCATCTAATATGAAAATATTCTCAAATTCTGACATGTAATCATTTGCATAACCCGGCGCTATGGTTGCCCCCATGACTGTACCTCTTGTCTGTTTGAAAAAAGGTTTTTCAAACCTGAAATAACTGTTTGTAAGAATAAATTCTACTAGCATTTGTAATGTTCCTGTTTTTGGATGTACTCCCACCCCTCTCAGATCTAGTAACTTCTCCATAGCCATAATTCCCTCCTGATGAGGTACTGAAGTGTATAGATCAGAGACATTCAATGTAACCAGTACAATATATCTCTTTTCTTACTCTGTTAAATTTACTTCTTTCAAAATTATTATAAAGTGAGAGGTACCTCTTACATATGTTGGAATCTTCTCCACTATGGGTTGCAAATGATAATTCAAGTAGTCAGAAAGGGGTTCAAATATACTAGAGATTCCTGATACTATAGGACGTCCTGGCGGATCTACTTGATCCTTATGCACTTTAGGCAGTGTATAAAAAACATGGGTTCTTGGAAATTTTTGTATCAACAGTTCTCCCTCCCAGTCTTTTAAAAAAAATTGCAAAGTGTTCATTCTTCCATTCATCCTATAAGTTCTCTTTTTATAGTATCCAAGGGATCAGAATCTAATTCCAAGTAGTTTGTTGTATTCCCAAGTAATCTAACACACATTCTTCTATAAAGTTTATAATCTAGGATCACAATACCTCCCCCCTTATCTTCTTGATCTCTCGTCAGCTTTTGACACCGTAGATCATGTGGTGGTGTTAGTACGCCTGAGGCAGATTTGTGGAATATCGGGAATCGTCCTCCAATGGTTCACCTCATTCCTCACTGGGAGATCACAAAGAGTTGTGTCGGGGCTTTTTTTCCTCTGACCCAACTCCTTTGTTGTGAGGGATGCCTCAGGGTTCTGTGCTATCTCCCATGTTATTTGCGGTGTATATGCTGCCCCTTGGAGGCATTATAAGACGGTATGAGCTGAGGTTTCATTGCTATGCAGATGATACCTGGCTATACCTGTCTTTCGCTCCTGACCAGGATGGAGCTCTCTCTGTGTTTAACAGCTGCCTGAAAGAAATCCAGGATTGGATGGACTCTAGTTGGCTGAAGTTGAACTCAGAAAAGACAGAGGTTTTGGTAGTGGATCCGGGCTGTCGGATAGAGGGGCCACCTGTTGATGCATCCTCAGGAATTTTTCTTGGGGGTGTGTCACTTCTGACCTCCGAACGGGTGCGTAACCTAAGGGTTATCTTGGATGACAGGCTGATACTACAGTCACAGGTGTCAGCAGTCATCAAGACTTCCTTTTACCATCTTAGGAATATCGCTAGAGTGAAGCACCCTGTTCTGTCTGACATGTTACCAACGTTGGTCCATGCCTTTGTGTCCTCATGTTTGGACTACTGCAACTTCCCGTATTTTGGGCTTTCTGGGGTTGAAATCCGCCACCTTCAGCTAGTGCAGAACGCGGCAGCCTGGATTTTGACTGGGACAAGCAGGTCTTGCCACATTACCCCGGTTCTGCGCGATCTGCACTGGCTCCCCGTTCGGTGGCGGATCACCTTTAAAGTCTGTTTACTGACTTTCAAAGCTCTACATGATCAGGGTCCAGCCTATCTGAAAGATCTTTTGGCTCTTTACTGCCCTGGCCGATTGCTCTGCTCGGCCGACGAGGGGTTGCTAGAGGTTCCAAGAGTGAGTCTAAATTCATCTGGATGTAGAGCTTTTTCTTATGCTGCGCCCACTCTTTGAAATTCTCTACCCTGTTGGTTGTGGCAGTGCACCTCCATGGAGGAATTTAAGAGGGGTTTAAAAACTCACTTTTATCAAACTGCCTTCTTGGAATATTGACTGTGTTATGTTGTTGATGAGATTGAAGTTTTATTTGTGTTTTATATTGAATTATAATGCTTGTCTTTTATATATGTTTGTACAGCGCCTTGAAAACTTGAAAAGGCGCTTTATAAATAAAATTTATTATTGTTATTATTCCTGAGGATGGACCCACCAATCCTCTACAGTTATTGCTATTATATCAGTAACTGTCGGCCCTCCCCCCCCCCAAAAAAAAAAAAAGACAAGATTGCAGTTACACTGGGACAGAGACTCTTTGAAAACTTGTAATGACTCACTGCTGTAGTACATACCCAGCTGGACCCACTCACCTCCAGCTGTCTCAGTGAACTGAGGCCCCTGCCAAGTGACAATCAGTCACTTTCTTCATTTACACTGTCCATTGTATCATGTAACGTTTACCACCTGGTCCATCTGTTTATAAATGCTGGCATACACTGCTGAATTGAGAAAGTGACTCTCTCCACAGTCTGGATCTGAGCTGCTATGTTCACCCATTCTTGTAGCACGGGGGGGGGGGTGGCTTTCTGTAGCCATCTTCAAGTAATGACCTTAGAGGCTGTTGCTTTTAAGATTCCCCGAAGATAGCTGCTTTCTTTCCCTTTTAAAACTCAAGGTTTAATCCCCCAAACCAGATTACTAAAGGAAAGTGGGGTGCCTACTAAGAATACTTGTTGGATAGTACCCCATACTTCCTGCCACAATAGCTGGAGTACTGGGCATTGCCATATTTGGCATCTCCTCCCCACACTAATGCTGGTCAACCAGCTCACCACGGTGAACTCCACTAATGGCTCTAGCACCCTGCTCGACCTCCTACTCACAAACCGTCCCAGCAAAATCTAACCTTGTGGTCCATCCTGACTCACTAAGTGATCACTCCGCCATTATATTCTCATGGTCATGCTTTCAGCAGAAACCCAAACTGCTGTTGCTAGCCTTGCTTGTACAGCAGAAAGCAGCTAACTAAAAGAAGCTACATTTTCTTATTAATTTAAAACTTATAACTCAGCAGGAGTCAGTGTCTGTTAAGACTAAGTAGACAGATAACTTTATTAGAAGTAGAAGGGGTCTAATTTAGGGTTAAAGAAAAGAAAGAAAGAAAGTCAGTGCGTGTTCTTAGCTGGGAAGGGTACTGTATCAGCTGACTTTGCTAAACCAGTAGGAGGAAAGAGAGCTTACCTGGGGGTGCGGTTTAGACACTACAAAAGCAGGTGAGTCAAATTACAACTACCTGTTGCTAGCCTTTTTTCTTACTAATTGCCCTCCATCCCACCCACCCAAAGCCAGTTCTACTTTTATAGCCACTGGATTTGACTGTCAACAGGAACTTCCTGTTTGGCAGTAGGAAGGAAAGGATCATAAAGAAACATTGGTTTTGTCAACCCTAAAGGAAAAAGTAGCTCACTCCCCAGCTGCTGGTGGTCTAATATCGAGTAAGGAAGAAAGAGGCTACTGAAGAAGATAGGAAGTTGCTGTCCCAGAACAGGAAGAATCAGAGCTGTAAGGAGAGGAGAGAGTAAGCATCCAGAGAAACAGTAGAGAGGACACAAAATAAGACACGATAGGAGTGGTGCAGTGCAATGGCTGTGGGGCGGCAGTGTTCCGGGAGACATTCTGGAGGCTGCGATGCTGCCCTATTTGCAGGCACCTCTCTGGTCTGAGGGAGGAGGTTGCCCGTCTCCAGGCTGACCTGGCTAGGATTCGTGAAACCTCCTCTCCACCAGGGACCACAGGATCAATGCCACTACCTCAGAGGTTGCCAAGAAGAGGAGAGGCTGGACCAGGGTGGGCTCAAGGAGGAGAGGGTGGTGGAACAGAGTTGTATCCCTCCAGCTGTACTCTCCACAATTCATTCAGCTCTTCTGGTGGATAGTGGTTCCTCTATGGAGGCACCTGCAGTGGAGACCAAGGAGGATGCTGGGAACCTTCACAAAGGAGACACACAGGAGGGTGGCATGGGACCTCAGGGGAAGAAAACAACTCCTGGTGGGGACCTAATCATTAGGGGGGTAGAAATGGGGGAGGAAGGGGAGAGGGAGGTAAGGTGCCTTCCTGGCACCACGGCTTGGAGGGATAGGAAGCGAATCCTCAGGATCGTGGGAGGAGCTGCACGAGGGAGGGAGCTGGATGTCATTGTCCACCTAGGGACAAATGACCTGGCTAGGAATGGGATCAGAGCAGTGCAAGAGGAGTTTGTAGAATTGGGAAGGGGCCTTAGACAAGTAGCGCATACGGTAACCTTCTCGGAGGTGCTGCCTGTCTATGGCAAGGGAGATGCTAGGGCACTTGTCACCAGGGAATTCAATGAGTGGTTGAAAAACTGGTGTGGAGGTCAGGGTTTTGGCTTCATTGGGGACTGGGGAGCCACCTGGAGGGATGCAGACCTATACTGGTGTGATGGTCTGCATCTGTCCAGGGGGAACCAGGATCCTAGGTGAGAGGTTTAAATGCTTCATTGGCAAGCATTTAAACTAGCCAAGGGGGGAAGCACTGAAAAGGAGCAGGGAAATCCCAGCCTCCCCCCACAAAACATAGTGATTAGTGAGGTAAACACCAAGGTACAGAACTTGTTAGGGAGCAGAACAGATTTAAATGTAAAAAAAAAAGGCAAAGGCAGTAAGGACAGAAATGGGGATAAAAGAGGTAAGGCTATCAAAAAGTAGAGGGTGATGAGTACCAATGCCCGTAGTCTGTCTAACAAGCTCCCTGAACTAGTGGCCTTGATGGAAGAGGGTTGCCTGGATATTGTGGCAGTCACAGAAACATGGTACACAGAGAACCATTACTGGGATGTCAACATACCAGGATACACAATCTACAGGAGGGACAGGGAGGGTAAAAGAGGAGGAAGAGTAGCTCTCTATGTAAAGGAAGGGATCAAAGCAACAGAGCTAAAGAGTAAACAGGGAGCAGATGAGGCACTTTGGGTCACCCTGGAGATAGGAAATGGTACCACAACCTGCATGGGGGTTGTATACAGACCCCCATCTCAGGGGGAAGGAATGGACAAGGAAATGATAGAAGGCTTTCTTAGAATGGCAGAAAAAGGGGAGATATTGTTGATGGGGGACCTGAATATGCCAGATGTTAACTGGAGCACCTTTGCTGCAGGCACATCCAAGAGCAGGGTCATTCTTGATGCCCCTACAGGGGCATGCCTCAGACAGTTAGTATTGGAACCCACTTGGGAGGGAGCAATCTTAGACCTGGTACTCTCAAATGGGGACAGAGAAAGAATCTCAGATTTAGAAGTGGGTAGCCATCTGGGAACAAGCGACCACCAAACAGTGTGGTTCACGATAAACACAGGCATACAATCAAGCCATACAAAAGCAAGAGTACTGGACTTTAGGAGGGCTGACTTTGGGAAAATGAGAGAGTGCCTCAGAAAAGCACTAGCAAAGAGGCAAGAAGGAGGGGTGGAGGAACAATGGGGAGTGATCAAAACAGCCATCACAGAGGCAACAAGCTTTTGTGTAAAGCAAATCAATAAAACACAACGAAGGAGAAAAATGCTATGGGTCTCAAAAGAGGTGGCAGGGAAGGTTAAGGAGAAAGGGACAGCATTCAGGAAATTTAAGGAAACACAGAAGGAGCAGGACAGAGAACTTTATCAGTTAAAGCAGAAAGAGGCTGGGAAGGCAGTCAGAATAGCAAAGGCCCAAACCGAGGAAAGGATAGCCAATTCTGTTAGGAAGGGGGGATAAGACCTTTTATAGGTACATTAGGGAGCGAAGAAAGACCAAAGGAGGGATACTGAAGCTTAATAAAGGGGAGGGAATGTGGGCAGAGGGTGACAGTGAAAAAGCAGGGACACTTAACAAACATTTCTGCTCAGTATTCACAAAGGAAGAGGAGGGGGAGGGGGAGTTACCTAAACCAAACAAGAGAAACACTGAAGACAGGGATCGATACCAGTCCATTCACAGAAGAAAGGGTTCTGAAAGAGCTAATAAAATTGAAGGTGGACAAAGCGATGGGGCCTGATGGGATTCACCCAAGAATTCTAAAAGAACTAAGGGTAGAACTAGTGACACCGCTGACTACTCTCTTTAACAAATCATGGGAGGATGGGGTGGTACCCGAGGAGTGGAGGAGGGCAGATGTGATTCCTCTTCACAAAAGTGGGAGCAGGACAGAGGCAGAAAACTACAAACCAGTTAGTTTGACCTCAGTGGTAGGGAAAATGATGGAATCACTTCTAAAGGAAAGAATTGTTGAGTACCTAGAGGCCAGTGGGGCACAGGACCCAAGGCAGCATGGATTCACGATGGGAAGGTCGTGTCAGACGAATCTAATAGATTTCTTTGATTGGGTGACCAAAGTAGTAGACCAGGGAGGGGCTGTGGACATGGCCTACCTAGATTTTAGCAAGGCATTTGATACAGTAGTACACAAAAGATTAATACACAAGATAGCCAGCCTTGGAGTGAGTCCCAAGGTGGTAGCCTGGATAAAAAATTGGCTAGACAACAGGACGCAAAGGGTAAGTAGTAAATGGAGTACACAGTGAAGAAAGGAGGGTTACTAGTGGGGTACCGTAGGGTTCAGTACTGGGACCGGTCCTTTTTAATGTCTTTATAAGTGACACTGCAGAGGAACTGGAAGGAAAAGTATGTCTCTTTGCAGATGACACAAAGATCTGCAACGGGGTTGATACACAAGATGGAGTGGAAAGGATGAGAAGGGACTTGGCAAGGTTGGAGGAACGGTCAAATGTGTGGCAGCTCAGATTCAATGCAAAGAAGTGCAAGGTAATGCACATGGGAAACAAAAACCCAGGGGAAGCGTCACAATGGGGGGTGAGATACTGACAACAGTAAAAACAGAAAGGGACCTGGGGTAATTATATCAGATGACCTAAAGGTGGGCAAGCAATGTGAGAAGGCAGTAAGGAAGGCTGGGGGGATACTGGGATGCACAAGAAGAGGCATCAATAGTAGAAAACAGGAAGTTGTTATCCCTCTGTACAGACAGTTGGTGAGATCCCATCTGGAGTACTGTGTGCAGTTCTGGAGACCCCATCTCCGCAAAGACATAGACAGAGTGGAGGCTGTCCAGAGGAGGGCAACCAAAATTGTGCAGGGTCTGCACCAGAAGACATACGAAGAAAGACTAAAGGAGCTTAATATGTATACCCTTGAGGAAAGAAGGGAGAGAGGGGACATGATAAAACTTCAAGTACCTCAAGGGAATTAACAAAGTCCAAGAGGGTAGCATCTTCCAGAAAAAGAGATGTGCAAGAACAAGGGGGCACAATTTGAAGATAGAGGGGGGATGGCTCAGAGGTAATGTGAGGAAGTATTTTTTCACTGAGAGGGTTGTGGATGCATGGAACAGCCTCCCTGAGGAGGTTGTTGGGTCAAGAACAGTGGGGAACTTCAAGAATGCATGGGACAGGCATAAGGCAGTCCTAGTGGGGTGTAGGAGGAAGTAAGCTGTTGGTTAACTAGGATCTGGAGCTTATCTGTTAGGTAGGAAAATGGGCAAACTGGGTGGGCTAAGCGGTCCTTATCTTCCGTCAAATTCTATGTTTCTATGTTTCTATATTCCAGTGTTGCCTCAGACCTGGTGGCCTTGCCAAACTTAGGAGATCCCTAACCTGCTGGGACTGGTCCCCAATCTCTCAGGCACCTACCACAGATGAAGCCCTTGACTACTTTACCCGCTCATTTAACAAACTTTGCAACATTTACACCCCTTTCTCTGATGTACTGACCAAGAAGAGCAATGCTGCCTGGATCTCTAGTGAACTGCTCCATCAGCTCAAACACAGAGACGACCTCTAGAGGAAAGCAGTCTCCTCCAGTTCGCAAGTTGATAGGCAGCCTATAAAGCAGCCTGCAACAAATGCACCTGAGCAATAAAGCAGGCAAAATTGGAATACTACAAAGCAACCTTAGCCTCCTCCTGGGGGAACTTGCAGCTGTTTTGGGATAATATCAAGGAACTATACAACAAAACCCGGCTCCCATCCCCATCCCTTCTAACCATAAACAATGTCCCTACCACCGACCCGCAGGCCATAGCTGACTGCCTTAATGCATCTTTCTCGGACCTCAGTGCTGTGCTCCTATTCAACTTCTTCGATCCTAGTCCGGCAACCCAGCCTCCTAAATTGCAGTATCCCCCCTTCCACTTCAAAGTAGTAACCATGAACGAGGCTAGGCCATTTCTCACCAATGCCCTCAGTGGCTTTTGCTACTGCAAGGACTCTTTAAATATGAGAATCCTTGGGCTTGTACTTAACACTGTTCTCTACCCACTGACTGACCTCCTAAACCACTCCCTGTCTCTGGGGCAGTTCCCTTCAACCGGGAAGATGGCCACTATCACCCTAATACTAAAGAGTGGTGACAGTACACTCCCCAATAACTACCAACCTATCTCCATCCTCTCCCCCAAAGCCCTTGAAAAGATTATAGCCACCCAATTTACTGATTATCTTCTCACTTACAATCTGGTGTGCAGGGAACAACATGGCTTCAGGTCTGGGCACAGTACTACCACGACCCTGACTGAGTTCTCCAATTACATCCATTCTGCCCTGGATAAGAAACACCTTGCGGGCGCTATCTTCATCGACCTGTCAAAGGCCTTTGACACTGTTTCCCACCCCCTACTCCTACGCACACTCCAACACCAAAGCCTATCCAGTGGACCTTTAGTCTGGCTCAACAGCTACCTCACAGCCCAGTTGCAATGCGTCAAAATATACACCACCCAGTCCTCTACCTTGCCAGTCCACTCGGGGGTTCCCCAGGGCTCAGTTCTTGGCCCACTGCTGTTTAGCATCTGTTGCTGTATGCAGATGATGCAGTTCTCTTTGCCTCACACCAAGATCCTAGTTCTCTGCAACCATCCCTCCAAAATGCATTTAACCAGATTGATAACTAGTTCATAGACCAAAGATTCATAGTTAAAGTGAAAAAACTAAAGCCATGCTCTTTGGCCACCATCAGAATAAGGCCAAGAATATGCAACTATCAATCCTCTCCCACTCTCTCCTTCCTCTTGAGCAGGTACACACTTACACATAAACAACCTGCGTCAGCCACCAATGTCCGCATAGGGCTACTGTTCAGGCACAAAACCTGTTTACCCCCAGAAGCCCTTAATCTGGCTGTCACCGCCTCGGTCCTCTCTCTTTTCGACTATAGGCTAACCATCTACTCAGCCACCGATAATACAATGCTGAACAAAATCCATCTGGCCATAAATAAGGTGTGCAGACTCTTATCAGGAGCAGATAAGCATACCCACACCTACACCCGGTATTACCTGACAAACCTCCTAGACCTGGATGATAGAATACGTTACTAAACTTGTCTTCTTACAAAACAAATTTACCTGGGGCTCTCCTCATTGAGGGTATCTGCCATGCTCCAATCCTCTCACACCTCAATGAATACCCACACCACCAGCAAACATGTATGGTCGACCCCAAGGGCCAGGACCTCACTAGCTCAAAGGTCCTTCTCCTACAGGGCACCAGCTTGGTACAATGAACTCCCCCCTAATATATCCTCCATCTCCAACCTAGGTCCCTTCAAAGTAGCACTCAAAGAACATATACTCGCCTCTCAGTGGTGCCAATGCACCTTCTAGTTAGGCTCAACCTTGCCTGCTACCTCACTGTCAAGCTCCTGAAAAGGCCTTTCTTGGTTGCTAGCATATGTTAACTGCGCTAGTCTTCCACTCCAGTGTAGTAACAGACATAGCTAGCCAGTGCCTAACGTATGATAATAAACCAGTCCGAGATCTTTTATGACAGCTACTGAACTCTGCCTAACTATACAAACTGTATACTGAAACATGGCTGTATGTAACTGTTATTATGTACTCCTGTTGTTACTGTAATTTTTTGTGTGTGACTCGTAATTCCTTGATACTGCTACTATGCATTCTGCATGTTCTGTTTTTGTACTCTGATGCGGAGCCTTTGTAACTGAGTCCCTGACTCAAAGGTTGTAATCCTAAAGAATGTTAAATAAATAAATAAAATGCAACAAACGGCACATCCTTCTGCATCCCACTTTTCCTTTAGCTGGAGAATCAGGAAATAACGAATGCAGACCTGACAAGTGAATTTTTTCCATCTAGGTGAAGAGGAAGCATGTCTTACTGTCTGCCAAGCTCCTTGCCAGTCCTTATATGTTAATTCTAGTGCTGCCTCAGTTTCCTATTTACCTTAACATATGTGGTACAGTGACCCAGAGAGGACATATAGAACTGAAAACTGATATAGCAGTGAGATTGTTCCCTTCAGAGATGGTGTGGACTGAACCCTGTGTAAAACTGAAAGTGAGGGTTTGGGACCTTCTACTGCCTGCCATTCCTTGACAGTTTCGATGATATATGTCCAAAGCTGAAAACAGCAAAAAATTGTCTGTGTGACCTATTCCCCTCCATGAACTACCACGGTGTCACTAGGCCCAAAATGGCCCGAGTTCTATACCAATGGTCCGTACGGTGTGGCAAAAAACACCAAGTCCCAGGCAAACTATTTATACTTTCAGAACCCTCTTTACTCAAGTGACTCACTGGGTCCCTGGCCCAGCCCAGGATTGTAGTTCTAATGTCTATACAATCAGAGTCACTACCAGTGGCAAACAATGACCCAGATGCCATCGTGGTAGCCTACAATATGGCTATCTCAGTGGCCCTGAATGTCATTGCTCCTGTCTGTGTTCACCCTCTCTCCCTTCGCCCTCGGTCCCCATGGTTTGATGGGACCTTGAGGGAGATGCAGTGACTAGGTCGAAGGTTAGAGCATTGCTGGCGGAGATCCTTCCTCGATGCCGACCACCATAGACTGATGGAGCATTACCAAGCTTATCAATCTGCAATCACCAGTAAGAAGGCAGAGTTCCTGTCCGGGGAGATTGCGGCTGCTCAGAATCGACCAGCTCAGCTCTTTCACACTGTGGACATACTGTGCAACCCAGCCTGTCAACACGTCCGAAGGGCCTTTTCACAAAGAAAGTGCGATGAACCTGCTCGATTCTTAGCAACTAAGGTGGCCGACATTAGGGCGGCACTCCAGCAAGCACACTCTAAGGATGTTGCTTTGGATCAGCATGAGGCTGCTGCTCCTCGGTTTTCCTGGAGTGCCTTCGACCGACCGGAATTCATGGATATCATTCAGATTGTCCTGGGAGCATGCCCTAGGGGCTGTAGTTTGGATCCAGGACCAACTTCCCTGATTTAGGGTTGTACTGATTCCATCTGTCCGGTCATAGCACAGGTAGTCTGGTGTTCCTTGGAAACAGGTGTATTTCTGAGCTCCCTGAAGGAGGCGGTGGTAACACCCCTCCTGAAGAAAGCTTCTTTGGACCCGGACTGCCATGCAAACTACAGACCAATCTCTAACCTCCCTTTTTTAGGGAAGGTGATTGAGAAGGTAGTGGCCGTGCAGCTGAAGAACCATCTGAGCATCCAGGATATCTATGAGCCCCTCCAGTCCGGTTTTTGAAAAAGGCATAGTACTGAGACAGCACTGGTTCAGGTGCTCAATGATCTCCTGATGGCTAGGGATCAGAAGAACCATTCCATTCTGGTTCTTCTAGATCTCTCTTCCTCCTTTGACGCTCTGGACCATGGGGTTCTCCTTGAGCATCTGAGGTTCATCTGTGGACTATCAGATGTAGTCTTCAGGTGGTTTACATCTTACCTCACTGGAAGAATGCAGAGTGGTTTCAGGGGTTTATTCCTCGGACCCAGTTTCTCTGTCTTGTGGGGTTCCTTAGGGCTCTGTGTTGTCCTCCATGTTGTTCACAGTGTATATGCTGCCCCTCGGAGACACTGTAAGAAGGTATGGGCCAAGGTTTCACTGCTATGCTGATGATACCCAGCTCTACCTTTCTTTTGCACCTGACCAGGATGGAGCTTTCTTGGTCTTTAATAACTGCCTCAAAGAAATCCAGGAGTGGATGGATTCAAGTTGGTGAAGTTGAACTTGGAAAAGACAGAGGTGTTGGTAGTGGATCCGGCGCACCGGATAGGGGAGCCGAGGGGCTGGTTCACCCTCTGGACTTTGACTCGGGGGATGTTTCGCTCCCGACCTCTGAACAGGTGCATAACCTGAGGGTAATTTTTGATGAAAGATTGACTGCATTCGCAGGTGTCTGCTGTTGTCAAGTCCTCATTTTACTATCTGAGGAATACCTCCAGGCACCTTGTTTCATCCGACAATCTTCCTACGCCGGTCCATGCCTCTGTGTCCTCACATCTCGACTACTGCAATTCCCTCTATCTAGGGCTGCCTGGGGTTGAAATCTGCTTACAGCTGGTGCAGAATGCAGCAGCCCGGCTTCTGACTGGTACTTCCCAGTCTAACCATATTTCGCCAATGTTGCACAGACTGCACTGGCTGCCAGTGCAGTGGCAGATCACCTTTAAAGTCGGTCTTCTGCCTTTCAAAGCCCTACATGGACTTGTCCCAGACTACCTGAAAGAGCTCCTGATCCCTTATTGCCTTGGGCGATTGCTCCGCACAGCTGCCAAGCAGTTGCTAGAGATCCCGAGGGTGTGCTTGAAATCTTCTGGGGCCCGTACAGTCATGTATGCAGCCCCTACCCTCTGGCATTCTCTACCCCATTAGTTACAGAATGTGCGACCGTGGAGGGATTTAAAAAGGCCCTGAAAACACATTTATGGACCCAAGCATTCAGAGTCTGATTTTATGCGTCTATTTGTGCTCGCTGTTTTTTTAACTTTAAGATTTGAAATGTTTGGTTTGTTTTAATTTGTATGGTGCCTTTTTTTTTTGAAAGGCACCATAGAAATAAAGTTTTATTATTTTAAGTACCTTGTTCGCATGGGCCTAAAAGTACTGCACTTAGGGTCATAATTTTCCAGTGTGCAGCATAGTTCCTATTACCCCACAGTAGTGCTATTCTCAACTTCCTGACAACCCAGTACCTTTCTAATAAAGGAAGAGCCCATCCACCAAGCAGTCTACTTAAAAAGAGTGTGGTCACCTAAACTCTGGGTCTCCCCACTTCCAGATAAAGTGCCCCATCTGCTGTTGCCATTGGTGTACAACTTTTCTAGGGACCAGGAAGGGGCCACACTGAAATAAACATACTGTGGTAGGACATTCATTCTGATGGCCTGAGTAGAAGGGAAAAGGTAGCAGAGACCACCATTTGAAGTCCTCCAACATTGTCATGTGCAGGGGATGAAAATTATCCTGCAATAGCTGTCTAGTGGAATGTATCAGGATCACACCCAAGTGCTTCAAATTGGGCAAGTCCCATTTCATAAGATAAGTGTTGTGACTCTCCAGAGGGACTTCACAATTAAACACTGAGGCCTCTGTCTTTATAGTATTTAACATTTACTCAGAGTAAAATGAAAAGTCCTGAATTGCTCTCATGACCCATCTAAGTGACCTGTCTGGGTTCCCTAGGAAAATAAGGACATTGTCCACAAACAGTACTACTTTGTGTTCGCGGTCCCCCACCTGCATGTTTTTCCTGAGTTCTTGGGTGTAGTCGGATAGCTTGCACTAAAAGGTCTATGTACAGGGCTAACAGGATGGGGAAAGTGGACGTCCCTGTTGAGTCCCACAACCAAGTTTATACCCTGTGGAGACGTGTTCCTTAGCCAGATCATATGCACTAGGTGACCCGTATAACGTTTTAATGTTTTAATGAATGGGGACTGTTGTACCAGCTGTAGGTTAGGGTAATGAGCTGCGAATAAACCTGGTATGTCCAGCAAACCTGGGCTTGAGTCTCACAACCTCCACTTGCATACTGAGTGATTCTGAGCAATTCACTTAACCTCCCAGTGCTCCTGGGTCGCCCCTGAAAACAGGCAATCACACCTAGTGGGCCTCACCCCGTTACCAAAGAATTACCAACAACAATAAAAGTTGGGAATGAAATTATCCTTAAAACCAAATCCGGCAAGGAGCCCAAAGAAGTAGTCCCATGAGATTTGATCAAAGGCCTTCTTTGTGTCTAAACTCATAAGGTATGTTGGATAAGCCTCACATAATCTATGAGATGTACTGTCCCCCTAATATTATCTTGTGCTAGTTAACCCATGACAGAGCCTTTTTTTTTGAATATTCTGTTTATTAAAGATTTTCTTTTACACACAATACACATATAACATACAGCAAGAAACGACTTCAAGAACAAACAGACTAATAAACAGACGCAATCGAATGTGTGTTCCATTACAGACCATTATAGACATACAAGCAATACAAGTTACTCACCTGTAACAGGAGTTCTAGGAATGGTATATGTTGTTCATCCAAACTGTCTGGCAGGTTCCTTGCCACTTTAAATCTTGCCGGAAGGTCTTCAAGCTGGCTCCTCCCACCCACCCGGGTGGTAAAACTCTTGGCTCCGCCCCATGATGCCAGTTCTAGCCCACTGGAAGCCAGGTTGTGCGTTGAAGCTGGGGAGGTCAGGTGGGTCGTGTGGATGAACAACATACACCATTCCTAGAACTCCTGTTACAGGTGAGTAACCTGTATTTCTAGGGACATGGATATGTTGTTCATCCACACTGTCTGGCAGACTCCTAGCAATTCCCTGGGAGAAGGGAGGCAAGGCACACACCCCGTACTTAGGGAACAGACACTGGAGAACCGAGGCCCCAAAACCAGCATCCCGGCATGTCTCAAGGTCGATGTGGTAGTGGGTGATGAAGGTGTGTGCTAACTTCCAGGTAGCAGCCCTGCAGATTTTCTGGATAGGGACATCCCTGGAAGCAGCCACCGATGCAGTGGTATGGCGGGTACAATGAGCTCTTATCCCTCTGGGAGGCTCCATGCCCACCAACCTATAGCAGAGATCTATGCAGGAGGTGACTGACCTGCCTATCATCCGCTTAGCTGCAGGTCTGCCAGGTGCGGCTTCAGTGTAGGTGACAAACAGCTGGCGAACCTCTCCCCAAACTTCAGCCATCCGCTCCTTGTAATAAGTGAGTGCTCTTCTAGGATCCAAAGTATGGAGCCTATATTTGGCCTCCGAGGTGTGACTGGGGTAGAACATCGGCTGAGTCAACACCTGGTTAAGGGGAAACTCCGACACCACCTTCAGAAGGAATTTCGGGTGGGGGCGAAGGACAACCTTGACCCTATGGAAGACCAAATAAGGAGACTCTATGGAAAGTGCCTGGAGCTCTCCCATCCTTCTGGCTGACGAGATAGCCACCAAGAAGGCGGTCTTCCACGACAGGTGAAAGATGTCACACCTGTGCATCGGTTCGAATGGCTTGCCCATGAGCTTTGCCAATACCAGCAGTAGATCCCATGGAGGTGGAGTTTCTCGGACCGGAGGGGATAAGTGATCAAGGCCTTTGAAAAAGCACCTGACCACCTTCTCTTGCGCCACCGACTGCTTCTCGGCCCGCACCCAGTAAGCAGAGATGGCTGCCAGGTGCAGCTTAAGGGTCGTCAACCGAAGCCCTAGCTGAGAAAGGGACCACAGGTAGTCCAGTATGCTTGCCAAAGAACAGGAGGAAGGGTCCAGACCCTTGCCCTGACACCAAATGGAGAATCTCTTCCATTTGAAGGCGTAGCATTTTCTGGTCGACTCCTTACGGGACGCCTCAACGACGTTGAGGACCTTGTCGGAAGGACCCAAGGCCTGGAACTCTAGCCGCTCAGGAACCAGGCCGTCAGGTGTAGGGATTGAAGGTCCGGATGGAATACCTTCCCCTGATTGACCGAGATCAGGTCCGGATGGGCTGGAAGCCGCCTCGGGAGTCTGGAGCTGAGACTGAGGAGATCTGGATACCAGAACTGGCAGGGCCAGTCTGGGGCTACCAGAATCACCTGCGCCTTGTCCCTCCTAGCCTTGAGAAGCACTTAGTGGATCAAGGGAAATGGGGGAAAGGTGTAGAAGAGGCCCTGCTGAGGGGGGTGAGCATGAAACAGTCTCAGCTTCGCATTCTCCCTGGAGGCAAACAGGTCTGCCAGAGGCGTGCCCCAGTGGGAGAAGAGATCTTGTACTACCTTCGGCAGAAGAGACCACTCATAAGACGCAGCCCCTATCTGGCTTAGGGCATCGGCCAGGGTGTTGGGAGGCTCCTGCCACGTGAATGGCGAGGAAATCTGCCTCCAAGCTGCACACAAGAGACCAAATATGGAGAGCTTCCCTGAACAAAGGAATGGAGTGCGTCCCGACCTGGCAGTTTAGGTAATACATGGTTGTGGTATTGTCTGTCTGGACCTGAACCACTTGACCCCGTAGAAATGGAGTGATGGCGGTGAGGCATAGACGAACTGCTCGAAGCTCCAGCAGGTTGATGTGGCATCAGGACTCCCGAGGGGACCAGAGGCCATGCGCTCTGTGCTCCCCCAGATGGGCACCCCAACCCATCAGAGAGACATCAGTCGACAGAAAGACCATTGGCTTGGGGCGGACAAATGGGATGCCCTCCTGCAGATGTGCCGGAACGGTCCACCACTGGAGAGCGTTCCACATCCCCTGGGTCACTGTCACTAGCTGATCCAGTGGATCGAAGTGCAGTGACCACTGGCTGGCCAGTCTCCATTGAAGGGGACACATGTACCAGCGGGCCCAATGGACCACGCTGGTGCAGGCCACCATGAGGCCCAGGAGGTGCAGGAAGTCCTGAGCAGGGCACGATTGCCCAACCTGAAATGACTGGGCACAGGAGGAAAGAACCTCAGCCCTGTCCGCCGGGAGCTGTGGTCTGGCTTGAAGAGAGTCGAGCTCTGCCCTGATGGAATGTATCACCTGCTTTGGCATGAGTTCCAGCTTGGCCTCATTGATGAGGAGACCAACCTGACAGCAAACCTAGAGGGCCAGATCTCTGGACCTTTCCACCTCCACTCTGGAGGGGACTGCAATCAGCTAGTCGTCCAGGTAGGGGTACACCCAGACCCTCCGGCACCGCAGGAATGCTTTCACCACTGCCATGCATTTGGTGAAGACATTCGGAGCTAGAGACAGGCCGAAGGGCATGGTCTGGAACTCGCAAAGGGATCCCTCTGCTCTGAAGCGGAGGAATCTCTGATGTGACGGATGGATTGGAACATGAAAGAACACGTCCTGAAGGTCCAGGGAACAGAACCACATGCCTCTTTCCAAGGATGGGATAATCTGAGTCAGAGTGACCATCCTGAAGGTCCGAGACCTTAGGAACCTGTTCGGGTTGTGCAGGTCGAGAATGGGGCACCAGCCCCCCCCTGTCCGTTTAGGGACCAAGAAATACCTGGACACAAAATCTGGGTCTACAGAGGGATCCGCCACCATCCTGATCAGCTCTTTTTCGAGGAGCAGGGCAATATCGGCTCGGTGGGCCAACAGCGAGGCTGCAGACCCAGTGGCCCCCCAAGGGGCGACGACTCGAAAGAAAAAATTACTCACCTTAGTAATGTTGTTTCTTCTAATGGAGTCTTGCTATATTATGACATATGCAGTGAGTCCCAACCTTCGAACTGCTCCAGAGGTGAAAGAGTTAACTTTCCATACCAGGCATGGAACTTTGAGCTTGAGCTTGGTTGAAAACTCTGTCTGTTGTTCTTCAAACTCAAACTGTCAGATCTTTATGAGCAAAACTCACTAAGGTTCTGTGTGGAAGCTGTAAGCCTACACTAGCCAATTGGCTACTAAATATAAGAACACATTTTTTGGTCCCAAAACAAAGACTCAAGTCAGGAGACCCAAGAAATGAAAAACACAACACCCAGTCACCCCAAAAAGGAGGGGTGAAAAAAACAAGGTGGGCATCTACTAAGTGCCAACACTGCACTGCCCACCCACATCCTAAAAGCAGAGGTTCTGAGAGGGGCAGGCGGGGGGAGGTCATAATATAGCAAGACTCCATTAGAAGAAACAACATTACTAAGGTGAGTAGTTTTTTCTTCAAACAACATGAAGTCTTGCTATATTATGATATATGCAGACTATAGAGCAGTACCTCCATGGAGGAGGGACAGAACCTACTTAGGAAATAGGCTCTGAAGCACAGCTGTGCCAAACCGAGCATCACTCCTAGCCTGGATGTCCAGGGAGTAATGCTTAGTAAAAGTGTGACCTGTTTTCCAGGTAGCTGCTTGACATATCTCTAGGATAGGGATGTCCCTGGCATCAGCCAGAGACGCAGCTGTACCTCTGGTAGAGTGAGCCCTCAGGCCTGAGAGAGGAACTTTACCCAGTTTTTCATAGCAAAATTGGATACAAGAGACAATCCACCTGGCAATGGATCTTTTAGTGGCAGGTTTCCCTTTACTAACCTCACCGTAAGTGAGAAACAGTTGGAGGGAGTCAAACCTGTGACCCTTGGTACGTTCTATGTAGTAACTAAGGGCTCTTTTCACGTCTAAACTGTGCAGTCTCCTCTCACCAGAGGAGGAATGGTCAGTGAAGCACACAGGGAGAGACACAGATTGATTAAGGTGGAAATCTGAAACCACCTTAGACAAGAACTTTCTGTTAGTCCTGAGGACCACCTTATCTCTATGAAAGGAGATAAAATCAGGCTCCACTGACAATGCTTGTAATTCACTTATGCGTCTGGCAGAAGTGATGGCTACCATGAACACAGTTTTCCAAGTCAAGTACTTAAGCTCTGCTGAAGACAAGGGCTCAAAAGGGGGTTGCATCAGCTGGGCAATGCAAACATTAAGATCCCAGGCAGGGGCAGGGTCCCTGAATGGAGGGATGGTATGAAGCAACCCCTTGAAAAACTTGGAGAATACAGGATGAGCTGAAAGAGAAGAGGGTTTACCTGCTGATAAGAAAGCAGACACGGCTGCCAGGTACACTTTTAGGGTAGCTTGTCTCAGCCCCAAAGTATTTAAATGGACCATATAATCCAGGACTGTGGGTAAGTCAGCAGACTCTGGGGAAATATGCTTCCCAGAGCACCATATGGAAAATCTCTTCCATTTGGAATTATAAGTAGTCCTGGTGGAAGGCTTCCTAGAAGCCTTCAGGATATCCAATACACCTTGGGAGAGGTGTAGGTCAGCAAACTCTTAACTCTTCAAGAGCCAGGCCTAGAGATCGAGAGATTTGAGGTTCGGGTACCAAACTCTCCCCTGAGCACAGGTTAACAGGTTGTGATTCCTGGGAAGACACAGGGGAAGGTGGACTGCCAAGGACATAAGGAGTGGGTACCAGGGCTGTCTGGCCCAATCTGGAGCAATCAGGATCATCTTGCAGGGTTGAGATCTGATTTCGACTAGCACCTTGAACAGAAGAGGGAAGGGAGGGAAGGCATAGAGAAACTTCCCTTCCCAACTGAGAAGGAAGGCATCCAGAGGGACTGAGCCCAACACTGGGGGCCTGCAGCAAAAAAGGGGAAGTTGGTGATTGGGGATGCAAAAAGATCTATCTGCAGGGTGTCCCATCTGGCAAATACTACCTCCAGTACTAGGGGATCCAGTGACCATTTGTGATGGCCCTGGGAAATCCTGCTGAGCGCATCAGCAAGGACATTGTCCTTGCCGGGGAGGTGAACTGCCATAAGGGAGGTGTTTAGTGAGTAAGCTAGAGACCACAACTTCATTGCTTCGGTGCACAAGGCCGAAGACCGAGTGCACCCTTGCTTGTTGATGTACCACATTGTGGTGGTATTGTCTGTTCTGACCTGAATAACTTTGTTCTGAACAGATTTGGAAAAAGCTTGAAGTGCTAGAAAAACTCCTCTGAGTTCCAACAGATTGATGTGGAGCAGAGATTCCTGAGGGGACCACAATCCCTGGATAGTGAGGTCGCTCATGTGAGCTCCCCACCCCAAGAGGGATGCATCTGTAGTAAGGATTAAGGAGTGAGACTGAGGGGTGAAGGGGAACCCCTGTCTCAGAATGCTCTGGTCCTGCCACCACTGAAGGGCTTGGATCAGGGTTCAAGTCACTGGGATCAATTTGGTTAGAGGGTCTCTCCTTTGAGACCAAAAGGCTCTCGAATGGAACTGGATGTCTCTCATCTGAAATCTTGCCCCCTGCACTACTGCTGCAGAAGCAGCCATGTGTCCCAGGAGCTGTAGAAAGTGCCTTGCTGGTCGAGAAACCTGCAGGGTGAAAGAGGAAGCCAGAGAGACCAGGGTCCTTGCTCTTTCCAGAGGAAGGAAGGCTCTGGCTTCTTTTGTGTTCAGTTCTGCTCCTATGAAGGTGAGAAGCTGGACAGGTTCTAGGACTGACTTTGGAAGATTGAGAAGGAAACCTAGAGAGGTAAGCAGTTGCTGAGTTACCTGAAGATGTAATTTGACTTGGTCTGGAGACTGGCCTACTATGAGCCAGTCATCCAGGTAAGGAAAGATGACAATTTTTTGCCTTCTTAAGTGGGCAACTGCTACTGCTAGGCATTTTGTGAATACCCTTGGGACAGAAGTGAGGCCGAAGGGCATTGCTCTGAACTGGTAATGGCCTGAGAGCAGTTCGAATCTGAGGTACTTTCGATGGAAGCTTCTGATGAGAACATGGAAGTAAGCATCCTTGAGGTCCAGGGACGCTAGCCAGTCCCCTGGCCTTAGAGAGGGTAAAATAATTCCCAGAGTCACCATTTTGAATTTTGGTTTTAAAAGGTGCTTGTTTAGGTATCTGAGATCCAGGATGGGCGCCATTCTCCTGTCTTTTCTGGGGTAAGGAAGTACCTGGAGTACAACCCTTTGCCTTGGTGTAGGGGTGGAACTCTTTCCACAGCTTTGACAGCAAGGAGGGTAGAAACTTCTGCCTCTAGGGCAAGTGCCTCTGATGGATTTGCAGGTGGAAAGGATCTGGTTCTCATCTTTGGAAATTTTTTGAAGCTGAGAACCAGTCCCTGGCTTACTACTTCCAGGACCTACTTGTCTGATGTTAAAGACTTCCAGTCCTGGACAAAGTAAGCCAGCCTGCACCCTACAGGTAGTGGAGAACTGACCCTGGCCACCCCATCAGGGTGCCTGCTTGGCAGGGGCTTTAGGCTGAGGGGTGGAAGCAGGTCTGCTTGTACCTCGACTGCCTCTCCCTCTAAAGAACCCCCTTTGGGCATAAGCTGAAGAGGAGGTCTGGGCTTGGTAAAAAGGCCTATGAAAAGGCCTGCCCCTGGAAGGCTGCCTTTGAGGAATGGCCTGCCTTTCCTTGGCCTGTGCACTCCTATAGATGGTCCTATACTCATCCATTTTCTTCATGTAATTCTCTGTCTGCTCCCCAAACAGAGAGTTACCCACAACAGGAAAATCCATGGCCTTAGTCTGGGTATCCTGCGACAGGCTAGTACATCTGAGCCAAGCCATTCTGCGAAGAGCCACAGATGTAGCCATGACTCTTGATGACACATCATTAGAGTCCACTGCAGCAGGAAATTGCACCTTAGATGCCTCAATACTATCAGCAGCCACCTGCTCCAGCTCCTTGGCAAGCTGGCCAGGGACCTGCTTTGCTAGAGCCATAACAGTGTCCCATCTGGATTTCTGGTATCTAGCAACATAAGCCATATAATTTGCCTGTCTGAGTCCCAAGGATGCTGCCATGTACTGTTTCTTTGCCATGGCATCAATCCTTCTGGAGTCCTTGTCAGGGGGGTGTGAACCAAGGAATATTTGCCTTGTCTCAGGCTGCAGCCTGCACTACCCCAACATGGCTGCACTGTTGTGTAAGGAACTCCGAATCAGAGCCTGACAATGTGTACCTCTTGTCCATTCTTTTATCCACAGGAGGTATAGTGTGAGGAGTTTTTAGAATTTTTACTGTCTGTTTCCCAAAAGATTTATGCAAAGGAATAGACAAGCTCCTAGACTCTGGGATATCCATCATTTCTACATAGTCAGGCTCTTCTTGATCATCCACAGCTTCCTCCATAGGGAGCTGGAGGGTTTCGGCCACTTTTTTATAAAACATAAAATGAGAAGGGGACTCAGAAAGCCTAGGAGGAGACACTCCTGAAGGTCTGTCTGGGGAGATGTCCGGTTCAATGGGCACATCCAGAAATTTCAAATCCACATTCACTCTCCTCATACTCCTCTTCACCCTCCTCCGGTTCATAAATTCCTCTAAATCATACTTTGAACCGTGGAACCGACTCAACTGTGACGCCATTTGATGGTGCCGGTTCTGTCGGAACCGGGAAAGCGACTGAACAATTTAATCGCTTTGGCTATTTCTTCACGGTTGGAGAGGGAAGTTTTGGCTACACACCAGCTGATTTTCTAGTCCTTTTTGCTGGAACCGACTCCTCCGAGTCAGCTCTCCTTTTGCCCAAGGAAGTCTCGCCCTGGACAGAGGGCACTCCATCCGGTTCGGTTTCAACCGAACCGGGCTGGCCATTCGGTTCAGCGGAATTTTTGACCTCCCTTTCCCTGAGCCTACCAACTCTTTTTTCCAGGGTAGCTGCAGGAACATTTTTACAAATCTGGCAGTCTGCACTGAGGTGGTCAAACCCCAGACAATAAACACAGGTGGTGTGGGGGTCAGCCTTAGCAAAGACTTCCCCACAGACACTGCAGTGTTGAAACCCAGTGGGCCCGGTTTTTCTTTTGGGTTTTTCAGACATAGTGCCAGCCTAACCAAAACTTGCCTGTTTATGGCAATCCGCCAAGCAAGACTCTCTTATCAGTTCCCAACCGTGTCATGGGTCATGGAAAAAAACGTAAAGAAATCTATTTTTTTTTAGAACCGATAAGAACTGGGAACCGCACTCTAAAAGACAGATTAATGTATTTAAAACAATCTGATCGGTTCAAACTGAACCGATAAACCGTTTCCAAGTTCCACACAGAAAGTAAATGTAAAACCTATCTAGTACTTACAAATACCACAGACAGAGCTTGTACCAACCGGTTGCGGTTTAAATTCAGTTAAAAAATCAAAAAATTAATACTTTAACTGACAAAATGAACCGAGCAGAAGGAGAAATCTCCGGAGCAACTGTTCAGTGAGGCGGAGTAAAGAATCTGACAGTTTGAGTTTGAAGAACAACAGACAGAGTTTTCAACCGAGCTGAAGCTCAAAGTTCCATGCCTGGCATGGAAAGTTAACTCTTTCACCTCCGGAGCAGTTCGAAGGTTGGGACTCACTACATATGTCATAATATAGCAAGACTTCACGTTGTTTGAAGGGTAGAGCCTGCTTGAACTCCAGAGGCAGGCCCTTTCCTACCACCTCCAATACCCAGTGGTCCGTGGTGATAGCGGACTAGGCGGAAAGGAAGTGGCGGAGCCGTCCCCCCACGGGAGAAGCCCAGGGGGGAGTGACGAGGCTGGGGGCAACACCCCTCAACTCATCACTGGGCAGGCTTGGAGGAGGGATCGGCTGAGGGACCTCCTAGGCCTTTACCTCCCTGCTTCCTACTAGAGGAAGCCGCTGGCTTGTGTTTGGGATGCCAAGCGTGAGCCTGCTGGCCCTGGTGCTGGTGCTGTTGGGCTGGATGTGCCGCAGGCACAGAAGGCTGAAAGGACTTGTGCTGCTGCTGTCAGTGACCTTTGTCCTTCTGGGCAGAGGTGACCGAGTCCAAAGTGGCATTGGACTTCTCGATCCGCTGGAGGTGACCTTCCACTCCGGGGCCGAAGAGGTCAGTCCCCAAGAAGGGGACGTCCACCAATTTGCGCTGGGTATCTGCCATGAAGGTGGATATCCTCAGCCATGCTCTGTGGCGCATGGCCACCGAGGCTGCAACCAATCTGGCACAGGAGTCTCCTATGTCCAGAGCTGTTTGGAGCTGCTGCTTCACCACCGCCCTACCCTGGTCCTGAACCTGCCAGACCATGGTCTGCAGGTCGGCTGGGAGATGAAGGATCACCTCATCCAGGGAGCCCATGAGGGCGTGGGAGAAGTGTGCCATGTGGTCGCAGATTCTCTTTACTGTCTATACTTTACCTTAATTTCTATGTACTCAATAACCACACCCAATGGTTATTCCAATAAACTCAGTTTATTGTCTGCACACATATATGTGGGAGCCTCAGCTAAAGGAGAGAGCTTCTCGATCATTGTTCACAGAAGCTTATATACCTTTTTTTAGTTTCACAGTCTAACAGTGATCTCATGCTTAACAACAGCTTTTCCTTATCTTTAGCAAAAACCTTAGATTTAGCACTTTCCGTATAAGGAGTTGTCTTTTTTATACTTACTATGTGTCTCCCCTTTGTCTTAGTTACAACCAGCTGTATTTCGCTTCATTTAATTTTTCAAGGTTTTCTTATCTCTGTCAAACAACCTCCTTTGTTTTAGTTAGCACAGAACTGCACATTTATTATGGCTGTTTTACAAAGCAGATAGTTTTAAAGCATGTGAAAGGCAACATGGCTATATGGCTATAACAAAGAAGATAGTTTTAGAGCATATGAGAAGCAACATATCTATATGGCTATAATCACATATAACAGTTATAAGCTCTGGTACAATAAGCTTTAGGACATAAAGTTATTATACTTTAGGATATATAAAAATTCCACCACACTCCCCCCTTTTGATACTCTGTATCAACTAACCACCCCCCCCCTTTTTATTTATATGATTTAAAACTGGTTCCCAGCATACAGATAGTTAAGACATGGAGTTACAGATGGAACACAATGGTGAGTTTGTAAAACATAATACAGAATTGAGGGATGTCAACACCACAATGCTACCTTGTGTTGAGGTGTGGCACACCCTTGGAGCTTGATTGAAGAACCTGTTGATAATGTCTCTTGACAGATAAGTCCTTATAAAACATAACAGTCCATGAAATGAACAGTTCATAAGTTCATATAAGTATCCACAGGTTGATGTAGTTACAGTATAGATGAAATGTCATTTGCAGAATGGTGGTAACCCCACAAGGCATATGGGGCAATGCAGACAGTAATTTAAAAACAAAACACCAGCATAGTAGAAAAGGCAGTGTTCATTTTGCTGGCTGGCTGATTAGTAGACACACTGGCCAGGGGTACATTGAGTCCTTTTAATGGAGTAGCCACATACACACACTGGCATGGCATTTGTTTTGTTGTAGTTGATTACACCCCGGCATAAAGATTAACAGTCCATAAAAAGGTAACAATTGACAATAAACCATTAAGAACACAGTCCATAACAGAGCAATAGGGTTGTAGAAAGTACCAGCCATGTTTGGAACAAGTGGCAGTGAAGAAAATGGATGTATTGCTTGAAGGTCAATTGAAGCAGAAACAATAAGCTTGATTGCAGAGTCTGAACTGACTGGACCTTCTTCAGTTGATTTAAAGTTCTACAAATAGGTGTAATTTTGCTGAAAACATTACACTTGCAGAGGTAATAATAACTGGATTCATGCAATAGTCCTTATAAGGAACCAGTCAGGCACAAAGATGGTGATAACATTAAAACTGTGGCAGTTGTTTTTCTTTTTTAAGGAAAAAGATGAAGGTCTTGGCAACTTAGATAAAAGTATTACTGCTGTTGAACGTGGAGATCTTATGTGTGCCACACCGTGGAAACCTGCAAACTTGCAAAGTGTGTTAGACACTGAGTTAAAAACACATAAATAACAATCTTTTAAACCATTTACTTCTTGTTTTGTAAAGAGTGGTGTGACAGAGCCTAAATTCTGGCAATTAGAAAAATAAAAATAAAAATGGGACATTAACCGCACACCTGGGGGTGCAGGCCAAGGTTTAATTATACCATTTGACCATCTGTAAATTATGACAATGTTATGATTACCTCCTGCTTTTAAATCACAGAAGCAGTTATGACAGTGATGAACATTATTTCCCTGTCTGTTGTAAAGCAGGCCTGACTGAGACCCTGAGTTATAAAATCTTGTAATGTTACAATAACAGCTTTAAACATATTGTTCATAACAATATGCCTTTTACAATGCAATTAGTGGGACAAATACATATGTTGTTGGCCTATGCCAATTTAATAACAGTGCCTATTGCACCTGTGACAAGTGAAAAGGTCTACCTTCTTTACCCTGTATAGTGAAATACTCCAAAGTACTGAGTGGGGTAAGCTTGAAGCATAGGTTTGAGTACAATCTAAATTTTGCATATTATAATTGTTAAAATTTAAAATGACAAAAACCTGCATAGAGTACACTCATTCTTCAGGGGTACCTGTGAGTAATAAGACAAACGGAGCATTAATTTTACTTTTGGTTTTGCTTTGGAACATATTGTAGGGGTGGGTCAGCAACGCTGGTCCCAGTATTTAGGTTTGGTTATGAGCATTAAAAACGTTATACATGTGGAGCACTTTTCTGAATACACACATGATACAGTGTAGCAAGATGTATATCACAACATTATAACATAAACATGAAACATAAGCATGTTTGTAATAGAACAATTTCAGTATTGAGCATAATGCATAAAATACATTTTAAACAACAAATATAAACTGTAAACTTAGCTTAGAGTCCAGAAATGTTAGAGTACTGTGAATTTACTGGTTGAAAAAAAAAATGCATTTATTGCTGTAAGGCTATGACAAAAGTTGTTTTTCATTTGTTTTGACTGGATAAGACAGCTGAAAGACAATCAAAAGAATGAATATGTGTGGACATACATACACACTTTACCCTCCAGCGTAACTGATTACTTGCTGAGGGCAGAAACCATATACCAATAATAGGTGTGAGTTTAACTGTTTGCACTAAAAAAGCAGAAGGGCTTGGGCTGGGTTATGCTGTTAAAATACTTTGGGTCTTTTAAAACCTGTAAATAAGAAACAATTATTGGCAAATATACATTTTCTTTATTTGCCTTTGAGGAAAGTGATGTATCTTGCAACCTTTGTGGGTACTACACTAGAAGGGAGGAAGGGTAGCTTACCCCCTTCCCCCAAGCTCCTACTAGTGGAAGAGACAGCTCGAATACTGTAGCAATAAAAAAGGTTAGCTGTGGATGGTGACATGATCCCCACCTACTACACTTTAAATTATAACAAGATAATATTACAATTAGTTTAGTAAGTTTCATACCTTACTATAAAGATGGGAACTTCTTTTCTCTAGAAGAAGAAGAAACACAGACAAACAACAAAAACAAACACACACCAGTTTAAAAATAAAACAAGATTATTTCCATAGGATAAAAAGCCAAGCGTCCCTGGGTTCCTTATCCTAAGCATGACAAAATGTCAGCTGAGTTTATAAAAATCCAGATTGATGGTAATACCGTACGTACGTATCTCTTAGAATGCATTTCAAAAAGACAAAAAAAATGATTACACCATGGTCACACATAAAACAAAACCATTGTTTTTTAACTGTAGATGGTAAACTCTCAAAAGCGGCTGTAATAGTCCTTTGTTCAAAGCGTACTATATATATATATAATAAAAATATGGGAGATGATGAATAATTCTCCCTTCCAGCTGGAGTATTGCCTATGTTGGCTGCAAGTCAGAAGCAGTGAGACGAGAAGAAAAGTTTGTTCCTCTTCACTTAGAATACTAGTTTTGCAATAAAAAGTCAAATTACATGGTTCACTCTTGGTGTGCTTTCATAAAAACATACATTTTGTGTGAAAAGTTGTGCTTTAGGTATGGAATACACATCAAGTTTGAACTGGTAGTAACATAAAATGTTGAAACACAAGAAGGTCAAATAACGTGCAAAAGGTCACAGTGTGCATGCAAGGGTCGTTCAAACCCAGCTATTTTTGTAGTGTCCTTGAACACTACACACAATAAAACTGCTGGCCAAGACAGTGCACACACATACACAAAAATAGATACTTAACACAAAATAAGACTGACATTGTTTCACACCAATTTGCTGAGGTAATGCCCATAGTTTTATTAGAAAACTGTACGTGTTTTAGATATATGTGCTGCCTCTTGCCTGTCTTGTAACACTGACAATTTTTAAACCAACACATTTATACATATCTACATGCCAAATCTTTTCAGAACAAAACACTTTTTAAACACATTCTAACTCCTTTCAACACCTTTAAAACACAGCACAACATACCATCTGTAAGTGAACACATCTAGTATAACATGGTTACACCTTCTGGGGCATAGCCAAAATATGGCACTCTGCCATTTGCAAAAAGTTTCTGGTTTTAACTAGAAGTATGATAAAGCCATTTATAGCTGTTAACACATTACATTTTCACCTAGCAGTGGCTTGGCACGTTGCTTGCAAACTACAAATCTTTCTGCACATTGCAATCTATGACGTCATAACTCTTCACCTTCAACACTACCTGCTCCAACCACTACATACAAAAGTTCTTTACTGACCCTATCTAGGCAGCACAAATGTTTCATTAAAAATAAAACCAATTAAAACAGTCAGATATGAGGCAAAGAAGCTTCCTCTTTCTTTTTTACTGTAATATGTTGTGCACGAAGGCAGTCAATCCTATCTACGCAACCTTGACAACAGAACATAATTACAGAACACAGATATAAGCTAGAAAATATCACGAGAAAGGCAGACATTACCTTGTTTAGTATATATATTACAGAAATAAAACAGACAAACATAAAACAACTTTGAATAAAAAATTCAGACTTACCCGGTGCCAAGGTATTTTTCTTCTTCTTTTCCGATACACAAGTCTGAGTAAGAAAACTGACTGCAGGACCTTCATGATAATTTCCAAACACTGCAGCTATTAACCCTTTTAAAGATTTTAACCCTTTCAAAGGTTTTCTTTTGGCCATTTTAGTAACCTGCCAAACCAAGTCTTTTTCCAGAGCTCTGGTTTGCAGTTTAAAAACAAAACAAAACAAAAAAAATCTCTTAACAGTACTAGGTTGAGATCCATCTGGTAGAGGTCCACTGTATTTCCCATTGTAGTCCCTAAAAGGCGCCTAACCGGTCTTGGAGTGCCCACCCAACACTCCTACTTTTTTGGGCGTCCCCTGACGCCGAGTGCCCACCCAGCACTCTTGGTGCCACCCCAGCACCTAAGACAGTAAATGATGGCTGTCACCGCTCCAAAGGCGTCACACATATGGTGGGACTTGAACCTCCGGGCCACCCTCCCTGAGGCTGGGACTTGGCAGTCGATCACAGTGTGACAGGAGAAGTGAAGCCATCCTGCCATTCACGCCAAAAACTGTGATGCATGAATTCTCTTTACTGTCTATACTTTACCTTAATTTCTATGTACTCAATAACCACACCCAATGGTTATTCCAATAAACTCAGTTTATTGTCTGCACACATATATGAGGGAGCCTCAGCTAAAGGAGAGAGCTTCTGATCATTGTTCACAGAAGCTTATATACCTTTTTAGTTTCACAGTCTAACAGTGATCTCATGCTAACAACAGCTTTTCCTTATCTTTAGCAAAACCTTAGATTTAGCACTTTCATTATAAGGAGTTGTTTTTTATACTTACTATGTGTCTCCCTTTATCTTAGTTACAACCAGCTGTATTTCGCTTCATTTAATTTTCAAGGTTTTCTTATCTCTGTCAAACAACCTCCTTTGTTTTAGTTAGCACAGAACTGCACATTTATTATGGCTGTTTTACAAAGCAGATAGTTTTAAAGCATATGAAAGGCAACATGGCTATATGGCTATAACAAAGAAGATAGTTTTAGAGCATATGAGAAGCAACATATCTATATGGCTATAATCACATATAACAGTTATAAGCTCTGGTACAATAAGCTTTAGGACATAAAGTTATTATACTTTAGGATATATAAAAATTCCACCACAGCCATCAGCATGGCCGAGATGGCCTGGTGGAGGCCAAAGGAGGACGCAGCGTACACCTTGCACCTGGCATAGTCCAGCTTTTTGGACTCCTTGTTGGGGGGCTTGTCCACGTCCCTAGCGTACCTGGAACGCCGGAAAACGCTGTCGGTGACCAACCCCTCGGCAGAGAGGAGTTCCGAAAACCCGGGCAAAGAGCTGGTAGGGACCGCATACTTCCTGGCCATCCTGGCCCAGGGTGCAGGACAGGAAGCAAGCCACTGCCAAAGCTCCAAGGCTGGGCCTATGATGGCCTCAGCCACCGGAAAGGCCTCCGTGGGTGAATCCCCTCAGTCCAGTATCTCCGTCGGGGATACTTGGCACATTTGGATACGGGCTCGAGCTGCATCCCAGTGGACTCCGAGATGAGCTGAAGCAAACCCATGAAGGACGATGGGCTTTCGTCCAGTGACTGGCCCCAGAAGGACTCCAGGTCAACCGGCCTGGAGAACAAGGATGAGTTATCGTCGGATTCCAAGGAGTCTGTGAAGAGCTGCCTAGGGTCTGAGCCACCCTCCACCTGCCGAGGACGGTCGGGAGTGAGGGTGACCGACAACCTGTGGGGCAGGCCTTGACCTGACCGAGAGACCTTGGTCGGCGCCCCCGATTTCGGTTGTGGAGGCGGAGGTTCCACCACAATCGGTGGGGCAGCAGGTTTCGGCCGAACAACTGGCCCAGGCTTGGGCATCTCGACTGCAGTGAGGGGTTGTTTCGGCAGCTCGGGTGACAGTCACTTGATGGCCAGCGAAGGCATCGGCGTCGACTTGCTCCCAGACAAAAGTAACTGCGGCCACATCAGGTCCTCGGAGCGTTGACGCAATTTGCACCGAAGCATCTCCTCTTCCGAGGATGAGCGGTGGCACCGCTTACCTCAGTGCCGAGACCAAGACCGCCGATGTCGGCGGGATCGGCTGGACCGAGAAGAGGTCCGAGAACAAGACTGAGATCCTCGGTATTTCCGAGGACATGCCTGGGAATGAGCGGGGGACACCCGCTCTTCCCTCGGCTCGGACACCTTAACCGGGGACTGCTGCACCAGAGGCGCAGGCAGATCCTCGGTCTCCACCGAGGGAACCGGCAAAGAAGGGTTGTCGGCTTCACCAGTTGACAGCCCGTCTGACGGGTCGAGAAAAATCTCGACCACGTCGACGGGTGTCTTGGCCGGCTGGCCTGACGGGGACACCGTGAAGCCAGCGGCCTTAGCCACAACCTCGACCAAAGTCAACAGTCGGCTGTCCGGGGAAAGGGACCTCTCCCACTCCCATGAATGCCGATGATGGGACTTACCCTTAGAATCCTTCTTTTTGGACTGAGAGGAATGTCCCGATGGTCCCTCTCCCTTCGTGGAAAGGGACTGGCAAAGCTCCTTGAATGAAGCTGAATACGAGGTACCCAAAGACAGCGGGATAAGTGCAGAGACCGAGGAGGAGGAAGATGCAGCCTGGGCCGCCACCTCCTCGAGGGTGATCATCTGCTTGAGCTGCTCAGCCAAGCCAGCCACCACGGTAACCGCCCAACTGGCCTCCTTCGACTTTACCAGCAGGTAGCGCTTCTCAGGCGCCCTTGCTTTAACCGGGCAGCGCGGTCCTCCAGGACGTTGGCCGAGAATGAACAGCATGATTCGTAGGCCTGCAGGTCATGTTCTAGGCCAAGGCAGTAGATGCACGTGGAGTGCGGGTCCGTCCTGGACATCTTCTGCCCACAAGGGCACCGCTGAAAACTGGGAGTCGATTTGTCCATTGCAGCCATGAGGGAAAAGGAAGACTGAAGTCTTGAAAATTTTAAAACGAGTTTCGGATGAACCAAAGAAATAGGATCCAGTCTATCATGCAGAGCATTAAGGAAGGAACTGAGCTTCCAAGCGGTAAGGAAGATCTGGCGTCATGGGGCGCAACTGAGAGTTTTACCACCCGGGTGGGAGGAGCCAGCTTGAAGACCTTACGGCAAGACTTAAAGCGGCAAGGAACCTGCCAGACAGTGTGGATGAACAACATATCCATGTCCCTAGAACTAGTAATTACATAAACAGAAAAAGGGAGTCCTACTTCAGTCCATTCAAACTAATAATAATATTAATGAATAATAATGTTCTTCAATTTATATTGACATTTGTATTAATGTTTATATATTCAGCCCTGTGCAGATCATCACATTTTCAGAGACACTCAAGGATGCCAAGAAGGGTGACTAATCCATCAGGAAAGCCTCCTCCCTATCCCTGACTGTGTAAGCCTTTCCAGTGCCAGGAAACGCAGGATCATCCTCCGCCACTCAGTCACCATAGGCCTAATCCCCAAAACCCAGGTATTCTGGATGCAGTGCCAGGCCAATACAAACAGGACTCTCATCCATCTAGGTAATGGTAGCCACTCCTCCCCACCTTCCACTGCCTGGATCCCAAATAGACATACCAGGGGGTCTCGGGGCAGTTGCCCTCCGGTTATCTTATTTACCTCTTGGACTACCTCCCCTCAAAACTTGACCAGGACAGGGCACGACCAGAAGCAGTGGAAACAGGAACCCATACCCCTGTTACACCTCCGGCACTGCTGGGATACCGCAGGGTGTACCCTGTGAACCGCCACTGGGGGCCAGTATATTCTATGCAGAAACTCATAAAAGGCCTCCTTAAACGTATTGCATACCATTATCCCCTCGGGCATACCTAAAGCTAGTTTCCAGTTCTCCTCCAATATTTACTGTCCTAGATCCCTCTCCCATAGGGCCTTTGTAGCACCAGTTAAATCTGGCAGGTTTTGCTTGCCATGTTTCGCCACCTTCCCTATGAATCCTTCTGCGTCCTTCTTAGCTTGATATACCATCTGCTCCACCATGTTCGGTTGCATCCCTCCCCTATCCCCCTTTCCGATCTTTCCTCCCCCACCCAGGGACCACCAGGGCCAATGCCACCACCTCAGAGGTTGCAAAGAAAGAGAAGAGGCTGGACCAGGGTGGGCTCAAGGAGGGAGAGGGTGGTGGAACAGAGTTGCATCCTCCAGCTGTACTTCTCCACAATTCATTCGCTCTTCTGGTGGATAGTGGTTCCTCTATGGAGGCACCTGCAGTGGAGCCCAAGGAGGATGCTGGGAACCTTCACAAAGGAGACCCACAGGAGGGTGGCATGGAACCCCACAGGGGAAGGAAACAACTCCTGATGGGGGACTCAATCATTAGGGGGTAGAAATGGGGGAGGAAGGGGAGAGGGAGGTAAGGTGCCTTCCTGGCGCCACGGCTTGGAGGGACAGGAAGCGAATCCTCAGGATCGTGGGAGGAGCTGCACGAGGGAGAGAGCTGGATGTCATTGTCCACCTAGGGACAAATGACCTGGCTAGGAATGGGATCAGAGCAGTGCAAGAGGAGTTTGTAGAGTTGGAAGGACCTTAGAACAAGTAGGCATACAGTAACCTTCTCGAGGTGCTGCCTGTCTATGGCAAGGAGATGCTAGGGCACTTGTCACCAGGAATTCAATGAGTGGTTGAAAACTGGTGTGGAGCTCAAAGTTTTGGCTTCACTGGGACGGGGGGCCACCTGGAGGATGCAGACCTATACTGGCGTGATGGTCTGCATCTGTCCAGGGGAACTAGGATCCTAGGTGAGAGGTTTAAATGCTTCATTGGCAAGCATTTAAACTAGCCAGGGGAGGCACTGAAAGGAGCAGGAAATCGAGCTTCCCCTCACAAAACATGGTGATTAGTGAGGTAAACACCAAGGTACACAAGTTATTAGGGAGCAGAACAGATTTAAATGTAAAAAAAGGCAAAGGCAGTAAGGACAGAAATGGGGCTAAAAGGGGTAAGGCTATCAAAAAGTGGAGGGTGATGAGTACCAATGCCTGTAGTCTGGGTTACAAGCTCCCTGAACTAGTGGCCTTGATGGAAGAGGGTTGCCTGGATATTGTGGCAGTCACAGAAACATGGTACACAGAGAACCATGACTGGGATGTCAACATACCAGGAAACACAATCGACAGGAGGGACAGGGAGGGTAAAAGAGGAGGAGGAGAAGCTCTCTATGTAAAGGAAGGGATCAAAGCAACCGAACTAAAGAGTAAACAGGGAGCAGATGAGGCACTTTGGGTCACCCTGGAGACAGGAAATGGCACCACAATCCGCATGGGGGTTGTATACAGACCTCCATCTCAGGGAGAGGGAATGGACAAGGAAATGATAGAAGGCTTCCTTAGAATGGCAGAAAAAGGGGATATATTGCTGATGGGGGACCTGAATATGCCAGATGTTAAGGTACATCCAAGAGCAGGGTCATTCTTGATGCCCTACAGGGGGCATGCCTCAGACAGCAAGTATTGGAACCCACCCGGGAGGGAGAAATCTTAGACCTGGTACTCTCAAATGGGGATGGAGAAAGAATCTCAGATTTAGAAGTGGGTAGCCATCTGGGAACAAGCGACCACCAAACAGTATGGTTCACGATAAACACAGCCATACAATCAAGCCATACAAAAGCAAGAGTACTGGACTTTAGGAGGGCTGACTTTGGGAAAATGAGAGAGTGCCTTCAGAAAAGCACAAACAAACAGGCAAGAAGGAGGGGTGGAGGAACAATGGGGAGTGGTGAAAACAGCCATCACAGAGGCAACAAGCCTTTGTGTAAAGCAAATCAATAAAATACAACGAAGGAAAAAAATGCTATGGTTCTCAAAAGAGGTGGCAGGGAAAGTTAAGGAGAAAAGGACAGCATTCTGGAAATATAAGGAAACACAGAAGGAGCAGGACAGATAACTTTATCAGTTAAAGCAGAAAAACGCTGGGAAAGCAGTCAGAATAGCAAAGGCCCAAACCGAGGAAAGGATAGCCAATTCTGTTAGGAAGGGGGATAAGACCTTTTATAGGTACATTAGGGAGCGAAGAAAGACCAAAGGAGGGATACTGAAGCTTAATAAAGGGGAGGGAATGTAGGTAGAGGGTGACAGTGAAAAAGCAGGGATACTGAACAAATATTTCTGCTTAGTATTCACAAAGGAAGAGGAGGGGGAGTTATCTAAACCAAACAAGAGAAACACTCTGAAGATGGGGGTCGATACCAGTTCATTTACAGAAGAAAGGGTTCTGAAAGAACTAATAAAATTGAAGGTGGACAAAGCAATGGGGCCTGATGGGATTCACCCAAGAATTCTAAAAGAACTAAGGGCAGAACTAGTGACACCACTGACTACTCTCTTTAACAAATCATGGGAGGATGGGGTGGTACCCAAGGACTGGAGGAGGGCAGATGTGATTCCTCTTCACAAAAGTGGGAGCAGGACAGAGGCAGGAAACTACAGACCAGTTAGTTTGACCTCAGTGGTAGGGAAAATGATGGAATCACTTCTGAAGGAAAGAACTGTTGAGTACCTAGAGGCCAGTGGGGCACAGGACCCAAGGCAGCACGGCTTCACGATGGGAAGGTTGTGTCAGACGAATCTAATAGATTTCTTTGATTGGGTGACCACAGTAGTAGATCAGGGAGGGGCTATGGACATGGCCTACCTAGATTTTAGCAAGGCATTTGATACAGTTCCACACAAAAGATTAATACACAAGATAGCCAGCCTTGGAGTGGGTCCCAAGGTGGTAGCCTGGATAAAAAATTGGCTAGACAACAGGATGCAAAGGGTAATAGTAAATGGAGTACACAGTGAAGAAAGGAGGGTTACTAGCGGGGTACTGCAGGGTTCAGTACTGGGACCGGTCCCTTTTAATGTCTTTACAAGTGACATTGCAGAGGAACTTGTAGGAAAAGTATGTCTCTTTGCAGATGACACAAAGATCTGCAACAGGGTTGATACACAAGATGGAGCGGAAAGGATGAGAAGGGACTTGGCAAGGTTGGAGGAATGGTCAAATGTATGGCAGCTCAGATTCAATGCAAAGAAGTGCAAGGTAATGCACATGGGAAACAAAAACCCAGGGGAAGCGTACACAATGGGGGGTGAGATACTGACAACAGTAAAAACAGAAAGGGACCCGGGGGTAATTATATCAGATGACCTAAAGGTGGGCAAGCAATGTAAGAAGGCAGTAAGGAAGGCTGGGGGGGATACTGGGATGCATAGGAACAGGCATCAATAGTAGAAAACAGGAAGTTGTTATCCCTCTGCACAGACAGTTGGTGAGACCCCATCTGGAGTACTGTGTGCAGTTCTGGAGACCCCATCTCCGCAAAGACATAGACAGAGTGGAGGTTGTCCAGAGGAGGGCAACCAAAATGGTGCAGGGTCTGCACCAGAAGACATATGAAGAAAGACTAAAGGAGCTTAATATGTATACCCTTGAGGAAAGAAGGGAGAGGGACATGATAGAAACTTTCAAGTACCTCAAGGGAATTAACAAAGTCCAAGAGGTGGCATCTTCCAGAAAAAGAGATTGTGCAAGAACAAGGGGGTATAATTTGAAGATTGAGGGGGACGGCTCAGAGGTAATGTGAGGAAGTATTTTTTCACTGAGAGGGTTGTGGATGCATGGAACAGCCTCCCTGAGGAGGTCATGGAGTCAAGAACAGTGGGGGACTTCAAGAGTGCATGGGACAGGCATAAGGCAGTCCTAGTGGGGGGTAGGAGGAAGTAAGCTGTTGGTTAACTAGGATCTGCAGCTTATCTGTTAGGTAGAAAAATGGGCAGACTAGGTGGGCCAAGCGGTCCTTATCTGCCATCAAATTCTTATGTTCTATGTTTCTATATTCCCACAAACGCTTTCACTTGCAGGTATCTAAATAATCGGGATGTCCCTAATCTCAGGTCTCGCCTAACCCTATCAAACGTATTAAGCTCTCCTGTCTCTAGCAAGACACCCACACAGATGACTCCTCCCCTTTCCCATTCTAGGAATCCCCCATCCTCCATCTCGGGCAGAAAAAAAGGGTTCCTCACTATCGGTAATAATACAGTCTCCCTCTACGCCAATCCTTTCCACCGCCAAACATGATCCCATGCCTCCTGTGTTTCCCTAACTAAAGGGTTACCATTCCCCAACTCCTTATAGGCCTGGAGTCCCTTGCTATGCAGGTAGGCTGTGAGTTTCCCTTGGATCCCCCACTGTTCCAGCTCTACCCAATTTGCCACTACCGGCCTATTGACCCAATCAGCTATCTCTCTGAGCTGCACCACCCGGTAGTAGATGCCCAGGTCCGGAAAGTTAAGTCACCCTTTAGTCCTATCTGCTTTAAGCCATTTCATACTAATTCTGAGCTTCATACCCTGCGGGATAAAGTCCGAGAACCCTTTCTCTATTCTTTTTACATCCCCCATTGTTAACCTCACCTGCAACATTTGCATAGGGTACAGGATGCAGGGAAGGATATTAATTTTTATCAGGTTGATCCTCCCTATCCATGAAACAGGGAGTTGCATCCATCTTTTGAGGTCTGCAAGAAGAAAAAATTACTCACCTTAGTAATGTTGTTTCTTCTAATGGAGTCTTGCTATATTCTGACATATGCAGTGAATCCCAACCTTCGAACTGCCCCGGAGATGAAAGAGTTAAACTTTCCATGCCAGGCATGGAACGCTGAGCTAGAGCTCGGTTGAGACTCTGTCTGTTGTTCTTCAAACTCAAACCGTCAGATCTTTACGAGCTAAACTCACTAAGGTCCTGTTTGGAAGCTGTAAACCTACACTAGCCAACTGGCTATCAAACATAAGACACATTTTTTGGTCTCAAAACAAAGACTCAAGTCAGGAGACTCAAAAATGAAAAACATAACACAAACTCACTCCAAGAAAAGAAGGGGTGAACACAACAAGGTGGGCACCTACTATGTGCCAACACTGCACTGCACACCCACATCCCAAAAACAAAGGTTCTGAGGGGGCAGGCGGGGAGATCAGAATATAGCAAGACTCCATTAGAAGAAACAACATTACTAAGGTGAGTAATTTTTTCTTCAAACAACATGAAGTCTTGCTATATTCTGACATATACAGGACTACAAAGCAGTACCTCCATGGAGGAGGGACAGAACCTACTTAGGAAATAGGCTCTGAAGCACAGCTGTGCCAAACCAAGCATCACTTCTAGCCTGGATGTCCAGGGAGTAATGCTTGGTAAAAGAATGAACTGTTTTCCAGGTAGCTGCTTGACATATCTCAAGAATAGGGATGTCCCTGGCAGCAGCCAGGGAAGCAGTTGTACCTCTGGTAGAGTGAGCCCTCAGGCCTGAGGGTGGAACCTTACCCAGTTTTTCATAGCAAAATTGGATACAAGAGACAATCCACCTGGCAATGGATTTTTTAGTGACAGGTTTCCCTTTACAAACCTCACCATAAGTGAGGAACCATTGGAGGGAGTCAAACCTGTGACCCTTGGTACGCTCTATGTAGTAACTAAGGGCTCTTTTCACATCTAAACAGTGAAGCCTCCTCTCGCCAGAAGAGGAATCATCAGTGAAGTACACTGGAAGAGACATAGATTGATTAAGGTGGAAATCTGAAACCACCTTAAACAAGAACTTCCTGTTAGTCCTGAGGACCACCTTATCTCTATGAAAGGAGAGAAAATCAGGCTCCACTGACAAGGCTTGTAATTCACTTATGCGTCTGTCAGAAGTGATGGCTACCAGAAACACAGTCTTCCAAGTCAAGTACTTAAGGTCTGCTGAAGACAAAGGCTCAAAAGGGGGTTGCATAGGCTGAGCAATGCAAACATTAAGGTCCCAGGCATGGGCAGGGTCCCTAAATGGAGGGTTGGTGTGAAGCAATCCCTTGAAAAACTTGGAGAAAATAGGGTGAGCTGAAAGAGAAGAGGGCTTACCTGCTGAAATAAAAGCAGACACAGCTGCCAGATGCACTTTCAGTGTAGCTGGTCTCAGCCCCAAACTATTTAAATGGACCATATAATCAAGGACTGGGGGAAGACCAGTAGATTCTGGGGAAATATGCTTACCAGAGCACCATATGGAAAATATTTTCCATTTGGAATTATAAGTAGCCCTGGTGGAGGGGTTTCTAGAAGCCTTCAGGATATCCATTACACCCTGGGAGAGGTGTAAATCAGCAAATTCTAACTCTTCAAGAGCCAGCCCTTGAGATTGAGAGATTTGAGGTTCGGGTACCAAACCCTCCCCTGAGCACAGGTTAACAGGTTGTAATTCCTGGGAAGACACAGGGGAAGATGGACTGCTAAGGACAGTAGGAGTGCATACCAGGGCTGTCTGGCCCAGTCTGGAGCAATCAGGATCATCTTGCAGGGCTGAGATATGATTTTGACTAGCACTTGGAACAGGAGAGGGAAGGGGGGAAAAGCATAGAGAAACTTCCCTTCCCAATTGAGAACTAAGGCATCCAGGGGGACTGAGCCCAGCACTGGGGGCCTGCAGCGAAAAAGGGGAAGTTGGTGATTGTCTGGGGCTGCAAAAAGATCTATCTGTGGGGTGCCCCATCTGGAAAATATCACCTCCAAGACCAGGGGGTCAAGTGACCATGCGTGATGGCCCAGGGAAATCCTACTGAGAGCATCCGACAGGACATTGTCCTTGCCTGGGAGGTGAATTGCCATGAGGGACATGTTCAGGGAGTAAGCCAGAGACCACAACTTCATTGCTTCAGTGCAAAGGGCCGTAGACCAAGTGCCTCCTTGCTTGTTGATGTACCACATTGTGGTGGTGGTGTCTGTTCTGACCTGTACAACTTTGTTCTGAACAGATCTGGAAAAAGCTTGAAGTGCTAGAAAGACTGCTCTGAGATCCAACAGATTGATGTAGAGCAGAGATTCCTGAGGGGACCACAACCCCTGGGTGGTGAGGTCACCCATGTGAGCCCCCCATCCCAAGAGGGAGGCATCTGTACTAAGGATTAAAGAGTGAGACTGAGTGACAAAGGGAACCCCTTGCCTCAAATTGTTCTGATCCTGCCACCACTGTAGGGCCTGGATCAGGGTTCGAGTTACTGGGATTAATTTGGTCAGAGGGTCCCTCCTTTGAGACCAAAAGGCTCTCAAATGGAACTGAATGTCCCTCATCTGAAATCTAGCTCCCTGCACTACTGCTGTAGAAGCAGCCATGTGCCCCAGGAGCTGTAAAAAATGCCTTGCTGGTCGAGACACCTGCAAGGTAAACAAGAAGGCCAGAGAGACCAGGGTCCTTGCCCTGTCCAGGGGAAGGAAGGCTCTGGCCTTCTCTGTGTCTAGCTCTGCACCTGTGAAGGTGAGGAGCTGGACAGGTTCCAGAACTGACTTTGGAAGATTTAGAAGGAAACCCAAAGAAGTTAGCAGTTGCTGAGTTATCTGTAAGTGTAACCTGACTTGGTCTGGGGACTGGCCCACTATGAGCCAGTCATCCAGGTAAGGGAAGATGGCAATTTTCTGCCTTCTTAGAGAAGCAACTACTACTGACAGGCATTTTGTGAATATCCTTGGAGCAGAGGTGAGGCCAAAGGGCATTGCTCTGAACTGGTAATGGCCTGAGGGCAGCTTGAACCTGAGGTACTTTCGATGGGAACTTCTGATGAGAAGATGGAAGTAGGCATCCTTGAGGTCCAGGGACACTAGCTAGTCCCCTGGCCTTAGAGAGGGTAGAATAGTTCCCAGAGTCAACATTTTGAATTTTGGTTTTAAAAGGTGCTTGTTTAAGTATCTGAGATCCAGGATGGGCCGTCATTCTCCTGTCTTTTTTCGGGGTAAGGAAGTACCTGGAATACAATCCTTTGCCCTGGTGTAGGGTTGGGACCCTTTCCACAGCTCTGACAGCTAGGAGGGAAGAGACCTCTGCCTCTAAGGCAAGTGCCTCTGATGGATTTGCAGGTGGGAAGGATCTGGTTCTCATCTTTGGAAACTTTCTGAAGCTGAGAACCAGTCCCTGACTTACTACTTCCAGGACCCATTTGTCTGATGTCAGAGACTCCTAGTCCTGGACAAAGTAAGCCAGCCTGCCCCCTACAGGTAGCTGAGAATCGGCCCTGGCAATCCCATCAGGGTGCCTGCTTGGCAGAGGCTTAGGGCTGAGGGGTAGAAGCAGGCCTGCTTGTACCCCATCTGCCTCTCCCTCTAAAGAACCCCCTTTGGGCATAAACAGAACAGGAGGCCTGGGCTTGGTAAAAAGGCCTATGAAAAGGCCTGCCCCTGCCCCTGGGAAGCCTGCCTTTGAGGAGTGGCCTGCCTTTCCTTGGCCTGTGCACTCCTATAGGTGGTCCTATACTCATCCATTTTCTTCATGTAGTTCTCTGTCTGCTCCCCAAAAAGAGAATTACCCACAACAGGAAAATCCATGGCCTTAGTCTGGGTATCCTGTGACAGGCTAGTACATCTGAGCCAAGCCATTCTTCGAAGTGCCAAAGATGTAGCCATGACTCTTGATGACACATCATTTGAGTCCACTGCAGCCTGGAATTGCACCTTGGATGCCTCAATACCATCAGCAACCACCTGCTCCAGCTCCTTGGCAAGATGGCCAGGGACCTGTTTTGCTAAAGCCATGACAGTGTCCCATCTGATTTTCTGATATCAGCCACATAAGCCATATAATTCGCCGATCTGAGTCCCAAGGATGCTGCCATGTACTGTTTCTTTGCCATGGCATCAATCCTCCTGGAGTCCTTGTCTGGGGTGTGTGAAGCCAAGGGGATATTTGCCTTGTCACAGGCTGCAGCCTGCACTACCCCAACATGGCTGCATTGTTGTGTAAGGAACTCTGTATCAGAGCCTGATAATGTGTACCTCTTGTCCATTCTCTTATCCACAGGAGTTAAGTGTTATGAGTTTTTAGAATTTTAAATGTCTGTTTCCCAAAAGATTTATGCAAGGGAATAGACAGCCTCCTAGACGCTGGGATATCCATCATTTTCACAAAGTCAGGCTCCTCTTGATCATCCACAGCTTCCTCCATAGGGAGCCGAAGGGTTTCAGCCACTTTTTTATAAAACATAAAATGAGAAGGGGACTCAGAAAGCCTAGGAGGAGACACTCCTTAAGGTCTGTCTGGGGAGATGTCCGGGTCAAAGGGCACATCCAGACTTTCAAATCCACATTCACTCTCCTCATACTCCTCTTCCCCCTCCTCCAGTTCATAATACTCCTCTAAATCATACTCTTGAACCGGTGGAACTGACTGAACCGAGCACCTACCTGACGGTGCCGGTTCGGTCAACCCGGGGAAAGCGACTGGACAATTTTGATCACGTTGGCTATTTCTTCAGCAGTTGGAGAAGAAGTTTTGGCTCCACACCAGCTGATTTTCTAGTCCTTTTGCTGGAACCGACTCCTCAAGTCGGATCTCCTTGCCGAAGAGTCTCGCCCTGGTCAGAAACACTCCTTCTGGTTCAGTTCGAGACTGGACCGGGCTGGCCATCGGTTCAGCAGACTCTTCGCCTCCTTTCCCTGAGCCTACCAACTCTCTTTCCAGGGTAGCTACAGGAAAATTTTACAAATCTGGCAGTCTGCATTGAGGTGGTCAAACCCCAGACAATAAACACAGGTGGTGTGAGGATCAGCCTTGGCAAAGACTTCCCCACACACACTACAGTGTTGAAACCCAGTGGGCCTGGTTTTTCTTTTGGGTTTCTCAGACATAGTGCCAGTCCTATCCTAACTTACCATTTTATGGCAATCCGCCAGGCAAGACCCTCTTATCGGTTCCTAACCGTGTCATGGGTCGTGGAAAAAACCATAATAAAATCAGTTTTTTTTAGAACCGATAAGAACCGGTAACCGCACTCTAAAAGTACAATTTTAAGATTTTTTAACAACTCAATCGGTTCAAACCGAACCAATGAACCGTTTACAAGTTCCACACAGTATACAGTAAAATATAACCTATCTAGTACTCACAAATACCACAGACAGAGACTGAACCGACAGGTTATGGTTTAATTTCGGTCGAAAACTGAGAAAACGGTACTTTAACCGACAAAATGAACTGAGCATAAGGAGAAATCTCTGGAGCGACTGTTCAGTGAGGCGGAGTAAAGAATCTGACGGTTTGAGTTTGAAGAACAACAGACAGAGTCTCAACCGAGCTTGAGCTCAGCGTTGCATGCCTGGCATGGAAAGTTTAATTCTTTCATCTCCGGGGCAGTTCGAAGGTTGGGACTCACTGCATATGTCAGAATATACCACGACTTCATGTTGTTTGAATTGTCTTAATCATAGGGTGGTAGTTTAGCTTGTATAACTCTTCCCATCTCCACCTTATCCTTAAACCTAAATACTTAAAATCTATCTGAACCACCTTAAATCCCATTCACTGTACTTCTGGGCCAAAATCTGCGAATCCCATGACTTCAGATTTCCTGACATTGAACTTATATCCTGAGAAACTTGCAAACCTCTCAATGATAGGCATCAAATGCCCCGTGGACCTATGCAGGTCTCCCAAGAACAGTAGCAGACAGAGCCTTTTTGATCAAAATGTACCAACTGAGGCAGGCTCTTCTCCAGCCTCTGAGTCAGAACTGATGCCAGGATTTTACAGTCAATGCTAAGGATGGAAATGAGTCTGTAGGAGGCACAATGAATAGGATCCTTACCGGGCTTGGCAGTCACAGATATAATTGTCTGGTACCACAAGGGAGCCAAATCACTACCTTCAGAGTGCAGTGCTGAAAGCCCGACATAAAAGAGGTGTGTCCTCGTCTCTAAATTTTCTATAAACTTCTGCACAGAGGCCATCAGTACCTGGGCATTTATAACATTCTGCACAGAGGCTATCAGTACCTGGGCATTTCCCAGTTTTCAGGCAGTTGGGAGCTTTGTCTATTTCTAAGGCAGAGACAGGGTTAGTCAGATCAGCATTCTTTTCCAGTGTCACCTGTGGAAGATTGAGTTTTCAAAGATATGCTTCAAGTTCTCTGGCTGATGACCCTGGTTTTGTGAAGTATAACCCTGCACTGAATCTCTTTCACACCAGTCGTGACTCTCCCTGTTTTTTTTACAATATGAATTTAAACTACCACACCTTTGATCTCGTAGTTTTCCTGCCAACATTTCTGCTTGAGGAAAATAAATTTGTGCTCAACCTTCTATTCCAAAAGGGCACAATTTCTTCTTAAACCTGGAAAAAAGACTGCCCTGTTGCTTATTCAACCTGACCATTTGTAAAGATTCTAACTCCTTTATTTGTTGTTACAGAGCTTTCTGCCATGCTTCCTGCTGTCTTTTCTTTCTAGCCAGGATTTCTTTTTTAATTTTTTTATTTACCTTTCCTTCTGCTGGGGTGGTGGTTCCCCTATTGCGGCCCTAACCTGGCGGCTCCTGCAGTAGGCTCCGTGCCCAGCTGCAACCTCCTCACCCTCACCCTCTCTAAGGTCGCATCACAGACCCCCTTGCAGAAGACCAGGGTCAGGACCAGAGGGAGCGCCTGGGAGCGTCCAATGCAGCACCACGGGGCAGGCTGAAAGATTAGTGGTTTGTCCCCTGTAGTTCCCCCCTTGCAGTCCGGGCATGCAATGACTCCAGTGATGCTACAGTGAATGTTTCCGCTCACCACACATCAGACATCTGCCCGTGCTGTCCCCTTTATCACGCCGCGACTCGCACTCTCCCCCAGCCACAGCTAGGGAGCCAGCACAAGTGCAGGTACCCCGCCCCACCCTCCTGGAGGAGGACAGCAGTCCCACAGTCGCTCAATCCTCTGACTCCCAGCCAACGCCTGATGACCTGAGTCCGCTCCTGAACCCAGGTCATCGGTGTAGTGTGAGGTGTGGCATTCAGCGCCTCAACCTTCAGCACCACCAGGTTGACTTTCTAGCCATGATTTCAATAAATTTCTCCCTAAGGACTAACATCATGGAGTCCCATAATAGCTCTCTCCCCTCCACTGGGGATCCAAGCCTGCACATCTGATGGTCCTTTATTCTTGGATCCCATATTCTCAAAGACTCCAATCCACCACTCAGGAGAATGGACGACTGCTGTGGGGGAACAGAGTTATTTGCATCCACCAAGCCTTGAATTTAAACTTGTGCCCTTCTGCTAACCAGTGGCCTCCACCACTGGACACTCAGAGGGCGAGAAGGAGAGTGCTTTTGTGCCATTCACCTCCCTCCCTTCCACTGAAGATCCAAGCCTGCACAGCTGCTGATCCTTTGTTCTGAGATCCCACTTTGAAACACAGAAACATAGAATCTGACCGCAGATAAGGACTGTTTGGCCCATCTAGTCTGCCCATTTTTCCCTGTCTGTAGTATTAATGCAGATCCCACTTCCTCTCCAGATAGAGGAAAATGGATATCCCTGGTGAGTCCCACTTTCTTGCAGAGAGTGCAATCTGCTAATTGAGCAAACAGGCAATTGCTCAGGGGGGAGTTCTTTGAGCCCACAAAGTTTTGAATTTAGACCTATGCCCTGCTCCTAACCAGTGGACACTGCCTCCAGACACTTAGAGGGTGAGAGAGAGCGTTTTTGTACGACTTGGCTCCCTCCCCTCCACTGGGGATCCAAGCCTGCACAGCTGTTGGTCCTTTGTTCTTGGATCCCAATTTCCTGCAGAGACTGCAATCTGCCAATCAGGCAGATGGATGACTGCTCGGGTGGTGGAGTTTTTTGAGCCCACCAATTTTTAAATTTAAACCTGTGCCCTGCCCCTGACCAGCAGACACCACCACTGGACACTGACAGGGTAAGAGGGAAAGCGTTTGTGAATTTCAGCACTCTCCCCTCCACCAGGGATCCAAGTTTGCACATCCAGTGGTCCTTTGTTCTTGGATCCCACTTTGCTGCAGAGACTGCAATCCACCAATCAGGCAGATAGAAAACTACTCGGGGGTTGGGGGGTGGATTTCTTTGAGCCTGCCAAGTTTTGAATTTAAACCTGTGCCCTGCTCCTAACCAGTAAACATCACTGTCGGCCAATTAGAGGGTGATAGGGAGAGCACTTTTGTGCCATTCAGCTCCTTCCCTTCCATCGGGGATCCAATCCTGCACAGCCATTGATCCTTTGTTCTGGGATCCTGCTTTTCTGCAGAGACTGCAACCCACCAATCAGACGGATGCATGGCTGCTCGGGGGAGCAGAGTTCTTTGAGTCTGTCATTCAGCATAAAAGTCTCTGCAGCCAAGCAGCCCTCCTGCTTATGACCGTCGTGCTAAGGACTGAGTGCAAAGGACAATGACATTGGAGTCTGCCAGGGAGGAGGCCAGGGGCCAGAAACTCTGCCTGTATTGACTGCACCGCTATTACACATGTTGGTATACATTCTGCATGTATCTAGAGTGACTGTGTTACTGTGCAGAAACTATTGTACCCACAGCTGCATATGGCATATGGTATTCACAGTGCTGCTGCTGTATGTATTCAGTTATTTGTGACTGAACTGGTTAAAATTATGAACGTTTTCTGTGCCTGCCCCCAAACACCCTGCCTGAGTAACGCCTGCACAGTGCAATTTTACAAGGGTATTGGTCTCTGGGGCAGCAAACACCCAATCTGGGTCTGTTTCTGAAGGGCTTCTGCTACAAGTTACCCTTTAACGGTAACATGAAATAGTTTCTACATCTCTAGATGCCCTCCAGTTGTCCTTTTAGTTTCTGACGAATACTCCGATATGTTTTTGACCTTTTTTGTTACATTGTAACTACTCTGAATCTTCTCTCCTCAGCAATTGCTGCTCTCTCTTTTTGTACTGCCTGAACATTCTAGGACATCAATGACACCATTCCAGGCCATGCAGATGAACAGCATGGAATGGTGTCATTGATGTCACAGTATGTCTTAGAAACATGAGGAGAAAGAGCAGTAGCTGGTGAGGGGAGTGGAAATCTATGTAGATCTGAGGGCACCCCAAATCTAGATTATACAGCTGGCCCAGTGGCACTGAAGGCAAGGCTGAGGCACTGTCAATGCCCTGCCTCATGCCACGCTGACGACTCGAGTTTAGGCCATCAGGGGCTGGCTGGGGGGGGGGCAAGACAGGATTGAACAGCCAGCTGGCAGTCTCTTCTCTCTGACTGCGGAAGTGTGCCATACTAGCTCTTGGCTGCATCTGGGTGGAGGCCTGGGTGCAGTACAAACACACGGAAGGCAGACAATAGTCAGGGAGGGTAGAGGGAGCCGCGGTCCCAGAGCGCATGCACACCTTCATGTGCATGTGTCATCTGCATGTGCCATGGCTTTGGGAAGAACATGGAACAGGACTAAAATAGTCCAAAGAAAATGGAGCAGACCCGGCTCTGTGAAGTCTCGCCTGGATGCCTTGACCCGCCCCTTCCACTCCTTCTGGTGACCTATCTGGATTGTATACTCAAGGGGGGGGTGGCTCCTCTCCCTTGCCCCGCCCACATGGAGAAATGCACATGGAAACTTGGCTGACAGAGAGGAGGGAGGAGGGGGACAGTCAGAGGCATCTAGGGACGAGGCTCATAAGCCACCTGGCCTGGCTGGAGGATAAAAACCTTTAAAAAAAAAAGAGCTAGACTATTTATTAATCAGAAATGGGTAAAAGCATATCTGAATATATAACTGGCATGGAAAAGAAGATGAAAGGGCAGTTAACTACTGTATATAGAAATCATTTCCTATCTCCTTTAATATTACACATTTGCTGCACTTGGACTCCAGGTATAGCCTATTGTCTCTGAATGCAACTCAATAAATTTCCAGGTCAGCATTTGCAACTGTCTGTTCACAACCTATCCTAGCTTTTTTTGAACTACTAGATGTAACCCCTAGATGGCGCTATCCCAGGGGCTACTACCCCTGCCTGATTTGCCACTAACAGGTTGAGGGGCCTGGATCCAATGGCGGGTGCCTCCACCCAGAGGTCAGGGTTTGCAATAGTTAAACTTACTTGGTCACAGCCCTCTGGGACACTGCAACCCCCCTTTCTTCCCACTAGTGGCCCACACAATATATCAGAATTACCTTCACAGTATACACTTACCCCCAGGGCTGGTTCAGGCACTGGGACCTCCTGTAAAGTAAGATACAGTGCAACAATCACAGTACAATACTTTTGTACAGTGCCACCCCTAGATGGCGCTATCCCAGGGGCTACTACCCCTGCCTGATTTGCCACTAACAGGTTGAGGGGCCTGGATCCAATGGCGGGTGCCTCCACCCAGAGGTCAGGGTTTGCAATAGTTAAACTAACTTGGTCACAGCCCTCTGGGACACTGCAACCCCCCTTTCTTCCCACTAGTGGCCCACACAATATATTAGAATTACCTTCACAGTATACACTTACCCCAGGGCTGGTTCAGGCACTGGGACCTCCTGTAAAATAAGATACAGTGCAACAATCACAGTACAATACTTTAACATAGACAAATACCTCAGGCAGTATAACTTTGCTGAAACAAGCAGCTCTGATTTATTTAGGGGGAATATAACAAGGACAGGGGGAAATCAGGTTAATTAGCTTATCACTTTACTATCTACCTATGGCTCTGTGCACAGGCCTATCCCTACCAGTTACTGTCCCTGGGTACCCAAGCCCTAGTGGCTAGTCCAAACCGTGGCAGCTGGTAGGGGCCCTTTCACACAGTGAAAAGAAAATTAGTTTAAACAGTCAGCAGTACAGTGATTCCATTTGGATTTAATGTGGCAATTCAACAGGAAGCGACCTGAATTAGTACTCACGACCTCCAAACAAGATAGGGTCCTTCAACGTCAGCAGGGCTACTCTTGAGCTCACGAGACTCCTCACACATTTATATGGTAAACAGTCACAGGCAAAGTCCTTTAATGGCAGCAGTATTCACTTGAGCTGCACAAGCCTCCTCACACATTTATATGGTAAAAAGAAAGTACTATACCAGGCAGGCTGCTTCTCATCCCGATCGCAATAACTGCACAATACCCGGGAGAACACACAGCAGATTCAGTTCCTGACAGACCGAGTGCAATTCAACAATTTCTCCAGTCTTCTACAGGGTGAGCCTGGTTTCTACTCTTCAGAGATCCTTTGATTCTCTTCACAGGACGGATTCAGTCTAACAAGCAGTTACACAAGCTGCAGACGGAACTCTGGACCTTACACATGTTTTTGACTAAAACTGTGCACTGAAGGAGCACAGGGTTCCTTTTCCTTCACTGCCAGAGCTAAACTGAAACTCCAACAGACAAAACGGGCACTTCCTTTGAGTTCCTCCCAGTTCTTGAATGGATTGGCTGTCACTCCAATAGACTGCTGCTGTTGGTCCAAAAAGGCTAAGCCTAAACTACATCTCCCAGAGTCACTGCCCATACAATCCTCTTGTGGCTGGCTCAGATTATGAGTCCAAGTTCTGATTCGTCCAAGGCACCATTTTAGAGCTAGCTTACCCCACACTGATTGGTCCAGTTCAGCAGTTCAAAACTAGAATGGGGAACTAGGCAAACACAGTTCTGACTGCAAAGAAAGCAGGTTAGACAAACTGTATCCTCACCATTACTCTAAATTATTTCTGGCAAACAGCTACATCTTTCAGATAGGTTCCCTTTGCACTCCTAGCGACCGCAAAAATGGAGTGAATTGGCAGCAGTTCGAGTGGTACTCAAACAGAGAAGCACACAGTCCCCCCATACAAACTAATTATGTCTGCAAGCAGACAGCTCTTAAAGAGACAGTACCAGAGGCTCTAAAAACACTCACTGATAAATGGCTTAAACGCCAAACACCATTCAGGCTTGCAGCATTCAAGCAAGCTCCTGGAAGTCCTTTGGGAACCCCCAATTGCAGGGGGGTTACACCTTAACATAGACAAATACCTCATGAAGTATAACTTTGCTGAAACAAGCAGCTTGGATTTATTTAGGGGGAATATAACAAGGACAGGGGGAAATCAGGTTAATTAGCTTATCACTTTACTTATCTACCTATGGCTCTGTGCACAGGCCTATCCCTACCAGTTACTGTCCCTGGGTACCCAAGCCCTAGTGGCTAGTCCAAACCGTGGCAGCTGGTAGGGGCCCTTTCCCACAGAGAAAAGAAAAATTAGTTTAAACAGTCAGCAGTACAGTGATTCCATTTGGATTCAATGTGGCAATTCAACAGGAAGCGACCCTGAATTAGTACTCACGACCTCCAAACAAGATAGGGTCCTTCAATGTCAGCAGGGCTACTCTTGAGCTCCACGAGACTCCTCACACATTTATATGGTGAACAGCAACAGGCAAAGTCCTTTAATGGCAGCAGGATTCACTTGAGGTACACAAGCCTCTTCACACATTTATATGGTAAAACAGAAAGTACTATACTAGGCAGGCTGCTTCTCTATCCCGATCGCAATTACTGCACAATACCCGGGAGAACACACAGCAGATTCAGTTCCTGACAGACCGAGTCAATCAGCAATTTCTCCAGTCTTCTACAGGGTGAGCCTGGTTTCTACTCTTCAGATATCCTTTGATTCTCTTCACAGGATGGATTCAGTCCTAACAAGCAGTTACACAAGCTGCAGACCGGAACTCTGGGCCTTACACACGTTTCCCGACTAAAACTGCACACTGAAAAACACAGGGCTCCTTCCTTCTTCACTGCCAGAGCTCCACTGAAAACTCCAACAGACAAAACCGGGCACTTCCTTTGAGTTCCTCCCAGTTCTTGACTGGATTGGCTATCACTCACAATAGACTGCTCCTGTTGGTCCAAAAAGGCGCCGAAGTCTAAACTACATCTCCCAGAGTCACTGCCCATACAATCCTCTTGTGGCTGGCTCAGATTATGAGTCCAAGTTCTGATTCGTCCAAGGCACCATTTTAGAGCTAGCTTACCCCACACTGATTGGTCCAGTTCAGCAGTTCAAAACCAGAATGGGAACTAGGCAGACACAGTTCTGACTGCAAAAGCAGGTTAGACAAACTGTAATTTCATTATTACTCTAAATGGTTTCTGGCAAACAGTTACATCTTTCAGATAGGTTCCCTTTGCACTCCTAGTGACTGCAAAATGGAGTGAATTGGCAGCAGCTCGAGTGGTACTCAATCAAAGAAACACACAGTCCCCCATACAAACTAATTATGTCTGCAAGCAGACAGCTCTTAAAGAGACAGTACCAGAGGTTCTAAAAACACTCACTGATAAATGGCTTAAACGCCAAACACCATTCAGGCTTGGAGCATTCAAGCAAGCTCCTGGAAGTCTTTTGGGAACCCCCATTTGCAGGGGGGTTACATAAACAACTGTGGAAAGTTTATGCTAGCTAACCTAATTTGCAGCAACGACTGCTAATTTAGCATTAGAAAATTGTAACCTGGTGTCCTCCACTCTTAAGTCCAAGGTCCCAGCAGCAGTGCATTTACAGTAGTTCCCCAAACTTCAGCATTGTACTTCTTCAGAAAAGTCACAGAATCACAGAAATCTGATGGCAGAAAATGACACTTCGGCCCATCTAGTCTGCCTTCCCCCCTTACCTTACTCCTCTCCATTCTTTCGTGCCCTTCCCTTCGCCTCGCTTCCCAATCCCAGATATCTGTCTCATGCCCTCTTAAATCCCTTCACCACCTCTTCAGGTAGTTTATTCCAGGCCTCCACCACTCTCTTTATGAAGAATTGCCCCCCTCACATTTCTTCTATATCTTCTACCTTCCAATCTTAGGCTATGGCCTCTAGTTTTGGCCCCCTCCTTCCTTCTGAACAAGCTACCATCCTTCACCATTTAGCCCCTTTGTATATTTAAAAGTTTCAATCATGTCTCCCCTCACCCTCCTAGTCTCCAATGTGTACAGATCACATTCCCTACACCTCTGTTCGTATGGTTTCTCCTGCATACCGTACACCACCGTGGCTGCTCTTCTCTGTACAGTTTCCATCCCATCAATGTCCTTGCGTAGGTGCAGTCTCCAGAACTGGACCCCATACTCCAGGTGTGGTCTCACCATGGCCTTGTACAGAGGCAACAGCACCTCCCTCCTTCTGCTAGTTATGCCCCTCCAAATGCATGCCAACATTCCACTTGCCTTCTCTACCACCTTGCTACACTGGCTACCCACCTTTAGGTTGCTCGATACTATAATCCCCAAATTCCTTTCCATCTGTTTTTTTCATTTCCTCCCCTCCTAAAGTGTAAGCTGCCCGTAGGGTTTTATGCCTCAGATGCATCACAGCACACGTTTTGGCATTGAATTTCAGTTGACAAGTTTCCAACCACCTCTCTAGAGTCCTCAAGTCTTGTATCATGACCTCTGCCCCCCCCGAGGTGTCCATCCTATTGCAGATTTTCATATCATCAGCAAATAGGCACACTCTTCCCTCCAGACCTTCAGCTATATCACTGATGTATATGTTAAAAAGGAGGGGTCTCAGCACTGACCCCTTGGGAACCCCATTCATTACCCCCCTCACCCTCACCCTGGAATGCACCCCATTTACCACCACTCTCTGACTTCTGACTGCCAACCAGTTTTCCACCCACCTAGTTATTTTCCGTCCCACCCCTAAGCTTTCTAGCTTATTTACTAACCTTTTGTGAGGGACGGTGTCAAAGGCCTTGCTGAAGTCCAGATAGGCCACGTCCAGCGCTCCCATCCGGTCCACCACCTGTTCGTCTAGTTTAGGTAGGATACATAATAAATCCTTACAAGTACTAGGATACAATACACTGATACACAGCAAGGAAGGGGCATTCAATGTGGCAGGAGAGATGGGAGGCTATCAGCCTTCCCCCCAAAATAGAGATAAAATACTGACAGAAAGCAAGAACAGGCAAAGATTAGTAGGGGAGAGCAATGGGAGGAGGAAGTCCTGGTAGGAGGGATTATTCGCCAACACCAGGAGTTTAGGGAATACAATTGGCAGTTCTAAATCAGGTGGGGGTTGGAGAGAGCACCATTGCTGACTGGGCTCCCCCCACACCGGGGCCACAAGAAGACCCTCAAGGAATTGCTCCTCACCAAAGTAGATGCCAGCAGCCAACCGCTCCACAAAAGAAGAGCCGCCATCGGGCGTACTGCAGCTGACCACTCCACAAAAAAAGAGCCACCATCAGACTGAGTAGGGAGCTAATCAGAGGCTAGGGCACAAAAGTTTGAGCAGGAAACAAAGGAACAAAGAGCAGAGCAGCATATAAGGCAGCTGCTCTGTGCCACGGCCACAGTTCTAAATTGTGTGGGAGTCGGAGAGAGCACCATTGCGGACCGCACTCCCCCCACACCTGGGCCACAAGAAAGAACCTCAAGGAACCACTCCTTACCGAAGAAGATGCCAACAGTGGACAGCTCCACAAAAGAAAAGATGTCGTCGAGCGGACTCCAGCTAACCGCTTCACAAGAGAAGAGCTGCCATTGGGCAGACTGCAGTCAACCGCTCCACAACAGAACAGCTGCCATTGGACTGCTGATAATTGTTTTGGAGCTGAGCAGTGAGCCAATCAGAGGCCAAGGCACCAAAGTTTGAGCAGGGAACAAAGGAAGAAAGGGCAGAGCAGCATATAAGGCAGCTGCTCTGCTCCAGGGCCCGCAGTTCTAAATTGGGCGGGGGTTGGAGAGAGCGCCTTTGCTAACCATACTTCCCCCACAATAGGGCCACAAGGAAGCCCCTCAAGGAACCGCTCCTCACCGGAGAAGACGCCAGCAGCCAACCACTCCACAAAAAAAGAGCTACCATTGAGCAGACTGTAGACAAATGTGCAACAAAAGAAAAGCCACCACCAGCCTGTTACTTTTTGCCCACCCACCTCCCTCTCCCATCCTCCGCATATTGTTAAATGCCTTGAAACAGGGTGAAGCAATTGGGCTCTGCCCAGGGAAGCCTGTAAGGAGCTGGACTAATTGGAGACATGTACATTTCTTCTCTCATCTGAATGATTAAGTAGAGGTACATGCCCATGACTGATAAAGTAGAGGGATACGCACATGTATCTACTTGACTTTTTGTTACAGGTACAATGAACCATAAGAAAAAGTGACTGCTTCTAGTCTATTTGCCTTGTATATTTCTATGGGGCTTTTTAGTGTCTAGGTCACATTCTAGATTTCTTGAGATATGTCTACCATGGATCTTACAACAACTGTGGGGCAGCCATATTCAGGCAGACCTTCTGGACACTGAGGTGCTGCCCTATCTGCATGCATCTCTCTGGACTGCGGGATGAGGTAGCCAGACTCAGAGCGGAAGTAAACTGGGTCAGGAGTACCATCATCCCTATCCAGAGACTACCCAGTCCAATGTAACTGCCTCAAAGGATGCTGAGAACGAGGAGCACTTGGATGACAGTGGGCTCAGGGAGGGTTAGAGCGGTCAGGCAGAGGCACATCCCAGATCCTATTCCACTCAAGAACTCATATGCCACACTGGCAAACGAGGACAACCAAATAGAGGTACCCAGAGAAGTGGAAGGAAAGGATGTGGAGGTTAGCCAAGGAGGTGACCTCAGCGGGGAAAGCAGTGGACCCCAGAGGAGGAGGAGGAAGCGAATCCTGGTGGGGGACTCCATCATAAGAGGGATCCAGCTAGGAACACAGGAGGGGGAGGACAGGGAGGTGAGGTGCCTACCAGGTGCCACGGCATGGAGGGATGGAAGGAAGATCCTAAGGATCACTGGGAAGGCAAGACGGGATGGTGAGCTGGATGTCATTATCCACCTAGGTACTAATGACCTGGCAAATGAGGAGCCAAAGGAAGTTCAGGAAGAGTTTAGGAAATTGGGGAAGGGTCTCAAGCAAGTAGCTACTTCTGTCACTTTCTCAGAAGTACTACCTGTGAGAGGCAAGGGAGAGCATAGGAGTGCATGCACCAGGAACTTTAACCCATGGCTGAAGAACTGGTGCTGTGAGGAAGGGTTTGGATTCATTGGTGACTGAGGACCCAGCTGGAGGGATGGAGGTTTGTTCAAGCCTGATGGTCTGCATCCATCCTGGAGGGGAATCCAAGCACTCAATGATAAGTTTAAATGCTACATTGACAAGCATTTAAACTAGCAAAGGGGGGTGGCAGGCCAGCAAGGTGGGTACCTACTTGCTCACCCGCCACAGCTAGCAGTGGAACCAGTGAACCAGAGGAGCGGTTATCTATGCAAAGCAGTGTGCAAAAGATGGAGATCAGTGCCCAAGAGGTGGATAGGCAGAAAAGGGTCAAAATTCAGCAGAAGGACAGACAGCAAGGAGAACCAGGGATAAAGGACAACCAAGGAAGGGGCTGGAGTAGAACAGTGACACAGTCTAGGGAGGTCAAATCATGGAAAGCCATGTGTGCAAATGCCAGGAGCCTTAGCAACAAGATGGAAGATCTGGAGGCTGTCATGGTGCAGTCAGACCTGGACATTGTGGCCATCACTGAAACCTGGTGTAATGATAACCATGACTGGGAGCTGACCATACCTGGCTACAACATATTCAGAAGAGACAGAGCAGGCAGGAAGGGAGGAGGAGTGGCACTGTATGTGAAAAATGACATAAGGGCCACTGAGATCCAGGAGGAACAAAATGAGGGAGAGATACTGTGGGTTAAGCTGGAAAGGAAAATGGGAACAGCCATCCGCACAGGTGTGGTCTATAGACCACCAGCCCAGGAGGAAGAAACAGATAGGGAGCTGATGCTAACCATCCAATGGATGGCAGACAAGGGTGAGGTAGTACTGGTTGGAGACTTCAATATTCCAGACATGGACTGGAGCATCCCAGCAGCAGCATCAACTAGGAGCAGATTTATCCTGGACTCCTTCAGGTGCCTTCTCAAGCAACTGGTCATGGAACCAACTCGCAGAAGGCAATACTGACCTTGTGCTCAAACAGGGACAGTGTGATGGGGGTAACAGTGGGGGAGCACCTGGGGAACAGTGACCACCAGTCATTGTGGTTTGAAATCACAGAAAGAGCAGAACCAAACCACACAAAACACATATTCTGGATTTTAGGAGGCAGACTTTGGGAAAATGGGGAGATACTTGAAAGAGGCATTAAGGGGAATGGGACAGGAATCAGGGGTTGAGGAACAGTGAGCAGTATTTAAAATGAGGATTACAAGAACAACAGAATTATGCATTAAGCAGGTTAGCACAAGGAAAAGGAAGAGGAGACCATTATGGTTTTCCAAAGAGATAGCAAAGAAAATGAAAGCCAAAAAGATTGCATTCAGGCAATACAAAAAGACACAGGCAGAAGGGGATTGGGAGAAGTACCAGAAGAAGCAAAGGGAGGCAGGGAGGTCAGTAAGGGAAGCCAAAGCTCAGACAAAGAACACATTGCAAAATCATTGGGTAGAGGGACAAAACCTTTGCAGGTACATAAGTGAAAAGAAAGACAAAGGGAGGGATAGTGAGACTGAAGGGGGAGGATGGGGGCCGCGGGGAGGATGACAGCAGTAAAGCTGACATATTGAACAGGTATTTCTGCTCAGTCTTTACTGAGGAAGAGGAGGGTAATGGGTCTGAAGGGAGTACAAGGGGTGAGAATGGTGCAGAAATGGACATAAATCCCTTTACACGAGAAAGGGTCCTGAAGGAACTGGAAGTAATAAGAGTTGATAAAGCAATGGGGCCAGATGGGGTGCACCCCAGGGTCCTTAAAGAACTAAGAGAGGTGGTGGCTGAACCTCTGGCTATCCTGTTTAGCCGATCACTGGAAACAGGGGAGGTACCCAAAGACTGGAGGACAGCAGATGTAGTCCCCTTATACAAAAGCAGGAACAAAGAGGAAGCAGGGAACTACAGACCAGTCAGCCTCACCTCGGTAGTGGGAAAGATCATGGAAGCACTACTGAAGGAGAGATTGGTGGAACATCTGGTTGTCAATGGACTACAGGACCCAAGGCAGCATGGTTTCACCAGGGGGAGGTCATGTCAGACCAACCTCATTGAATTTTTTGACTGGGTGACTAGGGAGGTGGATCAGGGGAGTGCAGTGGACATGGCCTATCTGGACTTCAGCAAGGCCTTTGACACTGTGCCACATAGAAGACTATTACACAAACTGGGGAATATGGGTGTGGGCAGGACAGTAGTGTGGTGGATAGGTAACTGGCTGGGTGGCAGGACACAGAGGGTGGTGGTAAATGGCTGTCACTCCACGGAGAGAAGAGTGACCAGTGGGGTACCACAGGGATCAGTGCTGGGACCGGTCCCATTCAACATCTTCATCAGTGACATTGCACAGGACCTAGAAGGCAGAATTTCACTGTTCGCTGATGACACAAAGCTCTGTAACAGAGTAGACACACCGGAGGGTGTAGACAGAATGAGAAGGGACCTGCAGAAACTTGAAGAATGGTCAGGGTTTGGCAGTTGAAATTAAATGCAAAGAGTGCAAGATAATGCATATAGGGCACAAAAACCCTGGCACAATATATCAGTTGGGGGTGAGGATATAGCATGCACCAAGCAGGAAAGGGATCTTGGGGTTATCATCTCTGATGACCTCAAGGTAGGGAAACAGTGTGACAAGGCAGCAGGTAAAGCAAATAGGATGCTGGGATGTATAGGCAGGGGCATCACCAGCAGGAAAAGGGAGGTCATAATTCCGCTATACAAGACACTAGTGAGGCCCCACCTGGAGTACAGTGTACAGTTCTGGAGACCATACCTACATAAGGACATAGACAGGGTAGAGAAGGTTCAGAGGAGGACAACAAAGATGGTGCATGGATTGCATCACAAGTCCTATGAAGACAGGTTGAAGGAACTGAACATGTACTCCCTGGAGGAGAGGAGGGAGAGAGGGGATATGATAGAGACATACAAGTATCTCACAGGGAGGAACAGGGTGCAGGAATACACTATTTTTAAGCGTAAAAGATGTTCCAGGACTAGAGGGAATGGGATGAAGTTGGAGGAGGACGATTCAGAGGAAACATGAGGAAGAACTTCTTCACAGAGCGGGTGGTGGACAAGTGGAACACCCTGCCAGAGGAAGTGGTGGGGGCTGAAACAATCACGGGATTTAAGAATGCATGGGATAGACATAAAGGAATTCTGGAGGTCAGGAGTAAGGGGCAACAGACTTCTAGGAAAACATAAACTGAACTTACAAGCTCAAATGGGCAGACTGGGTGGGCCATAGGCCCTTATCTGCCGTCACTGTCTATGTATCTATGTAACAAACTGAACTGATTTAAGTGGTATAACTTTTGCAGGGCAGAATGTATAATGGGATAGGATGGGGAACAGGAACTTAGTATAGCCCAGCAGCTTAATTAGTACATACTCAAAAAAGAAATTGTTGGATAAGACCATAGTAAGGGGAACAGAGGGGTACAGTACTAAGTGTGCCCGAGTCTTTTACTGTTAAAAAGGGTATAATAAGGTGATCAAATGGACAGGCAGCAAGGTTGGAGGGGTAACCTGAAACAGGATCAGGCAGGCCTTGAGTATGGTCTTCGGGCCACTAGGGCACGGGGAGTCTTTGGGAGGGTGGTAGGATGCAGTCGGTGTGGGATGGCCTTGGTATTATTAGATATAGTATGGAGGCTATGGGGCTGCGTGGTGTGCAGACAACTTACACAGCTAAGGGAGGAGGTTGGGTGGTTAAGGTGGGTACTAAGAAGAGCAGGGGAGTGGGGAAGGGAAGAGGATTGGAGGAGGTTGAAAGGAAACACCAGTTGGGCGGGGGCAAAAGAGAGGACATAGGAGGAGCTGCAGGGGTAGAAGGAACAGATGTAGAGGTAGGCACGGGAAGAAGGGGAGATCCAGAGGATGCAACAGCGGGGTGACAGGAGGAAGGAAAAGCACAAGGGAGGCCACAGGAGACTTAGGCACAAGAGAAGTAGAGGACGGCAGGGGCCAGGGGAAGTGGCAAGTGGCAAGATCAAAAAAAGCACAGCAAGCACCATCAAGGAAGGGGTAGAAATTAGGAAGGGGAGAATCATAGAAACATAGACTTTGATGGCAGATAAGGACTGCTTGGCCCACCCAGTCTGCCCATTTTCCTACCTTTTGGATAAGCTGCAGATCCCAGTTAACCAACAGCCTACTTACTCCTACTCCCCCCCCCCCACTAGAATTGCCTTATGCCTGTCCCATGCATTCTTGAATTCCCCCATTGTTTTTGACACCACTACCTCCTCTGGAAGGCTGTTCCATACATCCACCACCCTCTCTGAGAAAAAATGCTTACTCACGTTGCCCCTGATCCGTCCCCCCAATCTTCAAATTGTGTCTCCTTGTTCTTGTACATCTCTTTTTCTAAAAGATGCTACCCTCTTGAACTTTGTTGATTCATGTGAGGTACTTGAAATTGTCTATCATGTTCCTCCTCTCCCTCCTTTCCTCTAGGGTATACATATTAAGCTCCTTTAGTCTCTCTTCATATGGCTTCTTGTACAGACACTGCACCATTTTAGTTGCCTGCCTCTGGACTGCCTCCATCCTCCCTATGTCCTTGTGGAGATGGGGTCTCCAGAACTGCACACAGTACTCCAGATGGAGTCTCACCAACTGTCTATACAGAGGGATAACAACTTCCTGTTTTCTACTGGTGATGCCTCTCCCTATGCATCCCAGTATCCTCCCAGCCCTCCTTACTGTCTTCTCACATTGCTTGCCTACCTTTAGGTCATCTGATATGACTACCCCAAGTCCCGTTCCATTTTTGTTCTTGTTAGTACCTCCACCCCATTGTGTACTCTTCCTCTGGGTTTTTGTTTCCCATGTGCATTACCTTGCACTTCTTTGCATTAAATCCAAACTGTCTACTTTTGACCATTCCTCCAACCTTGCCAAGTCCCTTCTCATCCTTTCCACTTCCCCTTGTGTATCAACCCTGTTGCAGATCTTTGTGTCATCTGCAAAGAGGCATACTTTTCCTTCCAGCCCCTCCACAATGTCACCTATAAAGACATTAAAGAGGACCGGTCCCAGTACTGAACCCTGTGGTACCCTGCAAGTAACCCCTTTTCCTCTGAGTGGACTCCATTTACTATTACCCTCTGTGTCCTGTCGTCCAGCCAATATTTTACCCAAGTTACCACACTGGAACCCACTCCCAGGCTGGCTAACTTGTTTATTAATCTTTTGTGTGGGACTGTGTCAAATGCCTTGCTAAAGTCTAGGTAGGCCACATCCACAGTCCCTCCCTGGTCTACTACTTTGGTCATCCAGTCAAAGAAATCTACTGGATTCCTCTAACATGACCTCCCTGCTGTGAATCCATGCTGCCTTGGGTCCTCTGCCCTGCTGACCTCTAGGTACTCAACAATTCTTTCTTTCAGAAGTGATTCCATAATTTTCCCTACCACTGAGGTCAAACTAACAGGTCTGTAGTTTCCTGCCTCTGCTTTGCTCCCACTTTTGGGGAGGGGAATAACATCCACCTTCCTCCAGTCCTCAGGTACCACACCATCCTCCTATGATTTGCTAAAAAGGGTAGTCAGTGGTGTCACTAGTTCTCCCCTTAGTACTTTTAGATTTCTGGGGTAAATCCCATCAGGCCCCATGGCTTTGTCCACCTTGGGTTTTAGGAGTTCTTTTAGGACCCTTTCTTCTGTGAATGGACTAGTATCGAACCCCCTATCCAGAGCGCTTCTACTGTTTAGTTTAGGTACCTCCCCCTCCTCTTCTTTTGTGAATACTGAGCAAATGTATTCCTTCAGGATCTCTGCCTTTTCACTGTCACCCTCTGCCATCCTCCCCTTCCCTTTATTGAGCATCACTATCCCTCCCTTGGTTTTTTTTGCTCCCTAATGTACCTATAAAAGGTGTTATCCCCCTTCTTAACTGACTTGGCTATCTTTTCCTTTGTTTGGGCCTTTGCAATTCTGACTGCCTTCCCTGCTTCTGTCTGCTTTAACTGATAAGTTCCCTGTCCTGCTCCCTCTGTGACTCCTTATACTTCCTGAATGCTATCTTTTTCTCCCTAACCTTCCCAGCCACCTGTTTTGAGAACCATAATGCTTTTTTTCCTTCATTTGTTTTATTTGTTTCACACAAAGGCTTGCTGCCTCTGTGATGGCAGTTTTAATTTTTCCCCATTGTTCCTCCAACCCTCCTTCCTGACCATTTGCTAGTGAATTCTTTATGCACTCTCTCATTTTGCCAAAGTGAGCCCTCCTAAAGTCCAGTACCCTTGCTTTTGTATGGTTTGACTCTATGGCTGTGTTTATTGTGAACCACGTTTTTTGGTGGTCGCTTGTTCCCAAATGGCTATCCACGTCTAAATCTGAGATTCTCACTTCATCCCCATTTGAGAGTACCAGGTTTAAGATTGCTCCCTCCCAAGTGGGTTCCAACACTAGCTGTCTGAGGCATGCCCCCGTAGGGCATCGAGAAGGAGATGGACTCTGTTCATGGATGTGGCTGCCGCAGATGTCCTCCAGTTAACATCTGGCATATTCAGGTCTCCCATTAATATCTCCTCTTTTTCTTCCATTCTAAGGATGCCTTCTATCATTTCCTTGTCCCTTTCCTCCCCGAGATGGGGGTCTGTAAATAACACCAGTGCAGACTGTGGTGTTATTTCCTGTCTCCAAGGTGACCCACAGTGCCTCCTCTCCTCCCTGTTTACCCTTCAGTTCCATTGCTTTGATCCATTCCCCTACATACAGAGCTACTCCTCCTCCTCCTCTTTTATCCTCTCTGTCCCTCCTGTAGATTGTGTACCCTGATATGTTGACATCCCAGTCATGGTTCTCTGTGTACCATGTTTCTGTGACTGCCACAATATCCAGCCGTCCCTCCTCCATTAAGGCCACTAGTTCAGGAAGCTTGTTACCCAGACTGCGGGCATAGGTACTCATCACCCTCTATTTTTTTATGGCCTTACCCCTTTTAGCCTCATCCCTGCCCTTACTGCTTTTGCCTTTTTCTCCACTGACCCCTGTCCTGCTTCCCATTGACTTCTCTACCTTGGCATTTACTTCACTAACTACCATGTTTTGTGGGGGGAGGCTGGGAATTCCCTGCTCCTTTTCAGTGCCTCCCCCCCTTGGCTAGTTTAAAGGCTTTTCTATGAAGCATTTAAACCTACCATCTAAGACCCTGGTTCACCTCCTGGACAGATGCAGACCATCGTGCCAGTATAGGCCTGTATCTGAATAACAAATAAATAACAAATAATATTACTCAGTTTATTGCAACCCCCCCCCCCCATAGGCCAGCCTACTTGCTCTGCTATTTCTTATTCTTGAACCATTGTTACCCCTTGTTGCAGTACCTTCATGGGTCAGACTACTTTTTCTGTTTCTTCTCTATATGAAATAACCTTCCTACATACTTTGCCTCTCCCCTCCTTCCCTGCTCCTAAGCAACTTCTTTGGGATTTCTTTGCTCCTTCCTGCTATTGCTTTTAGCACTTCTAAGCCCAACCCTTGTATCTGAGCTGTTCTGCCATCAGTATACAAATGGATCAATTACCACCACTCATTATTAGTTTATTGTTCATATTTGTTTACACTATTGTTCATTGTGTATTTATTGATTGTTTTACAGTTACCTTTTGAAATGTATTCACTCCCACCCTTCACTGGGTACACCTGTAATGAGTCTTGGCTCATTCACTTTCCCTTGTCACCTACTAGTAAATAAATACATATAATTCACCTACTATTATCCTCTTTCAGTTTGCTTCATCTCGTCTCACAAAATATATAAAACTCAAAATTTAAATACAGTACTTTTTCAGACTTGCTTGAGCCTCCCTGGAACAAGTTGGAGCCTCCCCATGGCCTCACCATTTGAGAACCCCTGCTCTAGGTGAACCCCCAGTTCCCAATGAAGCCAAAACCCTGTGAATCAGCCAGCAGGCTGCAAAACAAGGGTGCAGAGCAGGAAAACAGATTCACACCACAGGGGGCACTTGAGGTGGAGGACAGCAAGGAGTGCAGCAGAGAGGAATTCATAAGAGATGGAGGAAGAGCTAAGGGGCTAGAAGGATCAGCAATGGGGGATACACCTTTGGGAGGGAACCTGGAGGGACGTAGCCAAAACAAGCAAGAGGAGGGGGGAAGCAGACTCAAGGGGGACACAACGCACAGAAGAGACAGGGAGGGAGCCTACAGTAAGCTCAGAAAGGTAAAGGATAAAGGCAGGGGGAAAGAGAGAGGGTACCTATTCACACAGGGGTTCAAGAAGTAGAGAGGAAGGTAAGGATCCAAGGGAGAGATCAGAGCCCACGAAAGAGGAAGTTAAGATGAAGGGGTCTGGTGGGGACACCAGAGGGGGAGGTATGATAGATTTAGTCCAAGGGGAGGGCAAAACACTGGGGAAGGAGATGGGCAAGGTGGAAAATGGGTCCAGGGAGGGACATTGTATGCCAGGAAAGGGGGCTAAGCCAGAAAATGAAAACTACAAGCAAAAGGAAGGCAGTAGCCGGGATATGCTCATAAGGGACTCAGTATTAAAGGGAATCAGATGGGAAGAAGTGGAGGCAGGAGCAGCACCATTTGGGTTGAGTGTCTGCCAGGAATGATGGCGCTAAAGGTGAGGCACAATATACCCTCAAGGGGCAAGCAACAAGATGAGAGGGCACACTTGGTGTTCCACCTAGGCACCAATGATCTGAAGGGGTATAGTCTAATGGAGGTGCAGGCTAGGTTCAGGGAGCTTGCTAGGTTCTGCAGCAGTGCAGGGTTCCAGTCAATGGCTTTCTTGGAGGGTCTGCCTGTGCCAAGAGCAAGCACATCAAGAAAGCAAAGGACTGAAGAATTTAATCAATGGTTGGGGGTTTGGTGCAGACAGATGGGGTATGGGTTAGTGGGGGACTGGGGAGCAACGTGGCAGAACGAGAGCTTATTTGCACTGGACAGGCTACATTTGAGCAGGGAGGGACAAGCAGTGCTAAAGAGAAAGTTAGGGGACTTTATCGAAAGAAAGTACAATTTAAACTGGGGGGGTCAAGGAAGGAGCCACTGATAGTAGCAGGAGTGATGGGAGGCTATCAGACCCCCGGATGATGATAAAATACTGACAGAAAGCAAGAACAGGCAAAGCTTAGTAGGGGAGAGCAGTGGGGGCAGGGGATCCTGGTGGGAGGGATTATTAGCCAATTACAGGAGTTTAGGGAACAAAATAGTGGACTTGGAGGCCATCATGGTGGACGAAGGAGTGGATACAATAGCCGTAAGACATGGTGGACAGAACATCATGCCTGGGAGACACTTATCGCAGGCTACAGATGGTTTAGGAAGAACGGGGATGGTAAGGGGGGTTGGGTGGCATTATACGTCAAAGACGACATTAGGGCAACTGAAGGGCAGGAAGAGGTAGGGGAGAATGAGCTCGTGTGAGTCACGCTTGACAAATGGACTGGGGAAACACTAAGGATAGGGGTGATCTACAGACCTCCGATGCAGGGGGAGGAAGAGGATAGGCAGCTGATATAGGCAGTTACAAGGATGGCTCTTAAGGGAGAGCTTCTGCTAGTGGAGGACCTAAACCTCTCTAACATGGACTGGGGATCCCGGCTGCAGTATCAGCTAGGAGCAGGGGGATCCTAGAGGCACTACAAGGGGTATTTATGCAACAGCTGGTCAGGGAGCCCACTAGGCAAGAAAACCTGCTGGATGTGGTCGTCACAAATGGGGAGAGTGTGGAAGATGTGGAGGTGAGAGACAGACTAAGCATTAGCGATCACAGGACTGTGAGGGTCAGGGTAAAAATGGGGAGGGAGACAAATCAGACTAGAACAAGGGTGATGGACTTTAGAAGGATGGACTTTAACAAAATGAGGAGGATATTTGAGAAAGAAATGCTGCAACCAACTGTTCTCTCCTTAAGACCTGACATACTGATTATTCCTGAAACCTGGCTAAAACCATACAATCAGGATGCTGAATTCACTATTCCTGGCTACACTCTTATTCGTCACAACTGACCTGGCAGCAAAAGAGGTGGTGGCATTACCATGTACATCAACTCATTGCTGCAATTTAACCCAGTCCTGCTGCCAATGCCCACGCACACCATCGCCGTCTTATTAATTAACTCTCCCTCCCACACACTAGCCCCATTTTTAATGCTGGATCCTATTGCTCTCATGACTCCAGTACGCCCTCCATCTCAGAACACCTGAACATCCTTACGCCACTAACTTCTGGGGGTGAGTTACATATCCTTGGAGATTTCTACCAGAACCGGCTATCAGGCAGTAGCTCCAAGCTGTGTAACCAGGTGGCAGCACTAAACCTATCTCAACATATCACTGAGCCCACGTTATAACCCCAGTTCATTGAACTACTCTCTCCAGGATTGGTCCCTTACCTCCCACCCACATCGGATACTCGCCTCAGGACTGTTACTGGACTCTCTAAGCGACCATCACATGATGTACTCAGTTAAGAAAACACACAGGCCCAAATCACCCCACCCCCCCCGAGCCATCCTGTCAAGATCCTTTAAATCCCTGGACCTTGCACTCTCCTAAATGACCTGGCAAACACAGATTGGTCCTACACCCCCCGGGCCACCTCTATTGACTCCGCCTTGGAGTACTTCAAGTCCAGGTTCATCGCTGTCTGCAACTTTTCATGCCCGTCTCAGATGAGCTTGGGTGAGGGGTGCCCTCTTGCCATAGATTCCTGTGAACATCACAGCCCTGCTCAGGGCCAGGGATCGGGCACCAACAAAAGTATTGTGCCCTATGAAATGCCTGTACAAGACGAATCCATAGGGCAAAAGCCAACTACTTCAGAGACACCTTCCACACCAGCGTAAGCCAGCCATCTAAATTTTGGAAGGTGGTTAAATCATTATTCTCTCCTCCCTCGCAGCCACCCACCCACCCCTGCTCTAAACATAGGCGGCTCCATGATCTCAGACCCTCTCAAAGTGGCCTCTCAATTCAATTCCTTCTTTACAGAATGTACCTCGTCATTTTTGGCGACTCTCACTCCCAACCCACAAATCTCCTCTCCCCCTTCCCCCCCCAACCAAGCTCCTCTCGTTTGCCCCTCCTTCACCTTCCATCCGACTACCCCAGCTGAAGTTTACAAAGTCGTGCTCTCCCTTAATCCCTCCAAGGGCAAATACTCCACCAGCCTGGACTCCAAATTGCTATACTTGTCAGCTCGAGCCATCGCCGTCACCCTGGCTTCACTCTATAACCTCTCGTTCTCTCTAGCTGCTATCCTAATTGAGTGGAAGCATGCCACAGTCATCCCCATTCCTAAAGGCGGTGACCCCTCTGCTCCTGGGAATTACCACCCAATTTCCCTCCTACCTATCCTGGCTAAAATCCAGGAACACCTAGTCCTCTCACAACTCTCCTCCTATCTTGATTTCTCTTCTTTTTTCACACCCTACCAGTCTGGTTTTAGGAAGTCCCACTCCACCACTACCTCCCTCCTAAGGCTTACTGATTCCATACTCACTGGTATGGATAGAGGCCATATCACCTCGGCCATTTTTGTCGACCAGGCTAAAGCCTTCAACACTGCCTTACACTCCCTTTTTCTATCCAAACTCTCTCTCGCAGGGTTCTCAAGCATGGCCACCAACTGGTTTCACTCCTACCTGATAGGCAGATCCCAATCCATCAGAATTGGTAACACCACCTCTGCTTCCCTACCTGTTACCTCTGGTGTACCCCAAGGCTCAGTCCTTGGCCTTCTGTCTGCCCCCACACATCCATGTACACATCCGGCCCCACGTCCTCTGATGTGGCGACCAGACTCCAGCAGGATTTCAATCAAATCAGCTCTTTCTCAATATGAAGAAAAATGGAAATTACGTACTTATCATAATTACTGATCTTCTTGGATGGTCTCCATCACTCATTCACACTAGTGGGATAGCGCCGGACGCGCTAGGACCTAGCAGGAGCCTAAAATTTTCAGAAGGGTCGGCGCCAAGACAGGACCATGCATGCACAGCACCACGAGACTAGCTCGCACCTGTGTAGGCTATCTCGGCATCAACGCTCCAACCGGCCCAGTACCTTTTTGACCGAGGAGGTGCAGCGTAACTAATGAGAATAACTCATCCTGAGTTTCTGGGCCTGAGAGGGCCCAGATGGCCTTTGCAAGAAAGGTCAACGAACAATGTCTTTACAGTCTGAGCCACACGACCATGAAGACCAGGATAAAAAACAAGTGAACCCAGGGGATGGTGGGTGGATGTGCGAATGAGTGATGAAGACCGTCCGAGAAGATCAATAATTATGGTAAGTATGTAATTTCCATATCTTCCTGGACTAAGTCTCCATCACTCATTCACACTAGTGGGAGAGTACCAAGCTAAAACCAACAACCCTGAGTAAGGTGGTTAAGAGATAGGGTTCACTCAGAAAGGACGGCCAAGGACTGCCCTGCTAATAAAAACAGCTGTCTTGTAAAGAGCATCTAGAATATAGTGCTTACAAGATAAGCACTCGAGCTGTAACTCACCACTTCGCAGACGACTGCAATAGGCACAAAATGAAAGTCTGCCAGGAAGCCGCAACCACTCTAGGAGAGTGGTAAGAACCTGGTCTCACAATTTGGTCTAGGACCAAAAGTAATAGTGTCAAAAACATGTACTAATGTAATGTAACGGGACTTCAGAAACTGAAAGAGTCAGAGGTAAAGTCTACTGGTTCAGGGTAGACCGGAAAGTGCAGATGGAAACCCTCACTATCAAGTATGACTGACCTGTGAACAGGTCCAGGAGCACTTGAACCCCTTACTTGGTGAGCAAAGGGGGGTCCAGGTGGGGTTAGCCCATCAAGGAGAATAGTCTCCACTTAGTCACTGGAACCTTCCTGATGGAAGGCCACGCACGACTTAAAAGCCTCTTGAGGTGGTCTAGTAGAACCAGATCCTACCCACTGCATATTCCAAAAAGGAACCATCTTGCCCTCGTATGGAGAACTGTAGTAGCATTCTCTGAACTCAGGGAAGAAAGGAAAGGTGTACAGGAGGATATGTCCACTGCGGAAAAAAACATTCCAACAGAAAAAAGCAGGGGCTGGATTTCTTTTTTTTTTTTTTACTTTCTATTTTTCCTCCCTCCTCTTGGTGCCCACTCCTTCCATCCTACTCCTTCCCACCTCACTCCACCTTCCTGGGATCTGCCCCATGAGTGCCTCCTTCCCTTACCTCCTGCACAGCGGGGTCTGTCCCTCTTCAGTGGTCTTGGATGGATCCGGAGCGGATTTCATCTAGGGCTGCCGAGAGGTGTCTTTTTCCATTTTTTCTCCCCCCCATCCCCTGCCCCCCTGGGACGTCCAGCGCTAGGATGTACGTCCCGAGAGAAGGCGTGCTGACGGACGCCAGACCTCTCATGCGCGCCAACATCCCCCTCCCGGCTCCGGACAACGGAGCCGCTCCCCCCTTCAGCTGTCGGTGCTCCCACCAGCTGCGAGGGGATGCAGACGAGATGCTTCTTTAGTTCCCACCCTGAGAGAGAGGAGAGCATCCGCTGGGACGCTCGATCCTCTCCCTGCCGACCTCGCCACCCGAGTTCGCCTCCCAACCCGGGTCACCGCGAGCGAGGTGTGGCGTCCAGCGCCTCAACCTTCAGCGCCACCGGGCCGGCCCAGGGGCTGGATTTCTAAGGCAAATAGAGGCAGATGTGCATCGAGGAAGGGCACAGCAGGACCAAGTTAGGGTTAACCCATTCGTTGAAAGTGAGTGGAAGTGGCAGTGACTCAGTGCAGTGAGGTGTTACTCACTCTGGCCTCCCTGAAGAGAGTAGGAAAGGATTCTAGTTTGTTTGTTGAAAAACAAACATCACAACTCCGTCACGCACTTGGAGAGGATAGCTTCGTGAGCGACTGGCATGGAACCAGTGTGCCAGAACCGAAGGTGTGAATATTTGAGACGCTACCTCAGAAAAAAGACCTACTTGACCTACTTCGGTCAAGAAAGAGTAGATCGCCTGTTAAGTTAAAGCAAGCAAGGAAGTAGGAACCTGAGTTCCGACTTGGAGGAGAGTCGCTTCTCTTGCTGCGAGGCTCTGCTCAACAGAAGAAAGCCTGATAAAAAGAAAGGGTAATTAACAGACCGGGCAGTCACCTAGGTCTAGGAAATGTCTCTGAATGAGAGAAATCTCTCTTAGAGAAAGAGATGACCCATACCACCGCTGGATCGGACTCCCCCTAGGGGAAGAATAAGTCAGGTACTGTTTACCGTACTCTGGAGATGAGTGCCTCAGGGGCTGAGGCAAAACCTGACCAGATCCAAAAAAGGGGGGTATTGGGTAATTTCCGCTAGGCCCTGTGCTGTGATAAAAAATTTTTTCTTTTTTTTTATAGTCCGAGCCTAACAAGGCTTTCAGGCTGCTATTTCGCAAGGACTGTCTTGATACAAAATGACGAAGATGTTCTCCATCTGAGTGCAGAAGGAGCCTGAGCATCCATACTGAAATCATGACCGGACTAATAATCACAGCTAGAGAGATATTAACCACCTGTGCCAAAGAAGCCACCAAAGGGGCAATATCACAAGGGGGCCATATACCCCTACCAAAGGGGCAGAAGAGCCTGAGCGGCTCCCAACCATTAAATTAGAATGTTCCACAGAGTGTAATTGTCTTGACAACTGAAAAAGTCTAGACACAGAAGCGTATGGTCCATAGATGTAGTCTGAAATACTACAGTGGACGCCATTACTGAGGAACTACTGAAAAGATCTTCCATCACAGACTCTGATGATAGAGAGGACGTACTCTTCAGTATATAATATGAGTCGTCCGCTGTATTACTGACCAGAAGGACAGGGAAAGACCCATCTAGATGCACTTCTACCCCAGAAGGACCTCTAAGGGAGGTCTAGGTCAGAGCCACTAGAGACTTCATCATCAGGAAGGATGTCGATGAGCTTGGTACCATGTAGGGAGCCGAGAAAGTGCAGAGTGGAATGAGAGATTCCACAGGCAGAACTGTACAGCCGAGTTCCATCAGCAGAAAACCGCTGGATGACATAAGATCCCACATGGACCGCCACTCACTAAAATGTGCAGAAAAGTAATCTGCAGAACAGGACTTCATTCTGCGGAAAACATCCCACCACAAGTTCTGTGGAGAAGTCCGAAAAGGAAAAATGTGTCACTAATTCTGCCAGACAACACCCACTAGCACCCCTGTGGCACCAGCATCACTCGTGGCACAGGAAGGCACCAAGCAGTGCCTATGCCAACCTGGGCTATACCCGAGGGCACCCGCAGCAATACCCGCAGGCACCCCCTGCACCCATGCAGCAATGACACCTGAGGGCAACCCCGACACCCATGGTACCATGGCACCCATGGTACCCATGACACCCAAGGCAAGAATGGCACCGAGGGCACCAGTGGCATCCACGAGCACCCACGATGCCACCCATGGCACCCACTGGTGCCCCGGCACCATCCATAGTGCCCACTGCACCCATGGCACCACCTATGGGTGCCCATGGCACCAACCACAGGTGCTCGGTGCCACCTAGACACCCACAGCACCACTAGCGGCACTGAAATCAATGGCAGCAGGAACAGCACCCAAGGCGCTGCACACAGCGATGGTGCCGACCCACGGTGCCGATGATGGCACTGATCCACAGCGCCGACCAAGGCACCTAGGCTGGGCGCCGACCAAGGTACAGAGCCACGGTGCCAAACCACAGCGCCGAAGGAAAATGGCAATGGAAATCCTGAGAAGAAGGGGAGAAGTAAAAAGGTGGTGCCCATGCCAGCCCCTGCATGGAAAAGGGAGAGGGGGTAGGCACAAGGGGTCGATGGCACCAAGAGGGCACCTCGCCCATCGTGATCCAATTGATCCAGCTCCGGTCCAATGCCTCTAAGGCCCAGAGGCCCCAAAATCAGGAACATAGCCAGGAAAACTGGAAAAGTCAAAACCCCTGCTCCACAGGAGCGGCCCAGAGGTGAAACTGTCCACCAGAGCTCCAACGAGGACAGAGATGGAGTTCGGAGTTGAGAATGCAGCCGTTACGAGCAGGGTCAAGGGGAACCCACTAAAGTCGGTTCAGGCCCATCGCCCCTCCCAATGAACAATCCTCGTGCAGACATACCAACGGGCAACCTCGAGTGGCACCGATTCTTCTTCCCCCAATGAGGAAGAAGAGCTTGAGGTTAAGAGGAACCAGATCCCCAGAACTGCCAGATTTGTGCTTCGGTGGACTGTCCTCCCCCCTGAGCATAGAACTGTCCATAATAGGACCCCCCATTAATGAAGAGCAGTAGACCGGACACAGCCCCTCTGCCATAAAAATGTTTTAAACTAAGTCCTCCTACCGTTACTGCTACCATCTAAGGATGACTCCATTGATGGTAGGAAAGAATTTCTTTTTTTTCTTCTTCATAATCTTTTTTTGTTCATAATATAAGAAATTACTACTCAAAATATTAAATTAAACACTAAGACCTGCTGTCGTATAGATGAAAACTTAGACTCCAGCAGACGTGCGACGTCGACATCCAAGCGCATTCAACGGCGGGAGAAAAGGAACTGAGGTGGTTGGAGGGTCGACGCTGAGATAGCCTACACAGGCGTGAGCCAGTCTTGAGGTGCCATGTATGCATGATCCTGTCTCGGCGCCAACCCTTCTGAAAATTTTAGGCTCCCGCTTGGTCCTAGTGCCCCCGGCGCTATCCCACTAGTGTGAATGAGTGATGGAGACTTAGTCCAGGAAGATCTGTCTCCATGACCTTCGGCACTAGGCAGAGACTTTCAAGGCTCCTCTCCACCCCCTCCTACCACACCCTGCATGGGATTTCTCTGAAGACTTGCACCCCCTGCAGATATCTCTGGGTCTGGCTTGACCAGTACCTAGGCTTCTCTGCAAATATTGATACCATCCACAAAAAACTTCACCCCAAATTGGTAGCTTTGTACTGCAATCATGGCTGCATCCCACTGCCGGCTCACCATGCAATTGTGCAGAAGATGATTCTCCCTAAGTTTGACTACTGTGACGTAGTATACAGTGCCACCCCAAAGTCCACCCTAGCCAGACAGGAGCCCTTCTTCCATGCCTTCTGCTGTTTTGCCCGTGGCTGTCCTCCTACCACTCATCACTGTGCCCTATACCAGACACTTGACCGCCCCTTGCTTCAGGACCAGAGACACGCCCACTGTGCCAGCATCACGGCCAAATATTGGGTACAGTCTCTCCCTCCATATCTCGCCTGGGTCCTCTCAGCCCCTACCTTCCCAGGTTACGCACTCAGGAAAAATTACTCACGTCTCCTGTCCATTCCACTCAGGTCCACCTTGGCAGGCCAGTCAGCATTTACATATCGCATGCCTAAACTATGGAACTCACTCTGCCCAGATATTTGGCACGCCTCCCCCAGTCAGCATCGTAACTCCCTTCTCAAAGGACATTTCTCCTCCATCTGCACATGCACCCAGTGCTAGCTCTAACCTCTGAAAACAGGCAATCTTCGAATAACGTTGTACGTATAATATACTGCATAACTGTTACCACATTTTATTGTCATAAGCCTCGAACTGTTACTATATTTTATTGTCATATGCTTTGTACAACTGTCTGCTGTACTGCACCTCACCTTATAAGATGTGTTGTAAAGTTTCTGAACACTGTCTAATATGTATGCACTCCTTCCCTCCTTCCCCCAGGGCGCATCTGGAATCGAGTAGTAGTCTGCTCAGCATGCCTTCCTGGTAAAACCTTTAAATAAATAAATATAGGGGATGTTGATGAGCTATCAAAGCAGGGGTATTGAAGGTCACTGAAATTTGCATTAAGAAGGTGAGTAAAAACGAAAAAGGAGGAGATCGCTCTGGTTTACAAGGAAGTGGTAGGGGCAGCCAGGGAAAGGAAAACAGCATTCAGGGAATACAGGAAGACACGAGGAGGGAGGACAGAGAGGCTTATAGAGAAAAGAGGAGAGTGGCAGGGCAGAAGATAAGGAGGGTTAAAGTGAATGCTGAGGAGAAAAAAGCTAAGTGGCCCAAAAGGGGGGCTAAAATGTTTTTAGGTATGTGGGGGAAAGAAGGAAGGTGAGGCAGGGGATGGAAAGGTTGTAGGGGGAGGGAGGGAGGAATACAACTGGAAGGGGACTTGGATGGGAAGCAGACATGTCGAATAACTACTTCTGCTTGATCTTCACGGAGGAGGGGGGAAGGTAGGGGACCGGAGCTGTGGGGGGGGGGAGGCAGGGAAGGCACAAAGGTGGACCCTAGTATATTCAGCATAGACAGGGTAAAGGAGGAACTAGGCAGGTTAAAGGTGGACAAAGCAACAGGGCCGGACGGCTTGCACTCAAGGGTATTCCGGGAGCTGAGGGAGGAGCTGGCAGCCCCACTGGCAAGACTGTTTAAATTGTCCATGGATACAGGGTGTGGGGCGAATGTGGTGCCACTGCACAAGGGGGGAAGTAAGGAGGCGGCGGTAAATTATCGCCCAGTCAGCCTCACCTCGGCGGTGGGAAAGGTGATAGAGGCACTAATAAAGGAAAGGGTAGTGGACTACCTGGTGGACAGCAGACTGCAGGACAAAAGACAGCACGGATTTACAAATGGGACATCCTGACAGACCTAAGTCCCCGTGCTAAACTCTGTAAACAACATCATTGGTTCCTGTGGGAAAATCCCTGACCTGTCTGATCTCACTTACTAAGCTGAAACTCCAGCCTACATTAGAAAGCCCAACTCCCTTTCTTTTTTTTTTTGTAAATATAATTTTTATTGATTATTTTTTCATATTACAGGGGGTAAGGCAGTCACAGTTTCATCAGTGATACAGAAATCCAGTTGATCAAGGCTAGAATATGAACAGATCAGGCTACCACCTAGTACACAAACTTCAGACCTGTGTGAAAAAAGAAGAACAAGCATTTGTCAATGCCGAATGTTTGCTTGCTGGCATTGACAGTGGTAGTGCAGAAGTTACAGAGCTGCATAATAGGAATGGCAGTGAAGTATTAAACTGAAGCCAACCCCACCACCACCCTGCAGAGAGTGACAGGCATTGGGGTGTGCCTTTGGGTCGTCAGGCATAACGGCCACGCCATTTCACCACACCCTACCCTGCAGACACTGACAAGTGTCACGGTGTGCCTCAGGGTCTTTGGCCCTTATGCGCAACCCATTCCATCAGGAAATATGGTGATATGGGTACGGTATAGGAGAATGGGGTGAACTTTGGGGACAAAGAGTCCAAGGCATACCTCAATGCCTCTCACTGGCTGCAGGGTGTGGAATGGTATGAGCATTACAGGCAAGAATCCTGCATTTTAATGAAACGTTTACAAGCTCTGCCTGCACTTTAATGAAACATCTACAGTCTTCTCTTTTTGGTCACTTTATCCTAATAATGCTGCTGTAAATTGTTTTAAGACTGCCTAATTGCACTAATTCTATAATATGTATAGTATCCTGACTTGATCATATTATTTTACTGTATATTTAACATTGTTTCCCTCTCTGACTTTATGTATAAATCAGCAGTAATCCTACTATTGTTTGATCCTTCCTCCATTCTACTGTATCGCTCTAAACTGTATGATTTACATAAGTGTGTACTGGTCCTTCCTCCTCCCCACTCCTCTCCCACTCGCTCCTTATCCCTCTGAGCCCTGCCGGTTCTCAGTTCCATAACCCTGGGTCTTTTTTGGGCCTTTTTCCGCTAAAGCCGTAATTAGCCTACATTAGCCGTAAGCGTCTCAGGTTGGCTGCCTCCCAGTTTCTGTTCCATAACCCTTGGTCTTTTTTGCCTTTTCTGCTTATGCTGCTCTTGCCATAACGCCTTCTTCTGGCCGCCCTTATTTCACCAATGGTCCTAGTTTGCTAACTTAAGTTCAGTACCATGTTTCCTGATTCTCCTGCCGCCAACTGGCCTTCCTTACTGTTCCTTCCCTCCACTTCGTCCCTCTTTACTACCTATCTCTCTTCCTACTATCGTCCCTTAAACTCTGGTTCATCTTCGCGCCTTCCCTCCTTATCATACTCCTCTCCCTGACAGCCGACCATCCCCTTTTTCCTGCCGTCCTTCGGTTCCACTAGCCCGGCTACGTATCTCTACCTAGCACCGTAAAGCCGTTAGTTGTAATTTCCCTGTCTTGCTGCCTATGCCCTCCGCCCCAACAGTTTTCTCACCCCTTGCTTGCATAAATTCCCTCACCTCTCTTCCCTTCCTCTTCCCCTCTAGATATGTGTCCCTCCAGTACCTACTTCCTTTAAAACTGTGTGCCTGCCTTTTGAATTTGTATGCCTGCACCTGTACCAATGTACCTTTCTACCAATGTACCTTTTGTATTGTATTATGTGCCTGTACTTGTACCAATGTACCAATGTACCTATACACCTTTGCCTGTATTGTGTAAACCTAAACTGTCCTACCTTGTACTGTAACTGTGTCTCCCGGGTCATGCCTGAAAATAGTCACCTGTTGGCTAGTGCACCTACCCGGTTAACAAAAACTAAATAAATAAATAAATAAAAATCCCAAGTCACACCCCTGATACCTGTCATTCTCTACAGGGTTGGGCATTATGGTTGGAAACCCTAATAGCTCAGGCATTCGTTGGTATTTTCAGTCCAAATTTTCAACATGTGTTTTTTGAGACCCCACCTCATGAACAGTGGCAACATCAGTTTGTTAGCCAAAAGCTGCTTATGCACAGCGACTAAGGCATTTAGCGCCGCAGGTGCAAAAACACATTCCGAACAGCATGTGAAAAATGACAGTTGTACTGCTCATGGGGAGGTGGGAAAAATGGCAATGTTGCAAATCTGCAGTAAAAATATTAAAAAAACTGGTGAAGTCACGAGCGTGCATAGAAACTGTGCAACGCACACCCGTAATGTAATTAGTGTGGGGATTTTTTACAGCAGATTGTCAACTCAGGCATTTTGGGACCTCCGATCATGAACAGTGTCACTGTGATTTTTCTTTATCTGTCCTGAACAATGATTTCCCACAGCGACCTCGCATCTCTGTGCTGAAAGTGTGAAAACACATTTTGGCCATGTTGTGAAAAATGACAGCTGTACTGTTCATAAGGAAGTGTGGAAAAATGCAACTGGTGAAAATCTGGACTGAAAATATTACAAAGTCATGAACTTACGAGGGTGAGTGGAAACTGCGCAATGCTGACTTGTAACATATTCATTTTATGGACTTTTGTCACCAAATTTTCAACATAGCCATTTTAAGACATCTGCTCATGAACAGTGTCACTGTGATTTTCTTATTCTGTCCCAAACATTGCTTTCGTACACCGACTGCACCATTGCGCGCTACATGTGCGGAAACACATTTTGGGCGACATGTGAAAAATTGTAGCTGTACTGTTCATAAGGAAGTGTAATAAAATGGCAATGTGGAAAATCTGGAGTGAAAATATAGAATATTCGCAAACTTACAAGCGTGAGTAGGAACTGCGCAACATACACTCGTAAAACAATAATTTTTAAGAATTTTTTCATCAAATGTTCAACATAGCCATTTTAAGACCTCTGCTCATGAACAGCGTAACTGTGATTTTCTTAATCTGTCCCATACATTGATTTCGCACACCGACTGCGCCATTGTGTGCTACATGAGTGGAAACACGTTTTGGGCAAAATGTGAAAAATGACAGCTGTAATGCTCATAAGGAAGTGTAATAAAATGGCAATGTTGAAAATATGGAGTGCAAATATTGAAAATTCGCAAACTTACGAGCGTGTGTAGGAACTGTGCAACGCGCGCTCATAAAAGTCATTTTTAGGAATTTTTTCACCAAATTTTCAACATAGCCATTTTAAGACCTCTGCTCATTAAAAGTGTCACTATGATTTTCTTAATGTGTCCCATACATTGATTTTGTACACACAACTGCGCCATTATGCGCTACATGAAGCGGAAACACATTTTAGGCAAGATGTGAAAAATGGCAGCTGTACTGCCCTTAAGGAGGTGTGGTAAAATGGTAATGTTGAAAATCTGGGCGAAAATATTGAAAATTCGCGAACTTACGGCGTGCGTAGGAACTGCGTAATGCATGCTTGTAAAACAGTCATTTTTAGGAATTTTTCCAACAAAATTTCAACATAGGCTTTTTGAGAGCCCACCTTATAAACAGTGGCAGTGTCATTTCATTACTCGGTCCCAAAAGGTGATTTCATGCAGTGACTGCAAAATCACACTTCGAGCCCGAATAACGCCATTACAGTGCAATAATTCATGAGGAGGGGTCCCAAAAACCCCATGTTGAAAATTTGGGCCCAAAATTCCCAAAAATGCCTGAGATATGCAAAAACGTTGAAAAAAACTCTATCTGTCCTATTATACAGCTTACTGGCATTTCCTCAGTTCGCGGTCGGCTTTGAAGAGTGCAGACGTGTTCCCGGTCCACTAAAGATCATTGTGCCAGAGTCCGGAGGTATGGGGTGGGGGGATATGGGGAGGCAGGGTGCGCAGTGGGTGGGCGCAGGTGGGGCAGATACAGCAAGGGACCGTTTTGATTTTCAGTTTGTTTTTGTTTTTAATGAGATGACGTGATCGTTCCACACGTCAGTGGGCTCCTCAGCATGGCAGAAGGACGGGTTATTGAGAGGTGGTCGATGGGGATTGGGCATCCCCGTCAGCTATAGCATCTGTTGCCACGCTGGGGTGGGCTCCCAGCATGGCACCCTGTACGGGGGCAGTGGAGCCGACGGGATTGGGCACCCTGTCATCTATATGAGTGTAGCCACGGGGTGGGCACCCAGTGTGGCACATGGAACTGTGGTTTGGGGGGGCGCAGCACAGCTGACGGGGGATTGGGCACCCCTGTCGGCTATACAGTGTGTGCATGGGGGGGCTGGCAGCATGCAGCGTGTGTGTGTGTGTGTGTGTGTGTAGGGGGAGCGCGCATGAGCAGGCGATATCTTATCGTTGCTCACTGAAGCGTAGCTCCCCCTTTCAACTGTACTCCACTGCATTTTGGAGCTGTCATAGACAGCTCCAGCAGGCATTGGAGAACTGCGGCCGCGCCTGCAAACACATTGACTGAATTGGAAGAGGGCTGACACACCTCCGAAAACTCAGATGATGGCACTATGTTTCTTGCACATTTATTTATTTATTTAGCTTTTGTTGACCGGGTAAGTGCAGTAGACAAATCCTGCCTATTTTCAGGCACGACCCGGGGGAGGGGGATACAGATGAATGCCAACAGACCTTGAACCAGATTAAGCTGTTGGTGGTATTTTTACTGAATGAGGGAAATTTAGCCAGGACACCGGGGAAATTCTCCTACTCTTTTCGATAAGTGCCATGGGATCTTTAACATCCACCTGAACTACCACCAATCCAGGCAGATGGGACCTCGGTTCAACGTCTCATCCGAAAGACGGCACCTCAGAAGTGCAGCACCCCTCTCATGCTGCACTACAATGTCAGTACTGGGATATTAACCCAAGTGCCAGATGTGGGAACTGAACCCACAGCCCTCTGATCTCCCGGCCTCAGAGGAGAGTGTGCTGCCTACTGAGCCATTGACACTGCCATGTGTGTAAGCAAACATAAAAAGGGTACACATCACTCTAACAGTTCCTCTTCATTGACCAGTCAGGGAGAAGGAGGAAGAGGGGAAAGCCCCTGGGTCCCCCAACAACATCGAGGCACAACACACAGCAGCTGTCCCTCCATCCCATCCCTCCAGATAGCCTAGGTGCCTATGGTACAAAACTCGGGTCTACTGACATAATGTACAATAACCATCTAGTCCATTTCAAAGAGCAGAGTTCAGTACAGTCATTCAAATGGGCAGATATCTTCTCTGTTTTGTAAATACAGTTCACTCGCTCCCTCCACTCTGAAATCATGGGGACTTTGGCTGTAAGCCAACATCTAGTCAGGGCCTTCTTTGCCGCCATGAGGGGATATTCCTAGGAGGTACTGAGTATGGGGATCTCTGAATCCCCAGGGAAAAATGTGTAATAAAAAAAGGTCAGCAGTAAAGGGGATTGACTGCCCAAATAACACTTTCAATTCCTTATGTAACAATACTAAGAAGGTCTGGATTCTGGGGTAGAACCAGAATACATGCAAATGGTATGCCAGTGGGTCACCACACTGGCACCGACACTCAGCTGCATTAGTTTGGAAATGGGATGTGATAACCAGTGTGTGAAAGTACCTCAATAGCAACTGCCACACAAAGAGCCGCCAGCTGTGGGAGTAAGTGAGCTTAGAAATCATCTGGCAGCTAGTGCCCCATTGCTACGAGGTAATGCTCATTCCCAGTTCTGCATTCCATCTTTCAAGTGTCCCCTCTGTACGACTGGTAGAAGACAGAGACAGCATGGGGTATCACTCTGCTGTGAATGAGCGTCTGGATTAAAACTATTAGATGTGGGAGGCCTTCTGGGTTACGAGTTTCAGGAGGGAGGAAGAGAGTAGTAAAAGTATCTTAATTGTAAATATCTGAAAAAGTCAGACTGTCTTAATCTGAAAGTCTGTTGTAGCTCCCAGAAATATTTAAAATCAGTGCCATTTAAGAGTTGTGAAAAATACGTGAGGTGGAGATGTCTCCAGGTGTGGAAGGATTGGTCAGTTATGGCAGGGCGGATGTTCTCTTGGAGTGCAAGTGGACAGAGAAGCAGTGGAGGCTCCAGCTTTTGTTGGTTTCCAGGGCACTGGGTGGGTACCATAAGTCGGAGTCGTACCTATGGAAGCCAGAACATAAATTATGTGTGTATATTCCTCATGTGCCCATCCGTTTATAGTTTGAAAAATGAATATTGTGCATAATCGGTTCACTCTGGTATCTAAAGCACATGCATACACCTACAGAGTATGATTAGCAATACAATGCAGTTCACCTCTGCTTTCTCCCCTTTAAAACAGTATGCCAGCAGGAGGAGCCAGGCCCTTATTTTCAGTACATCAGCCTTCTCTAACCAAATCCCCTCCCTCCATCCACAGACCCAAAGGTGTCCCCCTTCACCCGACTGACAATCCCTGGCTTCCAGGCTAGGCCATCTGTTGGCAGTGTGCCAGCTGAACCCAACCACTTAGTTCACCAGTTTTCTGTAACCCAAATCCCATCAGGCCCCACACCGCCCCACTCCAGTCCTAAACACCAATCCCTGGTTTGGGGGCACAGTTAAAATACAGTATTCCCAGCTAACTCATTCACCTTGCCCCCTTCCCTCCAGCATCCATCTATCCACCATTTTACTGCAGTGCTTAATGGAACAATCCAGTGTACATCCACCGGACATACACCAGACGTACATCCAGTGTACATCAACAAGGGAGTCACATAATGAGGAAGAAAATATTTAGCGCTCTGTGAGATCAAGAGCCTGGCAATACTGTACCCCTTGCTTCCGCTCAGTCATAAATACCAGTGTCTCTCAGACTTTGCCAAGGTGAGCCTCCCCTATAGTACCAGGGAAAAGCCTGGGCCTCCCCAAGTCTCAAGCACAGTGGCAGACACGCCAAATGGATGAATAACATGGGGATGGCCCCATTCCCCCAAGCAACACCATTGGGCACTTCTGAACCCACCTGCCCACCCTCCATTGCAGACCCACTGTTCCAGAACAAACCCAACCATGAAAAAAAGGATCCCACTTCAACCCTTCACAGTGCAGAAAGGCAGCATAAAAAGACAGGCAGCCCAAAGCACCTCACAGATTCAGTATATCCCCCCCCCCCCCGAGACGCAGGCCCATCTTTGAAACACACCAAACATAATATTCTGCACAGTGCATACCAGAGGCATCACATATGCTGCCCCCCCAAACACAGGTTCATCTTTGAGTATGAGAACCCCAACTATATAAAAAGGCTGAGCATCATGTTACGTATCCTCCCCCCAGACACAAGCCCATCTCTCAAACACCCCTAGCCATCGACAATATGCTGCACAGACTACAGTCAGAGGCATCATGTATGCCCCCCCAATGCAGGCCCATCACTGAAAGACCCACAGAAAGAGTAGCAAACACCACCTGCCATAAACACCCCCAGCTTTGAGGCATGTATGCCCTACCCATACAGTCCCATCTTATATACACACCAGCCTGGAGGCATGCATGTCTCCCCAGCCTGAAGGATGCATGTCTCCCCAGTCTTCTCCAACTTTTCCCTTGGGGTGAAGCACAGGCCAGCATTAATTTGCAGCAAAATTAATTTCAGCATGCTTACCTTAGGCGAGCAGCCCAGAAAAGGTCCAGCAAGTGGTTGAGGTTGAGCGGTCGCAGAGCAGTCGGCAGCTTGAGGAGCTCCAACCAAGAGTCCAAAAATTAGCAGCCTCAGAGTCACATGGGGATTGTAGTCTGAGGACACAGGCCCATGGCAGCAGGAAAACTTTGACTGGCAACCAGCAGGTACTCCAGCTCCAGTCAGCTTCAGCGAACAAGGAGAGCGGCGGCATTAGCAGGCAAGAGAACAGCTTTACTGGTCAGTCCATCCGAGTATGTGGCAGCAGGCGGGGGAACTAGTCTCTGGTGGCAATCACTTCCTCACTGCAGGTGCGCCAAACAGTAAACAAACAATCCATTCAGAACACATGGCGCGCCATTTTATTTCCTGGGGAACGCAAGAAAGTTCAAGCGACTGACACACCTCATTGGATGAGAAAGCTTGGAGCTGATTGGCAGAGTTTTGCAGCCATGGATTGGCTGCAGCCACCTCCCTGTCATTGGGCAAAATTTTCCCCATTACAACTGGTCCACGTTAAAGACACTGTGCTGCACTAATTGGCTGGCTCAGGATCAGTAGCTAGCCCTCCCAAGCTCTGCATTTCCACTGCCAGAATTAAAGTTCGGAGTCACAGGGCTCAGCAGGGATTGGGATTTTCCTGAGGCAATTCAAGTGACTGCCGCTTGACACAGTCTCACGCAGACACTCCAGTCCCCTGCCCCAACCCGGAAACAGCATTAGTAGATTGGAACCCTAACTCTAGCTTGCAGGTCTGAGGCTAACAACAGCAACAGAAAAAAAAAATCAGTTTCTGAGCACCGGGGCACGAACTGGGGCACAGTATTTTCTGACTAGGGCACGTGCTCTGGTGTGCCCTGGTGTAGTGCTGCCAGTGCAGAGAAGTATCAGGTACGGGGAAAGGGAGAAGTGTCTGCGGTCTGCACTCCAAGTTTTAATTTGGTGTGACAGCCATGGGCCTATGCTAATTTGGCTTGCAGGGGCAGGTGACTGATATAGCGTGGTTTTGACCAGGTCGTTGAGTGGTAAGAGTCCCTCCTCTATCTCCCTCCAATTAGCCAAGGAAGCCCTCACATACCACTGGGTGAGGAAGGATAGGTGGGAGGACCAATTATACTGTTTTAGATTAGGGAGAGCAACTCCCCCCCAGGACTTGGGGAGAGTGAGGACAGAGAATCTAACTCTCAGGCACCTTTCCCGCCCAAATAAACCCCAGCATGGCTTTGTTCCATACTTGGAAGACCTTAGTGGGTATATATAGGGGGATATTCTGAAAGAGATAGAGGGCCCGAGGCAAAATTACCATCTGAATAACCTCAGTTCTCTGGAGAATATTGAGAGGCAGGATGCCCCATCTGCCAGATTAAGCTGTCGCTGGGTATAAAAAAGGGACATAGTCATTTTGCATGGCTTTATTAGCCTCACGAGAGAGGGAGATGCCCAGGTACCATAGTCTCTCCAAGTTCCAACAAAAAGGGAATGTTAGTCAGAAGGAACCGTGGGGTAAAATGGAAAGTAAGGGCATCCATTTTGGAGGTGTTAAGCCTATATCCAGAGCATGCTATCCAGAGCAGGATATCCTATATCCAAAGGCCTCCAAAACTGCAAAAACCACCAGGACCGAATGCAGGGGACTAGAGAGGAAAAGCAGGACATCATCCACATACAGAGCAATGCGGTGTTCCCTCCCCTCCATTTGTGTCCCTTGAATCTGGGGGGAGAGCCTGATCGCCTGGGCCAATGGCTCAATAAAAATAGCAAACAGTCTTGGGGACAGGGGGCAGCCCTGCTGAGTGCCCCTAAATGGGGAAATAGGCTGACTAGTGTCCAGAAATCTTGACACAGGCCTGAAGGGAGGAGTACAGGGCTTTTATTATGGAGATGAGGAGCAGAGAAAAACCCATCTTAGACACTGTGGCGATGAGAAAAGGCCACGAGACCCGATCAAATGCCTTCTCAGCATCTTGACTGAGAAGGGCTGATGGGTCATTATCTATCTGCATTCTCTGAACAAGGTGATGCACCCTTCATGTGCTGTCCGTTGTAGATCTGGAGCTCACGAAACCAGTTTGGTTGAGGCTAATTAGTGTGGGCAGGACAGCATCCAGCCACCTGGCCAGGATGGACATGAGGTACTTGTAGTCTGAATTCAGGACTGAGATTGGTCAATAAGAATTGCAAATAAGGGGATCCTTACCCAGTTTAGGAATTAGGGAGACCGCAGCATAAGACCAACTCGGGGGGGGGGGTCAGAGGTACCCAGTAGGGTGTCATTGAAGACCCGCAGGAGAAGAGGGCTGATTGTCTGATGGGTGCATTTATAAAATTCCACCCCATATCCATCCAGGCCTGGAGCTTGCATAGTTTTGAATTTAGAAATAGCTGTGTATAATTCTGTCTGAGTTATAGGAGAAATTAAACTGGTTCTTTGGTCTTGATTAAGCTGGGGTAGTTCTAATGGGGATAGGAAGGCATCGATAGCTGAAGGGTCCGAGAGATGATCAGGGGTATATAAGGCCTTATAGTAGTCACAGAAAATTTGGGTAATACTCCCCAATTTTGTATGGAGGGTACCTGAGGTGGAGTCTCTAATGGCTGTGATAGTGGAGAGCCTGCATTGCTTATGCAGTCAATACACCAGAGGACGGGAGGCCCAGGGCCCTATCTCGCCATATCTCTGTCTGAGGAAGGACATTGCTATCTTAGTCTGCTGGGAACAGAGGATATCTAAGTCCCTTTTGACCTGTTTAAGCTGGATGGTAACAGAGAGATCCCGCTGCTGGTAAGCAGCTTGAAGGAAATGGAGAGTCTGCTCAAGGAGTCTGTCTCTCCTTTCGCTGTTTCGCCAGGGATGCAGAGTGTTGAATGAGGTGATCCCGAAGAACCGCCTTGACAGTGTCCCATCTAATGCAGGGGGCAATCTCAGCATCAGAGTTATCCTCCAAAATCTCTTTCATTTTATCCATTAGAAATTCTCGGAAGGAATCACTCCTGAGGTGGGCTGGATTAAATCTCTAGAAAGTACTGCGTTTTTCTAAGCCTACTTCCCACGTGGTACTCATAGGGGCATGATCGGAATGGGCAATATCCCCCAGAGCGACATCTCTAAGGACCCCCAAACATTCCTTCTGGGTGTAACAGTGCTCAATCCTGGTATATGTGCCATGGATGGCTGAATAATACGTATATTTTCTGTCTCTGGGATGGAGGGATCGCCATACATTTAGCCAGCCCACCTCCTGGACAAACCTTTTAAAACATTTATGTGGGGCTGGTTGTTTACCCCTGGTTGTGTTTGTAGAGTCCAGACAGGAGCTAGGAGCAATATTAAAATTGCCAGCTAATATTAGAATCCCCTTAGTCAATTCTAGAACTTTGTTCTGAAGCAAACGGATGGCCGGGGCATTTGAGCCCAGGGGAAGGTAAATGTTGGCCAGAGTCACCTCCGTATCTTGTAGGTACCCCTGAACAACAATCACGTAGCCCTCCATGTCCACCCACTCATGGGTTGCCTGAAATGGGGTATGGCTGGGTATCAGTACGGCGACCCCTCTCCTTCTCCTGCCCACCCCCACCCCCACAAACACGGAGGAGAAGACTTGTGTAAGACCATTTCTGGCTAGTTTCTTAAGTTCATTTACAGACATATGAGTTTCATGAATGTAGACTACCTCAGCCTGGCTCTTCTTCAATATGGACAACATTCTTGTTCATTTAATTGCACTGCCTAGCCCATTTACATTTAGAGAGTATACTCTAAGTGGTTTACCAGCCATTTAAACATTAATAAGACTCAGGTGATTCTGGAAAGTCTCAGCGCTAGCCCCTGGGTCTTGTCCTAGCCAATAACGTGGGCCCTGTGAGAAAAAGTTGTGACTGCCTACTGGAAAGCGAGGGCCAAAAGACCCCTCTAACTTCAAATCATCTAACTGGGGGATTGGGGTTAACTGGGGGTTCAAACCTAAGCAGGTCCACACCAACTGAGCGGGACCTGCTAAACTAGTAGTGGCTTCCATGGGAGTTGGCAGTCAAAGGCAACCAGCTCCCAGCGAGTGCCTGTCTAGGCAAGGCCCGTCTAAGGGGCATTAGACATAAACGTCTGTGGGTAAAAAGGGGGCAGCGCAGTCATGCCAAAACTCCTCCAGGGCCAAAGAGCAGATCTAGAGAATACAATGTTTAGAACAACCATTAGGGACTGAGGAGCAGCTTCTGGGTAACTGTTTGGGAGTGCTGATTAATATGAAGGAAGTAGGTAAATCATTGCTTCACCCTCAAAGAACCCCCAGAGGGAGAGCAGGGAGAAGGGAGACCCTGGTCCTCCCAGCATACTGCCTCCGACCCACCAGGACAGCAATGGCGGGCCATCAGTGGAGTGGAGGAACACACCAGACCCCCCAACAGACAGCGATAGAAAAGAATGTATCTCCTCTGGGGTTTGGGTGGAATATATCATAATCAGCATTACCCACATGGTGCAGTACGAAAATTGAAGTTAAAGGGAAGGTGCCACCGACCTGTCTCAGACCCCCCTACTCAGGGCCACTGGGGGGGCCTAATTATGAGCCAGTCCTCCCCCACCCTACCATAGTCACCCCGTCTCCAATCCCCCCAACCTTCCCCTAGGTGGCCCAAACCATCCAACAAGGTACTCAGTTCCCTGGGCGAAGGCTAACACCGCAGACCACTACTGCAGCTCTGCAGTGAGGAGTCGACATCCAGAGGTCCACCAAGAGGCGAGCTGGAGTAAAGAGCCCCACCCTGAGGAGGTAAAGAGAACCCCCCCAAGGAGCATTCTGTGAGGCAATCGGGGAGTGGGGGGCAAACTGGGGGGGGGAGAGGAAGGGACAGGGGACACACGATAACAGACAATGTCTGGGGAGAGAGATAAAATCGTCTCACTTGCAAAAGGCAACAAAAGACTCAGCCAAAGTGTTCGTGAGTCTCTTTCAATGGACAACTTGAGGTGAGTTCTCTCTTGGCGAGTCTTCAGACGCTTGTTTCTTCAGGTCAGCCGCAATCTGCTGCATTGCTGTCGCACCCTCCTTGCGGCGCTGGTCTCTCAGCGGGACTGTGGTCCAAACCTTTTGTGCCAGCTTAGCTGCCAGAGATGTAGTGGCTTGCACCTGTCCCAGCATGATTTGCATTCCATGTCTGGCTAACTCCTGGGCTGCCTCCTCAGCCGTCTCATAGGTCTTAGCCCCTTCAGTGAAGTGCACTGTAAACTTTGAGGGGTAGGGAGTTCTGAACTTTATTTTGGCCTCCTTAAGTGCCTTCAAAATGGAAGTGTAGGCCCTGTGTCATGTTGCAATGGTAGGACAGTCATTTTCCACATATATGTGGTGCTCTTGATAGGATCGGTCCCCTTGCTGCCAGGACTTGTGTAGAATCATTTCTTTGTCCTGGAATCGAAGGAACCGAATAAGCATCGGACGCAGGTGGTTTGACTTTTGTGGGCCCAGAGTGGGCTAGGTCAGTTTCTAGGGTGCAATCTTCTGGCAAGTCCAGCTTCGATTTGAAAAAGTTCTGGAGAAATAGAATTGGATTGTTGCCCTGGCACCAATCTGGGAAGCCCGAGGCTCTGAGGTTATTTCTGTGGCTTCTAGCTACAGCATCTTCAGCACGCTCCGGGAGCTTATGGTAGGCCCGGTGTAGCTGCACTATGGTGCGCTCAGCACGATCAATGTGGGCATCCAATTCGGTGGATTGCTCTTCTAGAGAATTGAGCAGTTTTCCTATTTTCCCGACTTCTGTACGAAGTGCAGCAAATGTGGAGCAGGTCTCCCTCCTGAAGTCCCGGAGCTCTTGCGGTATGATATCCATTTGCCTGGATATGTTGGAAGCATTTGTCAAGTCGGTCTTTGATGGAATGCTTCGGCCTGAGATCTGCGAGCTATCGCTATCTGAATTGTGTGAACACTGCAACTGTCACCCCAGCTCCTAATCATTAACTACTGCTAGCTTGCTCTCCAGAGTTTGGCCTTAAATATGACCGGCCATACCCCAAGTTATTTTGTGCATGTTTTACTAATCCGTATGTATTTATTACTTCCAGTCCCTGTACCCCTCTTGCGATTACAGGTAAGTCTTTCTGGGACATCTGAACCCAAATCGTAAAATCTATACACCTTGGGTGGTTGCACCCTTGCAAGCTGCCTTCCGAGACCACTCGCCCGGTCTCTTCTCCAACAAATTACTGCTAAGGCCACCAACCAATCAGATCACAAGCGCCTTCTGGCCCATGCTCCCAACTGGCTTCTGCAGTTCTCTCTCAGATCCTTCCAATGCCAAGTTAAAAACTTAATGGTCCGCCATACTCCTCTAATACAGCTGTAACCGCTTTATCCCTGTCCGATGTAATCCTTCCAAATGGCTAAAGTGCTTTTATTGTAAGTAAGAGTGTTTAAGCTCCCTTTTGAATCATTGACCTTGACTGGCCACAGAAGCCTCAGCGTATCCATTCCATCCCTGTCCTGTGACCTTCCCATGGCCCAACAGTATGTTGAATCTGGACAGCTAGCGACAGCACCTAGCCCTGGATTAAATATGTGGTAGGTGCTGTTCCACCCGTGCCCAGTACCTTGCTCACACCTTACTCCAGTACGCCGTGGTACAGCCACCCACAGCCCCAACGTAAGCGCTCCCGGGGGATGCGATAATAGTGCCTAGCAGGCTGCCTGCATCCTGCTCCCTCCCACCTGCTTTACTCATTTGTGAACCAGTCAAGAAAAAGCTGTATCACTTACTTCTGTCTGTCTGTCTGTCTTGATAGCAATATCTGGGGCTAGCCTGTCTTTTTTCTATGAAAATTACTGTATCAATATCCATCACTGTGTCTCTGTGGACTTGCCTGTTCCCACTGCTCATTGGTCTTGTTGATGCTCTAGAATCACCTGTAATGTTATGTACGTGTGTTTCCTGATTTGCACTTCCACTATGTTTTTATTCCCACTGTAAATATTGATGCTTGTTTTGTAATATAATCTGGACTTAACCCAGGTCCATCTTGCAAATGAGCTTGCTCAACGATGTTCCCCTGGATAAATAAAGATTTGATTGATTGATTGACTGATTGATTGATTGAATTTTTAATCCATCTGGATCCAGGAGATCCAACTGTGCTTTTTGCTGCTCTGGTTTTCGTCAGGGCATCCTGTCAGTGAGTTAAGGTGGCTTTGTCACCAATTTGAGCAATTTGATGGTTGTAAATAGTTATTTTTCTGCCCTAGAGGAGTCGGAGCTATCAGATCAAGTTGCTTCCATGGGCATGACATCACCGGAAGTCCCCAACTCCCTTTCTAAGTTACACCCTATCTAGGATGCACTGTATCCTTCCTCTCTGGGACCCCCCCCCAATCCAAATTAACTAATCATGGCCTGAGTAGGCCAAGCCTTTGCTCTGCTGTGCTTAAGTCTGCTGGTGTATGCAGACGCTGTGGTAGCCAATCTACCTGCCTAATACCTGGGGCTGATTAGCTGTCTCCTCATGCCCACTGTCCCAATGGGAACCCACCTAACCTATTCCCTCAGTCTGATGAGTCCACATAGTGGGAAACTAAAGGGTACTACCCGCCTCATACCTAGGTATGTGGTATTGACACTCAAAGGGAAACGTCCACATCTGGAGAGGACCCCACCTCCATGTGAAGCAGGGCCCGATTAGCTGTTTAATAAGTAGCATTCATTTTTTTATTCACTGTGTCATTTTGTATTTAAAATTATATCTGGCTGATCCTGCGCCCTCCCTGCCGGCATTTCACAACTGCAGTTCCCTCCTGGTGCACCCACAACCACCTGCAGCTGTCCCCAGCGTGATGTGTTTTGTGGGGAACAGCCGGGCACCTCCATATTCCGACATCAGTTACTTACTGGCAGGGTGCCTGCCAGTCTATATCTGGTCTCGGTGTAGCACAGACGCATGTAGGCTCCAAACCAGAGCTATCGGAAGATACAGCAATGCATTCATCTGTATTGCTGTACCATCAAATAGCTCCGGTTTGGAGCCTATATGTGTCCGTGATATACAAAGATCAGATACAGACTGGCAGGCACCCTGCCCATATGTAACTGGTGTCAGAATGGCACAAACAGCCGTCAGCTCTAAACTGGAGCTATTAGAAACTAAAGGACTACAGTAGTCCTATGGAGGTGCCCCAGCTGTTCTCACACAACACGACTGGGAACAGCCACAGTTGTTTGTGGGAGTGCCAGCAGGAATTGCAATTGTGAAATGCTGTGTGGGGGGGCACAGGAACAACCAGATATAATTTTAAATACAAAATGACACAGTGAATAAAAAAATGAATACTACTTATTACACAGCTAATTGGGCCCTGCTTCACACGGAGGTGAGGTCCCCCTCAGACATGGACGTTTCCCTTTAACAAGCACACAACATCTTTTCACAAGTTGCTGCTACCTATGCTCTTCTTATTAATCCTCCCACTATCTGCCAGGGATATTTATTTCTTTATTTATTATTACAGTCTTGGAATTTGACATTACTTTGAGTCAGAGACTCATTTACAGAGGCTCCACGTCCAAAAGAAATCGTAACAATTAGCTAAATACAACAATGTAACAAAAACATGACATGGATATAACAAAAAAACAATCAGAGCAGTCATTATATCAGACTTTGTCAAAGTTGGCAAATAAGAACCAAAAATAGATACCAGGGTAAAAGCTGAGACAAAACACAATAATGTATCAGTATGTGATAGCAGGTGGTCAAGAATAACTTTGTCGAAGTCAATAAGTTAACACGGGTCAGCCAAGACAAATAAAAGGAGCAGTGAAAAAGAGGGAGGAGGGGGAATAGGTGGAAACCAGGGTTCAGGAGCTACAGAGTGAGGTGAAGTAGAGAGGAAACACGTCGAGAGAGAGGTACCTATGGGGGTGCGAGGGAAGGAGGGGAGGAGTAGGGAGAGTGGCAGCTGTTTAGCCAGGAAATGAGGGGATAAGTGAGGGTAAAGTAGCTTAAGTCAGACAGTTTCAGCGGCTAAGAGAAAGAAGGTACTGTCCGAGGTTGCGTTTAAGCTGTCCAAACTTGGAGGCAGTTTGTACATCAAGAGGGAGATCAGATAGCCAGGTTGGAGCTCTGTCGAGAAAGGCCCGCTGCGCTTCATTAGTCCGACAGAATGGGGCCTGATAGGTAGATCTAGTTGCGCTTCTCGTCCTTTGAGGATTGATTACTGGGGTAAGGTGTTGTGTTGTTGGAGGGGTTAGACCCAGACACATCTTCTTACCTAGTGGGCACGTCTTGTACATGATCCTGCCACTAAGATTCAGGCAGCAGGTTTGGGTATACAGATTACAGGTGTGGGTGTACCTGTGAGCCCCAGAAACTAATCGGCAGGCCTTTCTGAGGGCAACCTTAATACGTTTAAGTGAAGTGTCAGTAGCTGCTCCATAAATGACTCTCCTATAGTCTACAAGAGAGCGAGGACAGAGCTGCTGACAGCAAGATGAAGTGCATCGGGGTAAGGCTGTGACAGTGTCTGTAGAGGAGCCCTATTCCAGTATTAACAGCTTTAGAAGTGTTTATATGGTCATTAAAGGATAAGGATATTGAGTCGTTTAACCTGGGCCCCTGCTCTCCCAGCCTTAGAATCACCTCCCCATCTGACTACACCTGGCCAAATTGCAAAGGACTTAAATTAGCCCATATGAATGCTAACAGCCTTAGACCCAAGGCTCATGAGCTAGAAGCCTGGGAGAATCTGTATTCTCCTGATGGCTTGCAGTAATTGAAACAAAGTTGACATCCTTGGCTACAACATGTTTAGGAGAAATTGCCCTGGTAACAAGAAGGGGAGGTGCGGGGGGTAATTTTATACACTAAGTCCTCTCTACTTGAACTGCCTCCCCAACTCCTGCTTCCTCACCAAGTAAATTGGTACTTATCAAAGTACTACTTGACAGTACTAAACCTCTCTTCATGAGGTGCAATTATAGCCCCCCCAATGGTCAAATCTGCTCTGGACAACCTCCTGGGTGGCCTAGGGGAGTCGCGCCACTGTGAAATAATCCTGCTTGGGGATTTTAACCTTAACTAGCTTCACAAGGGCCCCTGCACTTTCAAGAATTCTGTCAGTAACTCAAACCTACATATTGTTAGCCTGGCCCCTAGTGGTGGATGGGGGTCATCACAACAGGGACCATACACAGAAGGGAGTGACGGTAGGGCAGACACTCGGAGTGCGTGGCCCTGCCACTAGTGTCATTGCATGCCACTTCCTCCATGCCTGGGAACAACAGCAGGGAAAACAGGGCCAACTAGCAGGATGACACCAATCTCTCGTAGGACCCACACCCGGCTATCTGGGCATGTCCGAGCCATCTGGATCCTGTCTCGATGGGGCTTCGGGGGGACCCCGTTGACCCCACAAGGGGAGGCAAGCCCTAGGGAAAAAGCTGGACAGGTAAGTCCTGGAGGACACCGAGGTGACAGGGCTGGGGAGATCAGGGGATGGGGGCTGGCTGGCTGAAGACAGAAAAAACAGATTAACAAAAAAAAAAAAAAAATTTACACCACTGCATCAGTCAACCTACTCGGTTAAACCCCAAACAGGGGAATCGCTCCTTAATTGACTGGGTTCTAGTCAGCAGAACTGACCTTATCCAAGCATTTGGTACCTTCTCTGACTCCCTTGAATGACCACTCCCCGACAAACTGCATAGGGAGACTCAGTCTCCCAAAGGGTCCCCCTAGAATAATAACCTGTCAGATTTCTCTGCTCTGGGCTGCAATGCCTTTCTCAAAGACCTTGCCATGGTGAATCGGGAGGGCATTGGTCATTTATCCCCCCTTTCTACAAAGAAGGGTTACAAGAGCCTGTTCCAAATGGTTAATTTCCCCCCTCTGAAACCTCATAAATCAGAGGGATGAAGTTTGGCATGCATTTAGAACCACTGGCCACCAGCAAGACTGGACAGCATACAGGGAACTCAGGAACATTTGCAAATCCTCCTTGAAAAGGCCAAAGCCTCCTACCTAAAGGGCCTGCAAACCAGTAACTTGAACAATCAAAAGTGTTTTTTGGACGCAGGTAAATAGCCTTCTTAAGGGGTGGACTAATGTGCTGTAGTGAGAAATTCTGCACAATTCTATCTTGATTAGTGATCCCAAACAGATAGCTGAGGCATTTAATGTATACTTTACTGATCTCAGTACCTACAAGGACCCTTCTGCTATCTCCTCCCCTGGCTCATCTACTCAAGGAATGCACTCTAACTTTCACTTTAAGCTTGTCACCTGCAAAGAGATCCTAAACCAGCTCCTAAATATTAAGGCAGAAACATCCACGAGCCATGATAACCTTGAAACTCAACTCCCTAAAACTGGCTGCCTCTATTCTTGCTCCTCCACTGACTACGCTCTTTGACCTGTCACTGCTTCATGGTACACTCCCTCCCAAATGGAAGGTAGCATGTTGCCCAAGTGTACAAGGGCATAACTAGGAAACTGATTGAGAATGACTGTTCTATCTTTATTTTGTGCACTTTGGCTACATTACAAGACAAGCTAGTGTACAACCAATTGCTGACCTATATAGAAACCCACTCCTCGCTCAAGGACTTTCAGCATGGCTTCCGTATACATCATGGCACTGACTCAGCCCTGGCCCACTTTGTCACTGATGTCCTCCTTGCCACTGACCACTGTAACCACAGGGGGGCTATATTTGTTGACCTCACAATGGCATTCACTCTGATTAGTCATGACTTTCTACTGCTCAAACAGAAGAGCCTGGGTTTAGACCAGTTCTCCAGTCAGTGGTTCACCAACTAACTCATAGAGCATTAGGAGGGAGTCAAGTGGGGGGGTCATGGCCGGCCTGGTGGCACTGGGGGTTAAGGTACTAGATGCCTCACCTTGTGCCATGCCGACGACCCGGGTTCAGGAATAAGCCAGGGCCATCAGGGGTCAGCAGGGATTGGGAGGGATCGAGCGTCCGTTGGATGGCTCTACCTTCCCAGGGAGGGTGTAGGGACCATGTCACTCCTGAGTAATCCCTGGCAATGGCCAGAGGTAGCCAGGAACAAGGCGATGCTGCTGAATGGCACTGGGGGGTGGAGCTCGGCAGACGCTGGTCGTCTTTGCACGTCCAAGCTCCGTGGGGCAGGGACAAGAAAAAGTGAAAATCCCTGGCAACTGATAGGTGAAGGCAGGACCTGGTGCAAGAAACCGAGAATATCTCTGTAATGTCCTTGCCTCTCTGCACTGCCCCTCCCTTCCCCATTTGAAGAGCATCTCCACTACCCTACTCCCTGTCTGGCCAATAAGGCACTAATAAATTGTATCCCTAGTCTCAGGGATATACTTACCTAGAAGCCCGCTACAAGGTGCCGCCAGTCCTCCTCCCAGCCCCTCCTGGAGGTTCCACAGACCTTAACTACATCTGGCAAAATGGCCTTCTCGCAAAAGGCACTCTTGCTCCGGAACAATCACCTTGTCTCCATTCAAGAATTCTGTACCTAGCAAGCCTTCAAGGGGCTCCTGAAAGGGTGCCTAACCCTAAAGCCAAAGTGTGCATGTTTCCGCTGAGCCTACCCTCATCTCAGCTACTTACTTATTTCCCCTTGTCATCCTTGGAATTAGTCCTCTAAACCTAATTTGATGTACTGTTATATTGCACACTTCACCTTGTCTTGCTGATCTGTGTAAAGAATTTGCTACTTAATCTTGTTGATTCTTACTGTTGTGTTTGTAGTAATTACCATTGTCTCTAAATCCTCTATGTTGTTATCCATACCACTGTGAAAATAAAGTCATTTCCTGTGTTACTTATCCTATGTCCCTCCTGAAAAAAGGACAAAAGTTAGGCCTGGTGGTGCTGGAGGTTGAGGTGCTGGTCGCTACACCTCGTGCCACACCGGCGACCTGGGTTTGGGAATGAGCCTGAGTCACCAGGGGTCAGCAGGGACAAGAGAGGATCGAGCATTCAGAGGACTGCTCTCTTCTCCCAGGGAGGGAGGGTTTGTCGTCGTGCCCGCTGACTGCCCTCTGGCGGTGACCAAGGGGCAGTATGGGTTGGGAGGCATGTACTGAAGCCTTGCATTGGTAGGGGAGGTGGGTGGGCAGAAAAAGGTGGAAACAGAGCCTGTCAGGCTCCGTGATGGTACACCGCCGACCTTGGCAATTGGAATAGACAGAACACCAGGAGGAAGGAGCTACTGGTATAACTAAACTTCTCTACTGGGACTAAGAACTAGAACTCTTATACTGGGACCTTCAATTTAGGGTTAAAAAAAAAAAGAGCGTGTTTGTCAGAGTTAGTTGAAGTGAATTGTTATCTGTGTTATCTGTGTGCTTATCTAGGTGCTTGTCACAGGTATCCGAAGGGAATTGTTATCTGTTAAATTAACTAAGTGTAGAAAGATTTGCAAAGTAGGGGGAGTGGCTTAGCTAGAAGGAGCCAGGTTAAAACCAGATTTAAACACTGCCCTAGATAGCTTCTGCCAGAGAACAGACAGAACACCAGGAGGAAGGAGCTACTGGTATAACTAAACTGCTCTACTGGGACTATATTGCCTTACTTCCCTCCCCTTCACCCTAAACCAGTTCTACTTTTATAGGCACAGGATTTAACTGACAACAGGAACTTCCTGTTTGGGAGCAGGAAGTGAGTGATCACAGAGCCACCAAAGACTCACCATCTTAGAAGGGCAAGAGTAGCTCTCCGTCCACCCCCCCAGCTGCTGGAGGTCTGACTCTGAGCAAGTAAGGAGACTACTGAGAAATATTGGAACTTCTTGTCTCAGAACACGAAGATCAGGAGCTAAAAGGGCACAGAGGCAGTAAGTAGGGAGAGAAAAAAAAAAGGAAAAAAATAAACAAACAGAGGAAAGAGTAAGTATTCCAAACAACAGTTAGGGGGCCAGAAAAAAGACATGATGGGAGTGGTGCAGTGCAGTAGCTGTGGAGCAGCAGTCTTCCAGGAGACGTTCTAGAGGATGCAGTGTTGTCCCATCTGCAGGCACCTCTCTGGGCTGAGGGAGGAGGTTGCTCATCTCCAGACTGAGTTGGCCAGGATTTGAGGGACCTCCTCTCCCGCCCAGGGACCACCAGGGCCACTGCCGTTGCCTCAGAGGTTGCCAACAAACAGGAGCAGTTGGACCACAGTGGACTCAGGGAGGGTGAGGGTGGTGGAACAGAGGCGCATCGCTCCAGTTGTACCTCTCCACAATTTCTATGCCATTCTGGAAAAGTGTGGTTCCTCTATGGAGGTACCCACAGTGGAGACCAAGGAGGATGCTGGGAACCTACACAAGGGAGACCCACAGGAGGGTGGCATGGGATCCCACAGGGAAAGGAAACAACTCCTGGTGGGGGACTCCATTGTTAGGAAGGTAGAACTGGGAGAGGAAGGGGAGAGGGAGGTAGGGTGCCTGCCTAGCGCCATGGCTTGGAGGGACAAGGAGCGAATCCTCAGGATTGCAGGAGCAGCTGCACAGGGGAGGGAGCTGGATGTCATTGTCCACCTAGGGACAAACGATCTGGCTATGAAAGGGATCAGAGCAGTGCAAGAAGCATTTGTGTAGATGGGGAAGGGCCTTAGACAAATAGCACACATGGTAACCTTCTCGGAGGTGCTGCCTGTCTAAGGCACGGGTGAGGCTAGGGTGCTCCACACCATGGGATTCAATCAGTGGTTGAAAAACTGGTGGCAGAGCTCAGGGATTTGGCTTCATTGGGGACTGGGGGTCCACCTGGAGGGATGCAGGCCTATACTGGTGTGATGGTCTGCATCTGTCCAGGTGTGGAGTCAGGATCCTAGGTGATAGGTTTAAATACTTAATTGGCAAGCACATTTAAACTAGCCAAGGGGGGGTACTGGAAAGGAGCAGGGAAATCCTAGCCACCCCAAAAAAATCAGGGTACTAAGTGAGGTAGACACCAACATAGAGATGTCGATAGGCAGAAGCGCTGGGGTAAATGGAGAAAGTGACAAATGCAATAAGGACAGAGATGGGGCAAAAAGGGGTAAGGCCATCAAGAAATGGAGGTAATGAGTACCAATGCTTGTAGTCTGGGCAACAAGCTCCCTGAACTGATGGCCTTGATGGAAGAGGGATGCCTGGATATCATAGCAGTCACAGAAACATGGTACACAGAAAACCATGACTGGGATGTTAACATACCAGGGTACACAACCTACAGGAGAGACAGGGAGGGGAGAGGGGGGGAGTAGCTCTCTATGTAAGGGAATGGATAAAAGCAACTGAACAAATAAGTAAACAGGGAGGTGAGGAGGCACTGTGGGTCACCTTAGAGACTGGAAATGGCACCACAGTCCGCATAGGGGTTGTATAAAGACCCCCATGTCAGGGGGAGAGAATGGACAAGCATATGACAGAAGGCATACTTAGGATGGCGGAGAGATGGGGGCGCTGTGGAGCCCGAGCTAGTGGCAGCAAAAATCGATAGCTCCCTGATGAACTCCTATAAAACTTAAAAACTTATTAATTTTGGACATTTTATCGTCAAAAGACATTCACCATCGGATTTGGGAAGGCCGGAACACCAAAATGGGCAACCCTTGTAAAGATCGTGCTGGTGCTGGGGGTGGAAAATCCTCTGGTTTAATACGACCCGTGCGGACTGGCCCAGAGACACAGGCCTCCTCTCAGCCTGACACCGAAGAAACTATGACATCCATTGGGCTCGAATTGCAGAGAATAATCTCTTCTGTTGCCGACCTGAGCTCCAAGACAGATTCATTCAATACTAGAATTAATGCTGTGGAAAAAACGGTGGAGACCATACAAACAGAAATGTGTGATGTAAAACGGAAAACCGATTCAATGTCTGCAGCCTCTTTGCTCTTGATAAAAGAAAACTCTCACCTTAAAGCCAGACTGGAAACAATCGAAAATCAAATCCGGTCATCCCACATCAGGATTCTTGGCCTGCCTGAGGGGACTGAGGAGGATTACCCCCTCATGTTTTTACAAGAATGGTTTCAGGAGAAGTTGATGCCAGATGACCAAGCTATCACTATTAACTTACAAAAAGCCTAGCGAATTACTCCCAGGGGTTATCGGGAGGACTCTGAAACCCCACGTACTTTGCTGGTAATAATTGATGGCATCGGAACACGAGACAAAATACTTCGATTGGCAAGACAAGCTGGCCCGATTATGCAGGATGACCGTCCGGTCTATCTTTTTCCAGACATCAGTTACGCCACACGGGAGAGGCATAAACGATTTGAGGGGGTTCGTAAGAAACTCTGGGAGGCCGCGATTACCCACGCGGTAGTATTTCCAGCACGACTCAGAGTGGTGTTTGAGGGCAAAGTCTGGATGTTCTCAGACCCTGGGGAAGCAGGCAAGTGGGCTTCTCGGATTGCAGAAAAATGGAGAAAACACTCCTGAATTACCAGTACAGACAACACTGATCTGGATGAGACTGAAGGGGATTGACTTTAATCTTAAACAATCGTTGATTATACCCCTGGTTCTTTGTAGCATAATGAGAGAGATAATGCTGAGACCTTAAACATCGATTGCCATCTAAGTAGTCTAGGGCTACTTTGCAATAAGTAAAGACTGGGCAAAAATTCTGCAATACTATCTAGTTTATGTTGTATGTTATTATTTAACAAATATCTCAGCAACGTTTTAAAGCTAGACTCTGCATTTCCCTATGTAGTAGATCAAAAGGGTTGCTTTAAATAACATCTGTTACTGTTAACTTAGTCCAGACCAGTGGTATCCTCTTAGTTTGCTTACGTTTTGACGATGTTGGTTTTGCTGCTTAATAAAACTAGTTTATGGATACTTGAAGGGATATAGAGCGACGCCATTACTCCCATGTGGGAGGGTAAATACCGGACTACCTACTCGGACTTTTAGTATTCGAGTTAGTTGCTCTGCTCGTGGGCTCGCTCAACAGCTTTAAATCTTCTTCTATAATTATAGTAATGTATTTTAGTATTACCCTCACATGAGGTATCAAAATATCCAGGACACACACATCCTTGTATTAAGGAGTCATTTGACTCTCTGTGGTTTTGTGAAGATGTATTTTGCTTGTCTTGAATAGGAGTTAAGCATCTGCTGTATAACTGATGAAAATCATACAAAATAAAGTATAAAAAAAAGGATGGCAGAGAAAGGGGAGATACTGTTGATGGGGGACCTTAATATGCCAGATGTTAACTGGTGCACCTTTGCTGCAGACACATCCAAAAGCAGGGCCATTCTTGATGCCCATCAGGTGGCATGCCTCAGACAGCTAGTTTTGGAACCTACTCATGAGGGAGCAATCTTAGGCCTCATACTCTCAAATGGGGACTGTCAGAGGATCTCAGATCTAGAAGTAGGTAGCCATTTGGGAACAAGTGACCACCAAATAGTGTGGTTCACGATAAACTCAGCTACAGAGTCAAGTCATACAAAGTGAGGGTTCTGGACTTCAGGAGGTCTGACTTTGCCAAGATGGGAGAGTGCCTTAGAAAGGCACTAGCAAACAGGATAGAAGGACGGGTGGAGCAACAATGGGGAAATATTAAAACTGCCATCACAGAGGCAACAAGCCTTTGTGTGAAGCACATAAACAATTCAAAACGAAAGAAAAAGCCACTATGGTTCTCAAAAGAGGTGGCAGAGAAGGTTAGGGAGAAACAGATAGCATTTAGGAAGTATAAGGAAACACAGAAGAAAAAATTACTCACCTTAGTAATGTTGTTTCTTCTAATGGAGTCTTGCTATATTATGACATATGCAGTGAGTCCCAACCTTCGAACTGCTCCGGAGGTGAAAGAGTTAACTTTCCATGCCAGGCATGGAACTTTGAGCTCTAGCTCCGCTGAAACTCTGTCTGTTGTTCTTCAAACTCAAACTGTCAGATTTTAACGAGCTAAACTCACTGAGGTCCTGTGTGGAAGCTGTAAACCTACACTAGCCAACTGGCTACTAAACATAACAACACATTTTTCTGGTCCTAAAACAAAGACTCAAGTCAGGAGACCCAAAAATGAAAAACACAACACCAATTCACCCCAAAAAGGATGGGTGAAACAACAAGGTGGGCATCTACTAAGTGCCAACACTGCACTGCCCACCCACATCCCAAAACAAAGGTTCTGAGACGGTCAGGGGGGAGGTCATAATATAGCAAGACTCCATTAGAAGAAACAACATTACTAAGGTGAGTAATTTTTTCTTCAAACAACATGAAGTCTTGCTATATTATGACATATGCAGACTACACAGCAGTACCTCCATGGAGGAGGGACAGAACCTACTTAGGAAATAGGCTCTGAAGCACAGCTGTGCCAAACCGAGCATCACTCCTAGCCTAGATGTCCAGGGAGTAATGCTTGGTAAAAGTATGAACTGTTTTCCAGGTAGCTGCTTGACATATCTCTAGGATAGGGATGTCCCTGGCAGCAGCCAGAGAAGCAGCTGTACCTCTGGTAGAGTGAGCCCTCAGGCCTGAGGGAGGAACCTTACCCAGTTTTTCATAACAAAATTGGATACAAGAGACAATCCACCTGACAATGGATCTTTTAGTGGCAGGTTTCCCTTTACTAACCTCACCATAAGTGAGGAACAGCTGGAGGGAGTCAAACCTGTGACTCTAGGTACGTTCTATGTAGTAACTAAGGGCCCTTTTGACATCTAAACTGTGCAGTCTCCTCTCGCCAGAGGAGGAATGGTCAGTGAAGTACACAGGGAGAGACATAGATGGATTAAGGTGGACATCTGAAACCACCTTAGACAAGAACTTCCTGTTAGTCCTGAGGACCACCTTATCCCTATGAAAGGAGATAAAATCAGGCTCCACCGACAAGGCTTGTAATTCACTTATGCGTCTGGCAGAAGTGATGGCTACCAAGAACACAGTTTTCCAAGTCAAGTACTTAAGCTCTGCTGAAGACAAGGGCTCAAAAGGGGGTTGCATGAGCTGGGCAATGCAAATATTGAGATCCCAGGCAGGGGCAGGGTCCCTGAATGGGGGACTGGTGTGAAGCAACCCCTTGAAAAACTTGGAGAATACAGGATGAGCTGAAAGAGAAGAGGGCTTACCTGCTGATAAGAAAGCAGAGACGGCTGCCAGGTGCACTTTTAGGGTAGCTGGTCTCAGCCCCAAGTTATTTAAGTGGACCATATAATCCAGGACTGTGGGCAAGTCAGCAGATTCTGAGGAAATATGCATTCCAGAGCACCATATGGAAAATCTCTTCCATTTGGAATTATAAGTAGCCCTGGTGGAAGGCTTCCTAGAAGCCTTAAGAATATCCATTACACCTTGGGAGAGGTGTAGGTCATCAAACTCTAACTCTTCAAGAGCCAGGCCTTGAGATTGAGAGATTTGAGGTTCGGGTACCAAACTCTCCCCTGAGCGCAGGTTAACAGGTTGTGATTCCTAGGAAGAGACAGGGGAAGGTGGACTGCTAATGACAGTAGGAGTGGGTACCACGGCTGTCTGGCCCAATCTGGAGCAATCAGGATCATCTTGCAGGGCTGAGATCTGATTTTAACTAGAACTTTGAACAGGACAGGGAAGGGGGGAAAGGCATAGAGAAACTTCCCCTCCCAACTGAGAAGGAAGGCATCCAGAGGGACTGAGCCCAACACTGGGGACCTGCAGCAAAAAAGGGGAAGTTGGTGATTGTCTGGGGCTGCAAAAAGATCTATCTGCGGGATGCCCCATCTGGCAAAAACTACCTCCAAGACAAGAGGATCCAGTGACCATTCGTGATGGCCCTGGGAAATCCTGCTGAGAGCATCTGCCAGGACATTGTCCTTGCCTGGGAGGTGAACTGCCATAAGGGAGGTGTTCAGTGAGTAAGCCAGAGACCACAATTTCATTGCTTCGGTGCACAAAGCCGTAGACCGAGTGCCTCCTTGCTTGTTGATGTACCACATTGTGGTGGTGTTGTCTGTTCTGACCTGAATAACTTTGTTCTGAACAGATTTGCAAAAAACTTGAAGTGCTAGAAAAACTGCTCTGAGTTCCAACAGATTGATGTGGAGCAGAGATTCCTGAGGGGACCACAATCCCTGAGTAGTGAGGTCGCCCATGTGAGCTCCCACCCCAAGAGGGATGCATCTGTAGTAAAATTAAGGAGTGAGACTGAGGGGCAAAGGGACCCCCTGTATTGCTCTGGTCCTGCCACCACTGTAGGGCCTGGATCAGGGTTCGAGTCACTGGGATCAATTTGGTTAGAGGGTCCCTCCTTTGAGACCAAAAGGCTCTCAAATGGAAGTGGATGTCCCTCATCTGAAATCTTGCTCCCTGCACTACTGCTGTAGAAGCAGCCATGTGTCCCAGGAGCTGCAGAAAATGCCTTGCTGGTCGAGAGACCTGCAGGGTGAATGAGGAGGCCAGAGAGACCAGGGTCCTTGCCCTGTCCAAAGGAAGGAAGGCTCTGGCTTCCTCTGTGTTCAGTTCTGTGCCTATGAAGGTGAGGAGCTGGACAGGCTCTAGAACTGACTTTGGAAGATTCGGAAGGAAACCTAGAGAAGTAAGCAGTTGCTGAGTTATCTGAAGATGTAACTTGACTTGGTCTGGAGACTGGCCTACTATGAGCCAGTTGTCCAGGTAAGGAAAGATGGCAATTTTTTGCCTTCTTAGGTAGGCAACTGCTACTGCCAGGCATTTTTGTGAATACCCTTGGAGAAGAGGTGAGGCCAAAGGGCATTGCTCTGAACTGGTAATGGCCTGAGGGCAGCTCAATTTCGATGGGAGCTTCTGATGAGAATATGGAATTAGGTATCCTTGAGGTCCAGGGACGCTAGTCAGTCCCCTGGCCTTAGAGAGGGTAGAATAATTCCCAGAGTCACCATTCTGAATTTTGGTTTTAAAAGGTGCTTGTTTAAGTATCTGAGATCCAGGATGGGCCACCATTCTCCTGTCTTTTTTGGGGTAAGGAAGTACCTGGAGTACAATCCTTTGCCGTGGTGTAGGGGTGGAACCCTTTCCACGGCTCTGAGAGCCAGGAGGGTAGAGACTTCTGCTTCTAGGGCAAGTGCCTCTGATGGACTTGCAGGTGGAAAGGATCTGGTTCTCATCTTTGGAAATTTTTTGAAGCTGAGAACCAGTCCCTGGTTTACTACTTCCAGGACCCACTTGTCTGATGTTAGAGACTTCCAGTCCTGGACAAAGTAAGCCAGCCTGCCCCCTACTGGTAGTTGAGAATCGGCCCTGGCCACCCCATCAGGGTGCCTGTTTGGCAGGGGCTTTAGGCTGAGGGGTGGAAGCAGGCCTGCTTGTACCCCGTCTGCCTCTCCCTCTACAGAACCCTCTCTGGGCGTAAGCTGAAGAGGAGGCCTGGGCTTGGTAAAAAGGCCAATGAAAAGGCCTGCCCCTGCCCCTGGAAGGCTGCCTTTGAGGAGTGGCCTGCCTTTCCTTGGCCTGTGCACTCCTATAGGTGGTCCTATACTCATCCATTTTCTTCATGTAATTCTCTATCTACTCCCCAGAGAATTATCCACAACAGGAAATCCATGGCCTTAGTCTGGGTATCCTGTGACAGGCTAGTACATCTGAGCCAAGCCATTCTGCGAAGTGCCACAGATGTAGCCATGACTCTTGACGACACATCATTAGAGTCCACTGCAGCATGGAATTGCACCTTAGATGCCTCAATACCATCAGCAGCCACCTGCTCCAGCTCCTTGGCAGCTGGCCGGGGACCCTGTTTTGCTAGAGCCAAAACAGTATCCCATCTGGATTTCTGGTATCTAGCAACATAAGCCATATAATTTGCCTGTCTGAGTCCCAAGGATGCTGCCATGTACTGTTTCTTTGCCATGGCATTAATCCTCCTAGAATCCTTGTCAGGGGGGTGTGAAGCCAAGGGAATATTTGCCTTGTCACAGGCTGCAGCCTGCACTACCCCAACATGGCAGCATTGTTGTGTAAGGAACTCCGTATCACAGCCTGACAATGTGTACCTCTTGTCCATTCTCTTATCCACAGGAGGTATAGCGTGAGGAGTTTTTAGAATTTTTACTGTCTGTTTCCCAAAAGATTTATGCAAGGGAATAGACAGTCTCCTAGACTCTGGGATATCCATCATTTCCACATAGTCAGGCTCCTCTTGATCATCCACAGCTTCCTCCATAGGAAGCTGGAGGGTTTCAGCCACTTTATTTGCAAAACATAAAATGAGAAGGGGACTCAGAAAGCCTAGGAGGAGACACTCCTGAAGGTCTGTCTGGGGAGATGTCCGGTTCAATGGGCACATCCAGACTTTCAAATCCACATTCACTCTCCTCATACTCCTCTTCCCCCTCCTCCAGTTCATAAAATTCCTCTAAATCATACTCTTGAACTGGCGGAACCGGCAGAACCGTATGCTTACCTGATGGTGCCGGTTCGGTCAGAACCGGGGAAAGCGACTGGACAATCTTAATCGCTTTGGCTATTTCCTCAGCGGTTGGAGAGGAAGTTTTTGGCTCCACACCAGCTGATTTCATAGTCCTTTTTGCTGGAACCAACTTCTCCGAGTCGGCTCTCCTTTTGCCTGAGGAAGTCTCGCCCTGATCAGTGGGCACTCCCTCCGGTTCGGTTGAAACCGAACCGGGCTGGCCATCCGGTTCAACGGACTTTTTGGCCTCCCTTTCCCTGAGCCTACCAACTCTCTTTTCCAGGGTAGCTGCAGGAAAATTTTTACAAATCTGGCAGTCTGCATTGAGGTGGTCAAACCCCAGACAATAAACACAGGTGGTGTGGGAGTCAGCCTTAGCAAAGACTTCCCCACAGACACTGCAGTGTTGAAACCCAGTGGGCCCGGTTTTTCTTTTGGGTTTCTCAGACATAGTGCCAGTCCTAACCAAACTTGCCTGTTTATGGCAATCCGCCAAGCAAGACCCTCTTATCAGTTCCCAACCGTGTCATGGGTCATGGAAAAAAATGTAATAAAATCCGTTTTTTAGAACCGATAAGAACCGGTAACCACACTCTAAAGGACAGATTAATATATTTTAAACAACCTGATTGGTTCAAACCGAACCGATAAACCGTTTACAAGTTCCACGCAGAAGAATAAATGTAAAACCTATCTAGTACTCACAAATACCACAGACAGAGCTTGAACCGACCGGTTGCGGTTTAAATTCAGTCAAAAAAACGAGAAAATAATACTTTGACAAAATGAACCGAGCAGAAGGAGAAATCTCCGGAACAACTGTTCAGTGAGGCGGAGTAAAGAATCTGACAGTTTGAGTTTGAAGAACAACAGACAGAGTTTCAACCGAGCTCGAGCTCGAAGTTCCATGCCTGGCATGGAAAGTTAACTCTTTCACCTCCGGAGCAGTTCAAAGGTTGGGACTCACTGCATATGTCATAATATAGCAAGACTTCATGTTGTTTGAAGGAGCAGGACAGAGAACTGTACCAGTTAACGCAGAAGGAAGCAGGGAGGGTAGACAGAATAGCAAACGCCCAAACTGAGGAAAAGAGAGCCAACTCGGTTAAGAAGGAGGATAAAACCTTTTATAGGTATATCAGAGAACATAGAAAGACAAAGGGAGGGATAGCGAGGCTGAATAGAATGGATGGTGGGTGGGCAGAGAGCGACAGTGAAAAAGCAGGGATACTGAATAAATATTTCTGTTCAGTATTCACAAAAGAGGAAGTGGGGGAGGTGCCTAATCGAATTAACAGAAGCACTCTGGAGAGGTGGTCGATCCCAGTTCTTTCACAGAAGAAAGGGTTCTGAAAGAACTCCTAAAACTGAAGGTGGACAAAGCAATGGGGCCAGATGGAACTCACCCCAGAATTCTAAAAGAATTAAGGAGAGAACTAGTGACACTACTGACTACCCTTTTTAACAAATCATGGGAGGATGGTGTGGTACCTGAGAACTGGAAGAAGGCTGATGTGACTCCCCTTCACAAAAGTGGGACCAAGACAGAGGCAGGAAACTACAGACCTGTCAGTTTGATCTCTGTGGTAGGGAAAGTGATGAAATCACTTCTGAAGGAGAGAATTGTTGAGTAGCTAGAGGCCAGTGGGGCACAGGACCCAAGGCAGCATGGGTTCACAGCGGGAAGGTCATGTCAGACAAATCTAATTGATTTCTCTGACTAGGTGACCAAAGTAGTAGAACAGGAAGGGGCTGTGGGCTGTGGACATGGCCTACCTAGACTTTAGCAAGGCATTTGGCACAGTCCCACACAAAAGATTAATAGTCAAATTAACCAGCCGTGGAGCGGGTCCCAGGGTGGTAGCCTGGGTAAAACATTGGCTGGACAACAGGACGCAGAAGGTAATTGTAAATGGAGTCCACTCTGAAGAAAGAGGGGTTACTAGTGGGGTACCGCAGGGTTCAGTACTGGGTCCAGTCCTTTTTAATGTCTTTATAAGTGACATTAGGACCATTCCCTAATAGTTTCCTTTGGCTATCACAATACAGTCTTAAGGATCAGTGTTAGTACCCAGCAACTCAGATGTCACCAGGCTCAAGACCAGACTGGCCCCACCTTCTGCTGCTCAGCCTCATAGGAGGAGGAGGAGGAGAGGCCCGTCTGATACCTAAATGACAGAAGCTTATCATGCTCTGGGTGAGACAGAGGTGACTTTTTTTATATATACACAATAGATTTTTATGGTCTTTTTCTCCCATCCCCATGCACTGGGCATGCTGACAGGTGTGGAGGCGAACGCACACCATGCCTTGAGGTGCCCACCCAATACCCTGCCGCCCCCTCCTGCCTACACTACCCACCGGACCTCCGCCTGGTGGGAGCGGAACTATGATTGGGGTAGTGACAACCACCCAGGGAGAAGAGAGCTGCCTTTCGACTGCTCAATCCTGCTCCCTCCCCTTCCCCGCCTGCTCTCTGACAGCCTGAAGTCATTCCCGAACCCAGGTTGCTAGCGTAACATAAAGTAAGGCATCCAGTCCCTCAACCCTCACGCCACTGGGCTGGCTGACAGATGTGACTCTTGGAGTAAGAGAAACTCGACTCTTGTCTTTCTGAGTCAGGTTATCATTTAACTATGTTTTGCTGGATTGGTGAGGCCATTTATACTGTGTGATACCACCAGCGTACCTGCATTAGCCATGAGGGGCAGTACCAACTGGTCATTTAGTGACGCAGGAGTTGTATAAACAAGCATTTGTCAATGATGAATGTTCGCCACTGGTATTGCTGTTTTACCGGGTCTTGATTGTACACATTTTGATTGCCTATGCTGTGGACCAGCATTTGGCTCCCAAGTGTATAACTCTGGATTTATCCACACTGAACTGCATCTCACATTACCTTCCAGTCCCCTAGTTTTCCTACTTCCCCTCTGCAACCAGTCATGCTTCTCACTATTAATGGATCTATTTTTGGGCCATCTGCAAATGTTTAAATGATTAAATCTGACATCTCTTCCCATCAATGAGATTGTTAATAAACATAGTAATAACAGTTGTCCCAGCATTAATCAAAAGGGTACCCCACTGTCACCTGCCTCAAATCTGAGACACAACCAGTTATTAATATCCTGTTTTCTCTTGCTTAGCCAGTTTCCTATTTCAGTTCCCCTGCTATGCTATGATTCCTAATCTGTTTACCAGCTTCCCATGTGTATTGCTGTCATATGCTGCACTAAAATCCAGACACATAGTTTACACAGTTTCCATATTGTCCACCCTCCTAGACACTTGCTCAGAGGAGTTAGACTGGTGAGTTCTCCAGCACACAACCCATGCTAGTTTTATATAACCATTATTATGAGCTTGTATTAACTGGATGGGTATTGCTCTCTCTCTGATAATGACTGCACTACTTTTCATGACACTACTGTCAAACCAACTGGGTCTGTCTCTCAGACTGCGGCGTAGCAGTCTCGCCAAGTTGCCCAGTGAAATCTGACAGTGACATCAGTCAAATCTGGGGAGGGGCCAATCACGGCCGCTGTCAGGCAACACTGCTGCTGGGCTAATTCCATTGCTGAGCCTGCCAAGCCTGCCACTGAACACTAGCGCCTGAGCTAAGAATGAGTTACAACAGGAGGAGCCGCAAACTGGAGGCAGATCGCCCTCTCTGAATCCAACCGGAGCATAGTGACAGCCACAACTTTGTCGGCAGACAAGTGATAAGCATTTAACTGGGGTGGGTGGGTGTTGTCAAATAGGCATGGAATGCAAAGGGTGGGAGGTGTTTCAAGCGCTGAGGTGGAAGGGGAAGGGCAGCCGGGCCAGCAAGCATCCCCACTGTGGCTGAAGAGCAAAACAAGCTAAACAGCTGGGTGGGGGGACACACCAAAAACTCAACTGGCAGCACTTTAACCCAGGGCCATTTGCAAGACACTTGGGGCACTGGCCTCTCTGGCCCTGGGCTAAGGACGCCCCTGGACATCAATGGACGTTTTTCTTTGCTACAGGGTGTAAGTCCTCAGCTGACTGATAATGACAGATCAGCTGGGCGATGTTATGTAAATCAAAGGAAAGAGCCGGCCTATGATTGGGTTGACTCTTTCTTTTGAAATACACAAAGTTTCCGCTAAGCAAGCCGAGAATACTGTCATGATCAGCCTGGCTGATGATTGGTATGATACTTACAATCCCCTTGCAGACCACTCTGCATTGGACGGACAGTGTCACACCCCTCAAAAGCACTTTCACAGCAAGATGTTCACTGCACGTGCGTGCGGGGTGAACATAAAAAGGATTGCGGTGGGTTAGAGATAATCCAAGGGCTGGGGCATCTGCTCGCTGTACTACTCCAGGCACCAAGCTTGGTTTAAACAAAACAAACTAGTGTGTTATCTGCACAACAATGAATGAAACAGGTAAACATGCACCTCCAAGGTAGAAGACCTGATTCAGAAGTTCTCTTTTCTCCTCCTCGAACCCCTTTCCTACCCAACTTGGGCCCAGATCAGAGAGCAAGGTGAAGTATGCCCCTCCTTTAAGAACAGCCACTCATAGAAACATAGACTTTGACAGCAGATAAGGACTGCTTGGCCCACCTAGTCTGCCCATTTCCCTACCTAGAGGATAAGCTGCAGATCCTATTTACCCAACAGCCTATTTCTTCCTACCCCCCACAAAAATTGCCTTATGTCTGTCCCATGCATTCTTGAATTCTCCCACAGTTTTAGACCCCACAGCCTCCTCAGAAAGGCTGTTTAATGCGTCCACCACCCTCTCTGTGAAAAAATACTTCCTCACATTGCCCCTGAGCCGTCTCCCCTCTATCTTCAAATTGTGTCCCCTTGTTCTTGCACATCTCTTTTTCTGAAAGATGCTACCCGCTTGGACTTTGTTGATTTCACTGAGGTACTTAAACATTTCTATCATGTCCCCCTTCTCCCTCCTTTCCTCAAGGGTATACATATTAAGCTCCTTTAGTCTCTCCTCGTATGGCTTCTCTTGCAGACCTTGCACCATTTTAGTTGCCCTTCTCTGAACTGCCTCCATCCTGTCTATGTCTTTGCGGAGATGAGGTCTCCAGAAATGGACGCAGTACTCCAGATGGGGTCTCACCAACTGTCTGTACAGGGGGATAACAACTTCCTGTTTTCTGCTGGTGATGCCTCTCCCTATACATCCCAGTATCCCCCCAGCCCTCCCTACCACCTTCTCACATTGCTTGCTAACCTTAAGGTCATCTGATATGATTACCCCCAGGTCCCTTTCCATTTTTGTTGTTGTTACTACCACCCCCCCCCCTCACCCCACTGTGTAATCTTCCCTTGGGTTTTTGTTTCCCAGGTGCATTATTTTGCACTTCTTTGCATTGAATCCAAGCTGCCATACTTCTGACCATTCCTCCAACCTTGCCAAGTCCCTTCTCATCCTTTCCTTGATGGGATTCATCCCAGAATTCTAAAAGAACTAAGGGTAGAACTAGTGACACCACTGACTACCCTCTTTAACAAATCATGGGAGGATGGGGTGGTACCCGAGGACTGGAGGAGGGCAGATGTGATTCCCCTTCACAAAAGTGGGAGCAAGGCAGAAGCAGGAAACTACAGACCTGTTAGTTTAACCTCAGTGGTAGGAAAATGATGGAATCACTTCTGAAGGAAAGAATTGTTAAATATCTAGAGGCCAGAGGGCACAGGACCCAAGGCAGCATGGATTCTAGCGGAAGGTCATGCCAGACAAATCTGATAGATTTATTTGACTGGGTGACCAAAGTAGTTGATCAGGGAGGGGCTGTGGACATGGTCTACCTAGACTTTAGCAAGGCATTTGACACAGTCCCACACAAAGATTAATATACAAGTTAGCCAGCCTGGGAGTGGGTCCCAAGATGACAGCTTGGGTAAAAATTGGCTGGAGAATAGGACACAGAGGTAATAGTAAATGAGTCCACTCTGAAAAAGGGAGTTAGTAGTGGGGTACCACAGGGTTCAGTATTAGGACCGGTCCTCTTCAATGTCTTTATAAGTGACATTGCAGAGGGACTGGAAGGAAAAGTATGTCTCTTTGCAGATGACACAAAGATCTGCAACAGAGTTGATGCACAAGGTAGAGTGGAAAAGATGAGAAGGGACTTGGCAAGGTTAGAGGAATGGTCAAATGTATGGCAGCTTAGATTCAATGCTAAGAAGTGCAAGGTAATGCACCTGGGAAACAAAAACCCAGGGGAAGAGTACACAATGCGGGGTGAGATACTAACAACAACAAAAATGGAAAGGGACCTGGGGGTAGTCATATCAGATGACCTAAAGGTGGGCAAGCAAAGTGAGAGGGCAGCAAGGAGGGCTGGGGGGGATACTGGGATGCATAGGAGGCATCACCAGTAGAAAACAGGAAGTTATTATCCCTCTGTACAGACAGCTGGTGAGACCACATCTGGAGTACTGCGTGCAGTTCTGGAGACCCAATCTCCGCAAAGACATAGACAGGATGGAGGCTGTCCAGAGGAGGGGAACTAAAATGGTGCAGGGTCTGCACCGGAAGACATATGAAGAGAGACTAAGGAGCTTAATATGTATAGCCTCGAGGAAAGGAGGGAGAGGGGACATGATAGAAACTTTCAAGTACCTCAAGGGAATCAACAAAGTCCAAAGAGGTAGCATCTTTCAAAAAGGTATGCAAGAACAAGAGGGCACAATTTGAAGATAGAGGCTCAGAGGTAATTGAGAAGTATTTTTCACAGAGGGGTTGTGGATGCATGGAGCGGCCTTCCGGAGGTTTTGAGTCAAAATCAGTGGTGGAATTCAAGCATGCATGGGACAGTCATAAGGCAATTCTAGGGTGTGGGGGTAAGAAGAAGTAGGCTGCTGGTTAACTAGGATCTGCAGCTTATCCAGTAGGTAGGGAAATGGGCAGACTGGGTGGGCCAAGTGGTCCTTATCTGCCGTCAAATTCTATGTTTCTATGTTTTCTATGTTTCCATGCCTCCTTGAGTATCAACTCTGTTACAGATCATTGTGTCATCTGCAAAGAGGCATACTTTTCCTTCCAGTCACTCTGTAATGTCACTTATAAAGACATTAAAAGGACTGGACCCAGTACTGAACCCTCACGGTACCCACTAGTAACCCCTCTTTCTTCAGGGTGGACTCCATTTACAATTACCTTCTGTGTCCTGTTGTCTAGCCAATGTTTTACAGGCTACCACCCTGGGACCACTCCCGGCTGGTTAATTTGACTATTAATCTTTTGTGTGGGACTGTGTCAAATGCCTTGCTAAAGTCTAGGTAGGCCATGTCACAGCCCTCCCTGTTCTACTACTTTGGTCACCCAGTCAAAGAAATCACTTAGATTCAGTCTGACATGACCTTCCCGCTGTGAACCCATGCTGCCTTGGGTCCTGTGCCCCACTGGCCTCTAGCTACTCGACAATTCTCTCCTTCAGAAGTGATTCCATCACTTTACCTACCAGAGGTCAAACTGACAGGTCTGTAATTTCCTGCCTCTGTCTTGGTCCCACTTTTGTGAAGGGGAATCACATCTGCCTTCCTTCAGTCCTCAGGTACCACACCATCCTCCCATGATTTGTTAAAAAGGGTAGTCAGTGGTGTCACTAGTTCTCTGCTTAATTCTTTTAGAATTCTGGGGTGAATTCCATCTGGCCCCATTGCTTTGTCCACCTTCAGTTTTAGGAGTTCTTTCAGAACCCTTTCTTCTGTGAAAGGACTGGGATCGACCCCCATCCAGAGTGCTTCTGTTCACTAGATTAGGCACCTCTCCACCTCCTCTTTTGTGAATACTGAACAGAAGCATTCATTCAGTATCCCTGCTTTTTCACTGTCCCTCACTGCCCACCCAACATCCATTCTATTCAGCCTCACTATCCCTCCCTTTGTCTTTCTACGTTCCCTGATATATCTATAAAAGGTTTTATCCTCCTTCTTAACCGAGTTGGCTAGCTTTTCCTCAGTCTGGGCCTTTGCTATTCTGACTACCCTCTCTGCTTCCTTCTGCCATAACTCATGCAGTTCTCTGTCCTGCTCCTTCAGTGTTTCCTTAGACTTCCTAAATGCTATCTTTTTCTCCCTAACCTTCACCACCACCTCTTTTGAGAACCATAGTGGATTTTTCTTTCATTTTGATTTGTTTATTTGCTTCACACAAAGGCTTGTTGCCTCTGTGATGGCAGTTTTGATATTTCCCCATTGTTGCTTCACCCCTCCTTCTAGCCTGTTTGCTAGTGCTTTTCTAGGGCACTCTCCCATCTTGCCAAAGTCAGCCCTCCTGAAGTCCAGAACCCTCACTTTTGTATGGCTTGACTCTGTAGCTGAGTTTATCGTGAACCATATTATTTGGTGGTCACTTGTTCCCAAATGGCTACCCACTTCTAGATCTGAGATCCTCTCCCTGTCCCCATTTGAGAGTACGAGGTCTAAGATTGCTCCCTCATGAGTAGGTTCCAAAACTAGCTGTCTGAGGCATGCCATCTGAAGGGCATCAAGAATGGCCCTGCTTTTGGATGTGGCTGCAACAAAGGTGCTCCAGTTCACATCTGGCATATTAAGGTCCCCCATCAACAGTATCTCCCCTTTCTCTGCCATCCTAAGTATGCCTTCTATCATATCCATGCAGAGAGCTCTAGGATGGTATGGCCACCTCAGGCCTGTAAGTCAATTACACGGCTTCCAGCCAGACATCTCAAGTCTGATTCCTCCCCTGAACCATTCCCTCAAAACTTTAGTGATGTGAAAAGGTACACTCATGCCCCAGCTGATAAAAATTAACACTAGTGTCCTGTCCCTTATGTCAAGGACTGTATGAAAGTGTAGTCCAAATAACTATCCAGGGCTTCCTGTAAAATAAAACATATACAGGGCATTACGTAAACATCCTAAGGCTGCTGAATGAGTAGAAAGAGATATTAGCACCCACAGTACAAATTATGGCATTGGATACCTTACAAACAACCTCTCAACTTTGCTGCATCACTAAGTCTCTGCCTGGTGCTGCGGTATACAGCACCAAGGAGGAGCACCTACCAGGGTCAGAAGAGCAATGAATAATCCATTAAGAGAAGTGCAGTTGCCCGCCAAGGCTGCAGCAGCAGAGCCCTACAGCTGACCTAGTTTCCCAAGCTTCCATAGGGCCATACCACTGCCCCCCCCCCACAAACTCCCCCTAATCCTGAGCCCCCAACCCCTAAAAGTGCCCCCATCAATAGCTGAAACAGTGATATCACATTGTAGATTAGACAAGTGTACTTAACTGGTGGGTAGTAAATTAATGCGCAGATTAAAGTAACAGAAGTTACTGCTCTTCAGTGCTAAGAATAGTAATATCCAAAGAGAACAAATGAGGCATAGCCCTCCAATATGGAAGCAGGTTTTCGGAGACTAAAAACAGTCAAAGACATCTGTGTGTGAATGTTACACGCAACTCAACACCAAACTGGTGGGAGAGGTAGGTCAGTGATCACAGTTACAAGAGTTATTCTCTCTGGAATAAACTCAAACAAAGGCATGCTGGCCCTTTGTCAAAAGTTACATCCTTGCAGTAGAAGAACAGTACCTGCCCAGTAAGTATCCAGCCAATAAGTACACTAAGATTTAACATCTGCTTCCTTTGTTGTTCCCCAGCTCTTGTAGTATCCGGCAAATATCCTGAAGAGCCACATCTAAATTGCCAAACTTTTTAACCTTGTGCCCCATGCTGTGGCCTCTGTATGTGGTGCTGCTCATTTCAGGGGTTGTCCCTGTTGATATGAAAGCAGCCAGCCTCTCTCTTTAAGTGTAGCTTCAATTTTCTGGTGAGTTGTGTAACCCCAGGTGGCGCTATCCCAGGGGCTACTACCCCTGCCTGCTTGACTACTGACAGGTTGAGGGGGCCTATGTTTTATGGCGGGTGCCTCTACCCAGAGGTCAGGGTTTGTACTGGTTAGACTAGCTTGGTCACAGCCCTCTGGGACACTGAGACCCCCTTTTATTCCCTCTAGTGGCTCACATAGTACACAGGAGTTACAGCCCCAATACCCCATGTATACACACTGTTCACTCATAAAGTACCACTTACCCTTGAGACCGATTCTGCAGCACGTCTCTGAGGACCCCCTGTAAAATAAGGTGAAACAACAGACACAGCAAAATACAATACTGTTTCCATAAGTACCAACACCACAGACAGTATATAGTATAACAACAACAAATCTGATTTATTTAGGGGACAGTAACACGGGAGGGAGAAATCAGGTTAATTGGTGGCATTAAATCACAGTACTGTGCACACATACAGGGTCTGAAAAGTCACACTCTGGGTACCCAGGTTGGGGGGGCTAGCCAGGTCTGTTGCCTAGGGTAGCCGGCAGGTGCAGATGGATAGGACCTCTAGAAGAAAACATATGCACAACACCCAATTGTAATCCGGAGCCAGATGACTCAGTCCATGAAGCAGTGAAACAACAAGAATTAGATGACACACTTGTGATTGAAAACAGGCTGCAGTGGAATACCCTGATTTGTACCCACAATACCCAAGCTGAGAACCGGATGGTGGATGTTCTTCTGGATTGTCAGCAACCACAGGGCATGGAGACAAGGTCCTTGTGACAGGACGCCACTGCAGCTGATAGCAAACAGATCTAGTCCGAGACAAGCTGGAGTTTGCTTTCAGCTTCAACACACAGCACACAGTACAAGGGATTGGAAATAACGATTCCCTACAAGCACTACGCACATTCATATGTAAAAGGAAAGTACTATACCAGGCAGGCTGCTCCTCGATCCTGATCGCACTTACTGCAAAATACCCAGGAGCACACACAGCAGCTTCAGTTCCTGATAGACCGAGCGCGATTCAGCAATTTCTCCAGTCTTCACAGGATGAGCCTGGTTTCCACACTTCTGGTGCTTCTTTCTCCTCACAACTCGGATTCAGTCCAAACTGCACTCCAGCGGCTGCAGGCTGAACCTCAGGGTCTCACACGCTTCACGCTAAACTACATATCATGAAGCACATAGCTCCTTCTCTCCTCACTGTCACAACTGATCTGACTTTCCAGTAACATAGAGGGCATTTCCTTTGATTTCCTCCCAGTTTGGTTGGCTGACCCTCCTTGTCAGTCACTACAGGCTCCCTCTATTGGTGAAAAAAGGCACAAGATTCCACAACTACATTACCCAGAGGCTTTTCCATTCAGCCCCTTTTGAGGCAAGCCCCAGTTTGTAGTCCCTATTCTGGTTGGCCCAAGCAGTCTCCATCGTAGGGCTCTCACATATTGATTGGTCCCACTTGGCAGTCCGGGACTAAAATGAAAGAGTTACACTACACAGTCCTTGCTGAAGGGAAAGCAGGTTAGACAAACTATATTTTCATTATCACTCCAAAAGATTACCAGCAGACAGTTACACCTTTCAGTAAAGCTCCCTCTGCGCGTCTAGCGACAGCAGAAATGGAGCGAGTAGCCAGCAGCTCGGGCGTGATTCGAGCATTAAATACACAGTCCCCCCCATACAAACTAATTAAGTCTGCAAGCAGACAGCTCTTAAAAAGACAGTACGTGGAGGCTCAAATAGCACTCACTTGGAACCACATTTAAACAGCTCAGATGCCGAACACCGCCCAGACTTGGAGCATTCAGGCAAGCTCCTGGAAGACTTTTGGGAACCCCCATTTGCAGAGGGGTTACAGTTGTATATCTGGACCCCCTTGTCCCAAAATACTCTGAGATAGCCTGGGAATAGGGTATGGAAGCGGATCTGCTTCTCACAGAGAATCTTCAGTATCTCACGTATGAGAAAGGGAAATTTGTTTAACCAGTAAAGGCACACCATGCCAGAGCTCATTTCCAGGTGCAATCTGGGAACACAAGAAAGTTAAGTGACTTGCTCAGGGTCACACAGTTTGCAAGTGGGGTTCATGGATTCAAACCCAGGTCTCTAGGTTTGCAGCTCAGTAGCCTCCCAGTGCCTCTGAAGCTCCGTGGGAAATCATGGCTGAACAGCAACCTGACCTCATTGTTCTTTGCATCCTATTTTTGCCTGGTCAAGTGGACAACCTTTTCTTTCTGCTTTTGGCTAACAAATTCCATTATTATTGAGTGAGGCCTTGCAAAAGGTTCCTCAGTTTGGGCTGTATGGTTTTATGGGTGCACTCAATATGTATGGGCAAAGTCTGGGGTGGCACCAGCATATTCTGCAATAGGTCTTCAAGAAAGCCAGTCATGTGGCCCACCTCCCTTCTCTCCGGAAGCCCATACAAGCGAGGATGTCCCAGCATGATCTAGCTTTAAGATCCAGGCATTTCTCCTGTAAGGCATCTGCATACTGGAACAGCAGTTCCACTGCTTGGCCTAGCTGGATGGTGCCATCTTCAACATGACTAACACGCTCCTCTGCCTTGTCCACCTGCTTCTCCAGATTTTGTAATTTTTGGTGTAGACAGTGAAATTCATTGAGGTTATTGGCCCTAGAGGCTTTAATCTCCTTTAGAAGAATTTCGATCTGCTGCAGGTCAGATTTCCATTTTCTGTGTCTGTATTGCAGTAGGGCCCTCTGGAGCTAGCTATAGGGGGGACTCCAACTACCCACCAAACTGTATCTGGACAATCCACCAAAATTCTGGTGATTCAGCTGACCTTTGCAGTAGGAACAAGTGCATCAACAGTCTCCTTTACTTCCCCTAGCCATATTACTAAGTTTTGTCACAAATGTTTGTATTTAGACTGTGGGGGATTTACATGGTCAGGAAGACAGGAGCCTTTCCTCTAGCTACTGGAGAGGAACGTGACACCACCAGAAGTCCAGTGCAGGACATTTCAATGCTTGTTAAATTTTGAAGCAATAGAGTAAAGTGGGCTCATTTCAAAGAACTCATAATTTACCTTGATGCAAACGGATTAAACATACTTTTGTAACCCCCCTACTAATGGGGGTTCCTAAAAGCCTTCTCGGGACTGCGTAAGTGCTCCTGCCTAACTGGTGTCCCGCGTAATGCCATTTAAATGTGGGCACGATGAGTGCTTCCAGAGCCTCTGATACTGTCTCTTGAAAAGCTGCCTGCTTGCAGGCTTTATTAGTTTGTATAAGGGGGACTGTGGGTTAAGGCTCGAATCCCACTCGAGCTGCCATTCAAATCGCTCTGCTTCTGCAGTCGCTAAGAGAGCAGAGGGAGCCTAATTGAGGGATGCAACTGTTTGCTGGGAAATATGTAGCGTAACAGTAAAAATATAGTTTGTTTAACATGCCTTTATTGCAGCTGGAACTCTGTGTGTTTGGCCCTGCCATTTTGGACCTGGACTGCTGAACTGGGCCAACTGGGGAAGGGGGGGCCTTAAAATGGAGACCGCCTGAACCAACCAGAACTTGGATTCCCTCGAGGAGCCTGCCAACAAGGGGAGTAAATGGTAGGTGTTCTGGGAAGTGTAGTTTGGACCCTGGTGCCTTTTTTGCACCAATAGGGGGTGTGTGAGGTGCTGGACAGCCTGAAGCAGCCAACCGGAGCCCTGTGGAGTGAGAGGAAACTGCCTTGCAATTGTCCTGGAGGGGCAAAGTCGTTGGTGATCTTGAAGGGAGAAGGAGCTCTGGCTCCTGCACTATGCGAGTCTTTGCACGGGAAGCGCGTGAGTTAGGCCGAGAAGGTGGGCAACTTCATCACCAGAAGAGAGAGAGAGAGCGGATAAGATCCATGAGGAGTGCAAGCAAAGAAGGCTGTGTGAATACAGCTATCTACCAGGCTCACCCTGTAGAGGACTGGAGAATCAGCTGAATCGCGCTTGGTCTGTCAGGACAAGTGAAGCTGCATAGTTCACCCGGTTTGTTCGGCAAAAGCGATAGGGAGTTAGGAGCAGCTCCCTGGTATGGTACCCCTCTGCATTACATATAAATGTGTGGAGCAGCGTTTGGCTCACAGGCTAAGACCTGTAGTGGTGTGAGAGGGATCTTACTGAAGGATTTGTGAGTACTAAAAATCAGGGTAGCTCCCTGTCTATGTTCTTCCTGAGGACAAGAGTTGTCTCGCTGTTCCTTGGCTGCATGAATTGTGGCTGCGGGCTATTACAAATCTAACCTAGGTATCAAATGCTTGTTTCTTCTCCAGGGCTCCAACCAGCTGCACCAAATAGGCTAGCCTTGTAAGGCCTGGGTACCCAAAGACAGTGACTGATAGGTTTGGCCTATGCACAGTGCCCTAGATAGTAGAAGTATTAAGCTAATCAACTGATCTCCCCAGCCTTGTTACTTTCTAATAAATCAGATTTGTTGTTGCAAGGTATATCATTTGAACTGTGTGTTTGTGCTACCCTTTGTGTATGGATTATTGTATAACTGCATCTTATTCTACAGGGGGTCCTCAGCACCAAGTTGGCCATCTCAACCTGGGGGTAAGTGTATGTCATAACAGTAGCATGGGGATTGCTGGTGAGCCACTAGTGGGAAGAAAGGGGGGTTGCAGTGACCCAGAGGGCTGTGACCAGGTCGCATTTGACTGCTCCAAACCTGACCTCTGGGTGGAGGCACCCGCCATTGGATCCAGGCCCCTCAACCTGTTATTAGCTGAGCAGGCAGGGGTAGTAGCCCTTGGGATAGCACTCCCTAGGGGTTACACTTTCTCAAGGTAAATAATGATTTCTTTTAAAAAAGCTCCCTTAGCCGGCCCAGTAGCATAGAGGGCTGATGCATGGATGCCTTACCTCATGCTACGTGGTGACTCGGGTTTGGGAATGACCTCAGGTTGTTACAGAGCCAGCACGGGGGGGGGGGCAGGATCAAGCAGCCTTATGGCAGCTCTTCTCTTCTAGGGGAGGTGGTCGCCCCCCGTAATCCCAGCACCACCAGGTCGAGGTCCGGTGTTGGCACAGGCAGAGGGCGGCATAAAGGGAGGGCATCTCGATGCATGGCGCGTGCATGCCTCCACACGCACGCGCGCCTGCTAGAGACAGGGGTGGGAGTAAAAATGGGGTAAAAAGCCTACAAAACATATATAGCAAAAAAAGAAAAGAGCTCCCTTAACTCTAAACCAGTATAGAAGCATTAGTGCATCAGTGACAATAACCTTGTTTATGTAACCTTAAAATAAAAAAAATAAAAAATCAGACAACACTTTACTACCTGTTCTTCTGCATTGGGAGCCTAGTCACAACTGGCAAGCACAAGCACAACCACAAACCCAGCCTCAGCAACTATAACAGACAGCAATACAACAAGGAGAGAAACAGGGTGAGAGCGGACAGCAACAGAAGGGGAAGGGAGTGAATGAGCACAAATCATCAAGTCCTGAGTATGTTTAGAGTGGGAGGATGATGGTGCACACCTCAACAGGTCCTACAGAATGCACAAACATAAAAAAACATAAGCTGTATACACAGCATGTATTGCAGAATGACCTGACTCCAGACATGCTATTTATTCGCATTTGTGAGGTGGGCAGGATTTTTATAACTGACTCGTTGCCAGGCCACTTGTCCGTTATAGTCTAGATTCTCACTCATGTAAATAAAAGGTTGATCTCTGTGGTAGGGAAAGTGATGAAATCACTTCTGAAGGAGAGAATTGTTGAGTAGCTAGAGGCCAGTGGGGCATAGGACCCAAGGCAGCATGGGTTCACAGCGGGAAGGTCATGTCAGACAAATCTAATTGATTTCTCTGACTAGGTGACCAAAGTAGTAGAACAGGAAGGGGCTGTGGGCTGTGGACATGGCCTACCTAGACTTTAGCAAGGCATTTGGCACAGTCCACACAAAGATTAATAGTCAAATTAACCAGCGTGGGCGGGTCCCAGGGTGGTAGCCTGGGTAAAACATTGGCTGGACAACAGGACGCAGAAGGTAATTGTAAATGGAGTCCACTCTGAAGAAAGAGGGGTTACTAGTGGGGTACCGCAGGGTTCAGTACTGGGTCCAGTCCTTTTTAATGTCTTTATAAGTGACATTAGGACCATTCCCTAATAGTTTCCTTTGGCTATCACAATACAGTCTTAAGGATCAGTGTTAGTACCCAGCAACTCAGATGTCACCAGGCTCAAGACCAGACTGGCCCCACCTTCTGCTGCTCAGCCTCATAGGAGGAGGAGGAGGAGAGGCCCGTCTGATACCTAAATGACAGAAGCTTATCATGCTCTGGGTGAGACAGAGGTGACTTTTTTTATATATACACAATAGATTTTTATGGTCTTTTTCTCCCATCCCCATGCACTGGGCATGCTGACAGGTGTGGAGGCGAACGCACACCATGCCTTGAGGTGCCACCCAATACCCTGCCGCCCCTGCCTACACTACCCACGGACCTCCGCCTGGTGGGGCGGAACTATGATTGGGGTAGTGACAACCACCCAGGGAGAAGAGAGCTGCCTCGACTGCTCAATCCTGCTCCTCCCTCCCCGCCTGCTCTCTGACAGCCTGAAGTCATTCCAACCCAGGTTGCTAGCGTAACATAAAGTAAGGCATCCAGTCCCTCAACCCTCACGCCACTGGGCTGGCTGACAGATGTGACTCTTGGAGTAAGAGAAACTCGACTCTTGTCTTTCTGAGTCAGGTTATCATTTAACTATGTTTTGCTGGATTGGTGAGGCCATTTATACTGTGTGATACCACCGCGTACCTGCATTAGCATGAGGGCAGTACCAACTGGTCATTTAGTGATCGCAGGAGTTGTATAAACAAGCATTTGTCAATGATGAATGTTCGCCACTGGTATTGCTGTTTTACCGGGTCTTGATTGTACACATTTTGATTGCCTATGCTGTGGACCAGCATTTGGCTCCCAAGTGTATAACTCTGGATTTATCCACACTGAACTGCATCTCACATTACCTTCCAGTCCCCTAGTTTTCCTACTTCCCTCTGCAACCAGTCATGCTTCTCACTATTAATGGATCTATTTTTGGGCCATCTGCAAATGTTTAAATGATTAAATCTGACATCTCTTCCCATCAATGAGATTGTTAATAAACATAGTAATAACAGTTGTCCCAGCATTAATCAAAGGTACCCCACTGTCACCTGCCTCAAATCTGAGACACAACCAGTTATTAATATCCTGTTTTCTCTTGCTTAGCCAGTTTCCTATTTCAGTTCCCCTGCTATGCTATGATTCCTAATCTGTTTACCAGCTTCCCATGTGTATTGCTGTCATATGCTGCACTAAAATCCAGACACATAGTTTACACAGTTTCCATATTGTCCACCCTCCTAGACACTTGCTCAGAGGAGTTAGACTGGTGAGTTCTCCAGCACACAACCCATGCTAGTTTTATATAACCATTATTATGAGCTTGTATTAACTGGATGGGTATTGCTTCTCTCTCTGATAATGACTGCACTACTTTTTCATGACACTACTGTCAAACCAACTGGGTCTGTCTCTCAGACTGCGAGCGTGGCAGTCTCGCCAAGTTGCCCAGTGAAATCTGACAGTGACATCAGTCAAATCTGGGGAGGGGCCAATCACGGCCGCTGTCAGGCAACACTGCTGCTGGGCTAATTCCATTGCTGAGCCTGCCAAGCCTGCCACTGAACACTAGCGCCTGAGCTAAGAATGAGTTACAACAGGAGGAGCCGCAAACTGGAGGCAGATCGCCCTCTCTGAATCCAACCGGAGCATAGTGACAGCCACAACTTTGTCGGCAGACAAGTGATAAGCATTTAACTGGGGTGGGTGGGTGTTGTCAAATAGGCATGGAATGCAAAGGGTGGGAGGTGTTTCAAGCGCTGAGGTGGAAGGGGAAGGGCAGCCGGGCCAGCAAGCATCCCCACTGTGGCTGAAGAGCAAAACAAGCTAAACAGCTGGGTGGGGGGACACACCAAAAACTCAACTGGCAGCACTTTAACCCAGGGCCATTTGCAAGACACTTGGGGCACTGGCCTCTCTGGCCCTGGGCTAAGGACGCCCCTGGACATCAATGGACGTTTTTCTTTGCTACAGGGTGTAAGTCCTCAGCTGACTGATAATGACAGATCAGCTGGGCGATGTTATGTAAATCAAAGGAAAGAGCCGGCCTATGATTGGGTTGACTCTTTCTTTTGAAATACACAAAGTTTCCGTAAACAAGCCGAGAATACTGTCATGATCAGCCTGGCTGATGATTGGTATGATACTTACAATCCTTGCAGACCACTCTGCATTGGACGGACAGTGTCACACCTCCAAAAGCACTTTCACAGCAAGATGTTCACTGCACGTGCGGGGTGAACATAAAAAGGATTACGGTGGGTTAGAGATAATCCAAGGGCTGGGGCATCTGCTCGCTGTACTACTCCAGGCACCAAGCTTGGTTTAAACAAAACAAACTAGTGTGTTATCTGCACAACAATGAATGAAACAGGTAAACATGCACCTCCAAGGTAGAAGACCTGATTCAGAAGTTCTCTTTTCTCCTCCTCGAACCCCTTTCCTACCCAACTTGGGCCCAGATCAGAGAGCAAGGTGAAGTATGCCCCTCCTTTAAGAACAGCCACTCATAGAAACATAGACTTTGACAGCAGATAAGGACTGCTTGGCCCACCTAGTCTGCCCATTTCCCTACCTAGAGGATAAGCTGCAGATCCTATTTACCCAACAGCCTATTTCTTCCTACCCCCCACAAAAATTGCCTTATGTCTGTCCCATGCATTCTTGAATTCTCCCACAGTTTTAGACCCCACAGCCTCCTCAGAAAGGCTGTTTAATGCGTCCACCACCCTCTCTGTGAAAAAATACTTCCTCACATTGCCCCTGAGCCGTCTCCCTCTATCTTCAAATTGTGTCCCCTTGTTCTTGCATCTCTTTTTCTGAAAGATGCTACCGCTTGGACTTTGTTGATTTCACTGAGGTACTTAAACATTTCTATCATGTCCCCTTCTCCCTCCTTTCCTCAAGGGTATACATATTAAGCTCCTTTAGTCTCTCCTCGTATGGCTTCTCTTGCAGACCTTGCACCATTTTAGTTGCCCTTCTCGAACTGCCTCCATCCTGTCTATGTTCTTGGAGATGAGGTCTCCAGAAATGGGCATGATACTCAGATGGGGTCTCACCAACTGTCTGTACAGGGGATAACAACTTCCTGTTTTCTGCTGGTGATGCCTCTCCCTATACATCCCAGTATCCCCCAGCCCTCCCTACCACCTTCTCACATTGCTTGCTAACCTTAAGGTCATCTGATATGATTACCCCAGGTCCCTTTCCATTTTTGTTGTTACTCACCACCCCCACCCCTCACCCCACTGTGTAATCTTCCCTTGGTTTTGTTTCCCAGGTGCATTATTTTGCACTTCTTTGCATTGAATCAAGCTGCCATACTTCTGACCATTCCTCCAACCTTGCCAAGTCCCTTCTCATCCTTTCCTTGATGGGATTCATCCCAGAATTCTAAAAGAACTAAGGGTAGAACTAGTGACACCACTGACTACCCTCTTTAACAAATCATGGGAGGATGGGGTGGTACCCGAGGACTGGAGGAGGGCAGATGTGATTCCCCTTCACAAAAGTGGGAGCAAGGCAGAAGCAGGAAACTACAGACCTGTTAGTTTAACCTCAGTGGTAGGGAAAATGATGGAATCACTTCTGAAGGAAAGAATTGTTAAATATCTAGAGGCCAGAGGGGCTGAGGACCCAAGGCAGCATGGATTCACAGCGGAAGGTCATGCCAGACAAATCTGATAGATTTATTTGACTGGGTGACCAAAGTAGTTGATCAGGGAGGGGCTGTGGACATGGTCTACCTAGACTTTAGCAAGGCATTTGACACAGTCCCACACAAAGATTAATATACAAGTTAGCCAGCCTGGGAGTGGGTCCCAAGATGACAGCTTGGGTAAAGAATTGGCTGGAGAATAGGACACAGAGAGTAATAGTAAATGGAGTCCACTCTGAAAAAAAGGGGGGTTAGTAGTGGGGTACCACAGGGTTCAGTATTAGGACCGGTCCTCTTCAATGTCTTTATAAGTGACATTGCAGAGGGACTGGAAGGAAAAGTATGTCTCTTTGCAGATGACACAAAGATCTGCAACAGAGTTGATGCACAAGGTAGAGTGGAAAAGATGAGAAGGGACTTGGCAAGGTTAGAGGAATGGTCAAATGTATGGCAGCTTAGATTCAATGCTAAGAAGTGCAAGGTAATGCACCTGGGAAACAAAACCCAGGGAAGAGTACACAATGCGGGTGAGATACTAACAACAACAAAATGGAAAGGGACCTGGGGTAGTCATATCAGATGACCTAAAGGTGGGCAAGCAAAGTGAGAGGGCAGCAAGGAGGGCTGGGGGATACTGGGATGCATAGGGAGAGGCATCACCAGTAGAAAACAGGAAGTTATTATCCTCTGTACAGACAGCTGGTGAGACCACATCTGAGTACTGCGTGCAGTTCTGGAGACCCAATCTCACAAAGACATAGACAGGATGGAGGCTGTCAGAGGAGGGCAACTAAAATGGTGCAGGGTCTGCACGGAAGACATATGAAGAGACTTAGGAGCTTAATATGTATAGCCTCGAGGAAAGGAGGGAGAGGGGACATGATAGAAACTTTCAAGTACCTCAAGGGAATCAACAAAGTCAAGAGGTAGCATCTTTCAAAAGAGGTATGCAAGAACAAGAGGGCACAATTTGAAGATAGAGGGGCGGCTCAGAGGTAATTTAAGGAGTATTTTTCACAGAGGGTTGTGGATGCATGGAGCGGCCTTCCGGAGGAGGTTGTGGAGTCAAAATCAGTGGTGGAATTCAAGCATGCATGGGACAGTCATAAGGCAATTCTAGGGTGTGGGGGTTAGAAGAAGTAGGCTGCTGGTTAACTAGGATCTGCAGCTTATCCAGTAGGTAGGGAAATGGGCAGACTGGGTGGGCCAAGTGGTCCTTATCTGCCGTCAAATTCTATGTTTCTATGTTTTCTATGTTTCCATGCCTCCTTGAGTATCAACTCTGTTACAGATCATTGTGTCATCTGCAAAGAGGCATACTTTTCCTTCCAGTCACTCTGTAATGTCACTTATAAAGACATTAAAAAAGGACTGGACCCAGTACTGAACCCTGCGGTACCCCACTAGTAACCCCTCTTTCTTCAGGGTGGACTCCATTTACAATTACCTTCTGTGTCCTGTTGTCTAGCCAATGTTTTACCCAGGCTACCACCCTGGGACCCACTCCCCGGCTGGTTAATTTGACTATTAATCTTTTGTGTGGGACTGTGTCAAATGCCTTGCTAAAGTCTAGGTAGGCCATGTCCACAGCCCCTCCCTGTTCTACTACTTTGGTCACCCAGTCAAAGAAATCACTTAGATTCGTCTGACATGACCTTCCCCGCTGTGAACCCATGCTGCCTTGGGTCCTGTGCCCCACTGGCCTCTAGCTACTCGACAATTCTCTCCTTCAGAAGTGATTCCATCACTTTACCTACCACAGAGGTCAAACTGACAGGTCTGTAATTTCCTGCCTCTGTCTTGGTCCCACTTTTGTGAAGGGGAATCACATCTGCCTTCCTTCAGTCCTCAGGTACCACACCATCCTCCCATGATTTGTTAAAAAGGGTAGTCAGTGGTGTCACTAGTTCTCTGCTTAATTCTTTTAGAATTCTGGGGTGAATTCCATCTGGCCCCATTGCTTTGTCCACCTTCAGTTTTAGGAGTTCTTTCAGAACCCTTTCTTCTGTGAAAGGACTGGGATCGACCCCCATCCAGAGTGCTTCTGTTCACTAGATTAGGCACCTCTCCACCTCCTCTTTTGTGAATACTGAACAGAAGCATTCATTCAGTATCCCTGCTTTTTCACTGTCCCTCACTGCCCACCCAACATCCATTCTATTCAGCCTCACTATCCCTCCCTTTGTCTTTCTACGTTCCCTGATATATCTATAAAAGGTTTTATCCTCCTTCTTAACCGAGTTGGCTAGCTTTTCCTCAGTCTGGGCCTTTGCTATTCTGACTACCCTCTCTGCTTCCTTCTGCCATAACTCATGCAGTTCTCTGTCCTGCTCCTTCAGTGTTTCCTTAGACTTCCTAAATGCTATCTTTTCTCCTAACCTTCCCACCACCTCTTTTGAGAACCATAGTGGATTTTCTTTCATTTTGATTTGTTTATTTGCTTCACACAAAGGCTTGTTGCCTCTGTGATGGCAGTTTTGATATTTCCCCATTGTTGCTTCACCCCTCCTTCTAGCCTGTTTGCTAGTGCTTTTCTAGGGCACTCTCCCATCTTGCCAAAGTCAGCCCTCCTGAAGTCCAGAACCCTCACTTTTGTATGGCTTGACTCTGTAGCTGAGTTTATCGTGAACCATATTATTTGGTGGTCACTTGTTCCCAAATGGCTACCCACTTCTAGATCTGAGATCCTCTCCCTGTCCCCATTTGAGAGTACGAGGTCTAAGATTGCTCCCTCATGAGTAGGTTCCAAAACTAGCTGTCTGAGGCATGCCATCTGAAGGGCATCAAGAATGGCCCTGCTTTTGGATGTGGCTGCAACAAAGGTGCTCCAGTTCACATCTGGCATATTAAGGTCCCCCATCAACAGTATCTCCCCTTTCTCTGCCATCCTAAGTATGCCTTCTATCATATCCATGCAGAGAGCTCTAGGATGGTATGGCCACCTCAGGCCTGTAAGTCAATTACCCACGGCTTCCCAGCCAGACATCTCAAGTCTGATTCCTTCCCCTGAACCATTCCCTCAAAACTTTAGTGATGTGAAAAGGTACACTCATGCCCCAGCTGATAAAAATTAACACTAGTGTCCTGTCCCTTATGTCAAGGACTGTATGAAAAGTGTAGTCCAAATAACTATCCAGGGCTTCCTGTAAAAATAAAACATATACAGGGCATTACGTAAACATCCTAAGGCTGCTGAATGAGTAGAAAGAGATATTAGCACCCACAGTACAAATTATGGCATTGGATACCTTACAAACAACCTCTCAACTTTGCTGCATCACTAAGTCTCTGCCTGGTGCTGCGGTATACAGCACCAAGGAGGAGCACCTACCAGGGTCAGAAGAGCAATGAATAATCCATTAAGAGAAGTGCAGTTGCCCGCCAAGGCTGCAGCAGCAGAGCCCTACAGCTGACCTAGTTTCCCAAGCTTCCATAGGGCCATACCACTGCCCCCCCCCCACAAACTCCCCTAATCCTGAGCCCCCAACCCCTAAAAGTGCCCCCATCAATAGCTGAAACAGTGATATCACATTGTAGATTAGACAAGTGTACTTAACCGGCTGGGCGGGTAGTAAATTAATGACGCAGATTAAAGTAACAGAAGTTACTGCTCTTCAGTGCTAAGAATAGTAATATCCAAAGAGAACAAATGAGGCATAGCCCTCCAATATGGAAGCAGGTTTTCGGAGACTAAAAAACAGTCAAAGACATCTGTGTGTGAATGTTACACGCAACTCAACACCAAACTGGTGGGAGAGGTAGGTCAGTGATCACAGTTACAAGAGTTATTCTCTCTGGGAATAAACTCAAACAAAGGCATGCTGGCCCTTTGTCAAAAAGTTACATCCTTGCAGTAGAAGAACAGTACCTGCCCAGTAAGTATCCAGCCAATAAGTACACTAGGATTTAACATCTGCTTCCCTTTGTTGTTCCCCAGCTCTTGTAGTATCCGGCAAATATCCTGAAGAGCCACATCTAAATTGCCAAACTTTTTAACCTTGTGCCCCATGCTGTGGCCTCTGTATGTGGTGCTGCTCATTTCAGGGGTTGTCCCTGTTGATATGAGAGAGCAGCAACCAGCCTCTCTCTTTAAGTGTAGCTTCAATTTTCTCTGGTGAGTTGTGTAACCCCCAGGTGGCGCTATCCCAAGGGCTACTACCCCTGCCTGCTTGACTACTGACAGGTTGAGGGGGCCTATGTTTTATGGCGGGTGCCTCTACCCAGAGGTCAGGGTTTGTACTGGTTAGACTAGCTTGGTCACAGCCCTCTGGGACACTGAGACCCCCTTTTATTCCCTCTAGTGGCTCACATAGTACACAGGAGTTACAGCCCCAATACCCCATGTATACACACTGTTCACTCATAAAGTACCACTTACCCTTGAGACCGATTCTGCAGCACGTCTCTGAGGACCCCCCCTGTAAAATAAGGTGAAACAACAGACACAGCAAAATACAATACTGTTTCCATAAGTACCAACACCACAGACAGTATATAGTATAACAACAACAAATCTGATTTATTTAGGGGACAGTAACACGGGAGGGAGAAATCAGGTTAATTGGTGGCATTAAATCACAGTACTGTGCACACATACAGGGTCTGAAAAGTCACACTCTGGATACCCAGGTTGGAGGGGGGGCTAGCCAGGTCTGTTGCCTAGGGTAGGCCGGCAGGTGCAGATGGATAGGACCCTTGTAGAAGAAAACATATGCACAACACCCAATTGTAATCCGGAGCCAGATGACTCAGTCCATGAAGCAGTGAAACAACAAGAATTAGATGACACACTTGTGATTGAAAACAGGCTGCAGTGGAATACCCTGATTTGTACCCACAATACCCAAGCTGAGAACCGGATGGTGGATGTTCTTCTGGATTGTCAGCAACCACAGGGCATGGAGACAAGGTCCTTGTGACAGGACGCCACTGCAGCTGATAGCAAACAGATCTAGTCCGAGACAAGCTGGAGTTTGCTTTCAGCTTCAACACACAGCAGCACACAGTACAAGGGATTGGAAATAACGATTCCCTACAAGCACTACGCACATTCATATGTAAAAGGAAAGTACTATACCAGGCAGGCTGCTCCTCGATCCTGATCGCACTTACTGCAAAATACCCAGGAGCACACACAGCAGCTTCAGTTCCTGATAGACCGAGCGCGATTCAGCAATTTCTCCAGTCTTCTACAGGATGAGCCTGGTTTCCACACTTCTGGTGCTTCTTTCTCCTCACAACTCGGATTCAGTCCAAACTGGCACTCACAACGGCTGCAGGCTGAACCTCAGGGTCTCACACGCGCTTCCCACGCTAAACTACATATCGCAGAAGCACATAGCTCCTTCTCTCCTCACTGTCACAACTGATCTGACTTTCCAGTAACATAGCAGGGCATTTCCTTTGATTTCCTCCCAGTTTGGTTGGCTGACCCTCCTTGTCAGTCACTACAGGCTCCCTCTATTGGTGAAAAAAGGCACCAAGGATTCCACAACTACATTACCCAGAGGCTTTTTCCATTCAGCCCCCTTTTGAGCAAGCCCCAGTTTGTAGTCCCTATTCTGGTTGGCCCAAGCAGTCTCCATCGTAGGGCTCTCACATATTGATTGGTCCCACTTGGCAGTCCGGGACTAAAATGAAAGAGTTACACTACACAGTCCTTGCTGAAGGGAAAGCAGGTTAGACAAACTATATTTTCATTATCACTCCAAAAGATTACCAGCAGACAGTTACACCTTTCAGTAAAGCTCCCTCTGCGCGTCTAGCGACAGCAGAAATGGAGCGAGTAGCCAGCAGCTCGGGCGTGATTCGAGCATTAAATACACAGTCCCCCCCATACAAACTAATTAAGTCTGCAAGCAGACAGCTCTTAAAAAGACAGTACGTGGAGGCTCAAATAGCACTCACTTGGAACCACATTTAAACAGCTCAGATGCCGAACACCGCCCAGACTTGGAGCATTCAGGCAAGCTCCTGGAAGACTTTTGGGAACCCCCATTTGCAGAGGGGTTACAGTTGTATATCTGGACCCCCTTGTCCCAAAATACTCTGAGATAGCCTGGGAATAGGGTATGGAAGCGGATCTGCTTCTCACAGAGAATCTTCAGTATCTCTACGTATGAGAAAGGGGAAATTTGTTTAACCAGTAAAGGCACACCATGCCAGAGCTCATTTCCAGGTGCAATCTGGGAACACAAGAAAGTTAAGTGACTTGCTCAGGGTCACACAGTTTGCAAGTGGGGGTTCATGGGATTCAAACCCAGGTCTCTAGGTTTGCAGCTCAGTAGGCCTCCCAGTGCCTCTGAAGCTCCGGTGGGAAATCATGGCTGAACAGCAACCTGACCTCATTGTTCTTTGCATCCTATTTTTGCCTGGTCAAGTGGACAACCTTTTCTTTCTGCTTTTGGCTAACAAATTCCATTATTATTGAGTGAGGCCTTGCAAAAGGTTCCTCAGTTTGGGCTGTATGGTTTTATGGGTGCACTCAATATGTATGGGCAAAGTCTGGGGTGGCACCAGCATATTCTGCAATAGGTCTTCAAGAAAGCCAGTCATGTGGCCCACCTCCCTTCTCTCCGGAAGCCCATACAAGCGAGGATGTCCCAGCATGATCTAGCTTTAAGATCCAGGCATTTCTCCTGTAAGGCATCTGCATACTGGAACAGCAGTTCCACTGCTTGGCCTAGCTGGATGGTGCCATCTTCAACATGACTAACACGCTCTCTGCCTTGTCCACCTGCTTCTCCAGATTTTGTAATTTTGGTGTAGACAGTGAAATTCATTGAGGTTATTGGCCCTAGAGGCTTTAATCTCCTTTAGAAGAATTTCGATCTGCTGCAGGTCAGATTTCCATTTTCTGTGTCTGTATTGCAGTAGGGCCCTCTGGAGCTAGCTATAGGGGGACTCCAACTACCCACCAAACTGTATCTGGACAATCCACCAAAATTCTGGTGATTCAGCTGACCTTTGCAGTAGGAACAAGTGCATCAACAGTCTCCTTTACTTCCCCTAGCCATATTACTAAGTTTTGTCACAAATGTTTGTATTTAGACTGTGGGGGATTTACATGGTCAGGAAGACAGGAGCCTTTCCTCTAGCTACTGGAGAGGAACGTGACACCACCAGAAGTCCAGTGCAGGACATTTCAATGCTTGTTAAATTTTGAAGCAATAGAGTAAAGTGGGCTCATTTCAAAGAACTCATAATTTACCTTGATGCAAACGGATTAAACATACTTTTGTAACCCCCTACTAATGGGGTTCCTAAAAGCCTTCTCGGACTGCGTGAAGTGCTCCTGCCTAACTGGTGTCCCCGTAATGCCATTTAAATGTGGGCACGATGGAGTGCTCCAGAGCCTCTGATACTGTCTCTTGAAAAGCTGCCTGCTTGCAGGCTTTATTAGTTTGTATAAGGGGGACTGTGGGTTAAGGCTCGAATCCCACTCGAGCTGCCATTCAAATCGCTCTGCTTCTGCAGTCGCTAAGAGAGCAGAGGGAGCCTAATTGAGGGATGCAACTGTTTGCTGGGAAATATGTAGCGTAACAGTAAAAATATAGTTTGTTTAACATGCCTTTATTGCAGCTGGAACTCTGTGTGTTTGGCCCTGCCATTTTGGACCTGGACTGCTGAACTGGGCCAACTGGGGAAGGGGGGGCCTTAAAATGGAGACCGCCTGAACCAACCAGAACTTGGATTCCCTCGAGGAGCCTGCCAACAAGGGAGTAAATGGTAGGTGTTCTGGGAAGTGTAGTTTGGACCCTGGTGCCTTTTGCACCAATAGGGGTGGAGGTGCTGGACAGCCTGGAAGCAGCCAACCGGAGCCCTGTGGAGTGAGAGGAAACTGCCTTGCAATTGTCCTGGAGGGCAAAGTCGTTGGTGATCTTGAAGGAGAAGGAGCTCTGGCTCCTGCACTATCGAGTCTTTGCAGGGAAGCGCGTGAGTTAGGCCGAGAAGGTGGGCAACTTCATCACCAGAAGAGAGAGAGAGAGCGGATAAGATCCATGAGGAGTGCAAGCAAAGAAGGCTGTGTGAATACAGCTATCTACCAGGCTCACCCTGTAGAGGACTGGAGAATCAGCTGAATCGCGCTTGGTCTGTCAGGACAAGTGAAGCTGCATAGTTCACCCGGTTTGTTCGGCAAAAGCGATAGGGAGTTAGGAGCAGCTCCCTGGTATGGTACCCTCTGCATTACATATAAATGTGTGGAGCAGCGTTTGGCTCACAGGCCTAAGACCTGTGGTGTGAGAGGATCTTACTGAAGGATTTGTGAGTACTAAAAATCAGGGTAGCTCCCTGTCTATGTTCTTCCTGAGGACAAGAGTTGTCTCGCTGTTCCTTGGCTGCATGAATTGTGGCTGCGGGCTATTACAAATCTAACCTAGGTATCAAATGCTTGTTTCTTCTCCAGGGCTCCAACCAGCTGCACCAAATAGGCTAGCCTTGTAAGGCCTGGGTACCCAAAGACAGTGACTGATAGGTTTGGCCTATGCACAGTGCCCTAGATAGTAGAAGTATTAAGCTAATCAACTTGATCTCCCCCAGCCTTGTTACTTCCCCCTTAATAAATCAGATTTGTTGTTGCAAGGTATATCATTTGAACTGTGTGTTTGTGCTACCCTTTTTGTGTATGGATTATTGTATAACTGCATCTTATTCTACAGGGGGTCCTCAGCACCAAGTTGGCCATCTCAACCTGGGGGTAAGTGTATGTCATAACAGTAGCATGGGGATTGCTGGTGAGCCACTAGTGGGAAGAAAGGGGGGTTGCAGTGACCCAGAGGGCTGTGACCAGGTCGCATTTGACTGCTCCAAACCTGACCTCTGGGTGGAGGCACCAGCCATTGATCAGGCCCTCAACCTGTTATTAGCTGAGCAGGCGGGGTAGTAGCCCTTGGGATAGCACTCCCTAGGGTTACACTTTCAGGTAAATAATGATTTCTTTTAAAAGCTCCCTTAGCCGGCCCAGTAGCATAGAGGGCTGATGCATGGATGCCTTACCTCATGCTACGTGGTGACTGGGTTTGGGAATGACCTCAGGTTGTTACAGAGCCAGCACGGGGGCAGGATCAAGCAGCCTTATGGCAGCTCTTCTCTCTCTAGGGAGGTGGTCGCTCTCTAATCCCAGCACCACCAGGTCGAGGTCCGGTGTTGGCACAGCAGAGGGCGGCATGTGTGAGGCATCTCGATGCATGGCGCGTGCATGCCTCCACACGCACGCGCGCCTGCTAGAGACAGGGGTGGGAGTAAAAATGGGGTAAAAAGCCTACAAAACATATATAGCAAAAAAAGAAAAGAGCTCCCTTAACTCTAAACCAGTATAGAAGCATTAGTGCATCAGTGACAATAACCTTGTTTATGTAACCTTAAAATAAAAAAAATAAAAAATCAGACAACACTTTACTACCTGTTCTTCTGCATTGGGAGCCTAGTCACAACTGGCAAGCACAAGCACAACCACAAACCCAGCCTCAGCAACTATAACAGACAGCAATACAACAAGGAGAGAAACAGGGTGAGAGCGGACAGCAACAGAAGGGGAAGGGAGTGAATGAGCACAAATCATCAAGTCCTGAGTATGTTTAGAGTGGGAGGATGATGGTGCACACCTCAACAGGTCCTACAGAATGCACAAACATAAAAAAACATAAGCTGTATACACAGCATGTATTGCAGAATGACCTGACTCCAGACATGCTATTTATTCGCATTTGTGAGGTGGGCAGGATTTTTATAACTGACTCGTTGCCAGGCCACTTGTCCGTTATAGTCTAGATTCTCACTCATGTAAATAAAAGGTTGCTCAGGACTCGAGTGGACACAGCCGAGTAAAATTCACTGACGAAGAAGACAAAAAAACACAGCTCGGCATATAGGAAACAAAAACTCCAATGTTAGGAGACAATAAAAATGCATTTATTATTAAAAATGCACAAGTAAGAGATCTGGCTTGGGGGATGGGTTTATAGATTTAATGATCATGCTTTATCGCAACCCATGGGCGTGGGTGCTGGTAAATGGGCTCCTTCAAAGGAATTCACTCTCTTTTGGGGGACAAGGCATGGCTGCCCCCTCTCTTGTTTGCCTTAGCGATTGTGCCCCTAGCAATTAAAATACAGGAGGAGAAGAATATCAGGGGGATTCGAGGGGGGGACGCCAGCATAAACTCACATTGTACACTGACAACCTGCTGCTTTTTGTGACAAAGTCAGATGTGATGATGCCAGCCTTGATGGAGATCCTAGCCTCCATTTCCAGCTTCTCTTGACAAAAGCTAAATCGTAATAAATCCCAGTTCATGACCATAGGAAAGGGAAATGGAGATAAAGTACAAAATACATGGTGCCTACAAAGAGTGATGGAGCATCTTACCTACCTCGGGATCCATGTTGGACGGCAAATACATAGCCTATATACCCTAAATTACACACCACTTTTTCATACTATCTTAAAGGGCCAACAGAGGTGGAGGGCAGTCCCTATATCATGGCTAGGTCATATACATCTAATAAAGATGAATATACTTCCTAGAATTTTATATATCATGCAAATGATCATAATGAGCCCAACTAAGAAGATCTTAAAAAATTAGAGAATGGCTTCACTAACTTTATATGGAGTGGTAAGCAGCTAAGAATAAGCCTTGCCAGACTGAAAAGAGATCGACAGAAAGGGGTCTTTAGTTTTCCAGACCTACAGGATTACTATCTAGCTACACAATACAGATACCTCGAAGACTGGGTTAATAGAGGAGGTGAAGCAAGCTTGCTGGGACTAGAGGAAGAGGTCTGCCCCGGGATGCCTATCGGCGTATTTGGCTAATAGAAGCCTGAAGGCCTATAGGTGAATCCCAGAACCTAACTCACTGGCACTATGGGTCTTAGAAGCATGGGATAAAATCAAATCCCAATGCAGCAGAGCACCTAATGATCAAGCCCTTCTAATTCCAATAGTTTACAATCCTGGCTTTTTGCCAGGACTGGCGGACCTGGGTTTTCAGCTATGGTGGAAGAAAGGAACTAGGTGCCATGGGGATCTACATGGTAGGGAGGGCCTTAGCTTGTTCTCGGGCACACAAGCGGTATTTGGGATACCATGGGATCACCTTTTTAGATTCCTTCAAATACGTACATTTAGCAAGACACTTAAAAGGGAGCCAGTTAATTCTTCTAAGCTGGTGGAAATGGAACAGGAACTATATACAGCAATGAAAAACATTAAAGGCATGATCGGTAAAATAGCCAGGAAAGACAGGTTGCTTATCTCAGACTTGACGGGACAGGTTAAACAACAGTGGGAAACTGATTTAGAACAACAGATTGGAGACGAGAACTGGCAGGTGATTTTATTTATTGATTTATTTATTTGCTTTTGGTAACCGGGTAGGTGCATTAGGCATTAATCCTGCCTATTTTCAGACATGACCCCAGGAGAGTACTGTAAACAGTCATAACATATGCAGGTACATAAATACAGTCATACCAATACACAACAGTTATCCATGTAGGGATAGCCAAGACTAAAGCATGTAGGCAGGACCATCCATGCAGGGATGTAGAAAGGCAGATTAAAACAATTTAGCAAACATAAACACCAAGTTCAAGACAGTTAGGTCAAGTGGGTCAGGTACAGTTACATGTGTCAAGTGCAAAGAGGTGAGAGAAAAGTGCAGACTTGAAGGCAGAGTGGGATAAGGGACACTTTAAGCTAGAGGGAAGGGAATTCCGGAATTTAGGGGCAAAATGAGAGAATGCTTGTTTACCCATTTTTGTAGAGCAGTGAGGCACTGAAAACTGTGGAGTGATTGAGGACCTAAGAGTTTGGGAGAGACTCACAGGTTTAAACTTGTCGGTCAGAGAATTCGGGCGAGGGCATCTTGTCATGGAGTCAATGAAACACCCCAGAGAGTAATGTTGATGTGAATTAGGAGATAGCCAGTGAAGGGTCGAGTAGAAAAGGCAATGGTATGTGAGGCGAGGGGCCGATAAGACAAATCTACAAATGTTGTTATAAGTGGTGTCCCACTTACATAGAATACTCTACTTAGCCTGGGAGAGGAGAGGAATGGAATAACGTAACCTGGGCAGCAAGACACCTCTAGCCACCGAGATCCTGGCTGCAGGAGTTAGGGAGTGACACACATGGTAGGTCACTCCAATCTGCATGTTAACGGATTTGCAAACATCATTTATGTCAGTGGAGAAGTCAAGTGAAGGATCCAGCATCACCCCTAGGTATTTGAAGGCATCCGTGGACAGGACAGCTAACCCATCATGACACAGCACTTGAAGCTTGATGGACTCAACCTGGACTTTTCTAGGGGACCCAAAGAGCATTGCCTGAGTTTTGGAAAGGTTGAGAATTAGCAGGTTACAGGAGAACCAAGACTGAAGTTGTTGGAAAGAAGATAGACAGCTATTAAGCTCCAAGATGGACGAGGAGGCTGAATAGAGCACCAAGTCGTCTGCATACATGATAGAGTGACAGTGGGGTATAGAAGTAGGAATATCATTGACAAAGATAGAAAAGAGTAACAGCCCAAGTATAGACCCTTGCAGAATGTCACAAGTGATAAGGGCAGGAGCTGAAAGAGCTTTGCAGAAGGAGACTGATTGGGAACAGTTGTCAAGATAACTGCTGATCCATGATAAGGTTGAATCAGTGGCACCAAGAGAATGCAGCTTATCCAAGAGCATGGGGTGATTAACAAGGTTGAATACCTTGGTTAGGTCAATGAGCACGGAGTCAGTAAGTAGACCTTTATCCGTGCTGGATTTAACGTCACTGGAGAGTAGGGTGAGAGCAGTAGTGGTGCTATGACCAGCCCTGAACCCATGCTAAACAGGGACTGAAGGTCGAAATTAAGTAAGTGGGAAGCTATCTGCCGGTGGATAAGTTTCTTCAGTAATTTACAGAGGGTAGGCAGAAGTGCAATTGGCTGATAGTTGGATAGGAGTTTGGGGTCTCCTTTCTTAAACACAGGAATAGTCCTAGTAGATTTCCAAATTGAAGGCACTGTGGAGGCACTGATGGATAGGTTAAAGAGCAGAGTGATGGGAGTGGCTAGAAGTGGGGCAGCAAGTTTGAGGATTCTGGGTTCCAGACCATCCAAACCAGCACTGCCATGAGAGGAGATGGTTCTTAAATAACTTCAGAACATCCAGATATGTTAATTGGGAAAATTCCAGTGAAGGAGATGCATCCTGAGGAGTTGTAGAAGGGGGGTCATGGCCACAGGGTGCGGGATATGAGGAACCGTGGTAAAGAGGGTAGGCATTGGCAATAGTGCAAGGGTTATTGCATAGTATGTAATTAATAAGCATATCATTCGGTGCCTGTGGCTTGGTGTTCCCTAAGATCACATTGATCTGGGTCCAGTAAGTCTTAGGGTTAGAGACAGTGCAGTTAATTGAGCTCTCATATGGAGATCCTGGTTTGTAACAAATATAAACAATCTCAATATAAAAACGCACAAGTAGTACAGCTTACTCAGGTAGCACTAAACAGGAACCCCCCCCCCAAACACATGTCAACATTTCACGTCACTCTGAGGCTTTGCCAAGATATGAACCACTCCCCAACACATGTTTAAACACCCTCATTAATTAATATGCAAATATATTCAAGTACTCTAGATAATAAATTTAAAGGCATAGAACACTAAACACACGCGCGCGTGCACACACACCCATATATGCGTTATAATTCTATTTCTACCTATCGATCTATAGCTTAATACTATACTGTAACTATCCATACAGCTATCTAAAAATATCATATATGCAAAATATACAATTTATATACACATTATATCAATAGTGGACAAAAAAGGATTGCACATAAATATTATCTTTTCTTTCTTAAGAAAGGTGCCAGTTGAAATTGATCGAGACCTGGAAATATGCTGGCTGTAAGTTTATATTGCCAAAAGGTTTCCCGGCACATGAGTTTGTTATTCAGGTCCCCCCACCCACACCAAGTGTCTCTCTCTCTCTCTCTCTCCAAGCCTTTAATCATAAATGTATGCCCAGGACCTGCCTTTTTTATATTTAAAGCCAAGGAATTCTCCAGCTGGCTGGATTTGATGCATTGTAGATGTTCAAGTATTCTTACCCTGAATTTTCTTATAGTTTTCCCCACACAGTAGCAACCGCATGTGCAAAAGGCAATATAAACTACAGCTTTGGTACCACAAGATATAAACAATTGTACCTTAAAATGATCCCCTTTGTTTGGTTTAAAGTCTTTTCACACCTGTATGTAGTCATATGAGGTGCAGTTACCACATTTAAAGTTCCCTGATGGACAATTAATTCCTGGATCTAGATCCATCTTTCGAAAACTGTGGACAAGTAAATCTGGAAGATTTTTCCCTTTGCAGTATGCCACTTTTGGTCCATGCTTTACTATCTCATTTAATTTTGGCTCCACCTCTAGTACGTGCCAGTTTTTCTTCAGGATTTCTTCCAGAAATGCAGCCTGTGTGCTGAAAGTTGTTATAAAATTAGGACCATTTTATTGACAATTACTCCATTTTTTCCTATTATTTCTAACTTCCAACAATTCAGTCAAGTCCATATCATACACACTATCTTGTGGTTTAGTTAGGCACACTGTGGTATAACCCCTCCTAATAAATCTCTCTGTAAAGATTTCAGAGCCCCTATTAAAGCCCTCAATGGTACTGCAATTGCACTTTAAGCACATGTATTGTCCCACAGGAATGTTGGCAGTTATTCGTTTTGGATGGCAGCTATTAAAATGTAGAACAATGTTTTGGTCTGTAGGTGTACAATATCAATCCGTTGATCAGTCATTGTTGTCATTTTTAAAAATAATCAAGTCCAGAAATGCTGCTTGATGCTTACTCGCTGTTAATACAAATTTCAAGTTCAGGTTTGAATTTTCCAGGTACTCCACAGATCTTTCTAGTTCTACCACGTCCACTTTCCAGATTATTATAGTTGTCGACGTATCTTTTGTAAAAATCTAATTTATCTTAATACACATTCACATCAACATCATAAATTTTTAAATTATTGAACTGATCTTTGTTTTTTTACCAATTCATTCTTAACTTTAGTCTCAATAAGGTCTGCATCTTGTAATATGACCGTAATCAATCCTGCTGCTGATTCTAGCAGGTACACAGGCCAATCTTTTAAAAAGTTGGTCCTATCAGTACCAAATGTCGGTCGTGTTGTCAACCGTAATCCTTCAGGAACCCTATTAACCTTTAAATATGCCTCGAGGGTCACTCTCTGGTGGTATAGTTGTCTGGCTTTTAGGGCTGTTCTTTCCAACAGAACATATGCTTGCTTGATGTCAAAAGCTGTTCTGACATCACTGTCACCCTCATTTCGAACTCTCCCTCCCAAATTAGAGTCTTGTAGCACAGGGTTCAAATCTCCCGTTAAAAAAAAAATAGGGATTCCAATAAAAAGTTTTGTTATTCACATTGACTTGAAATATTTTGCTTGGCAGAAATTGCAAAAATGGAGGGGAGGGGGGCTACTTATGGTACCCATTCCTTCCAAGGAATCAGACGCCACATCACTCATCACAGTATCAGGATCCTAGTCTGAGCACACCAAAAACGCCAACACTGACCAGTGCAGCTAAAGGTGTCTCAGGACTCGAGTGAATGGAGCTGAGTAATATTCACTGACAAAGAAGACAAATGCATTAAATCCAGCCAGCTGGAAAATGCTTTGGCTTTACATTTAAAAAGGCAGGTCCTGGACATCCTTTATGTTTAAAGGCTTGGAGAGAGTGGCACTTGCTGGGGGCGGGAAGTGGATAATACACTCATGTGCTGGGAAACCTTTTGGTTATATAAACTTACAGCCAGCACATTTCCAGGTCTCTGATCAATTTCAACTGGCACCTTTCTTTTTTTTTGTATTATCTTTTTATTGAATATCCGTGTTTCATACAGATACAGTCTATGGTAAACCAGCATTTCCAGGTTTCTTACAGCAAATCTGAAATGCATTCTTCTCCAACCATTTTATATACCAGCAATGGGTTACTACATACTCTATCTCGCCCCCATGCTTCACCGAGTAAATCCCTTGTTTTTCCATTACCTTTCTTTGCCAGTTCACATTTCAATACTGTGTTATCATATAAGAAATAAAGATTTTAATGCCTGTTCTAAAAACAGTTGCTTATGCATACTTATCTCTCCAGTCTGGCATTGATTTGATTAAGATTGACAGAACTATTTACATAAAAGCATAAGATAGGTAAGAACAGAAATAAAAAATCACACTCTATTATACTACCAGTGTACAATTTCATTTCACCAGCTGTCCTTTCTCAGGACAGTTAATTGGTCCCTGCTTTGTCACATTTTGCAACTTCCAGATATTCCAGATGAGCAGAGTCACTATCTCTAAAGGGCTGGGGTTGCTTGCTTATGTATTTTTATCCCACTCCCTCCCTGACAGTAATTTCCTCAGCGGGGGATAGTGATGCCAGATACCTCCTCCATTCCGTCATGAAGCATTCTTCCCTTCCCTTCAGCGTTTATGCTAGCCTATACGTAGATAATGTGGCCATCATTAGGTTTTTCCACATAATCACTGTGGGCATCACACGATACCCATGAGTTTAGAATGATCTGCCTGGCTATGACCAACATTATTCAAATCCATCTTGGGTATTGACACCAGTACCCCCTCTCGTCTACTTCCACCCCAAACATTAAGGATAGGAGTGACGCCTCCATTGTCCTCCCCCATAATGTGGAAACCTCTCTTACCACCTCCTTCCAATATCTCTTAAGCACCTCACATTCCCAAAAATAGTGGAAGTACATACCCCTCCTCACCCCGCACCTGGCACACATGGGAGACATCCCAGGGCAAATCTGTGGACCATACTTAGGGGATAGAAAAGTTGATGGCACCTTTCTTAAGAAAGAAAGGATAATAGTTATGTGCAATCCATTTTTGTCAACTATTGATATATGAACATATGAAGAAGCCAGCAGAAGAAGGCCATTTGGTCTATCAAGTCTACTCATATTACAGGGCCCACAGCTTCAGCTAATGTCCTTTCCCTCCCTTCCCACTCCTCCGATCCTCCGTACCCATGATCTTCACCTTGCCTTTTGCCTATCCCAGCCTCTCTTAAAGCAGTCCAATGTCTTCAACAAGATCATATCTTCCAGCAGCACATTCCATGTGTCCACCACCCTCTCTGTGAAGAAGTGCTTCCTGACCTCCCTCCTAAACCTCCCACCCTTCAGCTTAAGACTGTGCCCCCTCGTATTATGGTTGCCACTTAGCTTAAAGAGACTCTTCAAATCAACCTTATTTATCCCTTTCAGGTATGTGAAGGTCCCAATCATGTCCCCTCTCTCTCTCACTCCTGTCTTCTAGGGAGTACATGTTTAGTGCCTTCAACCTCTCTTCGTATGCCTTACCCTACTGACCGGCTATCATCTTTGTAGCCCTCCTCTGGACCTTCTCCAGCAGGTTAATGTCTTTTTTCAGGTGTGGGCACTAGTACTGAACTCCATACTCTAGATGCAGCCTTACCAGTGACCTGTACAAGGGCAATATAGTCTCCTCTCTCCTACTACTGATCCCCCTAGATATGCATCCCTGCATCTTGTTTGCCTTTACTACTGCTTTCTTGCACTGTGTAGAGTGTTTCAGGTCACTAGTGAGCATCACTCCCAGATCCTTCTCCTCCTCCTCCTCTGATGCAGATACTCGGACTCGGCTCTACAATGCCGGTTTAACAAGAAACACGTCAACCGGCATCACAGCGTCAGGCTCCATGTTGACCACGATTTGCAGTCGGCATGGAGCGCACACATCAGTATATGTATGTTTTTTCATCGAGAACTTTTCCCCCAAACCCCCACATGGGGCTCTGCCTCTGCACCCCATTGCTGATAAGATTCTAACTCCGGGTCAGAGTTGGTTCGGGGAGGGGGTGCAGGTCGGGGGAAGGAGTGCCCAGTCCCAGCAGCACTTCTACAGCAGCATGGCACTGTTGTCGATATCGACGCATGTTGCTGTAGAAATGTCGATGTTCGAGGTGGCATACCCTTGGACTCCACCCAGGTAGTACTCTGTCCTGGGATTCTTGGCTCCAATATGCATAACTCTGCATTTCTTGGCATTGAAGTCAAGCTGCCAAATCCTGGACCACCTCCCCAGCTTTTCCAGATCTTCCTGTAGGTCCTTTATCCCTTTAGCTGTGTCCACTCTCCTGCAGAGCTTGTTGTCATCCAGGAATAGGCACATTTTGTCCTTAATGCCATCCCCAATGTCACTGATGAAGACACTGAACAACACTGGCCCCAGCACCGAGCCCTGCCGGACCCCACTGGTTACCTCCCTGGTGCTAGATAACTCTCCCCCCACAACCACCCTCTGACTTCTGTCCCTTAGCCAGTTTTCCACCCATCTGGCCATCTTTTCCCCAACTCCAAGATCTACCAACTTCCTGATCAACCTTAAGGGGCACAGAGTCAAAGGCCTTGCTGAAATCAAGATAGAAAATGTCTACTGCTTGGCCCCTGTCTGTTGTCTTAGTGACACAGTCAAAGAAGTCAATCAGATTCGTTTGACACGATCTCCCCCCATGAACCTTGGCTGCCTCACATTCTGGAGACCATGCTCCTCTAGATATTCAACTAACCTTTCCTTTAGTATGGTCCCCATGAGGTTGCCCACAATGGAGGTCAGACTGACTAGTCTGTAATTCCTTGCCTCATCCATGGGACCACTTTTGTGGAGGGGCACTACATGTGCTGTTCTCCAGTCCTGTTGTACCATGCCAGACTCTAGTGAACTATTAAATAGGTCTGCCAGTGGCCCTGCCAGCTCTTCAGCCAGTTCCTTTAGTACCCTTGGCTGTATTCTGTCCAGGCCTGGTGATTTGTACATCTGTAATGCCAGCAGCCCCTCCCTCACTCTATCCTCCTCTATCACTGCATCTGTGTTCCCCTTCCCCTCTGCTCTTTTCCCTCCTGAAGGCACTCATCCGTCCTTCTCCCTGGTGAAAATGGAACAGAAGTATTCATTTAGTATCTCTGCTTTTCCATTATCATCCACCCACTCCACCCCTGTCTTAGGCCTAACAATCCTTTCCTTCTTGTCCCTTTTCTCACTTATATAATAAAAGAAAGCCTTCTTCCCCTTCTTAATTTCTTCATCTATCTGCAGCTCCTTCTGTGCTTTTGCTCACTGAACTTCCTTACTTGCCTCACTAGCCAACCTTAGGTAATTTTCCCTATCCATCTCTCTCTTGGTCTTTCTAAATTTTTTATAGGCCAGCCTCTGTTCCCTCTCTGCCTGGGCAACCCCAGAACTGAACCAGCTGGGTGCTTTGACCCTTGTGTTCTCCCCCCTGAGCCTAACACACACTAATCTGTGGCAACCAGTATTCCCTCCTTAATGATGGACCACCTTTGGTCCACCCCCATATCTGTTCTGATGCCCGCCAGATGGCTCCTTAGCACTTCACCCATTTTCCTGAAGTCTGCCCTCCTGAAATCCAAGATTTTGGTCTTAGTCGGGATGCTTTCCCTGTCCATATCCAACTGGAACCACACTGTTCAATGGTCACTTCCACCCAGTGGCTCCCTGATCATTATTTCCTGTACATGCTTTCCATTTATGAGCACCAGATCAAGAATTGCCTCAGCTCTTGTTGGTTCGGTGATGCCTTGAGTCAGGCACCCACTCTGCAGTCCTTCCAGGATCACCTGACTCCTAGCACATGTTGTGGATAGTATGCTCCAGTCCACCTTGGGCAGGTTGAAGTCCCCCACAATTACCACCTCTCCTTTCCCTGTGGCTTCCAATATTTGTGAGCTCAGCTCCTTGTCTCTGTGTTCTTATCCTGATTGGGTGGTCTGTAAACCACCCCCAACCTCACCTTTCTCCTTCTACTGGACCTTAACTGAACCCATAATGCCTCCACCTCCCCTTCCTCTGACTGCTCCCTCATGCAAGTTATTCCCTCCCTGATATATTATAAACTGCCACCCCTGCCCCCTTCCCAACTACCCTGTCCCTCCTGCATAGTTTATATCCAGGGATCTCAAGGTCCCAGTTATGGTGTGATGTTGCCCAAATCTCAGTTACTACAGCTATGTCCACCCTCCTGTCTGCTAATAGTGTCTGCAGGTCGTCCATCTTGTTTCCAAGACTCGTGCATTCAGAGACACCACCCTCCATCTAGAATCTGACCTTTCTTCTCTTCCATTCTTCTATTCACATTTATCCCCTCTGTGTGCACTCCTCCAGGTACCCTTGTTATGTGTTCCTCACCCCCTCCACCCTTTGCGCTGTTCTTGCCTACTTCCACCTTCTCTCTCAAAACCTCTTCTATCACTACTGGGGGGGGGGTCACTGACCTCCTCCTCCTCCTGGAATCTGTTGGCCTGCACGCCCACTGATCCCCCCTCAGTAGTTTAAATTAAGTGTAGTGGTTATGTATTCCCCCAGTTTGTCCCTGAATACCTCCAAACCCTCCCTACTGAGGTGTAGCCTGTCTAGTGAAGAGAGTGCTTTGTTTGACCAGTCTTCTCCCAGTCCGTAATACAGATGAACATCTCCTTCCTGCACCATTTCCTCAGCCAGTCATTAAAATCCTCTGTTCTTCTTTTCCTGGCTGTGCTGGCCCTTGGTACTGGTATCACCTCTGAGAAGGCCAACAAACTTCCTTCCTCCCTGCAGATCTTCCCTAACTCCCTGAACCTACTTTGCACTACCTCAACCTCCTCCCCAGCTAGGTCGTTGGTTTCCAAATGTATAACTAAATTAGGTTTTTCTCCAACCTCCTTTACTATTTCCCTTATTCTTGGGCCCACCTTCCCCGCTGTCATTCCTGGCATACAAATCAACCTCCTGCTTGCATTTAGGTCCCCTTTCCTTCACCAGTGAATATCCCTAATTATGAAGTCCCCTATGATTGCCACCCTTCCATCTCCTGCATCTGTGCTCCCCGTCCTTCCTTTCTTACCTTCAGTACTAGCTGCTTCTCCACCTAACTGCTCCCTCTGCACCCTGGTAAACTTATCTTCACATCCACAATTTATCCCTTTAACTGTTTTTCCATCTCAAAATCTGCCCCTCCCCTTCTGACTATCTGTATCTGCTTTCAGTTTTCCCTCCCCTCTGTCTTTCCTTTTCTCTCCCTCCTCCCCATCCTCCACTCTGCTTTGCTTGTCTCTTCTCTGCCCACCCTAATTAGTTCCTTCCCCCCCCTGTACTCCTGCTCTCAACTCTGGCTCAGCCTAACTTCCTACCTCACTTCTTGCTGCCCCCTCCCTCCTCCCAGACAGTGGTGCAATTCTATTCAATAAAGGCACCCCTTTAGAATTTCCCACCCGATGTTACCCTCACATTCCCACCCCTTCCCCTTACCAACCCTGGGCTCCCTAGTCCTCTCAGGAAGCGATACTCCTGTATATGGGTGCTCCTCCACACTCCCATCCCCTGCCTGGTGCCGTCACTCCCCTGGGCAGCACCCCTCTGCCTTTCCCTCCAGTGCTCTGCTCCTCTGACTTCCCACACCATCCTCCCTAGTTCCAATCTGAGCAGCCTTATTTCAGCCCTTAGCTGCTCCAGGCTCTTACACACAGGACATCCCCCTTTACTCCACATCACCTCCAGAAAGACTGCTGCCCCACAGCTATTGCAGTTTACCACTCTCCTGCTTCCCATACATGTACCTATTCCCCTATATACTCCCAGCCCAGCTTCGCCTAGCCTCCAGTTATACATAGCTATAAAATAACTATAATGTATATATAAGTTGTATATTATGCATATATGGTATTCTTAGAAATAAATATTGTTAATGTATCAGTTAGGGTTGATATCAAACCATAAAAAGGAGGGAAATATGATGTTAGGGTTTCCAACCCTAACACCCCATCCCCACCCTGCACACACCATCAGGCATCGGGGTGTGCCTTGAGGTCATCAGCCCTAACGCTCACCCCAAATATAGTATTCCTCCTTCTACTCCTACTCCCTTGCCTCTGCCTTACACAACTTTCTCTCATCTAACTGCTCCTGCTTTAACCCTCCTTAATCATCCTCTCCATGACTCACATCCCCTATTAAACTTCCTCTCCGAGCCTGCTTCTCAGCACGCTCTCCTCTCCTCTCCCTTCACCACTTACCCCCTCACTCCTACCCCTAACTTTTTTTCCATTACCAACTTGCCCCTGCTTAGTTTTGACCTTTGACAGGGTTCCCAGCATCCTGGAGGGGTCTAGCAGTGGGCAAGCCTCCTCCTCCTCCTCTTCCCCCTCTCGCCTTTCTACCCAACTTGTCCTCACCTAAATCTGCCCTCTGTTGGGATTCTTAGCACCCTGGTGATGTCTACTCTCAGGTAAGTTTCTTCCCTCCCTCCTTTTCTTCCTTTCCTCTTCTATCCTCTTCCCATTTCCCTCTGCCCAACTTGTCCTCGCCTAATTCCATCCCCTCGCAAGGTTCTCTGCATCCTGGAGGGGCCCAGCACTGGGCAATTACTCTTCCTTCACTCCCCCTCTCCCTCTGTCCTTTCTACCCAACTAGTCCTCGCCTGATTCTGCACCCTGGCAGGGTTCTGAGCACCCTGGAGTGGCCTAGTCTTAGGCAAGCTTCTTCTTCCCCTCCTCTTCCCTCCTTTCCCTTCATTCTTTCTTTTCTTTCTTCTCAACATGCCCTCATCTAGTTTTCCCCCTGGCAGGGTTCTCAGTATCCTGGAGGGGTCCAGCACCAGGAAATGACTCTTCCTTCCCTCCCCTTTCCCCTTCATCCTTTCTACCTAACTCGTCCTCACCTGACTCTGTTCTCTGGCAGGGTTCTCAGCATTCTGAAGAAGCCTAGATTTAGGTAAGTTTCTCTCACCCTTCCTCCTCCTTCCCTTTACCATCCCCTCTACTATCTCTACCCAACTTGTCCTTGTCTCCTCCTGCCCTTATTCTAAGTCCTCACCTCATTCCGTCACTGGCAGCAATCGCTGCACTCTGAAAGGGCCAATTCCAAGTATGACTCATCCTTCCCTACCCTATCTCTTACCCCCACCTCCCCCCTGAGCCCCCTCTCTACCCCCCTGTACTTAAACAAAGGAATTAGTTCACTTGAGCTAATAACTTGCACTTTTTGTTCTGTCTGAGGTGCTCCCAGATTGCACTAGCCCTGTGTTAACTTGCCCCTTGCAACTGATTTTTTTGCTCACTTTGCTTCGGTAATGCCCCCACCCCATCGTTATCCTCTCCTTCCCCCAGCTGGTGTTCCCTGTCTACCCCTCTACCCTCCTTGACGTCCCCTCACTGCGCCTCATTCATTCAATAATTGTTAAATGATCTGCCTTTAAAATGCCTTTTGCAAGGAGTTGGCTCCAAGGCTACATTAAATTTCTGTACTATGTTCCTCAGATATGCCACTTGTAATTAAATGCATATTCCACAGGTATGATATGTTTAACTGTATTTTATGTCATAAATGCAATTGTATAATTATTTATGATATTTTTTAACTGTATGTCATGTTACAAATGTAATTGAATGTTTAATTTCTTGAATATGTTAAATGGTAAATTGTATGTCTAATTCTTCATCCAACTGTATCCTCCCCAGGTTGCACCAGGAGACAAGCAACTTGCTGTTCAGTGTGCCTTCCTGGTGAAACATTTCAATAAATAAATAAACATAAATAAAATTCTCCTATACTGTATCTGTCTCAGCTTATTTACTTATGGAATGGGGTGAGCATAGGGTTGACCACCCCAAGGCACACCCACGATGCCTGTTGGTGTGTGCAGGGTGGTGGTGGTGGCCTATTAGGGTTGGAAACCCAAACATTGTATTTCCCTCCTTTTTATGGTTTGATATCAACCCTAACTGATGCATTAACGTAGTTTTTTGCAAAGAATATCATATATGCATAATATAATACCCTAACTGATGTATTAACATAGTTTCTTGCAAAGAAATATATATTACAGAGGCACCATCACACCCCCATAGTTAGGGTTGTGTAGGCACTTCAAAGTTAAACTCTAAAGTTTGCATTTTAATAACTTTGCAACCGTTCAACAGATTTGCAAAAGATTTGGTATGCACTGCCCTGTGGGGTAGATCTCCTGATGTGGCAAGTTATGTTCCAGAGTTATGTTCCAGTCGGATGTGCGGTCTCCGAGTTACGCAGAGGTGAAAAAAACATGTTTTCGCTATTGACTTTGCTGGAATATTTCTTTGAACTTGCCTACAGCCCAGAAAGTTTGTTTCTTTGGTCTGAAATTTTCAAAGCAGAACAGGACTACCCAATAGATGTGTCTTGTGCCAGTCTGGTGAAAAAAGAATAAGCAGCTTTTAAGTTACTGCAATTTAAAAATGTGAAAAAATAATTTCTGAGCATGCTCAATAAGCACTACAATATACAGCAGCTGTATGAAACGAAGAAGGAATCCTGCTTCATATGGGAAAATTCCTACTTGGTATGGCCACAGTCTTGTTTCCAGTTTTGCCTGAAAAGTTCACATTTGGAAACCTCCCAAAGGAAAAATTACTCACCATAGTAATATTCTTTCTTCCAAGGAGTTCTTTAGCGTCGGTAATCAGAGTTCTTCTTGGACCAGCCCATTACTCTGCCTGTCTTCTTTATTGGGAAAGCCACTCCTGGCGAGCAACAGCTCCATAGCTTGGGTGTCAAAAGCCATCTTCTACTACCTAGAGCATGCTAGACAGTCCAGAAGCTCTTCCTGTCAGTTGTTCCCCACCTACGGGTATGTAGGCAGGGAAAGACCAGCTACCAAGAGAACTTTTCCTGTGGTAGGTCTCTTGTATTAGATTCCGCTGTGAAAAAGCTGGTCACCAACCTCCAGTGGAGCTAACACAGAAACATAGAAACATAGAATTTGACGGCAGATAAGGACCGCTTGGCCCACCCAGTCTGCCCATTTTCCTACCTACTGGATAAGCTGCAGATCCTAGTTAACCAGCAGCCTACTTCTTCTTACCCCCACACCCTAGAATTGCCTTATGACTGTCCCATGCATGCTTGAATTCCACCACTGATTTTGACTCCACAACCTCCTCCGGAAGGCCGTTCCATACATCCACAACCCTCTGTGAAAAAATACTTCCTAAATTACCTCTGAGCCGCCTCATCTTCAAATTGTGCCCTCTTGTTCTTGCACACCCTTTTTTGAAAGATGCTACCCTCTTGGACTTTGTTGATTCCTTGAGGTGCTTGAAAGTTTCTATCATGTCCCCCTCCCTCCTTTCCTCGAGGCTATACATATTAAGCTCCTTAAGTCTCTCTTCATATGTCTTCCGGTGCAGACCCTGCACCATTTTAGTTGCCCTCCTCTGGACAGCTTCCATCCTGTCTATGTCTTTGCGAGATTGGGTCTCAGAACTGCACACAGTACTCCAGATGGGGTCTCACCAGCTGTCTGTACAGAGGATAATAACTTCCTTTTTCTACTGGTGATGCCTCTCCTATGCATCCCAGTAACCCCACACCCTCCTTGCTGCCCTCTCACATTGCTTGCCCACCTTTAGGTCATCTGATATGACTACCCCCAGGTCCCTTTCCATTTTGTTGTTGTTAGTATCTCACCCCATTGTGTACCTCTTCCCTGGGTTTTGTTTCCCAGGTGCATTACCTGCACTTCTTAGCATTTAATCTAAGCTGCCATACATCTGACCATTCCTCTAACCTTGCCAAGTCCCTTCCATCCTTTTCACCCCACCCTGTGCATCAACTCTGTTGCAGATCTTAGTGTCATCTGCAAAGAGACATACTTTTCCTTCCAGTCCTTCCGCAATGTAAAGCATAAAGACATTGAAGGGGCCGGTCCTAATACTGAACCTCCCTCGTGGTACCCACTAGTAACCCTCCTTTCTTCTGGTGGACTCCATTTACTATTACTCTCTGTGTCCTATTCTCCAGCCAATTCTTTACCCAGGCTGTCATCTTGGGACCCACTCCCAGGCTGGCTAACTTGTATATTAATCTTTGTGTGGGACTGTGTCAAATGCCTTGCTAAAGTCTAGGTAGGCCATGTCCACAGCCCTCCCTGATCTACTACTTTGGTCACCCAGTCAAAGAAATCTATCAGATTTGTCTGGCATGACCTTCCGCTTGAATCCATGCTGCCTAGGGTCCTGTGCTCCTCTGGCCTCTAGATACTTGACAATTCTTTCCTTCAGAAGTGATTCCAACATTTTCCTATCACTGAGGTTAAACTAACAGGTCTGTAGTTTCCTGCTTCTGCCTTGCTCCCACTTTTGTGAAGGGAATCACATCTGCCCTCCTCCAGTCCTTGGGTACCACCCCATCCTCCCATGATTTGTTAAAAGGGTAGTCAGTGGTGTCACTAGTTCTACCCTTAGTTTTGTAGAATTCTGGGATGAATCCCATCAGGCCCCATTGCTTTGTCCACCTTCAGTTTTAAGAGTTCTTTCAGAACCCTTTCTTCTGTAAATGGGCTGGTATCAACTTCTGCATCCAGAGTGTTACTACTGTTTGTTTTATGTACCTCCCCTCTTCATTTGTAAATACTGAGCAAAATATTTGTTTAGTATCTCTGCCTTTCACAGTCCCCTCTGCCCACCCTCCCTCCTCTTTATTAAGCCTCACTATCCCTCCCTTGGTCTTCCTTTGCTCCCCGATGTACCTATAAAAGGTTTTATCCCCCTTCTTAACTGAGTTGGCTATCTTTTCCTCGGTTTGGGCCTTTGCTGTTCTGACTGCCTTCCCAGCCTCCTTTTGCTTTAACTGATACAGTTCTCTGTCCTGCTCCTTCTGCGATTCCTTGTACTTCCTGAATGCTTTCTTTTTCTCTTGAACCTTCACGCCACTTCCTTTGAGAACCATAGTGGTTTCTTACATCGTCTTGTTTTGTTTATTTGCTTCACACAAAGGCTCGTTACCTCTGTGATGGCAGTTTTTATTATTCCCCATTGTTCTTCCACCCCTCCTTCCTGCCCATTTGCTAGTGCATTCCTTAGGCACTCAACTCATTTTGGCAAGTCAGCCCTCCTAAAGTCCAGTACTTTTGTCTTGTATGGCTTTGACTCTATTGTTGTGTTTATTGAGAACCATACTGTTCGATGGTCGCTAGTTCCCAGATGGCTACCCACTTTTACATCTGTAATCCTCTCTCCATCTCCATTTGAGAGAATCAAGTCTAATATTGCTCCCTCTCGAGTGGGCTCCAGTACTAGTTGTCTAAGGCATGCCCCCTGTAGGACCCACTTCACCAGGGTCAGGGCAGCCTCACTTGCAGCAGCAGTGGACTTTTCTCTACTGGATGTCTGAAAAGCAGCTACTTAGAAATCTGTAGACACCTTTGTGAATCACTACAGTTTGGATGTGCAGATCAGATCTGATGCCAGATTTGGCAGGTCAGTTCTGCAGAGCCTCTTTTCTAGTAGGTTCTCTGCCCACCTCCCACTTGATACTTCTTGGTAGTCTGCTAAAGTTACTGATGCTAAAGGACTCCTGGAGTAAGAAGAAAAAATTACTCACCGCAGTAATTTTCTTTCTTCCACGGGGTCCTTTAGCATCAGTTAGCTCTCACCCTTCCTCCCCGGTTCACCTGTCAGAGAAGGGCTCTTTATCACATCTCTTACCAAATTTGGGGTTCCTTATTGATGAGTTTTTTAACTTGTGTTGCTGTTTCTGTTTCCACTGCTGTGGACATTTGAATGCTTTTTGAATCCTGTCAATTCTTTTTTGGGGCATGTGCCCTCGTTTTTCCTTCACAGAAAGATTCTGAAGCCTTCAGCAGCTGTCACTCAGCTCACTACCTTTCCTGTTTTCTGACTGACTATGGCCCTAAGCACATTTAAATTTGTCTTAAAGGCACACCTTCAGGGCAGTTGCACCTATCCAGCTAACTGCTAAAGTTACTGATGCTAAAGGACTTCTGGGATAAAAAACAATATTCTGGGGAGGAACCAACACATGTACCTTAATTATTGGGACCCCCAGGGACATTCTGCACTTTACTGCTCAGAAAATGCCCTTAAAATATGTGTTATTTAACATTTTAATTCTTTGTTTGTATCGACGTCATACGAAGCAGAATCTTAGGTCACATGATGAGATACGAAGTAGGATCTTACTTCATCAGTCATACAAAGCAGGATCTTAGTTTGTATCTCGTCGTACGAACTAAGATCCTACTTCGTATATAACTCTGATACAAACAAAGAATTTAAATGTGGATATTTCAGCCATTTTTGGGCATTTGCTCACAAATTTTTCAACATGGGCGTTTGGGACTGTCATCTCTCATGAACGCACTGGCACTTGTCGTTTCATTACTAGTCCTGAAAGATGATTCTGCAGTCACTGCACAGAATCACCTTTTGGGACTAACGAAATGACAGTGCCCGTATTTATGAGGTGGGGTCCCAAAAATCCCATGTTAAGAATTTGGTGCAAAAACACAAAAAAAGCACCTGAGCTATGCACGATCGTTGAAATTTTTCTACACACCCTCGTAACTACTGCAGTTTTGTGTATTTTCACTCCAAATTTTTGACACTGCCATATAAACAGTACAGCTGTCATTTTTCACATCCTGCCCAAAACGTGTTATCATACCTGCAAGCGCTCACTGCATGAAATCACTTTTCAAAACTGATTAATGAAATGACAGTGCCAGTGTTCATTAGGTGGGGTCCCAAAAAGGTCATTTTGAAAGCGTGGTGAAAAAAATCCTAGAAGTGCCCGAGTAGCATGTGCCCGTTGAATTTATTCTATGCACATGCATAACTTTAGTATTTTTTTATATTTTGCCACCAAATTTTCAACATAGCTATTTTTCCACACCACCTCATGAACAGTACAACTGTCATTTTTCATACCCTGCCAAAATGTGTTTTTGCACCTGTGACGCAGAATGGCATTGCAGTTGCACATAATTGCGTTTTGCCTTCCATTTCAGAATTTATCTGTACATGAGGTGAGTTAATAAGATGGCTATGCTGACAAGTTGGTCACTGTTGTTTGCCACACCTACACACATATAAGCATCTACGGAGAGTAAAATACGGATACTATTATACCGTCTCATAAAGTAAGAAATTTCACTGCAAAAAACTCCATTAATGCATCAGTCAGGGTTGATATTACAGCAACAAAAGTCAGGAAATTCAGTGTTAGGGTTCCCAACCCTAATGCTCCACTGCACCATCCCCCCACCCTCCATATACCAACAGGCATCGGGTGTGCCCTGGGGTCATCAGGCCTAACTCTCACATCTTTCCATGAGTAAGGAAGCTCAGATGGTACAGTACAGTAGAATAGGGTGAGAGTTAGGCACCTGGTGTCAAGACAGGGGAGGAAGAAGGCAGAGTCTAGCAAACAACTGATGCGTACAAGGGGGCCAGTCTAAAGTAAAACAACAAAGGAGTGAAACAGGGTGTCCAGTCTGGCAAGGGTGGATTTGGGAGCTCCTCTGTACCCTGCAAGGGTGGCTTTAGGAGCTCCACCATGTCACAAACCCACTCAGCAGGTCAAGCCCTCTGCTCCCACAGTGTCAACCTCCGAGCATGGTATTGTGAACAGGTGACAGAACAGGGTAACTGTCCTATCTGCCTGTGGGTCCAAATCACCTTTGATCTCAAGTTCTGAGGGGATTCAAACTGTGAACGTTATGCTACCGTACCCAAATGCACAGGCTCAGATAATCTGCTCTTCGGGGATGTCAGACATCTTTCGCCTAAGAGCACCTAACCAGGTATCCAAAATGAACCCTTAAAACTCTATAAAAGACCTTAGGTATATTCTTACCTTTCCCAGTTTAGTGCACCATCAAGCTTTGAACAGTTTTAGTCAGTCTTAACTGTCTATACTTCACATGCAAAAGAAAGAACTTCGAAGACACACCAGGCAGTCTCTTTAAAATAAGAGGTTTACTTAAAAATGGATAAAAATATGAAAAATGTAAACACAGAACACTATATCACAAAGCATACAATCACTTAAAAGAACAAGGTTAAGTACAAACATAAACTCATAGCACAATACAATTAAACTTTTCTAAGTAATGTATTACCTTCTTACAGTGCTTATAGTTAGTTCTTGTTCTAAGAGCACACAAAGAAAATGTGTGTCAGTGGAAATACAGAATACAGTTTAAACCCTGTGTCTCCACCCCTTCTATGATGCTATCTAGCTCCTCCTTTTAGAATATAAAAATGTTACAAAACAGGATGTCCGGTCAGAAGGTATATCAAATAAGGTGACATCAGCAAAAACTAATTTCCCAATATGACTCTCTTTAATCAAGTCTTTTCTTTGATCTTCTGTCATTTTCTGCTCTTCCACTGATCAACAGATTTTATAACCTTTTTAGCACCATAGAGATATAACATGTTTTCTTCCTCTAAGATGTCATAAAAGTTAACGATCCCTATATCCTGGCAGCTGGTCAGCTCCAATTAAGTCAGATAAACAGGAGACCCTTAATTAAGGCTCTCTAGTCTTTTTAATTACCTCCTGGTTTCTGGTTAATATATCCTGTTATATCCACTAAAACCTGACCCATGGCACAGCTGCCTTAAGGAGACAATCACACACTACATTTTTATATTACAAACATCAAAGAACAATCATAACCAGCTAGCCAAGTGTTACACACCGTACCCTAAGTTACCACAGTCAAAAATAGGGAGAATCATCTTCAAAACATTCTCACGGCAGGCAGGAAGGGGGATATTTGCTTTGTTCCTATACAGTGTACCAAGCCTGGCGTGGATCTCATGGTGTATGACATCAATGTGTACCGAGAAATCAAGATGATGCGCCAACCAGACCACAAGGTACTTAAAGAAGGAAAGTTCTTCAACTGCAGCACCATCAATGATGTGGAATAAAGGGAGGGAGGTGAGTCTGGTAAGCCTCTGTCAAATATGAAATGTCATGGACACTGTTTTTTTAGTACTGCGGAACAGTTGGTTTGATCAGAACCAGTGCTGAATACTGACAAAATCCAGCTGTAGCTGGGTAGTAAGGTCACTGTAAGAGAAAGCAGGTGCAAAGAGCATAGTACCATCAGTGTACACATTAATAGACATAAAGGAACAGGAGAAAGAAAGGCTGTTCATGAATATGGATAACAGAATGGGGCCAGGACAGACCCTTGAAGGACAGTTGAACAAATGGGGAGTTGGGGGGGGCTTCTAATCTGGACAGCTTGAGACCTGCCTGAAAGCAGGAGTGGAACCAAATGACTGTGGAGACAGAGAGGCCTGTTGCTCTAAGCTTGTCCAGAAGGTGAGAGTGTACCAAAGTGTCAAAAGCTTTAGCTAAATGGACAAAGATGGCAGTGGTGATCAGATCATGGTCCATACCTGAAAGGATGGAATCAGTAAGCCGGATGAGGGAGGCAGAAGTGGAGTGGGATTTCCTGAAACCAGACTGAGAAGGGGTGAAGGAAGAGGAGTCAAAGAAGGAAGAGAGCTGTGAGAAAACATGGTGTTCCTGTAACTTTATCAGAATGCGAAGGACAGTGATAGGACGGAAGTTACCAGGACAAGAAGGATCACCACTTTTATTTATTCATTTGAAAATTTGTGACTGGGAGAGGGACAGTGAGCTGCAGTTTGTTTCCAGGTGCGAGCCAGGGGGCCAGGGCTAGGGAAAGGGAATACGTGCACAGATGAAAACTGACATACAGAACCAGATTAAGCTGTTGTTGGTATTTTAGTGAATGACAACAATTTTGTTTCATGCATTCTTGTACTCTTCCAGGTTGTACCTTTAAATATGTATTCAATTGCCTAGTGCACCTACCCAGTAAACAAAACACAAATAACTTATCTGGAGTCAGGCCATTGTATATCCTGTATATACAGGCACTCCTGCAGCATGTGCTGAAGTCTAAGGCTGCAGGCCAAAGAAACACTTGCAGCAGTGGTAGATGAGTCCAGCAGCTGAAAGCACAAACAAATGGAGGAGCTCAGGAGAAGCAAAGAGTAAATAAAGAACAGTAACCCATAGCAATGCTACTCACCTCTTCCTCAACTTCCATGCATGGGGTAAAAATAAGTGACAGCCAAACTCTGGCTGAATAATCCATCTCTCCCTCTACCTTAAAGGAGATAGGAAATGATAGTTATACAGTTAACTGCCCTTCCATCTTCCTTTCCATGCCAGTTATGCATTCTGATATGCTTTGATGAGTTTTTGAAAAATAAATAATTTAGCTTTGATGTGTCTTCAGATCTAGGCTGCAGAAACTGAACAGGTACTCCCTGGAGGAGAGGACAGGGGGAATGATTGAGACCTTCAAATACATGAAGGGGATAAACAGGGGTGATACAGGAGGGCTTTTCCAGTTAAGGAGGGGGAGGGACACCCGAGGGTACAGTCTGAGATTGGGGGGGGGGTTCAGGAGGGAAATGAGACACTTTTTCACAGACAGGGTGGTGGCAGGCTGGAACACATTACCAGAGAGAGTGGTATCCTGTAATACAGTGGGATGCTTCAAAAGAGGATGGGACAGGGTAAGGGAGAGGGTCACCAGAGGAGGAGGTTAGGGAAGGGCAGCTGCAGTATAACGGCTGCTAGCTGCACATTCGAACAGACTCAATAGACGCATGGCCTTTATCTGCTGGAAGGTTCATATGTTCATATGACCACTCTCCTCACCAGCTACTGCTCTTGCTTTTCATATTTCTAAGACATTCTATGATATCACAAATTCCCATTCCATGCTATTTATCTGAATGACCTGAAATGGGTGTTTCTGATGTCATAGAGTGTTCAGGCAGTATGAAAACAGAGCAGCAACTGCTGAACACAGAGGGATTCAGGACAGTTACAAAGGCAACATTAGATTATCAATTTAACAAAAAAGGTCAAAAACGTTATCAGAACAGTTAGTAGCAAATAAAAAAACAACTAGAGGGCATCTAGGGGTCTAAAACCTGTTTCCTATCACCTTTAATGAAAAAGTTACAAATAAGACAGTCAAAACTGTCTACATTACTGATCTCTTCCTCAGCCTTGATGTAAGGGGTAAAAATAATGGCCAGTCAAACCCGTCCATACAACCTGCCTCTCCCTCTCAACCTTGATGTAAGGGGTAACCAAAACTATCTACATAACCCACCACTCTCTCAACCTTGATGTAAGGGGTAATCAAACCTGTCTACATAACCCACCACTCTCTCAACCTTGATGCAAGGGGTAATCAAAACTATCTGCATAACCCACCACTCTCTCAACCTTGATATAAGGGGTAAACAAACCTGTCTACATAACCCACCACTCTCTCAACCTTGATGTAAGGTGTAATCAAAACTATCTACATAACCCACCACTCTCTCAACCTTGATGTAAGGGGTAATCAAAACTATATACATAACCCACCACGCTCTCAACCTTGATGTAAGAGGTAATCAAAACTATCTACATAACCCATCACTCTTTCAACCTTGATGTTAGGGGTAATCAAACATGTCTACATAATCCAAATCTCTCTCAGCCTTGATGTAAGGGGTGAAAAATGAGACACTCGTACCTGTCTGCATAACCTATTTCTTCCTCAACCTTGATGTAAAGGGTAAAAATAAGGGACAGTCAAACCTCTCCAAAGATACACAACCCACCTCTCTCAACCTTGATGTAAGAGGTGAATAAAAAAAGGCTAGTCATACCTGTCTACATAACCCACCTCTTCCTCATCCTTGATATAGGTGGTCAAGCCTGTCTACATAATCCACCTCCTCCTCAACCTTGATGTAAAGGGTAACATAAGGGACAGTCAAACGTCTCTACATATCCCACTTCTCTCTCAGCCTTGATGTAAAGGGTAACATAAGGGACAGTCAAACGTCTCTACATAACCCACCTCTCTCTCAGCCTTGATGTAAAGGGTAACATAAGGGACAGTCAAACGTCTCTACATAACCCACCTCTCGCTCAACCTTGATGTAAAGGGTAACATAAGGGGCAGTCAAACGTCTCTACATAACCCACTTCTCTCTCAGCCTTGATGTAAGTGGTTAAAATAAGGGACAGTTAGACCTCTCTACATAATCCACCTCTCTCTCAACTTGATGTAAGAGGTAAAAATAAAGGATACTCAAACCTGTCTATGTAACCCACCTCTCTCAACACACGCATAAGGTAAAATAAGGGAGAGTCAAGCCAGTCTGCATAACCCATCTCTCCCTCAACCTTGATGTAATGGGTAAAATAAGGGAGAGTCAAACCTGTCTACATTACTCATCTCTCCCTCAACCTTGACATAACGGGTAAAATAAGGGAGAGTCAAATCTGTCTACATTACCCATCTCTCCCTCAACCTTGACGTAATGGGTAAAATAAGGGAGAGTCAAATCTGTCTACATTACCCATCTCTCCCTCAACCTTGACGTAATGGGTAAAATAAGGGAGAGTCAAACCTGTCTACATTACTCATCTCTCCCTCAACCTTGACATAACGGGTAAAATAAGGGAGAGTGAAATCTGTCTACATTACCCATCTCTCCCTCAACCTTGATGTAAGCGGTAAAAATAAGGGATGGACAAACCTATCTACATAATCCAGCCCAATAAGGGACAGGCAAACCTGTCTGCATAGCCCACTTTTCCCTCAGCCTTGTTGAGAAGAGTAAAAATAAGGGACAGTCAAACTTGGCTATGTAACCTACCTCTCCCTCAGCCCACACTGAAGGACTAAAAGTAAGACACAATGAAACCCAGTTTCACAAGCCACTTCTTTCTCAACCCCAACCCATATTTAAGGGACAGTCAAAACTGGCTACATACCCACTTCTCCCTCAGCCTTGTTGAGAAGAGTAAAAGTAAGGGACAGTCAAACCTGGCTATGTATATATCCCACCTGTCCCACAGTCAAGAAATAAAACCAGCCCATCATACCTGGCTATGTAACCTACCTCTCGCTCAGCCCACACTGAAGGGGTAAAAGTAAGACACACTGAAACCCAGTTTCACAAGCCACCTCTTGCTCAAACCCAACCCATATTTAAGGGACAGTCAAAACTGGCTACATAACCCACCTCTCCCTCAGCCGTTTTTTTAAAGGTAAACGTGAGGGAATATCAGACTCAGTTACATGGCCCACCTCTCTCTCAACCCATATGTAAGGGACAATATAAGGGTCAGTCAAACCAGGCTACGTAACCCGCCTCTCCCTCAGCCCTTTTACAATGAATAAAGATAAGGCACAGTTAAAGCTAAAGTTGTATTTATTTCAAAGATTTACCAGAAAAGACATACTGAGCTGAAACAGCTCAATTCCAGATGTGTCCTGGGGATGGGGAAATGAGGAGAGTACAGCAATAAGTTACAACAGTCAGCTACACAAATCAAAAATATAAGTTAAAACTGGCTATATCCATCCCACTTCTACCTCAGCTCACATGTAAGGGGGAGAAATAAGGCACTGCTAAATGTAGAAAAATATCACAGCTCTCCATCAGCCCACGGGTAGTGATGCAGCGAATTTAAAATTCGCAGGCAAAGTGAGCATGAAGTGCCCACTTCGTGTTAGATGCAGGCTATGCGAAGTGGACATTGAGGAGTACTCACTTCGCCTTTTCATAATGAGTTGACTTCGCATTGTAATTCCGCCTTAATGCGAAGTAAGGTGGAATGACAGCAATAGGCACTTTAAGCAGCCCCCTCCACACACATCACATGGCTTACAGTACTGTAAGTCACATGCTGCTTTAGCCAGCCAGGCAGGAAGTGAGTCATACCAGCAGATACTTTCATTTTCTCCTTTGCAGAGATAGAAGAAGGAAGGAAGGATAGTGTAGGAGAGGAGTGTGTATTTGTTGTTTAACTTGCTTCAACATCATAAAACCCAACAGCTTTTTTAAAAGCTAATTCTTTAGTTTCTGTTGTACTGTTTTGAATTATTTTTTTGTGACTGATTTGTTTTATAAGTTTTGTTTTGTGTGAGTGTGTGTGTGTCTGTGTGTGACTCTGTGTGTGTGTGCGTGTGTGAGTTGGTCTTTGTCGCGTGACGCATCACAGTGGAGAGGGAAGGAGAGTTATGGACCAGGGACAGTCTGTGGCCCATGTTGGACGGAGGGGAGTGCAGACATGTGAGGGTCAGCATGGGCGGGTGTCACTGGACCGCTCCAGAATATTTCATCCATCCCCCCTCCGGAAGCAGCAGTACCACCAGTACCACCGCCACATCCAGCAAGTCCGCCGCTGCCACCACCACCACCACCATCTGTACCAGCTGCAGGAGCTCCAGCAGCCGCACCTCCCACTCCACAGCAGCAGGTGGAGCCCCCCCCAAGGGCATGACACTGCTGCTGGCAATCCATCTGCCCCGTTGTGCCTGGTCCCCCCCCGCCGCAGCTCTATAGTCTGGCAGTTTTTCAACTTTGTTGGGGGGACAGGAGCATTGTGGTGTGCCTGCTTTGTGGTGCACAGGTGCACCGTGGCCCCTGGGGGACACAGCTGGGAACTGGGGGCCAGAGGACACACATACTGAACCACCACAAGGTGGAGTGGCAGGCTGCCACAGAACGTGCCAGGCTTCCACCTGCTGGCCCTTCTGTGGCAGTGGCAGTGGGTACTGCTGCTGCTGTGCATCGCTAGAGCAGGAAGAGGGCCACAGCAGCAGCTGCTGCTCCACCACTACTCCCACCACTGCCACCAGCACCACCCTCACCACCACCACCACTACCTGCCTTTCCTCCCGCAGCAGGGGAGTCTGCCACACCTGCAATGCAGTCAGAAGTAACACTGCTGTGGGTTGCGATGGAGGAAAATAATCAGGGGATGGGTGCTGTCCAGCAGCAGATGGAGCGGATCAAGCAAGAGCAGCTACAAATAGTGTTGATGCTTCATCTGCTGCCGGAACATCACGGGATCGAGCATTAGGTTTTGTTTCCCCCCCAGTGCTGTACTGTTTTGTGTTTTGTTTGTTTCATACCAGACAAAGGTAAGACCACAGTATTAGTTTAAAGGGAAGCCGTCAGCAACAGGAGTGCCTGCATCCTGCCCCCTGCAAGGCTTACCATCCGGTTAAGCCTTTTAACTATGCTGCAGCATTTTTCTCATGCCGCAACATACTTTATTATACTAAATAAACGTCAGCAACCCGGTAGTATGGCAGATGCTATGGGGGCTCCATTATGCCCAAAGGTGCAACACTGACGCACCATACACTTCAATACAAAACTATTTGAAGCACATGGTGCATCTCTGCTGCACCTTTCCTTTACACATAATGTGGCCCCCATAGCGTCCGGCATCCTTCTGGGTCACTGACCTTTCTTTCTTAAAATAAAGTATGTTGCAGCACAAGAAAAATGGTGCAACATACTTCAAAGGCTTAACCGGAGGGAAAGCCTTGCACTGTGCAGGATGCAGGAGTTCCTGTTGCCGACTGCTTCCCTTTAAATATATACATGCACATACAGTCATACATGTTCCTTATATGGGTGACTTACCTCCAGGGTAATCTCTCCTTGTCCACATGTCCTTACATTCCATAGTGCAATACTTTTCTGGCCAAAACGCTCGTAATTTCGGTAAACCGGGGCCCAGAAGACTTCCCAAGTTCCTGTTCTGAAGATCCACCTAAATTCCGCCAACTTGCTCAGCAATGTTATGACGTGATGCCAGGGAGAGCACGGGGGTGTGCTTTATTGTAGTGAATGGCTGGCAGCTTTCCGAAAGTTTCTTTATGTTATAATGGTCAGTTTGTGGTGAAATGTGGGCACGTTTCCACTAACAAGGCTCTTGTTAGTTGAAACTTGCCCATGTTTCACCACAACATTGCTGAACGCGGGTGGCAGAACTTGGGCGGCTCTTCAGAATGGGAAGTCCTTTGGAATCCGTTTTACCGAAAATACGAACATTTGCCAGAAAGGTATTGCACTAAGGACATGTGGAGCAAGAAAAATTCCACTGGAAGTTATACCATCCATAACTAAGTAACTTGGTGAATCTCTTTAAAGCAGCAGTGCAGCAATCTGTTGAAAATTTTGACCTATACCTTTTTATGCTATTTTACATTGCTACTTTACTTACATCCTGACTCGTATGGTATTATTTTTTCCAGTATTTGAGTCTGCTTTAGTATTTTTTTTCATGTGTGAGATAATAAAAGGAGTGCTCTTTTTAATATGGTGCAGACCAGTTCTTCGTCAGTATTTTGCGTGTTTTTCTCCATCAGTTGTTATATATTATTTCTGTTGTCAAATTAACAATTATGCAGCAGGCAGTGTTTTATGACATCAAAGAACAATAGTTGTTCAAAAACAGCTGCAAATAGTGCTAAGAACCTGGTCAGAACAATATTAAATGGCATGCTCCTTTTTTATTCTCAGACATGAAAAAAAGTAGGAAAGCAGACACAGATTGTGAAAAGAAGGGTATCATACAAGTCATCCGGTAACTAGTGGCCTGCACCAGCGGCGGCGCCAGCGGTGATGTAAAGTAGCATAAAAAACTATAGGTCAAAATTGTCAGCACATTGTTACAATGCAGTTTTAATTTATAATTTAACTATGACATTATGTGCTCACAATCACAACACACAAACTGCATCTGTCTTCTATCCAGAAAAGTGACACGTGCTAAGGAAGTGAAATAGTATCGTCACACCACATGCAAAGTCCCCCAGAATTTATTGCGCAGTCACTCCTGCACGCAGTGGTGGCACAAAGTCCCCATATTTTTTTTCATGCCCAAAATGCATCCACCTTGTGTGCAGAAATTTGACAAGTGGTAACACAGTGAAATTAGACTGTTTCAGTACATATAAAGTCCCCCAAAATTAATGTTGCACTCAGCCATGCGCATAAAAGTGGCACAGAGTCCCAGATTTTTTCTGCAGGCCCAGAATGCATCCTCCTTGTGTGCAGAAAATTGACAAGCGGTAACACAGTGAAATGAGACTGTTTCAGCACATACAAAGTCCCCCAGAATTTATGGCGCACTCAGTCATGCACACAAAAGTGGCACAGAGTCCCCAGATTTTTTTCTGCAGGCCCAGAATGCATCCTCCACGTGTCCAGAAAATTGACAAGTGGTAACACAATGAAATGAGACTGTTTCACCACATACAAAGTCCCCAGAATTTATGGTGCACTCAGTCATGTGCGCAGTGGTGGCACAGAGTCCCCAGATTTTTTCTGCAGGCCCACAATGCATCCTCCTTGTGTGCAGAAAAGTGAAAAATGATCATCTAACTGGATGGAAAGGTGCCCTTTGGATGTACAGTAATAGTAGCCTTGGTGAGTGTATATATATATATATATATATATAGAAACAAATATATGATTGTGTATTTTGTAGGTGACGATGAGGGGGGTTGAACTTGACATGGACATGTACTCATGTTATTGTTCTGCATCACACACAGGTGACTCTGTCTCCGAACTGTTGCTATGCACCGTCCAGTGCTCAATGAGAATTTTTTGTACTTAAATGGAAATGGATAACTCTCAAGCACATGAAGGTAAGTATTTCTTTTTTGGGGGTCGGGAATCATATTTTCAGTTTTGTCTGCAATGGTTTCTTATTTTTTTATTTCTTCATAGATTTCATCAGCATCCTTCTGGAGTCCGGTTGTTAATGATGGTCGTGGTCATTGAATGAAACGACTTCTGCGTGTTGCACGTGTGCTCAAGCTCAGGTCGGGGAGGGGTGTGCCTGATCATGTTGACAAACTTTTTTGGATAAGGCCACTTTGATAGAACAACAAAGTATCACAAATTTTCCTAAAAAAAGAAATGAATGAATGACTTCTTAAAAGTTACAACTTCATTGTTATGGGTCCCTCCCTGGTTCTCAAATCTCAATCCCTATTGTCAACTAAGTTACATTTCAGAGACACATCTTGTCAACTACTAAGACAACCTGTTATTTGCAATATTTGCAACAGTCTTTATAAAGCAATGAAATAGATGAAATAAAATCTTCATACTTAACAGAATGGATTTCACATGGACATTGCATCGCTTCCTCTCTGTACGATATAGCTGCAGCATCTTTCCCAACGAGTAATATTAGTGATGGAGCCTGTTTTTGTTCTCCTGTAAAAGAAACAAAATAAGTGTACTGTATGTGTTTTTCCACTGCAGCTCTGAAAAGCTACAGAAAACAAAACAGACAACTTAAGGAAGTGAGGCAGCATAACAAACATGAGTGCACATACTCACTTTATGGTTTAATTATTAAAAAGCTGGTGGTGGTGGTGCACTGGTAGACTGGTGGTCCATGGTGGGCAGACAGACTCATGGTGGCAGCAGAGCTGGATAACATCAGTCCCGGTGGTAGTGATCCGGGGTGGGAAGACAGCATCATGATGGCAGCAGACTTGGGTAACATCAGTCCTGGTGGTGGTGGTCCGGGGTGGGCAGACAGCCTCAGGGTGGCAGCAGACTTGGATAACATCAGTCCTGGTGGTGGTGGTCTGGGGTGGGCAGACAGCCTCATGGTGGCAGCAGACTTGGATAATATCAGTCCCGGTGATGGTGGTGGTCCATGGGGCAGACAGACTCATGGTGGCAGCAGACTTGGACAACATCAGTCCTGGTGGTGGTGGTCCATGGGGAGCAGACAGACTCATGGTGGCAGCAGGCTTAGATAACATCAGTCCCGGTGGTGGTGGTCCAGGGTGGGCAGACAGCCTCATGGTTGCAGCAGATCTGGATAACATCCGTCCCAGTGATGGTGGTCTGGAGTGGGCAGACAGACTCATGGTGGCAGCAGACTTGGATAACATCAGTCCCGGTGGTGGTGGTGGTGGTCCATGGGGGGCAGACAGACTCATGATGGCAGCAGACTTGGATAACATCAGTCCCGGTGGTGGTGGTCCAGGGTGGGCAGACAGCCTCATGGTCGCAGCAGATTCGAATAACATCCACCCCAGTGATGGTGGTCTGGAGTGGGCAGGCAGACTCATGGTGGCAGAAGACTTGGATAACATCAGTCCTGGTGGTGGTGGTAGTCCATGGGGGGGCAGACAGACTCATGGTGGCAGCAGACTTGGATAACATCAGTCCCAGTGGTGGTGGTGGTCCATGGCGGGCAGACAGACTCATGGTGGCTGCAGACTTGGATAACATCAGTCCCGGTGGTGGTGGTCCAGGGTGGGCAGACAGCCTCATGATGGCAGAAGACTTGGATAACATCAGCCCCGGTGGTGGTGGTGGTGGTGGTGGTCCATGGGGGGCAGACAGACTCAAGGTGGCAGCAGGCTTGGATAACATCAGTCCCGGTAGTGGTGGTGGTCCATGGGGGGCAGACAGACTCATGGTGGCAGCAGACTTGGATTACATCAGTCCCGGTGGTGGTCCGTGGGGGGCAGACAGACTCATGGTGGCAGCAGACTTGGATAACATCAGTCCCGGTAGTGGTGGTGGTACATGGGGGGGCAGACAGACTCATGGTGGCAGTAGAGTTGGATAACATCAGTCCCGGTGGTGGTGGTGGTCCATGGGGGGCAGAGAGACTCATGGTGGCTGCAGACTTGGATAACACCAGTCCCGGTGGTGGTGGCCTGGGGTGGGCAGACAGCCTCATGATGGCAGAAGACTTGGATAACATCAGTCCCGGTGGTGGTGGTGGTCCATGGGGGGCAGACAGACTCAAGGTAGCAGCAGGCTTGGATAACATCAGTCCCGGTAGTGGTGGTGGTCCATGGAGGGGCAGACAGACTCATGGTGGCAGCAGACTTGGATTACATCAGTCCCAGTGGTGGTGGTCCATGGGGGGCAGACAGACTCGTGGTGGCAGCAGACTTGGATAACATCAGTCCCGGTGGTGGTGGTCCGGGGTGGGCAGACAGACTCATGGTGGCAACAGAGTTGGATAACATCAGTCCCGGTGGTGGTGGTCCATGGAGGGGCAGACAGACTCGTGGTGGCAGCAGACTTGGATAACATCAGTCCCGGTGGTGGTGGTCCGGGGTGGGCAGACAGACTCATGGTGGCAACAGAGTTGGATAACATCAGTCCCGGTGGTGGTGGTCCATGGAGGGGCAGACAGACTCATGGTGGCAGCAGACTTGGATAACATCAGTCCTGGTGGTGGTGGTCCGGGGTGGGGGGGCACACCGCCTTTTAAATACTGCAGTTAAAACCTGCCAACATTAACCACATCATCATCTTCATAAAGAAAACTACCCTCACAGTCATCGATGTCTGAAGTCTGACCACTGGGAAATTCTTTCTCCATTGTGTCATCATCTACGTCAGTGATGGGCCATTTTAGGCAGCCACTGCCATTGCCACCAGGATGCTCCATTTCCACATCAGCAAGACCACCATGACTAGGCCAGGCTACGAATACTGAGGTTGCAGTCTGTGCTGGTATATGTCTCGCATTCATTTTAACGAATGTTAGCAAACTGATATTTGCAGGAGACAGGTTTGTCCAATGATCCCTGACTATTGCACCTGCTGAGCTAAATACCCTCTCAACACTTACACTGGAGGGTGGGCATGTGAGGTACTTCAGCAGGTATTGCAGTGTCAGTGGCTCAGTAGGTAGCACACTCGCCTCTGAGGCCGGGAGATCAGAGAGCTCTGGGTTCAGTTCCCACATCTGGCACTTGGGTTAATATCCCAGTACTGACACTGTAGTGCAGCATGAGAGGGGAGCTGCACTTCTGAGGTGCCGTCTTTCGGATGAGATGTTAAACCGAGGTCCCATCTCCCTGGATTGGTGGTAGTTCAGGTGGATGTTAAAGATCCCATGGCACTTATCAAAAAGAGATGGGGGATTTCCTCCCTGTGTCCTGGCCAAATTTCCCTCATTCACTAAAAATACCACCAACAGCTTAATCTGGTTCAGGGTAAGTTGGCATTCTTCTGTATCCCCCTTCCCTGGGTCGTGCCTGAAAATAGGCAGGATTTGTCTAGTGCACTTACCCAGTCAACAAAAAACCAAAAACTAAAACTAACTAAACTTCAGTGTCACTGCAGTCAGCTCTGGCCATTCACTGACATTTCCACTCCAGTGCAAACGAGGATCTTCACTTATTGTCAGATACCTGTTTTCAGACAAATTTGACTCAACCATTCTCTGTGCCGCACTAAGTCCGATTGTTGATGCATCAGCCTGTTCCCCGGAATCACTGATGTCACAAATACCCACTTGGGACAAAGCCTCCCAAAGTTGGTTGACGCCACCCACTTTGGATGACAGACCACCAGGAACTACAGTCCCCTTACCCTTGCATGATATGCTTGCTGGTCCTCCAGCTACACCTTCAGCTGGATTATGCTGCTGAGGTTTGCAAACCTTGGCATGTGACTTTTGTGCCCCATGAACTAAGTGAACCAGTTGACCACTGATATTTTTTACCTGTTCAGGCCCTCCCTCCAGTACTGATGCAATTCCACATTTATATCGTGGGTCCAGCATTGTTGCTATGGCAAAGTTTTCACTACGCTGAATGCTCACAATGTGACGATTCTGGTCGAATACTGTCAGTATGTGTTGAAGCAACATACTGCTACCACCGTCTCTGCTAACATCAAGGCTATGCTGTACATTCACCAATGTCTGCCTCAGCACCCACAGCAATGGAATTGATTGGCTAATGGAGGCAGACTTGCCACTCACTGCCTGTGTGGCATGTTCAAAAGGCCGCAAAATTTTTATTACAGAGTCCACGAGGCGCCACTGTTCAGTCGTCGTAGACATGTAGGCCCCAGAACTGTCACGGCTAGTGTGCATAACACAATATTCTGTGATGGCTTTGTATTGTTCATACAACCTCTCTGCCATGTATAACATGGAGTTCCATGGGGTGACAACTTCCAGCTTCAAGCGGAGCTGAGGCAGGCTGTTTTGTATCTGCAACTGCCGCAGTTGGTCACGGGCCTTTCCAGATCTTGAAAAGTGAGAGCAGATACATCATGCAATGGTCAGCATTTCCTTTCTGTCAGGGTGCTGCAGAAACTCCTGAACCACAAGATTTAAACAGTGGGCCATGCATGGAACACGAAAAAAAACACCATTCGTGATGCATTTCACCACATTTGATCCATTGTCACTTGCTAGGAACCCAGCTCTCAGGGACAGAGGGTTTAGCCATCTGTCAATTTCAGTCAGTACCATGTCCAACATGTTCTCACCAGTGTGTGAACAGGTCACACTGTGCATAGCAATTGTTGCATGCTGGCGAATTCCAGGAAGATTGCTACCGCGACAATCTACCTTCCTGCACTGATTATTCACACTACCAACATCACAAACAACCCCTGGCACCTGCGCCCAGTGTGCAGTTATACACAGATATGAACTCCCCGCTGTTTTGCCACTTGTCCACATATCCATACTTAAATAGATGAATGGAGAGGAGGAATGCAGAAGGGCATGTCTTACTGAGTCTGAGACAGTGCGGAACAACTCGGGAACAGCAGGGGTAGAAAAGTATGTCCTGAATGGGACTTTCCATTTTGGACCGGAACAGGCAGCAAACCTCCAGAACCCAGAATTCTCCACAAAGGAGAAGGCCAAAAGATCGATTGCCAGCATTTCCGCTACAGCAGCATTAAGTTCACGTGACACTGTATGATTGGGGGGCTTCAGCTTAGGCGCAAAAACACTCTGTAACGTGGGCTGACTTAAATGTTTTACACGGTGTGTGTTTTTGGTCACAAATGGTTGTGCTCTGTGATGAATGGCATTGGCAGGGGGTGAAGTGTGGACATTTGATGAAGACGGTTGCACAGATGATGATGACAAACCCAGAAATTATGTTATTTTTCTGGATTTGCCAACCGGGGTTGATGTACCACTTGCACTAGACATACTGCAATCACCACCACCACCACCAAAACTGCTACTCTCACCAGCACTGGACAACACTTCAAAGTCATTATGGTCCTCCACCTCACCATGCCTGTAATCCTCTGCTCTTATTACCGCACTACTGCACACGTTTAATTTCCTACTGGGCTTAACAGTCATGGAAGGGGATAACATGCTGGCTATGGTTGCCACCGGTGATACTGGTGAACGCCCAAGTCTGGTATTAGCTGCCAGCTTGTGCTGGGTCCACAGAGCCAAGTGCCTATTCTTAAGATTCGTATGCTGTCCTCCTGTCCCAAGATGGTTCTCCTTTTTACCTTGACTCACACGCACATGGCAAACCTGGAAGATTGCAACTGAATCATCATTTGCATCTCGAACAAAAAAATCCCAAACAAGGGACTGTGATGCTCTGCTTTTAACATGTCCATGATGATGTGGCTTATTTAAGTCTGTTATTTTAAGCACTGAAGTGGGGGGGGGCCACGTGATGTTTCTGGCACTGCAGACCTGGACTGCAACTGACCACCACGACTACCTATCATATTGAGTACTGGGTCGTCATTATCATCATCATCCAGTGAAACCGGTAAATCACAAGTTTTTATAGGGGGGGGATTCCTACAAACAGATTCAGACACAGCCACTTTTAATTTCTTTTTCTCCGGTTCCCAACTGGGGTCAATTAAATCATCATCATATTCATCAACGTCACTGTCACACACATCCACATCTTCTGCTTAGATGCTAACTTGTGGACTGCATGTTGCAACATCATTACATTCATCATCAGCATCATCTACACCACCATCACCTGATATTTTTTCACCACACTGTGAATCACTGTTGCATGGAAAATGAGTGGCGTTAAGTGCCACGGTGGATGGACTATCACATTGTATGCTATCGTTGACATGATCATCAGAATCAGGTTCAGTTAATAGGATGTTACTGGGAAGTATGACGTCATCTATGCTGTCACTCACTTGCACTGCTTCACACTCAATATGTTTGGATATGGTACACTGGTCAGAATTAGAACTTGATGCAACAATGCTAATACTACCTCCACCGCCACTAACACCAGTAACACTAACACCACTGGCTGGGAAAACATCATCTCCTCCAACTATCAGTGAAGCTACTGACTGGGCTGTAAAAAACACTGCAGGAGAATACCTTTCCTCACATCAGCAATGCACTTCTCCGTCCACGTACTACTACCATGCCCACAGACCCTCTTACTGCCAACACTGCCATGGCCAGAAACAGCTTGACTTGCACGTCTCTTTACAGGCACTTTGGGGATCAACCACAAATATTATTACCAAATTCAGATTTTGATACGTTCACTTTCTGACTGGAGGGTCGCTACTCGCTAGCTGGATGTGAAGCAAAATAAACAACTGTGGCTTCAGCAACAGATAAGGGACTACTGTGTTGTGACACTGTCACGGAATTAAAACAACTTCAGTAACCAGTGGTGCTGATGGTGTCACAAAAACAATCCAGTCTGGTAAAAAATACCTTTTCAACATGGGGGGGAGCAATGAATACAGACAGTGCTGATTTTTACGGCACTACAAGCAGCAACACTAAGAACAGAGAACACGATCGCAGTACAAAATCAGGCAGCTGCAGTGGATAGCAGGTTCACACTGCTGCGCTTAGTTGCACTCACACTGATCTGTGTCACAAATTTTAAAAGGTGTATTATATTTGATGCACGCAACACTGCACACACAACACAGAACACTTTGGGCCAGATATTCAAAAGGGTTGCGCCATGCGCAATAGGGTTGTGCCTGCGAAAGTCCGAAATTGCTCCATTCTGCGATATTCAGCAGGAGGCAGTTGCGCCACTGAAAACATGCTGAGCAACAGCGTAATGCAAATGAATGCATGCTGAACTGGAGGGGGAGGAACCATGCATAAACTGCACAGCCCGATATTCAGCCGGGCTGTGCAGAGTTGTGCAGGCGCAACCCCCAACCTGCGCCTGCACAACTTTGAGCCAAAAAAAAAAGGATCAAGTTGAGGGCCACCCACAGGTGAGCTGCCGCACTGCAGGACGCAACACAGCAGCTGCCACCTGTGGCTGGCCCTCAACCCACTCCCTGCGCCCCCCCTGCAGCCCGATCGCGGGCAAAAGTGTAAAACATCCCCCCAACCACCCCACTGGCCTGACGGCAGGCAACAGCAGAAAAGTTCCCCCTCCCCAATTGGCCCGATCGCGGGCATAGCTTAATCCCCCACCAGCCCGATCGCGGGCAGCAAAGTGCCCCAAAACATATCCCTGGTGGTCCAGTGGACCAATAAGCCCGATCGCGGGCTGGCATATCTATAACACACCCCTCCTGAACATATCCCTGGTGGTCCAGTGGACCAATAAGCCCGATCATGGGCTGGCAATGTCTAAAACACCCCTCAAGAACACATCCCTGGTGATCTAGTGTCCCCACCCACCCACCCACGCGGCCACCACCGCTCCCCCGCAGCGGTGGGCGGCAGCATCCCACCGCCTGCCACCCGCCGCCGCCGAATGATTGCCGGTAGGGCTGCACTACTGGTGCAGAGCAAGAGCCAACGGGCGGCAGCCCTACTGGGCAGTCAGTCGGCGGGCGGCAGGCGAGTGGGATGCTGCCGCCCGCCGCTGCAGGTGGTGGGGTTTCGTGGGTGGGTGGGTGGGGTGGGGGGACACTAGATCACCAGAGATGTGTTCTTGGGGGGGTTTAGACACTGCCAGCCCGCTATCGGGGCTTATCGGTCCACTGACCACTAGGTATATGTTCGGGGGACACTTTGCTGCCCGCGATCAGGCTGGTGGGGGAGATTTAAGCTATGCCCGCGATCAGGCCAGTCAGGGGAGGGGGGACTTTTGTGCTGTTGCCCACGATTGGGCCAGTGGGGGGTGGTGGGGGGGATATTTTTACTCCTTTGCCCGCGATCGGGCTGCAGGGGGCGTCGGTCCCCGATGGCTGCTGCCTGGCAGGGCGCCAGGTGCAAGTCCTCTGGGATCAGCGCACCTACATGCTAATGGCATGCAAATAGGGCCATAATCAGATGCAAATGGCCCCCCCCCCGTGCCTTGCATGAATTATGGCCCTATTTGCATGTCACCTTTTGAATATCGGAAATTTGCGCATGGTGCAATGGTACTTGCGCCACCGCAAGTTGAATGCACGACTCTGACCACTTGTGGTGGCGCAAGTTCCACTGCGCCATGCACAGTGGCTGTGGCAGGGGATGATATTCAAAGGAGTTGCTCAAGGGCGCAACTCCTTTGAATATGGCTCTGGCCACACCCCTGCGCAACTATTTTGTGCAGCGCAAGGGCTTGCGCCACAAAATAGCGCAGTTTGAATATCCGGCCCCTTGTGTACAATGCTGAATGAGGAATGTGATGCAAAAGTTCAGTGTACTCAGTGCCACGCAATGTAAATTTGTAATTTAAACAACCTGACCTTATGAAATGATGCACCACATTCACACAAAAAGCAGCAAAAGAATTTGTACTATCACTGACAATTTTACTATGTGTACAGTAACACAGTCAGTTATATAATACAAATATTACTAAAACACAAACAAATCACTATTTCTCCAACTTAAATTTACCTACACACAGATATGTCCCTCCCCCACACAGACACTTCGCTGTCTTTCACCACACACACTCAATGTTGTAAATTTACATTCAAAATCCACACACAAACAAAAACGCTCGATGATGTGAGCAAAGGAGGGTTTCCTACAATCGATAACTACAGTTGGATCCCCCCCAAAGAAGCAAAAATGCTTTTTGAACAGCTTTTAAAAGATTCCTACAGACAGCTATCAGAGCACACTGTCTCCTACTCCTTCCTATTCATACTACCTCGAACTGAGGCTGTGCAGATCAATATAGAGCCCATGTGACCTGAACTCCCATGAATCACTGCAAAATCCTCCTTCGGAGCTCAAAAACAAGGCGAGTGAACTGCCACCAATGTACTAAGCTAAAAATTGAAAGAGAAGTGACCAGAGGCAGAGTAACACGTAGCTGTTTTCAATGCACTTGTTCTACCTCATTATAACGCGAAGTACTCCGCTTCGCATTGCAGAGCACTGTGTGAATCCGCCTCTGCTCTGTGAATCATTTCGAAGAGTGGATTGAGCCCACTTCGCCCACCACTACCCACAGGTAAGGTGTAAAAGGAAGGGACAGTGAATCCTGACAACATAATCCACCTCTCCTTCCATATGTAAGGGGCAAAAATAAGGGACAGTTCAACTAGACTATATAACCCACTTCTCCCTCTGCCCATATGTACGGGGCAAAAATAATGGGCCGTTAAATCTAACTACATAATCCACCCCTTATCGCAAAGGGAAGCGGTAGAAAAATAAGGGGCAGTCAAACCTGACTACTCTCAGCCTACAAAAAAGTGGTGAAAAATCAGAGACTGTCAAACCCAGCTACATAATCAACCTCTTCCACTGCCCCTAGGTAAGAGGTAGAAATAAGAGACCATTAAACCTGGCTACATAACCCACCTCTCATTCAACTCCCTCAGTCTCTACTTATGACATGTTCTTTCCAGATTTAAGTTTCAGTAACATAAACATTACAAGTGAGCGACGGCTGTCTGATAGGAGAGTCAGGGCCCATTGTGACAACAAAGGTGTTCCCCTAGTGACGAATGACAAGGAGTCCTCAACTCCCTCTAGAATTTTCCAGATCCTCTACATAGTGATGGATCAGATCTATTTTAATCTGTATATATCAATTATGAGCTCTTTGTAGAATATGCTCACTTATGACTTTTTTGTATGTGTGACTCTATTGATTGCGATAGCGTTTTTAAAAGTTATTTACTAGAAGCAGATCTCATTAAGTCAGCTGTCTTAGTGACGAAGTGTCACATTACTCAGGGGGCTACGTATTGGCCTTGGTCTGACTCTCCGCTAGCTAGCTTGCATCCTAGAGTGCTGAGGGCACGCAGCTACAGTAACTATTTTGGGAGCCACTGCATCAGGGAGTAAAAATGAAGAGCTCCGTCATGGTTGATACTTTCACATCTGACTTCACTGCAACAGGGAACCCTCTGTGTTTACTCAATGTACCCCTCCCCTTCCCCAGGGAAAGATGAAGGAGAAAGAGGAAAGAGGGAGAGAGAAAAATAGTTTGTTCATAGTTAATCTATAAACTGCCAGCACAAATGAATTTCAACATTCAGCATCTTGCTGAACAAAAAAAAAAAAAACTTGAAACCAGTGGGGGTTTCATTAGGCAGGGGTGTTTCTAGTGTCTGAATAGATTAGGGACTTAAGCCCCTGCCTCTCCTGCTCAGTGAAAAAAAAAAGCTGTGGGCCAGTTTTAGGAAATGGGAATATTTTATTAGGGACTAATGAATACAGATTTGGACCCCCAGCCCCTAATCCCGACCCCTAGTGATGCTCCTGCCATTAGTTTTTTTTTTGGCTAGCAGTATAGGCTAGAGGTTAGAGTAACAAGCTGCAGATGAGTTTGGTTTATCCAGCAGACCTGGGTTTGTTTCCCACCATCTCCACTTGCATACTGTGTGACTCTGAGCAAGTCACTTAATCTCCCTAGTGCTCCCAGGTCACCGCTGAAGGCAAGCATTTGTGCCTACTGGGCCTTGCCCAGTTACCAAAAAGAGAGTAAATAAAATATGTTCCTCATCACCCTCCTCGTAGCAGGGGATGAGGCTCCAGACCTTGGTGGTGGGGTAGCTCATAAAAAAATGTCAGTATGGTTGCAAAACAATGGGCTAATTCAATAGCAAAAAAAAAAACAACTGAATTTTAGGAAAGTTCCAGACCCCATGGAGTTGTCCCTGCTTTGTAGCTTGTAACAAAAAAAAAAAAAACCTGAAATCCTGATTTGGGATGCCTAAAAATAAAAAAGACATGTCACAACTGTTACAACACAATGTGTCAGGCCAATCCCTGCCCCTGCTATCCTTAGCACCCAATCCAATTCAGCTGTATTATCACAGGAGGGGTGGTAGAGGGGGATTCAGAGTCAAACAGAGAAAAAGACACTCATCCCATTTTATAATTATATATATGGTCATGGGGCAGAGGCATTCCTGAGAATCCAACCCTCTGACGTACAAAAAGGGGGAAGGTGGGCTCGGCTCTTTTAAAAATGCCCCTCCATTGCAGTGTGCCTTCACTTTTAGTGACACAAGAAACAAGCCCTCTTCCCAGCAACTGGTCTCGTCTTCCACAGCTAACTTTTCTTTTCTCCCTCTTTCTGCCTTTTTCCTCTGTGCCTAAAACTTTTGTTTCTATCCTGACAGCTTGCATCATCTCCCAGCTTTCCTCTGACAGCCAGGGCTCTTACAAGACCGCTGCGCTCGATTCTCACCACTCTGCCAATTACAAGAAGAAAGGAGAAGACTTTGCATTGCGGTTTAAAAGTGAGGTAGAGGGTTGGTCCTGTAACTTTTTTTTCTTTCCCGAGAGGAGATCTGTGATTTTTTTTTCTTCAGCTTGCTGTGACAGCCTCTTCACTTTGGCTTGGGTACAAGGACAAAGCTCTGTGATCATCTTTTTGGTGGGTGTGTGCCGTCGCTGTTAGCGAATACTTGCGAAAAAGTGTGAAGGGCAAGTTGAAAAAGGTTTTGCTGCACAGAAAAAAAAAACGGTTTTTGCGTGCGCGTGACAGATTTGTCACGCCTTTTGCTATAGACTGTACATTGGAGGAGGGGACAACACCCCCAAAAAGTTGTTCGTGACTGCAGTATAAAAGTAAGCCACAACCCCCGGGAGAGCCATGATGAGTAACAACTTTGAACCCAGCGACGAGCACCACTACCAGCAGGTCGCGGACGACGAGATGCCGGCCACAGAGAAGGACCTGGCCGAGGACGCGCCCTGGAAGAAGATCCAGCAGAACACGTTCACTCGCTGGTGCAATGAGCACCTGAAGTGTGTCAACAAGCACATCGGCGACCTACAGCGCGACCTGACCGACGGCCTGCGCCTGATCGCGCTGCTCGAGGTACTGAGCCAGAAGAAGATGTACCGCAAGTACCACACGCGCCCCAACTTCCGGCAGATGAAGCTTGAGAACGTGTCGGTGGCGCTCGAGTTCCTCGACCGCGAGCACATCAAGCTCGTCTCCATAGGTAGGTGCTGCTGTCTGTCCCTCTGGCTGGCTGTCAAATGATTGTTGAAAGAAGTGACGGGGAACCCTACCTTTAACGAAAACGGTTAATGGAGGAAGGGGTTGGGGCGGTGGATGCCTACCTGTGATTAAATATGACGGAACCCCGAGCCCCCACACCTGTAAGGATGCTGAAGGGGTATGGACCCCTGTTTGTGGGAGAGAAGAGGTGTAGGGCTTGGGTGACCTGAGGCAGGGGAACCCTTGTCTTTGAAATGGAGGAGGTGGATCTCATAGCTGTCAAGGTCCAAACATCAAAAGAGTGAGGTGGAGGGAACCAAAATACAGTAGTGAAATTTTGAACTGTCCCATTGACATGCATAATACATTTGTAGGAGTGAACTGTAAATAAAAAAACTTAAGAGTGAGGCATCCACTGAAATGCACTGTCACTATTTTTAGTGTGAAGCTTGGTCCACACCAGTTCAAATAGAGGTGGGGAGTATTGGAAACTGGAACCCCACGGGAGGGGTGTGGAGGAGGAAATGGGTGTGATGGAAGGGGACTCTCCACATGTGATGTAGGAGGAGAGTGAGGGACCCCTAACTGTGAGGCTAGAACTGGGGGTTTTATGACTCTTACGTATGAATAGGTATATTCTTTAACAAGTGTGGGTGGAGCCAGGAGTGGGTGTAGAACTACAACCTGTTGGGATGGATGGGGACTGAGGATGGTGGGCACATTACCTGTGGAGGTTGAGTATGAGGATAGTGTATGGCGCTGGGAATGGGACATGGACTGGTACTTTCTTTAAATACTTGTGGGGACTGAGAATAGGGATCTTTTCTGTAGAGGCTGAAAATGTAATACACGTGATACCCAAGCTATGAGGTCTAGAATGGAATACTGAGTGGCATGTACTTGAGGGGACCAAGATGTGGGATGTTATCGAGTGGAAGGGGTGCGGCTGAAAATAAAGGCGCTATCTGATACCCAAGGTATTGGGGTTGAGAATAATGGACTGTATTCCACATCTAGGAATTAACTTGGGACTGAGAATATGGAAATTTACCTGGCGGATAAAGTATAGGTGATTGAGGGGGCACATTTGCACTTTCTGGGGTTTCAGGTTGGGGCACATTCCTTACTGTGTTGTTTAGAAATAAAGCCAAGGTAGGGGGTCATGACACTTGTGAAGACTGAATGGGAAGAGGCCAACAACTTGTTGGGACTGAGTGATCTGGGGTGTTCATGTTTCTGAGTTTTACTTTTATTAGTTTATGCTTCAACCAGGAGATCCCATGAAGGTTAAATAATTTTTTTGCAAGGAAGACCTGGCCAAGAAATGACAAGTCATGCAGTAATACAGTTAGTTTCAGACATACATGTTCCACAGCAAAGGAGGCAGTATAGCACAGTGGTTTAAGGCTCTGATCTGCAAACCTGGAGACCTGGGTTGAATCCCGCAGCCCCCACTTGCATACTGTGTGATCCTGAGCAAGTCACTTAACTTCCTTTTGCTCCCAGGTCATACCTAAGCTGCAGCTTAGTGTGTGTCTCCTGGTTAAATAAGTCCCCCCGCCAAAAAAAAACCCAACATACCATTATTATATACAGCGTTGTTTACAATTAACAACAAACGCACAGTAAATATGTAAAATGATACAAGTCTCAGTTATATATACTGCATATGTGTTACATTCAGTATATCGATTGAGTGCTTTAGGGTTGTTCTGTTTCAGGAACTGAGGATAGAGATAGTGGGGGATGAGAAGGAAAGAGCAAGAGAGAGCCTATTCATGGGGGCTTAGGGTTGGGGATGATTGTCCTCTTGTGAACACGTCTTTTGTGGTTCTTCCAGTTTGGACTATTTAGGATTTAGTGGTTCCTCTCTCTCTGGAACAAGATTTGAGAGTCTTCTATATATATAATGGAACTGAGCGTTGAGTGTTTCTTCTCTGGCAGAAGTAAGGGATGTAGTGGAGTCTCTGTTGGGGGGGCTCGTGAGTTTAGCGATTTGTCTGATCTGGGAAATTCAGAATGGAGTTTCTTATAGCGAAACACTGGACATTAAAGGTTGCAAGTTTCCTTTGTTTCTGTGGACTGCAGTAATCTGGCTGTTGTATGTGGTTATTGGGATTTCATTGGATGGCATTGGGTGGGGTCTGCTATTCAGGTGGGTTGATGGTTGATAGGGACAGGGGTGTCCCAGTTTGTGGAATGGGGAGCTGCATGTCTTGCTTTTTGTGATTCTGCCAGAGATTGGGAGTCCATCAGTTTGGGGCAATGAAGTACAATATGAAAAGTTTTGGTATTTTGGGACATTAAGATTAGAGGGTTCCTCTTTTTTTAAATTTAATATAATGCTTTCTACCCTACCAGTCGGGTCCAAACCAACTCGTCTAGCCCCATCACCCTCCTTCTCTGGGACTCACCATCTCCCTCTTACATCCCCGGCATATCCCTCCCACACACACACACACACACGGGAGGGGCCACTGAGAGGGATCCTATTTGCTCCCTACAGAGATGAATAGGCACTTGAGGGAGAGTGCCACGGTCAGCAGTGTGGAACCAGTGGCAAGGGGTGGACATCCTCCTGCAGCGGCTGGTGCTCCTTTTTTCCTCCATTTTTCTCCCTCTGGTGCTGAGAAGGGCTCCCAGTGTGCGTGCAGACATGCGCATGCGTTGCATGTCAGAGCTAGTCTGCATCCATCCTCAGTTTCACAGCTCCGCTTGCACTGCCACCTGTGGTCACCCAGGTGGCAGTAGCACAGCAGATGCTGACTGTCCCCCCTCCCTGAGGTGGACAGCGACCTCTGGGATGCTCGGCTCATCTCCCCTGCCTGGCCCTCTTATACCCCAGGCTCGTTCCTGAACCTAGCGGTAGTGCTACCACTGCACTGCCAGGTTGGCCAGGGTTCCTCTTTTTAAGAGAACTAAGGGTTGAATGATATCTCTGTTGTTGTTAGTTTTTTAGTTGTTTTTTTTTTTGGGTGGGGGGGGGTAATGGAAGATTAAGTGGTTCCTGGATTTGGATGTAGTTGTTTACTGGTCCCTGGATTTAGAAGTAATTGAAGGGTGAGTGGTCCCCGGAGTTTGAAGTAACTGAAGGTTGAGTTGTACTTCTATTCTCTTTTTTTACAATCTATTTACTCAGAATAATTTAGCTGAGATGCACCATTTCAGTTCCAGTGGAATCCTGCCCCACTTATTAATTTATGTATTGAATTATTGTTAGTGATCATTTTATTTTTAATTCTTTTTTTATTTATTTTGTATTGTAGCTCGTTGTGCTGTGCCTGCCCATTGTCAAACACTGAAATATTTAGCTATAGGTTTAAAACTGCAATCTCCTTGTTACCAAGCTGGAACTCTCTGCTTAGAGGTTATAAATGGTTGAGGTTTCTGTATGATGTGGCATTGAGGGTTCAGCAGTTCCTCTTTTTGGTGGAAATAAAGGCTTAGTGGTTTCTCTGTTGGGTGCCGTTGTGGGCCGCTTGCGGAATTAAAGGTTGAGAGTTCATTATAATTTGGGACCTAACAGCAGTGTCTATTCTACTGTATGGGGTGTTTTGTGGGTTGGGTTTCCTGTATTTGGCAAGCATAAGGGGTTCTCTGTCTGGGTGGAATGAGGGTTGGTGAAATCTCCCTGTTTGGTGAATTCAGGGTTTAGAGTTCTTTGTGGGAGTGAACTGAGAATATACAGCCAGTCATTGTTTTTTGGGGATTAAAGTTGAGGGGACTCACCATATTTGGAGGAACTGAGTAAAGCTATACCTCTTTGTTTTTATAGAGTTTTGAATTGGTGGTGTTTTATAAGTGGGAAGAGAAGTGGTTATGTGTGTTTTTTTTTATTTGAGGTAATTGAGGTATGCATGGTGCCTCTTTTGCGGATAACCGGGAGATGAAGGTTTCATCTGTGTGTGAGCTGAAGTTTGCAGTGTGCCCTTTTGTTTGTTGAATGGAGGGTCAGGAGTTCTACTGTTTGCGAGATAGTGGGTTGAGGTGATCTCTGTAATAGGGGACTAGAAGGTTGGAGGAAGTCTTGTTTTTGCTGACTGGAGGGTTGAGGGGATCCCTCTGTTTGTAAGGCTGAGGATAGGAGGATGCCCCTTTAATTTGGGAATTGAAGGTTGGGGTGGACAATTTGGCAAACTGAAGTGTTGGGGGTTCCTCTGAAAGATTAAGGGGTACCGCTAATTGGGGAACTAAATGTAGGAGGGGTTCCTTCTGGTGAATGGACATTGTGTATGGGGGGTGGGGTGCGGGTGGATTTAATTTTGCTTCAGAGAGTGAGGGTTGGAAGGGGTCTCGTCGGTCAGTGGAATTTATGTGTGTGTATTAGGGGGATGTCCTTTGCTTCAGAGAGTGAGAGCTGTGGGGCCTCTAATCAGGGGTTGGGGTTTAAGTTGCCTAGGTTTCCTCTAATTAAGGAACCAAGCCTTCTCTAGGGACCGTTCTGTGTTCCCCATTCATTATTTTAGCATGGTGGGCCACCACCCTAAATTTTTTTTTAACCACTGACCTACAGTTTATTTTTTACCATCATCCTATATTTGCAGTCATTAGCCTAATTTGTTTTCATAAAAACCTCCAGAATTGACATTTATTTAATTATTTATTGGATTACAATACCTTTGAGCCAGAGGCTTGTTTACAAAGGTTCCACATCAGGTGAAAGACAAACACGGTTACATAGTAAGTTACAAAGAACAAGTAACATGAACAGTGCATGATCGACAAAATAAAGTGCAAACTTAAAGAGAATACAGAATAACAATGCAGCCAGGTAAAGGCTATGTCATGGTAGAGGGGGGAGGTAGAATAGGAGTGGAGGGGTATGGGAAGGTGGAATAAGACAGACAAAACAAGGAGGTTTAGATCACTGGGAATGAGGATGGGGGGGAGAAATAGTGGTCCTGGGGGGCAGTTTCACGATAAATGGGGGGGGGTAGCTTAGATCAGACAGTTACACCTGCACTGTGTTGTGAGGTGCTGGCGAAGTTTGTTCTTAAAGGGGCCTATCTTGGACTGGTCGTGGAGTGATGATGGGAGGTCATTTAGTCAGCTTGGTGCCCTGTACTTGAAGGAGCGCTATGCCATGGAGATGCGACAGAATGGGACTTGATAGGCCAGGTTAGACATTCCACAGAGGTGGTGAGGGTTAGTTACTTGGTTAAGAAGCTTTAGAAAGACTGAAGGGGTTACACCAAGATGGATTTTTTTCGCAAACAGGTCTGATACTATATACGACACTTAAAGTGTAGCCAGTTAGATCAAGCATACAACTCACAAGTATGAGTGAGTCTGTGTGCCCCAGTAGCTAGTCTGCAGGTTTTGTTAAGGGCTATTCTGATTCTTTTAAGCGTGGACTCCATGGCAGCACAATAAATAATTAGCCTGTAGTCAATTAAGAAGAATATTGAACTGTTGATTGCTATGCGGAGGGCATCAGGGGTGAGACAGTACCTATGCCTATATAAGAGCCCAATCCTGGTGTTTACTGCCTTAGTTAAATGGTCCACATGGGTGACAAATGACACAAGGTATCTAGGGTTATACCAAGGTATTTGAACTGCTGGACCTATTCAAGGGGTGAGTTAAGATTGTTAAGGATGGTCAACAGATGTAGTTTGTTCCTGTTGTGAGGACTGGTGAAAAGCATAGATTTCATTTTTTTTGTAATTAAGGAGTTTGAGGTCAGAGAACCATTCCTCGACAGCAGAGAAATTGTCCTGTAGTTGTTGTTCTAGGGGGAGGGGGTCAGGGTGACTTGAGAAAATGATGGCATCATCCGCATAGAGAAGTTGGTTAGATGAACAAGCCTGAGGGAGGGTGTTGAGGAGTAGACTAAAGAGCAGGGGACCTAGGATCGATCCTTGCGAGACCCCGGATAGCACATGGTGGCTGTCGGAGAGTGCATTACTTATTTTGGCTTTCTGGGATCGGCCACCAAGGTAGCTCTCAAACCAACCCATTACCTCAGCCAAGAGTCCCAGGGTGTGGAGTGAGTTGAGTAATAGGGTGTGACTGACCGTATCAAATGCTGTTTTGAGGTTGATATATATCGCCCCCACTAGGTGACCCTGGTCCAGAGTGTTGTGCATAAAGTCAGTGTATTCAAGGAGCACAGTAGTGGTGCTATGCGCCTTCCTAAATCTGTGCTGTTGTGGGCATTGTAGTTGATATTTCTCGAGGTCTTCCATAAGCTGATCCGAGACAATGCATTCCAAGGCTTTTGAGAGGGGAGGAAGAATGGAAATAGGGCAATAGTTAGAGGGCTGAGTTCGGTCATCACTCTTGTGGATAGGCTTAACCACTGCAACTTTCCATAGCGCTGGGAACTACCCAAGGAAGAGTGATAGGTTCAGCAGTTTAGAGAGGGGTAGCAGGACTGCATCCAGGGTTAGATGAAGGAGTTTCAGATCAAGTGAGTCACTACTGGATCTAGTTTTGCCTAGCACCCAACCTAGGTATTTTTTAGCCTCAGTTAAGGAAACTGTCCTGAAATGAAATGGTTTACTGCCATCCTTTATTGCACTACTTAATTACTCTAAATGTTACTTATAATCACTTATGTATATGTATGTTGTATTTAGAAGGCCCAAGGGATAATTCTTCAGCTCCAGTCACCACAACCACCGCCCTATATCTGCAGGCTATGGGGAACCCTGCCCTTTATTTATAGAACTGAGTTCCTTTTGGAAAACTGAAGCTTACAAGGTGGGTGGGGTCCTCCTAGTTGAACAGTTGAGGATTAGAATTTGTCACTTCATTTAATTTATTTTGTAAGCAAATTACATGATGAGTGCATTAGATGCTTCCGGGGCTTGTTGAGCAAGGCATAGTGCACTGTAAGCTATAGCATGCTGCTGGAAATAAAAACAAAACACGTTTTCATTGTTTCCTTGTGGAAATGTCAGGCAGGAAGATTAGCATTTTTGTTACATCATATTAGAAATTCTGACTCAAATGTCTGCACTGATGACCTGCATAGTAATTGATGTACTGCTCCTGGAATATTAAAATAAACTTTTAATAAAAAAAAAAGATTCTGAATCAAAACCATTGGCCAGCCATGTGTGAGGAGGGTGTGTGGATTATGAAACTGCCACTATAAGTTTATTTGCAAAACACCACCACCAACAAAAAAAGAGGAACACAAGCAGCATTTTTATGTTGACAAGAAGTTGGTTAGAAAATTATCTTGAGCTAACTTTTTTCTGCATGGGTTGCAAAAATAAAAAAAAAAAACTTATCCAGAAGTGGCTAAAGATGTGCCAGGTTCCTCTCAGTTATGAGGAGAGAAGTGATAGGCAAAATCTGTTCTGTAACCTTTTATGGAAGCTGCCTGCTTTTAACGTTCAAAAAATGCATTATGCTTTGCGTGATATTGCGTCATACTGACTTCATCCCCTTTAGCAGTGTCTGCTCTTTTAAAAACACTATTGATTGAAGTGGTTTCCAGTGTGTTCAGAACAGTGTTGGAATTACAGGGGGCTTTCTAGTTTATGACTTTGTTACCCAGGTAGGCGTACTGGACCCAAAAGGGACCTTTTTCAGGCACGACCCGATGTGCATAAGTACAGCTTGTGAACGTTATAAAATACAAAGTACAAAATTACTTATAAGGACAAATACTAATATTCAAATATCATCATTCAAAAGAGGCTGCTTCAAAGATCTAGTAAAAGTGTCTGTGGATAAAGAGTTTCCAATGGTCAGAGGAACAGAATTCTATGCAGTTGCTGCTCAAAAACCTTTAAACATCATATAACTTACCACCCCGTAAAACACTCCCAAGCCAGGCGAAGCCAAGGCTTGGCTCCTCTAGCTTTGAAGTGAATCTCAGTAGCTCAGACCTCACTGCCATTGTCTTTTATAGTAGGAAGGGGGGGCTCAATTTAAAGATAGGTCTCTCATGGGCCCTTATAGGAAGGGGGGGGGCTCAGTTTATAGATAGGTCTCTCATGGACCCTTACAGGAAGGAGGAGGCTCAATTTAAAGACAGATCTCTCATGGGCCCCCATAGCTCCTTAGTTCCATGAGTGGCTCAGAGCAGTGCTTACATTAGCCACACTGCCATGGTCCCTCCCAGGACCACTGTGTTTCACTTCAGACTCGGGATCGGACCAGCAGAGGGTTCAGAGAGGCAGCTGCTTTTGTGCCAGTCTTGTAATTAATGTTTGGGCTGGAAATGTGAGGATTCTGTTTGCATTATTACTATCACTATTATTTATTTATTTATGTTTTATAAGTGTGTTACCCAGGGTAGCCCACCATATACAGTCTTGTTTTCAGTGGGGTCCAACTGCTACCCAGTTCTACAGCTATGAGTGACTGAAGTACACAGAGGTTATGTAAGTTGTTCAGGGTCACAGAGTATGTAACTGGATGTGGTGGGATTTGAACTGGATATGTCCTGGTCATTCTTCAGTGATCTAACCACTGCTGGGCCTTCCTGCCTCAGGAAAAGTGACATCAATCTCAACAGTCCCTGAGACAGTTTTATAACTTCTCACCCAACTAATGTCACACATTCACATTCACCTTTTTACTCTTCCACAGTCACTTGTGCACTCTCCTAATATCATGTTCTAAACATGCACACTGTCACTCATGCTGTTCCACCACAGTCAAAATGTACACTCATTATTGTCAGGCTCTCAAAAGGTGCTCTCTCTTTCTCACTGTCAGTCTCTCAAAATGCCTACTCAGTAATACACTGGACATGAACACTCATTCATATACAGTCAACGTGCACACTCACTGTCACGCCGTCTACATGTATGCTCTCATGCACTAGAGAAGCATGTTAGTTACACTCAGCATGCACAGTCAGTGCCACACTGTCACACAATGTGTGCATGCTATCACACATGAGATGGGCAAACTCACTATCATGCATTCTGAATAATACATAAAAATTCAGACACAATGTTTGCTGATGGCATGTATTGTCTGCGTCCTTTTGAATGTTCTGCCCCGGATGTCCAGGGAAACAGGGAAGGACCAGCTCTGTAAGTGTGTGTGGGGGGGGAAGGGCGGTGACTACACAGAGATTCCTCATCAGGTCCCTCCCCTTTCACCAGGAAAGTAAAGATGGTGAGTCTAGTAAGGGGCTGTGCTGTTTGATCTCAGCCCACTTCTGGTTGGTCAGAATGGTCTGTAGTCTCGGGCCATGCCCTGGTGGAGCGTGAATAGGATATGGGGCGTGGAGACAAGTGGAAACAACAGTGACATTTAGGGGGATGATGCCACCAGAACATGACAGCACTGGGGTGTTTAAAATGTGGGTCATATTGGACCCACTGGTATAAAAAATGTGGGTCAGACTAGGAATGTCCTGGGTCACAAATGAATCAAAAGCAGAAAGTTCCATGGCACAGTACCAAACATTGTTTGAAAAAGTACTTTTTATAGTTTACTTTTCATTCCCTTGGATATTGTTATATAGTTTTTTCTTTTAGATGATTCCGGAAGATACTTATAGTCGAAACATCAATTCTAACTCTTGTTTTCAGCGTGCATTTAATATTAACTGTTTGAGTCATTATATAGCACCTGCATCACTCTGGATCAGTGTGCAAGGGGAAGGGGGGGTCTTTGTACGCTGGTTGCACTTTTTTGCCATTTTGGTGCATGGTAGCACTGTCCTCACTGCCGTGCTGTCCCCGTCAAGTGGTGGAGCCCAGTATAGTATGGGTCCCACTGCTTTCCTGTCTGGTCAGGAAAGTTCCAGCTTGTTCTCTTCCCTGCCACTCAGCCTCACTCTTGAGCGGTACATCTAGGACAAAATTGTAGGGGATGGGCCGTGGGTATCTGGGGACTGTTTCCGATTTAGACTGCACCTGCTGCTTTTGGTCAGTGCTCCAGCACCACTGTCAGTCGCTATAGTAGTGAGCATGGGATCAAGGGTTTGTAGATAGGCTGAAGGAGACTTGGCACACCAGGTATGGAAGGGAAAAGGGCTTACATGTAGTTTATGCTGCACAAAAAGGCCCAGATTTCATGTGTGATTTTGATGTCACACTTACACAAATGACAAACCCTTTCTTCTTTTTATGGAATAATATGGTTTGGTAAGTATGTGTTTTTTAATACTAAAATAAAGGGGCTGTGGTGGTAAAACCTACTGATTATGTATTATTGTTATTAGTAATTGTCTCCCAAATGATGCACAAAATCTCGGGAGGCATGTTTGGGCAGTACAAACTGCATCCGCTCTGAAAAAAGAAACCAGAAAGGAAAAAAAAACACGTATTCTGTTTCCCAGTTTTTTTTGTGTCGTGGACACCACATGCTTTACAGCTTTTCAGTAGCTTTCAACATTATGCAGTACACTTTTCCTCATGCTACTGACAAACTTCTGGCTCTTGAGTCCGCCCCATACTGGTGTGTCTTAGCAATCAAGTGAGATGACTATGAAACATTGATCAAGGCAGCCTGCACATAATGGTTGGTGATTCTGAATAAAATAAACTTAAATTCACCCATGAGTAGGTTATTTCTTCACTATATAGCTGGTATACCAATTGTCCACCATTTACGTATAACAGCGATAGTTGTGAATGTCCTGCCATGTAAGTCATGTGTGATCCTGCGATGGTTGCTGGCGCAACAGCATGCTAGGGCTTTTTCCTCCAGCTCATGGATTTCTCCCCCAAGGTGCTGGTTTGTAATGATGAATGAGGCACACACACGGGTACGCAGTGGAGTGGTAGCATGCCAACATCATGCGACTGCCCCTCCCCTTACTGCAACCCTGCTGTGTTGTCACCTGGCCTCTGCTAGGTGGCAGGCAAACAGGGAACACTATGTCCTTCCCTCCCTGAGGGAGGCGGGCAGTCCCATTGTCCTCCCTCCCTCCCTCCCTCCCTCCCTAAGCAACCTGAGTCCGTTCCTAAACCCAGGTTATTAGCATAGCAAGTGGTAGCATGACCACTGCATTATCAGGCCAGTCAAGGAAGTATTTTATACAAAAACGGTGACATTCTCTGAAGTACTGAAAGTACCCTGTTTTATTTATGAGGAGGGCCTGAGACCAAAAAAATGTGCTGAGGCAGGACATAATGAAACAAATTAAAGCCCCCTCCCCAAATACACTTCAAATGTCAAACCAGCTATAAACATGTTTCATTTGAACTTGGCCACTGAAGGTCCCAATTGTTGATGTAGGGAACATTCTCTAGGAGAAGTCCGGCTTGAATAATGATATCGCTTCAGGCAGAGGCCAGAGAACGAATAAGTGACAGGGAGAACAAGGGGCTGGCAGACCTGCTGCATGGCTTCTTTTTTTTACCATAACTAAAGCTCAGTGAGCAAGTTGGGTCAGAAGGTAACTTTCTTTGATTTATGTATCACTTACAAGATATTGTTACAGCCATCGTAACACATGAAATAATATAGTCCCCATGGACCAGTAATTTCATACCTATCGTTATCTAACGTTGGACTGCCTCTACTTAAAACTCTGCGGCCAGCAAAATAAAATTGACCCAGAGTAGCCATCTACAACTCAGGATTGTTGATGTGCTACTTAGTCCTACATTTCGGGGACCACTTTGCTTGGCAGCTAGCCACTTGCCACTAGGCGTGGGGTGGATGGGGGAGTCAGCAGGCAGTAGCACGTAAGGCCTGAGCCTTCATTTATGTTTAAACATTTTTGATTGGCTGTGCCTCAGCTCAACATGTCAAGAAGAACCTCGCTTGGTCTAGCCATATGGATTGAAAGCAGATACACATAGCAACACTACAAATTGCAAAACGTAATGCATAAGAATAACAATTCCATAAAGATATGTATATAACCACAAATTATATACTAACAATTATACTAAATATACAGGGTTTAGAAATCAATTTAACAAATTGCTTTGGTTAGAGAAGCCAAGTTATACCAATAGCCAAGTAACCATTAAATAACTCACGGGGGTAAATAAGGTACAGGAGGGAAGTATTTTTCAGAAGAAAAGGTGTTAAAGAACAATGGGACATGCTATGAAGCTGGAGTGGGGTAGATTCAGGAGAGATGTGAGGAAGTACTTCACAGAAAGAGTGGAAAATTCCTGAACAGCCTTCCAGTGGAGGTTGTGAGGGAGAAAACATTGGTGGAGTTCGAGACTGAATGCAGGATAAGCACAAGGGAATAACAGAGGAAAGAAAGGGGAAGGGGAGAAAGAGCTGTAGATTGGGCATGGTCTGTGGTAATAGTGTAGGTAGGGAGAAATGGGCGGACTGGATAGGCCAAGCGGTCCTTATCTCCCATCAAATTCTGTGTTTCAGTGGTTCTGTACTGTAAATGTGATTTGGTCATGTAGACAGTAGTTTTCAAGTGATAAATGTTTCCTTAACTCAGGTTTGAACAATGGCTGAGTAGGGGCACAGCTAATCCTGGGGTTTATGCAAGGGGGTGCCCCCATGCTTTTGGTTGGAACCCCAAGTTGGGTGAGCGCTATGGATAGTCACAGTAGCTAATGCCTAATGAGGACCAAATGTGGCTAACAAATACAGTGTGACTAATGAAAACTATTGCAATTTATTTGCGGGAGTCACCTTGATGCTGGTGGTCAGGCTGCATCATGGCTTAGCTGATTTATAGACACATAGAATCTGCTGACCTATGAGGTATTTAATGGTCTCCATCATACCCCCCCCACAAAGGGTGTACATATTTAGGACCTTTAATCTCTCCTCTTAGGGCTTTGGATGCAGACCCTGCACCATTTTAGTTGCCCTCTTCTGGACTGCTTCCTTTTCATCTACGTCCTTCTGGAGATGTGGTCTCTAGAACTGGATACAGTACTGTATGAGGGGGTCTTTCCAGTGATCTATACAAAGGCAACACCTCTTCCTTTTTTCTGCTGGTGATAGCCCTCCCTATGCACCCCAGCATCCCACTTGACCTCCCACCTGCCTTGTCACACTGCCTAGCCACCTTTAGGTCATCCGATACGATCACGCACACGGCTCTTTCTTGGTTGGTGGTCATCAGTACCACACCCCCATTTTTCATTCCATCCCTGGGTTTCTGTGCCCCAAGTGCATTATCTTGCATTTTTTTGCATTGGAACCCAGCTGCCATACCGTTGACCACTCCTCGACTTTTCTCAGGTCGCTGCTCATCCTTTCCACCCCCCTGGAGTGTCTGTTGTATTGCAGAGTTTGGTGACATCTGCAAAAAGACAGACTTTCCATTCCAACTCCTCTGCAGTGTCACTTATAAAGACATTAAAGAGGAGAGGTCCCAGCACTGATCCCTGAGGCACCCTGCCACCCTCCCTTCCTTGGAGTGAACTCCGTTTACCACCACTCCCTGACACCTGTTCCCTAACCATTTTCTTACCCAGTTTACCACCTTTGAACCCACTCCTAAACTAGCCAGTTTGCTTACTGGTCTCCTATCTGGAATGGCATTGAACATCTTACTGAAATCTAGGGAGGCTACATCCACCACTCCACTCTGATCTAGTTCCTTGGACAACCATGGTTCTTGGTTTATGAAACTAAGAGGTTCTTTTAAAATCATGGAATGAAACCTGTGCTTGGTGTGTTGTTTTATTATCAATTGCAATCATGTATTCTTACCTCCCCTTTCCCCCCAGGACGCATCTTGAAACAAGCAGCCTTGCTCAGTATGCCTTTCCTGGTGAAACTTTTAAATACATGAAACAGAAATACTTGAAAATGATTTGCAGTCTCTTTTTAGCAGCATTGGGTGGAAGTGGTGGCAGTGGTGTGGGCATTGACTACTGTTTGTTTAGTCTTGGGGTTTTACAGTTCAGAAACCCTCTCCTTGACATTGTTGGGTGCTAAAAAGCTTGGCTGGATTGAGTCCAGGATGGAAAAATCCTCACATATCAGAACCAATCAAGTGGAAGTCCCAGAATGATTGACAGCTGCCTTCAGACTAAAGGAAGTGGCATCTTATGTCTGCATCTGCCCCCCCATTACAGGAGCCAGTCAGTATTGTCTCCATGATGCAACCTGATCTGTTTATGTATGTCTGACTGACAAATCAGGCAAAATGATACATTCGAAAATTTGCAGCACAGCGGCAGTGTGTTTTCATTTGTGGTATACATCGGCCAGTCCCATTCACATGTGGCTAACAAAATGGGGTGCACTTTAGCCACAGTGGCTAAGACATTTTAGATCCTTGCTGTTACCCCAGTGCCTACATTTTAGAAGTAGTTAACTATTATTTTTATATCCTGAAGCAATTTTACTTCTCTTTGTTGAATATCAGATTTTCCACCTGGTAGTATTAGGTATGATGAGTGCAACGGTACTCTACCTGGAGGCTGACATGTCTACTTCTGTTTGTCATTATACCTCATCAGTCCTGTCACATCACTGACTGTGACATCAGAATGGACCAGGAAGAAACTGACGCTTCGCCTTCTGCCAGATTGGTCATTAGTGCTATCACAAGTAGGTGAGGCCACAGTGCTGATGAGGCATTGATGGGGAATAGCAATAGCTATGTCAGCCTCCAGGACATGCTGTGCTATGCATCACACCTAATACCTAATCATCCCCCTTGTTCCTACCTACCTTCCTTCATCTTGAGCCCTCCCTTACCTTTCCTGACCCCACCTGTGAGTACTTGTTCAGCATCCCAGTGACTGGTTTCCTCCACACGTTTGAATTTACCTTATTAGCACACTTGTTTTCTTTCAGCAAGCTAATTATTAGACATCCTTTTGAAATTTTTGGCTTTACTGTCTGTACTGCACTTCAACTTGTGCGCTTTATGTTATTGTCTTGTAATTATCAGCCTGGTTTGTATTTCTTTGCAGCTGTATTCACCCTCCCCCGGTCGCACCTGGAAACGAGCTCTGGCTCAGTGTGCCTCCTCAAGCCAGTGTTTAAATAAATACACAACACTAACAAGTGGAAAACATTCTAAGTAGCAAAAGTACAAAGAGACAATTCAAAAATAAAAAGTAACAACTGGCTACTTTGAAAACTTTTGTAACATGTTCTGTCTGCTGTTTCTGATGCTACTAGCCCTTTAAGCAGAGATGAGGCTGCAGTAGTTGAGCAATCCTTACTGTTCTGGAGGGTTTCAATCAATCAATCAATCAATCAAATCTTTATTTATTCAGGCGATTATCATTGAGCAAGGCTCATTTACAAGATGGACCTGATAAGGTCAAGGTTCGAGTTGGTGCACAGCAATTACATCACATACTTATGAGACAGTTATACATACAGAAACAAGAAAATGTTATTTATAACACAATAATATACAGAGAATTCACATGTTAAAGCTTGGCAAGAGAAAGTTAAACTAACATCTACAATATGTACAATACATATATATCACAATGAGGGCCATGACAGTCACTCACATAATGAGTACAAGGATGGGGAAGGGAATATTGGGTCCCATATACTGGCGGTGTCTGGCTGGAAGGAATATGCCATATGTGATTGGAATAAGGTTTTGTGGGATGACTACTGCGTGCAGTTTTGGAGGCCACACTTAAAGCGGGACATTAACCTCCTGGAGAGGGTCCAGAGGAGGGCAACCAAAATGATTTGGGGCTTGGGGGACAGGACCTATGAGGAGAGGCTCAAAGAGCTAAATATGTACACATTGGAAGAGAGAAGGGACCGGGGGGACATGATAGAGGTCTTTAGGTACATGAAGAGGGTAAATAGGGGAGGAACAGTCTGGGTGCTTCGAAGGAAGGAGGAGGGGCCACTAGAGGGCATGGCTGGAAGCTGGAGGGGGGAAGATTCAGGGGAGAAAGGAGGAGGTGCTACTTCACTGAGAGGGTGGTGGAGCCATGGAATGCACTGCCTAGGGGGCTGGTGGAGGCAGAGACAGTGGAGGGGTTCAAGAGGGTGGGACAGGTACAGGGGAAGGGTTCTGGAAGCAAAATCCAATGCAGCAAGAATATCCGGAACTGGGAAGGGAGAAGCCAGAGAAGGCGAAGGGGACAGCAAGGTCAGCACCCAGGTTGGGGACTGACCAAACGAGCAGACACGAAAGACCGTTAGGCCTATTCTGCTGGCATTTTAGTATGTTAGTATGACTATTCTATCTCTAGCGGTAGCAACTGCATTTCTCTGTGAAGAAGGCTGTACAGTGCTGCTTGAAGGATGTAAATGGAATGATAATGGACAGTTTTTGGGATTTTTGTAGGGTGATCCATGCTATGGCTAGAGAGTAGCTGATTGCTGCCCTCCCTATTTTGGTGTTGACTTTGGGCAATTTGAGCAGGATGATATTGTTGCTTCTTAAGGCATAGGAGCTGGGAGTGGTCAGGTTGAAGCAGTCCAGGATATAGCTTGGGAGTTTTTTGATAAAGCTCTGTAGATCCATAGAGCTGCATTTCTGCTCCTCCTGACATGAAGGGAAACCCATCCAACTGAACATAGAGAGAATAATGGTGAGTATTATATGCAGGTCTGTAATGAACCTTATTGCTCTATGGTATAAGGTATCCAACTTTTGAAGGTAGGGAGTGGAGCAGTGACTATAGAGGAAGTCTGGTAGTCAATGACTGATAGAAAGATGGCCTGGACTAATCTCATCTTTGAATCTCTATTAAGGAAGGGTTTTAATCTGTAGAGGAGGCCAAGCCTTAGGCGGCTTTTTCAGCAGTTGTTCTAGATGCTGAGTAAAGTCAAGTCTGTTGTCAATCCACACACCTAGGTATTTGAAATTTTCAACATACTCCAGATTTTCTTCAAGTATAGTGCATATCTGGGGAGACTGATTGAAGAGGATATGTTGGTGGAGTTTTGGGTTAGAACATCATTGCTTTGGTTTTCTTTGCATTTAGCAGAAGCTTTTTCTCAGAAGCTGATGTTGTAACAGGAGAATTCTGCTTGTAGAATTTCATGAGCAACTTTAGGTGAAGGGTTGCTGACATACAGTACAGTGTCATCAGCAAAGAGATGTACTGAGGACTTGGTAAGGGTTGAATCAATTTTATTTATATAAATGGCAAAAAGGATAGGACCCAGAATAGAGCCTTGGGGGACTCCTCTTGACAGTGGTCTTAATGGGGAGAGGTCACCTTCAGCTTTACCTGCTGGGATCTACCGGAGAGGTAACATCTGAACCACTTAAGGGAGGATGGATCTAGGCCAATGGAGTGTAGGGATGAGAGTAGCAGTTCATGGTTCACAGTGTCGAATGTCGAATGGTTTAATAGTGGGAAAACTGAAAACAATCACAAAACAGCTTGTCAGCTTATTTATTTTCTTAAGATCGCTGGAGTCTGCTATTGGTAACAGCCCTGCCAGGAGAGTTCGTGGATAACACAGTGTTTCATGAACAGCTTGTTAGCGCTGATTATTGCGATGCCCATTTGTGGCTCGGTTTGCATATGGGATTTCTGCTGGGGCGTTCAGAGAGGTTTTCTTAGAAGCAGTTTAGATGGAAGACAGGAGCTGGCAAAAAGCCATTGGCATGCATGCACGTGCAGTACTACAATACAGGGACTTTCTGAGGACTGCAGAATCTCCAGCCTTTTTCAAAACTGGATTTTGAAGTGCTTGTTCAGTTTAGACTTCAGGACACTGCACTCTTCATTACTAAAGACATTTGCATGAACACATGATCTTTTTCACTTAGGCTTCACCTCTTTCGTCCTAGGCTTCATCTGTTTCATCCTGCCCTGAAGTCATAATCCTCTGCTTCTGACATGAAAAGTTTCTGCTACAAGTGGCCGTGATCATTCATGTGATAGGCAGAGGATAATGATGTCAGGCAAGGCGTGAGAACAGATGAAGTCTAAGCAAAAAAGATCCTGTTTAAATCGAAAATGTCATCAGTAATTAACAAATGGAAGGTCCTGCACTTTAAATTTTAGGAGGAATTTTGTGTAACTGAGTTCTGTTTTGATTGCAAGAGAATTACTTGATAGAAACCGGAAAATCTTTTAACCCCGCTAGTGTGTGAGTGTGGTTTAGTTGGTGTTGTGTTTGCAGTGCTGGGGTTCCTGCACTCCCGAAGGCACAGCGCTTGTGAGGAGATGCTAAAGCAAGATCCCTTCTGCTTCTCAGGGCCATCACATGCAATCCCTCCAAGACAGATCAGCTGGGAAGAAGCTTGCAGGAACATTAAGGGCTGTCCAAACCCTAGTAGGTACAAAACAAACTCATAACAGGGAGTGGTCAGTTCCTATGTAAGCCTTGTAAAACATCCTACTGGACATAGGAAAATAGTGACCACTTACCCAGGAAGTCTTTTTCTGCCATCATCTTCTATGTAACCGAGGACATCCTCGCAAGTAAGTGTAAACTCAAGGTTTTTTCCTAGTAAGATAATAAACAGTGCCTTTTTACGGGGAGGGGGATATAATTTGTAGTTTTCAGTCACTTTTGGAAAGTAGCCCCCCCCCCACACATATACACACACAGAATAAAACAGCATTGAAGCAACTACAGTACGAGACAAAGTAGAAGGATTTAATTTTCCCTCATATAAATAAATTAGTTTAACAGATGTGAAGCTTTTTTGTAGGTGTTCATGCTCCTGGGCTGACTGGGTGGCTTTATTCAGCCCTATCCTGGGTGCCGTCAGCCAGCCTGCTACCTCTCTCTGGTCTTCCCCCAGATGTCCTTCTGCTGGAGCTGCAGGGCAGGCCGCAGCACCTCAGGCAGGGTTTCATGAAGCCCAGTCCCCAGTCTGTTTTCCTCCTGTAAGTTTTTGCCCACCCTGGGAATACGGCAAACATGGAGGTACACACACGTAGAGGTGCACATGTGCTCCAGAACTGCCAGCCCCTTTGCACCCACCCAGCATACTGATCATTGGTGCTACCACCACACCTGGTGGAAGCCAAGAGCCGGGATGGCTTACCACCCCAATCTGGGAGAAGAGAGCTGCCAGACAGCTGCTCAATACTGTCCTGCCCACCCCCCACCCCCGACCAGCCCCCGGTAAGCCAAGCTCATTCCCCAACTCAGTTCACCAGTGGGGGAGCAGTAAGGGGCATTACAGGTCCTCAACCGTCTACACTAGCAGGTCTGCTCAAATGTCCCGATCTCTTAACTACCCAGAAGGTGCCTCGAGATTGTTTCTCAAACATCGTTAGCTGTGAGAGTCTGGACGCTTACCGGTTTAGATTATTTTAAACTGGTTGAACTTCAGTTTAAAGGTGTATTGTCTCAACAGTGCCAAAATGCTGGTGTCGGCGCTCTTGGCTGGTTCTCAGAAGCAGACCAATCACACTGAAATGGTTTTCATGTTATCTGATGGAAATATATCTTTGAAGACAACCCCCCCCTCAAAAATAAAAAAAATAAACACAATTCTTTCAACTAAGTAGCCAGACTTCCAGGGTTGGTCAGTGGTACAGGGGAATAATCTGGAAGGTGGATACTGGGGTCCCCACCTAGAAAGGGACAATTGGTGGCATACCTGGAAAGGGGATACTGGGGTCTAACTAGAAAGGGACAACTTGTGGCACACCTGGAAGTAGGTACTGGTGTATAACTAGAAAGGGACCCTTGGTGTCATACCTGGAGAAGGGGTACTGGGGTCCACCTAGTAAGGGACCACTAGTGACACACCTGAAAAGGGAATAGTAGGAGTCTCTAGGGTTGTCACACTCATACAGTGTTTAAGTAGGAAGTTTAAAACCCCAAAGCATTTTGGCTAATTACCACCTGGACATTTTGCCAAATAACAAAATTCTTAGCCAAGCCTTACAAAATTGCTGAATGTGGATCTGCGTTATGTGGATTTGTAGTGCCATTTTGGCTATCAGGTCTTCCCCCACCCGCACCACTACATAAGCAGGGATGAATCGGTGTGCTGCACTATGTGTTATTTGATAGGGATGCACCACCCGCGCCACTACCGACAGTACTCAGTAATTCCCTTAGTAAGTAGAAATGTGTCCAGTTTTACCTTGAAGATCTAGGCTGTTTTCTTCTCCATTGTCTGCACTAGTTGGCTGTTCCATAGGGTCACCACCTTCTGGGAGAAGAAATTCCCCCTGACATTACCTCTGAATGTAGCATCTTTGAGCTTCAGGGCACGTCCCCACAACCTGCTGGCAGGCACCAGATCAAACATCTCTATCTTTTCAGTTTTGTCGATACTCTAAGTATGTGGAAGACTGAGGAGGTAGTAGTTCAGGATGTTCACTAGTTTGGCCAGTGGAATGTCTATAGAATTGCATTTCCCAACCAGTAGCCTAGTTGGCAACTGGCTGCACAAAAGAATTCCAACCCCCATCATACCCATTCAGTGTGGTACACTGGCTCTGTGTTGGCAGATTGCATGAACTTTCAGAGTTCAGAAACCATCCTATCAAATTAGAAAACTGATGTTTGGTGTCAGCAAGAAGGGGAGAGGGTCCACCTGGAAATGGCAAGAACCCGGGTGGGCCAGCCTGACTCTCTTCAGGCTTGAGTTGCAGGCAGCTTGAAATTTTCACGAAATATCCTGTAACTGATGGAACACACGTGCCTCCCTGTTTCTCATTTACCAGGAAATCTTGTTAATAAAGGTTGTCACATTAAATGTGTTCACCATCCAAGAAAGCCAGGGGGGGTCTCTATTAACAACATGCAGTGTTTGTTTCCAGCTCCCACCAGAGTGTTTGAGGCAATCTGTTCTCAAAACCAGGGCAGCGGTTGTTGGTCTTGGATCATGCGAGCCAAGCTGTGACACGAGCAGTGTTTTTTTGTTTGGTGGGTTGGGAATTTAGATAAAACCAATCTAGAACACAGAAGGAAATTGGGTAGTAAGCAGGCTTCCGTTAACTCAACTTTGGAAGTTGTGTATTTGACTTCCAAACATGAGTACTGTAAACTCTTGCCGCGAAGAAAGACAGTGACAATATTTAACAATTACGTAATAATTTATGGTCGGACATCCAGGTTCCTCAGCTCACCTCCTCCAGGGATGAATAAGTAGTTGTGCAAAGATGTTCGTGTGTGTGTGTGTGTGTGTGTGTGTGTAGGTGGCATGCATTTGTGACATCCATTTTTATTTTTTTGTTACCAGTTTATTTACCCAGGATAACCTATCTGGGATGTATCATTTCATTTTCTTTTTTTATATGCTGTTTGTTTATTATGTCAAAGTACACATTCAATATACAATACTTGGTTCCATGTTCCAGAAAGATAGAGCATACATGCCTTCTACAAAGATACTCGTCATATCACCCTTTGTTGCAACACAGGAGAATTAACATATATGACTATGTTTCAGTTTGTAAACATATAAATGCTAAATAAGTTCTGAAAATGGCTTTCCGTGCCAAGACCATGGACCTTGCATTAAATATCTATACTGGAAAAGCCCCTGAGTGAAATACTCTTGAAGTGGTCTATATGACCATTCACAAGTCCACGTAAAATCAATAATTGTCCCAAGATGTAATGGAGACGTCTAATCACACATTCGCTTCTTTAACAGTAGTTACAGAGAATAAGATTACAACTTTAACTCACTAAACATTGAATGAGTAAAGAAAGTAAGAAATTAGCTGTGGGCTATTGTAACAGCACAAATTAGCTCCACTATATCCAAAGGTAGAGTACATTACTAGTCCCAACATTTAACTATATAGCTCTTATAGTCCTGAAACAGGCAACTGGTCCATATTTATGTTTAGGATTTAGCACCCCCCCCCCCCCCCAGTCCCTCTCAGTCTCTGAGTCTTCAGCTTCCTTACACCTTCAAAGTCCGATTTAATTTTGTCCACTCTTTTCCCCACTTCTGCTGGATCATTAAAAATGAAAGTTTTACTGGCATATTGTATGCGCAGCTTCGCAGGATATAACAGGACATTAGCAATCCCCAGCTGATGCAGCTCCGATCGTGCCGCATCAAATGCTTTGCGTCTCTGGTGTGTTGCATAGGAGAAGTCAGGGAAAAAATATATTCTGGGCCCATCTAACATGTGAATCTGAACCTTCTCTTTGGCAACCTGCAGAATGAGTTCTTTAATGGTCAGACCTGCTGTGATCATGAGAATAGTCCGTGGAGTTCCTTCCTGCAAGGGTCAGTGCTGAGGGGGTAATCCGGTAAGCCTGCATGATAGTCCCATCCACAGAGATGCCAAGTGTAGACTGCACCAAGGAAACCATATAGTCCAGCAGATTATGGCCTTCAAGATACTCTGGGACCCCTAATACCCGCACGTTCGCTAGGCGGGCTCCATTTTCAAGGTTCTCCAAACATTGGTGCAGTAAGTGGTTCTCACCCACCAAACCTGCAGTGGCCGTGACGGCTTTTTCAGCCATCGAGTGCAATTGTTTACTTTGTGTGGCTACCACGTCCAATTTAGTTTCCACAATGGTTACTCTCAAAGTAAAGCCATCCATTTTTTTTATCAGGCTCCTTAACGAAGGACTCCAGATCCTTAACTGCTTTTAGGACAGCCGCATCGGAACGTCTGTTGTCAGAGCCATGTGCTGGGCCCTGTTGTTGGGCGTTCTTAGGTCTCCCCCTGTTGCCTCCAGTAAAGCTGGTGATATTGTTGTTTTCCTTACTATAGTTATAGTTTCCAGCAGTAGGTCACCAGGAGAGATAACGTAAGCCTTGTAGAGTGCCGAAAATTAAAGCGCCTGTGTTAGGTGCCTTTCTCAGTGGGCAGCTAGTCATGCCCCTCCCATCATCTCACTTTCAGTGGGGTCGTACTTCTACCAATGTCCACTGCTCAGCAGACTGGAGCGGACTTGTACAATGTCACACAGTGTGTATTTGACTCTAGTGGGGTTTATAACTATAAATTTTGTCCCAGTTCCCAAGCCAGTGCCCTGCTCTTCGAACCTCAGTGCCTTCAATGTGAGACCAGAGAATTATGACTTCTCAAAAAACGGAATGATCTCCTCGCCCCCTCCCCCCAAAAAAAACAAAAAACAGAATTGAACTAAACCACTGGAGGTAAGAGATAACTAAGGGTTGAAAGATAACGATAGGCAACTACTGCTTGTTTCAGACAGTTGCTTACAGTTTTTGGGATACCAGCCTTTGATGTGCTCCTCCCCTTGGTGGGCCCTCCTTCAACCCATCCAAATGTTTGTGGGTCTGACAAAACTGGACCAGTCCAACAATTCCTGTCTCTCCCAACCTGTTCCACTCTGGTAGCTCCATAGACTTACACATCAATTTTGGGCCCAGCCACCAAGTAAAGGTCCAGAAGACATTCTGAGAACTTTACAAATTCAGAACTATGTTTATCCTGTAAAACGAAGTCTCCTCAAACTCCTGTGTCAGGAAGCGTTGATGCGGAATGTGACAGACGTCCATAAAAGCAAACAAGAGCATTAGTTGAAAGGCTGGAGAACCTCAATATACCATGAAGCACAGTTATCACGGTATCAGCACTTGCTCATGGTGGCAGCACTGTGACTTTTCGTATGACAGTGCATCATGAAACTCACCGTCCCCAGATGGCAACCGCTGCTATGGAGAGCAGTTCCGAAGCCAGACCACACAGGCATTAGCTGAAACCAGGTGTCCCTGTAAACACTTATTTTAATGTGGAATGCTGCTTTAAAGATGATAGAAAACAGTTTTTACATCTCTAGATGCCCTCCAGTTGTCCTTTTATTGTCTACCCGGTATTCTGATATGTGTTTGACCTTTTTTCGTTAAATTAATAATCTAATTTTGTTGCCTTTTTAACTACCCTGAATCACTCTCTCCTTAGCAGTTGCTGTTGTCTCTTTTTATACTGCGTGAACATTCTATGACATCAGTAACACCATTACAGGCCGTTCAGATGAATAGCATGGATTGGGAGTTAATGATGTCATAGAATGCCTTAGAAATATAAACAGAAAGAGCAGTAGTTGGTGAGAAGAGTGCAACTCTGTGTAGGTTTGAGGGCAAGCTAGATTATTTATTTATCAACAAATCATCAAAACGTATCAGAATACATAACTGGCATGGAAAGGAAGACAGAAGGGCAGTTAACTATGTAAAAATAATTTCCTGTCTCCTTTAAAGACTCATTACAGTACCATTATGTACTGGAATGATTTAGTTTCAGAGAGGATCCTATCAAAGAGGGTTGATGGGTGGCCATGTTTGATTTTTGGCTGCATTTGCTCCTTGAATCCCATATCTGAGAGTTTGGACACCACATTACCCTCCCACCCACAGATGTCGGGGGCTATTTAACTGAATGTTGAGGTGTGTTGATGGAGCATTGGGGGGAAGCCTTCTCTGTTGTCTTGCAACTGTGTGTACTGTTAGGATACACAGGGTTTCATTTTCCAGTAGTGGCAATCCCTCTCATTTCACCAGCTATAGATCCACCACTGCCTGGGGAAGCTGGCAATGCACCTGTCAGCATTCATCTTGGCTTGTGAATAAACAGAGGGCTTGGGTACCCAGTATTGTCAGCTCTTCATATTTCACCAGCAGTAAATTCATCCAAATGTGGGCAAGCCTGATTTGCCTCACTTACATCGTACCTGGCCTGTGGACACAGGACTTGGGCCTTAATTGTTGTCAGTCTTCCACAGTTAGCACTAAGCAGTAACTGCATCTCCTTTAGGGGAGTCTGCACAGTGCCTGCCTGTGCTGCACCTGTCCATCAGTGCACCTGGCGTAAGGATTAACTGAGAGCTTCAGTTTGCACTGCTGTCAAACCCATCACCCTTTCATGACAGCTACATTTCAGTCACACACAACTTCAAGAATATATGTAGAAAAGGAGGGCCAACATTGTTCCCAATCTTGTTCCCTTTCCAAGTCCTTCCACCTCCTTGGAGAGGTTAAGTCACATACTCCGGGCCCAGGGCAGAGCTTGAATTTCACATTCATTTGGTGTTCCAAGTACACCACAGAATCATGGGCTCAGTGCCATGGTCTGGCTGATGGTATTCCATTTTGAATGCCAGGTTTAACAGAAAATGTTTTTGCATCGTATGTAAAGGTGGAGAAATGGTTGATCCTGAGGTGGTATACCAGTTCCATTGAAGTAAAATATAAAAATTAGAGTTTGATAATTTGTCTGAAAGTTTGAAACACCAACTGAATTGAAAACTAAATGCCTAGCCTCGTAAGAGCTGTGACATTGTGGTGGGGGATCGGGGGGCAGGTGGCGCTCTCCTCTGATGTTTGAATGTTTGGCAGCTGCAGTATACTTGGAGCTCACACCTACTCGTATGGGCAATCCTGGGTTAGGCAGTGTGTTCCCAGCTGTGCCACCAACTCTTCCAGCAGTTTGTTTCCCCCACTAATGTTCTTAATTTGCATGTCTCATCACATGGTAACATAGTAACTTGGTGATGGTGGGGACTTGTGGTCTGTCTTGTCCACTTTGTTAGCCACCAGTGCCTGTTGTTAATTGCACACTGTGGAACACTTTAGTGAAGCACTTTATAACAATGTTTTGAGTCAACAAAGGACTTTTATTTTTCAGTCGCGTGTCTGAGTGCCCGTTTGTTGTTTGACTCAAACTGTCCTTTACCACTGAGCACCAACCATCTCTGGAACATCTCCTTTTTCTGATTCTGTCTTGTCCACCCCATCCCCCTACCGCATGGCAGTGACTGTACCCAATATAACTGTGGACACACATCCAGGCTTATCAGCCGGAATGCTTCCCTTACTCATACTGTGTAACCCTCAGCGCCATTCTCTCTCAGAAATTCGTGTGGTCCTGTATTGAAAGCCTGAGCAGTGCTAGCTTCCACAGCCGTACTGGGTAGACTGATCCACTTGTTAACCATTGTCTGTGTAAAGTAACACTTTCTAATGTTTAGACTTTTTCTCCCCGCCCCTCAGTTTGAGGGCATATCCTTTAATGCTGCTTGTTGTCACCAGAGCTCAGCCATGTGTGTATACTCCACCCTGCCTGTCCCCTTAGTATTTGGAGCACCACAATCATGTTCCCTCTCAGCCCTCTTCTTCTAGGCTGAATTCAAGAATGCATGGGACTGACATAAGGCAGTTACAGTGGGGGTGGGGGGGTAGGAGGAAGTAGGCTGTTGCTTAACTAGGACCTGCAGCTTATTCAGTAGGTAGGGAAATGGGCAGACTGGGTGAGCCAAGTGGTCCTTATCTGCTGTTAAAGTCTATGTTTCTATGAATCATTTGAGTATGTCCAAGCTCCCCTCAAAGCTCTTTGCTGACTACACCCTCGCACAGGCTGTGGTCTAGCTCAATCTCCCCTTGCTTCAGACCCATTTACCAACACACTAACATACTAATTGCCAGCAAATTAGGCCTTAGTGTTTATCGAGTCTGCTCATGCCTCAGATCCCTATTTGGGTACCGAGGCCTCCCCTCCCGTCTTTCTGAAACCCCCATCTTCCATCCCAGCCCCCCCTGGGCCAGGCCATCCCCTGTTTCTTCCCCTTTCTGTATCTGTCCCACCCCCTCTTGAGACCGTCCACCATAGAAGTCTGAACCAGCTCGCCAGGCAGTGTGTTCCAGGGTTCCGCCACCCTCTCAGTGAAAAACCTCCTCCTCTTTCCCCCCTCATCCTTCCACCTTCCAACTTCAAACCATGCTCTCTGGTGATACCCCCCTCCTTAAGTCTGAAGATCCCCTCCTTGTTTACCCTATTAATTCCCTTGAGGTACTTGAAGACCTTGATCATGTCCTCCCTGTCTCTCCTTCCCTCCAATGAAACAGGCCGAGTTCCTCAAGTCCCTCCTCATACGTCAAATCTCCTAGACCTCGTATCATTTTAGTTGCCCTCCTTTGAACCCTCTCCAGGAGCTGTACGTCAACTCTTCAGGTACGATCTCCAGTACTGCACACAGTACTCAAGGTGTGGTCTAACCAGTCCATTATACAGCAGCAGAATCACTTCACTGCACCTTGAGGTGATTCCCCTTGCAATGCATCCCAACATCCTCTTTGCTTTGACCGCTGCCCTCCTTCACTACTCAGAGTTATTCATACTTGTTTCCGCCAGGACCCCAAGGTCTTTTTCCCCTGCTGAGGCCTCCAGCACCACTCCTCCCAAGGTGTGCTCATGTTTGATGTTCCCCTGCCTCAAGTGTAACACCTTGCACTTGGAGGAAATTGAAATTGAATTTCCAGGTGCGAACCCACCTAACCAGGGTCTCCAGGCCCCCTTGCAGGGCCAACCACCCCTCCCCCCCCCTACTACAGCCCTCAACATGGAGTCGTCAGCGAAGAGACTCATTTCACGTCCTATGACCTCCCTGATATCAGATATATATGCATTAAACAGGATCGGTCCCAGGACCAAGACTTGTGGTACCCCACTACTGACCCCTCTAGGGTTCAGGAGCTCCCCACTGACCACTACTCTCTGAGTATGGCCAGCCAGCCAGTTTTCTATCCATCCAACCATCAGTGGGCCCAAACCCATCCCCTTCAGTTTCTCCACCAGGCCATTGCGGGGGACCGAGTCAAACGCCTTGCTGAAATCTAAGAATAGTACATCCACAGGCTTTCCCCTGTCCAGTTCTGATGTCACCCAGTCGTAGAACTCCACAAGGTTAGTTTGACATCATCTTCCTGGCACAAACCCATGTTGCAGACTATCCAGACCTCCCACCTCCTCCAAGATCACCCCCAGATGTTCCTTCAGTATACTCTCCATTATTTTACCCACCACGGATGTCAAACTGACAGGTCTATAGTTACCTAGCACTTCCTTCAACCCACCTTAATGGATTGGCACCACATGTGAATCTCTCCAATCCTTAGGTACCCTCCCTGTCTCAAGCAACCTGTTGAAGAGCTCCACCAGGGGTGCAGCCAGTACATCCGCCAATTCCCATAGTACTCTCAGATGAATGCCATCTGGCCCTGGAAATTTTGCCTTCTTTAGGGCCTTAAGGGCGTTACACACCTGTTCAGTGGGGATAGCATCATTCATCCCCCCCCCACCTTGCTGGCCAATTTATCCTGATGTGACACCCCTGGGGTACCACTCCCTCCCTCCTGATCTATTCCTGTTGCTCCCCCGTTCCCACACACTACCCTTTCTATCTCCCTCCTGTCCTGCTTTGTAAATATCCCGTCCTCCTCCTTAGTGAACACTGAGGCAAAGTACTCATTTAATACCTCCGCCTTGTCCCTCACCTCCTCCACCCACCCTCCTTCTGTTCTCAATCTGCCGAGCTGGCCCTTGGTTTTTCTCCACTCCCCAATATACCTGAAGAACCCCTTTTTCCCTCCTCTTATTCCCTGTGCCAGCTGCTGCTCTTTTACTGGACTTTGCCCCTAACCATCCGGTGACTTTTTGTGGATGCAAGACGGTACATTACGATTTCCCTTTTTCCTTTTATTGTTTTGTATTTTTTGTATTTGGCCTTCTTTTCCCTGACTGCCTCCTGAACCTCACTGGACCACCAGCATGGTTTATGTGACCTTGCTCCCTTGCGCTTCACCTTAGCACAGGTCCTGACTGCCTCATGAAGTCCCCGTTTAATGACCTCCCAGGTCTTCTCAACATCTGTCTTTGATATAATCCCCTTCAAGTGATCCTTGAGAATGTTTCCCATGCCCATAAAGTCTACCCCCCTGAAATCCACAGTCAATGTCCTAGAGCTCTCCCCACCTCCCCCCATGTTTATTTGAAACCAGACAGTGTCGGGGTCACTCCCAGCCAGGGGATCTTCTACAACCAGGTCCCTTACCAGATCCACATCCACCAGAACCATGTCCAGGACATGCCCATCCCTCGTAGGCTCCAAAACGTGCTGAGTGAAGAACACATCCTGAAAGCTGTCCAGCAGCCTCTGCTCCTTGGCCACCTTGGAGGACATGGTTCCCCAGTTTGTACCTGGCATATTAAGGTTCCCCATCAACACCACTCCCTCCCCTTTTGATCCGCACTGGGCAATAATGATGTCCAGCAAACCATCCTACAGAACATCCCCCAACTCAGGGGGCCTATATACAACTCCTAGTTTCATGTTAATAATATTCTACCCTTGCCAATATCATTATTTTAATCTCTCTCTCTCTCTACCAGTGTCTCCTCCTGCTCTCCTTATCTACTTAGTATTTATTCTGTATTCCATTTTCAGTCATCAAGGAACAAAATTAATTACCTGCAGGATGATAATTACCACCCATAGTATCTATTCATGGTCAGAATCATCCTTCTTTAGTCTTGCCATGTATGTCAGAATCTTCCTCCGATGACTGTCTCTCGCTGTTCCTCACCATCCAGTCCTCCCTGGTTGCAGTTTTTTTAGCCACATTCTAGTGATGTATTGCTTTGTTGCCATAGCTAGATTAGTACATATGCATTTTTATTCTTTAGTTTATCTTGTGGAAAGGCACACAGCACAAGATTCTCTGGTAAATGGCCTTCAGTTCCTAAAATCTCCCTTATAGCCTTCTCCAGCTCTACACAGTACTCTCCCAGCTTGTTACAAGCCCATTGTGCATGTGTGGGGTCAGTTTTCTCCACGTTACAATCTCGCCAACATTTTTCAAAATACCTTTTATAAGTACATTAGGGAGCAAAGAAAGATGAAGGCCGGGATACTGAGGCTGAATAAAGAGGAAAGTGGTTGGACAGAGAGCAACAGTGAAAAAGCAGAGATACTGAATGAATATTTTTGCTCAGTATTCACAATGGAAAAGCAGGGGGGGGGACCTAATCCAGTCAATAGAAGCACTCTGGATAGGGGGGGGTTGATATTAGTCCTTTCACAGAAGAAAGGGTTCTGAAAGAACTCTTAAAACTGAAGGTGGATAAAACAATAGGGCCTGATGGGATTCACCCCAGAATTTTAAAAGAACTAAGGGAAGAACTAGTAACACCACTAACTACCCTTTTTAATGAATCATGGGAGGATGGTGTGGTACATGAGGACTGGAGGAGGGTAGATGTGATTCCCCTTCACAAAAGTGGGAGCAAGGCAGGGGCAGGAAACTACAGACTTGTCAGTTTGACCTCTGTGGTAGGGAAAATGATGGAATCACTTCTGAAGGAAAGAATTGTTGAGTACCTGTAGGCCATTGGGGCACAGGACCCAAGGCAGCATGGATTCACAGCAGGAAGGTCATGTCAGACAAATCTAATTGATTTCTTTGACTGGGTGACCAAAGTAGTAGACCAGGAAGGGGCTGTGGACATGGCATACCTAGACTTTAGCAAGGCATTTGACACAGTCCCGAACAAAAGATTAATAAACAAATTAGCCAGCCTGGGAGTGCGTCCCAGGGTCGTAGCCTGGGTAAAACACTGGCTGGACAACAGGATACAGCGGGTAATAGTAAATGGAGTCCACAGTGAAGAAAGGAGGGTTACTAGTGGGGTACCACAGGGTTCAGTATTGGGGCCAGTCCTTTTTAATGTCTTTATAAGTGACATTGCAGAGGGACTGGAGGGGAAGATATGTCTTTGCAGATGATACAAAGATCTGCAACAGGGTTGATATGCAAGGTGGAGTGGAAAGGATGAAAAGAGGCTTGGCAAGGTTGGAGGAATGGTCAAATGTATGGCAGCTTAGATTCAATGCAAAGAAGTGCAAAGTAATGCACCTGGGAAACAAAAACCCAGGGCATGAGTACACAATGGGGGTGAGATACTGACAACAACAAAAATGGAAAGAGACCTGGGGGTAGTCATATCAGATTATCTGAAGGTGGGCCAGCAATGTGAGAAGGCAGTAAGGAGGGCTGGGGGGATACTGGGATGCATAGAGAGAGGCATCACTAGTAGAAAACAGGATGATGTTGTTGGCCCTCTGTACAGACAGTTGGTAAGACTACATCTGGAGTACTGTTTACAGTTCTTCAGACCCCATCTCCACAAAGACATAGACTGGGAGGAGGCTGTTCAGAGGAGGGCAACCAAAATGGTGCAGGGTCTGCACCAGAAGACATATGAAGAAAGACTAAAGGAGCTTAAGATGTATAGCCTCGAGGAAAGGAGGGAGAGGGGGGACATGATAGAAACTTTCAAATACCTCAAAGGAATCAACAAAGTCCAAGAGGGTTGCATCTTTCAAAAAAAGAGATGTGCAAGAACAAGGGGGCACAATTTGAAAATCGAGGGGAGGACGGCTCACAGGTAATGTGAGGAAGTATTTCTTCACAGAGAGGGTTGTAGATGCATGAAACAGCCTTCCTGAGGAGGTCATAGAGTCAAAAACAGTTCCATGGGACAGACATAAGGCAATTCTAATGGGGGATAGAAGGAAGTAGGCTGTTGGTTAACTAGGATCTGCAGCTTATCCGTTAGGTAGGGAAACGGGCAGACTAGGTGGGCCAAGCGGTCCTTATCTGCCGTCAAATTCTATGTTTCTGTGTTTATGTTTGGATCCTGTGTTATTTAAAAACAAATTGATAACTTCTCTTTGCCAGAAAGCTGTTGAAGTAATTTGATTATTTTGTTTTTGATTTTATTCGGTGCCTTAAAAACTTTTAAAAGTCACTATAAAAGTCTCATTTATTATTACTTACAGTAGGCCACCTTTAACCTTTCTCTGGTTGGAGGCAGCGTGCTGTTTTCTAACTGAACCTTGGGTACATCCCCCCTGAAATAAGCTTTTCCAAGCAAACTCTCTGCAGAGCCCTGCATCTTCAGTTTTTATTTTTGTTCTTTCTTTATCCTCCTTACACTTTAGCAGCGCCCTTTTGGCGGCGACCCCAGCCCTGTCATCCACCTTACCCAGGTCTTGCCTCCAACCTCTTGAAACGCCATGGTCGGGTGGGTGCCTCAGTGGGTGGCATGAAGCCTGTGGGGTATGCTGCCTTTATCTGCTGCAGGGGCAGTTTTCCACACAGCCTTTCCACCCACACCGGTATACATGACATGCACGTATTGCGTGAAGATACAGTATGCCTCAGCGCCTACACCCAGTCAACCAGGTGGTGACTGCTACTGCACCACCTGGCCTCAGCTATGTGACAGCCATGCAGTGGTACACAGAGTCACCATTCCCTGAAGGAAGGGCACCATCCCATGAAAGCGCAATCCTCCTTCCCCTGGCTATCCTCAGAGCGACCCTAGTTAGTTTCTGAAGCCAGGTCACCAGTGTGGCTGGCAGCAAGGCACCCCTGCTTCAGCTTGCCACGCCACTGGGCCAATCCATCTTCAGGGTTTTAACACAAAATTTGGTTTTTAAGATGCAGAAAAAATACAGAGAATGGAAAATATAAAATATTGTCTTTTTCTCTGGAAAGAAAAATGTCTGTATTTGGGCTAAGAGGTGTAATAAACAAGCTTTTTAGGTCTCCGACATGGTTACTTTGTCCAGAATGTCAGTGCAGCTTGTTTGTCACTGAGCAAAGCAATTGCAGGTGGAAACATTGACCAGTGTGTCTGATAGCAGTCACTGGGATCGGGGCACTGGGGTAGGATGGTCACATACCAGCTAGAATATTAATATTGAGCAGGGGAATTTGATAGCTCAACAGGGTCTGAAATTCCTCAGCTGTGCACTAATGAGAGACCCAGGGAGAGCAAGAGAGATGGAGAGAAGGTGGGAAATTGGTGTCCTTGGACTGCTTTGTCACTGCTGTCTGTATTCCAGCTCCTGGGTCGCAGGCTGGGTCGGAGAAGAAAGCAACAGCTGAAATTAGCATCTGAGGACAGAACTGGCAGCTCCGGCCTCACCCCCCCCGCCCCCCGGCTGCCTGCTGTACCCAGCCCCCACTGGACTGGATGTTTGTGGAGATCAAGAGGACTGTGTGAGGAGTGACATGGCAGATGTGACTGACTTTTCTGGAAACCAGTCTTCTGCAGACTGATTCCAAAATCTCACAGCATAGAGCTGTGGCTCAAGAGAAAGAGACAGAAAGAGGATCCAAAGCCCAGTGAAAGTGAACAAATTCAATGTGCCATACTTAAAATATTTTATTAGTGGTATTTTCTTTGTAGAGTCCAACCTGTTGACGGCCTGGGTTAGAATAAGAAATGAATCACACAACAATTTATTTACCCCAGATAAAACTGCTGAGATGTAGCATCTCATTTTCAGTGGAGTCCTGCTTTATACCCATTTCTGCAGCTGGGTGCACTGGAGCATGGAGAGATTAAGGGACTCGCATGTGTTTTTACACATGAGAAGTTGGTTTAGGTCGGGTTTGAACCTGTGGGTCTTGTGGATCTCAAGCCAGTGCTCTAACCACTAGAACACTCTGTGCCCCTGACATGTACATGTGCATGTGCAGTTGAGTTTATTAATTTCAGGGCTTTTCGGACTGGGGGGTGGCTATGGCTCCGCAAAGGATTTCCTATTTTCCGAAGGGTTTCTCCTACTCTGAGTATACCGTATGGTGCAATCAGAATGCTTTGCAGGCAGGGTCTGTGGCACACAAAACCACAGACCAAAACAATGCAAATGGTTTTGAGTTTGCAGTAGAGTGCCACTTCAGCTTGGAAACTACAAAATGGTTTGGAAAAGTCTTGAAGGCCTTGGATACTATCACCGCTCGGAACTGCAGTACTGACACACAGCACTCAATCTCAATCTTTATTGAAGTTTTTTCTTTTTTAGAGTTCTTTTACACAAACACAACATTCCACACAAGGACACAATACCAAAATACAAATAATGACACGTACATATACATGTGGCACTGCAAAAGGATGATCCAGCTTAATTCCAGTTCTGAGGGGTAGTTCCAGGGGAGGGGGAATAAATAAGATCGCCGAGAGACTATATATTCCCAATAGCCCTGGGGGCAGGGAGGGGCCCCCTATGGATCAGAAGGGGAGTGGGGGAGGGAGCTGGGAGCAGAAGGAGGGAGAGCCACAATCCACACACCCACTGACCTCAAACCGTGTCTAAGGTACAAATTCAGGCTTAACAGAGCCCATGTATAAAACCCATCTTCTCCAGAAGTTAGCTCAAACTGGTTTTATTGCTTATTAAGAGTTGCTGTCAGGGTCTCTGTCCGATATATAGAAATCATTACCTCGTACCTTTGAGCTATGGTGGGTTCTTTGTAAGCGAAAGCTTGGTTATCACCTTCTGCCCAGCCAAGAGGGCATACTTTAGTAGTCTACGGGTATTTGGGTCTCTATAGCCTCTCAGAACATCAAACAGAAACTACAAAAACACAATCAGTTTAATCTCTGGGTCAGATATAGATAGTAGGGCCTGCTCTAGTCCCCGAATATATAGGGCCAGGCAACCACTTTTTGTGACATTCCCAGTCCCGTTACCCTGCCATCCCCAGGACTTACCAGATTCTGTTGATGCTCCGTAGTGTACCTCTCATGGTGAGGCTGCGCGATGGAGGCTGTCCCCGCAGTAACTGGATCTACATGTTCTGGGGTGGTGCCTTGTTGGCGGGTGCTGGGCCTGCAGGATGTCAGAACCATCCTGCATCCAGACACTGGCACTTCCTTGGGTTTCCCAAAGACATCTCGTGTTACGATGTCACGACAGAATCCCCTGCTGACGTCGGAGGTGTCCCCTTCCCAACTCTGCTGCCCCCCACTGCACCTTCCCCTGCATTCACCCAGGGGGCAGTGTGGTAGAGGAGAACTAACTGGAACTCTCCCCACAGTGGACGGGAGTATCTGCTCAGATGGTCAGCCTTCCTCCATCTGGCCAACCCTCTGATGCACAGAGTTCACTCCTGTACCTAGTCCACTGGTGTCATAATGTGGTGGCAGTTTTTTTTTTTTCCAGTTAGTACTTTGTCTTGTTGACAGTCAACCTGCCTCATTCTGACTTGTCCTCCCAGCCCCATCACCCGGCTTCCCTAAGACTTACCCTACACCACCCATCCTCTGCCACAGGATTTGGCGATTCCCAGTCAGCCCTGTGGCAGCCACCTAGCAAGGAGCATGTACCCTCCTCCCCATGTAGGGGGAGTTGTCCTTGGGCTACTCAATCTTTCCTCATTTTGGCCTGCCCCAAATGACCCACATCCATTTCTGAACCCAGGTCACTGGCACGGCAGGAGGTGAGGCGCCCAGTGCCTCATCCCTCCATGCCACTGGGCCGGCCTCAGCGTGGTGGCAGGGTGAGAGATCCCAGCGGCACAACACCAGCAGATTTGAATATGCAGACTGCCACTGTAATTAATAAGCCTTTGGGGATCCATTTATAATCACGAAAATACACCTCACTGCATCTGAAGCTGTGGGATAAATGGCAAAGACGAAGAAACATAGAAAGAGAATTTGATGGCAGATAAGGGCTGCCAGGCCCACCTAGTCTGCCCATTTCCCTACCTGCTGTATAAACTCCAGATCCTACTTGATTGGCAGCCTACCTCCTCCTCCTTCCCACCCATTGATTTCTGCCTGTCCTGTGCATTCTTGAATTCGCCAACCATTTTTGCGCCCAACAAGCTCCTCAGGGAGGCTTTTCCATGCATCCACCACCCTTTCTGGGAAAAAAATACTTCCTCACGTTGCTCCTGAGTCTTCCACCCTCTAGCCTCATATTGTGCCCCCTTGTTCTTGCACATCTTCTTTTCTGAAAGATGCTTCCCTCTTGAACTCTGTTGATTCCCTTGAGGTATTTGAATGTCTCTATCATATTCCCCCTCATCCTTCTTTCCTCCAGTGTATACATATTGAGTTCCCTCAGTCTCTCCTCGTATGGTTTCTGGCGTAGCCTCTGCACCATTTTTGTTGCTCTTCTCTGTACTGCCTTCACCCTGTCAATGTCCTTTCAGCGATGAGGTCTCCAGAATTGCACGTAGTACTCCAGATGAGGCCTCACCAACTGCCTGTACGGCGGCATCACCACCTCCTGTTTTCTACTGGTGATACCTTTCCCTATGTACCCCAGCATCCCCCCGGCTTCCCTCACTGCCTTCTCACATTGTTTGGCTACTTTTAGATCATCTGTTATGACTACCCCCAGATCCATTTACAGTTTGGTTGTTGTTAGTACATCCCCCTCTCTCCCCCATTGTGTATTCCTCCCCTGGGTTTTTGTTCCCCAAGTGCATGATTTTGCACTTCTTGGTATTGAATCCGAACTGCCACACTCTTGACCACTCCTCCAACTTGGCTAAGTCTCTCCTCATCTCCCCCCCACCCCAGAGTGTCAACCCTATTGCAAATCTTGGTGTCATCTGCAAAGAGGCATACCTTTCCTTCGAGTCCCTCTTCAATGTCACTAATAAAGACATTAAAGAGGACTGGCCCCAGTACTGAACCCTGGCAGGGTAGAATCATTTGTCTAATGAGCAGGGAAACAAATTGGCAGTATTCATTAGTATTTAGTAGTCAAAAACACTGACTTAAGAAACCCCAGATTGACTGCCATAATTGGAAAAGCATAAATCGTCACTGACTACTGGAACACATCCTGAATTCTGACCTTTATAAACTCAGTAAATCAGTGCCCTTGGAAATGAGCATTGCAACCCATGTTATTATCTCGCCCATAAGTACATGGGTTGGGACTTTCGAACGTATCACCCCCACAGAAGTTAATACCTGTCCTATTTAACATTAACACCAAAAAATCTCAAACTTTTAGAATATATTTTCTACTTCTGTTTATCAGAAGCCATTTTATAGAGCAGAACCAGTTTAAAGTGTCACGATGATTTGCATATACATCCAGTGATGCTTTGCATTATGGGGGTTTAAATGATTTTGTATTACTGTGCTTTGAAACCTTGCTTTGTGTTGCCAATACCCTTTTTAGGTAAACCTTGCCTCAGTGTTTTTGTGCTGATGTTCTTTGTCTTTTTAGTGTACGTATAGGCTGTTCTGTCTTTGAATGCATTTATTCCTCCGTACTCTGTGTATAGCCCCCAACCCCGGTGCCAGTATAGGTGCACCATCCAGTGACATCACATGTTGCTATCAGGCAGTGGCTTCTGGAGGCAGAAAACTGAAAGAGAAAGATACATAGTGAGGGGGTAAACACATTGTAATAGGGATAAGGAATTCTGCAATGCTCCTCTTCCTCTTTTACAGGGGCAGTGATGGGATTCAAACGTGGGTCTCCAGGATCAGAGTTCTCGGCTCTAATCACTAGGCTCCTCTACCTTTCATCACTCCTGGAATTGTTTCTCAGGGTCTGGGTTAGAAAAACAATAAAACAATAGCCTAGGCATTCCGCTGTTCTTGTCCCCCTTCAAGATTCTTGTAAAATCCCCTGTGATGCCAGTTCTTCAGTACATCATTTCCAATCTCAGCTGCAGTTTGTTCCTTTCTTTACCACTTCTGATCTGCAAGAAGAAATATGCAGGAGGTCTAATGCTCAAGTCCCTGGGCCAGATTACTGAGAAAATTTAGCTTTTTGGCTACTGAGCAAGCAAATGTTTTCCAGTCTGCTCCCCCCCAGCAGGGTGAAGTATCAAGAATGGTAAGATAAATCCCGATCAGCCTTAACATTGAAAAAAACAAACATGTGTTTCTTTAAGGTGGCCAGCTGGAACTAGACGGAGCCCACTGACAGAGCGGAATATCACATGCCACTTGCCCTTCCTTTAATCCCGAGTGTGGCCCAGCAAGTGATTGATAGGTAGACAGCTGAGGGCTGGGCTACATCCAGTAACAGGTGCTTAAAATAACACTGGGTTTGGAGGGTTAGAGAGGGAGAGGTATGTGACAGAGGAGAACCATGGGGGTGGAAAATGTCAGACTCAGAATTCCTGGCGGACTTAGTCAGGAGCTGCATTGTTGCAAAGCTGCCGTCTGCTTGCCCTGTCTTCCATCTCTGGTGACCCTCCCCGCTGCCACCACCACCAAGTTCAGTTTCAGCTCGACTGTAAGTGGAAAGAATGGCTCATCCCCATGTATAATCCCAGTCCAGAATATGACTGCTGTAATATTAGGTTTGTAACCCCGGGAAAATCTACATGCAGAGTCTTTCCAAATGATTCTGGAATTTAGCAGATCAGTCATAGCTGAGTTTTCAGTTTGGTTTGTTGCATTTGTTGTTATAGCAGGATAACACAATAGCACCTACAAATGATAATTTCTCAGTAAAACATCCCACATATCATGTTGTAAAAACACCATGTTTTAATGATAAGCTTTCTAGCTCCCTAAAGGAGTTGCTTACCCCTGCTACAAAATCTGGCTACAACCTGCGGTCCCAGACTGGGTAACTGGTTTCTTATCCTTAGATGCAAAAGAAACTGGTCAACTTGCACTCTGTTGCAGGCTCCTACATCTCTTAAACTATCTTCACTTCCACCCACCCACCTACTCACTGACCCACCCACCTGCCTCTTTTCTGCCAAACAGTTCATCAGACACCACTACTGGTTGTACCTGTAACTGGCATTACTGTATCTTGCCTCCCCCACCCACAAATGGGGCACTCATTTTTATAATTTTCTGTTTATACTCCCAACTTTGCCAGCCCATGCCCCTTCAGCACATTGCATTCCCTATACTGAGTCTGAAGCTCCAAGATGTTAACCAGTTACTCAGCTATTTGTTTACTGAAATGTAAAATTATACCTATCCCCATAATGCAAAGCATCATGGGACATATGCAAATCACCATGAAAAAGTTTAGACTGGTTCCGAGGTTCTTTGACTTTTAGATTACTTATTTACTTATTATTCCTCTACTCACCCCGCCCCACACACACATTGGATCTGTAAACAAGATTTCTGCTAATTTCAGTATACAAGTTCCAAATACAACAATTTGAAGTATCAACTATGCAGCAACAATTGTTTACAAAAAAAAAAACTTTACCAAAAAAAAAAAGTCAACATTTATTTATTTACCATAGTTGTTAACCAGTTAAGTACACTAGACAAGAAATTTCAGGTATGACCTGGGAAGGCTACAGTTTAGTTTGGCAAGCAGTAAATGGAAATCTGGCAACAATAGGAACAAGTGAATTGAAAGCAGAGCTACATAGCAACAGTAACTACAAACTGCAAAACTTAAATGCATAAGAATAAGAGTTCCACACTGATGTGTACATAAAAACAAATTATACAATACTAATTACAAATTAAACCAAGTATAATACATGAGAATAGAAACTGACTGAACAAATTGGTTTGGTAAGAGAGGCCATGTCATAGATTTGAATGACACATAGTTAAGCAATATACCATAGACAAGGTGTGGGTTATGCTAGGATTTAACCACGCCTGGTGTGGTTCGGTCATGAGACCGCAGGCCACGTGAGTAAACCACACCAGAAGTGGGTAAATCCTAGCATAACCCACACCCTGAAGTGGCATATTGCAATTATACAATGTCCCCTTTGTTGTTTTGTGCCAAAAACATAAAAAATTTATTTTCATATATCTGTAGTTATTTTTATTGAATTTCTTGCTCTATGAGAAGAAATAGCCCTGGGTTGCTAGGGCTGCAGTACTGGGTTGCTGGGCTTTTGTTTCCTGCACATGTGCAGGACTGTTTGCCATTCCGGCCCCATGCATTTCCTTGTGCTGGGGAAATCTTCTACACCATGCCTTCCCAGCTCAGTTTTTGTTATAAGAGCCAGGACAGCAGTCTCAATTTGCTCCATGGCCACATTTGAAGTAAGGAGCACTGGCTCCATTTTCTTGCACATGTGCAGCAGCGTACATTGCTGCCGTGCATCCTAGTATTCTTTCCCCAGTTGTCTTTGATTCCTGGGATGGGGGAAAGTACACATTCATTTTGTTTTCTGTATCCTCTGCCTCAGCCCTGCAGAAACGCAGGAGAGGGTCCGAGGTCAGAGGGTGGGCAGCGGCCACTGATTTAAAATGAGGAATCATGCTGTGACTGCCCTGCCGGTCTCTATCTTTGGCACTCCTGGGACCGGAGACTGTAGAGATCTGAATACAAGGAACTAGGTACAGGAGACACCAGGAATGGAACTGACTAGAGACTGAGCGAGAGGTGAGTGCAGTCTGGCTGGTTACGGGGGAGGAGTTTTTACTGTGTTGCTTCATATGTTCCTTTCTCGATCGTTTCAGGAACTGCTTGGTATCTGGACAGTTTTTACAGTAGCAGTTCAGAGACTGTGGATTACAGGGGAGAACATTTTCTTTCTTTGTAGCGGGAGTTGCCATTTAGCAGCAATCTGAGATGGCGGCATTTCTGTTTTGATTTTGGGGGTCGGATTGATTTTTGGGCAGATGCGGCTGACTGACACTTTTACCATTGGTCATGCCAGGATTTACAATGGGTAAATTGTGCCAGTCGGCCAATCAGATTGAAGGATTTTAAGAGCCTTTGTATAATAGTTTTTAAGCAGGATGAGATTTTAGAGAATTTTGAAGCGCTATAATAAAAGCAGTGCTTCAGCACTGACCCTGTGTTTTAAACAGTTGGGACCTGAATCACTACCACAGAAAGTGTTGGGTAATGTAGTAAAAAGACACACCAGCAAATTTCTGACCCTGAGATTTTTCTGGGCTGATAAACCAACATTTGAAGCAGAGGGTCAAACTGACCTGTTTTTTTACTATTGCTAATACAAGCCCTGTTTAAGTAATGCTTATTTCCTTAACTCAGGTTTAAACAGTTGTTGAGTAGGGGCAAAACTAATTCTGATGGGGAGTGGGATTTCAGAATGTGTGGGTAAAACAGGAAAATGCAAACTCCCTTATTTTTGGTTGTCATTTGGGGATTGACAATAATACCTGATCTAGAGACCTTGGGATACAGGCACAGGCCTGTTTCACAAGAAGTATGGCTAAGGTGGGGTGGGGGGGGTTGGTGTCAAAAGTAATTTATCAATGAGGCATCCAAAGTTAAAAGATGCATATAGCAGCAGAGGAAAGCTGACAAAGGCTGGAATATGGTAAACCGTGATGAGTTTGACAGGCGATTACCACCAACAGCTTAAAGTGGTTCAATTTCAATTACTTTGCATCTGTATTCACCCTGAACAAAGCTGACAATAGGAAGAACTGTGTAGCCCTCCTTTCCCAGTGAACAAATCTAAATATTTATTTATTTTATTTTACCAGGAAAGTGGACTGGATAAATGACCCATTTTCAGCCACTCCTGGGGACATGGGGTTTGCAGTAGGAAAGATGATACATTTCTGGTAACGGAAACTTGGGCCAACACAGACCACGATTGGGACTTAAATGTAAAGGGGTACACTATGCTTAGGAAGGATAGAAAGGAGGGCAGAGGGGGAGGATTGGCTGTGTTCATCAGAGATAGCATAGAAATTTCCAGGGTAGAAGAGGCAGAAGGAAATGTGGAGGCCTTATGGGTCACTTTGCGAACCTCAGTAAGAGGAAAGAACAAATTGGGAGTGGTATATAGGCCCCCAGGGATGGGGGATGTGCTGGAGGATTGTCTGCTGGATAACATTATAGCCCAGTGTGGAACAAAGGGGGAGGGAGTGGTGTTGATGGGGGACCTTAATATGCCAGCTACAAACTGGTAAACCATGACTTCTAAGGTGGCCCAGGAGCAGAGGCTGCTGGATAGCTTTGAGGATGTGTTCTTCACTCAACATGTGTTGGAGCTTATGAGAGATGGGCATGTCCTGGACGTGGTTCTGGCGGAAGGGGAACTGGTGAGGGATCTGACAGTAGAGGATCCCCTGGCTGGGAGTGACCATGACACTGTCTGGTTTCGAATAAATCCGGGAGTGAAGGGGACTTTGGCTGTGGATTTCAGGGGGGTGGATTTTAAGGACATGGGAAAGATATTCAAGGATCATTTGAAGAAGATTACAACTAGGATGGATGTTGAAGGGAGATGGGAGATCATTAAATGGGGACTTCAGGAGGCAGTTAGGATCTGTGCAATGGTGAAGGCAAAGGGGGGGGCGAGGTCACATAAACCATGCTGGTGGTCCAGGGAGGTTCAGGAGGTGGTCAGGGAAAAGAAGGCTGCCTACAGAGATTACAAAACAATGAGAGGGGAAAGGGAAAAGGAAGCTTACCATATTGCAGCCAGACAAGCCACCCCGATGGTAAGGGGGCCAAGTCCAGTAAGGAGCAGCAGCTGGCACAGGGGATATGGGGAGGGGAAAAGGGGTTCTTCAGGTATATTGGGGAGCGGAGAAAAAGTAAGGGCCAGATCGGCAGATTGAGAACAGAAGGAGGGTGGTTGGAGGAGGTGAGGGACCAGGTGGAGGTCCTAAAGGAGAACTTTGCCTCCGTGTTCACTAGGGAGGGGGATGGGAAACTAACAAAGCGGGATGAGATGGAGTTAGAAGGGATGGGGGTAGGAACAGCAGAGCAAAAGACAAGGAAAAGCTGGGAGGGAGAGGTATCCCAGGGGTTTCACATCGGGATAAATCGGCCAGTGGGGGGGGAGAAGACACATGATGAAATACCCACTGAACGGGTGTGGAATGCCCTTAAGGCCCTAAAAAAGGAAAAATCTCCAGGGCCAGATGGCATACATCCGAGAGTTCTATAGGACTTGGCGGATATATTAGCTGCACCCCTGGTGGAGCTGTACGGCAGGTGACTTGAGACAGGGATAGTGCCTAGGGATTGGAGAGAGGCTCATGTGCCAATCCATAAAGGAGATTCGAGGGAAGTGACGAGTAACTATAGACCTGTCTGAAGTCGGTGGTGGGTAAAATATTGGAGAGTATACTGAAGGAACATTTGGGGGGGTTCTTGGAGGAGACAGGAATTCAGGATAGTCATCAACATGGATTTGTGCCATATAGATCATGTCAGACTAACCTTGTGGAGTTCTATGAATGGGTAACATTGAAACTGGACATGGGAAAGCCTGTGGATGTAGTATTCTTGGACTTCAGCAAGGCGTTTGACTTGGTCCCTCACAAAGGCCTACTGGAGAAACTGAGGGGGATGGGAGTAGTCCCATTGATGGTCAGATGAATAGGAAACTGGCTGGCTGAGCACACCCAGAGAGTAGTGGTCGGTGGGGAGATCTCAACACCTAGAGGGGTCATTAGAGGGGTACCACGAGGCTTGGTCCTGGGGCCGATCTTGTTTAATGCATACATCTCAGATATCAGGGAGGGTATAGGGTGTGAAATGAGTCTCCGCTGATGATTCCAAGCTGGGAGCAGTGGTTGAGGGGGAGAAGGGGAGGGTGGCCCTGCAAAGGGACCTGGAGACCCTGGATAGTTGGGCTTGCACCTTGAAATTAAATTTTAACTCCTCCAAGTGCAAGGTGTTATGTCTTGGGAGGGGGAACCCCAAACATGAGTACACCCTGGGTGGGGAGGTGTTGGAAGTCACGGCAGGGGAAAAAGACCTAGGGGTCCTGGTGGATGCAAGTATGAATAACTCTGAGCAGTGCAGGAGGGCGGCAGTCAAGGCAAATAGGATGTTGGGCTGCATCGCAAGGGGGATCACCTCAAGGTGTAGGGAAGTGATTCTGCCACTTTACAATGGTCTGGTTAGAGCACACCTTGAGTACTGTGTGCAGTTCTGGAGGCCGCAATTGAGGAGAGATGTACAGCTCCTGGAAAGGGTCCAGATGAGGGCAACCAAGATGATACGGGGTCTAGGGGATTTCACGTATGAGGAGAGACTAGAGGAGCTCGGCCTGTTCTCATTGGAGGAGAGGAGGGATCGGGGGACATGATTGAGGTCTTCAAGTACCTCAAGGGAATAAATAAGGTAAACAAGGAGGGAATCTTTAGATTAAAGGAGTGGGGTATTACCAGAGGGCATGGTTTGAAGTTGGAAGGAGGTAGGATGAGGGGAGGGGAGAAGAGGAGGAGGTATTTCACTGAGAGGGTTGTGGAACCTTGGAATGCGCTGCCTGGTGAGCTGGTTCTGGCTTCTATGGTGGCGGGATTCAAGAGAGGGTGGGACAGGTACAGAATGGGGATGAAGCAGGGTGGGTCTGGCCCAGGGGGGCTGGGATGGATCGCATACCTCTCAATCTCCTGCCACATAAATCAGGGACAAGGCTTAAAAAAATCAGGGACTAAGGACCAAAATCAGGGACACATCTTCAAAATTGGACATATCAGCTCAGGAAGCTGGTAGAATAAGGGGCTTAGTGTAAAATGCATTTTCTAAGGAAGAACAAGTCTGTAACTTTAATGTTTGACATTATTTTGTGCTTACAACTCCCGCTGTTTGGTCACGGAAACACAGTTTTTAGGAGGGACAGAGTAAACTTCTGAGGGAAAATCAGGGACATCCCTGAAAATCAGGGACAGTTGAGAGGTATGGATGGATGACAGGAGAAACAGAAATGCGATGGGGGAAGGCCTCAGTACCCAACTGGGGTCCTGAGGCACGAGCAGACTCGACAGACCGTAAGGCATATTCTGCTGAAAAATAGTATGTTAGTATGATACAATACATATACAGGATTAGTCTAATAATACAAAACAACGTTTCTGTATAGAAACATAGCAATCGTGTTGGCAGATGGGGACCGCACGATCCATGTAGTCTGCCCACCTCCCTGTTTAGATTGTACTCTGATGTGTCTGCAGTGTCAGTCCCATGCGAGTTTGAACTCACGTACTGTCTTGGATTCCACCATCTCCTGAGGTAGGCTGTTCCATGGGTCTATGACCCTTCCTGTAAAGAAGTATTTCCTGAGGTTGCTTCTGAACCTGCCTGCCACCACATGCAAGTTGTGCCCCCTTGTACGTGCATCCTGGTTTTGCTGAAAGAGGTTTCCTGCCTGTGTTGTGTTGATTCCCTTAATGTACTTAAACGTTTTGATCATGTCCCCTCTGTTTCTTCTCTGTTCAAGGTTGTACAGATTTAGTTCCCTGAGTCTTGCCTCGTATGGCCCACAGTGCAGTCCTTGCACCATCTTTGTAGTCCTTCTCTGTACCGTCTCCAGGTGGTCTATATCTTTTTTGAGGTGGGGCCTCCAAAACTGACCGCAGTACTCTAAATGTGGCCTCACCAAGGACCTGTAGAGACGAATGATAACCTCGCTCTTTCTACTTGTAATTCCCCTACCAATGCAGCCAAGGATGCCACTCACCCTCTGTGCTGCCTTTTCACACTGTTTTCTAACCTTTAAGTCATCCGTGATGACTACTCCGAGGTCTCTTTCTGTCTTTGTCTCCTCCAACTGATGCCCTCCCAGTGTTTACTTTATCCCTGGGTTTCTTTTTCAAGATACAAGATTCAAGATACAATTTTCATAGACAAGATATAAGGTGCAAATCACCAAACAAGATTATCGTCATATATATTAAGATTAAAATTTCAAGTATTGTTGCAGCATTTGCAAATAGAAGCATTCGACAAATGTGAAATTATGACTTTCCCTTTGTAGATTGAGCCCAGTTTCCACAGCAGTAGCAATTCTGTGCCAAAGTGAGAAAATAGACATTTGGTTGTCTTCGTTAATCTTTCTAGCAGATCATTTGGTATAAGTTTTACAAAGTGATTTTACGCTTGTTGAGGATACTAGTTTGTTAGCTATTGTGCTTGGTGTGTCAGTAACAAAAGTTTTCTGTGTAAAAATCGAATGGTTACATAGTAACTCCCTTTGTAAAGGTGATAATGTATCACTGTTCTGATAACCACAGTGATGGGTTGTTTTCTCATCTGGGTTGCACACCTACAAATAGTGTTGACGATTATTGTGTATTTGTGCATAGCTGAATTCGGTAAACCAAAAAATAAAAGTGAATTTGTATTCCAGAGTCAGAAGTAAGACCTGCTTTGCTATGACTTTTTTAACTTGGGAAATGAGACAAGATTTATTCCTGTAAAGGAAGCCCAATTTACTATCAACTTTGCTTATTACTGTATTTCTGTGCTCACATAATGTTAATGATTGGTCTGTTACAATCCCTAAGTAATTGAAAACAAAGATAGCCAAGGCAAAATGGCATATATTGTTATAGGGGTATCCAGTGATGTGGGTGACTCAAATTGAGTGCCTGTAAGTAGAGCGAGTGGGGAAGCGGAGCGACTGTCGGAATAGCAAGGATAGAAGGACTAAAACCACGAATGCAGCATACAGCGACGGTAGGAGTGACCTCACAGGAACCAGGATATAGCAGGTAGTTCAGTAAGGCATGTCGAGCTGATCGTGTGGTGTTGTGGAGGCAGGGTATGCCTCCGGTGTAAAGGGACCTGGGTTGGAACTCTGGTGGTTTTTTTTTGTTTGTTTGATTTTAGTCATTGGGAGTTGTATTTTTTTTATGTAGTGTTTCTGCTCCCCTCCGTCCCACTCCCCCACTGTCCTGGTGGTCCCCCATTTGTGCTCCCCCCAAATAGCCCCCTCCCAAGTTGCCTCCTTACCCCAGTGTCAGGCCCCCTCCTCAGAGCTGATTATATTAAGGAGGGGGCTGCGGGGGGGGGGGCGCAGCATAAAATGCATGTTAGTGTGTGTTGATATGGCTGCTTATTTTGGGTTGCCGTAGTGCACGATCACGGTTTGTGTTTTTGGCATTGTGCAGTCGCCCATGTGTACGGTGCTGTTATTTCTTCACCGTTATCACATGGAACTTGTTACAGGTGACGTGTCTCACCTTCTTAACATTGTAACTGGGAGTAGATGACACCACAGCCTCGTTTAGGGAGTTGTATGCCTTGCACTATTGCAATGTGAGCTTTAGGGGTAACATTTTGTTTGACTCCACATACATGAACCAGCCTAGAGTTTACATAATTACAGACTGCATTTATCAAGGGTATTATCAAGCGTGATGTTCACATATTTGAAAGTGTCTCCTGTGAAAAGAGCCATCGAGACATGTTATTTGCAGTCTGTTAGATCTAGCACTTACAGTACTTTTTGTGCACATGCTATGGAGCTTTGCTTACGTTTAAAACCAATTTATTTTGTAAAAGCGAGTTTTGAAGTGAGCTATAATCTAAATTAAAAAGTCTGTTGAGGTTAGCATTATGATATGAACTATACAGGAGAGCAGGATCATCTACATACAGAAGGGGAGTACAGGAGTAATGCTAAGTAGCAGACATAGGCCCTGTACACACTAGAGAGCTTAAAATGGTTTAACTGCCTTAATCCATTTTAAGCTCCTGGAACACGGTTTGCGTTCACACTGTAACACAGTTAAAAATTGTGTTACAACCGTGTTCTAAACCCCGTGCTAAAACCGTGCTAAAGAGGTGGTCTTTAGCACGGTTTTAGCTAAACACAGTTGCCTTAATCTGCGTTAACAGCAGTGTGTACGCAAACCATGCTGTAACACGGGTTAAGGCAACTCATCCTACAGGAAAAGTATTTTTTTTTAAGCAACGGGATTAAAAAAAAAAAGGCGGTACCGGTATTGCCTAGTAGCCCTTGAAACATGGGTTCTGATGATGTACTTTTTTCTCCCCCGATTGCTTTTGGTTCCCATTCATGGGTATCCTGTCATGCATTGCAGCACACTGCAGTACCTATAATGCTTACACTTGGTGCCACAGTCATGCCTGGGAACCCGGTTCTGCTAGCACGGTTGTCGGAATGCAATGTGGACGCTCTGACAACCGTGCTAGGGACCAATTTATAAAACGATTTTAATAACGTTTAATAATCGGTTGCTAGTGTGTACAGGGCCTTAATGTATAGTGATTATAGCTGGAACCTAAGATGGATCCATGCGGAACACCCGCTAGGGTCCAGGCAACATCTGAGGTTGTTTATCCAAATTTTACAAGTTGCTTTCTGTGATTAAGGTAGTTTCTAGACCAGATTAATACAGTGGAGGAGACTCCCATGTCACTAGTCTTAATACAGAGTAGCAGGTAGTCCACAAGGCTGAATGCCTTAGTCAGATCTACAAGTATGGCCCCAGTCAGTTTGCTTTTATCCATGGCTAAGGAAATATTGTTAGTAAGCTTGACCGTGGCAGTAGAGGTGTGGAGTCCTGACCTAAAGCCATGCTTATCTGAAGAGAGGAGATTTTATGCTTGTGCAGGCAGTCGGTGAATTGGGCTGTCAACTTTCTCCAGCAGTTTATTTAACACAGCTAATATGGTGATAAGCAGTAATTATTCCGATCTTTTGGATTATCCTTTTTATATGCCGGCACCAAACAGGCTAGTTTCCATAAATCCGGGACTGTTCCTGCAGTGTGCCCTAGCCTGAAGAGTTTTCTTCAAGTGCAGATAAGCTGAATTCGGTAAGTGTTAGGAGCCGAGACTCGATCTGTCAGATCCTGCACCTTTATTTTCAGATATACATTTCAGCAATTTACAGATCTCAGCTGCATTAGCCATCCTCAGGTAAACTTGGGGAGGCCTAGGACAGAATCACCTTGTAGGGCCCACCCAGTTGAAGTGGAGCTGATTGTTGTTATTTATTTGGAAGAAAAGTTGGGACACAGTATAGGCAGACAGGCAAGAGAAGTGAAGGCTAAAGGCATTTGCGATTATGTCAGGGTTATTACAGTGCAGTTCCATATCATAAGTAGAGCCATATTGCTTCATACTCATAAATTCATTAATGCATTTCCAGGGGCTGGCAGTATAGCCTAGAGGTTAGAGTAACGAGCTGTGATGAGCTTAGTATACCCAGCAGGCCTGGGTTTGATTCCCATAACCTCCACTAGCATACAGTGTGACTCTGAGCAAGTCACAACCTTCCCAGCCCTCCTGGGTTGCCTCTGAAAACAGATACTTGTGTGTAGTGGACCTTACCTGGTTAACAAAGAATAAAAAAAAAGTTATCCGAGTTGCTTACAAAGAAGGACAGTGGATTCTGACAGTATGCCCTTCTTTTAGAATGCATGTGGCTTTTTTTTTTTTTTTACACATTGTTCCGCTGTTTTCTATATTCTTCCCAGCCAGGTGTCAAGGCAGAGGCCTAGAAACATGCCCAGCACTTGTTCCTGATTTAAAATTGGGGTAGTAATTCACTGTTTAGCTAGTAATAGTACATCTGACTCTCATTTTGATGATAGGTGCATGTCTCTTTTGAAATTCTGTGAACTTGGAAACATAGAAATATAGAATTTGTCAGCAGAAAAGGACCACTTGGTCCACCCAGTCTGCCCAGATGGTCCCTGCCTAGTCTGTCTCCACAGACCCTGATTGGTCTCCGGCGACCATCCCTCCTCCCTGCCTATTTACTAATATTCCCCTATGTCTATCCCATGCATACTTGAAGCCCCCTACTGTTTTCACTTGCACAATTTCTACTTGCATTCTGTTCTAGGCATCTACAACTCTTTCAGTGAAGCAATACTTCCTCATATCTCTCTTACGTTTCGCCTCGCATGTTCTCTGTCTTGGAAGTGAAGTAAGACAAGAGCCGTGTTTATGTCAGCTAAGAAGACAAGGAACAGCAGCACTAAAGCACTAAGGCAAGGGTTACCCATAAAGGGTATTGGCAAGAAAGCCAGGTTTCCAAGAAATAGAGTTGATTTTGTATTTCTTGGAAACATTACTTTGTTGCCAATGCCCTTTATGGGTAACCCTTGCCTCAGTGCCTTCATGCTGAAGTTCTTTGCCTTTTTAGCTTCCTTTCTTATTTGGGCCCATCATGACCCAAACTCGTAAGACCACATTAGAGCTGGCTTGTTTACCCCCCAGGTGAGATACAGATGAGGCACATTGATGAGTCATGTGTGGGATGAAACACGTGTCTGTGTCTTCTGTTCTCACCCTTTGCGTGTTGTATGAGAGACACTGTGGCACCATGCCTTCCTGTTTAAAGCAGAGCCAAACTAAATGTTCACAGTGATTTGCATATATATCCCATGACACTTTGCATTTTGGGGGTATGTGTGATTTTTGTATTATTACATCATTTGCATTCCTGATATCTGACCAGACCATTTGGGTTATTAAGTCATACATAAAAGCAGTTGGTATACACCGTGAGTAATCCCTGAACTCTATAATCCTCAGAAGAACCCTAAAAAAGTGAGTTCTCCCTACACAGTAGGTCTAGAAATGATCAGTGACTGCCTCTGGGAGGGTACTGACACAAATAGTTCAGTCCTTTCTATTAGTTGTTAATTAGTCAATTAAGGTGGACCTGGTTCCTTTATTAGACAACCTAGTGGGTTTGGTCATTATTTTTAAATTGACCTTACTTTGGAGTAACTCGTCACTCTTTATTTTACCTCCAAGCCAGTCAAGGTTTGCATCCCAATTAGCTCATTTTTTTAACAGAAGTATTCAAACATTATATAAGGGAGGAAAGGCCAGCTTGTCCATCTATGAGTGGGTGTAAGTGCAAACCAGCTGTAGCCTTTTTGCATTTCTCAGCAATAACATTGCGTGACACCATTCTGAAGGAGAGTCAGGAGAGATGGCATGCCCTACTTCCTTTAGATTCAGGTGAGACTTACAGTAGCTCAGAATCCAACTACCTTTTTTATGGGAGGGTTGGCCACATCTGATAAAATTAAATCAAATGGCTGCTATTATTATTTATTGTCAGGATCACTTGCATAGTCATGGTGAGATATTTGCACCTTTGTACTGGTATTTCTGTATTTATTGGTTGTCGATTTGTACAGTCCCAGTCGGGGTTCGTTAACAGTGTCGTTCCAGTACATAATTCTTGTTGTGTGTGTTATCACTTTGCTATTTTGCTTACATTTAGTTTACTACTATGTGCCACCATGATGGCCCGAGTCATGCCAGAAAACGGTTCCTGGGACCAGTGCACCCCCTTCCCAGTTAGCAAATAAATACATCTAGACAAGGAGCGTGCAGAGTCTGGGATAGATGATTTTAAAGAGCAGATCTCTACTAAAATTAAAAATTAAAAAACTATTAGATTTCCAACAATTATGTTTAACTTTAGAGTTTTCTCTTTTTTTTTTTACATTCCTTTGTTCTTGGTCTGCTAAATATTTCAGGTAGTGCATATTTCATTGGATGCAGTGCGTATTTCATTGGACGTAGTGCATATTTCATTTGATGCTGTGCATATTTCATTGGCTGCAGTGCATATTTCATTGGATGCAGTGCATATTTCATTTGATGCTGTGTATATTTCATTTGATGCTGTGCATATTTTATTGGAAGCAGTGTGTGTTTCATTGGTTGCAGTGTATATTTAATTGGACACAGTGCATATTTCATTGGACGCAGTGCATATTTCATTGGACGCAGTGCATATTTCATTGGACACTGCATATTTCATTGGACACAGTGTATATTTCATTTGATGCAGTGCATATTTCACAGAGTCTTTGAAAAAGCACCTGTTTCCAACTGACCTCACAATTACTGTTTGTGACATCACAGTCTGTTGTCATGGTGAGCATTATGAGGGCATACAAATGTATTCCTACTAAATGGCTATGGCTGAAACATCATGTCTCTGAGGGTGAACGCTAATGTACAGTTGTAGAGTTGCTCTTTAAACAGTACTGCTTGATCCCTAGTATTTTAGGGCTTTTGAAGGTAACCCAAGATACTAATTCAGGTGTATTAGCCCAAGGTCCACGTATATTAATGTGTTTAATTTTGAGCCCCTTTATATTGTGTCATTGGAGTATAGTAGAATTAAGATGTAAAGCTGGGCCAGGATTTGTCTAAATATCACCTGATAAAAGAGGGAAGTGTGTGGCCAAGCTAAAACGGCATGTACAGGACTAGTACATGCAGTAACTAAAGGGGTGCATGCCTAGGAAAGCATTTCAGGCAATCAACAATATATACAGTAGTGTAACTTTTGAGTGACTTTACCAAGTAAAGTTTATTGTGTATTTTATGTCACTAAGGCATGAGATATAGAAAACTGAGAGGTGTATTTTAATAGCTTATTGGTCTTTTGCTGTAATAGAGTCAGCCAGTAGGCGAAGACCTAGAGTGAGGAGCCCTTTACAGATGGCAATGGAAGTTTTCTCACGTGGTAAAGGTGATTGTAGGAGTACCCTTTACAGCACTCTGATGTCACAATTGGGTGATGTAGGTACAGTATCCTCCAATAGGCTGATGCACAACCTTCAAAAAAAAATATCAGGGCCTTGGTCCTGACTCCTATCCTTCTTGCTGGATATTCCTCAGTCTGAAACTTCCAAAGCTCTTTCTCTGTCAAATGCGAACAAGAAATGCTTTCTGGTTTGGGAAGAACTAGGTTAATAGACACAGGAGATGTACAATGACATCTGAGAACTATTTATTATCAAGACAACCTGCACAGAGGCTAATATGATTAAGTATCATATAATCATGAGACAGTGTGATGCAGGTAAACTCTTATCATATACAGATAACCAAAAAAGGTGCAGTGCATTGGCCTGAGGGTTTGTGTCAGAAAGGTAATACCAAATGCAATGGAGCAGGTTCCCCTCTTAAGGTGGTGCATAAAATGCTGTAAAGGGTACTCCTGTAATCACCTTTATCAGGTGAGTAAACCTCCACTATCCAGTTCCCCTTACAGTACTCCATGATGTCACAACTGGGTAACTAAAAAGCAATGCCCACAAGAGAAAGGGTGGGTTGAGGGGAAGTTGACTCCAAAGCAGCATGCAAAATACAAATTCCAAAAGATGAAGATTTTGCATTGAGGACATCTATGTGGTAAAGCTTGGTAGAGGTGTGACCGGAGGCCCAAGTGGCTGCAACGCAAATGTCTTGAATCAAGGCACAGTTTTTCTCTGCCCAGGAAGTAGAAACAGCCTTGATGGAGTGTGCCATTAGTTCCAGAGGTGCAGGGATACCCTGTTCTTGTAGGCTTCAAAGATGCTGATGTGAGCCAGCTGACCAGAGTGGCTCTAAATGCTGGGATGCCTAGCTTGTTGCCACGAAAAAGGATGAACAGCCCATCCGTTCTTCTGATCAATGCTGTCATGTTTAGGTAATCCCTCATATTCTGAGGGAGATGGAAGGTCTGTTTTGAGAGAATTAGGTCCCGGATCAAAAGAGGGCTGGAAAATTGCTTGATCCATACAAAAAGTGAAAGTCACCTTAGACAGGAACGAAGGAAAGGGTCTAATGACCACTCTTCTGGGCACAAACTTAAACAATTCTTGATATGACAAAGCGTGAACCTCACTGGACTGGTGGACTGAGCATATGGCCACTAAAAACAGGTCTTTAAAGTCACATAATACAGAGATGCACAATGTCTAGGTTCAAGTGGTGGTTTAGTCAAGACATCTTGAACTACATTAAGGAGCCATGGAGCCACTAGAAATTTGATCCCTAGGCTAAGATTGCATGTAGCCTTAAAGAGCAACTTTCCTGGCATTTAAAAAAAAAAGCCTGTTTAGAACTCATTAAGAAATCTTACCTCCCCTGGAGTTCATCCATACAAAAATTTTAATATTGAGATCTATAGTTTTGGAAGGGAGAGGATTGTATTTTTGGCTCTGTGGAGCTGAGCCGCGATCCTTCCTTCTTCCTGACACCACCCCATGCTAGCATTTTATGATGTAATTATATGGAAAGCGTGGGGCACGCTCCATAGACTGCTGTGGGGTCTGGCTTTAAAGTGTTTTTTTACTAGTTCAGGGTTTAGATTTTATACAAATCAGAACCCTGAACTATTAAAAAAAAAGACTTTACAGCCAGCCCCTATAGTAATCTATGAAGCACGCCCCTGTTGTCTCCATATAATTATATCACAAAACAGGCAAGTGCAGGGGTGGTGCTCGGGACAGGTAAGGGGACTGGATCTGCAGCTTGGCGCCATGGAGCCAAAATACGATCCCTTCCCTTCCAAAAACCATGGATCTCAAAATTATAATTTTTGTATGGAGAAACTCTGGGGAGGTAAGGATTATTTATTTATTTATCTATCTGTACATCAGTTTACAAACGTTTGAGCCAGAGGCTCATTTTCAAAGGTACCTCGTCACAAAGAGGACAAATACAGTACAACAAGTATGTTACAACAATGTGGATTACAACAATTGGTAAAACATGCTGTCACATGTTAGTTGCAAAATTTTAAGGTTACAGGATCAGTAGAGATGGATAGGTACAGATGTTTAGTACTTCACAGACAAACAATGGTGTGGTATGATTATTACTGACTTGCCTTGGGTATGCCAGGAAAGTTGCTGTTTAAGAAATTGGAGTACATAAGGATGTGCACCAGGAGTAGAACCTTCAGTGTTTCCACTAACTACGCCAATAGCCATTGTTTAAAGGCAAAGTGTTGCTGTAGCCAGGCCCTTGTCAAGGCCATCTTAAAGGAATTCAAGAGTGTGTGGGATGGTGCAAAGTAAGGGGTCCATCTGTTGTGATGTGCACCATCTGGCGAAAATAGGTCACTGTCTATTGTAGGTACGTCTAGCTTGTAGAATAGTATTTGCCACTCTTGCTGAGTACCCATTGTCTAGCAGTCTCTGCCTTTGAGTATCCATGCCATCAGATTAAGACTGTGGGGTTGTGTGTGCTGGAAGTGCCCCTGGCTGACCAGGTCTGGAGCAACAGTCAGTTTCATTGGGTTGTCCCCCAGCATTTTCATCAGTGGGGCGTAATATGTTTATCTGGGCCAGTTGGGTGCTACGAGTACCATAGTAGATCTCGTCCGTCGAACTTTCTTTAGCACTCGCTGGCAAAGGATTGGTGGAAATAAGTGATGCTGAAGGTCCACAGGAGGGACAGGGCTTTACAGAAGAATCATCCTTTACAAGTGAGAACAGCTGGCATCTGAATCTTATTAGCAGCACATAAACTGTTTATCTCACATAAAATCGGGTACTGCTGGATTACAGGCTCTCGCTAGCCAAAAGAGGGGAATTGTTGCAGCCTGATTTTTGGCTGTCCTTGTGTGGTTGACAGTAAGACTGTGGTTAATTTTTCATTGTTGGTTGTTAGAGTGAAATTTGCAACTGCTGCTGGCTTAGTAATAAGGAGTGGAACATTTATTAATTTTATTTTTTTAATGTTAAGAGCTTGGAGTCCGGCTGATGACAATGAAAATGTTTTTGCAAAAATCTGGAGAATCGCTGTATATTGTAAGAGAAAAAAAAGATTCAGTTTTTCATGAAAAAAGTATTTAGCGATAATGGAAGCATGAACTCAGAGTGTTGGAGACCATTGGCTGCAGGATCTTCCAGGTATTATTTTGACATACTGTGTGGTCCTGAAGGACTTCCTTCCTGATGAAGTTAGAGGTAGTCCGCTAAGCTGGGCTGATAATGTAATGGCGGCGCTAATGCTCGCAGTAGCGGCAACCAGAGTTCAGGAACAGGTTCAGGGGCCAGCTGGAGCGAGATGGGGGGTTGAGCATCACAGGGACAGCTCTACTCCCTCGGGGGGGGGGGGGATTCTGCAACCTGCTGTTTGCATGACACCCTGCAAAGGCTGGATGCCTGTATGGTTGGAACCCACACCCTCGCCGCTGAAACATGCATCTGCATCTCTGTGTGTATGCATGTGTACCATTGCATGCTTGGTGGTCCTCCTGGGGAAACAAACTATGGTGGAAAATTCCCTACCACAATAGAAGATGCCTCAGGTCCTCTGCAGGTCTTCACCACTGACTAGACCCACCATGTTTGAATCATGTTCCAGAGGGGATTAGCCGAACCCTCCAGCCCCACCACTGATGCAGTAGAACCAGGGGTGGGTGAAACAGAGGTAGACAGCATGAGCCCAACAGCAATGCATGTGATAAGAGCTTGTAGTAAATTTATTTCTTAGGCTTTCAATCCTGCAGGCTCTGGGTGCCTTACAAAATGTAACCAAATGCAAATACAGCATCACAATAAATAACTTTAAGTACAAATAATACTACAGGTACAATTATTTAAGTCACTCGGAATAGCCCTTATAAAAAGATAATGTTTTAGCCCCACTTAAAACTATCAACCAAGAGGGCCTCCCAAAGCTCTCGCAGCAGTTGATTCCAGGAAACTGGAGTTGCCACTGCAAAAGCACAGTCTCCAGACAGCTTTAAGTGAGATATGGGAACCTTCTAGAGGCCCACCTCCGAAGAGCAGAGAAAAAAATGTCCTCACTATTATTATCGCTCTTCAGTTCTGCCCCAACACTCTCCCTGACTACCTGTCTTCCTTCCTTCCTGAGGGCAGGCCAACATTCTACTGGAAATCCCAACCAAGGCATTGGTCAGCAACCTACAGAGCAGGTGGGTCAGACACAGGTAATACAGAGTAGTTTCTGCACCTACCTCTTCAGGGACCAGTGCAAGGTAGAGGACTGGGGGAAGGGAGGAAGAGTGTTTGAGAGGGAAGGATGTCTCCAGGAGAATGTTGGCTTGTCCTGATGAAGGAAAGAAGGTAGATAATTGAGGAGAGTGTTGGGGCAGAACCTGAAGATGGATAATAATAGTGAGGACATTTTTATTCACGTTAAAAGAGAAAGCAGTAGCACAATCAGAACGACCGGGAGCAGCAGGATGACTGTACACCCTTCTCCATGTCTTCAGACTGCATTTACACTGTACCGAACAGGGAGCACATAGGTTTGGCTCTTGCAGCTCACAGTACTAAGAAAAGCATCAGCATGGAGCTGCCATTATTCCATAGTTTAAAATCCTATCCTTATTTTGACTCCCTGTATTTAACTGAGAAAGAGAGAGAGAGAGAGGTGGTAGTGTGCTGTGGGGAATAGGATGAAAGGGCATCCCATGAAAACAGCAGTTACAAAACCGGCAAAGACAAAAAGGTAGAAGAAAAACAGTGAGGCCACATAGGGCAACTGCCACAACACAGCGATCACCGGAATGGCGAGAGACTCAGGTGGTGATGTGTTATGAGGGAAAGGACTGGAGAATGGGGTGGTGAGATGGGGAGGAAAGAATAAGAAAGTGAGAGAGAGAGAGACGTGTGGTGGCATGTGTGTGGGAAAGTTTGGATAGAGAGAGAGAGAGAGAGAGAGAGAGGTTGTGGTGTGGGGGAAGGGATTGGTGAGAGAGTGAGAGAGAGAGGTGGTATGGTGTGGGGGAACTAACACAGTGTTTACACGGCAGTATGCTTTAAATTCCAACCGTAACAGCACAGTCCCGACCACCCATGATTCGGTGGTCTGCCTGTCTACATGGCTCCTCTTTGAATCACTCCAATCTGCGCTGGTGAGGGGCCATGCGTCGGGGGCTGGACAGGCAGCATGAATCATGAGCCACTGAATGGGTTGCAGTGGCGCACACAGTCCATATGGCAATAGAAGCCACTGTAGGTCGCTCGCTCTCTGTGTTCCCAGCTTGCTAGGGAATCCAGGAGAGTGTTAGCAAGTGGCTTACCACGATCGAGAGTGTGTACACGGTCACATTTGCACTGGAGCAATCTGAGTGCTCATGTTACTCCAATGCATATGTGACCATGTAAACAGGGCAGAGAGGTGGTATGGTGTGGGGGGAACTAAGGACTGGAGAGAGAGAGAGAGATAGGAAGGTGGTGGGGTGGGAGGGAGCAAGGATTGGAAGGGGAGACAGGGAGACAGACAGAGAGGGTGTGTAGGGGAGAGGACTGATGGGGAGATGGTGGGTGGTATGGAGGCAAGGAGTGGAGTCAGAAAGAAAGCATTAACAGCTTTCTCTGACCTTGGAGAAGTGACTGTGGTGCCCTGGAATTTGGACAGTCTGCACTTCATGTTGGATTTCTTCTGGCTGGTTACCAAGGAAATGCACGGGGGTGACCCTTCTGTCAGTGTAATAGCTCCAGGGCATATAACTCCTAATTGCTGCCATGTGCCACAAGAGGGCTGGTTGTAACTGAAGAAATGTTGACTTCCTTGGGCTGAGTTTAGGACCAGTAAATTCACTGAATATAAGAAAAAAAAACAGGACCCCCTCAGTACACAGTTGCAAGGAGCTGGGGTAAACACTGTCAAGACATAACTGTTTCTGGGGCAGTGGACACTGGGGTAGGTGAGGTGTGAGAGGGCAGTACTGTTACTGTCACACTTCTCTAAAGAATGCACACACAACTAGTCTTCTTTTTCTCCTTTCCACATTACAAAAGCCCATGCTGTATCCACCCCATTCGCTGTTTTACCCATTTTTGCCTGTTACTCTTGTATAGCTTATAACTCCATATATTCTGTAGTCTGAATTTTACAGCACTGTGATTCTGTACAGATACCTTGCTGTATCTTGGCAGCATGTTCCCATGGATCTCATCCTGGCTACCCCATATAATCAATGTACTGGTACACTTTTTACCTGGTTAATTTTCTTTCTCTGAAATTCATTACTTGTATTGTGAGTTTATTGTTTATGCACCTGCCATTGATCCTTGGTCTCCAGCACAACTGGGCTATTGGGTGGTGCCTCAACCCAAAGTTTTACATTTACTTTCCTATCCATCCTTTTATACAAAGAAGATTTTCCTGCAGTAGAACCACATAATTTTGTAGGGAACTCGTGGATGTTTGTAAAGTGTGTGTGTGGTGGGGGGGGCAGACTCTCTCCAAAAGTAATGTGCCCAAGGCTCTGTCTTAAAATTTAAACAAGGGAATTCAGATTGGAAACAGGAGCTGTTGGGAAAGATGCCTTCTCTAATTATTCCGCTGCGCTCAGGGCTGGTGGGGAAAATGGTAGCGGCTTGTTTCTCCCTTATTAGAGGAGCTGCAGTGTGTAAGATTTCTCAGATTTCTGCCTGCAGCTCCACAGACGATGCTCAACAAGAGTTTCCTGTCCCCTCCTTACTCTATACATGTGTGTGATGCGGTGGGGTGCAAGGGGGGAGGGATGCTGGCTTGCTCTTCTGTGCAGAACTCTCAGAACTCATTCTTCCTCCTGTACTCCCCCCCCCCCCCCACCTCCAACTCTGGCACATCACAGCCTTCCTACAAATAAAACCTCTTTTCATGTCGGCAAAGACAAAGAAATGACTCCATGTTTGAAAGGGCAGCTGCACAGCCTCAGTATGAACTATGACCCCCCACTTGAAGTTCGCCTCTGTTTCTGCAGTTAAAGATACAGTTGGTCTTTTAGAAGTGCAAGAACACAATGAAACCTTATAAGTGTGAAACATGGGATGGGATCAACTTTGGGAGTGGGAGAATAAAAGGTGTCCAAGCTCCTTAACAGAATCAGTCTAGTACCATACAGTACACACTGTTGTATAGAAAACATCTGGGTATAAGTCACAGTATCATAACCTTGAATGTATAGATGATGCCAGGGTATAAGTCACAGAGCACGTTAACATACTGAAGTTCAGTACCATACAGGGCACACTCTTGTCTAGCTAATGCCAGAGTATAGGCCACAGAGCACGTTAATGTACTCAAGTCTAGTACCACACAGTACACACTAATATTAAGATAATGTCAAGGTATAAGTCCCAGAGCACGTTACCATACTGAAGTCTAGTACCGTACCGTACACACTGATGTAACTGGTTGGGGTCATACTGTGTCCTACATCACTGCACTCACCTACTATCTGGAGTCATATTGTTTCCTACAGTCCTACACTCAGCGGCTTGTTGGGGTCATATTGCATCCTCCATCTCTGCACTCGGCAGCTGCTTACAGTTAGGTTGGGTCCTACATGCATGCATTCAGCAGCTGTCTGGGGCCATATTGTGCCCTGCATCCCTACGCTCAGTGTCTGGTTAAAGTAGTATTGTGCCTTACATTCCTACACTCAGTGACTGGTGGGGATCATATTATGTCCTACATCTCTACACTCAGTGACTGGTGGGGATCATATTGTGCCCTGCATCTCTACACTCAGTGACTGGTGGGGATCATATTGTGCCCTGCACCTCTACACTCAGTGACTGGTGGGGATCATATTGTGCCCTGCATCTCTACACTCAGTGACTGGTGGGGATCATATTGTGCCCTGCATCTCTACACTCAGTGACTGGTGGGGATCATATTGTGCCCTGCATCTCTACACTCAGTGACTGGTGGGGATCATATTGTGCCCTGCATCTCTACACTCAGTGACTGGTGGGGATCATATTGTGCCCTGCATCTCTACACTCAGTGACTGGTGGGGATCATATTGTGCCCTACATCTCTACACTCAGTGACTGGTGGGGATCATATTGTGCCCTGCATCTCTACACTCAGTGACTGGTGGGGATCATATTGTGCCCTGCATCTCTACACTCAGTGACTGGTGGGGATCATATTGTGCCCTGCATCTCTACACAGAGACTGGTGGGGATCATATTATGCCCTACATCTCTACACTCAGTGACTGGTGGGGATCATATTATGCCCTACATCTCTACACTCAGTGACTGGTGGGGATCATATTATGCCCTACATCTCTACACTCAGTGACTGGTGGGGATCATATCATGTCCTACATCTCTACATTCAGTGACTGGTGGGGATCGTATTGTGCCTTGCATCCCTATGCTCAGTGTCTGGTTAAGGTAGTATTGTGTCCTACATTCCTACACTCAGTGACTTATGGGGATCATATTATGTCCTACATCTGTACACTCAGTGACTGGTGGGGATCATATTGTGCCCTACATTCCTACGCTCAGTGTCTGGTTAAGGTAGTATTATGTCCTACATTCCTACACTCAGTGACTGATGGGGAGCATATTATGTCCTACATCTCTACATTCAGTGACTGGTGGGGATTGTATTGTGCCTTGCATCCCTACACTCAGTGTCTGGTTGAAACATAGAAACATAAGACTTTTATGGTAGATAAAAACCACCTGGCACACCCAGTATGCCCATTTCTCTACCTATTGGATAAGCTGCAGATCCTAGTTAGCCAACAGCTTACTTCCTCCTATCCCCCCACTATAATTGCTTTATGTCTGTCCCATGCATTCTTGAATTCCCCCACTGTTTTTGACCCTATGACCTCCTCAGGAAGGCTGTTCCATACATCCACCACCCTTTCCATGAAAAAATACTTCTCCACATTGCCCCGAGACATTCCCCCTCTATCTTCAAATTGTGCCACCTTGTTCTTGCACATCTCTTTTTCTGAAAGATGCTACCCTCTTGGACTTTGTTGATTCCCTTGAGATACTTAAATGTTTCTATCATGCCCCCCCCATTTCCTCGAGGGTATACATATTAAGTTCCTTTAGTCTCTCTTCGTATGGCTTCTGATGCAGACCCTGCACCATTTTAGCTGCTCTCCTCTGGACTGCCTCTATCCTGTCTATATCCTTGCGGAGATGGGGTCTCCACATCCACTGGCTTCTACATCCCTTCACTCAGTGACTGTTGGGGAGCATATTATGTCCTACATCCCTACACTCAGTGACTGGTGGGGATCATATTGTGTCCTACATCCAGCACTCAGCAGCTGGTTGGGGTCACATTGGGTCTGACATCCTCGTACTCAGAGGCTGGTTAGAGTCAAACTGAGTTTACATCACTGCAGTCAGTGGCAGGTTGAGGTCAGATCTGGTTCTGTAGAACACCACTTTACTCAGTGGCTGTCTGGGATCATAGTGTGTCCTACATCCCTGCACTCAGTGGTTGGTTGGGGTCAGACTGTGTCCTCCATCCTTGCACTCATCAGCTGGTTGGGGTCACATTGGGACCAGCATCCCCACACATAGCAGCCGGTTAGGATCAGATTGGGTTCTGCAGAGCATCACTTTACTCAGCAGTTGTCTGGGGTCATAGTATGTCCTACATATGTGCACTCAGTGGTTGGTTGGAGTCATAGTCTGTCCTACATCCCCACACTCAGTGGCGGGTTGGGGTCAGATTGTGTCCTACATCCCTGCACTCAGTGGCTGGTTGGAGTCATAGTCTGTCCTACATCCCCACACTCAGTGGGGGGTTGGGGTCAGATTGTGTCCTACATCCCTGCACTCAGTGGCTGGTTGGAGTCATAGTCTGTCCTACATCCCCACACTCAGTGGCGAGTTGGGGTCAGATTGTGCCCTACATCCCTGCACTCAGTGGCTGGTTGGAGTCATATTGTTTCCTATAGTCCTATACTCAGCAGCTTGTTGGTGTCAGATTGAGTTCTGTATCCCTACACTCAGTGGCTGGTTGGGGTCAGATTGAGTCCTTCATCACTGTACTCACCGGCTGGTTTGGGTCAGACTGAGTCCTACATCCCTGCACTCAGCCACTGGTTGGGGTCAGATTGAGTCCTACATCCCTTCACTCAGTGGCAGGTTGGGGTCAGATTATGGCCTACATCCCTGCACTCAGCTGCTGTCTGGGATTAAACTGAGTTCTACAGCCCTGCACTCAGTGGCTGGTTGGGGTCAGATTGAGCCCTACATCCCTGCACTCGGTATCTGGTTGGGGTCAGAGTATAGCCTACATCCCTGCACTCAGCTGCTGTCTGGGATTAAACTGAGTTCTACAGCCCTGCACTCAGTGGCTGGTTGGGGTCAGATTGAGTCTTACATCTCTGCACTCAGCCACTGGTTGGAATCAGGTTGAGTCCTACATCTCTACACTTAGTGGTTGATTGGGGTCAGATTGAGTCCTACATCCCTGCACTCAGTGGTTGGTTGGGGTCAGATTGAGTCCTACATCTCTGCACTCAGTGGTTGGTTGGGGTCAGATTGAGTCCTACATCCCTGCACTCCGTGGCTGGTTGGGGTCAGATTGAGTCCTACATCCCTGGACTCAGCTGCTGGTTGGGATCAGATTGAGTCCTACATCCCTGCACTCAACTGCTGGTTGGGGTCAGATTGAGTCCTACATCCCTGCACTCAGTGGCTGGTTGGGGTCAGATTGAGTCCAACATCCCTGCACTCAGCTGCTGGTTGGGGTCAGATTGAGTCCTACATTCCTGCACTCAACTGCTGGTTGGGGTCAGATTGAGTCCTACATCCCTGCACTCAGTGGCTGGTTGGGGTCAGATTGAGTCCTACAGGGATTTAGGATGAATTTCCCATCTTCACTTAGAGAGTACTGGTTAAGTGGAATAAACTGCCAGGTGAAGTTGTCTGTGCTTATTCCGTGGTGGGATTCAAGTGTGGGTGGGAACAGACAGACGGAGTTAGTAAGAACAGGAAAAGGGGAGAGGGGAATGGAGATGTGATTGGCTGTTAGGGCCGTCATATATCCAGCTATAGGTTGGGCTGGTCAGACTAGATGGGCAGCAAGGCTTTTTGCTGCTGCTGTCATCTTCTACGTCTGTATTCCTCTTAACCTGGAAATGGATGGTGATGAGGGTGTGTATGTGTGTGTGTGTGTGCATGTGTGTCACATAGTTTGTTTCTGACGTCTGTTTCATTTTCAAGTGTTTTTGCTTTGTGTGTGGTGGTGAAGGGGGTTGTGGGGGGGCTCAACATGCTAACAGTTTCCACAGTGCATGCATCAGGAGTCATCTCCTTCCTTTTTTTGTTTTGTTTTGTTATTCTTTGGTAAGTCCCTAGGCACAATGCCTGTTTTCAGGGGCATCCCAGGAGAGTGACTTGCTCAGGGTCACACAGTATGCAAGTAGAGGCTGTGGGAATCAAACCCAGGTCTGCTGGATGTACAGTACCAAGCTCATTCACAGCTATCACTCTAACCGCTAGCCTATACTACCTACATTTTGACTGCAGAGAGCCCCATTCTGGCGTAGTGAATGCCACAAGGTTAAAAGAGACTTTCAAATGTTTTGACACGGAGTTGTTGCTATGACTTGCTGTTTTTTGCTTTGACTTCTTGTTCCTCTGGGAAGTGTTAAACTGCCTTTTCAGAATCCCGCAGTTTAACCCCCCCTTCCCCCAAACACACAGCACCTGTGTGACGGTCCCCTTCAGCTGCTAGCAGTACCCACCTGTTGTCCCAACAACTGACTGCTGGCTTCCTCAGACTGGCCTGTCAGATTAGGAACAAGCGTTGGCCATACAAGGGCAGAAAACACAGAGCCCTACTCTGCCAGCAGTGGGGATGGAGAGATCAGCTGCTTTTGGCTCAGCTCACTGGTACAAACCTGTTAGTTTTTAATTTACTTGTTAGGCACAAAGGAAGTTGGGAGCCTGTTATCAGTGGTATGACTATATTTGTGTAGTTTCACAGTGTGAAGTGGGTGAGTTGGGGTTATTCCCCATTGACTCCCCAGAGGTAAATTGTCTCTGGGATTTGACCAGGTTTTGGCCGTTGACTTGTGTTGGCACAGTAATATCATTCTGAGTGGCTCTCAGGTTGAGGAAGTTATTTTGGGTCTGCATTCTCGATAGCATCCAGTGGCTCAATCTGCCAAGACAACGACCCCTCTCTGATACCTAACCTTACACCAGCTCTGGCTTGGACTGCTTCCGAAACAGCGTTGGTTTACAGTTTACCCCCAGTCACCAGTAGGAGGGCCCAAAGCTTAAGGGCAGATGTCTAGAAAATATTGTGGCTTTTGCTTAACGCAGCAGTATTTCTTAGTCGGCAAAACATTTACTATATAGATTTTTTGGCAAAAAAATGTATCTCTGACATCCTTAAATTCCTGTGCAGAATATTTTTAGTTTTCTCAGATATTGTTAAAACAGCTTTTTTTTATTTATTTATTATTTTGGGGGGGATGCTGACAGGGAGCTCCGGTCCCTCCCTCGGAGGGACTCGTTCTCTGACCCAGTACTCGGGTCATCATAGACCCTCTCAGCTCCCGATTTTTTTGTGCTGCTTTTTCCCCCTGGGCCCATGACCGTGCAATGGGCAGACCAGCTGTCTCCACCTCCGCGGAGGCAACCCAACGCCCTGGACGAGGGCCCTTCCCAGTTCTTGCCAGCATGCCTGTGCTGACAGCCAGCCACTGCTGGGTGCCAGTCTACAGCGTGCCAGGCGACTCCTTCTCCTTCCCCGAGGATAGAGAGCTGTCTATGGATGCTCAGTCCTTCCTCGCAATGCCAACTCCTGAGCAACCCGAGTCTGTTTCCGAACTTGGGTTGCCAATGTGGCACGAGGTGAGGCATCCAGTACCTCAACCCTCAGCACCAGCGGGCCAGCCTGTTAAAATAGCTTTTATAGCTAATTTTCAAATAATGACTTGCATCATTAAAGATGGCCACCACTTGTTAAAAATCTCTTCCATCGAAGTTACCTGCTGAGTCTACTGTGAGATTCATTATTTGGATGTATAAGGATGGTGCTACCACATGTTTCTGACAGTAAACAGCACAACGCTGTAACAAGATATTTAATTTTTTCATGACAGGCATGACATTGGGATGGGAACTGTTAAAAACTTCAAAATCCGATATCTTGGTTCAGGAATAAATGAAAACAAAAAGGAAAATATGCATCTTGATATCTGTGCCAGACAAACATTATTGCTTAAAAAAACAAATCTATGATGACTAAAAATATTCTTGAAGCACCATATGAGAGAGAGAGAGAGAGGGAGAGAAAGTCGTAGATGGATCAGTGCTGTAGTGGGCAAATACAGGAGAAAAGAGATAGCGGGGGGAAGGGCCTGTAAATGCTGTGGGAGGGGGGAGCAAAAGTTATTACTACTGCCTTGATGCAAATGTTGAATAAGACCCATCCCACTCACCTCCCTCCCTCCCCATAAATACACCCGTGTTTCACAGGCATTTCATCCTGCTAAGAAATGGTAGGCTACTTCTAGATTTAAGTAAATAAAGAAGCTAAAAATATATGTTGCTTTCTTTTTCATATGTTGCCTTCCTTCAAGAGTATTACTGCTGACCTTCTGCTACACTCAGTTGTAACCGCCCTTGCCCTGTGAATTCCTGTTATTACCCGTCTTCATGGAGAGTAACTGAGTGCAGTTTGTGAGTAAAAAGAATGTGTATGCCAGGACTGCTGCTTTTGCATATTTGGTAGTAACAGACACTGTGCAGTGCAGCCCCCCAAATATGGATCAATTTTCAAGTTCCCTAGAGCAGAATTGGGGAGGGGGTTGTACCGAATATTGTTTGTTTTTTATATTGGCCACATATGGGTAGCACTCCTACAACATTTGAAAAAGGTACAAGAAATGTGATTAAAACTCAGTGGATGAGCCAGAGTTGAGCTTGCTCACTCCCCCAGTGGCGTCCAAAACTACCCTCCACTCACCTTCCCCACTGGCTGCCATCTGACACTTATCGCAAAGGAATGTTACAATAATGAAGATTTGAGATAAAATGCCATATGGTAGCCAGCCCAGCAGGTAAGTGGAGGGTTGTGCTGATTGCCATTGGGAGGTGGGGTTGCTGATTGTGACATTTAGTATATGTGGGAGTGCTGCAGGAGGAAGGGTACCATTAGCTGTGCCCACTAAAAACAATCCTGGCATACACATTTTTTTTTTTACTTACAAACATCATTACCTGCTAGAACATCCATTTCTCAGCACCTTTTTGTAACTAAAGTACTCTCAGTGGAGAGGGGGAATAATAGGGACTGTAAGGGGATGGGGGGTACAACTAGGAAAATCATTAGGTCAGTAGTAATATTCTCAAAGCAACATATCAAAAATACAGCAAACTAACTTTTACTTATTTTATTTACTGGGTGGCCTGATTCACATAAGCCCCACATCCGCTGCCACAGATACAGAGGGGTGGATATGCAGGCTTGTGGGCACAGAGGTTCCAGTCTACATATGGGGAGCCTGATCAGCCTATGTCCCGCACCCGCTACCGCAGACGCAGAAGGGTGGCTACGGGGGCTTAAGCTGCACAGAAGTCCCACTTCACACACAGGGGGCATTATCCACCTAAGCCCCGCACCTGCTACCCCAGACACGGATGGATGGATATGTGGGTTCATGGGGCAGATGTCCAACTATGCACATGGTGCGCCTAATCAACCAATTCCCCACACCCGCTACCACAGATGCAGAGGGGTGGTTACAGGGGCTTGAGCTGCACAGATGTCCTACTCTGCACATGAATGGCCTGATCCACCCAAGCCCCACACCTGCTGCCACAAACGCAGAGGGATGGATATGTGGGCTTGTGGTGCACGTAGGTCCCACTCTGCACATGCAGCAACCTCGGCGCATTCACAGCCCTGACTGCTGGCCCTCCTCCACTGGATCCTGAGACACACATGGTCCTGTGCAGGCAGCCAGGGCAAGCTTCATGATGTGGAGATGTGCATGCAACCAATTTCCGGTACCAGTGTACATGGTAGGAATGGCCAGCAGTGGGGGCTGAGGCTACACTAACATAAGGGCAGCATTAAAGGGTACACAACCTCTCTATATGGCAACAGTAATGTCCACGTGGCCCGATCTGCCACCTGTACACCAACCCTCAAAGCCTCCACGGTGGACCTGCTGCATATTGGCTCCAGCTAATGCCAAACATAAATGCTGTAGAGTTCTGACAGGGATATGGCAGTCCTTGGAGGAGTGCCATCTCTGCCATCCATTGCTCCATGCAAAGTCAAATCCACTGGCGAGCTAGCCCAGACATCCAGCAAAACTCTGACTCCTGTACCTGCCCCCATGCAGAACTCTGCACTAGCGGAGGGCAGAGGGCAGGGCTGTGGATGCTGTCTGGTGTGGACAGGCATCAGAGTGCAGCCGCCAGGATACACTTGGATCAAGCATATCTCGGGAAGCTTTGTTGATCGGTCCCTAAATTTCCTCAAGTATTCATACCACTTGTTAATAACATGAAATGCCTATGAAATTGATGGGACAAACTCAAAAAGATAATGAGGAATTGGAACCAGAATGTATAAGGGAGCATGTTTTCTAACAGTGATCACACTTTTCAGTCTTTTAGTAACAGACTCTCTCTAAGCCGTTGAACACACTACCAAATGAGAACTGAAAGGTTTACATGCTGCAGAAAACAAACATGTATCAAAGCCACTATTGACATAAGCAACACTCTTGTATCACTCATCCAGATGGATGTCAGCTGATCAACACCCCTGCAGCTACCATATTATATGTTATTTGGTGACACGTGGGGTATCTGTTATGGTATTTAAAATTCCAAGCATGAGGTTGATGCAAGAGAACTGACGCCCGAACCTCATGAGAAACACAATTAATTCATTAATTGATAAAAAAGCATAGATACTGTTCAAAATTATTAGTTTGGTGCCCTTTAGTACCATTGGTATTTCAATTTTATGAAGTCTCCCTTTAGCCTGTGTACTTTGTTTTGAACATATATCCCTTACTGTTTGGGGTATTCAGATGTGACTTCTATTTGTAATGGACGGTGCTGATGGTTGGGGGCTAAGGTTTTATTTGTTTATTGAAAAGTCTTTTAAATTAGGTGTTGGGCTTATCTGTAGCAGGCAGTTGTCCAGAGATATCCCTTGCTAAATGTGCACTATGCGGATACTATATTACCACCATTTTATGGACCCTTGTGTTCTCAGCCTCACCATGCATAACATCACAGGGTTCCATAAAATGCTGGCAGTGTAGTATTGGCATAGGGCAGACATGACTCGAAATATCTCTGGACATCTGCCAGCTACAGGTAAGTGCAATAACTCATTTAAAAGTGCTTTTCATGGGCTTTCAGACTGTGAGGGGTACATTCACAAAGACGGGATTGATAAAGGTGATCAGGAAAATGCTCACCGTAGTGACAAATCCACAAATTAGCGTGCATGTAAATTCAAACTGAGTAAGCGGAATACTAATTGGGATGGAGCGGTGACTGAGATGGTGGCCGCCTTTAAATACTTGGTGGTTACCCTCAATAGCACACTGTCTTTTGCGACAATGTTAATTAAATGGCTAAAAAGGTGAGCACGTGTCTAGGAATTCTTTATCGAAACAGGAGAAATTTCACTAGGATTACAAGGAAGAAGACAGCGAATGGCTTGTTCTAGGGACATGGATATGTTGTTCATCCACACTCATTGGCAGTATCCTTGCCGCTTTAAATCTTGCCGGAAGGTCTTCAAGCTTGCTCCTCCCACCCACCCGGGTGGTATAACTCTCGGCTCCGCCCCATGACGCCAGATCTTCCTTACCGCTTGGAAGCTCAGGTTCCCTCCTTAACGCTCTGCGTTTGTGACTGGTTCCTATTTCTCCGTTTGCGGATTTAAAAATAATATTTTGCAAAAAGACTTCAGTCTTCGATCCCTCGCGGCTGCGATGGATAAATCGACTCCCGGATTTCGGAGATGCCCATGCGGGCAGAAGATGTCTCGGACGGATCCACACTCCACGTGTGTCTACTGCTTAGGCCTTGAGCACGACCCGCAGGCTTGCGACCTGTGCTCATCTTTCTCGGCCTACGTCCTCGAAGACCGTGCTGCCCGATTGCAACTGGGCCGTCCCGAGGAGCGTTTCCCTCCGGTGAAGTCCAAGGAGGCCCGGTTGGCGGTGTCCGCGGCGGCGGGCTCGGCGGATCAGCTCGAGCGGATGGTCGCCCTCGAAGAGGAGGCGGCGCGGGCCGTATCTTCCTCGGCCGCGGCATTTATCCCGCTCTCTCTGGGTTCTTCCTACACGGCCTTTATGAGCTTTTGTCTGTCCCTCTCCACTAAAGGAGAAGGGCCGCGTCTGCTGGACCTTTTTCGGTCAAAAAGAGGGACAAGGGTAAATCCCTCGTCGGCGCTCTTGGGAGGCGGGAAGGTCCCCTCTCCCGGGCCGTCGGGCCGTCGGCAGGTCGACCGCTCGACCCCGCCACTGGCCTCGCGGTGTCCCGTCAGGTCAGTTGACCGAGACTCCGACTGATGAAGTTTGATTTTTCTGACCCATTGGACGGGCTGTCGCCTTTAGCAGCCGAGATTCCCCTCTCCCCGGTTCCCCCGGGAGGAGTTGAGGATCCCGTGGGCTCGCCTGTGCCTCCGGTTCCGGAGCCCTCGGATGGACCTTCCGAGCCGAAGGGAGTGTCGGTTCCGGCCGACACCTCCCTGCACCGACCCCGGAAATTCCGGGACTCTCGGTCTCGGTCTCGGACCTCTTCGCGGTCCAGCCGTTCCCACCGTCATAGGCGGTCTCGGTCTCGGCACCGCGGTAAGCGGCGTCGCCGCTCGTCCTCGTCCTCCTCCTCGGATGAGGGGAGGCTTCGGCGTAAAATTACGTCGGCGATGCGAGAGACCTTATGTTGCAACAACTCCTCCTGGCGAGAATAAGCCGACTCCGGCGCCTTCCCGGCCATTAAGTGGCTGTCACCGAGCGGCCGACACACCTCGACTTGCCCGAGGGCCTATACCCAGGCCGGTTGTTGGCCAAAACCAGCTGCTCCACGATTGCGGTGGAACCTCCGCCCTCACAGCCACACATCTGGGGCTCCACCAAGGATTCTCGGCCTGCCAAGGGTTTACCCCATCGCCGTCAGTTACCCTCACTCCCGACCGACCTCGCAGGTGAAGGGTGGCTCAGGCCAGAGGCAGCTCTTGAGGACTCTTCCGAGTCGAAGATGATTCCTCCTTCTTCTCCAGCGACTGGACTTGGAGTCTTCAGGAGGTCAGCCAATGGGACGATAGCCGTCGTCCTTCCTAGGACTGCTTCGGCTCATCTCGAGTCTACCGGGATGGAGCTCGAACCCGTTCCAAGCAGACCGGTATCCCCTCACGGAGATTCTGGACGAGGGATTCTCGACGGAGGCCTTTCGGTGGCGAGGCCATAGTGGGTCCAGCACTGGAACTTTGGCAGCGCCCTGCTTCCTGCCCTGCGCCTTCGGCCAGGATGGCCAGGAAGTATGCGGTCCCTACCGGTTCCTTGTCCGGTTTTTCGGAACACCCCTCTGCTGAGGGGTTGGTTACCGACAGCGTTTTCCGGCGCGCCGGCAACGCCAGGGATGTGGACAAACCTCCTGACAAGGGGTCCAAGAAGTTGGACTATGTCGGGCGAAAAGTCTACGCTGCGTCCTCTCTCGGCCTTCGTCAGGCCAGTTCGGCCGTCCTCATGGCACATTTTCTCATGCCCTGTTGGGCTCCCTGGATGAGGTCATCCTCATCTTCCGCCGATCTGCAGACTACGGTTAAGCAGGTGCGGGACCAGGGCAGGGCAGTGGCCAAACAGCAGCTCCAGACTGCTTTGGATGTAGGAGACTCATGTGCCAGATCGGTGGCACGCGAGTGGCTATGTGGTCGTGGCTTGGCTGAGATATCCACCTTTACTCGGATACCCAGCACAAGTTGGCGGATGTTCCTTTGGGACTGACCTCTTCGGCCCTGGGGTGGAAGGTCACCTGCAGAGGATCGAGAAGTCCAATGCCACCTTGACTCAGTCTCTTCCGCCAGAAGGACAAAGGCCGCAAACCACAGCCTAAGCCCTTTAGCCCTTCTGTGCCCCGGCGCCCGGCCCAGCAGCGTCCAGGGCCAGCAGGCTCGGCCTTGGCATCCCAAACCCAAGCCGCGGCTTCCTCTAACAGGAGGCAGGGAGGAAGGGCCCAGGAGGTCCTCGGCGGTCCCTCCTCCAAGCCTGCCCAGTGACGGGCTGAGGGTGTCGCCCATCCCCGTCACCTTACCCCTGGGTCCCCCCGTGGAGGGACGGCTCCGCACTTCCGTTCCGCCTGGTCCGCTGTTACCACGGACAGGTGGGTCTTGGAGGTGGTGGGAAGAGGCCTGCCTCTGGAATTCGAGCAGGCACCACCCTTCAGAGCCGTCGCCCCTCGGGGCTTCGGATCCCCAGCCTCACTGGCGGCTCGTCGAGCCGACATCACCTCCTCCTCCAGAAGGAGGTGGTAAGAAGGTGGTGGACCCTCCTTCAGACCCAGGGTTTGTGTCCAGGTACTTCCTGGTTCCGAACGACGGGGCTGGCGCCCATTCTCAACCACACGACCTAAACAAGTTCCTAAGGTCTCGAACCTTCAGGATGGTCACTCTGGCTCAGATAATACCATCCTTGGAACGCGCGGTGGTTCTGTTTCCTCTGGACTTGCAGGACGCAAGCCACGCCCCTATCCGTCCGCTCACCAGAGATTCCTTCGCTTCCGAGCGGAAGGATCTCTCTTCGAGTTCCAAGCCATGCCCTTCGGCTTGTCTCCAGCTCCCAGGGTCTTCACCAAATGCATGGCAGTGGTGACAGCATTCCTGCGGCGCCGAGGGGTCCGGGTGTACCCTTACCTGGACGACTGGCTGATAGCAGCTCCCTCCAGGAAGGAGGCGGAGTGGTCCAGAGATCTGGCCCTCCAGGTCTGCTCTCAACTGGGCCTCCTTGTCAACGAGGCCAAGTCGGAACTCGAGCCAAGCAGGTGATTTTATTCATCGGGCGCGCTCGACTCTCTTCGAGCCAGAGCTGCTCCCGGCGGACAGGGCCGAGGTTCTTTCCTCCTTTGCCCGATCATTTCTGGTTGGGCAATTGCCTGCCGGGACTTCCTCGCCTCCTGGGTCTCATGGCGGCCTGTACCAGCGTGGTCCGTTGGGCCCGCTGGAACATGCGTCCCCTTCAGTGGGGACTGGCCAGCCAGTGGTCACAACGCTGCGATCCCTTGGACCAGCTTGTGTCGGTGACACAGGGGATGTGGAATGCTCTCCAGTGGTGGACCGTTCCAGATCAATTGCAGGAGGGCATCCCGTTCGTCCGCCCCGAGCCGACGGTCTCTCTGTCGACCGATGCCTCTCTGATGGGTTGGGGTGCCCATCTGGGGGAACACCGGGCTCATGGCCTCTGGTCCCCGCGGGAGTCCCGATGCCACATCAACCTGCTGGAGCTCCGAGCGGTCCGCCTAGCTCTCACCGCCTTTGCTCCGTTCCTCCGGGTCAAGTGGTCCGAGTCCAGGCGGACAATACCACGACCATGTACTATCTAAACCGCCAGGGCGGGGCCGCCCCATGCTTCTATGCAAGGAAGCTCTCCCATTTGGTCACTCGTGGCAGCCTGGAGGCGGATCTCCTAGCCATTCACGTGGCAGGAGCCCCAACACCCTGGCCGATGCCCTGAGCCGGATAGGGGCTGCATCCCACGAGTGGTCTCTCCGCGGAGGTAGTGTACAGCATCTGTTCTCCTTTGGGGCACACCTCAGGTGGACCTGTTTGCCTCCACGGAGAACGCGAAGCTGAGTCTGTTCCATGCCCGCCCCCCTCAGCAGGGCTCGCTGCAGGGGGATGCCTTCTCGAGGCAATGGACCCCGGGCCTCTTACGCCTTTCCCCATTTCCCTGATCCACAAGGTGCTTCTCAAGGCGAGGAGGGCAGGCGCAGGTGATTCTGATAGCCCCAGACTGGCCTCGCCAGTTCTGGTACCCAGATCTCTCAGTCTCAGCTCCAGGACTCCGCGGCAGCTTCCAGCTCGCCTGACCTGCTCTCAGTCAATCAGGGAAGGTGTTCCATCCGGACCTTCAATCCCTGCACCTGACGGCCTGGTTCCTGAGCGGCTAGAGTTCCAGGCTTTGGTCTTTCCGACGAGGTCCTCAATGTAGTTGAGGCGTCCCGTAAGGAGTCGACCAGAAAATGCTATGCCTTCAAATGGAAAAGGTTTTCCATTTGGTGTCAGGGCAAGGGTTGACCTTCCTCCTGTTCCTGGCAAGCATCTTGGACTATTTATGGTCCCTTTCTAGTCAAGGGCTTAGGTCGGCGACCCTAAGGGTGCACCTGGCAGCCATCTCTGCTTACAGGCGCGGGCCGGAAGCAGTCGGTGGCGCAGGAGAAGGTGGTCTGGCGCTTTTCAGGCCTTGATCACATTTCCTCCAGTGCGGGAACCCCACCTCGTGGGATCTACTGCTGGTACTGGCAAAGCTCATGGGCAAGCCATTCGAACCTATGCACAGGTGTCTTCTCTCACCTGTCGTGGAAGACCGCCTTCTTGGTGGCTATCACGTCCAGCCAGAAGGATGGGAGAGCTCCAGGCGCTTCCATCGAGTCTCCTTACCTGGTCTTCCACAGGGACAAGGTTGTCCTGCGCCCACCCGAAATTCCTTCCGAAGGTGGTGTCGGAGTTTCACCTTAACCAGGTGTTGACTCTGCCGTGTTCTACCCCAATCACCTCGGAGGCGAATATAGGCTCCATACTCTGGATCCTAGAAGGCGCCGCTTATTATAAGGAGCGCACGGCTGAAATTGGGAGAGGTTCGCCAGCTGTTTGTCACCCACGCTGAAGCCGCATCTGGCAGACCTGCAGCCAAGCGGACGATAAGCAGGTGGGTAACCTCCTGCATAGATCTCTGCTATAAGTTAGCGGGCATGGAGCCTCCCAGAGGGATAAGAGCTCCATTCTACCGCCATACTGCCAAGGGTGGCTGCTTCCAGGGGCGTCCCTATCCAGGAAATCTGCAGGGCTGCTACCTGAAGTCAGCAAACACCTTCATTACCCACTACCACATCGACCTTGAGTCACGCCCGGGATGCTGGTTTGGGGCCTCGGTTCTCCAGTCTCTCTTTCCCAAGTAAGTATATGGGGATTGTCGTCTTGCCTCCCTCCTCCCGGAGAACTGCTAGGAGTCTGCCAATGAGTGTGGATGAACAACATATCCATGTCCCTAGAATACAGGTTACTCACCTGTAACAGGAGTTCTAGGAATGGTATATGTGTTCATCCCATGACTCCACCGACCTCCCGGCTTCGACGCACAACCTGAGCTTCCAGCGGGCCAGATCTGGCGTCAGGGGGGAGCCGAGAGTTATACCACCCGGGTGGGTGGGAGGAGCAAGCTTGAAGACCTTCCGGCAAGATTTAAAGCGGCAAGGATACTGCCAATGAGTGTGGATGAACAACATATACCATTCCTAGAACTCCTGTTACAGGTGAGTAACCTGTATTTACTTTCTTTGGCTGACTATAGATTGTTTATATGGGAGTGACTAGCATGATATTGTGGGTAAGGGTAGCCTTAAATAAGATCTCCCACTTTGTATTAAATGCTGAGTACCATAAGCGTCACTGGGAACTGTATAATATATAATGAGTTTAACTGGTTATTCTTCAAGGCACAAGATTAGTTTCAACCCAGCCTCCGGGTGATGAAAACTGTTTCCAGAGACTTTTCCCTGGACATTGCTGGTAGCTTTGCCTGTTCATCTAATAGGTGTGGTACTAGGTCCGTATCCAGGGGAACCTTGATCCAATCAAAGAGTTCAGCTTTTCGTGGTCAGAAGTCTTTAGTATATTGGGTCAATATAATACTGGAATACCATCTTCACTTTGGGAACTTGGTAAAACTGGTGGGTTCAAAATTGCTTTAAAGCATAGACTGAGTCTTTGGAATGTGTTTGCTATATTTTGGACCTTGGGGGATTACCAGAGGAGGTGCCAGAGACTCAGTGAAGCAAAAGGTGTGAAGCGGTATGGACTGGGCTGCAAGTGTATCAGAGCCACAACCAGGGACTTCAAAAGTGACAGCAGCAGAGCTCGAATCAACCCTCACACAAGTACTTAAAGCCATCTAGAATATGAACCAGAAAGCAGAAGAGTAACCAGCAACTCACTGTGATTGAGTACACAGTAGAAGTTTCAGAAATGACAATGAAGTAAGCAAAGGACCTTGGGTGTAAGCCTGTGAGATGTCGATGGGAGTCCTGAAAGAGAATGAACTTTTACATTTTAGGCTCAGTCACTTGGAAAATAACGCTCCAGCCAATAAGCATCAGCTGCTAGGATTCCCAGGAAATAAATAAGGTGTGGATTCGGTTGGCTTCCCAATGGGCTTGGAGCCTGCAACAGAGTAATATCCCCAGGACATTATTTATCCTTATGTCCAGACCAGAACAGAAGCAGAAGCTACTCAAACTGTGAAACAGAGATGCTGATTATTTCTTGATGAAGATGCCCCTCTCTGCATGTTTCTGGATCTACCTTTCGCCACATGGGATTGGTGAAATGCCATTGATGCATCCAGGCCAACCTGTGGGAGCTGGGATGGTGCACAGTTTACTCATGCCGATGAAACTCTTGATTGGCTAAATGAGGCACAGCTATCTGCTTCATATTCTGATCTAAAACATGCGGGTGTATTTGCAAAGTTTGGAAGAAGTTTAGTATAGGGGCAGAGGCCAGCATTTCAAAGGAGGATGCCTAGTGGATTATACAGAGGAAAAATATTGGTCTTTTGTTTGATCTGTACTGTAGATTTTACTTTCTGGATCAAGCAGGTTTATTGGAGCTTTCTCTTATTTTCTCCATGACTGCTAACATCAGGGAATTCCTCAGTGCCATTTGACCAAAATGACTGGGGGTTGTTCAGGACAGAATTTCATGCACAACTGGAATCCCACGGTTTCAGTACCTCCTTCCGTCTTGGCACCATTTTCATCTGCTGGGTGACATAGTTCCTTTTCATGCTTTTTTTCAGATTGTGATCTGACTGAACATCAGGACTGTACAGTAGCCACAGTAATATGGGCTACGCAAAAAGCGTAGACCCATTAGGGTTCTGATGAATTCAACTGTTTAATGTTTAAACAGGAGAGTAATACCAGTTTCTTGTTAGTGTTCAATTTGGTTTATAAAGTTATCAGTTACTGATATAGTACAGAAAAATAATGTAATGCAGTTTGAGTAAATATGGGCATAATTATGGGACAGTGGGCTAATATTAACACTCGGATGGCTAGCTCACTCGATTTTATTTTATTATTCTGTACTCAGCTGTTGCTCATGCTGCTACATTAGGGCTTCATTTGTTTTTTTTTTCCACTTACAGAGTGCTGATATAATATATTTATATTTGACCAAATTAGTTTCAGGGTACATCCTTCTCTGTAAAGGAGCATGCTTTCTGTTGGTTTTGTCATGTCTGGTAGCATTTGTCTTTGGGAAATTGGGATAATCACATCTGCTGTGCTTGATGCTGCAACTAAGTAGCAAAAACGATAGCATTCTGCAATGGGAGTCATGGAGGACATGCGTAGAGTTTCTCTCTACCTCTTGGAATTGAACATTAGTTGGTACACCCTTCTCCAAATGGGAGATGACTTGGAAATGGTAAAAACCTTAAGTCTTTCAGAAGCTGAGGCACATTTCATTTATGGGCCTTGCTTTTAACAACCCATACAGCACTTACCGTTGGCATCCTATTGTGTGACACCGGCTACAGACAGATTAACGTTTCTGGTCACTATAGAACCCAGTTTTGCCCTAGATAGGAGAAAGGCTGTGAGAACGCAGGGTAGAAAGAAAAAGGAGGGATAAAGATTGGGAGAGCAGAAATATAGGTTCCATTTCATAATCGCGTTCACAAAACAGTGATCGCTATTATGGCAAGTGTATATCTCCAAAAGGCAAATCGGTGATACACTTGTTGACGACCCAACATCTGGCTTTGCCCCCCCCCCACACCCCCTGAATAAAGATTACTAACTCCGGGGGGGGGTGCATGTCGGGGAAGGGGCACAGTCCGCATTTGCGGGAAAAATTAAATGCAGCACCCACAGGCAGTGGCAAAATTGTAACCCTCCCGGTCCCCAACCCCGAACCCCGTACCTGCTGAGCCAGAGCTAGCCACCCTCACCACCACACCACAGGGCTAGCTTGGCTGCAGCAGGCACAGCAGTCCGCTATGGACCCTTCCCCTATCACTCCCCTTCCTTTCGCTATCCCACCCCTTCCGGTCACTCTCCCTACAGTCACTTTGACTGTAGGGTCGCTACCCTTGTAGGGTAGCCCTTGATGATAACACTGAAAAATTAGTCGCTGTTTTAGCATTCGCTCATTTTCAGTCGCTATCATCATGGGATACCGGAAGGGTTTGATAGGTACAGCGCAGAGGTGATGGAAGGTGGAGGTCTTTGTGTAAGGGATGTGGCAGTATGGGTTACAGAGTAACGGAGATTGGAATTGACAAAGGATTTGCTTGTGGATGGCTGCAGACTTCAGTTGATAGTTTGCCAGTTTCAGGTTAGCCTCCAGTATTCGGCAGGAGAAGATGTTCTGCGAGCATTTGCACTGTGCTTCCATGACTGTATCAGTTTATGTTGCTGAATTCTGCCCCTCTTATTTCATTGACTCCTGTACTATACTGGCATGACTGTAGCAGTTTATGTTAGAAAATGCTGTCCTTATGCTTGTGCAAATTTCATTTAGTCGCTTTTGTTTGAAATAAAGCTAACTTTAAAAAAAAAAATTTTATTCACAATACATCAACTGTCAGTAATTAGAAGCATTTCTGATTTTAGGAAAAAGATTGAAAATCTGAATTTTGGAGGATGTGGGGAATTGGGAAACTCACATGTGCCCATAGGTGAGCATCCTGCCAGAGAAATGGAAGTGAAAAAGTCTAGACGGTTTATCATGGTATATTGTGGCATATGGTATTGCATGATAATTGTGGTAGAGTTTATCACATTGGTACATTATTGCCGGCACACCGCCGCAGCATTAGGGCTACCACTTGTGATGCTGACAACCCAGGGATAGGAACAAGCATGTGTCATCCGGGGCCGGCCATGAGGAGATAAATTGAATGACTCAGAGGATGCTGTCCTCCACCAGCTGGGAGGTCGCCCCCTCCGAGCTGCAGGAGTGCCACCTTGAGATGCCTGGGTGATGCGAGTGAGTCGGGGATGGCAGTGGGAAAGGAGACACATGGGGTGGGGGTCTTGCAACGCACATACCCGTTGCATTCACTCCCACGTGTTCACAGCTCCAGCATCTCAGGAAGGGACAGAAAAACCAGGAAGGAAAAGTGGTCATGGCAAGATGATGTTCTCAACATGGAAAAGTGGATGCATCCGAGAAACCAGGCAATACATTTAGTTAGAAAGGAAACACAATTGCACATACCCCCATAATGCAAAGCATCATGGGAAACATATGCAAATTCCCATGAGAGAATTTGGTCTGGCTCAGCTTTAAGTAAAATTGTATGGTGCCAAAATGCCTCACAGTGCAATCAGCAAAGGCTAAGAACAGCAGACACATACACATGTTTCATCCTCAATTGGACTCATCAGCGTGCCATATCTGTGTCTTAGCCGGGGCCAGCCACCCCTTAAGGGGGATGCTATATGTTTGGGTCATGGGGACCCCAAAATAGAGAAGGAAAAGAACTACTAAAGAATCGAAGAGCAAATGCCCAGAGGCATGGGTTATCCCAGAGGATATTGGCCATATAGCCAAATTTTAAAAGAAACACAATTGCACATGCCCCCATAATGCAAAGCATCATGGGAAACATATGCAGATCCCCATGAGAGAATTGGGACTGGCTCAGCTTTAAGCAAAATTGCATGGTGCCAAAAGGCCTCACAGTGCAATCAGCAAAGGCTAAGAACAGCAGACACATACACATGTTTCGTCCTCATTTGTACTCATCAGTGTGCCATATCTGTGTCTTAGCCCAGGGGGAAGGAGCCAGCCACCTTTAAATATTTATTTTTCTGAGAGTATACCCCAAGAAATAACAAACAGTATAGAGGAGCGATCAACACAGCTCTGGTGCTTCAACCTTTTGGTTTTCGTTAAAAGGCCTTGTGTCGACAGGAGCACCAAAAGCTCTCCAGATTTGGATTCTCCATTCTAGTGGCCTCTGTTTATAGAAAGGGAAGAGGAGGGGGGCGGCGGTTTTAGTCCCTAGGAGTACTCCTTTTTGTCCAACCGACACCTATACAGACCCAGAGGGAAGGCTTGCCCTGGTGGTGGGACAGCTCGAGGGACAAGATATTACTTTAGCTTCAATTTATATTCCCCCGGGAGAGGGACCAGACATAAGGAGAAAACTATTCCAGAAAATAATGGAGAGGCACAGAGGAGTATTAATAATTGGAGGCGACCATAACATAATATCTTCCCATCTTGATACTTCCAATATAACCCCCCCCCTAAAAAATCTCCTGCTCTATGGGCAATGCAGTCCTTTTTTTCTGGAGCCCAATGGATAGATGCCTGGAGACACCTTCATCCTAACAAGAGAGAATATACTCATTTCTCAGCCCCTCATAAAGTATATACGCGGATAGATTATATCCACGTCCCTAGGGAACATCTATTTAAAATCCAAAATTGTTTACAAATTCCATCTGTCCTTTCAGATCACTCTATTTTAACACTTAATATGACGTGGGAGAGGCAAAAAATTAATACTCTATGGAAATTTAACAATTATCTACTAAACATAAAGGACTTCAAGGAAATGATTAAGCACAGAATTAATCAGATCCTAGCAGATAATAAACAGCAAGAGACAAGAGACGGCACTCTCTGGGACACTCTTAAGGTGGTCCTTAGGGGCGAGATAATAAAATATGCAGTCTTTTTTAAAAAAAGGCAACAGGCACGCCTCGATAAGCTACAAAAACAACTTCATGATTTAACGGCCCAACACGCTGCAGGAGATGAAGGGGTTTTTCCTCTCCTACAGGCTACTAAGGGTCAAATTCAGGGGATTCCTGATATTCGTACTGAGCAGGCTTTACAATCTCTCAAGCAAAAATATTATGAGGGGGGTCCTAGGGCCACTCGTCTATTAGCGCATAGACTTAGACAACATAAAACCCGATCCAACATTACCCAGATCAGGGACCCAACCTCTAATAAGATAGTCACACTCCCGAAGGGCATAGAGCAGGCCTTTCAGACTCATTATAGGGCCCTGTATCAGACGGGGGGAGAAGGGGATTTGCAAGTAAAGTCAGCCTTTTTGAGAGGTCTTGAACTCCCTGGGATCTCTGAGGAACAGAAGCTCCTGTTGGAGAAACCGATCTCCCCACTTGAGCTAGCTCAGGCTGTTTCGGCCTTAAAATCATGTAAAAGTCCTGGGCCAGATGGTTACACAGGTGATTTTTATAAGACCTTCAGGGAAGACCTCTCCCCTACCTTGTTGGCGGCCTGTAGGGGCGTGCAGATGGGAGAGCCAATCCCGGACTCCTGGCGGTACGCTTATATATCCAGTATCCCGAAACCAGACAGGGACGCTACAGCCTGTTCCTCATACAGACCCATCTCTGTACTTAATGTTGACTACAAACTTTTTGCCTCTATAATAGCTAGAAGATTTGAAACCTTTTTACCTGAAATAATAAATCTTGACCAAACTGGGTTTGTACCGAGACGTCAAACGCAGGACAACATTAAAAGAACACTTCTTTTAATGCATCAGATGAGGAACAGGGGCTCCCCATTTCTTTTGCTTTCATTGGACGCAGAGAAGGCGTTTGACCGTGTCGAGTGGCCTTTTCTGTGAGCTGTACTGGAGAGGTTTGGAATCCCACAATCAGTTATTGATCTTATAAGGTCAATGTATACAGACCTCAGAGCATACATTCGGATAAACAGCTCATTTACTAACCCCATTTCACTATCACGTGGTACTAGGCAAGGCTGCCCCCTCTCTCCCTTACTGTTCGCAATATATTTAGAACCGCTCGCTCAGTCTTTGAGACAGGAGATGGGACTCTCTGGAATAGAGTTGACACCTGACATCCATAAATTAGCCCTCTATGGATGATCTATTGATTTATATGACTGAGCCGAGGCCTCCCTCCCTCCCTCCCCTCTGGAATATACTTAACAAATTTGGGGAAATCTCGGGATATAAAATCAATCAGGCCAAGACTGAAGTGTTGGCCATGAATTTTGTTCCCTCTGCAGAGCTCAGGAATAAGTATTGTTTTAAGTGGGATCTGAAGAGTATTAAATACCTAGGGGTCCGGATCGGTCTGCCTGATGAAGATCTCTTCTCTTTGAATTATACCCCTTTTCTGCTCAAGACAAATGCGGAGTTGGAGAGATGGAGAGCTCTCCCTCTGTCCCTTCACCAGAGAATAGATTCCATTAGGATGGTGGTTCTTCCCCGGTTTCTCTATTTAGCTCAAACCCTCCCAATACAGTTAACAGATGCCTTCTTTAGTACTTTACAGAGGAGGGTATCTTCCTATATATGGGAGAGAAAAAAACCAAGGGTCACCCTCTCAATTCTGCAGCTTCCTGGGCAACAAGGAGGCATGTCCTTACCTAATTTTAGGTTATATCACTTAGCTTCTCAAATTAGATCTCCTTTATATTGGCTGGATATCAAATACAAGGCCAGGTGGAAATTTGTGGAAATTCAGGAGGCAGAGCTCCGAGATATTCCTCGTGCTCTCTTCTCTTTCCCCTCTATCCTAAGAGCAGAGAGCATAGGTAACCCGTTCACCCGATTTACACTGAGATCCTAGCAGAAGGTGTTATCCTCCCGGGAATTCACAAAATGGAGACCTGCCATGCTTTCCTTACCATACATAGAGGCTTTCGCCCCGGCTAGGCTAGACAAGGGATATCTTAAATGGCAGAAAGAAGGTCTACATTTAGTATACCACTTTATGCCACAGGGTATAATTTTATCCCTTACAGACCTAGTCCAAAAAATATGCCATCCCTTATTCAGACAGATTTAGGTATTTCCAAGCTAGGAGTTATCTTAGTTCTCTAAAGGAGATTAAATGGAAGGATGGCCCTCTTCCTGAGCTCCTAGAGACTTTTCTGGGCGTGATAGATGGGAGACCGGTCCCACCTCATATAATCTCAAGTTTATATAAAGGCTTACACTCCCTAAAAGATAATCCCTTAAACAAAATTAGACTGAAATGGGAAAGGGACCTGGGATTAGCTGTCCCTCTCCCCCTTTGGGAGAGGCATTTAAAGACTATGTTGAGAGGCACAGGTTCCGGTCACTTGAAAGAATTTGCATGGAAATTAACAGTAAAGTATTTTGGGGCTCCTAATGTGACTCAGAAGTATGGTGTTCGCCTGGGTGCAGATTGTTGGAGGCGATGTGGATGTACTCATGCCAACCTAGGCCATGTTTTTTGGTCTTGCCAGGTTCTTCAACCTTTTCTGGTAAGCTTCCATAAGGCCATAAAGGAAATAACGGCCTTAGATATAAGTCGGGATCCCTTGTTTTTTTTTCTTCGGGGAACTCCCTCCGGGTGGTACAGATGCCCCAACATGGAACTTTATCAATCTGGCCTCTCTTGCTGCTAAGAAAGCTATTACTAGGAAGTGGTTGTCCTCCTCGCCTCCGACCCTGGACCAATGGCACCAATTGATGGTAGATATCTACAAAATGGAAAAAATTACGGCCACTTTAAATAAGTCTCAGCCCTGTTTTGATAAGATATGGAGAAGATGGGTTATGTATATCATACCTGTTCGTCCAGACTTTGTACCATAGACCGAGCCCTTTGATTCCTAGCAAACTGTCTTTTTTATCTATATTTCTCTAAAGAATACTATGATTAATAAACTGGAATAAGATTAAGTATAACCTTTATGTGCACTGTAATGTTCTCCCCTTTACTTTTTTATGTTCTGTTTTTTTCTTTGTATTGTACATGCAAATGGAAACTTTTTCTTTTTAATAAGCATGTTTCCCACTATAAAATAATAAAGATTGAAAGTTAAAAAAAAAAGGCCTTGTGACCTCACGCCCATTGCGTTCTCTCCCGCATATTCACTGCTTCAGCATCTCAGGGAGGAACAGAAAACCAGGGAGAAAAAAGCGGCCATGCAAGATGGTATCCTTGCTCTTTGAAGGTGCAAGATTCGTTTTCCGCCTTAGGTCTTCCCCTGCTCCTGATGGACTCTTTCTGGGGTGGGGAATGGCAGAGGGTTCTTTCAGGGTCCAGCTAGGTCCCTGGGAAGGTGAGTGACAGGTCCGAAAGGTGAGACAAGCAGATAGGGACTGAAGACAAACAAAATAAAAATGATAAATTGTCATTGGTGGAAATTATCATGATATATCATATTTTGTGACTTCTCTAGTTGCTGCGTGTAAAGCATCCTCATCAGAGAAGCGAGGGAATTGGTAAAGGGACTGGAAGAGAGTTCATTACTGATGCTATGTGTAGGTGGAGCACGTGGGACATGGAGGTGATGTGCTTGCTCTCTGAGGAGTGAGTGCTAGAGGTTGTCTTACTGTAGTGCTTCATTATGGCCATGTTACCGGCTACAATTTTGCTCATACTTTGATGAGACTGCTGGCTGCCTAGCTTGTGCTTGAGGCCTTGTGCTGTTTGTTTTCAGAGAGTGTTTAGGTGAAGAATGGGGTGTCTTTGGTCTCTCTTTCACCAACGACTGAATCTTGAGAGCTTCCATCTGGGGTCTGTATGGCAGAGTCCTTCTTGGGGCAGTCCAGGTGCGGGCTCAAGCCTGGTGTGGAGTCCTCAGGTCTGCAGGGAACTGGAGTCGGAAAGGTTCCTTTGGATGGGAAAAGTATTGGTTTGCAGCAGAAGGCAGTATTGCCTAAAGGGAGATTAAAATAAAATAATGAGGAGCTGGCCAGTCGGCATTGTGGCTGTGTTGATGACAGCAATGTTGGTGACCTTTTGTTCACACCCTGAGCCTAGATCACTGAAGAGCCACCAGGAAGTAGGACTGAGTGTTTCTGAGGATGCACTCCCTGTTTGGGGGGAGGCATGTGCAACCCACAGCACTGCCGCCTCCTGGGTGACCACAGTTGGTGGTTCTGTCAAGAGTGTGACATGCATGGTAGGGGACAATGCACATGCCGATGTCTCCATCTTGCTGGCACAACGTGCTGAAAAGTGCTCTCATTGAGAAGGAATAAAGTAGGGAAAATGACTGCAGTTTGGTGGATGACACTCTGGTCTGCCCCAACCCCCGACATCCAGCATGGGGCCCTGACAGTCTTCCTCTGATGAGTACCTCAAGTGCCACCACAGTGGGTAGCTGGATTTCATTGGGGAAACCTGCTGCAGAGCAGAAGACTGGACCCGAAGGAGCAACCCAGCTGTGGAAGGAGGAAGGCGTCAGATGGGAAGCTGGGCCTGGCAGTAGCTAAAGGAGACCCTTGTCAATAGACCCAGAAATGAAAAAGAATAAATACCGCTGAAACCATCCTGCTCTTTTTTGAAAGCTAGATAGGTATGAAGAGGAAAAAGGGAATAAATACATGGTTATTCGCACTGCGTTAGGGGGAGAGAAGCCAATAAACTAAGAGTCTTCTTTCCTATCCATTTTCGGGTGTTAATAACCTGTCAGTCAGATTGCTGCTTTCCTATGAAATATTCCATGAGGTTAGGCCGGCCTGGTGGTGTGGAGGGCTGAGGCGCTGGACACTTTACCTCTGGCAGCACCAGTAACCTGGCTTGGGAACAGACCGGGTTGCTGGGGGTCGGCCAGGTGAGGGAGGATTAAGCGTCCTAAGGAGAGCTGGACGCTGGGTCCCACGACTTGCCTGCCACCTCACCAAGTGTGACAGTGTTGGCAGGACCAGCAGACATGGGGAGCATGTATTAACACAGCACACATGTGCATCAGCACACACATGCATGAGCGTGTCGCACACAGATGCCCCAGAGACAAAACAGAGGAAAAAGGCCCGTCTCGCTCTGCCCTCCCCTTCCAGCCTGGCACTACCCTACGTGGTAGGCCACCCGCCAATATGGCTATGTGTAAGTGGTGGTTAAGCTGTAGGTCCATGAGGTGGTTTGGTGATGGGGCTGGGAGGCTGCAACCGAGACCGGGGATTCAGGCGGAAAAGACAATAATTAAAAAAAAAAAAAAGAACTATTCCATGAGGTTTACGAAGCATGTTATGGCAGGTTTTACCTGTGAAAGGCCATCGATAATCACTGAAGTGGGAATTAGAATTTAGACCTGTCCCACACTGCCTGAATCAAGGAAGGGGCAGCTCTCGTGTGAATACAAAGTGCTTTTAGAATCACTGTAGGGTTACCACCTGTCCCGATTTTTGCAGGACAGTCCTGATTTGGGCATTTGTGTCCTGCAAAAAAAACATGAGAAACACTACATGTCCTGACACTGTAGTAGAAAAAAATATTTTCTGACTTTCCTCCAAATGTTGCCAAAAAGCTATAATACCTCAACTAAAATATCTTAAAATGATAAACACTAGAACCAACTAAAAAACTACAACAAAGTGGGGAAACTAATGGAGTCCTTACTTAAGGAGAGGATTGTGAAGTTTCTGGAAGATAATGGGCCACAGGATCCAAGGCAGCATGGATTCTCAGCAGGAAGGTCCTGTCAGACGAATCTTACAGATTTCTTTGACTGGGTAACCAGAGTGGTAGATCAGGGAGGGGTGGTGGATGTAGCCTACCTGGATTTCAGCAAGGCCTTTGACACCGACCTGCACAGGAGATTGCTAAATAAATTGGGGAGCCTGGGAGTGGGTCCTATGGTGGTAAAGTGGGTTGAGAACTGGCTAAGGAACAGGAGTCAGGGAATGGTGGTAAATGGCCTGAAATCTGAGGAGAGGGAGGTGACCAGTGGGGTGCCACAGGGGTCGGTGCTGGGGCCATTCTATTTGATGTCTTCGTTAGCGACATTGCAGAGCATCTGGAGGGAGAGGTGTGATTCTTCGCAGATGACACCAAGATATGCAACAGAGTGGACACACCAGAGGGGGTGGAAAAATGAGAAAGGACTTCAGCCTATTAGAGGAGTGGTTGGGTGTCTGGCAGTTGAGCTTCAGTGCTAAAAATTGCAAGAGTCACCTGGGCCACAGGAATCCAAGGGATGAGTACAGGATGGGTGGAGAGATTCTGGTCACCAAAAGTCAGGAGAGAAACCTGGGGGTTGTCATATCGGATGACCTGAAGGTGACCAAACCGCGTGAAAAAGTGGTGTGGAGAGCAAACAGAATGTTGGGGTGCATAGGGAGGGGCATAACAAGCAGGAGGAAAGAGGTGGTGATGCCACTGTACAGATAACTGGTGAGGCCTCAGTTGGAGAACTGTGTCCAGTTCTGGAGACCACATCTCTGGAAGGACACTGACAAAATAGAGGCAGTCCAGAGAAGGGCAGTGAAGATGGTACATGGACTCATGGACTGCACCAGAAGCCCTACGACGAAAGACTTAAGGACCTTAATATCTATTCACTGGAGGAAAGAAGGCAGAGGGGAGATATGATAAAGACTTTCAAGTACCTTAGGTTAATAAACAGGGTACAGGTGGAAAGCATATTTCAGAGAAAACTCTGCACAAGAACAAGGGGGCCATGATATGAGGCTGAAGGGTGGAAGGCTCAGGGGTAATGTTAGGAAGTACTTTTTCACTGAGAGGGTGGTGGAGCTATGGAACAGCCTTCCAGCAGAAGTGGTGGGTGTGAAAACAATATAGGGATTCAAGAATGCATGGGATAGACATAAGGGTACCCTAGAGATGTGCAGAGCAGGAGAGACGCAGATCAGATAGGATCTGGGGCTGCAGCAATGAGTAGGAAAAAGGGCAACTAGGTGGGCTATGTGGTCCTTATCTGCCAACAGATTCGATGTTTCTATGTTACTTAGTCTTAATTCTGATTATTTAGAGAAAACAAGTTGGTTGCATTGGTCAAGGTTACAGTACATATTGTCCTGTGAAAAATCATGTTTCAGTAAGAAATGTCCCACTTTGGGCTTCTTAAAAGGTGGTAACCCTAAATCACTACACTTCCATAGTCTTCTGAGGTTGGTGAACCATTCCTTTCCTCCATGAATCTGCCAGCCAAGATGCTGTCATCTCCTAGTGACTTTATCCAGAGGGCCGGTCTGGATGCACGCTGACAGACTGGTGACGTCTGCTTCTCTCGCCTTTTCATCTAGCCACATGGGGTGAGCTCACAAGTCAACAATGTCTTTGTGCAGAAAAGAAATTATACTAACGAGGTGAGAGGCAGAGAAGGAAGCGAAATTGTATCTGTGCTCTGTCAGTATTTTAGGAAACAAAACCTTTTAATGATTGTTGAGCAGAACATTCCTTTGCTGAGTCAGATGTGAGAACATGGCCACAGCTTTTGCCCAGACCGTAACTGACAAACTGTTAAATTATTTGTGGGAGAGATCCGAAGAGACTTCTTTAAAAGGAGTGTGGAGCTGGCCAACTCCCCCCCTCCCCACACACACACTAAAATAAAAAACAGATGAAAAAAGGACATATGTATTAATTAAAGAGCCTGCTTTCCCCCTTTGTCCTACGCTTTCAGGTCAGTGCAACCTGCTTGGACTTTTCGTTGTTTTCTGAGGGGGACCCCAAGGCCAAAACTCTTTGGATGAGACAGCTGTGTAAATGCTAACTTTTCTGCAATGGATTTTGTTGGTTTGATTCTAAAATAGAAAAAGAGGGAGGTTAAGAAACAGTCTGGGGGATAAAGCATGGAGGTAGAGAAAAGGAGTGAGAGAGAGAGAGAGAGAGAGAGAGAGAGAGACGGGGGGGAAGGAAATTGAAAAGGAGCGTAAGTAACTAGCTTAGTATTACACTGGGAGCAAGTGACGGGTGGTGGAATTCAAACCCTACAGGCTCCAGGTTCACAGCTTTGTGATCCGAACATGATACTACGTGGTCTCCCAGTAAAGTGAAATGAAAGTTAAAAAGTAATCAGTGCTCTAAACACTATACTGCATGACCTCACAGTAATGTGAATGAATGTTGAAAGTAATCAGCGCTCTAAATGTTGTACTACACTGCCTCCCAGTAGTGTTGAAAGTAATTAGTGCACTAAACGCTATACCACACAACCTCACAGTAATGTGAGTGAATGTTGAAAGTAATCAGTGCTCTAAACGTTGTACTACATGGCCTCCCAGTAGTGTTGAAAGTAGTTAGTGCACTAAACGCTATACTACACGACCTCACAGTAATGTGGAATGAATGTTGAAAGTAATCAGTGCTATAAATGCTGTACTACCAGGACACAGTTACTGGCTGGAGGGTGTTCCGTTAACAAAATCCAAGGAGGAGAAGGATCTGGGAGTGCTGGTAACTGGGTAGATGAACCACTCTGCGCAGTGCAGGAAGGTGGCAGCGAAGGCAAACAGGATGCTAGGGTGCATAGCAAAGGGGATTCCTTCTAGGAGTGGGGAGGTCATGTTGCCCCAGTATAGGTCTCTGGTGAGACTGCACCTAGAATACTGCATGCAATTCTGGTGCCCCTACTTGAAAAGGGACATCAAACTACTGGAGGGGGTACAGCGCAAGGTAACAAAAATGATCCTGGGGTTGGGAGACAGACCATATGAGGAGAGACTGAGAGAGCTCAATATGTATACCCTGGAGGAAAGAAGGGATATAGGGGATATGATTGAGACCTTCAAGTACCTGAAGGGTTTGAACAAAGTAGACACCAGGTGTATGTTCAGTCTGAAAGGCAGAAGGGAAACCAGGGGTCACTATGAAGCTGGAAGGGGCAGGTTCAAGAGGGAACTGAGGAGGCACTATTTCGCTGAAAGGGTGGTGGCAGGGTGGAACGCTCTGCCAGAGGAAGTTGTATCATTGCAGAGTGTTGAGAGCTTCAAGAGGGGGTGGGACAGATTCAAGGGGAGGGTACAAATTGGGAGGAGGTGGGAGATGGGGAGGAGGGCATATGGGGGGCAGCTGCAGTCTAATGTACTGAAGTGCTGCACACTCAAGCAGACTAGATAGACTGAATGGCCTGTAACTGCTGGCAATTTTGTATGTTTGCATGTTCGTATGTACTACATGGCCTCCCAGTAGCGTTGAAAGTAATCAGTGTTCTAAACGCTATACTACAGGACCTCACAGTAATGTGGAATGAATGTTGAAAGTAATCAGTGCTCTAAACACAGTACTACATGGCCTTCCAGTAGCATTGAAAGTAATCAGTGCTCTAAACGCTATATTACAGGACCTCACAGTAATGTGGAATGAATGTTGAAAGTAATCAGTGCTCTAAACGCTATATTACAGGACCTCACAGTAATGTGGAATGAATGTTGAAAGTAATCAGTGCTCTAAACACAGTACTACATGGCCTCCCAGTAGCGTTGAAAGTAATCAGTGCTCTAAACGCTATATTACAGGACCTCACAGTAATGTGGAATGAATGTTGAAAGTAATCAGTGCTCTAAACGCTATATTACAGGACCTCACAGTAATGTGGAATGAATGTTGAAAGTAATCAGTGCTGTAAATGCTATACTACATGACTTCACAGTAAACGCTATACTACGTGGCCTCCCAGTAGTGTTGAAAGTAATCAGTGCTCTAAATGCTATACCATATGACTTCACAGTAAACACTGTACTACATGGCCTCCCAGTAGTGTTGAAAGTAATCAGTGCTCTAAACACTATATTACAGGACCTCACAGTAATGTGGAATGAATGTTGAAAGTAATCAGTGCTCTAAACACTATACTACATGACTTCACAGTAAACGCTATACTACATGACCTCCCAGTAGTGTTGAAAGTAATCAGTGCTCTAAATGCTATACCATATGACTTCACAGTAATGTGGAATGAATGTTGAAAGTAATTTTATTTTGCATTATAAAATGGAGGGGAGAAATCCTGGAAGCTGACTGGCTAAAGTACTGTTTGACCCGTGATGGTATCTCAGACTATCACCACAGTCCAAAACTGATTACCAAGATCAGTCGTTTATTAAACACTTTAGGGCCATTTTATAATCACAATAATACACTCCCGGGTGTGGTATATCATGAGATATTGTCACTTCTTGGGTGGTTGAAGGCATTCGGCGATGCCTCATGCCTCACAAGACACCAAGGCATGAGGAATACCCCATGATATACCACACCCTGCCGTGCATTATTGCTTAATTCAGATGCTCCATATGATGTCATTGATGGGTGCTGGAGCTGTGCGGAATTTTCAGACTACACTTCTGATGGAATTCTGTGAAATATCAGAAATTCCACCTAATTCTGTGGAATTCTGATGAAAGCATAAGTCTGAAAATTGGAAGGCGGTATTGTAACCATGGATGTGTAATGCATGGTTTACATAAGGCACGGTTTGTAAACTGTGAATTACATTTCTACAGATTACGCAATCCGTGGTTCACCTAAACCACGGAAAACATAGAAATATAGTAATCTGATGGCAGAAAAAGATCCCTTGGCCCATCAAGTCTGCCCTAATCCCATCCCCATCTTTAATCCCAGACCCAGCTAATTTCTCTCTTAAATGAATCCGCTGTTTACATTAAAAGACTTTCAGAAGTCTGTGGAACTTGGTGAAAAATACTGAAAAGCAGTTTTTGTAAGCGGAATTGACACTCTGCTGGCAGAATTCTGCTTCCATACACGAGCACTCTGCATGGGAAAAATGTGCCTTTTGGTTTAATCACAGTGTCCTGATGCCAAGGTGGGGTTGGTGTTTTTGGCACATTCATGCCTTGCCTGAGGTGACGGGAAAACCACATCTACACATTTTTGGATTACTAATCCCAGAGAATTATGAGAGATCTTGGAGGTGAATCCAAACAAATTGTCAGGTTTGTCCCAAAAGGCCAGGGAGCAGTCTGTTTTGCATGCTGGCCAACCTTGTCACAAGAAAAGTGATAGTTTTTAAAACCTGGGGATAGCCATATTAAATGGAGCGCTTCTTTATTTGTTTCAAATCTAAAACAATACTAAAATGGATTGAAAATAGGGAAAAAGAGCATCTCATAGGACAAAATAAAAAAACAATCTCAAATAGAATAAACAATATTTTCATGTTAATATGCACATCTGATTTAACAGATGAAGGGCTAGATTCACAAAACTTTGCCCTGTCGAAAACCCAGTTTGCACTGTCCAAACTGGGTTTTGCCCCAATGTGGTATTCACAAAAGCCCAGTTTGCACCCGCAGACTGGGTTTGTGAGGGGGCAATGGTTTGAGAGGTCTGCAGTGCAAATGAGGGGGAGGGGACCTGCAGTCCCATTCACAAAGCTTTTTCTCCATGCAAGGGTCTTTTGAGGGGCTTCCCTTGCATGGAGAAAATACCGCTAAGGAATATCTCCTGTTAACTCTGCACAATCCTAATGGTTGTTGGAGGGTGTGCAATGCGGCCTCCCGACCCAGAATACCATGTTCCTGGTAGTCCAGTGGTCCCTCCCCCGATGTCCAATTGCCGTCCCGATATGAAAAAAATCAGTCCCTGGTAATCCAGTGGTCTCTCCCCCTCCCTGTTCTCTGATCGCCATCCCAATATTAAAAAAAAAATTCCCTGGTAGCCTAGTGGTCCCTCCCCCAATGTCCGATCACTGTCCCAATATGAAAAAAATCAATATCTGGTATTCCAGTGGTCCCTTCCCTCTCCTTATTCTCTGATTGCCATCCTGATAATAAAAAATAATTCCCTGGCAGTCTAGTGGTCCCTCCTCCCTTCCTGTTCTGCGATCATTGTCCCAATAGGAAAAAATATTATTCCCTGGTAGTCCAGTGGTCCCTCCCCCAATCGCTGTACTGAGCAAAAAAGATAACAATCCCTCCCTGGTAGTCCAGTGGCCCCTCCCCCCACCCAAAGACCCCCAATAAATACATATAATTTACATTGATGTCCAGTGTACCTTCCCCCACGTCGCTACCTTGAAACAACAAAAGTGTCCCATTTTTCCTGGTAGTCTAGTGTACCCCCCATTCTCCCACCCTGGCAGACAGTGACCCACCCCCCCCCCCATTCCAAAACTCAGCCAGTGACTGATGCAGCCTTCTTCCCACCACCATGGCTGGTTGCCGACTAAGCTGTAAATGAGCGAGTACAGTATATGCCACTCTGTCTTTGCTTGACCAGTGAGTCGACGATCAGCCATGGTGGTGGGAGGAGAGCTGTGCCGGTCGCCGGCTGGGTTGGGGGAGTGGGGTGGTAGGTCACTGTCTGCTAGGATGGGAGGGTGGGATTGGAATAGCAATCGGACATCAGGGGAGGGACCATTTTTTTTAATATTGGGATGGCGATCGGAGAATGGGGAGGGGTAGGGATCACTAGGCTACCAGGGATACATGTGTCAACTACAACAGGCTGTCGATCAGCGAAGGGGGGTGGGGCCATGCTGCACTTGCCACAGGCCATGCAAATGGCCACCTAGCACCTTGCATGCCCAATGGGCTCATTTGTGTGCCTTCTTTTTGTGAATGGCAAACTGCGCACCTATGCAATTCATTGCAGGGTCATTCTGCTGACTGGCTGTGGGGGCAGCGCTACTGGGCTTAGTGGTGGTTTCATAGGGTTATGACTATCACCTCCATCCCCTATTCACAGTCAGATATCGCAATGCGCTATCTGATTGTGAACAGCAAAATTTAGAACCTGCGCAACCACGAGTTGTAGTGCAGACTTTTATGCTGCACTTTATTATTTGTGAATCTAGCCCAAAGTCAGGTAGAGCATTTTCCCTGGTTGTTCAGTAGTACGTAACCAACCCTGTCCAGCTCCAGCACTGCTATGGGATAAGTGGGTGGTCACCTGGTGTTATGGGATAAGCAGTCAACCACTTAAAGTCAGGGGGATAAGCAGGCAGTCACCTTGAGTTATGGGATAAGCTGGTGGCTACTTCATTTTATGGGATACATGGGTGGTCACTTAGTGTCATGGGATAAGTTGGCTTGCACATAGTATCATAGGATAAGATAGCAATCACTTGGTGTCATGGGATGAGACAGAGGTCACTTGGTGTCAAAGTAAACTGGTGGTTATCTAGTGTTGGGAATAAGATAGTGATCACTTACTGTTATGGGGTAAGATAATGATCACTTACTGTTATGGGATAAGATAGTGATCACTTACTGTTATGGGATAAGATAGTGGTCACTTACTGTTATGGGGTAAGATAATGATCACTTACTGTTATGGGATAAGATAGCAGTCACTTATTGTTATGGGATAAGATAGCAGTCACTTATTGTTATGGGAAAAGATAGTGATCACTTACTGTTATGGGATAAGATAGCAGTCACTTACCGTTATGGGATAAATATTGATCACTTACTGTTATGGGGTAAGATAACAATCCCTTACCGTTATGGGATGAGGTAGCAGTCACTTAATGATAGGGGATGAAACAGTGGTCATGTACTGTTGTGGGATAAGATAGCGATCACTTACTGTTATGGAATAAGATAGCGGTCACTTACTGATATGGGATAAGGCAGTGGTACCTTACTTTTGTGGGATAAGATAGTGGCCACTTACTGTTATTGGATAAGATAGCAGGTCTACCAGGGATCAAATGTAACTGGTCCTAAATTAAAAAAGAGTCTATAACATCAGGAAAGAAACAGGTTGCCTCCGGCATGTGAGAAGTATAGAGCAACACTGAGGGACTGCAAAAATAGAGTTGAGGAAGCGAAAGAGGGTCTGGAAACCAGGATAGCAGTAGGAGCTGCAAATAACACCGAAACCTTCTTTCAGCACATAAATGCAATTAAAAGGTAAGGGAGGGGAACTGGGTCCCTGAAAACAAGGGAATGGGGGGAGGGAGGGAGGAACCTATGCAAGAGCCAGGGGAGATGGCTGATGGGTTGAATGAATACTTTGCTTCAGTTTTCAGCATTCACCAAAAGACCACAAAGGTGGGTGGTGCACGTCCAGAGGGCCCATGGCATCTGGGGTAACCATACTACAACCTGCGGACATCACACCTGCCCTGGTACCTGGCTACCTGATAAACATCAAGCCAGGCAAATCCCAAGGAGTGAATGGGATGCACTCCAAGATCAAAGTGGAGCCAATGGCTAAAGAAACAGTTAGCAGGGCCTCTTGCAGTAATCTTTCTGGAGTATGTGTAGACAGGTATGGTGCCAAAGGACTGTGTGGTTTCTGTCTTCAAGAACTGGAAAGATGGAACCTGGGAAACTATAAGCTGATCAGCCTGACATCAGTGCTGGGCAATGTCCTGGAATCCATTATTAAGGATAGAATAATGAATTACTTGATCGAGACTGAGGTTCTCACCCCCCTTCTCAACATGGCCTTATGAGGAGTAGGTTGTGACAAACCAACCTGATTATATTCTTCAACGGGATGACCAAGGTGGCAGACAAGGATGGGTCAATAGACATAGTCTGTGTGGACTTCAGCACTGACACCATGACACATGATAAGCTTCTTGTCAAAGTATGCCAGTGGATATACACAACGGCATGCACAAGGTGGCTTGTTAACTGGCTTTGGGGGCAGGAAGTAGAGGGTTGTAGTTTATTGGCAGTACTGTGGGTAAAGCAGGGTACCCAAAAGTGTCCCTCAGGTGTGGGTAATGGTGCCACTGCTTTGCAACATGGTCTTCAGTGATCTGGAAGCTGGAGTCTCCAGCAGACTGTTTTAAGTTTGCTGATGACACTTACCTACCCAGGGTGGTGGGCTCGCTTGAGGATGTTGAGGGACAAACTTCTAGAATATCTGAACAAGCTGAGTGGCTGATTGGACTCCTGGAATCTTGGACTGAATGTAGCTAAATACAGAGTGCTGCATTTGGAGAGGAAAAACAGAGGTAGAACCTACGCTGTGTGTGACTCTTCTTGCAGTATTGGAAGAGGAGAAGGACCCAGGGGTAATGAATTATAGCCAAGGTGCTAAAGCATGACAAGCAGTGCAGGGCTGCTGTCAAGAATGCTGGAAGAATCTTGGGAAAAATATTTGCATTGCGAATGTCCCATTTCTGTGATGTTGCTTCTAAATGTATTGTGATTGTACAAATATAGCTATCCTTCTCTAATACTGTAAAAAAAATAAAACTATCCTTCTCCAATATTGTAAAATAAATAAAACTATTCTTCTCTAATATTGTAAAATAAATAAATAAAATATAGCTATTCTTCTCTAATATTGTAAAATAAATAAATAAAATATAGCTATTCTTCTCTAATATTGTAAAATAAATAAATAAAATATAGCTATCCTTCTCTAATATTGTAAAATAGATAAAACTATCCTCTAATATTGTAAAATAAATGAATAAAAAAATAGAGCTATCTTTCTCTAATATTGTAAAATAAATAAAACTATTCTCTAATATTGTAAAATAAATAAACAAAATATAGCTATTCTTTTCTAATATTGTAAAATAAATAAAAAGTCCTTCTCTAATATTGTTAAATAAATAAATAATATACAATACAGCTATCCTTCTCTAATATTGTAAAATAAATAAAACATAGCTATCGTTCTCTAATACAATACAATAACTATAGCTATTTTCTAATATTGTAAAATAAATACATAAATATGCTATAATTATCATTCTGTAATACTTATTGCATTGTGTACTCCTGACCATTTTGGTCCTGTCAACATTGCACTGAAAATCTGCATAATTTTGAAAGCGTTACAGACTGAAGAAACGTTACAGTGCAGCCACACTACCACTGAAAACGTTTTAGGATTTTACTGGTGTAGTGTGGACAGGGACAGAGTTTTTAAACCATTACAGAAACTGTTGTTGAAAACACCTAATATCAGATTTCAACAACAATTTTGAAAGTGCTTTCTGTAACGTTATCAGTGTAAACGCAAACCATTACGGTAACGGTTTGGACCCTCTGTAACGTTACAGAGGGAATTTTCTGGTGTAGTACGGACAGGGCTTTAAGCCCTGTCCACACTGCACCGCCAGACCCGTGAACGGATAGAAACTGTTACAACCGGGGAGCGGTGCAGTGTCCACACTACTGCGGTGTCCGTTACGGGACCGGCACCGCTGGTCCACACTTCGGGAGCCGGGCGACTCTTACCGTGGCACCCGATCCCACAGTGCAGCTCGCAGCAGTGCACTAGGGGACCGGTGCCACGCGTGCACACTACACGTGGTAATGTTACCGAGGCGTAACCGGTTTCTTAACCGTTGTTGAAACCACGGTTACAAAAACGCAATCTGTAACATTACAGGTGTAAGCGCAAACCGTTGAGGTAACGGTTTGGGCACTCTGTAACGTTACAGAGGGGTAGTGTGGACAGGGCCTTAGACTTTCTGTCCTGTCTTTTGCCCTTCGATCCATGTTAACTGTATTATACTCCTTATAACCTTTTGTATTTTTATTTGTAAAACCGCTATCGACTGTGTTTTCTTGTACGGGTATGCTGCTGTTACTGTATTGTCATACCAGTTGGAACCTCCCAGGGCATGCCTGAAAATAGACATTTCATTGTCTAGTGCACTTACCTGGTAAAGAAAAAGGTAAAATAAAGAAATCATTGATGGGGTGGATTAAAGATGGGGTGAGCAGTAGGGCTGGGTAAAGTAACTCTACCACTTTACCAGGCCCTGGTCAGGCTCCATCTCGGGTACTGTGTGCAGTTCTTGGCTCCCCAATACAGAAACGCCATTTATGTAGTGCAGAGGGTACGAGGCTAGGCCAGCCAAGTGATCTGGGGTGTGCAGAATAAAGGCTATGCGGAGATGCTGTAGGCACTCAACATGATCACTCTGGTGAAAGGGAGGCTGAAGGGGGACATGATGTCAGCCTCCCTAATACTGAAGGGTACTGCTAAAGTCAGATGGAAATGTTTAATCTGGTGTGCTCCAGTGGGATGTGGGGACACACCCTGAGGCACAAATGTTTTTAATTCAGGGGCGATATTAGGCTCCCAGAAAGTGGTGAACCTTAAGAACAGCCTGCCAACAGTGACTGTGGACATGAAAACAACACAGGCGGGGCCGGCCTGCCGGCACAACGGTAGGGTTACTGTTCACAGCGCCAGCAACCCAGGTTTAGGAATGGACTCAGGTGGCTGGAGGGCCAGCTGGGGGGGGAGGAGGACTGAGCATCCACAGGCTGCTCTGCTCCTCTGGGGAGAATGGGTTGCATGTCTTGCCGCTCTACCACCACCTGGGTGACCATGAGTGTAGGCGCAGTGGGACAGCATGAAGCAGGATGGGAGGATGTCGGCTGGGAGCTGGAGCGATTGCACGTTGCAATGTGCTCTGCCCCTTGGCTCCCCTAGCATGCCGACATCCTGAAAAAGGTACCAGAACAAGGAAAAAGCCCCGTGGATGCCGGCGTAGAAGGGATCCAGCTCCCAGACCCCATAACCCGGTTCTCGAGAGGAGCCGCTCACTTCGCCCGACAATCACTAATGGACTGGAGGGGGAAGTCCCGGGATCCCCCTCTTCCCTGCCTGGGGGGTAGGCCAAGACAACATGGGGGCAGGTCTGGCAGTTCTCTGGGAGGTACCAGAGGTGGGCAGAGAGAGCTTAGGATACCCAGAAGAGAGCAGCAACTGCGGAGAGAAGAGGCATAAACAGACAATATAAAAAAAAAAAAAAAACACAGGCCTTCAGGTTATCTCTGGACATATTTATGCTTCCAAAACAAATCACTGGGTACCTTAGATAGCAGAGAGGTTGAGAAATCTCTGTAAATTAGTACATATCTGCACAGCATACTGTTGGTCTCTGCTAATGAAGTGTTTGGGGGGGGGGGTGAACTTTATGGGCCAACAATCTATTCAGGTCTTAAATTACAGTGTTGGTACGTTACTATGAAACGCTGAAAACATAGTTATATAAAATCAAATGGGGCAGTGTCTACTGTTATATATCTTGATTTAGTAGTTGCCGTATTGGTCCTTGCAAGAATAGATCCAGAAGCAAATGATTTGATACCTTTTAATGGACCAACATAGATGTAACAACAAGAACAAAGTGCTCTAGCTTTCGGACCAACCAGTCCTTCTTCAGAAGCTCATGGCAGTTGTTTAGAAAATACAATACTTATAACAGCTAGATAATGCAGAGAAAACAGAAAAATCCTCATTGGTTTAAAATACTCATTTAAAAAAAAAACAGAAGATGATGTCAGAGAAGTTAAACAGTACAATACTGCCCTCAGTCCGAATGAACCTTGGGTTAAGATGTGCTTGGTGCAACAAACATAAAGAATCCTACTACACATAAATTTAATTGACATAAGAAGCAGATAACTCCTAAATCAAGCCATGAGTGTCACAGTCAGTATAAGGATGTGATTAAGCTTGGTGGGGGTTGCCTTTCAGTAAAGACAAACTAAGATAGTTATAGGGCTCATGAAATTACAATGTATGCATTAAAGACAAGAATACCAGTAAAGTTGTCTAAAAAACATCAGTGCACACTGTGTGATGTGTAAAACCTAGCTAGACATGTCACCCAGCTGTATTCTCAAGCTAAATAAAAGGCCCAAGAAATTACAAAACCTCAGGACTATATAAATGATAATATAAATATAAATTGATAATATTAGTGTTAAACAAAAAACTCTAGTAGAGGAACCTCAAAATTCAGACCATGCATCCTGATATGTACTGATGTCAATATATACTGAGAATGTAGCAACTACATGTACCACAAGTGTCTAGGAATCTGAAAAGAGATAAAAAGTAATTTATCTCCTCCTGCTCATACAAACAGTACAACCTAACCACCCACATCACAAGAATGTGGGTGGGGAGATATATAGCTTAAACGAGATGTTGTCTCTCTCCTCCCCTCCTTTTCTCTCTCTCTCTCTCTCTCTCTCTGTCCCCCCCACACACACACACACACACACACATACCTCAATCTCTCCTAGTGAACCTATATTAACTTCAGTCACTGTAATTGTTCCCAAAGGAATACAACTTGTAATGAAATTCTGAGTAAATTACTACAATATTAGCCTAATGTAAAAGATATGTGCAGGACCCCCAAGCAAATGAGATCACACATCCCAATATGTACAGAGTTACAAAATTATATATAACAGTATAAGATAACACTCCTGTATGTACACTAGCAGGCTGGGTAAACTGAATATGGTGCAATGGAATCAACTTCCCACACAGGCAAAGATAAAAAGTAAGGAGAAATTTGTTGTGTGTAAAATGAAAATAGTAACACATTATACCTCCATATAGCTAAATAGAGACTTACCTCAATGTGACAGCAAGCCCCACATCTATTATATCACATACAATACAACCCCCACCCAGCTTAATCACATCCTTATACTGACTGTGACACTCATGGCTTGATTTGGGAGTTATCTGCTTCTTATGTCAATTAAATTTATGTGTAGTAGGATTCTTTATGTTTGTTGCACCAAGCACATCTTAACCCAAGGTTCATTCGGACTGAGGGCAGTATTGTACTGTTTAACTTCTCTGACATCATCTTCTGTTTTTTTTTTTTTTTTTTAAATGAGTATTTTAAACCAATGAGGATTTTTTTTCTGTTTTTCTCTGCATTATCTAGCTGTTATAAGTATTGTATTTTCTAAACAACTGCCATGAGCTTCTGAAGAAGGACTGGTTGGTCCGAAAGCTAGAGCACTTTGTTCTTGTTGTTACATCTATGTTGGTCCATTAAAAGGTATCAAATCATTTGCTTCTGGATCTACTGTTATATAAGCACCCTCAATTTGTTTGACCTTGCAAGCAGCCTTTGCTCTTGTGGTTTATGAGGCTATCCCACACCTCTTGGTACATAAAAATACCTCATTATACATGCCCTCCCCCAGTAATATGTCTCTATATTTAATCACTGGACATTTCATACTAGTGACTAAATGACTCCCCTGGTGTTTATCTCATCTGGAGCACTGGTAGCCAAGAGTGACTATTCCTTTCCCACATTTGGCAGTTGTCTTGCTGTTTTAAAAACACATCTGCCCCACCACGCCGGCATCCCAGCTCCGGGAACAGACTTGGGTTGCCAGGGGTTGGCAAGGGAAGGAGAAGCTTGAGCGTCCGTAGGACTGCTCTCCTCTCCTGGGGTGGGTTACAGGGTTGCTTCACTCTGCAGAGGCCCCCAGTCGAGACCAGGAGCACTGCAGAGGTGTCATAATATGGGACGTGCCAGAAAAATGGAAAAAACACTCCGGATTGGCCGGATGACGGCATCCGGTCCACTAGCGCCCGAAGACTTCCTGCGAGCCAGCCCATCTCAGCAGCGCCCAGGCAGAGGAAACATATAGTGTGCTGGCCTTCTCCCCTCGGAGGAGAGGGACCCACTCAGCGAAGGGTAATGCCGAGCTACCTCAAGGTAGGCTGCAATATGAGGCAAGGGGGGTTAGAGGGGTGCTGGTGACCTTGGATGCCCGAAGGAGTAGCAGATTCGGAGCAGGGAAGGGACAAAATAGATCACACAAAAAAAAGACATCTGCCCAATATACAGTATTCTAAAATTGAGACATGGTGTAATTTAGTGTAACCTGGAGATTGCAGACTGTTTGACCTTGGTCCCTTAACCTCCAAGTGCTCTAGTCCGTCCAGCTGCAGAATCAGTCGAAGCTGGACCCTGCTGAAAACGAGATGGTGCATCTCAGCTGAGCTGCCCTGGGTAACTTGTAAAAGAAATCTGAGCTTTCTTTTTTCAGAATGTATAGCTTAATTTTCCGTTTTTGTATACCAGCTATAACAGCAGCATATCTGTAATTTTTACTCTCATGAGTCATGCCTGAAAATATGCATTTTATGTATAGCATGTTTACCCATTTAACAGAAATTAAAAAAATGAACAAACTGAATGATATGAAACAATATTACAGCATCTCTAAACAATACAACAGTTTTCTGGTCTCCCCACTACATTGTGTTGCTGTCCTTTTTCCTTGGTGCAGCTGGCTTCCCAGTCACATTTTCTTGTTTTTTTTTTTTTTTTTTTTTAACAATTTTAATTTTAAGCTCCCATGCCTCAGTCCATTTTTCCTGGAACAGGGTCAGCCCCAATCCCTGCCGCTTAATTCGAGCTTGCTTCCAACCACACAGGCACCCCCCCCCCCCACCGTGGCAGGGTTTGGCTGTGCCACATGCAACCTCCTGCCTCCTCCAGCTAACAGAGGTGGGAGTTCTCAGAGGTGGGACAGCATCGTGTGGACAATGCCTGGGGTCAGGGCCTGTGCACAGGCTACCTCCCCTTCCCCATGGTGGGGTATAGCTGTGCTATATCCAATGTCCTGCCTCCTCCAACTGACAGAGGCAGGAGTAACTGGGTGAAGGGGATGCAGCATCGAGTGGACAGTGTCCGGAGTCAGAGCCTGGGCGCAGGCTCCCCTCCCCCGGTGGGGGGGGTGTCAGGGCTGTGCCACATGCAGCCTCCTGCTTCATCCACCTAACAGAAGTAGGTGTTCCCGTTTGGGAGGGGTTGCAGCATCAGCTGGACAGTATCCAGGGTCAGGGCCCCTACACAGGCTCCCTTCCCCATGGTGACATCTTGCTGCGCCACATCCAGCCTCCTGCTTCCTCCAGCTAACAGAGATAGGAGCTCCCAGGCTCTTTCCTTTTTCTAGGTCCCTGCCCCCTAGGATGTCGGCACCCTAAGGGTTCTATGCTTGTGCACCCAAAGCATTTACATGTGGAGCTTAGCTGATGCCCCCTTCCCCACTGTGTAACTGCTGCAGTGCCCCCTGTGGTTCCCAGGTTGCAGTGAGAGTGGCAGCAGCCACCCTGCCTCCCCAGAGGATGAGAACGTCCTCCGGGACACTCAATCTTCCTCCCTCTGCCTGGCCTCTGGCAGCCTGAGCTTGTTCCTGAATTCAGGGTCGCCGACGTCATGAGCTGTAGCCTTATAGCTGTGCTGATTGACCGATCTCTGTCACATGTTCACTGTTTTAGCACTCTAAAAGTTTGTTCTTGATAGTCTTGGCACTGTTCTACACCAGTGAACATATTCAGCATTAGAGAAAGAATATTTTTTTACATTTATTGTTTCTGCTCTAATTTGCCGATCCCTGTCACAGACAGCTTGCGTGTTGTGCTTCTCTCTGGCCTTTACATGTAGCTGCAGAAAGCAGGCTGGGGTTTCGTGACTTAACCTATGCAGTAATGTATGTACAGAGTAGTTCTTCAGCAGTTTGTAGCAGTGTTCTCATGTTAAGCAGCAAAATGACATGCTGTGACTTATCAGCATGCTCCTGTCCCTGGTACAGGATGTACGTACTGTAGCTATATAAAAGGCAAATTCACCCTTTTACTTGACTTGGCTGTCATCAGGATGGGAGCAGCCAAAAGCTGGACCCTCCTGATTGGAGCAGGACAGGTGGCTACCTTCTCTGCTTCGAGACAGAAGCCAGACCAGCCTGGCCCAAGCTATCCAAAGTCACACGCCTCTGAAGTCATTGGTCCTTAAATAAGCAAGTAAAATCGAGGAGACTGTGGGGGCTTAGCTAAGGATTACCTTTGGATTCCCTGCATTTAGAAACTTCAAGGGAGGGTTTCTTTTTATGAATACAGTTTTTTGTCCCCACCATTGTTGGAAGCCACCAGACACCTCCTGCATGCAGCCTCCCAACTCGGACCATTTTGTATGACTGAGCAGAGCACAGCCTAAGAGTATAAGTGTGGAGAGCAGTTATCTGCCACTGATGGCATTTCCTCCATACCCACAGCATCCTGTTAGTGCTGTGGCATGGCCATATTCTGTCGTGCCCCTGTGGGGGAAGCAGATTCTTTGGCATGCCATAGAGATCGCAGTAGGAATGCAGATTCAAGACATAGCACTCAAGAAAGGACAGGCTTCATATGCATTTTGAGCTGCTTGTTTTTTTTTTAGAAACCGAAATTGAAAATTAGTTGTTGTCTGTGCCTCAAGCTTGTAGCTGTACTTAGCCCCTCGATGGCTAAGCACAGCCAAAACACCTTGGCACAGGCAGCAGCTCGAGGTTTGTCAATTTCAGGTTTCACACATAAAACAAGCAAGCTGCTTCAGAAATGAGTATGAAGCCTGTCTTTTTCTCGAGTGCTAGGGTCTTGGCTTCTGTTTTTGTAATTGGGGCTGGCCGCCTTCTCCAGTAGCACCAGCCCTGCCCCACCATCTTACAGCCCCTCTGACTGGAGCCCCCTGTGTGAATGGAATTTGGCACCTCCCTCCCCAAAGCCAGGAAGTTTTACCATCAGCAGCATGCCAAACCTGGGGCCAACTGACAAGTGGGGACTTTGGTTTATTCCTGAAGCAGGGTTGCACATGTGGCAGTGCCGCATGACTCACTGCTGCGGTGACACAGGCCCCCTTCCCGGCATGGTTTATAAAATAACTGTTGGTACTTCTCATAAAACATGCTCTGTGCACTGCCGTGAGTGTCACAGACTTGAGATGCTGGGTGAATAGGGTAGCTCCTTGAGGAGTACGTCCCTCTTTCTGGCAGGCTGGGTGCTGCAGGATTGACTGTTGTGACTGGGGTAGACAGTGTTGATGGGGGGGAAGGGTGCATTTGCAAGTAAACTTGCTTTGGTGGCACTCGCTCTGCAGTGTCTAGGCCTGTACAGACAAGGAAGATTGGATCTAAGGAAGTCTGCTTTGATGTCATAAAACTAGCTGCCATCACTACATTGCAGCTGGTTGTCTAGATGTGTGGCAGGGATTGTGGCAGTGATAAAAGGTGGAAACATGGGTGAGGAAATGCAAATATTCTGCTGCCTTTTTGCCTGTCTCAGCTTTCCGTCTTTACTGTGTGCACACAAACTGAGCTATAGAGATGGAATACACCTTTCTAAGGCTGAGAAAACATCAGGAACACATGGTGGATGCACAGGACACTGACAGGTGACCTCGTTTCTAGGGACGTGGATATGGTGTTCAATCCACACTGTCTGGCAGGTTCCTTGCCACTTTAATTTTTGCCGGAAGGTCTTCAAGCTGGCTCCTCCCACCCACCCGGGTGGTAAAACCCTTGGCTGCGCCCCATGACGCCAGATCTTCCTTACCGCTTGGAAGCTCAGGTTCCCTCCTTAGCGCTCTGCGTTTTAGGCCTGGATCCAAACTCTTCGGGTTTTTCGAAAATTATTTTAACGTTTACTCGACTACAGTCTTCATCTTCCCTCACGGTTGCGATGGACAAATCCACTTCCAGCTTCCGTCGATGCCCTTGCGGGCAGAAGATGTCCCGGACCAATCCACACTCCATGTGCGTTTACTGCCTGGGTCTTGCCCACGATCCACAGGCCTGCGATCTGTGCAAGTCCTTCTCAGCTTCAGTTTTAGAGGATCACGCTGCCAGACTGCAACTTGCGCGTCCCGAGAAACGGTACCCACCGGTGAAGTCAAAGGAGGCCCATTGGGCGGTGTCCACGGCTGTAGGCTCCGCAGAGCAGCTGGAGCAGTTGATCGCCCTCGAGGAGGAGGAGGCGGCCCAGGCCGCTTCATCTTCCTCCTCAGCTGTGGCATTTATCCCGCTCTCCTTGGGCTCCTCCTACACTGCTTCTTTTAAGAAGCTTTGCCAGTCCCTCTCCACCAAGGGAGAAGGGCCATCGGGACATTCCAGTAGGTCCAAGAAAAAGAAACCAAAAGGCAAGTCCCGCCCGCCAACGCCTGCGGGAGTGAGATCCTTCACTGGACCGTTGGCTCTCGACTTCGGTCGAGGTTGCGGCTAAGGCCGCTGGCTTCACGGTGTCCCTGTCAGGTCAGCTGGCCGAGACATCCGTTGACGCAGTCGAGATTTTTCTTGACCCGTTGGACGGTTTGTCGACTGGAGAAGCCGACAACCCTTCTTCACCGTTCCCCAGTGGTAACTGAGGACTTGCCCATGCCTCCTGTGCCGAAGTCCCCGGTAAAGGACCCTGAACCAGGAGATGAGCGTGTTTCCCCCGCACCCTCTTTGACCCACCCTCGGCGACCCTGAAGGTCTTGGTCCTCTTCCAGGTCAAGTAGGTCCCGCCGACATCGGCAGTCTTGGTCTCAGCACCATGGAAAGCGTCGTCGCCGCTCATCCTCTTCGGAGGATAGGCTCCAATGTAAGTTACGCTGGCGCTACGAGGACATGATGTGGCAGCAACTTTTGTTGACCGGTAACAAGCCAACTCTGTCGCCTTCTCTGGCAATTAAGTGGCTGTCACGGGCGACCGAAGCAACCCCTCATAGTTATTCAGGAGCCGACCTCGGCACCGGTTGTTCGGCTGAAACCAGCTTCTCCGCCCATTGTGGTGGAACCACCACCTCCTCAACCGAAGACTGGGGCCCCGACCAAGGGTTCTCAGTCAGGTTAGGGCTTGGCACCACAGGTTGTCTGTCACCCTCACTCCCAATCGACCTCGGCAGGTAGAGGGTGGCTCAGGTGCTCAGCAGCTGTTTGCAGACTCCTTGGAGTCTGACGATGACTACTCCCTGTACTCCAGGCCCATTGACCTGGAATCTGCAGGGGGTCAGTCGGTGGACGAGAGCCCATCCTCGTTCTTGGGTATACTTCGACTCATCTCAGAGTCCACTGGGATGCAGCTTGAACTGGTTCAGAAACGGGCCAGGTATCCCCTCACGGAGATACTGGACCGAGGAGATTCCCCTATGGAGGTCTTCCTGGTGGCCGAAGCCATTGTTGGCCCGGCCCTGCAGTTGTGGCAGCAGCCTGCATCTTGTCCTACGCTTTCGGCCAGGATGGCTCGCAAGTACGTGGTCCCCACCGGTTCACTCTCCAGTTTCTCGGAGCACCCCTCTGCTGAGGGGCTGGTGACCGACAGTGTTTTCCGGCGTTCCGGGAATGTTAGGGACGTGGACAAACCACCTGATAAAGAATCCAAAAAGCTGGATTACTCGGGGTGGAAGGTTTATGCTGCTTCCTCCCTAGGCCTTCGACAGGCTAGCTCGGCTGTACTGATGGCACATTTCTCACACACCCTTATGGGTTCCCTGGATGAGGCGATTCCCCATCTCCTGGCTGACCTTCAGACGATGGTCAAGCAGGTGCGGGATCAGGGAAGGGCAGTGGCTAAACAGCAGCTCCAAACTTCTTTGGACATCGGTGACTCTTGTGCCCGGTCAGTAGCGGCCACAGTAGCCATGCACCGCAGAGCTTGGCTGCGGGTCTCCACCTTCACGGTGGACACCCAGCACAAGCTGGCAGATGTTCCCTTCCTGGGCACCGACTTGTTTGGGCCAGTGGTGGAAGGCCATCTCCAGAGGATCGAGAAGTCCAATGCCACCTTGGACTTGGTCAGGTCTGCCCAGAAGGATAAAGGCCGCCAGCAGCAGCATAAGCCCTTTCACCCTTCTGCTCCTGCGGCACGTCCAGCCCAGCAACACCAGCAACAGGGCCAGCAGGCTCACACTTGGGACCCTAAGGCCAAGTCTGCCACTTCCTCCAGTAGGAAGCCTGGAGGGAAGGGTCCAGGAGGCCCCTCGGCTGGCCCTTCCTCCAAGCCTGCTCAGTGATGGGTTGAGCGGTGTCACTCCAAGCCTCGTCACTCCTCCCCGGGTTCCCCCCATGGGGGGACGGCTCCGCCACTTCCTTTCCACCTGGTCCATTATCACCACAGACCGCTGGGTGCTAGAAGTGGTAGGCAGGGGTCTGCCTCTGGAGTTCAAGCAGTCCCCTTCTTATCGAGCCGTCGCCCCACGGGGGGCAACGGGTTCCACAGCCTCTCTGTCGGCTCATTGAGCTGACACTGCCCTGCTCTTCCAGAAGGAGTTGATCAGCGAGGTGGCGGACCCTCCTCCAGACCCAGGGTTTGTGTCCAGGTACTTCCTGGTCCCAAAGCGGATGGGGGGCTGGCGCCCCATTCTCGACCTGCACTACTTGAACAAGTTCCTAAGGCCGCGCACCTTCAGGATGGGTACTCTGGCTCAGATCATTCCATCCTTGGAACTAGGCATGTGGTTCTTCTCTCTGGATCTCCAGGATGCTTTCTTTCTTGTCCCAGTCCATCTGTCTCATCAGCGATTCCTCCGCTTCAGAGCAGAGGGATCTCTTTACGAGTTCTGGGCCATGCCCTTCGGCCTCTCTCCAGCTCCCAGTGTCTTCACCAAATGCATGGCAGTGGTGACAGCATTCCTGCGGTGCCGAGGGGTCCAGGTGTACCCTTACCTGGACGACTGGCTGATTGCAGCTCCTTCCAGGTTGGAGGTGGTGCGGTCCAGGGATCTGGCCCTCCAGATCTGCTTTCAGATTGGCCTCCTCATCAACGAGGCCAAATCGGAACTCTTGCCATCACAGGCGATTCAGTTCATCAGGGCACAGCTCAACTCTCTTCGAGCCAGAGCTCGACTCCCGGCGGACAGGGCCAAGGTCCTTTCCTCCTTTGCCCAATCATTTCTGGTTGGGCAGTTGCGCCCTGCCCGGGACTTCCTGCGCCTTCTGGGCCTCATGGCTGCCTGCACCGGCGTGGTCCATTGGGCCCACTGGCATATGTGCCCCTGCAATGGGGGCTGGCTGGCCAGTGGTTACAGTGCTCTGATCCTCTGGACCAGCCTGTGACAGTGACCCAGGAGAAGTGGGATGGCCTGCAGTGGTGGCTTGTCCCAGTTCATCTGCAGGAGGGTATCCCGTTTGTCCGCCCCGAGCCGATGGTCTCGCTAATGACCGACGCCTCTCTGATGGGTTGGTGTGCCCATCTGGGGGATCTCCGGGCCCATGGCGTCTGGTCCCCTCACGAGTCTCAATGCCACATCAACCTGCTGGAACTTCGAGCAGTTTGGCTAGCCCTCACCGCCTTCGCTCCGTTTGTACGGGGTCAGGTGGTTCAGGTCCAGATGGACAACACCATGAGCATGTACTGCCTCAACCATCAGGGTGGGATGCATTCCTGGCCTCTGTGCAAGGAGGCTGTCTGCATCTGGTCTCTCGTGATCAGCCTGGAGGCGGATCTCGTAGCCATCCATGTGGCAGGAGCCTCCAACAGTCTGGCAGATGCCCTCAGCCGGATAGGCGCTGCATCTCATGAGTGGTCACTCCTGCCGGAGGTAGTGCAAGAATTGTTCTCCCATTGGGGCACCCCTCAGGTGGACCTGTTCGCCTCCAGGGAGAATGCGAAGCTGAGGCTGTTTCATGCCCACCCCCCCTCAGCAGGGCTCACTGCAGGGGGATGCCTTCTCGAGGCCGTGGACCCTGGGCCTCTTCTACGCCTTCCCTCCATTTCCCTTGATCCACAAGGTGCTTCTCAAGGTGAAGAGGGACAAGGTGCAGGTGATTCTGGTAGCCCTAGACTGGCCTCGCCAGTTCTGGTACCCAGATCTCCTCAGCCTCAGCTCCAGGCTCCCGAGGCGACTTCCAGCCCGCCTGGACCTGATCTCAGTAGACAAGGGGAAGGTTCTCCATCCAGACTGTCAATCCCTGCACCTGACAGCCTGGTACCTGAGTGGCTAGAGTTCCAGGCCTTGGGTCCTTCCAACGAGGTCCTCAACATCGTTGAGGCGTCCCGTAAGGAGTCGACCAGAAAATGCTACACCTTCAAATGGAAGAGATTCTCCATTTGGTGTCAGGACAAGGGGTTGGACCCCTCTTCCTATCCCTTGGCTAGTATTTTGAACTACCTGTGGTCCCTTACTCAGCTAGGGCTTCGGTCAACAACCCTCAAGGTGCACCTGGCAGCCATCTCTGCTTAGCGGGCGCGGGCCGGCAAGCAGTTGGTGGCGCAGGAGAAGGTGGTCGGGTGCTTTTTCAAAGGCCTTGATCACATATCCCCACTGGTGCGAGAACCTCCACCTCCATGGGATCTACTGCTAGTATTGGCTAAGCTCATGGGCAAGCCATTCGAACCAATGCACAGGTGCGATATCTCCCACCTGTCGTGGAAGACCACCTTCTTGGTGGCTATAACGTTAGCCAGAAGGATGGGAGAGCTCCAGGCGCTTTCCATCGAGTCTCCTTATCTGGTCTTCCACAGGAACAAGGTTGTCCTTCGCCCCCACCCGAAATTCCTTCCGATGGTGGTGTCGGAGTGTCACCTGAATCAGGTGTTGACTCTGCCTTTGTTCTACCCCAGTCACACCTCAGAGTCTGAATATAGGCTCCATACTTTGGACCCTAGAAGAGCACTCGCTTATTATATGGAGCGAACGGCTGAAGTTCGGAGAGCAGTTCGCCAGCTGTTTGTCACCTACGCTGAAGCCGCACCTGGCAGACCTGCAGCCAAGCAGACGATAAGCTGGTGGGTCACCTCCTGCATAGATCTCTGCTATAGGTTGGTGGGCATGGAGCCTCCCAAAGGGATAAGAGCTCATTCTACCCACCATACCGCTGCTTCGGTGGCTGCTTCTAGGGACGTCCCTATCCAGGAAATCTGCAGGGTTGCTACCTGGAAGTCAGCACACACCTTTATTTCCCATTACCACATTGACCTAGAGTCACACCGGGATGCTGGTTTTGGGACCTCGGTTCTCCAGCACTTATTCCCTAAGTAGGGGGTGCGCACCTTGCCTCCCTCCTCCCGGAGAACTGCTAGGAGTCTGCCAGACAGTGTGGATTGAACAACATATCCATGCCCCTAGAAATACAGGTTACTCACCTGTAACAGGAGTTCTAGGAGTGGTATATGTTGTTCATCCACACGACCCACCCGACCTCCCCGGCTTCGACGCGCAACCTGGCTTCCAGCGGGCTAGATCTGGTGTCATTGGGAAGAGCCGAGGGTTTTACCACCGAGGTGGGTGGGAGGAGCCAGCTTGAAGACCTTCCGGCAAGAATTAAAGCGGCAAGGAACCTGCCAGACAGTGTGGATGAACAACATATACCACTCCTAGAACTCCTGTTACAGATGAATAACCTGTATTTATATACCAGTGCCCTGTGTATTCATGACGTGTACCTTCTGCTGAAGTTGTGCCTTTTGTGGACTCCAGCGAACTTGTCTGTTTGCTGCAAGTGTTTGGTTTGTGAGTATTCATTAAGGATAAGCAGAATGGGGGTGGGGTGGGGCCTGCGGAAAACTACAGTAAGAACAGACAGTCACCTTGTGCCCTTTTCCTTCTCAGGCCACGATAAACTGACTCATCTGCTTAGAAATATCCTAATGTTTTTTGTCAGTCAAAGCAAACTAATAATACCATCGCAGGAGTCGAAATTAACATTTGCATAAACTAATCAGAGTGGTGTGGATCAGGCCCTTTACTCTGTGGTGTGAATGACCCTCTGTTTTTCGGTGTGACTGTGAACCTGTGCTCCCTGGTGTATCTCTGACTCTCTGCTCTCTGGTGTGACACTGGTCCTCTTCTCTATGGTGTGAGTCTGGTCCTCTGCTCTCTGGTGTAACTCTGACCCTCTGCTCTCTGGTGTGACTCTGACACTGCTCTCTGGTGTGAGTCTGGCCCTCTGCAATCTGGTGTGAGTCTGGCTCTCTGCTTTTTGGTGTGTCTCTGGCCTTCTGCTGTCTGATATGACTCTGACAATCTGCTCTCTGGTGTGACATTGGCCCTCTGGTCTCCGATGTGACTCTGGCCTTCTGCTGTATGGTGTGACTTTGGCCCTTTTCCCCCGGTGTGACTCCAGTCCTCTGCTGTCTGATGTGACTTTGGCCCTCTTTTCTCTGGTGGGACTCTAATCCTCTACCTTGTGGTGTGACTGTAGCCCTCTGCCCTCTGGTGTGAGTCTGATCCTCTTCTGTCTGATGTGACTCTAATCCTCTGCCTTCTGGTGCGAGTCTGACCCTCTTCTGTCTGATGTGACTCTAATCCTCTGCCCTCTGGTGCGAGTGTGACCCTCTTCTGTCTGACGTGACTCTAATCCTCTGCCCTCTGGTGCGAGTGTGACCCTCTTCTGTCTGATGTGACTCTAATCCTCTGCCTTCTGGTGTGAGTCTGATCCTCTTCTGTCTGATGCGACTCTAATCCTCTGTCCTCTGGTGTGACTCTGACCCTCTTTTTTCTGATGTGACTCTAATCCTGTGCCCTATGGTGCGACTCTGACCCTCTTCTCTCTGATGTGACTCTAGTTATCTGCCCTCTGGTGTGAGTCTGACCCTCTTCTGTCTGATGTGACTCTAATCCTCTGCCCTCTGGTGTGAGTCTGACCCTCTTCTGTCTGATGTGACTCTAATCCTCTGCCCTCTGGTGTGAGTCTGACCCTCTTCTGTCTGATGTGGTTCTAATCCTCTGCCCTCTGGTGCGAGTCTGACCCTCTTCTGTCTGATGTGACTCTAATCCTCTGCCCTCTGGTGTGACTCTGGCCATCTGCCCTCTGGTGTGACTGTGACCCTCTACTCTCTGGTTGGACTGTGGCCCTCTGCGTTCTGCTGTGACTTTAGCCCTCTGCACCCTACAGTGACTCTGGGCCTCTGTTCCCAGGTCTGACTCTAGCCCTTTGTTCTCTGGTGTGGTTCTGTGTGACTCTAACCCTCTGTTCTCAGGTGTGACTTTAATTCAGTTCAGTTTTATTTGATCATGGGGTGGGTACAGTGAACTACATGGCCTGTTTACAGACATGACCCAGAAACGTGCAATACACTGTACACAAAAAAAAAATACAACATAAGTATAAAATACATTAAAATATATCACCTAAAAATGTAGAAGCAAGTGCAAACCACTTCTAGCCCTCTTTTCTCTGGTAAGAGCTCTAGCCCTTTATTTTCAGATGTGATTGTAGACTTTTGTTCTCAGGTGAGACTCCAGCCTTCTGTTCTCAGGTGTGACTAGAACCCTCTGTTCTCAGGAGTGACTGTAGTCCCCTGTTTTTAGGAGTGGCTCTAGCCCTTTGCTCTCTGGTGGGCTGCCTAAGATTGATGTGCTGGAATGGTACAGAAGATAACAGTTGCAGACAGAGCATCCCCCCTCAAACACGCACACAGACGGAACAGCTGAAAGGAGAGAGACTATGCAGTGTCATCTAGCAGATCAAAAGGGAAGCAAGACAGGCAGCCTTAACAAGACTGACAGCAAGGATGTTGGGCGGCATGACAGTTGGGGGGTTAACACTTACAGAACTTTAGACAGCTGTTCGTGTTTTAACCAAAATAATATACTGTACATGATTTTGCATTCCTTTTCAACCACCAGTGTTGATTCCAGTTGTTAATTATTGTTTCCAAATCCACTGATGTGGTAACGCATTTCATTTTCTATCTTGAATGTTTGTTTTGTGGTCAGGTGTAATTCCTGGTGTCTCCAGCGTCCTAAAAGGAAACATGGGCTAGTGGTTGGCTCACTGGCTTAGGAACTGAGAGATCAAAAAATGAAAGCCCACGTGTCCTAAAAGGAGACATGGTCTAGTGGTTAGTTCACTGCCTTAGGTACCGGGAGTTTACAAAATGAAAGCCCGTAATAGCAAAATACTCACTGTGTGACCCTGAGCAAGTGCTAAGTGCACCAGTCTGCTCAGCTGTAGAAATAGTTAAAAGTAGGCTCCCACTGAAAACAAGATGTTGCATCTCATCTGTGCGACCCTGGGTGAATAGGTAGGAAATAAAAATAATGTCAGGAGCAGCTTCTGTTGCGCATTTGTTCACCTTCATAACAAGGAAAATGACGTTACTGTCACAAACAGTTGGTGTTCAAAAACAGCAGACAATACTGATGAAAACCTTGGGGGCAACCATATTTAAAGAAGCTTGTCCTTACTTGATTTAAAACATGTTTAACCAGGTAGGCAAAATAGAGGACAAAGACGGCTCATTTCTTGTTGGGACCTGGTGGGGATAGAAGGAAACGGAAGCAGTATGACATGAAAACAGTGAATACAGTCAATCAACTTTAATTATTTCAAAACCTAAAACACTGCTGCAGTAAAGCAGACTCAGAATCAGGGGAAAGGGCATCATACAAGAACTGGGGCAATCTATTTGTTTCTCTATTCTATATTTGCGCCTTAGCACCTACTGGCAGGGACCTCCTTTGGCCACTGCCAGGGCCACCTTCTGTCCTGTCTAGGCTCTTCCTGCCTGGGCTTCTTAGGACTCCTGTGGCACCTGCAGCACACCACTGTGTTGCCCCCATGGCCTGCCCTCCAGGTGGCTGTTACTCACCATCTGCTCACCTTCACTGCCGGCTGCCATCTCATTCGTGCAAGTCATTTGCTGCATTATAGAAGTAAATGAATCGAGATTATACTCACGCAAGTACAGTATTGCTACACTTGATTCTGCATTGCAAGTATCTGACTTGTGTGAATTGGAGGGCATTCAGTAGCGTAGATGAGCGGATGGTGAGTACCAGCCACCATCTCAGTTCCTGGGGAATTGGGTGGGCAACAGAGGATTATATCCTGATGGAGATGGACCACTGCATCACCAGGGAATGTATGTATGCCAAAACAGAGATGGGTGGTGACTGAGTACCACTTGCACCAGGGACTGTTACATTTATTTCCCTGTTGGGGGGGCACTAGCCCCAGGATCTCAAATAGCCATTATTTTACAGCACACATTGGAATTTTTGGGAATGTGGTTATCTGACATGCCTTATATGGGGTAGGTGGTCATTTGTATGGTGACTTTTGAATTTAGCAACTTTACACAAAAGTGCTAACAGGTTTGGAGGCCCTAATTGCTTTGCTTCTGGAGTGCCTGCATGGTCAGTATAGGCACATACTGCATCACGGCCAGCAAGGGGGTTGTGCTTGTCCCTAGTGCACATATTGGTGCCGTAATTACTTGTAGCTATATTCAGGCACGTTTAGGGCATTCACACTGACTGTGCTCCAAACTTGTTCAAATGTAGCACATTTAGTGCCTCATGCTAATTTGTGCTAAGGATAGGGACTTTGTGAGGCACAAACTAGGCCTTTTGAATATCTGGCTCTTAGGGTCCATCTTCTCTTCCCCTCCAGTTGCATGGTAGTGAATATCCCCAATTTGAGTAGTGATGTGCTTATAAGCTTAATGTTACCCCCTACTAATGCTGTGTAACCCTCAGTGCCATTCTGCCTGAGAAATCTGTCTAATCCTGCTTTGAAAGCCTGAACAGTGTTAGCTTCCACAACCTAACCAGGAAGGCTATTTCATATGCTGACCACCCTGTATGTGAAAGAATGTTTTCTAAAGTTTCTCTTCATCCTTTCCCTTCCTGTTCAATTTGATTATTATGTCCTTTAATTCTGCATGCACTGAAACCCAGTCAGATTGTTCATCACCTTGGTCATTGCTCCGGGATCAGTTTTTCGGCCAAAGTTTTCAGAGTACTTTAAGAGTTATTGGAATATTGTAAGATTTATTCTTTCATGCTTGCTCTTAACTTCCTTTACCATGGATTTACTATTCCAATAAAGCACCACTAAGGATCTTCCCACTGGTGAAATCTGAGGGGAAAGAACAAACTAAAATGTTTATGATTTTGCTGAGATTCAAACCGATATTTTTCTGCGTACATACATGTGCTCTAACCACTATGCTGGTTGCCGTTTGCAGTTATCCAGACACTATGGAGTTTTCGACTATGGTAACAATCTACATAATGCTTTTTTGAAGTTGGCCTGCCCAGACTGGATCCCCTCTTTCACTCTTTCTTTCTCTCTGCCCCGGACTGTCCCCCTCCCACCCACCATTGCTCCCTCCATTCCTCTCTCTCGCTCAGTCTCCTCCCTTGAATTTAGGCATCTCTCTCTCTCACTGTGCTTCCTTTATCTTCAAGTTCTGTATTGGCTTGCCCCCCCCCACCATACCACCCTATTTTAGTTTCTCGACTCCCATTTACTCCTTCTATAACACTGACCCTCGAACTTTTACCCTCCCTCCTATGAAATCTGCGGGACAAGCTGCTTTCTCCTTCTGGTTCCCAAAGCTCTGGTCTTTCCTTCCCCCTGCTATTTGCTCTACCTTATCCCTTTTCTACCTCAGGTCCCTCATTCACGAATTCCCTACTCACTCCCGTAGTTCCATTGACTGACTTATGTGCTGCCTTCCAGGCACTCTAACAATCTCCCCACTTAGACCACAGTTTTAACAGCTGGTGTTTGGCACATTCTTTTGAATCTGTTATTCATTGCATTTTTCCATGGTCCTAGCTACTGTATGTTTATACTTTCTTTATATTTGTTTCTTTTCTCAACATCTTGTTCTATATATATATATATATATATATATATATATATATATATATATATATATATATGTATATATATATATATAGTTGCTTCTTATTATAAATTGTATTGTACTCCACTTCTTTTCGCAGTACGAATTAGGAAACAAGCTTCTATGAGCTCAGTATGTCCTTCCTGGCAACTAAAATCAATCAATAAATAGAGAAATGAAGACCCTTCTTTCATTATTTCTGCTGGTTTGCTTTAGATTGCCTCTCTTGTACTCACCACTGCTCTCTTTACTCAGTTCTTTCTCTCCCCTCTCTTGATGCTAGGCGCCTTTCCCGTTGTGTCTCTTTTTGGTCCAGATTCTGGTTTGGTACTCTTCCCTCCTATCTTCAAGCCATTCTTTCCCCACTTCCCTCTTCTTTCTACCCTCTTCGCAACATTGCTCTCCATTCTCTCAATAGCCCCTCTAGAAAATCTATTGTTGCCTAATCTGCTTTTTTCTCGCTGCTTTCCAAAACGTTGGTCCTCTCTTCCCCTTTCTATATATTCTGCCTCTTCTCCTTCTTCTCTAAAGTCTCTTTTTTCTGACTTTTGTCATCCTACCTGCAGCTGCCTTTGACACTTCCCCTTTTTCTCTATTCTCTAGTCTTGCCATCTTCTTCCTGTTCTGATTTTTGTTTCCCTTCTGTATATATCGAGAGTGTTTTATTTTCTAGTTGCCTTCATTTACTATTTGCATTTCATTGTTATGATTCTGCTACTATTTACTATGTTATTGTATTTTTCCTTATTTTATTGTTAGCTATCTCCTTCTCCCCTCTCCCCCAGGACTCATCTGGAAACGAGCTATCAGCTCAGTATGCACTTCCTGGTTAAACTTTTCAATAAATAAATATATTGTTTTTATATAATTCATTTATTTTTGTAACCCCTAGATGGCGCTATCCCAGGGGCTACTACCCCTGCCTGATTTGCCACTAACAGGTTGAGGGGCCTGGATCCAATGGCGGGTGCCTCCACCCAGAGGTCAGGGTTTGCCATAGTTAAACTAACTTGGTCACAGCCCTCCTGGGACACTGCAACCCTTTCTTCCCACTAGTGGCCCACACAATATGTCAGAATAACCTTCACAGTATACACTTACCCCCAGGTCTGGTTCCGGCACTGGGACCTCCTGTGAAACGAGATACAGTGCAACAATCACAGTACAGTACTTTAACATAGACAAAACCTCAGGCAGTATAACTTTGCTGAAACAAGCAGCTCTGATTTATTTAGGGGATATAACAAGGACAGGGGAAATCAGGTTAATTAGCTTATCACTCTAATAATCTACCTATGGCTCTGTGCACAGGCCTATCCCTATCAGTTACTGTCCCTGGGTACCCAAGCCCTAGTGGCTTGTCCAAACCGGGCAGCTGGTAGGGCCCTTTCACACAGAGAAAAGGAGAATTAAACAGTCAGCAGTACAGTAATTCCATTTGGATTTAATGTGGCAATTCAACAGGGGCGACCCAGAATTAGTACTCACGACCTCCAAATAAGATAGGGTCCTTCAATGTCAGCAGGGCTCACTTGAGGTACACAAACCTCTTCACACATCCATATAAAAGAAAGCATTATACCAGGCAGGCTGCATCTGTATCCCGATCGCAATTACTGCACAATACCCAGGAGAACACACAGCAGATTCAGTTCCTGACAGACCGAGTGTAATTTTCAGCAATTCCTCCAGTCTTCTACAGGGTGAGCCTGGTTTCTACCTTCAGAGATCCTTTGATTCTTTTCACAGGACTGATTCAGTCCCAACAAGCTGCAGACCGAACTCTGGGCCTCTACACACTTTTTGACTAAAACTGCACACTGAAAAGTACAGGGCTCTTCCTTCTTCACTGCCAAAGCTCAACAGAACTCCAACCGACAAAAACGGGCACTTCCTTTGAGTTCCTCCCAGTTCTTGACTGGATTGGCTGTCACTACAATAGACTGCTGCTGTTGGTCCAAAAGGCACTGAAGTCTAAACTACATCTCCCAGAGTCACTGCCCATACAATCCTCTTGTGGCTGGCTCAGATTATGAGTCCAAGTTCTGATTCGTCCAAGGCACCATTTTAGAGCTAGCTTACCCCACACTGATTGGTCCAGTTCAGCAGTTCAAAACTAGAATGGGGAACTAGCAGACACAGTTCTGACTGCAAAGAAAGCAGGTTAGACAAACTGTAATTTCATTATTACTCTAAATAATTTCTGAAACAGTTACATCTTTCAGATAGGTTCCCTTTGCACCCTAGTGACTGCAAAATTAAGTGAATTGGCAGCAGCTCGAGTGGTACTCAGAGAAGCACACAGTCCCCATACAAACTAATTATGTCTGCGAGCAGACAGCTCTTAAAGAGACAGTACCAGAGGCTCTAAAACACTCACTGATAAATGGCTTAAATGCCAAACACCATTCAGGCTTGGAGCATTCAAGCAAGCTCCTGAAGTCTTTTGGGAACCCCCATTTGCAGGGGTTACACCCTTCCTGGCCTGGGAAAGCTTGGCGTCCCGTCAAGCAAGTACCCCATAAGTTTCAACTGCAACCATATACATTTGCATTAGGCTGCACATGTAATCATCAGTCAATATATCATTTTACCAAGAACACATTTCTGAAACATTGCAGTACGTCCTCTTTACAGTATTACATACACATTGTACCATAACTCAAGTTATTACCTCTTGTACATGAAACCTGAAGAGAGGGGCCCTTCCTATCAGTTACCTTTGGGGCTGGATGGGGCAAGGCACCATACTTAGAGGGCAACACAAGTAACTTGGAGTTAGCACTGATGCTCAGTTTGGGCAGTGAGCTCGGGGACACATACACTCCTTTATGGACAACATTGAGAGGCAAGTCCACAGGCCCCCAAGTGAATCATAACTGAGGTGCACCACAGGCTTTACAGCTCGACCAGTCTTTCTAGGGGAACTGTTATAGTCTCTGCACTCTGAGCCTCATTTTCAGCATTGTCCTCACTTGTCAGGGAGTCTCCATGGGGGTAGAGAGGCTAGAACTTGGGGCACTTTCAGCTCCAGGAGTTACAGTTTCTGAGTCCACAACATTTGGCTCGCATGGAGAGCTTTGACACTGGCAGTGGACTGTCAGGGCACTCAAAATACTCTTCTTGTTCGTGTATCACCAGTCTGCCCCAATCTATCATTTTCCTCCTGAAAGCTCAAACAGTTCAACCATGCACAATGATTCCATTTCATCTGATCTGATGCTTTGCACTTCACTTTCTGGGAGCATTGGCTCCAGGGATGAAGCTGGGGCTTAGACAGTCCAGAAGGCCCAGCTTTGTCTCCAGTATTGACTAGGGATTGCCCGAAACAATTGACTCAGTTCGTAGAAGGATAGTATTCAAAGTCACTCTCACTTTCTTCCGATATGGACTGACAGTCATGCTCAACTGGGACTTGTGGAGGGGAACACTTTAACTTTGCTTCTGTAGGTGCAGACTTTCTTGATCTTTTCTTAGCAGCAGCTCTAGTCACTGGTCCAGAGGGGGCATCTTCTAGGGGCTCAGACTCAATTAAGATTTGTCCAATGGGCAGTAAATGATTTCTATGTATTGTTTTTACATCTTTTGAATTATTCTCAGGCCTTACTTTGTACACTGGCAGATCATCTAGTTTGCCCACTACAATGTGAGGGAGATGGTGCCATCGGTCAGCAATCTTGTGCTTGCCATGCAGTCCCAGATTTCTTAGCAATACCCGATCTCCCTCCTGGAGTTCCTGTGCTTTCACCTTTTTATCATGCCTTTCTTTGTTGGCCAGATTTCTTTTGGCAGCCATGGTTTGAGCCAGTTGGTACGCATGAGTTAGCTGGGCCTTTAACTTTGCACATACTGTAAATAGTTGTCAGCTTGAACCCATCAGAGAGACCCCAAACACACATCTACTGGTAGTCGAGCTTCTCTTCCAAACATCAGGCGGTAGGGGAGAATCCAGTGGCATCACTTTGGTGCAGTTATAAGCATGTACCAGGGTGCTAATTTGTTGGCTCCATCTAGGCTTGTCCTTTGGGTGCAGGGTGCCTAGCATATCTAGCAAAGTGCGGTTGAACGTCAGGCTGTGGGTCCCCTGGGGGTGGTAAGGAGTGGTTCTGGACTTTCGTGCCCCACAGAGAAAGCATCTCTTTGATCAGGCGACTCTCAAGTCTCTCCCTTGATCAGAATGGATTCTTTGTGGAGCCCCATAGTGAACAAAAAGTTTTCTACAAGTACTTTGGCCACAGTGGATGCTTTCTGGTCTTTCGTGGGAAAGCTTGGGCATATCTCGTGAAATGGTCAGTGACCACCAGCACATTACTGATATTTCTTTGATCTGACTCCAAACTCAGAAAATCAATACAGACCAGCTCCATGGGTGCACTGGTGGTGATGTTAACAAGGGGCAGCCCTCTGGGGCAAAGCTTTCCTCTGTAAGCAGCGACACAAGTTCGATGTGTTGCTCCACATCAGCCCCATCTTAGGCCAATAGAATCTGGATCTCACCAAGTCAAGTGTTCTGTCTATACCAAGGTGCCCCATGTGGTTGTGCAGGACCTCAGTACTGAGTCTCGAAGGCAGTGGGCAGCACTAGTTGTTGTTGTCTACTTGTCCCCTCTGTCTACTGTTTCTCTGTATAACAGTTTATTGATCAGTTTCAGCTTAGGACCTTCTTTGTATAACAGTGCAGTTCTCAAATCAGTGGAGCGTAATTTGGACACATCTTTTCCTGCATAGAGGGCTTTAAAGCTGCTTTGATCATGGGATCTGGGATTGAGCCCGCGAATACTGTCATTGTCCAGCTGAGGCAGTGCACCAATGTCTATTGCAGAAAAGTGGCAAAGCAGCAGGTATGCAATTCCTCAGAGGGTCCCAAGCAATCCACCATGCAGTCCACTGTGTCCGTGGACATTTGTTCCTCCCTGTCAAACTTCGCAGAGTGCCCGAATGTCAGGTTCTGCTAATCGGACCCAATCATTCTGGGAACAGGCCTCGGAGAGAGCATCAGCATCTATGTGGTTCAGACCTGCTCGGTATTCGAGAGCATAGTCATATGTAGATAATGCAGAAAGCCACCTATGGCCAGTGGCATCCAACTTAGCTGAGGTCTGCACATAGGTCAAAGGATTATTGTCAGTTTTACTAGTATTTTAGCCCATACAAGTACTCATGGAATTGGTCAACAATAGCCCACTTCAAAGCTAGGAACTCTAACTTATGTACAGGATAGTTATTTTCGGATGGGGTCAGGCTTCTACTGGCAAAGGCCACTGGTCTCAGGCCATTCTCGTGCTCTTGGTACAACACAGCCCCAACCCTTGCAAGCTAGCATCAGTGTGCAGGACGTAAGGTTTTCTTGGATCGGCATAGGCCAGCACTGGAGCATGGGTAAGTTGATATATGATCTCATGAAAAGCAGTCTCACAATCAGGAGTCCAGCGGGCCCCAAATACTTCACTCGGATGAAAATACACTCTTTCAGTCTTGAGGGACGCTGACTTTTGGTATTTTTTGTGGGTTGGGGGATACCCTTGAGTAAGGTTAAGTAAAGGGCGGATCACTCTTGAATAGTCCTTGATGAAACGCCTATAATAACCACAGAATCCCAGGAATCTTTGCAGTTCTTTTAGATTTTTGGGCTGTGGCCAGGTGGTCAAGGCCTCAACTTTACTTGGTCGAGTCTCTATTCCCTCGGTGGATACTATGTGTCCCACATACTTTACTGATGTTTGAAAGAATTGACACTTATCAATGGACAGTTTAAGGCCAAAGTCCTCCAGTCGGTCCAATACCTTAAATAATCTGCTCTCATGTTCCTCCAGTGAGCTGCCAAACACAATAACATCATCTAGGTATACCAGGCACTCTAGTAAGTTCATGTCCCCACTGCACGCTCCATCAATCGTTGAAAAGTGGCTGGGGCACCTGAAATCCCTTGAGGCATCCTCATGAATTCATAGAAGCCAAGCGGACAGATAAAGGCTGCTTCCCACGGTCCTCTGGGGCCATCGATCTGGTAGTACCCATCATGAGATCCAGCACAGAGAACCACTTGCTCCCGTTTAGGCAGTCCAAAGCATCCTGAATGCGGGGCATTGTGTACTGATCAGGGATAGTCCGCCGGTTTAAGGTGCGATAATCCACACACATCCTTACTGTTCAATTCTTTTTCCTCACTACCACAATGGGGGAAGCATAAGGGCTTCTGGATTCTTGTATTACACCAGCAGCTAACATCTCTTGCAGATGCCGTCTCACATCATCTATGTCAGCAGGTGCCAGGCGTCGAGACCTCTCACGAAATGGTCTTTCGTCATGCAGCCGGATATTGTGCTCAGCTCCTTGCACGCATCCTACATCCCATTCCTTTAAAGAAAACACCTGGTCTCTCTGGGCAAGCTTCTCACTGATCCTCACTTTCCATTCAGCTGGCAATGGGGAGTCGCCGAAATCAAACAAGTCAGGCGTTACTCTGTCATTCTTCCTTGAACTCTTGCTGCTGGGTAGCACTGCAGTGTCTGCACAATGCACATTAGCCAGGATGCAACCTCTGTTTACTCGAATGTCTCTTTCAGACACATTATGAACTTGGACCATTACCCTTCTGGCATAAGCATGGGCTCTAGCGGCAAAATACTAGGCTTGACCAGCAGTCCCTCTGGCAATTTTCCATCGCCTGGTGCATCCAACATTAATATTTTATTCTTAACATCCTTTCTGATACGGACCTCTCCTGTAAGGTACACTGGGCATTTGGCGCCAGGATCAGAGACTCAGGATCCTTCTTCCATACAATTCCGACCGGTTCCTCTGGTTCTGTTTTTCAGCATCTCTCTGTGCCTCATAGGCCTCCTTAATTAAAGCCGAACTCTTAAAGCTCTACTAGTCTTTGACCCTGTTTTCATAACACAACTGTGCCAGCCTTCCGAACATATGAGCATTTGTTCCAATCAACAAAGGGACACCATCATACAGTCCAGTGGGGGGACACACTAAGGCTAGGGTCTCTACTTGTTCGGCCACTCCAGCCACGGAGGTGGGGAAAGACAGCCAAATTCGGATATACCCGGAATAGGGGTAGGCCTTCTCACTTAACCCCCATACATGCAGTCCTTCTAATGGTTGTAAGGGTACTTCTGACAAATGCTTCTGATACCAATCCTGGAACATAATTGTCACTTGGGAGCCACTGTCTAATACAGCTCTTGTAGACACTCCATTCACCTTTACAGTGGTCTCCATGGAGGGACCCACTATTCTGGACCAGTCTGGAGAGGCGGTAGTGGGGGCCTGGGCAACTGACCTTGCCACAAAAGGACGTGAATTAGCATTTTTGGTGCCCTCACTGGGATCATGTCGTGCACCTCTTAACCACTGATTTCTTCTCCGAAGCTCTCCTTGTAGCCTATATGCAACTTTGTCAGTGTCTTTGGGGACTGGCATTCCCTTTTCATGTGCCCATCTTTCCCACAATTATAGCAAAACATACTTTCTGGAGTTTGAGCTGGCCGAGGCGCCACACTGGGAGCCAGGGCGGGGGTATTACTAACTGGAAACCTGGGTGCCATCTCTGTCTGCGGCGTGATAAGCATTTGGAGACATCTCGTCAGTTTCTCCACTTCCATGGTCAAGGAATTGAGTTTGGAGCTGTTATCAGCAGGAGATACATGGTGGTATCCCCACCCCTATAGCAGATGCAGTCGGATATAGGTCAGGCCCGTACTTGCAGGCGTGGCCTTCATAAAGGACTGTTTTGAATTCCGGATCTCTCTCAACAGTTCGCCCCATTGTGGCATATCTTTTCCTTGTCAGAGCACTCATTGACTGTCAACCTCTGCCCCTGAACTTCACTTGATGGGTCACCTCAGTCACTCGGGTCGTAGCCACAGCTGTTGGTGCAGGTACCTCCGAGGTCGCCTTTTCTCAACTCCTCGAATTTCTCTCATTAACTCATCATAGGAGGGTGGGATTCCAGTCGATTTGCTAGGTAGCGAACTGAAGCAACAGCAGTTCTGAGAAGGGGGCAGACTTAAGGATTCTGTCCAGTCTGGTTCGGTCCAGTTCAATCGCTGGCAAACTACCCTTTCTGAGGCATTCTTGCAACAATTTTTCCAGCGAGAGACATACACAGACAACAACTCCCTTGGTACTGTTGTGCATTTCTTACTCTCCACCATAGGTCTTCATCAGAATCTGGGCTCCCATACACATTCTCCAAGGCCTCAAGATAGGCCTGTGCAGTCGCTTCAGGGTTACTGGCCCGTTTAGCACGGATGGTAGCCAGGGCAGGACCTCGGAGGCTCTCACTAACCCTCTTCGCTTCCCTTCCGAGCATTGCCATTCTAGCACTTGGGGCAACATAGTCTATCCAGGTCTCCCAGTCATCCTCCCCTTGGGGGTGGGAGGGTGCCAGAGAAGATCCTCAACCTTCGTAAGAGTCGTGACTAATGGCAGGTGCAGAAATAGGAGTCTGCATTGGTTCAGCCACCATTACGGGCACTGGAGCAGGAGAGGGTGTTGGGGAGGAACTCCAGGTGGCAAGAATAGTTTCTTCAAGTCCTCCACAGTTTTCCCTCTCCCAGCAACCATTCAGCAAATTTCTCCTCAAAGGTTTCAGATAGTGGTGGGGCTGATTCCCCGGTCTTTACTGTCCTTAGTTATCACTCTCAAGCAGTGAGGGCTCCCTCTGGGTAATGGTCTGTGGCACTTTGGAGCTATCTATGGGATCCTTAAACTCTACTAGGGCCAGGAAAGTGTGGGTGAGCAGATTAGCATGCCGACCCACCACCACAGGGTTTTGTAAACCTTCCACCTTGGAAAGTACTCCCTGCACAGTGTCCATATTGATACCCAGGGGATGTCCAGGATAAGCATAGCATTTTGGGGTCGATCTCCTCCCAGTACACCACTCCACCAGCCGTGCACAGCCACTTCTGTCGGGTACCCATTTTTTCTTAACAGTGGTTCAGAATATGGCCACTAGAGGACACACAATCCCAGCGGTGAGCCTCCAAGATGTAACCCCTAGATGGCGCTATCCCAGGGGCTACTACCCCTGCCTGATTTGCCACTAACAGGTTGAGGGGCCTGGATCCAATGGCGGGTGCCTCCACCCAGAGGTCAGGGTTTGCAATAGTTAAACTAACTTGGTCACAGCCCTCTGGGACACTGCAACCCCCCTTTCTTCCCACTAGTGGCCCACACAATATGTCAGAATAACCTTCACAGTATACACTTACCCCCAGGTCTGGTTCCGGCACTGGGACCTCCTGTGAAACGAGATACAGTGCAACAATCACAGTACAGTACTTTAACATAGACAAATACCTCAGGCAGTATAACTTTGCTGAAACAAGCAGCTCTGATTTATTTAGGGGGATATAACAAGGACAGGGGGAAATCAGGTTAATTAGCTTATCACTCTAATAATCTACCTATGGCTCTGTGCACAGGCCTATCCTATCAGTTACTGTCCCTGGTACCCAAGCCCTAGTGGCTTGTCCAAACCGTGGCAGCTGGTAGGGGCCCTTTCACACAGAGAAAAGGAGAATTAAACAGTCAGCAGTACAGTAATTCCATTTGGATTTAATTGGCAATTCAACAGGGAGCGACCCAGAATTAGTACTCACGACCTCCAAATAAGATAAGGGTCCTTCAATGTCAGCAGGGCTCACTTGAGGTACACACAAACCTCTTCACACATCCATATAAAGAAAGCACTATACCAGGCAGGCTGCATCTGTATCCCGATCGCAATTACTGCACAATACCCAGGAGAACACACAGCAGATTCAGTTCCTGACAGACCGAGTGTAATTTTCAGCAATTCCTCCAGTCTTCTACAGGGTGAGCCTGGTTTCTACTCTTCAGAGATCCTTTGATTCTTTTCACAGGACGGATTCAGTCCAACAAGCTGCAGACCGAACTCTGGGCCTTACACACGCTTTTTGACTAAAACTGCACACTGAAAAAGTACAGGGCCTTCCTTCTTCACTGCCAAAGCTCAACAGAACTCCAACCGACAAAACTGGCACTTCTTTGAGTTCCTCCCAGTTCTTGACTGGATTGGCTGTCACTCACAATAGACTGCTGCTGTTGGTCCAAAAGGCACTGAAGTCTAAACTACATCTCCCAGAGTCACTGCCCATACAATCCTCTTGTGGCTGGCTCAGATTATGAGTCCAAGTTCTGATTCGTCCAAGGCACCATTTTAGAGCTAGCTTACCCCACACTGATTGGTCCAGTTCAGCAGTTCAAAACTAGAATGGGGAACTAGCAGACACAGTTCTGACTGCAAAGAAAGCAGGTTAGACAAACTGTAATTTCATTATTACTCTAAATAATTTCTGGTAAACAGTTACATCTTTCAGATAGGTTCCCTTTGCACTCCTAGTGACTGCAAAATTAAGTGAATTGGCAGCAGCTCGAGTGGTACTCAGAGAAGCACACAGTCCCCCCATACAAACTAATTATGTCTGCAAGCAGACAGCTCTTAAAGAGACAGTACCAGAGGCTCTAAAAACACTCACTGATAAATGGCTTAAATGCCAAACACCATTCAGGCTTGGAGCATTCAAGCAAGCTCCTGGAAGTCTTTTGGGAACCCCCATTTGCAGGGGGGTTACATTTTGATAAAAAAATGATAATGAATGATCCAGGATAAGTTGAGGTTTCGTGACTAAGTCACTCACGGCACTGCACAATCAAGTAGCAGCCGTCTTTTGTCTCGTCAGGCCTGGTGAGCAAGGAGGGCTGCAGCTTGATGGCGTGGAGCTGAGAGTGGCCTACAGTAGTAATAAGCACCAAAAAGTAAGCCCGTATTTTATGGCTTTAGGGGTGCGTGGTCCACATAATAACACTAACTAACAAGCTCTACACCAAGGGAATTAGGAGCTGACCTGACCTTAGCGGAAGGTTTAAACATTAAAGGAAAGACCGAAAAAAATAGAGAAAAAAAATTTACAAGGAGCGTGTGATGGAAAAGAAAGAAAGATGATAATGAGGGAATGTTGTTCCCTGATGAACTGTCTTTAGTTAGGAAACGCTGGTCTATCTACAGGCCATAAATTATCATGTTTTTATCAGATTAAATGAACTATAAAAATACATTGCACATTGGGGGGGGTCTTTACCCATATGGAGAAAACCCCTCCAGGTTTATTTTTTCACTATGGGGACCAGCAGGGCCACACTGAGTTTCCTTTGTTGTTCTCAGTCAGGCCGTCCCATGTCCAAACTAGAGCTTTTACAACATTGTAACTTTGCTGAAATGGTTTAAAAGGTTTGCATCCAGATTTTGGCACGATAAAAAACATGCTTTATTTATTATTTTATTTCTCGGATTACAATACCTTTGAGCCAGGGGCTCTTTTACAAAAACATTCTACATCAGAAAATAGACAAAACAGTTTACATATCAATTAGATGAAAAAAAGTTTGATAACCATGATTAATACATTGACATATACAAAATAGATAAGGTAGATATTTACAAAATAATAGGCAGTCATAAAGCAGCCAGGAGTAGGCTTTGTTAAGAATTGTGGGGGGGGGGGGGAGGTAGGAGTGGGTTGGGTGGTTATGTCAGTGGGGGGACAAAAGGAAGGGGATGAGTATGACGGGTGGGCTAAGGGTCTGTGATGAGGGCAGCCACTGCCTCTACTGGAGGAATAGGTGGAGGTGAAAAAAGAAGGGGGATATGCAACAGTCTGTGTTCTAAAACCGAGTTTAAACCCTGCTCAGAGGTAGGCTTAAGCACAGTTTTTTACCAACACAGCTACCTTAAACCGTGTTTACAGCAGTATGGATGCAATCCATACTGTGACATGGATTAAGTCAACCACTGCAACCTGGAAATAGTTTTTTGGGCAGTTTTGCTGTGGAGAAAAAAAAACATACATGTCTAAGCTCACAAAGAGCTTCCTGTTCAACTGGTGACTTTATTTCCATTAATGTGCAGCAACACCTGAATGCAAGTATCCTGGCATGCATTGCAGTACCCGCAATGCTTTGGGCTGATACCACAGTCATGCCTGGGAACTCGCTCAGGCTAGCACAGTATCAGAGCACAATCTTGATGCTCCAACACCTGTGTTTCAGCGTAGAAAATAAACGTTTTTAAAACTTTTTTTTTTTACTTTATGTTTATTTAGTTTCTTCATAAACATACAAGTAATAAACTTGATTTCAAGTACAGGATGTATGTTGAATAAAAATATTACATTAGGTAATCTGAATCCCTTCACTCAATGTTACAGCAGGTTGGGGAATTAAGAGATCATGTGATGTCCAAATATACACAAAAGTGACCTTGCAGTCGGACTATGGACAACCATCCTATAATCAGTAATGTCCACTGTATGAATCCCTTCGATAAGATGGGCCTCTGTCTTCAAACTAGCCCTCGGATCCATGAAATAAGTCAAATTATTGCAGAGAACAGTTCCTTTCAATAGCCCTGGATGGTGAAACAAGCGGTCCCCTCCTCTTTCATGTATTAAGTCAGCATATTTTACCTGTATGGTATAATATGTAATAGCATTAAATTCCTACTGTGTAGCAAAAATGGATTCAGTAAATATAAAAAAAACACACTGCAATCTAGTGCTGGAGCATTAGCACCACTTTGCGGCACCACGTACTCCGTAGGGCTAATGAAGGGGATAAACCATCAATGCACACTAGTACTGAGTTCTTACAGTAAACCAGCGCGCCCATTTACCTGCTCCTTAATATTATTAAAAAGGGGATATCCCCCCCCCAACGACAGGGAATTAACTGACCATCTGCTGCTGGACATGCCAAACCCTCTAGCGACACATTACCTGGCTCTGCTGTGAGGGGAAGAACATATCTCCCTCTGCACCTCAAGCCACGTGGTCAGTGCCATCGTTTCATCATGCTAAGGCGTATGGTCAAAACGTAAGCAGGCTGAGTGGACAAACATTAAATTGACCTTTTAACAGTTAAGAGATCAGGTGTAATAAAAGTAAACAGCCACTGCTGCTTAAAGATAACTTGTAAAAAGTTAGTACTTCATAACATTTAAGAGAAATACAGTTCGAACTAGCTATAGTCTTTTATAGAATAACTGGTCTGGGTTCCTGTACTCAGGTCTCATTGTCTGCTCCAGGGTCCTCTGCAGCCGTGTTTGGGCAAAGTCTCTTCAGATTGCTTCCAACTTGCATCCGGCATCAGAGGGATCATTAAACAAGAAGACTTTGCCTATGTACCTAACTTTTAGGCGAGCAGGGAGCTGAAGTGCATGTGAGAGTCCGAGGTCCCTCAACCTGGCCTGCACCACATCAAAGCCATGTCGCCATAGGCAAGTAGCATAACTGGAGTCCAGGAAACAGTGGACTGGTGTGCCATCCGTCAGTGTAGGAGACCCCAAGGCTTTTGCATTTTGTAGGAGCATATCCCTCACACGAACTCCTGAAGCAATAGCGAGAAAACTTGTGGGTAAGTCAAGATTGTTTGGGTTTCGGCGGGGGGTGATACATTACACTCTGAGAGTGAGGTGGTCAGTCTCCATTTGGAAGGGATCAGTCATTAATTTTTAAATAAATGCCAGAGAATCTGTCCCTTTATGGCCTTCTGGTATTCTAAGGAAGCATAAATTAGAAGTCCTAACCCCATTTTCCAGGTGTTCTAATGTGGCTCACAAGACTTTGTTTTCACAGAGGACTCCATCCACTGCTGCATTGTATTTATGAAAATCATCCCTCACAGTCTTTTATTCTGTTTCCAAAAATGTAGCTTTTGTTTCTGCTGTAGTTAAATGGGAACTAAATTAATCAAGTTTCTTGTCTGGTTGTCACATAGCCTCGAGGACCTCATGAACTGTGGCCTCCAGATCCCTGCTGCAGTCCCTTCTCAACTGCCTGCCCTTCGTGCCACTTGCAGATGGTGCAGATCCCCTTCCGTTACCAGTCTCCTTCTGTAACTCATTTTTTGGACATACCATGGCTGCAGCTGCACCAAAATTCACCTGTATTGTCTCGCCAGTCATCTTTATCGACCCAGTGACTTCTGAATGCTCACGGTAGTGATTTTAGTGAGTTTTGACGCTTTTAGAATCTAGTTCATCAGGAGCTGCTTGAGAAGTGTCTGCCCTTGTTGTCTGGTAGCCACTCCCTTCCTTTAAAAATATTTTTAAATACTCTGCATAGTGTGGACAGGGCCTAAAACACATACAAGACATAGGCTGATGCTGGATCAGCTGTTGGAACACTAGCTATCTTAAGCTCACATTCACCATAGAAAAATAGAAACATAGAATTTGTTGCCAGATAAGGATTGCTTGGCCCACCTAATCTGACACTGTTTTCCCTGCCTATACTGCCCATGCAGACCCTACCTGTTCTCCGGCCATCTCCTCCCCCCCCACCCGCTTTGATACTAGGTTTCCTTTATACCTATCCCATGCATGCTTGAAGCCCATCAATGTTTTTGCCCCCACCACTCCCACTGGAAGATTGTTCCAGGCATCCACCACTATCTTAGTGAAGAAATACTTCCTCACATTCTTCCTAAACTTCCCCTCTCCAGCCTCATTGCATGCCCCTTAGTTCTTGTACACCTTTTTTTCTGAAATATGCTCCCTTTCTGTGCCTTATTCACCCCCGTGAGGTAGTTAAAGGTCTCTATCATGTCCCCCCTCTCCCTCAACTCTTCCAGGATGTACTTGTTTAGATCCCTCAGTCCCTCCTCATAGGACATTTGGTGCAGCTCCTGCACCATTTTTGTTGCCCTTCTTTGGATGGCCTCTACTCTGTCTGTGTCCTTTCTGAGGTGTGGACTCCAGAATTGGACACAGTACTCCAGGTGTGGTCTCACCAGTGATGGATACAGTGGCAACACCACCTCCCTCCTTCTGTTGGTGATACCCGTCCCTGTTCATCTCTGCATCCCATTGGCTTTCCCTACTGCTTTGTTGCATTGCCTTGCTACCTTAAGGTCATCCGTTATAATTACCCCTAGGTCCTTTTGCTGTTTAGTGACCATCATTACCTCCCCTATTCTGTACTCTGCCTCTGGGTTTCTGCACCCAAGGTGCATGATTTTGAACTTTGTTGCATTGGAATCTAGCTGCCATACCCTTGACCATGCCTCAAGCTTTTTCAGGTCTCTATTCATTGTCTCCATCCCCTTTGGAGTGTCCACCTGTTGCAGATCGTAGTGTCATCTGCAAAGAGAGACACACTTTCCCTTCCAGTGCTTCTGCAGTGTCACTTACAAAGACATGGAAGAGAACTAAATCCAGTACTGAGCTCTAAGGAACCCCACTGGTCACTTTCCCTTTCCCAATTGAGTACTGTTAACCACCACCTTTTGGTATCTGTCCATCAGCCAGTTACGTACCCAGTGTACCACCTTAATTCCTACCCCCATGCTGATCAGTTTTTTTTTTATGTGCCTCCTATGTGGCACAGTGTTGAAGGCCTTGCTGAAGTGTAAGTAAGCCACGTCCACTGCTCCCCCAATTTTTTCTTTAGTCAGTGTACAGGTTTAAGAAAAATAGACCCACTCACCAAAAACTGAGTATCTTTAAAACATTTTACTTTTGTAGTCATTCAAAAAACAAGTTATCAGATGAGTACTGCTATTATCATGCCAACATTTTGAGGACTAAGCTTCTTCCTCAGGGCAACATTAGCTATACTTAGCGTACTTCGTTCCTTGTATTAACTGCTCATCATGCAAATTCTTTTCTGCTCTTTGTTTTTAATTTTTTCTTGACCTGCATCTCACAATTCAAACAATGCCATACTCAAGAAGCTGTCCCTGGTATTCAGCCGGGCAGCATCTTCCTGGCCTGTGGTTGCCAGCCTCTTCCCTGCTGCTGCTCTTATAGAGTGGGACTACATCTGCTCTTCTCCAGTCATTTGATATCACCCCTGTATCTAGTAAGTTACTAAACAGGGCTGTCAGAGGTGCAGCCAGTACTTCCCTGAGCTCCTTCAGTATTCTTGGATTTACCCCATCTGGACCCATAGCCTTGTCCATTCTCAGATTCACAAGTCCCTTCTGGACAGTTTCTCATTTGAATGTACTTATGTGTACTTCCCTCCCTCCAGTGCTTCTGTAATCTGTATATGGCCCATCTCCTTCCCCTTCCACTGTGAAGACAGAGCGGAAGTATTTCTTCAGGATATCTGCTTTTTCCTGATCATCCTCTGCACAGTCTCTCTCTGCACCCCATAGCCTCACAGTTCCTCCCCTTGGCTTTCTTTATTCACTTTCAGTATATACCTCAATCTGTGCCTTGGCACCCTTCACCACCTTCCCTGCTTCCCTCTGTTTTTCCTGGTACTCTTCTTCCCTCTGTGTCTCCTTGTATCTCCTGAATGCTGCCTTTTTGCCCTTACCCTTACTGCCAACTCTCTTGAGAACAATATCAATCTTTTTTTCCTCCTTCTTTTGCCCACCTCTTTTGCGCAGAGGTTTGTTGCTATCAGTATTCCATGCCTTAATCTGGTTCACTATTCCTCCACCCCATCAGGGTAATCCCCCCTGCCAGAGCGTCTCTGATGCATTCACCCATTTTTAAAAAAATCTGCCCTCCTGAAGTTCAGGACCTTCATCACTGTGTGGTTTGCCTCCACTGCTGTCCTAATGTTAAACCACACTGTCTAGTGGTCACTGGTCCCCAGGTGGCATCCCACCTAGACGTCCACAACACTGTCCCTGTTCGTAAGCACCAGGTCTAGTATTGTCCCATCATCAGTGGGTTCCTTGACTAGTCACCTCAGAAACGCCCCCTGCAGGGAGTCTAGGATGACCCTGCTTCTAGCCAAGGCCATGAGGCTCCAGTCAGTATCTGGAAGACTGAAGTCCACCATTAGCAGTGCCGCCCTCTTGTCCACCATCTTGCTAATGGCTTCCCCCATTTCCTTGTCTAGATCCTTCCCCTGTGCTGGAGGTCTGTAAATCATCCCAGTGCTAATGGGGACTCAAGTCTACAGGGTGACCCACAGTACATACAGCCCTTCCTTACCCCCTTGCTTTTCTGTTCCCTTGATATCTTCCCTGACATATAACACAACTCCAACCACCATCACCACTATTCCTCCCCTCTTTATCCTTCCTGAACTGCGTGAATCCTGGTATAGCTATGTCCCAATTGTGGTTTCCTGTGCACCATGTCTTACTGTTGGCCGCTGTGTCTGGGTCTGCCTCCGCCATGATAGTCTGAGGATCTGGAAGTTTATTTCCAAGACTTTTTGCTTTTGCACACATGGCTTTCTACATCTTACTCCCACTCTGCTTGCAACACTCCCCCTTCTTTCCTTTGGCCCTGCCTTATTTACCCCTCTCATATTACTATGATTGTTACTTGCCTGTTTGTCTCCAGTTCCTCTTCTTTTGCCTTGAACCTGTTCCCTGCGGGAGTTTTTTTCCCTCAGGTTCTTCTTGCATCCAGCTTCATTTTGTGTGTGATGGGGCAGTATATGCCTCACTCTATCCTTCCGTAACCCCCCTCAGCTAGTTTAAAGGTTTGTCAAAGTAACATTTAAACTATCCACTGCAGACTGCAGCTCCTCTCCAGCTTAAACATCTGTGTATACTCCCCCCCAACCATGTATACTCTTCAGGATTCAGAACACAAATCAAAGCACCATTAACAGAATCCCTCCAGGGAGATCAGACGGTGGGTGGAGAGGGGACGTGTGCTCGGTTATTCACGCATGGAGCAGTAATTATTGGCTCTGTCAAGTGGGCTTCAGCCAGCACTAGTAGTGCAAAAACTGGCCCGAGGGGCTATCACATCGAGTGATCTCTTCTCCCAGAGTTGAAGCAGTGAGTGGGTAAAAAAGGACCATACAGGCCTTATTTTGATGAGTATCCCATGGGTGTTGTTGATTTCTGAAAACATAGGAAGGGGCATACCTGTCAAGTGTCCTGATTTTTTCAGGATTTCCTGATTTTGCCCACACTGCCCTGCAGTCCCGAGTAGTCTGTGGTTAGTCCAGAATTTACTGCATGCCATGGAGCATGCCAGTGTACTCAAACAAAAGCTGTATGTAACATGCTGGCCTAGACACATACTGGTGCCTGACGTAGTGCAACTTGTGCTAACGGTTAGTCAGGTGCTTAAAAGGAAAGGTCACGGGGTCATGGACTCGCGCTGACAAGCTAAATTTAAAAAAAAACTAAAACAAAGAAAAGCTATCAGCTGTCCTCCTGTCCATCAGCTGCCCCCAGCCAGGGCTCTGAACACTTAATGGCAGATCCACCATTAGGTCCATCTCCACAACATAAAAAGTAGGCGACCTCGAGACAACCTTCATCTCTTCATGCTTTAGCCACTGGCGACACTTCCGTAGCACCGGTGTGATTTTGCAGCCTGAGTCTGGGAGGATGATGATGTGCCAAACAGGATGACCGAGAAAGAGATTGCACCTTGACCCGACCCGAACAGATAGCAGAGAGTGCATTAGTGTCCCAGCAGCACCTCATTGTCCAGAGACCATCCTGCCAGCACCAGCTTCTCTTTTATTGTAAACTAAAAGAGCTGCTATAAATCATGATTGCTGAAGCTGGCTACAAGCAAATGACTGAGCAAAGCCCCTAGGCCTAGAATGAAGCACTTGAAGGACTGACCCTGGCAGTGACCCCTTTCACAGCTTCATGTGGCAACAACCTTTACTGAGGTTAGCTGACTGTCTGCATCTGATTATAATTTTTATTTTATTTTAATTTTTTTCAAGTAAACTCCTTCCTTTAAGTTAGTTTTTTAAAGCTGGCTGCTGCTGCTACCTGCTATATGTGCTCTTGCTCATTCTTTTTACTGTTGATTTAAACTTAGTTGTGACAGACTAAGCAGTGTATTGTGGCAGTTCCTTATTTGGCTTCTGGTTTAATAATCATATGCAATGCATGTCTTAGAGGGTATGCCCCTGTACGGCAACACCATTACAGCGAACATGTCAATGCTTACAACATTGACAGTTTGCTGTAATGGTCCACCCGAGACCCAGCACTCTGTCCCCCAGTCCTGCACTCCTCCCCGAATCAACTCTGACTCGGAGTTGATAATCCTTAAGTTCTGGGGGTACGGGGCAGAGCCCCCTGATAGAAAAACAACCGAGGTTTCTTCTGGATTTATGTCAACTGCAGCTTGCAGTCGACATAATCCATCGCTGTGATGTCGGTCGACAACATAGTTGTTGAACTATCAACACAGAGCCATCTTAGAGTCAGCTCCGTGTACTACAGATGACTCTCAGGCTGCTGTAGCTTTGCACAATGTTACCCCTTAGGACAGGTTGTGGTGTTTAAAATATGAATTAGGTTGTTGTATTATGTCATATAGATTGCAAACACAGAACCCATTTGTTTGTGCTGCTGTGGATAGTTGGTTGTATGCCTTAATTTGTACGAATTTTATTTGGTGTTGGTGGTGGACTATAAATCATCATAAACTAGCATAGCACATAGGTTCATAGGTTTGTATGATGTACAAATTCAGGAGGTCAAAAACCTATAATGAACTCAGCCACAATTTTATCTCTGATGGTGGTAAGAGAATTTCTTCTCCCTCATATACTTAGCTAGTCTTATTTTGATCATGCCAAGGTTTTCACTTTCCACTGTAACACTAGGTAATGAATTCCATATTGAAGTCACTCTTTGGGGGGGGGCAAGAGAGCTAGCTTCCAGGCAGGAATTTTCTACACTAGCTCTGCATCAAGACCTACTTTTCAACCTAAATTTATCCTATTAGAGTGCTGATTTTATAATTTGAACAATATAATCGGACTCCTTATTGCCTGAGCTTCGAAAGGATACCAAATTCAGACATGAGGCGAACCAAGAACACTCAGCAAAAAGCATTGGATCCCATGCAGCCTGATGCACCACAGCCTCCAGCAAGCCTGGGCCTAGAGTTGCCAGAAACCTCTCCCCTCTGCAATCTCCACGGAACCACCATGGCAAGCTATTGTAGAGTCGGTGAGGGCGATGGATGCGAACCTGGAGAAATCCCTCATGAAGTTGGAAACTCACGATATCGCCTTGGCCACTCTAACAAATTTGGTGGCTGACACAGATAAGTGATCCCTTAACACTCAGGCTGCAACAGCTCTCCTGGCAAAGGAGAATCAACAGCTTCGGGGTCGCTTGGAGGTGGTTGAAAATAGCCTGCGGGCAGGGAACGTCTGTATAGTGGATTTACCAGATGGAGCAGAGGGAGTGCATCTCCTTGGTTTTTTGAAGCATTGGATGGCCACAAACTTAACTTTACTGGAAGATTTTGACTGGACTAAACTGTGCCTTGCATATAGAATAAACTCCCGAGTGCGACCAACTGATACCAGTCAACCCCGGGTGATTCTACTAAAAACTGTTGGCCCAGAGGTGCGGGACATTTTAATTTCAGCAGCAAGGGTGGCTTACACTTTGGTCATCCAGGACAGGGATATAAAATTCTTCCCTGATCTGTCTTACCAAACCCGGGCCCGCCGAAAGCAATTCGATGCAATTCGTCAAAAGCTCCCTTCCCTGGGGATTGTACACTCCTTTTTGCTTCCTGCATGGCTCCGTATTACATACGGAGGAAAGAACTGGCAATTCATGGATCCGAGAGATGCTGGTCGTTGGATCAAAAAAATTGAAGCTGAGTTTAAATCGCAGCAACCTCAGAGGAATGAAGAGGAAGCTTCAGACTCTGACGAGGGCTGAGTATGGTGCTCTGGGACATGTTAAAATGTATTGAAATGCCTTATTATGTCCAGTTATGAGGACCCGAAAGTGATTAAAGTGATATTATATACTAGGACTAGCAGGACTGTAAGGTTGGGAACGGAGGAGAATTTCTATACTGTATTACTGTAATATTTTCATATGTTTGTACCCCTTTCCTCTTATTGACACTTTTTTAAATACCTAGCATCCTTAGGAGCATTATTTGTTCTATGAAGTACTCACTGTTGAAGTGCCTTTAGTATCTGTTCACATTTTTTTCTTATAAGGCTGTAAGGGGTTTGGATGGAAGTTGGTGAGGAACAAATTTATTGTTAGTTTAATTTACTTAGTAGGTTAATAGCACTACAGGTTAGTGCAGAATCATCCCTTCAAACTATATTCATGATTAGTAACCGGAGCCACTGAAGCAGCTGGCAAGTACTGGACTTTCTATTGGGACTTTAGGCTAAGATGGCCTGATTATATGTAATTCCCCTAACTCCTTCTGTACCAGAATGTGGGTATATATACTTGTTATCTCAATTATGCCTATAATGTCAAATGATATTTGAATTATCGCACGTGAGAATACTTGATTTATTGTTTTATTATGAAAACAATAAACAAAAAGTATAAAAAAAAGAAGTCACTCTTTGAGTAAACCATCTACATCTCTTTGTAGTTTTGTTCACTGTACTGTTTAGTTTCAAATTATGTGACCTGGTATTATTCGTCCCAAAATATCTTGAGTCCTACAGTTTCAAATATAGCTTTGTGTCTTGATGCCTTAAAGGCTAGGCATAGCTCTCCCCTAATGTCTCTGTACTCCATTGTGTATAGTCCCAATCATCTTAGTCTATCTTCATAGTCATGCTGTTTCGTATTATTCATAGGTGTGCAATGCTTATTATGCTGCTAAAGGTTAATGTGTTTTATCAATCTGTTTTGCTTCTGGGGCTACAACCCCCACCCCCCGGCCCATGTGGTTTTTGGATTTAACACCAGGAATATGGGTGGGTCAGAGAGTGAAACTTTGAAAACCAAATAAATTGATAAACACATCAAAATCATACCAAGTAGCGCTTGGTAGTGAAACTAGCGTAGTGTCCTGGCTACGCTACTTACGTTGGTCTGTATATACATTTGCAGTATTTAAAGAGTAGTTGACATTCACTCTTGGGGCAGCAAAGATTGTGGCACTGTGCTATACGGTAAGTAGGAAGAGGAAGGAGGCAGCTGCTAGAACTCTTCTACTGGGACTAAAGAACTAGAACTCTACTACTGGGACCTCCAATTAGGGTAAAAACAAACCAAAAAAAAACAAGAGTTGGTGTGCTTGTATGAGTTGGCGGAAGGAAACTGTTATCTGTGCTGTTAGCTAGGTGAAGAGAAGAGCTGTAAATTAGGGGGTGAGGCTTAGGCAACAGAAAGCCAGGTGTTTTTATTTAAAGCTTCCCTAGTTATCTTTTTGCAGAGAGCAGCAAGAGATAGGAGGCAGCTGCTAGAACTCTTCTACTGGGATTAAAGAACTAGAACTCTACAACTGGGACCTTCAATTAGAGTAAAAAACAAACAAACCAAAAAACAAGAGTTGGTGTGCCTGTCTGAGTTGGGGGAAGGGAACTGTTATCTGTACTGTTAGCTTGGCGAAGAGAAGGCTATAAATCAGGGGGTGTGGCTTAGGCAACAGAAAGGCAGGTGTCTGTATTTAAAACTTCCCTAGTTAGCTTTTGGCAGAGAGCGGCAAGAGGAAGGAGGCAGCTGCTAGAACTCCTCTACTGGGACTATATACCCTCCCCACCCTCCTTCAGCTAGTTCCACTTTTATAGGCACTGGATTTGACTGACAACAGGAACTTCCTGTTTGGGAGAAGGAAGGGAGTGATCACAGAGGCACAAAAGACTCACCATCCTAGAAGGAAAAGAATAGCTCTCCCTCACCCCATCGCTGCCAGAGGTCTGTCTCTACGTATGTAAGAAGGAGGAGACTACCGTGGAATACAGGAACCTCCTGTCTCAGAACAGGAACAGCAGGAGCTGTAAAGGCATGTAGGCAGTAGGAAAGTAGGGAGGAAAAAAAAAGTAAACAGAGAAAGGAAAGAGTAAACATAGAAAACAACAGTCAAGGGAGCCACAAATAAGACATGATGGGAGTGGTGCAGTGCAGTGGCTGTGGAGCGGCAATCTTCCGGGAGACATTCTGGAGGATGTGGTGTTATCCCATCTGCAGACACCTCTCTGGGCTGAGGGAGAAGGAGGAGGTTGCTTGTCTCCAGCCTGAGCTGACCAGGATTCGAGGGACCTCCTCTCCTGCCCAGGGAGCACCAGGGCCGACGCCGCTGCCTCAAAGGTTGCCAAGAAAGAGGAGTGGTTGGACCACGGTGGGCTCAGGGAGGGTGAGGTTGGAGGAACAGAGGCACATCACTCCAGTTATACCTCTCCGCAATTCATACGCCATTCTGGCAGAGTGTGGTTCCTCTATGGAGGTACCCGCAGTGGAGACCAAGGAGAATGCTGGGAACCTCCACAAAGGAGACCCACAGGAGGTTGGCACGGGACCCCACAGGGGATGGAAACAACTCCTGGTGGGGGACTCAACTGTTAGGGGGAGTAGAACTGGGGGAGGGAGGGGAGAGGGAGGTAAGGTGCCTGCCTGGTGCCGTGGCTTGGAGGGACAAGGAGCTAATCCTCAGGATTGTGGGAGCAGCTGCACAAGGGGGGGAAGGAACTAGACATCATTGTCCACCTAGAGACAAATGACCAGGCTGGGAATGGGATCTGAGCAGTGCAGGAGGAGTTTGTGGAGTTGGGGAGGGGGTCTTAGACAAGTAGCACGCACTGTAACCTTCTCGGAGATGCTGCCAGTCAATGGCATGGGTGAGGCTAGGGTGCTCTGCACCATGGGATTCAATTAATGGTTGAAAAACTGGTGTGGAGCTCAGGGTTTTGGCTTCATTGGGGACTGGGGGTCCACCTGGAGGGATACAGGCCTATACTGGCACGATGGTCTGCATCTGTCCAGGAGGGGAACCAGGATCCTAGGTGATAGGTTTAAATGCTTCATTGGCAAGCATTTAAACTAGCCAAGGGGGAAAGCACTGAAAAGGAGCAGGGAAATCCCAACCCCCCCTATAAAAAAACAGGGTAGTTAGTGAGGTAAATACCAAGATAGAGAAGTCGATAGAGAGAAGGGCAAGAGTAAATGGAGAAATAGGCAAAGGCAGTAAGGACAGGGATGAGGCTAAAGTGGGTAAGGCCATCAAAAAAAGGAGGGCAATGAGTACCAATCCCCGTAGTCTGGGTAACAAGCTCCCTGAACTAGTGGCCTTGATGGAAGAGGGACGCCTGGATATTGTAGCAGTCACAGAAGCATGGTACACAGAGAACCATGACTGGGATGTCAACATACCAGGCTACACAGTCTGTAGGAGGGACAGGGAGGGTAGAAGAGGAGGAGGAGTAGCTCTCTGTGAAAGGGAAGGGATCAAAGCAACAGAACTAAAAGGTAAACAGGGAGGAGAGGAGGCAATGTGGGTCACCCTGGAGACAGGAAATGGCACCACAATCCACACAGGTGTTGTATATAGACCCCCGTCTCAGAGGGAGGAAATGGACAAGGAAATGACAGAAGGCATCCTTAGGATGGCAGAAAAAGGGGAGACATTGTTGATGGGGGACCTGAATATGCCAGATGTTAACTGGAGCACCTTTGCTGTAGCCACATCCAAGAGCAGGGTAATTCTCGATGCCCTACAGGGGGCATACCTCAGACAGCTAGTGTTGGACCCCACTCGGGAGGGAACAATCTTAGACCTGGTACTCTCAAACAGGGACAGAGAGAGGATCTCAAATTTAGAAGTGGGTAGCCATCTGAGAACAAGTGACCATCAAACAGTGTGGTTCACTATAAACACAGCTGTAGAGTCAAGCCATACAAAAGTGAGGGTACTGGACTTAAGGAGGGCTGACTTTGTCAAAATGGGAGAGTGTCTCAGAAAAGCAGTAGTGAATAGACAAGGAGGGGTGGAGGAACAATGGGGAAACATCAAAACTGCCATCACAGAGGCAACAAACCTTTGTGTGACGCAAATAAATCAAAATGAAGGAAAAAACACTATGGTTCTCAAAAGAGGTGGCAGGGAAAATTAGGGAGAAAAAGATAGCTTTCAGGAAGTATAAGGAAACACAGAAGGAGCAGGATAGAGAACTGTACCAGTTAAAGCAGAAGGAAGCAGGGAAGGCAGTCAGAATAGCAAAAGCCCAAACAGAGGAAAAGATAGCCAACTCTGTGAAGAAGGGGGATAAAACCTTTTATAGGTACATTAGGGAGCAAAGAAAGACCAAGGGAGGGATAGTGAGGCTTAATAAAGGGGAGAGTGGGTGAGCAGAGGGTGACAGTTAAAAAGCAGGGATACTGAACGGATACTTCAGCTCAGTATTCACAAAATAAGAGGAGGGGGAGGTACCTAATCCAATCAGATAGAAGCACTCTGGACAGGGGGTCGATACCAGTCCATTCAAAGAAGAAAGTGTTCTGAAAGAACTCATAAAACTGAAGGTGGACAAAGCAAAGGGCCCTGATGGGATTCACCGTCTAAAAGAACTAAGGGGAGAACTAGTGACACAACTGACAACCCTTTTTTTTTTGGTCCTCGGCTGGGGGTGTTGTGCCTTTGGTCCCCCCCCTTCCCCCCTTCTAGTCAGCCTTCACAGCCACTGCCCCAGTCGTGACCAGAGCTACACCTCCCCGCCACAGCCCTTCCCAGACCATATCGCAGCGGGTACTTACCCCACCACTGTGGAGACCTAGAGGGCGGGCCCAGGAGGGAGCTGACTTGGGTGCGACTGTGGCGGCGCCATCATGCTGATGAGGATTTTTTTCTTCTTGTAGGTAGCCCCCCCAGTGCTGGCATGCAGTGTGGTCAGTGATGCTGCAATGCACGCTTCCATGCATTGCTCATCAGACGCCACCAGCGCCATTCCTTGTTGTTGGTCCCAAAGCTTGTACAGCCCTCAGCCGCTGCTAGGAGCTGGCACCTCAGCGGTTGTACCCCCCCACCCCAGAGGAAGATAGCTGTCCCTGGGACACTCGATCCTCCTCCCAGCTGACCACTGGCAATCCGTGCTCGTTCCCAACCCTGGGTCACCAGCGTAGCGCGAGATGTGGCATCCAGCGCCTCAATCCTCAGTGCCACCGGGCCAGCACTGACTACCCTTTTTAACAAATCATGGGAGGATGGTGTGGTACCTAAGGGCTGGAGGAGGGCAGATGTGATTCCTTGTCACAAAAGTGGGAGCAAAGCAGAAGCAGGAAACTACAGACTTGTTAGTTTGACCTCAGTGGTAGGGAAAATGATGCAATCACTTCTGAAAGAAAGAATAGTTGAATACCTAGAGGCGTGCAGGGCACAGGACCCAAGGCAGCATGGATTCACAATGGGAAGGTCATGTCAGACGACTCTAATAGATTTCTTTGACTGGGTGGTCAAAGTAGTAGACCAGGGAGGGGCCATGGACATGGTCTACCTGGATTTTAGGAAAGCATTTGGCAGAGTCCCACACAAAAGATTAATAAACAAATTAGCCAGCCAGGGAGTGGGTCCCAGGGTGGTAGCCTTGATAAAAAATTGGCTGGACAACAGGACACAGAGGGTAATAGTAAATGGAGTACACTCTGTAGAAAGGCGGTGTTACTAGCGGGGTGCCACAGGGTTCAGTACTGGGTTCGGTCTTTTTTAATATCTTTATAAGTGACATTGTGAAAGGCTGGAAGGAAAAGTATGCCTCTTTGCAGACGACACAAAGATGTGCAACACGGTTGATACACAAGGTGGAGTGGAAAAGATGAGAAGGGACTTGGCAAGGTTAGAGGAATGGTCAAAGTGTGGCAATTTAGATTCAGTGCAAAGAAGTGCAAAGTAATGCACCTGGGAAACAAAAACCAAGGGAAAGAGTACACGATAGGGGGAGGTACTAATAACAACAAAAATGGAAAGGGACCTGGGGGTAGTCATATCAGATGACCTAAGGGTAAGCAAGCAATGTACAAAGGCAGTATGGAAGGCTGAGGGGATACTGGGACATATAGGAAGAGGCATCACCAGTAGAAAACAGGAAGCTATTATCCCTCTGTACAGACAGTTGGTTAGACCTCATCTGGAGCACTGTGTGCAGTTCTGGAGACCCCATGTCCGCAAGGACATAGGATGGAGTCAGTCCATAGGAGGGCAACTAAAATGGTGCAGGGTCTGCACCAGAAGCCATATGAAGAGAGACTAAAGGAGCTTAATATATATATATATATATATATATATACCCTTGAGAAAAGGAATGAGGGGGATAGTATCTTTCAGAAAAGAGATGTGCAAGAGCAAGGGGCACAATTTGAAGATGGGGGCAGCTCAAGGGCAACATAAGGAAGTATTTTTTCATGAAGAGGGTGGTGGATGCATGGAACTGCCTTCCTGAGGAGGTCAGGGGGTCAAAAACAGTGGGGGAATTCCAGAATGCATGGGATAGACATAAGGCAATTCTGGTGGGGGGTAGGAAGAAGTAGGCTGTTAGGTTAACTAGGATCTGCAGCTTATCCAATCGGTAGAGAAATGGGCAGACTGGGTGAGCCAAGCGGTCCTCATCTGCCATCAAAGTCTATGTTTCTAAATAAAAAATTGTGTCCCCAATTTTGAACATTTTTCCCTGATTTTAATGGGCAGTGTCCCTCATTTTGGGTCCTGGCAGTTTGAGAGGTATGCAACATGTGGGACTTTGCTCCTTGAAATATGGGTTCCAGGTGGATCTGTGGTAATACCTGGAAAATGGCAGTGTGACCGCAGGGTTAGAGTATGGAGCTGTGAAACATGAGGTCTCCAGTTTGAATCCCACTGCAGCCACTGGCTCACTCTGTGACCTTGAGCAAGCCTCTCGACCTCCCTGTGCTTCAGTCCTTCCTACCTGTAAAACTGGAGAGAAATAAGCAGGGCTACATTGTAAAGAGGTGTTGTGTCTCAGCTGGGCTTCACTGAAAAGAGATGTCTCATTTGGGGTATTCTGGGTCAATAAATTACAGGATTAAGCCAATAATAAAAAATAAGAATTGGCATGTGGGGGGGGCTACTTTTTTCTAGTTACTTACTACAAAAGAAGCTACCTGTTATTAATTTTAAAAAGTTGCCATTTGTTTTGTTTTTTAAATTGTTTTTCAATTCACCAGTTTTATAAGTGCAATAAGATACCCCAGGTTGTTGGTTGTCTGGTCATTGGCTGGTCTTGTCGCTTCCAGGTACTAATGGCATTCAGCGCAAGGACCTCATGCTTCATTACGCACTGAGGCATGCATTAACCCCAGTTATAAGATGAGCCCTGAATATCCTGTTGCCTCACTGGTCAAAACACATCACGTGACTCTTTTTTTTTTATTGTAGACTCTATTTATGCTCCTCTCTCACTGGAGCCCCAGACTCTTTCCAGTGGGGCACCTGACAGACCTGATCCCACCTGCCTGAAATCCCCAGCCTACCTGCCGGATGGAGAGGGAGCTCCCCCCGCTCATCCCGGTCCACCAACCCCCTGGATCTAAGCCCCCAGGGCGGGACCACCAACTCCTACCGGCAACCTTTCTGGAATCTAGTGGGTGGCCCGGACTCTTGCGTAGGGAGCATCAGGAGACAGGCTGGAGGATCTGGCATTGGGCGTGGTGGTCTGTCCCTCAACCCACCTTCGCCTACCAAGGCTCTAGGATATTTGCTTGTTTCTCCCCATCCCCCTGATGGCTCGGATGTGCAATGCGTCCAGTGTGGGCATGCTCATTCCCGAGCACGTCCACAGGATTGCTACCACAGCCAATCCCCTAGCTGTAGGACCCACAAACTGCAGTACCCCCCGGCCACCACCAGGAGCCCCCATAGCCCAGGATCTGTCCCACCCTCCCAGGACAGGAGAGCCGTCCTCCGTACACTCAGTTCTACCCTTTCCCACTGACCCCTGGTAACCAGAGCTTGCTCCTGAACCCGGGTCACCGGCATGGTGCAAGGCGTGGTGTCCAGCACCTCAACCCTCAGTGCCACCGGGCCGGCTTACGTCACGTGACTGTTGATTGCTTTCTGACAACCACACACCTCACCTGAGCTTTACATTTTTTTAATAAATAAAAGCAAATTTTATAAGTAGGATAACACATTCCAGGGTATGCGATCTTAAGGAAAATAATGCACTTCATGGGTAGTAGTAGCACTTGGCTTTGCCTTGTGCCTAACAACCATCGATGGCATGCATTATTCCCTTATAACTGCATGCTCTGTCATGTGTTGTCCCTTACACAACCAGCACCCTGTCCTGTCTTATTGCATAATGTGACATCACTCTTAATGACATTAATAGTTACCAGTCTGCTGGAAGGAGAGTGGCTCTTCCTGGTTAGTCATGATGTCATAGTAAGTTAAGTCACCATGCTAATGAATTATGAAGGGGAATGCAACTAGATGTGTCAGCTTCCGGACAGAGCACAGTTTCATGTCACATTTAGAACCGTCAGCTGAAACAAGAACCGTCAGCTGGAACATTGTCTAAGGAGTGATTAACCCTCGACAGGGTATGGGTTTACTGAGCATTAATCCATCCCTGTGGGGGTTGGAGTCACGAGGCAAAGCCGAGAGACTTTAACCACCCAGGGGTAGATTAATGCTCAGTAAACCCATACCATGGAGTGGGTTAATCCTCTTATAACATGGGTAATGTTATGTTGGAGTTTTACCTAAAGAAATAGTAAAATAAAACTCTGTGAACATGCAGCTATGGGTATATCAGGGATTAATCAATAGTCAGGTGACCTGTTTGGACTAATCAAAAGACAGTATTTTCAGAACCCGTGTTATAGCAGTAGAAGAAACAAAGATGCTTTGCATAGAATCTTATTACAAGAACAAATCTAATTTAAATGTTTTATTGCTTGTTTTCCAATGGAGCTATCCTTGCTCTCTCCTCTTGCTGGCCCAGTAGCATGGAGAGTTGAGGTGCTGGGTGCCTTACCTCATGCCACACCAGTGACCCGGGTTCAGAAAAGGACACAGATCACTCATGGGCTGGCTGGGAGAGGGAGGATTGAGTGTCTCAAGGACAGCTCTCCTCCCTTGGGGGGGGGGAATAGGTGCTCTGTGGCTGCCACTAGCAGGATATGTGTGGCAGTGTAGTGGGATGCAAGGGAAGGAGTCCCCTCCTGCTTGATGCCAAGATGTGTCTCCATGGAGGCAGAGCTTGTATCACATTATTGCATGCATCTTAGGGCCCATGATGAAAATGAAGGTAAATCCATGATTGCGGCTGGATATAGGCTGGGTCCCTTATGGGCACCCACTGGTGACTGGGCACCTCTGGATCCTGGGGGAGAGAACCTGAACAAGAGCATGGTAAATCCCAGAGGAGCCGGGGGATGGGCTGGCGGGATCTGTTGGTAGCGGCAGTAGAAAATACTGATATAAAAAAAAGATGTGGGTCCTCACCTCAGTAACATTACTGTACTAAATAGTTTGATTTTCAAAGCTAACTTTTCAACATTTAACACATTATATGTTTGAATATTGGGTAAAGCATATTTTGTCTTGCTCACAAGGACTTATAATTTTGAATTATATGTTTATATATAAAGGACAATGTTCCATATATGGGGGTTTCTGAATGAATTACTTAAAGAGCAGCTAATGCCCTTTGAAGAACTTAGAAAAACATAAAATGTAGACATAATTCAGCTTATATTTTATATATCTTCTGTAGATTTCTCCTATTATTTATTACTGAAGACATGTCCTCAAAAACAAGCTCTTTATCCTTTAGAGTTCATCTGCCTCTGTAGCTTATTCCTTAATTGAAATTATAGTGCTTTGCCATGACTTCACAGGTGTTTTCATGGTGACAGACTTCACAGTCTGCCGCCATGGAACTAACTGTGATGTCACAAGTTCAGTATTATGACAAGTTGGAAAAAAGCAAAAGGAGTTGATGAACCCTTAAGGAACAACTCTACCTTTTTCATGCATGTGACCTCAGTAATAAATAACGGGGATAAGAAATACAGAGCTAATGAGAAGTATATGCTGCATTCCGTCCAAATATTGTTTTTTCAAAGTTCTTCTCGAGGCGTTGGTGGATCTTTAAACTTAGTAGATTCTGGACTTCCTTTTTCTTCTAGATAGGAAATGTTACATTTTTGACAAAATGTAACATTGTATTTGGGGGGGGGTATATGGATTGCAGACTATGTCCATATTGTGTGTTGCTTTTGAAATTTTAATATGCAGTGTTTTTCTTGTTCTGTCGGCCTCCTGGCCCCAGTACTGACAACTCCATGTGAACAGACTGGATAGACCGAGAGCCTTTTTGTGCTGTAAACATCCATGTATTTATGTAATGTGCTGGAAAGAGTGAGGTGATGTTCATCTGAGATACAGAGAACGAGGCCCTGAAAGGTCCTCTGGTTGTTTTGCTGGGGGATGTATGTAATGGAATTAGTATTCCCGCCATGGACACGGGAAGTAGTGTGTACCGGAGCAGAGACTGAGAGCAGACACAAGGACAGGAAGCAGAACATTCACTAAGGCTCCTGTGTGATAAGGCAGGTTCAGGAAAGAGAACGTTAGGAAACCTTGGCTGGCAACAGACTAGCGGACCCTTTGAGAGCATCTGTGTTTGTCAGCAGAGATAAGAAACAGTAACAATGATGACAACACTGTTTCTGAAGGATTCGAGTGATTCAAAGTTTCCATTTTTGGGGGTGTTTGTTTTGGTTATGATCTTTTTTTGCTTGTTTGTTTCTTTTGGTAACCAAGTAAGGCCCACTAGGCCTAAGGCCTTTTTTCAGGGGTAACCCGGGAGTACTGGGGAGGTTAACTGACTTGTTCAGGGTCATACAGCATGCAAGTGGATGTCATGGGAATCAAATCCAGGTCTGCTGGATGTCCCAAGCTCAGTCACAGCTTGTTACTGTAACCGCTAGGGTATACTGCGAGGTCTTAAACGAGTTTCAGTAGCTAGCTCATAATAGACATGTGCCCATGTGACAAAGACCACATATCCACAGTTAGTGATTGGTGCCTCCCATGTGACAAAGATCCCTGTAGCCACAGGTGTTGATTGGCACCTTCCCATGTCACAAAGAACACCAAATTGACAGGTGTGGATTGGTGTCTTTTTATGTCACAGTAACACCATAACCGTAGATACTGATTGGCATGTCTCCAGGTCACAATGACCACCATAGCCAAAGATGCTGATTTGGCATCTCACCATGTCACAAAGAACACTATAGCCACAGCCATTGATTGGCACCTCCCCATGTTATAAAGACCACCGTATCTATTCACAGGTGCTCATTGGTGCCTCCCTAAGTTACAAAGACCACCATAACCACAGGCGTTACTCGACTCCTCCCCATGTCAGAAAGAGCACCATAGCCACATGTGTTGACTGGTGTTTTGCCATGTCCCAAAAAGCACTATAGCCACAGCCATTGATTGGCACTTCCCCATGTCATGGGTTTTGAAGATTAAAGCAATGCTTTGTAATTTAAACCCCCAAACCCAAACCGTCTTAAACCTTCAAGGGGTATAGTAATAAAACATCTAGATATAGATCAGTGGTGCACCTGCACCTGGACTGCTGAGTGCAATATTGGAGTTCCTACCTGAGAAAGGATGTACATCAGCTCGAGGCAGGACAGAGGAGGAAGAAGAACACAAAAACAATTCAGGGTCAGCAGGACAGCCTTATGAAGACAGGCTGAGGGGCCTTAATATGTATTTGCTGGAAGATAGAAAGAGAGGGGGGGACATGATTGAAACTTTCAGATACCTTAAAGGAATAAACAAGATGGATCTCACAAACCTCTTTTGCTTGAATGAGAATGAGAATAGGAATACAAGGGGGCTTGGTTACTAACTGGAGGATGAGGAGGTTCAAGAAGGAGGTCAGGGGACACTTGTTTACCGAGCAGGTGGTGTCAAGTTGGAATGAACTGCTGGCTGAGGTCATCAACCAGATGACAGTCTGTTGAAGAGAGGGTAGGACAAAGTAAAGGGAAGGGTTAGCGTAAAAGGGGAGGCGGTGGGAACCACAGTAAACAGTCATGCAGTGGGCCTGCATTGAGCAGACTTGATAGATGGTATGGCTTTCTTCTGTTGGCATATTCCTGTGTAAATGCTTTCCCAACTATAGTATAATACAAAAGAATGAAGTTGCAGGGCAAGCCATGTTTTACTCATAGTTTTCCCAGAACGAGGGATCTCCCTTGGTTCATCAACATGATAATACAGTTTGCAGTGAGTCTCTGTCTGTTTGGTTTCACTCTTTCACCTCCCCCTATGGAGGCTTCTGGTGTCAGCTGGTAAGCCAGCTGTTTCTCCTATCCAGGTCAGGCCTCTCCTGACCTCACCATTTAGCAGCTGTCCTCTGATACTCACACAGGGCAGCACAGCCTGTGAGAACACACTCCTACCTGCTCAACGCACCATGTCCTAGCAGTCAGTTACTAGTGTGCCACAGTAACCAGCACTGGACAGTGGTACTGGTTGGGTGGCCTCCCTGACTAGCTGTAGTCACTGTTTGGCTGTCTCCGGCTGTAGCACAGCAAAAGTCTCTGTTCAATTACTGCAGCCTTTGGCTTCTAATCTAATGTTGAGCTAGAATATGATTATCTCCTCTTCTCACAGCAGGAGTTCTGTTCTCCTTTCTCACTCTGTCTGGCAGACACACTGTCTGTCTCTGCAGCAACACAGCAGCAAGCCTTTCGTCATTTTCTTCATTCTCTAGTCTTGCCCTCTTCTTACTGTTCCACTAGTTTTCTTTCTGTTTATATTAGAGTATGTTTTATTTTCTAGTTGCCTTCATTTACTATTCTGCCTACAATATTTATGATTCTGCTTGTGTAACCCCTAGATGGCGCTATCCCAGGGGCTACTACCCCTGCCTGATTTGCCACTAACAGGTTGAGGGGCCTGGATCCAATGGCGGGTGCCTCCACCCAGAGGTCAGGGTTTGCAATAGTTAAACTAACTTGGTCACAGCCCTCTGGGACACTGCAACCCCCCTTTCTTCCCACTAGTGGCCCACACAATATATCAGAATTACCTTCACAGTATACACTTACCCCCAGGTCTGGTTCCGCACTGGGACCTCCTGTGAAATGAGATACAGTGCAACAATCACAGTACAGTACTTTAACATAGACAAATACCTCAGGCAGTATAACTTTGCTGAAACAAGCAGCTCTGATTTATTTAGGGGATATAACAAGGACAGGGAAAATCAGGTTAATTAGCTTATCACTCTAATAATCTACCTATGGCTCTGTGCACAGGCCTATCCCTATCAGTTACTGTCCCTGGGTACCAAGCCTCCAGTGGCTAGTCCAAACCGTGGCAGCTGGTAGGGGGCCTTTCACACAGAGAAAAGGAGAATTAAACAGTCAGCAGTACAGTAATTCCATTTGGATTTAATGTGGCAATTCAACAGGAGCGACCCTGAATTAGTACTCACGACCTCCAAATAAGATAGGGTCCTTCAATGTCAGCAGGGCTCACTTGAGGTACCACAAACCTCTTCACACATCCATATAAAGAAAGCACTATACCAGGCAGGCTGCATCTGTATCCCGATCGCAATTACTGCACAATACCGGGAGAACACACAGCAGATTCAGTTCCTGACAGACCGAGTGTAATTCAACAATTTCTCCAGTCTTCTACAGGGTGAGCCTGGTTTCTACTCTTCAGAGATCCTTTGATTCTTTTCACAGGACGGATTCAGTCTAACAAGCTGCAGACCGAACTCTGGGCCTTACACACGCTTTTTGACTAAAACTGCACACTGAAAAGCACAGGGCTCCTTCCTTCTTCACTGCCAAAGCTCAACTGAAACTCCAACCGACAAAACTGGCACTTCCTTTGAGTTCCTCCCAGTTCTTGACTGGATTGGCTGTCACTCACAATAGACTGCTGCTGTTGGTCCAAAAGGCACTGAAGTCTAAACTACATCTCCCAGAGTCACTGCCCATACAATCCTCTTGTGGCTGGCTCAGATTATGAGTCCAAGTTCTGATTCGTCAAGGCACCATTTTAGAGCTAGCTACCCCACACTGATTGGTCCAGTTCAGCAGTTCAAAACTAGAATGGGGAACTAGCAGACACAGTTCTGACTGCAAAGAAAGCAGGTTAGACAAACTGTAATTTCATTATTACTCTAAATAATTTCTGGCAAACAGTTACATCTTTCAGATAGGTTCCTTTGCACTCTAGTGACTGCAAAATGAAGTGAATTGGCAGCAGCTTGAGTGGTACTCAATCAAAGAAACACACAGTCCCCCATACAAACTAATTATGTCTGCAAGCAGACAGCTCTTAAAGAGACAGTACCAGAGGTTCTAAAAACACTCACTGATAAATGGCTTAAACGCCAAACACCATTCAGGCTTGCAGCATTCAAGCAAGCTCCTGGAAGTCTTTTGGGAACCCCCATTTGCAGGGGGGTTACACTTGTAATTACTATATTACTGTATTTTACTTTGTTTTCTTTTATTGTTAGCTTTTCCCTTCTCCCCTGTCCCCCAGGACATATCTGATAACGAGCTGTTATCAGCTCAGTATGTATTTCCTGGTTAAAGTTTTAACTAAATAAAAAAATAAATAAGCTATCTCTCAACAGTTCACTAGCACCTCTCCCACAGCTCTCCAGCAGATTGAACCAGTTCTGGAACAACGTCTGCTGTTCACTGGGGAATTGCAGCTCTCGCTTGGTTGTCTGCACTGTCAGTCACAGTAGTCCAGTCCCGAGGCCTGTTACTCAGTGGGTTATTGGATGCTGCAAAGGCCCCTGAAGTCTACTACCAGTCCACGAGCCCTTGAGGCTCTTCCATAGGCAGTCTGACCCTGATCAGTCATTCAGTCACTGTCTGACTCCAATTATCATGCCAGCTTGCGTTGGCGGCGATGAAGATGACCGTCGAGTTGTAGTCCAATAGGAAATCTTTCTCAAATGACTTTATCTATACAGAGCTTGGCAGTTTAACAGTACTTTAGGCTCCAAACTGGTTCTGTGGAGGTGCACTTACATGGCTGGTTCAGTTGTAGCAACAGTTGGGGAAGTTGAGGTTTAGTTGGTAGTGGCTGGCACCTTTGAGGTGCGAGTGCAGGGGAGCCTTAAAGGTAAAGTCCCCATGGGGTGGTTACATTATGACTGGAGCTAAATTTGTGTTTAATTGTATGAACTTCAAACCCCCCCCTACTTGGGTAGTTGGCAGTTTACCTGTTTTGACTGGACACATCTGAACTCCTCCCTTGATGACATAACAGTGGGTAGGAGTGCGCATGATATTAATTCCTAAATACCATGAATCAAAATACTTCGTTCTTATCCCTGGTCTGGGCTATTTGGGAAAAAATATCTAGGTAAAAAAAACAACTCATAGAAACATAGACTTTGATGGCAGATAAGGACCGCTTGGCCCACCTAGTCTGACCATTTCCCTACCTAGAGGATAAGCTGCAGATCCTATTTAGCCAACAGCCTATTTCTTCCTACCCCCCCCCAACAAAAATTGCCTTATGTCTGTCCAATGCATTCTTGAATTCTCCCCACAGTTTTAGACCCACAACCTCCTCAAGAAGGCTGTTCCATGCATCCACCACCCTCTCTGTGAAAAAATAGATCCTCACATTGCCCCTGAGCCGTCCCCCCCTCTATCTTCAAATTGTGTCCCCTTGTTCTTGCACATCTCTTTTTCTGAAAGATGCTACCCTCTTGGACTTTGTTGATTCCACTGAGGTACTTAAACGTTTCTATTATGTCCCCCCCCCTTTCCTCAAGGGTATACATATTAAGCTTCTTTAGCCTCTCCTCTTGTGGCTTCTCTTGCAGACCCTGCACCAGTTTAGGTGCCCTCCTCTGAACTGCCTCCATCCTGTCTATGTCCTTGCAGAGATGGGGTCTCCAGAACTGGACGCAGTACTCCAGATGGGGTCTCACTCTGTTCCCTCTGTGGCTGGCCAGGGCTAGTCTTTTATTTCCTGCCATCCGCTTTCCTTCTAATCCACGTGTGATAGGTAGGGAGGGGACTAGAACAGTGTGTGCCATTGATTACCCTAAGCATTATTAGTGATTCATATTACCCCCCCCCCCATTATGAACACTGTGCTGTAATTACAGTAGCTGATTGTAATTGCTTACAGGGAAAGGCATATCCCTGGTGTCCAGTGGTAACCTCCACCCCCAGATCGCCCATCCCGTATCTGTAACACATATTACTGGAGGTGAGGCAACATTTTTCCCTTTTGGTGTGCTTATCAAACAGGGTCAAATGCACCATGCTAGAGCCATGTGAAATGACAACAGGGCTAAAAACTTCCACGTGTTCCTTTTGTGTTGTTTCACCTCTCCCGCATCATCCTACCCATTAACTAACATTCTGCCTGCAAGGACAATCACCTAACACATCAGCACAAAGTGAGGGGAAGAGGGCTTCCATTCTCTGTGCTTATGTGTGCAGAGATATGTTACTTTACAAGGAATTTTGGAGGCATGTTCTAGGAATCGAAACAAGAAATCTAGGCCAGCCACTGATGTGCTTTTGCTGTTTACAGTGGTTACTAAGGAAACGGTGGTGGGGTGGGTTGTAACTGTGGAGAAACACTGCCTTGCTGTGAACCAAAAAAAATAAACAAATCATACTACTGAGACTGCAAGCTTGTCTAGCGATTGTGGTGAATGTGTAATCAGAGGTTCAAAGACCACCAGAGACAAATACTCATTGTCTGACCATGAACAGGACACTTAACCCTCTCACCACTCCTATCAGATGTAGACTGGGCAAAAGTAGGATCCCATGGCAAGTGAGATGATGCATCTCAGCTTGACTATCCTGGGCATATAAACTGTAGAATTCAAGTGGCAATTTTTTTTTTTTTTTTCAGCTTTCTTTAACTGACCCTCCTCTGGCTTAAACATCCTTCTGCCATCTGCAGCGCCTGATCCTACCCTGCCGAGATCCTCACTAACCTTGAACTTTGGTTTTCTGGGACACCTGTGAATCATCTGCTTGGAAGCCCCCTCAGCTTACCCCCTGAGGCAAGGGATGCCTTCAACTCCACAGTGACTCCCTTATGCACAGTTTGGTTCCAAAGCACAAGGAGGTGAAGACCGGGGTTTGGAAGGTCCAAGCGTTCAGGGTCCAGCAGTTGGTGTGGTGTCTAGGAGTGGCGTCACCTGCCCAGCCAGTGGCCCTTTCATGTTTTCCTGTTGTCCCTTGCTGGAGTAGACATGCAATTGCGTCATGGAGTTCCCATACATAACATGCTGACATCCACCGTGTCCCACTAATCCCTGCACACGCTGGTCCACAGGAAACTGCTTCCCGAATGCCACCAGGGGACACCCTATTGCCAGGTCCCCATACCCTTCCACCCCAGAGGAGGTCAGCTGCCTGCCAGATGCTCGAACCTCCTCCCACAGCACTTCTCAAAAAGATCAGGGGAATTTCCCCAGAGTTCTGGGTTGAGGCTGAAAATAGGTAGCATTGTCTTGCCCTTCTTTCTCAATCAGCGAAAATTAAAATTACAATTTTTCCCCCATTGTAATGTCATGGTGGGTGTTTCTCAGCTCTGTAACCTATAACAGATCTCTCCCACTGTTAAGGATGTGCAATAACAGGTGGGTGTTTCTCAGCTATGTAACCTACCACAGATCTCTCCCTCTATTATGGATGTGTGATAACATTTTTTTAAATACCTCCGGGTGGCCAGGGTCAGTCCTGCTGCCAACCCTTAATCCACATCTTCTGTCCACCTCTGTCACCATTCCCATCATCTCAGACACTGATTTTTTTTTTAATGCTCCTCCTCAACCCCCCGACTGGCCACTCTTTCAGGCCGCTCATGCCTCACCGCCGCCACCATGCCCCTGTTGCTATCCGCTGCACCATCTTCAGTGGTCCCCAGGTAACCCAATGTAACCCTTTAGTGGGTGGGTCCCCTCTCTGCAGAAGAAGTGCCAGTAGGCACATTGACATATCCCGGGGGCCTGCGGGGTCAACATGGGGCGATCCCTCCGCTATCATGGTGACAGCGGACCCGACGGCCATCATCCAGTTGATCAGGGGAAGAGAGAGTTTCCGCTTTTCTGCCCTTGTCCCCCACCTGCATGCAGCTGCATCCAGCTGCCCTCCAGCAGGACACACAGGTGGTGTGTTTGCACCGCACCCAAATGCGCGTCATTGCCAGGGGTCGCACCCCCCCATGGGAGGAGAGTGTCCGTCGGACACCCTATACCCTTCCTGCTGGCCTCCGCTCTTGACATCCCAGGCTCGGGGCACGAACTCAGGTCACCAGAATGCCAAGCGATTGCCCGGTGCCATAGAACCAGTAGACACTGATTCTGACAAGCAAATTGAGCTTTCAACATTATTAACATCCCCTTTCTATCCTGACGGCCATCCACAAAATGTTGTTTATTTTATATTTGCCAGTGAACACCAGGGATATATGTAACTTACATAGAATGGGTGACTGGTGGTGGGGTCGCCACTAGACACCTGGGATATGTATTAAGGACATGGGATGGGTGATCGGGGTGGCGGTACCAGTGGACACCAGGGATATGTGACCGGGCCTTTGACCGGGCAGAGTAAGTTTTGTCATATTACTCCAGTATTGCGTGAATTGCACTGGCTGCCTGTCAGGTAGAGAGTTTTGTTCAAGGTGGGTTTTCTCACCTATAAGACCCTACATGGACAGGGCCCTGGTTACCTTTCTGATCTCCTGGTACCGCACACCTCTGTCCGAGATCTCCGCTCCTCTAGTGGGGCCTCCTCAAAGTTCGAGCAGGTAAAAATTGCAGGATCGACTGCTTGAGTTGCTGTTCGGCTTTCTGGAACTCATTGCCAGTCGAGTGAGAGAGGCCCTCACTGTAGAGGCCTTTAAGAGTCGTCTGAAGACTTTTTTATTCATGCAGGCATTTGGTGATTGAGTTTCTTTGTATTTTATATTTGTATGATATTGTAATTGAAATGTATACGGTATGACATACTGTACAGTTTTTGTGCGGCGCCCAGAGCCTTCGGGATTGGGCGTCCTTTTAAATAAATTTGATTTGATTTGATTTGATATGTGTAACGGACATGGGATGGGTGAGTGGGGGGTGTGAGGTGCCACTAGACAACAGGAAAAGTTATTACTTGTGTTCCTGTGTGCCTCACCTGCTAAATCCGCCTGTATCTGTGCATGTAGGGGACCGTGTTTAAAGATGCATTGTCTGGTAGCTTTGCTCAATGTACATGTCCTGGGCCACTAAGTCAAGCAATACCCACTTAGGCCCCCATCTGATTGATTGGCTCAAGATGTTTAGAACAAAAATGACTGGGCTCATACTCACTGTGCATATGCATAAAATAGTTGCATAGACATGCCTCAGTGCTGAATGATTCTGTATGCTTCTATTAAATAGGGTAATGTCTCCATATCATAGTGCTGTAGGGTCTTGGATGCTCTAAGTATTGAGGGTAAGGGCTGCATATCTCACTGTTGTAGGATCTTGGATGTCAAGGCACACAAACCTCATTGCTGAATGATCCTGGCAGCTTTTATTATATAGGGTAAGGTAGACATGTTTCAGCGCTGTAGGATCCTGAATGTTTGGATTATATATGGTAATACAGACCAGTTTCAGTGTTCTAGGATCTCACCTACAACTGTGATGCAGGCTGAGGGCAAGGTAGTGGACTGGAGCCATCTGACACAATAGTGCTTAGCTGTCTAATGGCTCAGACTCCCATTGTCTCCCTCCCTCCTCCAACTGGCATTCTCAGCATGTGGTCCTCAGCATGATGGAATGGAGTGAGAGTACCCCTCTACCACTGAGGATGAAGGCCCCAGTTCGTGGTCCCCCATCCTCAGCATGATGGAATGGAGTGAGAGTACCCCCTCTACCACTGAGGAAGAAGGCCCCAGTTCGTGGTCCTCCCATCCTCAGCATGATGGAATGGAGTGAGAGTACCCCCTCTACCACTGAGGAAGAAGGCCCCAGTTCGTGGTGCCCCCATCCTCAGCATGATGGAATGGAGTGAGAGTACACCCTCTACCAGTGAGGAAGAAAGCCCCAATCGTGGTCCCCCATCCTCAGCATGATGGAATGGAGTGAGAGGCCTCTACCACTGAGGAAGAAAGCCCCAATCCGTGGTCGCCCCATCCTCAGCATGATGGAATGGCGTGAGAGTACCCCCTACCACTGAGGAAGAAGGCCCCAATTTGTGGTCCTCCCATCCTCAGCATGATAGAATGGAGTGAGAGTACCCCCTCTACCACTGAGGAAGAAAGCCCCAGTTCGTGGTCCCCCCATCCTCAGCACGAGGGAATGGAATGAGAGTACCCCCTCTACCACTGAGGAAGAAGGCCCCAGTTTGTGGTCCCCCCATCCTCAGCATGATGGAATGGAGTGAGAGTACCCCCTCTACCAGTGAGAAAGAGAGACTCAGTTTGTGGTTCCTTTCCCCACATTCTCACTGCCATGTTTAATGGTGGTGAAATACACGAGGATGGTGGGGGTGGTGGGGTGTTGTGACTTCTAAACCAAAGGTTTCTAAATAGGCTGCTTGTCATTTTGGACTACTCTAAAATTTAAAAGAAATATATTTTGAGTGCACCCTCAAATTATTTGTGATCAGAAGGCGTGGCATTATTCCCTGAGACACCTTCCTTTTTTATTGGAGTGCCGCAACTTAGAAATTCCCTTTAACCAAGTGACTGGTTATGATTAAGTAGAAAATGACTGAGCCAGAGAACACCCTGCAAGCTCTGGTACCTTCCAACAAGTCTGCAGTGGAAGGAAAAGGCTTGGAAGTGGGGGTGGGGCCCGAGGGATCACTGAAAACGCAGAGGTTCTGGACACTGTTGAACATTCATTTGTGCTGAGCGATTGGTTACAGTGTGGCCTGAGATAAGCTAGGGCAGATACTGGAGATATTTTAAATGGGGAAGCTGATTGACTAAATATGATCTTTGACCCTGTCTTTATTTTTTTTGGGGGGGTGTTTAAGGGCTTGTAGGTGTGAAGGAAGATATTGGTATTTACAACAGTCTTGCATCATTGTATCCCCTTTTGTGTGCTTTACATATGTATTTTGCAAGTGCTGCAGTCACTTTCAGTGCCATTTTCGCAGAGGCAAGAGCCTAGTTTTATTGTCTAGGTCAACATCCTCCCTTCCCTGTCTAGAAAAGATAAACAGTGTACACATACACATACTGCTGTCAGTTCTGGGTATCATACTGTAAAGAGGACATTAATTTCATAGAGAGCATACAGAGGAGGGTAACCAAAAAGAGCTGGGATTGAAAGATAAGTGTTACAGTACAGGGAAAGACTGGATGAGTTCCAGTTATTCCGTTTGGAAAGCAAGATAAAGGAAGATTTAATAAACATGTATAAAGGTGCTATCTACAAACAGGCTAAGGGCGATAAATTCAGGAGTGAGCAAAGGAAGTACCCCCTGCCAAGTATCTCTTTTAACCCGGAGCTGCCACCTACTTCTGCCATTTTGGTCTTGCTGCTGTGCTGTCAGCGACCCCTCAGAACCATCAGCCACTCATCCCATCATCACAACCGGTGGGGATCAGCACGGAGCAGGGCCTGGGGGGTACCAATCACCATCCTATAGACAGCTCAGTGCACATTCTTTTTGTCCCCCGCTTTCTTCCCAAAGTCCCTCACTCCACCTATGGTGGGAGCGGTGCCTGTCTTGGCTTCGGTGTCACAGCATCCCGGCAGTGACAGCTGGCTTCCTAGTCCATCTGCAGGAGGTCACTGGGGCGCTGGAACTCGCTACCAGTGCTGCTCATCAGAAGCGCACTGTCAAGTGGCAGCTACCTCAGCCTGGGCTGCCTCCCACCATGGCACTGGAAGACACTACCACTGGGCCATCGTGGTGGCAAAGGAAGTACTTCTACTAGCAGAGGCTGATAAATACATGGAATAATTTGCAGTCAGGATCGGTGGCGGCAGAAACACTGTACCTTTAAGAAAAAAGGAAATTATTTTTAATTATAAAATGGGCAAAGGATTTCAAGCAATCTGATTGGTTCTTAGCTATGTATTAGAAGTGTCTAATGCACAGCCAAAACTAGAAACCCCATGTAGAATGCACAGACCCATTTTATAAGTGCAATAAGCCACTCTGGGGCTATGTGTTAGTTCTAACACATGGCTAGGGGACTAAACGCACTCGGCCTGCAGCCTTGTGCCTCACTATGCCCCCTAGCTGTGCATTAAAACTATCTTAAGGCACACCCCATCATGTCTTACTGCTTACGTGGCAGCTGTTTATACATTCCAGTATTAATAATTATATTCATACCCCTAAATGATCCATGCAGTATGTAACAGTACCTGTAAAGTGATACAGAAAAATTTGTAATTTGCATTGTTCTAGGAGTGGGGATATGTTGTTCATCCACACTCTTTGGCATGTCCCTTTCCACTTTAAGATCCACTGGAAGTCTTCAAGCTGGCTCCTCCAACCCACCCGGGTGGTATATACCTCGGCTCCACCCCATGATGCCAGATCTTCCTTTCCGCTGGAAGATTCAGGTTGCCTCCTTCGTGCTTACGCATTTCGTAGGCCCTGGCTTTCAAATCTTCGGTTTTACCGAAACTTCGAATCATTTGAGTTAGCGATCGCAATTTTCTGCATCTTCGATAATGGAAGATAAATCTTCCCCTAGATTTCGCAGTTGCTCGTGCGGACAAAAGATGTAGCGTACCGAGCCCATAACGCATGCGTCTACTGCCTCGGTGTTGGCCATGACACCTCGTCCTGCAGTTTCTGCTTGGTCATCCATCCCAACGTCCTGGACAACTGTCTCGCATGCCTAAAACTGGGAAGACTGGAGAAGAGGAACCCTCTAGTGAAATCCAAGGAGGCCCGGTGGACGGTTTCCACGGCTGCGGGATCCGCCGAGCAATTGGAACGCATGCAAGCGTTCGAGGAAGAAGTGGCTCGTGATGCATACTCTTCTCGGAGCTTCTTCATTCTGCTCAACCTGGGCTCCACCTTCTTGGGTTCCTTCCAGGAGTTGTGCCAGTCTCTCCCTACCAAGGGAGAGGTGCCTGCGGGCTTGCACTCCTCTCGATCCTGTAAGCAGAAGAAAGATCCAAGTGCATCTTCGTCCCGACGGAGATGTTCTTGAGACTGGGAGAGGTCTCAGTTCCAGTAGCACGCGGTCTTGACCTCGGTCGAGAGCTTTTCATCGGCCGCTGGCTTCTCGGAACTCCCATCGAGCCAGCCAACCGAGGGTGTGGTCAACAAAGTCAAAATAGTTATTGACCCAATTGATCCGCTGTCACCGACTCTAGTCACCAACTCCTTGGAGAGGACTCCAGTCCTTGTTTTCCCCGATGAGGAGACCCAGCCCTCTGGAGTCCCTATCGAGGAACCAGTTCCGGATCTCTGGAAGTCACCGGCTCCGTCGATGTCTCCCAAGCGACCGGGTCGGCCTGCCCAATCTCAATTGAGGTATAGGACCTCCTTGACTGACAGGCTGAGGAAGAGCCATAAGCGCTCTAAAAAGAGACGATGCCATCGGTTGTCCTCGTCCTCCTCGGATGAGGACAGGCTCCGGCGGAAACTCTGTTGGCACTACGAGGACCTCATGTGGCAACAGCTGATCTTGTTCTGGCACAAGTCTACCCCAGCCATTACTTGGCTTTCACCTCCTAGGCCGAAGCCAACTCCTCCGGAGCTGAAATCTTCAGTTCCCCTGCCCGCGGGGCTGGCAAAACCACCTGTTTGGCCTAAAATGGTCTCTTCACCAATTGTGGTGTAACCACCACCTAAAAAGCCTGTGGAAGGGGCTCCTTCTAAGGATGACAGACCGGACACTGGGTTTCCCCGGCGCTTGTTGGTCACGGTCACCACGGACCATCCCTGGTGAGTCGAGGGTAACCTGGGTGGTTGGCCGTTGTATCCAGATTCCTTGGATTCGGATGTCACCGGTTTGCATTCTCGTCCAGGGAATGATGACTCGACCGCTGGCCTAGAGATGGAGGAAGGTCCCTCGTCTTTACAAGGGATCCTTCACCTCATCTCTGAATCTACAGGGATGCCCCTGGAGCCTATCCAGAAAAAGGTGGAGTACCCTCTCACGGACATCCTTAAGAGAGGGGATACCCCGACGGATGCCTTTCCTGTGGCTGAGGCCATTGTTGGCCTGGCCTTTGAACTTTGGCAACATCCTGCCTCTTGTCCAGCCCAGTCTGCCCGCATGGCCCGCAAGTACACGGTGCCCATGGGGTCCCTTGCAGGGTTCATAGAGCACCCTTTGGCTGAGAGCCTGGTGATCACCTCTGTGTTCAGATGTACTGGCAGTTCTGCTGACACTGACTGACCTCCTGATAGAGAGTCCAAACTTTTGGACCACTCAGCCAGGAAGGTCTATGCGGCTTCCTCCTTGGGCCTTCGTCAGGCAAGTTTGGCCGTCATCATGGCACACTTCTCCCACGCCCTTCTCAGGTCGCTGGATGAAGTCCTCCCACATCTCCCCAAGGATGTGCAGGCCACAGTCAAGGAGGTCTGGGATCAGGGCCAAGCTGTTGCTAAACAGCAGCTTCAGATGGCCCTGGGCATTGGGGATTCCTGTGCCTGTTTGATGGCTGCCGTGGTTGCCTCACATCGCAGAGCTTGACTGAGGCTCTCCTCCTTTCCAGCAGATACTCAGCACAAACTAGCTGATGTGTCCTTTCTCGGGACTGACTTGTTCGGCCCAGGAGTGGCCGGTCACCTTCAACGCATTGAGCAGTCCAGTGCCACCTTGGATGCTACTTCTGCCAAGGGTTCTTCAGGCAAGAACCAGCAGAAGAAGAAGAAGCCATTTTGGCATTCTTCCCCTGCGGCTCAGCAGTGCTCCTTCCAAGGGGGACAGCAGCAGGCTCAAGCTTGGCACCCTCGGCCCAAGCCTGGACCCCAACAGGCCCGTAAAAGGAGGCCGAGGTTCAGGTCCTGGAGCCTCCTCCTCCTCCATGCCTGCTCAGTGATGGGGTGGGGGCTGTCAACCCCTCTCCTGTCACCTCAACTCTGGGTCCTCGCATGGGGGCCAGCTCCGCCACTTCCTTTCTGCCTGGTCTGCTGTCACTTCGAACAGGTGGGTTCTCGAAGTGGTCGGTCAGGGATTGTCTCTGGAATTCGAGCAGTACCCTCCAAGCTGAGCCCGCGCCCCTCCGGAGGAAAGAGTATCCGCTCAGACCCAGTCAGCTCTCCAAGACGACATTGCTCAGCTCCTCCTCAAGGAGGCAGTAGCCCCAGTAGCGGATCCTCCAGCGGACCTAGGCTTTGTCTCCAGGTACTTCCTGGTGACCAAGTGGATGGGGGTCTGGCGCCCCATTCTAGATCTGCATGACCTGAATCAATATCTCAGGTCACGCACCTTTCGGATGGTCACTCTGTCTCAGATCATACCATCCTTGGAGCGAAACATTTGGCTCTGTTCACTGGATCTGCATGACACATTCTTTCACATTCCAATCCATCCGTCCCATCAGCAGTTCCTCCACTTCAGGGTCGAAAGGACCCTGCACAAGTTCTGAGCCATGCCATTCGGCCTATCATCGGCCCCATGGGTCTTCACCAAATGCATTGCAGTGGTGGCGGCCCATCTCCGGCGTCAGGGGGTTAGGATTTATGTTTACCTCAACAATTGGCTCCTAGCAGGTGTCACCCAACAGGAGGTGGAGAGGTCCAGGGACCTGGCCCTCCAGACCTGCTCTCAGCTCGGCCTCCTGATCAGTGAGGCCAAGTCAGAGCTCATGCCTTCTCAGGTGATGGACTTTATCAGGGCAGAGCTCGACTCTTGTCAAGACAGAGCTTGGCTCCTGGTGGACAGGGCAGAGGTTCTTTCCTTCTTTGCCTAGTCATTTCTGGTTGGGCAGTTGCGCCCTGCCCGGGACTTTCTGCGCCTTCTGGGCTACATGGCGGCGTGCACCTCAGTGGTCCACTGGGCCTGGTTGCACGTGCACGCCCTCCAGTGGGAGTTGTAACCCAGAAGATGTGGGATGCTCTTCTTTGGTGGACCGCCCCAGACCAGTTGCAGGAAGGGATCCCGTTTGTCCACCCCGAGTCGACGGTTGTACTCACGACCGATGCCTCTCTCATGGGCTGGGGAGCCCACATGGGGGACAAAAGGGCCCACAGGCTCTGGACCTCCAAGGGGTCCTGATGCAACATCAGACTGTTGGAGCTAGAGCAGTCAGACTGGCACTGTCAGCTTTCACTCCTCAGCTCCGGGGTCAAGTGGTTCGAGTCCCAGATGGATAATACCATGACCATGTACTACCTCAACAAACAGGGCAGCACGCACTCCTGTCTGCTATGCAAGTAGGCGATCCGCATCTGGACCCTTATGAGCCAATTGGAGGCAGATCTCTTAGCCATCCATGTGGCAGGAGCTTCAAACCAACAGGGTGAATGCTCTCAGCTGCTTAGGCCAGACATCCCACGAGTGGTCTCTCCATCCAGAGGTATCTCACAGCCTGTTCTCCTGTTGGGGCAAACCGATGGTGGACCTGTTTGCCTCCAGGAAAAACACCAAGCTGATGCTGTTTCACGCCCGGCCCCCCTCAGCAGAGCTCGCTGCAAGGGGATGCCTTCTTGAGGCCATGGACTCTAGGCCTCCTCTATGCCTTCCCTCCATTTCCCTGGATCCACAAGGTGCTTCTCAAGGTGAGGAGGGACAAGGCAAAGGTGATCCTGGTAGCCCCAGACTGGCCACGCCAGTTCTGGTATCCAGATCTCCTCAGCCTCAGCTGCAGGCTCCCGGAGCGGCTTTGCACATGCCTGGACTTGATCTCTCTCAATCAGGGGAAGGTTTTCCATCCAGACCTTCAGTCCCCTGCACCACACAGCCTGGTACCTGAGCTGCTAGAGTTCCAGGCTTTGGGTCTTTCCGAAGATGTCTACACCATGGTGGAGGCATCCAGAAAGGAATCAACCAGGAAATGTTATGCTTTCAAATGGAAAAGGTTTTCCATGTGGTGTCAGGGCAACGGCCTGAACCCTTTGTCCTGTCCAACGGCTAACATTCTCGACTACCTTTGATCTCTCTCCAATGGGGGTCTTCGGTCATCGACACTTAGGGTGCACCTGGCAGCCATCTCTGCTTACCGGGCATGGGCCGGTCAGCCAACGTTGGCACAGGAGAAAGTGGTCGGGTGCTTTTTCAAAGGCCTGGATCAGATATCCCCTCCAGGGAGAGGTTCGCCAGCTGTTTGTCACCTACGCTGAAGGCACTTCTGTCAGACCTGCAACAAAATGGACCATTGCAAGGTGGATTACATCATGCATAGGTCTGTGTTATGAGTTGGCAGGCAAGGAGCCTCCCAGAGGGCTAAGAGCTCATTCTACCCGCCATACCGCTGCATCGGTGGCTGCTTCCAGGGACATCCCTACCCAGGAAATCTGCCGGGCTGCTACCTGGAAGTCAGCAAACACCTTTATTACCCATTACCACATCAACCTTGAGTCATGCCGGGATGCTGGTTTTGGGGCCTCAGTTATCCAATCTCTTTTCCCTAAGTAGGGGGTGTGCGCCTTGCCTCCCTTCCTCCCTCCTCCTGGAGAACTGCTAGGAGTCTGCCAAAGAGTGTGGATGAACAACCTACCCACGCTCCTAGAAGAACAGGTTTCTCACCTGTAACAGTAGTTTTAGGAGAGGTATATGTTGTTCATTCACACGGACACACCAGACCTCCCCGACTGCGGACGCACAACACTTGGCTTCCAGCAGGCTAAGATCTGGTGTCATGGGGCAGAGCCAAGGTATATACCACCCGGGTGGGTGGGAGGAGCCAGCCTGAAGACTTCCGGTGGATCTTAAAGTGGAAAGGGACATGCCAAAGAGTGTGGATGAACAACATATACCACTCCTAGAACTACTGTTACAGGTGAGTAACCTGTTCTTTTGTTTTTATGGACAGCATTCTGTTACAGTTCCCTTCAAGGAACAACTAATCTGGAGTGTCAACTATGTCACAGTTTGTCTACAGAACTCTCAGCATGGTTCTGATTGGTCAACAGTTCGTGATTAGCATTGCATTCTGTACAAAAACTGTGACATAGTAAAAACTCCAAATTACTGGCTCCATGAAGAGAGATTTGCAGAATGTTGTCCATGAAAAGAAAACAATTGAAAAGACAGTTTTTCACATTAGTATTTATTCACATACAAGTAAAAATGGATAATTTGGAGGTATACATTTGATCTCTGTAAATAGGAACATTACTAACTGCTGCCATTTAGCACATATTTCCTGTCCCCTTTAAAGGAAATTTCACTGGCGAAATCTCATTAGTTAGTGGTAGCTGCCGGTTATCGATTGTAGAGCTCTGTCTCAGCTTACTCCATAGCAGCCTATCATCAGAGCCTTATTACTTATTGAGTTTTCCGATTCTGAGTCTCCAGATTGGTCTGCCACACCGGCTGCAAGCAAACGTACAACGCAGACCAGGAGAGCACGTGGTATGCTCATTCAAATGAATAGGGCTTGATTTCTCATTCAATTTTAAGCTTAAATGATCATTAGCGATTAATGAAGGACACCACTCGACTAACAAGGCCATGTTAGTCAAGCGGTGTCCTTCATTAATCACTAAGTGACCATTTTTAAGCTTAAAATCCAATCAGAAATCAAGCCCCATTCATTTGAATGGGGTTTGCCCCCGTGCTTTCCCTAGCCACACGTCATTACGTGCTTCAGTGCGGGGGCATGGCGGACCAACCCAGATACTCAGAATACGGAGGGCTTCCAGTGCATTAATTAAAGTTACGAGGCATATTATTAAGGTATGGCCTGCTTTTATGGAGTTAAACCAGGACAGAATAACGGCTGATGAGGGCAGCTACCACTATGTGCGAGTGGTATTTGCTCTAAGATAGGTTGGAAATTCTCTTTAAGTCAAGATATTGGATAGGTATACGAGGGAGGGAGTATCACAGTCCCTAACCACTGAGCTGTGGGTGATGGTCTCATTAGGTTATGTGGCCTTCTTCCAGCCCTTCCTGTGCACACGTGCACGCACATGTACATACATCCAGCTCTGTAGGGAAGTAGCACCAGCTACCCCTTTAGCTTGATTTCTTTATGCTCTCCTTCTTCTATGCCCTCTTCGTGCTGGCCGTCACCTGCCTTTTCCTGGACTTAACCCCTGACTCTGTTCCCACATGGCTGCCCTAGACCCATGATAGAGATGGCAGGGGTCCACAACAACTGCTGTGGACAGGATCCAGTTGGAGGAGGGGGGGGCAAGTGGCCAGTGCAGGTCCTGCAGGAGGTCGGAATTCATCTTGCTCTGGTTGGGTGCTGTTCCTGGTTTTCAGTCCTCAAGACACTGGTGGCATGCAGGCATGCGCAGCGTGGCAGTAGCAGGCACTCTCTCCCCCCACACACACACATACAGAAAGCTGCTTCCCCAGCTGCACTGCCACTTGTGCTCATCAGGTGACAGTAGCTCAGCAGGGCCAGCAGCCTTCCCCCCTGGCAGAGGTAGAGCACGTCCTCTGTCATGCTTCATGCCCCCGACTAGTCCCAAATGAACCAGACATGTTCCCAAACCCTGGTTGCCATGGTCATGAGTGGCAGCCCTGCTTCTGTGCTGATGGGCCAGGTAGTCTCCTCTTTAGGTTAGCAAACAGTAGTTGTTTTAGCCTTAAAGGGGAACAGTCAGTACAAAGGGCCCCACACTCAAAAGTGAAGCAGGTCCCAATGTGCACTTTGTGTGCAAAACATTTTGGTTTACTTACTGTGTACTGTGGTATAGTGGATTGTATCAAAGAAGTTTTTTTTACTTCTAGTCTGACATCTTCTATTGTTACAAATCCCAAAATCCCCTGCAGGCAGCTGACATCAGAGCAGTAGGCTGCAGTGGGAGATTCAGCAGCTTGAGGTGCATCATCAAATTTTATATAAGCTCTTGGCCACGATATTCAGAAAGGAGCACAAGCGCAGCACAAAGACTTGTGTTTGTGCTAGCCATGCCCGACCCAGCAGCTGCTGTATTCAGATGGATAGTGGACAGGTGCTATCCGACTGAATATCAGTCCATGTTTGCACAGTGCTAAGGAAAATTGTGCTACCGCAACATGAATCTGAGCTGTATTTAGCCCATAGGGAATAGTGCTCCCACACTGGATAGCACCAGGACCCATGTGGATTATATTCAGCCACACTACGCAGATGAATCCATTGGGCATGCAAGGCACTAAGGAGCCATTTGCATGCCCATTATGGGCTCATTTGCCTGGTGAGCGGTGGCCCTTTAGCACCCATTCTGTATGCGCCTGACACATCAATGCTGGTGTCTAGTGGCATCTAGCACCCCCCGATCACTCGTCCCGTGTTAGTGCTACATCTCTGTGGTGTATAGTGGCACCTCCCCCTATCACCCACCCCATGTTCATTACACATATCCCTGGTGTCTAGTGGCACCCCCCATATCACCATCACCCCTACTGTGCCCATTAGACATAGCCCTGGTATACAGTGTCACCCCCACCCCTGAACACCTGGCTCATGCACCTTATACTATCTCTGGTTTCCAGTGCTACCCCACTTCCAGCCTCCAAATGACCATCGACAAACAGACTAGCAAAGATTGGCAGTCCAGCGTCCCCCCACCCAACCCGCCTGCACCCAGAGCACCACCCAGCCAATCCTCCCCTTACCAGTGTGTCTGGGGATGTGTCTGGAATCCTGATATGGCAACTGGCACAGCCCTTTTCTTACCACCTTATCATATGACCTGACACTGCGTGTACAGTATGTACATCTGCTCACTGTCAGCTCATATGATGGCTAGCCGAGGTGGTGAGAGGAGGGCTGTGCTGATCACTATATTGGGATTCCAGGCACATCCAGGCACACTGGTGGACAGGGCTGGCTGGGTGGTGTTCTGGGTGAGGGTGGGTGGGTGGAGGGATGTTGGACTGTCAATTTTGCTGATCTATTTGTTAACAGGCATTTGGGGGGTAGTGCACCACTGGACACCAGGGATAGTATATGGTACAAGGCTGGGTGTTTGGGAGGGTGACGGGTGCCACTAGACATGAGGGATATGTGTTACCAACATAGGTTGTGTGATTAGGGGTGCGGGTGCCAGTGATGGTATGGACACAGAACAGGTGATTGGGGGGTTGGAGGTGCCACTAGACACCAGGATATGTGTAACAGACATGGGACAGGTGATTGGGGGGGTGCCACTGGACACCAGGGAGATATATCACTAACACGGGACTGGAGATCAGGGGATGGGGAGTATCACTAGACACCAGGAATTTGGGAACAATTACTTTGGATGGGTGTTTGGGGGTGGGAAGGGGGGTGCCGCTAGACACCAGGGTTACCTATTAATGCTATGGGATGGGTGTCCGGGGGGGGGGTGTCACTAGACACCAGGGTTAGTTTATGGCACATGGGACAGGTGTTTGGTGGTGGTGGGTACCAGTGAACACCAGGGACTGCAACCTCACTGACATGATGGGCAGTCGGGGGAGGACGGCTGCAGTACAGCTGTCCTGCCATCGATGGGTGGGGGTGTGGACTTACCTCCCAGTTAAGAGGTGTTTTGTGGTGGCAGTAAATAGCACCACTTTGGGTGCCATTTGCCACTGTCGCAAACTTGCTGCATCCATATGCAGGAGGGGATCCCTTCATTTGCATGGGCGCAGTGTCATGTTAGCGCCTGGGCACTAATGTGTTTAGTCTATGCTACAGGGGCCTGTGAATATGGCTTCCCCGGTGCAGGCTGCAGACCTGGATAGCACTGGCACAAACCTAGTTAGTGCCAGCACTAACCTTTGAACATCTGGTCCGTGATCTTTTATTTGCTGGTCCTAATGTCTGCCCTTGACTCAGTACAGTCACTGAGGTCTGTACTTAGCCCCTGGAGAAAATCAGATTCGGAAAAAATCTGAATGGAGATTATAAAAGCTCTAACATGCACTACTGGCTATTGAATCTCCTGCTGCTGCCTACTGTTCTGATATCAGCTGCAGGGGATTCTGGGATTTGTAGTAGAAGAGAATGTCAGCCTTGAAGTAAACAGAATTAGTCTGATCCACTCTACTATGCTACAGTAAACGGTAAGTAAACCAAGATGTTTTTGCACACAAAGTGCACACTGAGACCAGCACCACTCTTGAGTGTGGGGCCCTCTGTGCTGACAGTTTCCCTTTAAAATGGAACTTGTTACATGTTTATGGGGAAAATGCTACCCCCTTTAGAAAAATGCTACCCCGTGAAACAAAATTCTGGATCTGCACCTCTTCCCTTCCCCTCCAGTGCTGTAGTGGTGTTGATGCATTTGTTGCTTCAGTACTGGAGCTGAACCTAAATCTGCATCAAGGGGAAGGGTGAGAAAAGCAGCTGTTTCCAGCTCTTGGACTATTTCCAGACCATCCCCTCCCATGTGTTTATAATCACTGTTGCTGCTGCCTTCATTATTTGCTGAGGAGAAGAATACTTTGGAAGAGCCAGCCCCCCAACACACACACACACACACACACACACACACACCCTGCTCCTTCAGAATAGATTAAACAGAGGGCCTTCCAGTGTCATATGTACATGAACAGACCTCTGGGCAGGGAATGTTGCTAGACGTTTAACAGACCACCGAGATTTTAATGGGGGGGAGGATATGCAACACTGGTGCTGGGGTTTCCTTTCAGATTGAAAAAGTGGGTGGACTGATCCCGAGGGGTTGAAAAAATGTGGTACGCTTGCAGCCATGTATAAGCAGCAGTACTAGATATATCCAGATACACCAATGAGAAATCCCCCATTCATTTCTAGCAGAGTTCCTGTGACCTACTGAAATATGTAGTGGCATACGCTGCTGGTTGCAGCTGTATGTGACACTGAGAAGATGGGACAGTAATACATTTCATAAAATGCTGTATGGCTTCTATTGAATGAAAAACAATTCTCCTCTTACTTTTGAAACATAGACAGCTTTGTCTGAACCGATTTCTTTAGTTTTGATTGCATTGCCTGACCTCTTCTGTAACTCTGCCAGATGTTACTTATCCTGTGACAGACACCTACTGTATCCCTATCAAAGTAATCACTCCATTTTGCCTATCCTTAACCCTTTCATACAAGATGTAGTAGTTGACTTGGTAGGATATTTCCTGGTATTTTAGTGATATCGCTGGACAAATTCCCTGCCTGCCTGCCTGCAGTAATACTGTAAGGCCATGAAAAGGAATGTTTTATTTAGAACTATTGGAAAATACCTGGAAATATCTGACCATGTATAGTGCTGCAACAGTGCTCCCTTCTTCAACTACAACCTGTTTGTAACTCTTTTTACTAATGCAGCAGGCAGTCACCCCTACTCTTCATCTCTAACATAGAAACAGAAATTTTAGGACACTAAAAGACTATACATCAGATCATGTAGTTTGTCCTGATGCCCTGCCATGGATTTCTCTTAAAAGGTCTTCCCCTCAGAGTTGTTCCCTGTCTCCTACCACTGTCTTGTTCTTAATAACCCCCTAAAGACACAGTCAGCCCTGTACTTATCTCACTGCAGATATTCCCAAAAGAGCCTGCACTCCCTGCAGCAGTCTGTCTTGTGATTCAGTACACATGCCAGCAATATATTCCCCAAAATAATATTTGCTTTTATTAATGTTACTGAAAAATGAAACTCTGTTGGTCAGCTCGTATTTTTCATGCCTGATGTCAAAGTGTGCTCACGTTTGTAAATGGTGCTGGAAGGCTCTTGCACTGACTGTTTTACTGGACTTCAGCTAAACACAATTTCTAATAGTAGAAAGCAAGCTGAACTCTGGAAAGTATTTATTTCCTTTTTTTGAAACGAGTGCTCCAACTTAGGTAAATCACAGTCTTAAAGTCAAGCCATGGTACAGGGCATGCACAAGCAGATGTTATTTGGGGGAATACATTGTCGCATGTGTAGTGAATCACAAGACAGACTGCTGCAGGGAGTGCAGGCACTTTTGGGAATACCTGCAAAAAAAGTAAGTAAAGGGCTGACAGTGGTCCTTTAAAGCCCTGTTGTATAAAACAAGAAAACAATGCATAATACTTTTTTTTCACATCAGCTGTTATTCTGACACAGTTAAATATGGATCATTTGGGGGACACCAGTCTCATTTCTGACACTAGGAACGTTGCAGACAGCTGCACGTTAGCACAGATTTCCTGTCTTCTTCAATCCTTCCACTGTCCTGTCTCCCTTGTGCAAAGCCTGTGTAGTAACCCTTGCTGCAACCCCATCAGATAATCTATTCACAGTAATATACCCAGGAACGATACACTGAATTATAGACAGTGTCGTTTCTAAGTATATGCTGTTTAAGGGGCAAGTATCCACACCACATTGCACATCCCTTTTGCAAGTAATATGAATTCAGCGCTTGTTCTTTTCTTGCAATTTGTCTCTCAGTTGGTTTAACTTACTGTATGTATTCTCACCAGTTCATCACTGGGGATCCATCTGTGGTGCGCTCTTATGATCTTACCCATGTTCTTCACATCACTCACCAGACATCCTGTGTTCCCTTTCACCCCTCTCGCCTCAGAGGTTTGTATTGGAAGCTGTCTGCACCACTTCGGTCCTTTCTGTAGTTAAATATAGTTCCAGCATTTGGCCCACACCTTTTGAGCACCCCTTTCTCATTTCAGGAGCACACTACTTAATTTCTCCAGCTTTACTGTTTCTCTTTATTTGTTCAGCCTTTCATTGTCTGACTCCTGAGTGATCCTTCCACTCCTGGGCAAAAAGTTGTTTAGCTGTTACATTTTGCTATATTGCACCATCTAATTAGTGGTTCATAAAGGGTCAGAAGTATGCTAGTGTCCTGTAGTAAACATATCTTGAATTGAGCACCTGTATTTTTGTCCATATTGTGCTGAACCTGCAAGTCATTTTTCCCAACGGAAGCTGGTTGAAATTCTGTTATGGGCCCTTCCATACTCTCCTGTTAGTAACCATCGTGGATGTTTCTGCGTTATACCCTGGTGGTAAGCACCATTTTAGAACTGTATGATGTAGTTTATGTAGAAACATAGAAACTGACAGCAGATAAGGACCACAAGGCCCATCTAATCTGCCCATTTCCCCTACCTACTGTAAAAGTCACAGACCCTATTTGATGACAAGGCATGACAAGGTAATTTTTATTTTTATGGCGCCCAGTCTCGGAGGCTGTGGGCACTTCACAATAAAAACAGTACAGGAAATATATTCCCATAAAATAATAAGACACAAAATATTAATTCATAATTATAAAATCCTAAAATTCATACTCAGAGCAAAGGTCAGCTATGATATATGTATCCAACTTTACCTCCTCTGCTAGGGTTCCCCTATGCCTGTCCAGTACATGCTTGAATTCCCCCAATGTGTTTGTCCCCACCTCAGCTGGGGGTCTATTCCATGCATCCACCACCCTTTCCATGAAGAAATACTTCCTCATGCTTCCCCTTAGTCTACCCCCTTCCAACCTCATGTCATGCCCTCTCATTCCTGGACATCTCCTTTTCTGAAAGTTGCTACCCTCTGGTGCCCTATTTATGCCTTTTAGATAGTTAACATTTCTATCATATCTCCACTGACTCTTCTCTCCTCCAGGGTATACATATTGAGGTCTCTTAGTTTCTCCTTATGTCCTTAACAACCAGAGTTCTTTCACAGAACATGGATGCAGTGTGCCAACAATAGACATGCAGAACAGGGACATAATCTACATTATATTGTTCTAAAATGGTTCTTACCAGCAGCCTGTAAATCAGAAACACTCACTTGGAAAACTAAAAAGCCCATATAACTAGAGCAAGAACATAATTTTATTTAACAAGTTTTTTAAAACAGCTCCTAGTGAGAAAAATGACATAGATAGCGCAGTTCTCATACCAACAGATTTAGATTCAGCGCATTTCTCATACTGGCAGATTTAGATTCAGTGCAGTTCTCATACTGGCAGATATAGATTCAGTGCAATTCTCATACTGACAGATTTAGATTCAGCGCAGTTCTCATACGTACGTACGTATATATGAACATACGTATGTAGCCAGCAGAGAAGGCTTTGTGGTCTATCTAGTCTGCTTGATTTCTCCTTCAAGTTATTGTATTTTTAATGCCATAGCAAGAGTTAGCACTTTTAACAAAACCTGTGCATTAGCACTCAGTACAGTGAGTCCTGCTATAACCAGAACTACCTTGCAGATTTGATAACCATGTGAAGGGTACCTTTCTAGGCAGCATTAGTCTAATTGCCCTGTTAGTCGAGCGGTCACTTTGATTTATTAAAATCGTAACTCTAAATAATAGTAAAATCTATAGAAAAATCACTCCCATTCAAGTCAATGGGGCGCACACGCCCAGCCTTTGTTTTATGACATCACAAAATGGAGCTGCGTGTACCGGTATGGGGGCATGGCCGTAGGTTCAGGAAGTGGCTCCGTTAATGCAGGGGATAAATATACGAGAGATTTAACTTTTTTAAAAGACAGAATAAAATGAATGTATTGCTACACATTGATTCAGGAGCAGGTGAGCTGTCATGTATGTTGGGGAAGGGGGCCTGGATAATCGGAACTGTGCACCAGCTCTTTAAAATGCAACCTTTATTGAAACCCTATTGGATAATTACCGCTTTCTGTCTTTCCTTAATCCTAATATCATACCTGTGTCTCCCCTTTGCACTGTACCCATTACTGCAACCCCACTGGATAATCACCCCTTTCTGTTTAAACCTTAAACCAAATGTAACCCCTAGATGGCGCTATCCCAGGGGCTACTACCCCTGCCTGATTTGCCACTAACAGGTTGAGGGGCCTGGATCCAATGGCGGGTGCCTCCACCCAGAGGTCAGGGTTTGCAATAGTTAAACTAACTTGGTCACAGCCCTCTGGGACACTGCAACCCCTTTCTTCCCACTAGTGGCCCACACAATATATCAGAATTACCTTCACAGTATACACTTACCCCAGGTCTGGTTCCGCACTGGGACCTCCTGTGAAATGAGATACAGTGCAACAATCACAGTACAGTACTTTAACATAGACAAATACCTCAGGCAGTATAACTTTGCTGAAACAAGCAGCTCTGATTTATTTGGGGATATAACAAGGACAGGGAAATCAGGTTAGACAAACTGTAATTTCATTATTACTCTAAATAATTTCTGGCAAACAGTTACATCTTTCAGATAGGTTCCTTTGCACTCCTAGTGACTGCAAAATGAAGTGAATTGGCAGCAGCTCGAGTGGTACTCAGAGAAGCACACAGTCCCCCATACAAACTAATTATGTCTGCAAGCAGACAGCTCTTAAAGAGACAGTACCAGAGGCTCTAAAAACACTCACTGATAAATGGCTTAAATGCCAAACACCATTCAGGCTTGGAGCATTCAAGCAAGCTCCTGGAAGTCTTTTGGGAACCCCCATTTGAGGGGTTACACCCTTCTAGCCTGGGAAAGCTTGGCGTCGGCGTCAAGCAAGTACCCATAAGTTTCAACTGCAACCATATACATTTGCATTAGGCTCGCATTGTAATCATCAGTCAATATATCATTTTACCAAGAACACATTTCTGAAACATTGCAGTCGTCACTCTTTACACAGTATTACATACACATTGTACCATAACTCAAGTTATTACCTCTTGTACATGAAACTTGAAGAGAGGGGGCCCTTCCTATCAGTTACCTTGGGGCTGGATGGGGCAAGGGCACCATACTGAAAGGGCAACACAAGTAACTTGGAGTTAGCACTGATGCTCAGTTTGGGCAATGAGCTCGGGACACATACACTCCTTTATGGACAACATTGAGAGGCAAGTCCACAGGCCTCCCAAGTGAATCATAACCGAGGTGCACCACAGGCTTTACAGCTCGACCAGTCTTTCTAGGGGAACTGTTATAGTCTCTGCACTCTGAGCCTCATTTTCAGCATTGTCCTCACTTGTCAGGAGTCTCCATGGGGTAGAGAGGCTAGAACTTGGGGCACTTTCAGCTCCAGGAGTTACAGTTTCTGAGTCCACAACATTTGGCTCGCATGGAGAGCTTTGGACACTGGCAGTGGACTGTCAGGGCACTCAAAATACTCTTCTTGTTGGTGTATCACCAGTCTGCCCCAATCTATCATTTTCCTCCCTGAAAGCTCAAACAGTTCAACCATGCACAATGATTCCATTTCATCTGATCTGATGCTTTGCACTTCACTTTCTGGGAGCGTTGGCTCCAGGGATGAAGCTGGGGCTTAGACAGTCCAGAAGGCCCAGCTTCATCTCCAGTATTGACTAGGGATTGCCCCAAACAATTGACTCAGTTCGTAAGAAGGATAGTATTCAAAGTCACTCTCACTTTCTTCCGATATGGACTGACAGTCATGCTCAACTGGGACTTGTGGAGGGAACACTTTAACTTTGCTTCTGTAGGTGCAGACTTTCTTGATCTTTTCTTAGCAGCAGCTCTAGTCACTGGTCCAGAGGGGCATCTTCTAGGGGCTCAGACTCAATTAAGATTTGTCCAATGGGCAGTAAATGATTTCTATGCATTGTTTTTACATCTTTTGAATTATTCTCAGGCCTTACTTTGTACACTGGCAGATCATCTAGTTTGCCCACTACAATGTGAGGGAGATGGTGCCATCTGTCAGCAATCTTGTGCTTGCCATGCAGTCCCAGATTCAGGGCCAGATCAAGCCATGGGGGGCCTGGGACACTCACAACTTGGGTGGCCATGTAAAACGCCCAACTTTCCAAACCAAAATGTTTTATTTTGCGCAACATTTACTGAGCATGTTGTTTATTAACCATAACAACCACCATATGGGGAGACTACCCCATTATTCACAGGAGAAAGTACAGCACTCTGTCATGTTGTCATAGTCTGTAATGTTATATTTATTGTACTGTACAAGACATGAAGGCCGCCAGGCTCCAGATGCTCTGGGGGTCTAGATGCTCTGTGGTGAGTTTTGGGGCTTTTATTGAAGTCTCTCTCCTCTAGACCCTGTTCAGAAAAGCAAAGTAATCTTTCAGTAACCTCTTTAATCACAAGTTTATTTTAAGGAAATAAATTAAACAAAAATAAACAGTGCTTTACTAAGAGGCATGCATCCTACTCCAAACAACAGTAAGTTATTGTATGTACCCAATGTACAGAAGTGTGCAGTTCCAATGTACAAATGCTATGACTCCAAATAAACAGACTGATGCCATACCTTTATCTGCTCATGGGATTTCAAAGGAATGATTAATTACATTTATTTCAGAGTTAGAGGATCCATGAATGTATACACACACACGCACGTCCTGTTATCTCTTCTTTGAACAAAGTCAGATCAATTATCTCAGCATAATAATAAAATACAGATATCAACTTTCTAAGCCACTTACTGAACTCAAGCTGTCTGCTGTTGCTTGAGCTCCTTTGAAACTCCTTAGTTTAACAGCAGCAGGCAGTTTAGGACAGTGCATCGATTAATCATGCTGCTAGCGATAGGGTGGCCGTGGCGTACAGATAGCGAGTGCAGGTGCTGCTGCTGGCAAAGTGCATGCTGAGCCTCAAAAACCGCCAAGAAAGAGTGGTTTAAAAAATGCTGCCCAGATGGATTGTATGCAAAGCTCCTGGTCCTGGTGCCACTCCTCGTATTATGCAGTGGCAGCCCAGGTCTGGTCGCAACTTGCACCGGTCCAGGTCCAGTCCCAGACTCAACAAAATGGAAAACCTGTCAGTATCCTAAGGAGGTAGATCACAGTGCTTGCATAGTTAGCCTTCTTCACTTCTTGTGCCACACAGTGCCAGTTTGTTTTTCTAGCAAGTCACCTGACCCTAGCTGCAGGCTGCAAATAACGGAGGAGGAGGAGGGTGGGGGCAGAGAAATCTTCTGCAATGTTGGCTTGCTTGGGGCCTATCTGTAGCAGGAGGGTCCTGGGCATGTGTTTTGTTTTCTTTAATTAAAAGCCTCTCCCAAAGTCATTTTTTTGTTTGTTTTGTTTTATGGAGCAAGCTCCGGGGGGGGGAGGCATGATTTATTACAAATCCTTACCAGTACTGTACCACCTGAGGGAAGGGGGAACAAGAGAAATCTGCAATGTAGGCTTGCCGGGGGGCCTATCTGTGGCAGGGGGCTTGTGTGTTTTTTTTTATTTTATTTAACAAATGTGCTTCTTCCGAAGTCAGGCTGCTTTCACAGTGTTTTTAAGGGAGCAAGCTGCCGGGGGCCTATGGGGTGAGGTTGACTAAGGCTTCTTTCGGCGCTACGGCCAAGGGAAGTGTCATGATTACAAACCACCAGTCCACCTACTAAAAGTGTCTCTCGCTTCCGACTACTGGGGGGGGCCAGTCTATGGTGGGGGGCCTGGGGCATTTGCCCCATTTGTCCCCCCCTTAATCCGGCCCTGCCCAGATTTCTTAGCAATACCCGATCTCCCTCCTGCAGTTCCTGTGCTTTCACCTTTTTATCATACCTTTCTTTGTTGGCCAGATTTCTTTTGGCAGCCATGGTTTGAGCCAGTTGGTACGCATGAGTTAGCTGGGCCTTTAACTTTGCACATACTGTAAATAGTTGTCAGCTTGAACCCCATCAGGAGACCCCAAAACACACATCTACTGGTAGTCGAGCTTCTCTTCCAAACATCAGGCGGTAGGGGAGAATCCAGTGGCATCACTTTTGGTGCAGTTATAAGCATGTACCAGGGTGCTAATTTGTTGGCTCCATCTAGGCTTGTCCTTTGGGTGCAGGGTGCCTAGCATATCTAGCAAAGTCGGTTGAAACGCTCAGGCTGTGGGTCCCCCTGGGGATGGTGGGAGTGGTTCTGGACTTCGCACTCCCCACAGAGAAAGCATCTCTTGATCAGGCGACTCTCAAAGTCTCTCCCTTGATCAGAATGGATTCTTTGTGGAGCCCCATAGTGAACAAAAAGTTTTCTACAAGTACTTTGGCCACAGTGGATGCTTTCTGGTCTTTGGTGGGGAAAGCTTGGGCATATCTCGTGAAATGGTCAGTGACCACCAGCACATTACTGATATTTCTTTGATCTGACTCCAAACTTAGAAAATCAATACAGACCAGCTCCATGGGTGCACTGGTGGTGATGTTAACAAGGGGCAGCCCTCTGGAGACAAAACTTTCCTCTGTAAGCAGCGACTACAAGTTCGAATGTGTTGCTCCACATCAGCCCCATCTTAGGCCAATAGAATCTGGATCTCACCAAGTCAAGTGTTCTGTCTATACCAAGGTGCCCCATGTGGTTGTGCAAGGACCTCAGTACTGAGTCTCGAAAGGCAGTGGGCAGCACTAGTTGTTGTTTGTCTACTTGTCCCCTCTGTCTACTGTTTCTCTGTATAACAGTTTATTGATCAGTTTCAACTTAGGACCTTCTTTGTATAACAGTGCAGTTCTCAAATCAGTGGGGCGTAATTTGGACACTTCTTTTCCTGCATAGAGGCTTCTAAAGCTGCTTTGATCATGGGATCACGGGATTGAGCCCCTGAATACTGTCATTGTCCAGCTGAGGCAGTGCACCAATGTCTATTGCAGAAAAGTGGCAATAAGCAGCAGGTATGCAATTCTCAGAGGCTCCCAAGCAATCCACCATGCAGTCCACTCGTCCGTGGACATTGTTCCTCCCTCTCAAACTTCCGGCAGAGTGCCGAATGTCAGGTTCTGCCAATCGGACCCAATCATTCTGGGGAACAGGCCTCCGGGAGAGAGCATCAGCATCTATGTGGTTCAGACCTGCTCGATTCGAGAGCATAGTCATATGTAGATAATGCAGAAAGCCACCTATGGCCAGTGGCATCCAACAGCTGAGGTCTGCACATAGGTCAAAGGATTATTGTCAGTTTTACTAGTATTTTAGCCCCATACAAGTACTCATGGAATTGGTCAACAATAGCCCACTTCAAAGCTAGGAACTCTAACTATGTACAGGATAGTTCTTTTCGGATGGGGTCAGGCTTCTACTGGCAAAGCCACTGGTCTCAGGCCATTCTCGTGCTCTTGGTACAACACAGCCCCCAACCCTTGCAAGCTAGCATCAGTGTGCAGGGCGTAAGGTTTTCTTGGATCGGCATAGCAGCACTGGAGCATGGGTAAGTTGATATATGATCTCATGAAAAGCAGTCTCACAATCAGGAGTCTAGCGGCCCCAAATACTTCACTCGGATGAAAATACACTCTTTCAGTCTTGAGGGACTGACTTTTGGTATTTTGTGGGTTGGGGATACCCTTGAGTAAGGTTAAGTAAAGGCGGATCACTCTTGAATAGTCCTTGATGAAGCGCGATAATAACCACAGAATCCCAGGAATCTTTGCAGTTCTTTTAGATTTTGGGCTGTGGCCAGGTAGTCAAGGCCTCAACTTTACTTGGGTCGGTCTCTATTCCTCGTGGATACATGTGTCCCACATACTTTACTGATGTTTGAAAGAATTGACACTTGTCAATGGACAGTTTAAGGCCAAAGTCCTCCAGTCGGTCCAATACCTTAAATAATCTGCTCTCATGTTCCTCCAGTGAGCTGCCAAACACAATAACATCATCTAGGTATACCAGGCACTCTAGTAAGTTCATGTCCCCACTGCACGCTCCATCAATGCGTTGAAAAGTGGCTGGGGCACCTGAAATCCCTTGAGGCATCCTCATGAATTCATAGAAGCCAAGCGGACGATAAAGGCCGTCTTCTCACGGTCCTCTGGGGCCATCGGGATCTGGTAGTACCCACTGCGGAGATCCAGCACAGAGAACCACTTGCTCCCGCTTAGGCAGTCCAAAGCATCCTGAATGCGGGCATTGTGTACTGATCAGGGATAGTCCGCCGGTTTAAGGTGCGATAATCCACACATCCTTACTGTTCCATTCTTTTTCCTCACTACCACAATGGGGGAAGCATAAGGGCTTCTGGATTCTTGTATTACACCAGCAGCTAACATCTCTTGCAGATGCCGTCTCACATCATCTATGTCAGCAGGTGCCAGGCGTCGAGACCTCTCACGAAATGGTCTTTCGTCATGCAGCCGGATATTGTGCTCAGCTCCTTGCATGCATCCTACGTCCCATTCCTTTAAAGAAAACACCTGGTCTCTCTGGGCAAGCTTCTCACTGATCCTCACTTTCCATTCAGCTGGCAGCGGGGAGTCGCCGAAATCAAACAAGTCAGGCGTTACTCTGTCATTCTTCCTTGAACTCTTGCTGCTGGGTAGCACTGCAGTGTCTGCACAATGCACATTAGCCAGGATGCAACCTCTATTTATAGAATGTCTCTTTCAGACACATTATGAACTTGGACCATTACCCTTCTGGCATAAGCATGGGCTCTAGCGGGCAAAAATACTAGGCTTGACCAGCAGTCCTCTGGCAATTTTCCATCGCCTGGTGCATCCAACATTAATATTTTATTCTTAACATCCTTTCTGATACGGACCTCTCCTGTAAGGTACACTGGGCATTTGCGCCAGGATCAGAGACTCAGGATCCTTCTTCCATACAATTCCGACCGGTTCCTCTGGTTCTGTTTTTCAGCATCTCTCTGTGCCTCATAGGCCTTCTTAATTAAGCCGAACTCTTAAAGCTCTACTAGTCTTTGACCCTGTTTTCATAACACAACTGTGCCAGCTCTCCGAACATATGAGCATTTGTTCCAATCAACAAAGGACACCATCATACAGTCCAGTGGGGGACACACTAAGGCTAGGGTCTCTACTTTCGCCACTCCAGCCACGGAGGTGGGGAAAGACAGCCAAATTCGATATACCCGGAATAGGGTAGGCCTTCTCACTTAACCCCATACATGCAGTCCTTCTAATGGTAAGGGCACGCCTGACAAATGCTTCTGATACCAATCCTGGAACATAATTGTCACTTGGGAGCCACTGTCTAATACAGCTCTTGTAGACACTCCATTCACCTTACAGTGGTCTCCATGGAGGACCACTATTCTGGACCAGTCTGGAGAGGCGGTAGTGGGGGCCTGGGCAACTGACCTTGCCATAAAAGGCGTGAATTAGCATTTTGGTGCCCTCACTGGGATCATGTCATGCACCTCTTAACCACTGATTTCTTCTCAGAAGCTCTCCTTGTAGCCTATATGCAACTTTGTCAGTGTCTTTTGGGGACTGGCATTCCTTTTTCATGTGCCCATCTTTCCACAATTATAGCAAAACATACTTTCTGGAGTTTGAGCTGGCCGGGCGCCACACTGGGAGCCAGGCGGGGTCTACTAACTGGAAACCTTGGTGCCATCTCTGTCTGCGGCGTGATAAGCATTTGGAGACATCTCGTCAGTTTCTCCACTTCCATGGTCAAGGAATCGAGTTCGGAGCTGTTATCAGCAGGAGATACATGGGTGGGTACCCCACCCCATAGCAGATGCAGTCGGATATAGGTCAGGGCCCGTACTTGCAGGCGTGGCCTTCATAAAGGACTGTTTTGAATTCCGGATCTCTCTCAACAGTTCTCCCATTGTGACATATCTTTTTCCTTGTCAGAGCACTCATTGACTGCCAACCTCTGCCCCTGAACTTCACTTGATGGGTCACCCTCAGTCACTCGGGTCGTAGCCGCAGCTATTGGTGCAGGTCCCTCCCGAGGTCGCTCTTTTCTCAACTCCTCAATTTCTCTCATTAACTCATCATAGGAGGGTGGGATTCCAGTCGATCTGCCAGGCGTAACTGAAGCAACAGCAGTTCTGAGAAGGGGGGCAGACTTAAGGATCCTGTCCAGCCTGGTTCGGTCCAGTTCAATCGCTGGCAACTACCTTTTCTGAGGCATTCTTGCAACAATTTTTCCAGCCGAGATACATACACAGACAACAACTCCCTTGGTACTGTTGTGCATCTCTTACTCTCCACCATAGGTCCTCATCAGAATCTGGGCTCCCATACACATTCTCCAAGGCCTCAAGATGAGCCTGTGCAGTCGCTTCAGGGTTACTGGCCCGTTTAGCATGGATGGTAGCAGGGCAGGACCTCGGAGGCTCTCACTAACCTCTTTCGCCCGAGCATTGCCATTCTAGCACTTGGGGCAAACATAGTCTATCCAGGTCTCCCAGTCATCCTCCCTTGGGGGTGGGGAGGGTGCCAGAGAAGATCCTCAACCTGTGAAGAGTCGTGACTAATGGCAGGTGCAGAAATAGGAGTCTGCATTGGTTCAGCCACCTTACGGGCACTGGAGCAGGAGAGGGTGTTGGAGGAGGAACACCCCAGGTGGCAAGAATAGTTTCTTCAAGTCTCCACAGTTTTCCCTCTCCCAGCAACCATTCAGCAAATTTCTCCTCAAAAGTTTCAGATAGTGGTGGGGGCTGATTCCCCCCCGGGTCTTTACTGTCCTTAGTTATCACTCTCCAAGCAGTGAGGGCTCCCTCTGGGGTAATGGTCTGTGGCACTTTGGAGCTATCTATGGGATCCTTAAACTCTACTAGGGCCAGGAAAGTGTGGGTGAGCAGATTAGCATGCCGACCCACCACCACAGGGTTTTGTAAACCTTCCACCTTGGAAAGTACTCCCTGCACAGTGTCCGTATTGATACCCAGGGGATGTCCAGGATAAGCATAGCATTTGGGGGTGATCTCCTCCCCAGTACACCACTCCACCAGCGGTGCACAGCCACTTCTGTCGGGTACCCATTTTTCTTAACAGTGGTTCGTAAATATGGCCACTAGAGGACACACAATCCCAGCGGTGAGCCTCCAAGATGTAACCCTAGATGGCGCTATCCCAGGGCTACTACCCTGCCTGATTTGCCACTAACAGGTTGAGGGCCTGGATCCAATGGTGGGTGCCTCCACCCAGAGGTCAGGGTTTGCAATAGTTAAACTAACTTGGTCACAGCCCTCTGGGACACTGCAACCCCTTCTTCCACTAGTGGCCCACACAATATATCAAATTACCTTCACAGTATACATTTACCCCAGGTCTGGTTCCGGCACTGGGACCTCCTGTGAAAATGAGATACAGTGCAACAATCACAGTACAGTACTTTAACATAGACAAATACCTCAGGCAGTATAACTTTGCTGAAACAAGCAGCTCTGATTTATTTAGGGGGATATAACAAGGACAGGGGGAAATCAGGTTAGACAAACTGTAATTTCATTATTACTCTAAATAATTTCTGGCAAACAGTTACATCTTTCAGATAGGTTCCCTTTGCACTCCTAGTGACTGCAAAAATGAAGTGAATTGGCAGCAGCTCGAGTGGTACTCAGAGAAGCACACAGTCCCCCCATACAAACTAATTATGTCTGCAAGCAGACAGCTCTTAAAGAGACAGTACCAGAGGCTCTAAAAACACTCACTGATAAATGGCTTAAATGCCAAACACCATTCAGGCTTGGAGCATTCAAGCAAGCTCCTGGAAGTCTTTTGGGAACCCCCATTTGCAGGGGGGTTACACAAATATTACACTTATTTCTTCCTGTTGCACTGTACCTGTTAGTGTAACTCCGTTTGATAATTACCTGTTTCTGTTTACACCCTTACTCAAAATATCACACCTATTTCATCCCTTTGAACTGTATCCCTTATTGTTACCTCTTTCGATAATGATCCCTTCCTGTTTACACCCAAATCTAAATATCACACCTATTGTATCCCTTTGAACAGTACCCCTTATTGCTGCCTTTTTTGATAATGACCCCTTCCTGTTTACACCCGAATCTAAATATCATACCTGTTTCATCCCTTTGAACTGTACCCCTTATTGTTACCTCTTTCGATAATGACCACTTCCTGTTTACACCCGAATCTAAATATCACACCTATTTTATCCCTTTGAACTGTACCCATTATTGTTACCTCTTTCGATAATGACCCCTTCCTGTTTACACCCGAATCTAAATATCACACCTATTTCATCCCTTGGAACTGTACCCCTTATTGTTACCTCTTTTGATAATGACCCCTTCCTGTTTACACCTGAATCTAAATATCACACCTATTTCATCCCTTTGCGCTGTACCCATTATTGTAACTTTATTCAATAATTACACGTTTCTGGTTACCCTTAATCCTAATATCACACTTTCTTTCTAATCTACGCTGCACATAGTGAGTATCATAAGCCTTGTTTATTTGCTACAGCACTTCCTACCCAGGTCCCTGCAATGGCTTGCCTCTGATAAGGGGGTATGTTCTGTTCACACATTTTAGGTGAAAACAATTTTAAAAGCCTGCTGCTCCGTGCAACATCCTATATAAATATGACTCATTGGCTGACTTTATGCGGCCTGTGGCATAGACAAGTGATATGTACATCGAATTCCATTGTATGCATGTATGTCTGTATTGACTGCCTCCAATTTTCTGACTTGTAGTTGTTGGGAAGTTATCAGGAATTCATGAGTAATGCAGAGCAAAACAGCCTAATGAGCCCATTTCAGATAGTGAGAGGTCCAACTTGTTTAACGCCTGTAGCAGATCAGTCGTGTGACCCCTGTGGTCCAGTTGATGATTCATTGTGCATAAAGAGTCTACTGCTATTGACCTTGCAATGAAAACTATAACCTCATATCTTCTAAATGTTATTTGTTTCCATGTCGACAGACAACTGTTTTCTTGTAGCTGTTAGTGATATACATGTTTGCTTTAGTTTGTTCTCACTTTTCATGCTAGTCTCCTGCAACTATCCTGGAGGGTCTCCATTTTATGGTTGTTGAAATATCATTGTCCACAAGGGTTCCGCAGCATAACAGCGACTCCCAAATGGTGCAGATTCAAAATAGCGCCAGATTATGGCGAATGCCGAAATCTGCAAACTCTCTGTTTGCGAGGCTGTGCCCACCCCTTACTAATTATACCAACTCTGGGAGGCGGACCTTTGTGGGGGTAGTGAGTTAGACGATTTTGGCATTCACCATAATCTGGCGCTGTTTTGACCCTGCGCCGTTTGAGAGTTGCTGTTTCAACTGTATACGGTCCACAAGAGCTGCATTAGCATATGAAAATATGATGTTACAGTACCCATTTATACTATGTAGCTCTGTGCCAAAAGTACAAATATTCTGGAAAAAACTCTCTGGAAATGTACAAATTGAAACCAGTTTAAAGGGAAAACCCCTTAAGCAGGGCCCTGGTTACCTATCAATCCTCCTGGTACCTACTCCCTCTATCCGCCCTCTCCGATCTTCCAGTGGTGGCTTCCTGACCATTCCTAGAATGAGGTTAAAATCAGCTGGCGACAGAGCTTTTAGTGTTGCGGCTCCCGTTCTATGGAACTCTTTGCCAGCATTGGTCAGAGAGGCCCCCACTGTGGACATTTTTAAGGCCTGCCTGAAGACACTCCTATTTTTACAAGCATTTGATGCTTAGAGTAGGTTATTTTATAGGTTGTGATTTATTATTTTATTTTTTATGAATGTTTTTATGCTTTGTGTGTTAAATGTTATATGAAATTTGTACGGCACCCAGAGCCTCCGGGATTGGGCGTCTTTCAAATAAATTTGCCTTGCCATCTCAATTCAGAAAGTTTACAAAGCTAACCAAAAGTAAATGTAGTATTTCATACCTTGCTGCAACTTGTTTTGTTGAATTCTAATAAAGCAGACACGCATACTGTGGAATCTAAAGGGTGCTGACACATCATGTTCTCATATGCTATTGCAAGCATCGGAGGCAATGATATTTCAACTGCCAGAAAATGGAGACTTTGGGACAGTTACGGAAACTAGTATGATCAGTAAAAATAAACTAAAGCAATCACATGTATCTCTAACAGCACCATGAAAAGAGTTTTCTGTTGACATGGAAATAAATAACTTTTACAAGATATTCGTACATAGATTCGTAGATTCTGTCGGCAGATAAGAACCTTCTGGCCCACCTAGTCTGCCTGTAAAATCTCCCCTAATAGTGCTACCCAAATTACTACCAGGGGGCTGTCACTATGAGGGTGTAGTTCTCCTTTAACCCATATTTATCTTGAATTCCAATCAGTATTGGGTGACTGCCGAAGAAAGGAGTAAACACACATATTCAGCTGTACTTTGGAAAACTGGGCACCAAGGGGTTAAAGGACCAAAGGTGTTATTTAAGAGCTAGTGCTACTGCCTTAGAAAATGTTCTACCTTACAATACTAGATGTAATGTGTGGAACAGTACTCCAAACGGAAGCCGACATAGCAAGTTCTGATCCTTCTTATACATCATCAATCCTATGACATCACTGCCTGTGACATCACAACTGACCATGTTGAAGGATTGGTCACATGTAATGTCAGACATGTCAAATTCAGGGTAAACTGCTGCTCTTTACATGCCATCTAACAGTGCTAGGTAGAAAACCACCTAATGAGCAAATGGAAAAAGAAAACTACTTAAGAAATAAAAAGTAAAAACTGGCTGCATTTAAAAATGAATAGCGTTTTCTGTCTGCTAATTGAGGGGCTACCAGCTCCTTAAATAAATTGCAGCACATGTGTGTCTTCTTTGCAGGGGTGCTTTGGATGCAGGGTGTGTACATGGCACTGTGTAGGAGGAAGGGAGTTGACCCTTTCTCTAAGTTGCACCTACATCCAACATGATGAGGGTATATAGCAGTCCCCCCCCCCCCAACATCAGGATGAGGGAGGACGACTGGCACTCTCAGGGCTGAGCCATTGACTCACTTCCATACCAGAGTTGGACAGGCTGAGAGGTATGGAGGGAGTGCCCCGACCCTGAGAACTATGGTGGTGGTGGTGGTGGTGGGGGGGGGTGCATTGAGAAACAAGAGACAAATCAGTCCGGGTGGGTCTGTGAGGTCTCCAGCAGCAGACGAAGTGCTGGATGAGAGGGCCAGAGACTGTTCAATAGAATAATGTATACTGAAGTGTATTCTTGCTTTTTATGTAACTGTGTTTCTCAAAGTGCTATCCCAGTGCCACAGAGGCTTGTGAGGGATGTTATAAATCCCCACTACACACTCCCACAGTGCAGTGTAAGTCCTTTAAAAAAAAAAAAATGACAATGATGATAGGGGGATTGATAGTGTCTTAAACATTAAGCCATCTCAACAAAGCCCAGTAAACAAAGAAAAAAACCCCACATGATGTCATATTGGTGTGGTAAAACCAATGCACAGGCATCCCATTAATTTGTATTGAGTGCATTTACGGCATGTACAGGTACCAATGCCAGAACTGTTGTTGCGCTACTGTGTGAATAATAGATTTTATGCTGTTGTGCGAAAAATAGATTTTTGTTTGTTTAAAAAAGCTTAACCTCCTGGCCTGGTGGTGCAGAGGGCTGAGGCGCTGGTGCCTTACCTCACACCATGCCGGCAACCCGGGTTCACGAATGGACTCAGGTCACCGGGGGCTGGCACGGGAAGGAGAGGATTGAGTGTCAGAGGACTGCTCCCTCCTCTCCTGGGGTGGATTAGGTAGGAAGCCCGCTCTGTGAGTGTCCCGGTGGAGACCAGGGGTACTACAAGTGGCAGGCGCCTGAGAGGACCAGAAAAGTGAAAATGCACGCATGCTGTCCGGATGAGGCGGCCCACCTCCGCGCCTGTCAGCCAAGAAACTTCTAGGCTGCATTTCCATGTCCCGGTGATGATGCAAGGAAAGGCCTGCGGTGCTCCGTAAGGGGTTCTCCTCCCGATGGTCCGGACAGGATATGGGAGAGCCCCCCGGCGAAGGGATACGCCTGGTACAACCGGGCATCGGAGCAGCTGGCTGGTGGATCGGTCTGAGGAGGCAGTGGTAGGACTTGGCCGCCCGAAGGAGAGGACGACAGTGGGTGCAGAGGAGGTATAAAGAAATAATGCAAAAAAAGCTTAACTATGCTTAGGACTCTAAAGCACAACATGCATGTAGTCACCCATGTTTAAAAGGGTCACAACTGGTGTGTGTGTTTGGGGGGTGCTTGACAGCGTTCCTTTTAAGTGAAACAAAGTGTTGGCATTCCATTTTGCTATGGGGACTGTCCCATCTGATGATTTCCTTCCCTTCTCGCTCCACAGACAGCAAAGCCATTGTGGATGGGAACCTGAAACTGATCCTGGGTCTCATATGGACTCTCATTCTCCATTACTCCATCTCCATGCCCATGTGGGAAGATGAGGACGAAGAAGATTTCAAGAAACAGACACCCAAGCAAAGGCTGCTGGGATGGATCCAGAACAAGGTGCCACAGCTACCCATCACCAACTTCCACAAGGACTGGCAGGACGGCAAGGCCTTGGGCGCACTGGTGGATAACTGTGCACCAGGTGGGTACCTTACACAATTCCCAGAGTAGTAGCTTTACTAGCACAGACTGGGGCCACAGAGACTGGAGGGGATCCGCTTTGAAAGATTTCATATTTTTAGTAATTGGCCATGATTATGTGCTGTATGGGGCGTGAATTTATGACAACTTCTGGGTGGCTAGGGAGCCAGAAGGGTGGGAGGAGGGGGGTTTACAGAGAAGTACAGCATGTTCTGTGAGGCCTGGGAGGTAGAGAGGTACTAAGAGAAGAGGCTGGGCAATAATGTATGACAAGTTCTGGATGGCTAGGGAGCCAGAGATGTGGGAGATGGGGGTGGGGCACGAATGTATGGCACATTCTGGGAGGCCAGGGAGCTAGAGCGGTACTGGGAGAAGGAGCTGGACAAAATGTATGGGAAATTCTGGGGCCAGTGGGTGATGGAGAGGTGGGAGGAGTGTGTGGGGTAGGGATGTCTGGCACATTCTGGGAAGTCAGGGAGCCAGAGAGGTACTGGGAGGTGGGGCAAGACAGGAATGTTTGGGAAGTTCTGGGTGGTAGTAGGTGCCAGAGATGTGGAAGGAGTTGGAGGTTAATGATGTATGAATCATTCTAGGTCAGGGAGCCAAAGAGGTACTGGGATGCAGGACAGGACAGGAACTGTGGAAGTTCTAGCTGGCAGTGGGTGCTGAAGAAGTGTGAGAAGATAGCATGCTTGAAATATATGGCACAGTATGGGTGTCTAGGTTAACAGAAACATGGGAGTAGACAGGCAGGAATTTTCAGGTGGTTCAGTGTCTCAAGGGAGCCAGAGAGCTCAGAGTGGAGTGGAGCAACAATGTAAGAGAGCCAGAGAATTGGGGGAAAGAGGAGAGGTGGGAATGTGTGGGAAAGGGAGAAGGGGTGGGTCTGGAGTGTATGGCAGGTTTCGGGTGTCTGTGGAGCCAGAGACCTGGGAGAAGGGGGCACAATCAAAATGTATGTGAAGCTCTGGTTGGCATGGCATTCAGTGACATTAATCTCAGAGCTTTATTTTGCCACTGGTGTACCTAGTTGCTTAGTACTAGAAGACATTGTCTTTATCTTTGCTTCTTTTGTTGGAGTTCTTGTGTTTTTCAGCCTTCCTTGGTGTGCTCATGTGTCTCTTCTGCACTTGTTCAGTCTTGGACTGGATCCCTGATTGAACTGAGCTGGGCCATCAATATGTTGCATTCTCTCAACTACTAGATAGCGAGAGAGTTCCATGGTTATCGCCGAGCTTCTCCTGGACTGTGCAGACATAGGATCACTTTCACACCTGCATAAATATGTTCATAAAATAAGTGGCAGGTGCCACGGAGAGTTGGAGCCCCCCAGTAAAGATATTATTGATGTTCAGTTAATTTATGACCAGCTCTAATCCCACCAAAAAGGAGTGGAGGTAGAAACATCCCTTGAAAACTGCTCATTTCAGATGTGCTAGGAAGCACATCTTTCTGCTTGGAGAAGGGAGTGGTGCACAGGAGGAGGGATGACCTTATACATAAGAGAATATAAGATGTCCATGTACATAAGAGTGGGAATAGAGGCCACAGAAGACTCTGGAAGAGGTAGAATCAGTCTGGTTGCAGTTCAAAATGGGGAGAGAACAGGTGTGGAGTGGTTTACAGACTGCCATATCAGAGTGAAGAGGGAGATGGAGAGCTGTGGGAGGAGATCAGAAGGGGTGCTGCAAGGTGTGAAGTGGTGATAGCGGTAGGACCTAAGCATTCCAGACACCAACTGGGCAGCTTCTGCAGTCAGACGGAGAAGTCAGTCGCAGTCAGACATAATTCAGGACTGCTTCCTTTATTTTTTTTTTTATTTAGTATGCTTTTTCCCTATGCCACTGCAAAGGTTCAGCCCCAGCCCATCCTGGACCTCAGTACACCCTGGGACTTACCTCAAGGCCGAGAATACCCCCTGGATTACCCCCCGGGGTGGGACCGATGCACCCAGTATGAACCCACATGAGATGGAGGAAGGATTCCGGCAGGGGAGCCTACTGGTATTGCCTCCCTGGCTTACCCCCCAGGGCAGGGCATGGAGTCGGGCAAGCACACCAGAAGCTGTATTGGGTCAACAGCCCAGAGTGTCACGGTGGCGTGGTTTGGAGCCAGGAGAGCGGGGCCTTATAGAGGTGGCAGCTGCTTTTTCATGTTGTTGTGAATGAGGGCGTGACATGCAGTGACGCAGTTGACATAAGGCATCAGCATCCAGCACACTCCACAGGAGAGTCTAGACACCAGTCGCAATGGAACCCCTGGTCTCCACCAGGGGTCCGCATGCGCTGGGTCTCACACACCCCCAACCCTCTCCAGGAGAAGAGAGCTGCAATATGGTGGCTTAATCAGGCTCCTGCCCTCCCCACCCCCAGACAACTCCTGACAACCCTGGTCTGTTCCTGAATCCAGCTCGCCGGTATCTTGCGAGATGTGGCATCCAGCACCTCAACCCTCAGCACCACCGGGCCAGCATAGCACTGCTTCCTAATGCAGTGGTTCAGGGAGCCAGACAGGCAAGAGGCCATTCTTGATCTGGTACTGTCAAACATGGAGATGGTGGATGGAGTCAAGGTAAGGGAACCCCTAGGGTCCAGTGACCACAGCTTAGTATGGTTTGAGATAACCACAGAAAGTGCTCAGTTGTCATCAAGAGCCATCATGAGCCTCAGCCATGATCCTGGACCTTAGACCGGCAGTTTTTGGGAGAATGAAGGCACTGATTAGGAACAAACTGGTGGGTTTAAGGGAGATGGTGGGTGTTAGGCAAAATGGGAATTAGTAAAGAGGGCTATAGTAAAGGTGATGGAGTCCTGGATGAGGCAAATTGCCAAAAGAAAACACAGGAAACAATTTGGTTTTCAGAGGGGAAGGGGAGTCAGTGAGGGCCAAAGGAAAAGCCTTCAAAAAGTACAAGGAAAAGGAGGGAAAAAAGAGTGGGAAGACTATCAAAAGAAGTGGAAGGAAGTGAGTGGGACAAGGAATTTTTTAGATACATTAAGGAAAAGTGGAAGGCAAGGGGGAATAATTAGGTTAATGGGGTAGTGGTTGGTGGATGATGGGTAAAGGGTTAATATTCTACCTAATGTTTCGCAGTGTTCATGGAGGAGGAAGCAGGTTGCTACCAGATAGTATGGTGACAGCTTCAATTAGAGGGTAGAAAGAATAGGATGATTGGAGATCAAGCAAAAAGGGTACTCAAAGGGCTTTGATCCCTTAGGGTTGGCAGAATACAGGGTCCCAATGGTCTGTACCCCAGGGTGCTAAAGAAACTGGGGCCAGAATTAACAATAGCTCTGAAAGATCTGTTCAGGTGCTCTACGGAAATGGGGGAAGTTGCTGAGGACTGGCGGTCCACGGATATGATCTCTTTGTATAAGGATGGGGACAGGGAGGACCAGGACACTACAAGGATCAGTCAGTCTAACCTCAGTTGCCGTAGACTCCTGGAGACAGAGGTCAAAGAGAAAGTGGTGAAGTACATGGAGATCAGTGGGTTACATGACAGTAAACAGCATGGGTTCATGGTAGGAAGGTCGTGGTATTCTTTGACTGGGTGTTGGGGCAGTGGATAAAGGGCTAGCAGTCAGCATGCTCTATTCGGACATCAGGAAGGCGTTTGATTTAGTTCCAGACAGGAGGCAGCTAAAAAAGCAGGAGGATCAAGGTGCAGAAGAAGGGCTTATCTGGTGGATAGGAAGCTGGTTAAGGGGCAAAGGAAGCAGAGAGCAGTGGTAAAAGGGATCAAACTGTAGACAGGGAAGTGACAAGTGGTGTTCCACAAGGGCCGGTTCTGGGTCCTGTCCTGTTCAATAGGTTCATTAGTGACATTGGTGAGAATATCTGGGGCAAAATGTGTCTCTTTGCTGATGATACTAAACTCTCTGGCAGGGTGGATAATGAGGAGGGGGACGCGAACTGAAGAAAGACCTTGAGATGCTGGAAAGGTGGTCCATGGTCTGGTAGTTGAAATTTAATGCCAAAAAATGCTAGGTAATGCACACTGGCAAGAAAAACCTTGACACAAACTAGTGGGTGGGAGGGGTCCAAAGAGCCTCAACAACTAAGGAAAGAGACCTAGGGGATCTCTTCAGTACCCGTCTCAAAAACTCAGGTCAATGCAACAAAGCATACAGTAGGGGAGTGAGGATGCTGGGGTTTATAGGGAGGAGGTTCGACAGCAGGAGGAGGGAGGTGATAGGGTCCCTAGTTAATTACCTCTTTACAAGTCCCGGGTTTGGCCCCACCTGGAATATTATGCTCAGTTCTGGAGTCCATGTCTGAGGAAGGACAGGGACAGGCTCAGATGTTGAAATGCAGGGTCACCAGAATGATCGGGAGGCAACAGGATAGAGCCTACGAGAAGAGGCTGGTGGGCCTGAAACTGTACACTCTGGAGGGCAGGAGGGAGAGGGGGGATACGACTAAGAGCTACACATTTCTGAGGGGGATAAGCAAGATAGACAGTGGGGGCTTAGTCATCAGGAATGATAACACAGTGCCAAGAGGTCACTGGTGGAGGACGGTCATAGAGAGGTTAAAAAGGAGGGGAAGTAGAAATGGTGGAAAGGTGGCAGGGGACGGGGGGGATTGGAACAAATGGTAATTTCCATAACTGGCTATGGGGCAACAGGGAACAGGTAAGATTTTTCTTTGGGTAGATAGATGGACTTTGGATCTTGCTTTGCTGTCATTTTTTTCTGCTTTTATGAGAAAAGTCTGTATGTAGAAGCAGCAGGCAGTGTTGATGGACCTCGGTATGAAGTGATTGTGCCTGCTGCAAAGATGCTGTGAAATTTTCCTGTCTGGGTGATGGTGTTCTGGAGGCAGTAAATGATGTGTAAGCTTCAGGCTGCATTAAGAACTCAAGTGACGAGGATTCTAAATACAGGAAATACATGAAACAAGCTTAAACATGTCTAAAATGAAGCGCTTCCCCAGAAACCTCAGGGGCTGTTTAAAGTTCATGTGCAGCTTGTTTAGTGGGTATGCTGATGACATTTAAGTTATCGGGCTAGACTGCGTCAGAAGGTTAAAAGTCATAACCCTGACAACTTGTTAAAGAGAGTGTACCCCTTTTGTGCCTTTGCCCAGTGTCAGGATGCCTTTGGAAGAAAAATGCTACCTACATCACATCATAGAGATGGATTCCACCAGTGGAGTGACTGAGTTACTTCAGTGATAAAACATCTATCAACTAATTGTAAGGCAAAGCCCTACTGATGGCTGTTTAGTACACCGTTGGGACATTCAGTACAAGGAACTAGGTTCCCAAGTTTGAATCCCATTGTGCCTACTGAGCCACTGTGTGACCTTGAGCAAGTCCTTTGACTCTCCTGTGCTTTAGTTCTCTTGAGTGTAATCATTGGGTAGTATCAGGACCCTCTCTGCTAACGAGATCTTGCATCTCAGCCGGGGCAGTCCAAAGTAAACAAACTTTAAAAATGTGGTCCACCACAGGCTTTTTCAGGCAGCTGAATATGGCTTTCACCTGAACTAAAAAAATCTAATGAGATCAAAAGACTGGAAATGGAAAACATAGAGGGAGACTAAGGACCCAAATCACTTAATTGAATTCATAAACTATGAAACAAATGTAAAAAAAAAAATAGTTAAGGAGAAAGTCACTTTTGTATTTTGCAAAACACCACATTAAAGAACTCTTGTAATTTCTAGGAGAGGGTAAATGAATTATTGGTAAGGATGTAAAAATTACAACCAGATCTCTGTCGATTGATGGCGTCCTACAGAAACATAGACAATGATGGCAGAAAAAGACCAAAGATCCATCTCGTCTGCCTGGAGTTCCCTATCTGCCCTAGCACCTGTGGTCCATAGGGTGTTTTATCCCTTCTGGTCTGCCCCCCCCCCCTTACTGCTGCCAACCCAAGCAACACCCAAACCCTTCACTCTATACCAGCCATGCTGGATACCATTTACGGTTTTGGCGCCCACCACCTCCAGTGGCAGGCTCCACCAGTGGATGGATTCTAAACCAATTCGGTTTGCAGATTATTTTAATTCCTGCTATACAAGGGCTGTCAAAAAGATAGCTGCTGCCCTTCCTATTATGAATGCTACCAATGGCTCATATGACAAAGATCTGGGGATGCCTAAGAAACCCTTTTTTATTTCAAGAAGGTAAGTGTCCCATCTTGCTTGAAATACCTGAAAATGACTCCTATGAGGCCAGATTGAATAAATATGACATTTTTGGAATAGCCATAAATAAATGAGTAGTACCAATATCAAAATTGTTTAATTTTTCTTTATCCTACCAAGAAATGCCTTCTGCCTGGAAGCATGCACGTGGCACCTGTCTTCAGAAATGGGTCTATGGTGGTAGTCAGTAATTATCAACCTATCATGATCCTTGCTATCCAAAGCCTTAGAGAGAATCATACATAATCAAATTACTGAGTACTTAGACAAACACAAAACACAGACCACGGAACAACATGGATTTCGAAAAGTTCACAGTACAGCCACAGCCCTTGCCAAATTCATGAATAGTGTGCATGAGACTTTGGGTAGCGGAGACAAAGTAGGAGCAATTTATATTGACTTATCTAAAGCTTTCGATTTGGTCAGTCATGATTTGTTACTGGAGAAATTGGGGCTATTAGGCTTTTCCAGGTTAGTTGTGGATTGGTGCAGTAGCTACTTGGTTGGACAGGGTTAACAAGTAAGAATACTTGGATATTTTTCCTCTTATTCCAGTTAAATTGGGTGTTCCACATGGGTATATATTAGGGCCACTATTATTTAATCTACTGCTGAACAACCTACCAGTAGCTGCTTAACCAATCCGAATTTGCTGTATGCAGACGATGCTGTGTCATTTACCAGCAGTAAGGATATTGTGTTTATTAATGAAAAATTGCGAAACTGATTTGATAATGTTCAGATGTGGTTTAGAAATAGGAAGTTACAGTATGTCTAAATGTGAACAAAACCAAATGTATGCAGTTGCCAGCAAAAATCATTTACCTGGATGATTTGCCATTACGTATTAGGACAAATGACTGCATACTGTTAGAAACAATTAATATCTCCCGATACCTTGGCGTTATACTAGATGCAAATTTTTCTTATATATCACATATAGATAATCTTGTAAAGACAATAAATAAAATAATTGGGGTTCTGAATCACAATTGATTAGATTTTACATTTGAAGCCCTAAAACAGTTTATTTAGTCTTTCGTAATCCCTAAGGTTGATTATTTATTTATTGATTTATTTATTTCAGGAGTTTCGTCAGGAAAAACATATTGACCTAAATAGCTCATTTACAGATATGTCTTGGGGGTAAAGGGGATGAGGAGACTGCAGTAATGAGTTACAGCAATAAAGCTGCAGTTATAATAACAATAATACAAAAGTTCGTGGTAGATAGTTAAGAGGTAACGCAGTGTTCAGACAGTGCAAAACATGGCAATAGCAACAGTTCAGCAATCTGCAATAGGCAGCAAAATAAGGGAGGGAAGAGAGACTGCAAGTACAGTGGGACACGTCTAAGGGAGATAGTGGACCGATAAATCAGGGCAGTAGGAGGAGGGAGTAATATAGAGGGCGGGGAGGAGTGGGACTAGCCTAGGATCAGCGCCAACTGCAGGAGTGAGTAGTGAAGTCATGGAGAACGGATTTTAGTGATGGGGAGAGGGAGCATAGCAAATCACAGTGGTAAGGGTGCTGCAGAGCATGGGGAGGTGGAAGGAGAAAGCAGCTTGATCAGCAGAGGATTTTATGGGTGAGAGAGCGGGCGTCACAGCTGCAAAGGGAGTTGGAGGTGGAAGGAGGGGAGGATAGGAGGGAGGTAAGGTGGGGGGGGGAGCCCAGACAGAATTTGGAGATGAAGGTGACACAATGACAAAGCCCCTTGCATTGCAAGGAGAAAGAGAGAGAGGAATACAGGGAACAGTGGTGGGTTCTAGGGAGGCAATCCAAGTCAAAGTGACAGAAGGAGTGAAAGAGGGCATCTAGTCTGGCAAGGGTAGAATTGGGAGCAGCGCCATATGAGTGTTGCCAGAATCGAAGATAGGTAGAATCATCTTTGTGACAGTATCTCTATGAGCAGGAAGCAGAATACTTGCTTTGTTCCTGTAAAGTGCCTCACATTTGGGGCGCAGCTTCTAGTGGATGGTATCCATGTGAGTAGAGAAATCAAGATGACAATCCAGCCATACCCTGTAGTATTTAAAGAAGGAGACATCCTCAATCACAACACCATCAAGGGTCTGAAGGAGGCAGGAGGAGAGAGCTTGTCAAGTCTCTGCGTAGTGCCAAAGGTCATGGAGACAATTTTTTGGCATTGAGGGATTGCTGATTGGCTGGGAATGAGTGCTGGGTGATGTTGAAATCCAGTTGGAGTCGGGTTGTTAGGTCATAGTCAAAGGAACCAGAGGCATAGAGAACCGTGAAATCTGCATACATGTAGATAGATGCAGAGGAGCAGGTGAGGGGGAGGTAATTTAGGAAGAAAGAGAATATGTTAGGGCCAAGGATGGATCCTTGGGGGATGCCAGAGCAGATAGGGTGAAGACGGAGATGGCATCACCAATATGGACAGTTTAGGTCCTGCCGTCAAAAGCTTGCAATATGTTCCTCTGCTGGCAAAGCTGTAGTACATAGTGTTGAAATGTTTTTGAATAGGGCATGCAGATATGCTTTTAACCTACGCATGGCATGTCATACCTGCACGCTCTACTTAACATTCAGTCTGCCCAATCTTAGGCAGAGAATAAAGTATTCATTAAAGGGACACTGTCAACCTTTTTTGCATCATATTATTTGTAGTTAAAAATGCATATTTTATGATTGCTTACCTTCTCTAAAATGAATTGAGGTTGCTGGTTGTTTTATCTACTGTCTTGTTTATTAAAACTGAAATGCATGCTAATATATAGTTACAACCAATCTTGTTTTGTTTGAAATCCTGGATCTACTCTTGTTGCATACTTCCTGAACATTAGAAACACTCCAAAACAGTGCAGCCACTCATGCTATAGTCTCCTCTACTGCTACTGCATAATGAATGGCTAGAGTCTGTTGGGGATGTTTCAGAGTCCACCAAAGATGCACAGGGAGTTGATCTAGTAATGTAAACAAACATGGTTTTCTGGATTTCCCATGAAGAGGGGCGAACGAATAATGGTGAACTGTCACAATGACGAAGGAACCATGCTGCCAACTCTTTTGCTCAACCATGGTTCTGCCCCATCCCCAAGTTGTGCCCCCCAGAGTAGAAATCTAAATTAAGGGGGGTGTGGGAATGTGCAGGGGGGCGAAGACCCCCGCAAGAAAACACTTTAGAAATTGCACTGTGGGTTTGGCGCCTTCTGACGGTTCGCCATTATTTGTTCGCCCTTCTGACATGGAACCATTTTTGTGTGGTAGCACCAGTATGGTGGACAGTCTGTTTTTCACTTTTTAAAAGAATAAAAGAATCAGAATCAAGCAACAGACTACATCATCAGTCTCTACAGAATGTGAATAATCATAAGATGTGTTTTATAAACTAGGGACACTTTGAGGCCTATGGGGTTGACAGTGTACCTTTAAAGAGTTAGTGTACTGGCTAAAACTAATACTAGATTTTAAAAGCAGCCAACCATTATCTTTTATATCTGAGCTACTTTTTCTTTTCCCTTTGTTTAATTAAAATATTGTTTTCTTGATGTTAGTAGGTGTGATGTGTAAAACAACTCTTAGCCTGGCAGCTAACTGTACTGCCTCATACTACATCATCATCACTGTGACCTCACTGACTGTGACATCACTACTACTTAGGAAGAGCAAGTGAGTGACTGCCAGGTCATTCACCTGTGTTGTCACTGTCAGTGAGATCACAATGCTGATGATGTAGTGTAAGGCAGTAGAGTCAGATATGTCAGCTGTCAGGCAAAGAGCTGTTCCACACACACAGCATAACATTATCACATAGAATACTTTCTGATGAACAAAAGGAAAAAGGAAAACACTTCAGAAATAAAACATTACAACTGACTTCTACTTAAAATTTGTATTATTTTCCCGGCTGCCTGTTTTGGCTCCACTAGCTCTGTAATGTGTTGGGCATAGAAAATGTATTATGGGGAGGTACCACATAACTTAGGTTCCTTGGTAAGAACAGTAAAGTCAGATTTTCCGTCACTATATCCTCATTGCATGTTATGCTAGAGCTAGCATGCTATAAAAGGAAACTTGGCCAGGACTCCTGATATTATAGACCTGGATGCCTTTAGAACCCTCGGCCTAAGGACTTGATCACTGCTATGTCCTATAATCAAGTTACATCTGCACTGAAATCATATTTAGCTTTGCTATAAATGCTGACATATAGCCCCAACTATGCACTTTTGTCCTGTGCCTTTTTGTCCTGCACCATCATGTGTTCTATGTCTCCTGTTGCTTATACCTGCATATTACTGTGTGCTAAATTCTCCCTTGTATTGCTGCTATATGTCAGGTAATTGTTATATGTTACATACAATATCCAATGTACTCCATGTGTTGTTGCTGTAGTTTAATGCAGTTGTATCCATATGCTGCTACTTGCCTCTGTTATTTGCTCAGTTGATAACCTGCGTGTTATCCAACCCCCTTGTACCCCCTCCCCCCAGGTCGCACCGGGAGATGAGCGTCTTGTTGCTCAGTGTGCCTTTCCTGGTGAAACTATTTCAATAAATAAATAAATAAATAAATTTGCACAATTTGTACCACTGTGCCTGTTTTAGTTAAGTTGGTATTATATGATACATTAATATTTGTATGTCCTATTTTATGTATTTATGTATGGTCACCTATGAAAAAGGGCTATTTCTGTCCATAGGCCATTGTTTGAATGAATGAATGAATGAATGAATGAGTCTGTCTGAAATGAGAGACACTTCATGTGCTAAAAAGGCTACAGTGAGTGTACATTTTAAAGCAAAATGGGAACCAGTATTCATAATGTGGAAGGAGGGGTTCTAGGATGCCTTGACTCCTGAGGAAGTAATATGCAATATAGGTCGGATAAACTTCTCCTAGAGGAGACACTTCCAAAACAGAAAAGACAAGAACGTTTGACTCCTGGTTATAAAAAAGCAATCCTGTTCTCTCAGAATTTGTTTAGAAATGATTTGGTACAGAAGCCAGCAGCCCCTGCACCAGCCAATAAGCTTAGTGTGGATGAGGGAAGCAGAAGCTGATGGATGGGCCAAACAAGCCTTTTAAGGAATGCAGGTTGCAAGGAATGAAAAACATAAGAAACATTCTGAGAGATACAGTGGTTTACATGTAACATAGATACCACTGTTGTAGCCTTGGTATTGTAGGGAGCTGTCCCTAGAAAACCTTGGCTTTTCCAAACCATGAGTCAGACTCGCTTGTCTTTTCTCTTTGAATGAGTATTCGCAAACCATGTATCACATTAGATACTGACTTGCAGTTCAAAGACTGGTTATGTAGGTGCCTTGGTGGCGGTGGGTGCAGCATATTGCACTGAAACCTGGGAGAATGGAGTTCACATGTGGGATTCAGAATCCCACACTAGGGCTGTCCGGCTAGGGTTGGACACATCATCAAGCTGAGGCACTCTGCTCACGGGGTGGCAGGGCACTAATTGTCTGGCATTCATGAACCCCGATGAGTTAGAACAAGGAGCGACATGGGCGATGTCTGAGGGCAGTTACCTGCTCACCCAGCAAGAGGAGGGGGGCAGTCTTAGTGTCCCCATTGTTGGGACAAGAAGATGAAAAAAGAGGAGCCACTCAGCTGCTGAAATGGCCAGAGGAAGGGTTTAGTTGTGGTGACCCCATTGTTGGGGTGAGTGGGTGGAGAACAAGAGCCACCATCTCAGCTAGAGGAATGGTATAGTCATTGTGACCCCCCGGCTAGAGAGGAAGGGTACTGTTGTAGTGACCCCATAGTTGCAGTGAGATGATGGAGAAAAAGAGCCACTTGCCCGCCTGCCCACCTTCCCGGCTAGAGGAGGGGTGCAGTCATAGTGGCACTATCGTTGGTGCAGTGCCGGATTGGGAAAGAGGAGTTACTGGCCCATCTGCCCTCCCTCCCGACCAGAGGAAAGTTGCATTCATAATCACCCTATTGTTGAGGTGAGGAGATGGAAGAATAAGAACCACTCGCCCACTGCCCACTTTCTCAGCCAGAGGAAAGGCCCAACTGTTGTGGCCCCATGGTCACAATGAGAGAATGGGGAAGAGGAACCACTCACTCACCTGCTCACCCTCCCGGGCAGAGGAAGGGTGCAGTAATAGTGACCCAATTACTGGGGTAAGGGAGTAAGGAAGAGAAGCCACTCACTCATCTGCCCACCCTCCCAGCCAGAGGAGGGGAACAGTCATAGTGACCCTGTTGTCAGGGTAAGGGGATGGGGAATAAGAGTCGCTTGCTTGCCCACCCGCCCTCTCGGCCAGAAGGAGGGTGCAGTCATAGTGACCCATTTATTGGGGTAAGGGAATGGGGACGAGGATCTCCTCGCTTGCTTGCCCGACCACCCTTCTGGCCAAAAGAAGGGCACTGTCATAGTGACCATATTGGGAGGGCAAGTGAATAGGGATGAGGAGCAAAAACAGAAAAAAGAACAGAAAAAAGCTTAGTGCAGTGGAACTGCTACACCATGGACCTGGATAACATGGTTGGGATATGGACAGTGCTGTGGTGACAAGGGTACCGATTCATGGCCTGGCTTGATGGGAGGACTGATTTTTAGTTCCATTCATGTGGGTCACAGATCCAGAATAACAACTTCCATGGCAGTAATTCTGGTGTTTGCTTGAAACAAAAGTAGCCCCAGCATCATCAGTTAAGATCTGAAACCCAGTGGTGGAGGTTCTGTAAGATGTGGTTAAAGTGTGGGGTTTTATTGGAGCCCTTGCTGTCAGCACTCTCTGGACCTTTGACCACAGTTCCCTGCTTGTTAACTCCCTTGCTGGATAACTTCTGAATAAACATGTCCTCAAATCCGTAAAAGAAAAAGATCATAAACTGGCTTTTAAAAGATGTCTTTGACAAATGTGAGAATCTAAAAAAATTGGGGGGCAGGGGCTCAAATCATAATCCCTTAGTGGCCTGTAAGGTTACTCTTTTTCCATAGACTAAGACTGTAGATCATGCCTACAGGCCATCCTCACAAGGACTGCTGGGAAGAGGTTTGGATTTTTCACTTCTCCTTGGCCACAAATTCATCTCTTTACGATCTCAAGTGACAGAAGTGTCTAATAAAATGTAAACACAAGTAAGAAATTCACAGTGTTAAATGTTGGCAGCCATGGAGAGGCAGCATGGCCTAGTGGCTTGAGCACAGGCTTGGAAACGAGGAAACCAAGGTTCAAATCCCACCAGAGGCACTTTCTCACTGCCTTATCCTGAGTAGGTCAATTCACCTCAATTTAAAACTGGGTAAAAGCAGGGTCCACTTATTCTATCCTGGGTAAATAAATTGCAAAATCTATCTGTCTGTCTGTCTATCTATCTGTCTGTCAATCTATCTATAGTATATTATTTCTATTGTATCTGTCAGTCTGATAGTTTGTCTACCTAGCTACTCTACCCACCACCTGTCCACCCGTCCATCTATCTGTCTGTCTGTACATTTACCTACCTACCTACCTGTCTTCCAGTTCACACCAAAAGGACAAGCAGGGCTAGCCCAGTGGCATGGACGGCTGAGGCATCAATGCCTTACCTCTTGCCACGCCGGTGATCCGTGTTTGCGGTGTGAACGGGTTGCTGGAGGTCAGCCAGGGAGGAGGAGGAGGAGTATCGAGCATCTCAAGGACAGCTGTCCTCCAGGGATGGTGGGGAACAGTGGTGGGTGTTAGCCTGGCCCCTAGCGGAGGCTAGGGGCTGGCACACCAATGTTGTATGACAGAGGGGCAGAGGCGGGGCAGACTCCATGTGCACGGTACCGCCATTGGCATCCTTGCATGCCCCCCTCTGCGGGGAAAGAAAAACATGGTGGAAAATGCCAGCGGTTGGATGAAGGAGGGTACTCGCAGGCCCTGCCCCCTGACCAGCTGGGCTTTCCAGCCCGAACAGGATCCTGTGTACGGCGGAGGTAGAGCGCGCCTCTCCCTGCCGGGAGGTGGGAGGGCAATCCCTGGGGACAGAAAGGCTGGTGGAGATTCCTGGTAAACATCAGGTGGGGGAGGGATAGGGCTGGGGTGCCCTCCTGAATGTGGGCCATCTGGGGGGTCTCAAAAATAGAATATATATATATATAAAAAAAAGGACAAGCAGAGTGTAAGTTGGAAATGTAAAACTTGCAGTTTTTTGACAAATTGCTACTCATATATTCTAGTAAAATCCCCAAAGCTGTAGCCAGACCCAAACATTTTATTAAGTTAGGCACACACACAGCAGCCATCAGCATCAAAGTTTGGCAGTTTGTAGCCCAGAAATAAAATAGTCAAATCCAAAAATGAATAGCAAAATGCAATTTGGCAAGTGGCAGCTTAAACACTGGACAAGTACAAACAAAGATTTAAATCGCCTTTTAGCCCTGCACAAATTCTCCTTTGAGAATAGAAAATGTCTGTGTGCGTAAAAGTAATCTAGGTTTGTGGTCACATCCCCAGAGGATTAGTTAGGAAAGAAGAGCAAGTTTTTCTGCATGTGTCTGGTGGTTGGAGGCGAGGCCTACCAGTGAAGAGAAGCCTCGTGTTTCTGAGAAAAAGCTGCAGAGAAGTCTGTGAATCTGCTTGGCTTTCTGCCCACTCTGCATTCCTGCTCAAAGTTAGGGGATATCATAGGAATATATGTCTCCTGGGAGATCACAAAAGGTGTAATGGGATCCTTTAATGGAACACTCCAGGCCAGGACTGGGGGCAGCAGCTGACAGCTGATCCAGGTCTAGTGTAGCAACACTCCTGGATGTCTTGCAGTCACTTCCGGCTGGGTACGACTTTATGGTTTCTGTGACCTGCTGTTTTTCCAAATTAGGCCTGAATCCCAACAGCCAGCATGATTTAAGGTGCCACCCTGTCCACCTGGGAGTTCAGAATTAAACAGACTGCAGCTTCATAGCATGGCTGGGATTATAAAAGGTTGAGCGCTGTCATGTTAGCGAGATCAAACTGTTTTCATCTTTTCAAATTATTTCATTTTCCTCCTGGTTGCCACTGTCCCCCAGCCCATTGTGGCAGTGCTCCCAGACTGATTTGCCATTTTCCCTGTAACTCCAGGGTGATTATCCTGTTTTCCTGTAGATTACAATATTTCCTATGGAAGCAGCATTGCTCTATTTTTCTATATAACCAGTGCAGGTCTATGGGAAGGATTTCCCCTGTTGATGGTCCCAAAGCCCTGTAACATACAGGAGTCCTTGTAGATCAAGGAGCCCAGGGGAAAAGAGGGCACTCTGGCTGCATCTTTCCATTGGCTGGCAGGGCGGGCGAATGGCTGCTTTCAGAGCCCATGCCATTTCATGATTATTCGGCAGGGATTGCATGAATGCTGGCCTGTTCTCCTCCTTCCTGGGAGCTGTGTGCCAGCCTGTGTCCTTCCTCCTCCGGAGTTGGGCATAACCCTACCCATTTCCTCGCCTAGCACTGTGTGCCAGTTTGTGGCTTCTTCCCCCAGACTTGGGCATAGCCCTACCCATTTCCTTCTCTAGAGGTGTGCACCAGTCTGTGCCCTTCCTCTCCCTCAGAGCTGGACATGTCCCTGCCCATTTCCTCCCTGGGAGCTGGGTGCCAGTCTTTGCCCTTTCTTCCAGGGAGTAGAACAACGGTGTGTGGTCTTCCTCCCTAGGAGCTATACAACGGCCTTAACCCTTGCTCCACAGGAGCTGGGCATGGCCCTGCCCATTTCCTCCCGGAGAGCTGTGCACCAGTCTGTGCCTTTCCTCTCCAGGAGTTGTGTGCCAGCTTTTACCTTTCCTCCACAGGACCTGGGCATGTCCCTGCCCATTTCCTCCCTGGGAGCTGTTCGTTAGTCTGTGCCCTTCCTGCCTGGGAGCTGTGCACCAGCCTTTATCCTTTCTCCATGGGAGCTGGGCATGGCCCTGTCCATTTCCTTCCCAAGGGTTGTGTACCAGTCTGTTCCCTTCCTCCCCCCGGAGCTGGGTGCTGGCATTTACTCTCCCTCCCTGGAAGCTGGCTACTGGCCAGTGCCCTTCCTCCCAGGGAGCTGGGTGGTGGTCTGTACACTTCTTCCCTGGAAGCTGGCTGACGGCCAGTGCCCTTTCTCCCCAGGACCTATGTGGCAGCCTTTGCCCTTCTTCCCCAGGAGCTGGCTGCCGGGCCTGTGTCCTTCCATGGGAGCTGAGTGCCTGTGCCCTTCCTTTCTTGGAGCTGGGTGCTGGTCTGTGGTCTTCTTCCCAGGAGTTGTGTGGCAGCCCGTGCCCTTTCCCTGGGATCTGTGTGTCAGCCTGTGCTCTTTCTCCCTGGGGGCTGTGTGCCGACCTGTGCCCTTCTTCCCTGGGAGCTGTGTGCTGGCCTGAGCCCTTCCTCCCTGGGTGCTGTGTGCCGGCCTATGCAGTTCCTCACTGTGAGCTGGCTGCTGGCCAGTGCCCTTTCCCCAGGAGCTGTGTGGTGTTCTATGCCCTTTTCTCAAGGGAGCTGGCTGCTGATTTGTGCCCTTCCTCCCCAGGAGTTTTGTGGCAGCCTGTGACCTTTCCCTGGGATCTGTGTGGTGGCCCGTACCCTTTCATCCAGGGAACAGTGTGCTGGTCTGTGTCCTTCCTTCCTGGGAGCTGCATGCCAGCCTGTGCCCTTCCTCCCAGGGAGCTGTGTGCCGGCCTGTGCCTCTCCTCCATGGGAGCTGTGTGGTGGCCTATGCCCTTTCCCTGGGAACTATGTGACAGCCTGTGCCCTAGGAGCTGGGTACCAGACTGTGCCCTTCTTTCCTCGGAGCTCGGTGCCAGCCTGTGTCCTCCCTCCCTGGGAGCTGTGCACCAGTCTGTGACCCTCCTCTCCAGGAGCTGGTTGCTGGCTTTTTGCTCTTCTTTCCCAGGAGCTGTGTGGTGACCTGTGCCCTTTCCCTAGTAGTTGTGTGGTGGCCTATGCTCTTCTTCCCTGGGAGCTGTGTGGTGGCCTATGCCCTTTTCCTGGGAGCTGTGTGGTGGCCTGGTCTGTACACTTCCTCCCTGGGAGCTGGGTGCCGGCCTGTGCCCTTCTTCCCCAGGAGTTGTGTGGTGACCTGTGTGGTGGTCTGTGCCCTTTCCCTAGTAGTTGTGTGGTGACCTATGCCCTTCTTCCCCAGGAGCTGTGTGGTGGCCTGTGCCCTTTCCCTAGTAGTTGTGTGGTGGCCTATGCCCTTCTTCCCCAGGAGCTGTGTGGTGGCCTGTGCCCTTTCCCTAGTGTTGTGTGGTGGCCTGTGCCCTTCTTCCCCAGGAACTGTGTGGTGGCCTGTGCCCCTTCCCTAGTAGTTGTGTGGTGGCCTATGCCCTTCTTCCCCAGGAGCTGTGTGGTGGCCTGTGCCCTTTCCCTGGGAGCTGTGTGGTAGCCTGTGCCCTTCCTCCCTAAGAACTGCATGCTGGCCTGTGCCCTTCCTCCCTGGGAAGTGTGGTGGCCTGTGCCCTTTCCCTGGGAGCTATATGACAGCCTGTGCCCTTATTCCCTGGGCGCTGGGTGTTAGACTATGCCCTTCTTTCCTCGGAGCTCAGTGCCAGCCTGTATCCTCCCTCCCGGAGAGCTGTGCACCAGTCTGTGACTCTCCTTCCCAGGAGCTAGGCGCTGGCTTTTTGCTCTTCCTCCATGGGGGCTGTGTGCCAGCCTGTGCCCTTCATCGCTGGGTGCTGGCCTGTGCCCTTTCTCCCTTGGGGCTGTGTGCTGGTCTGTGCTCTTCCTCCCTGGGATCTGTGTGCCAGCCTGTGTCCTTGCTCCTTGGGAACTGGGTGCTGGCCAGTGTCCTTCCTTCCCGGGAACTGTGTGTCATTCTGTGACCTTACTCCCCAGGAGGTGAGTGTTGCCCCAGTGCACTTCCTCCCCTGGAGCTGTGTGCTGGTCTGTTCCCTTCCACCCCATAGCTGGGTGTTGCAGAGTGCGCTTCCTCTCCTGGAACTGTGTACTAGGCTGCGCCCTTCCTTCCTGGGAGCTGACAAGTGATCTATACACTTCCTGTCCGGAAGCTGGTTATTGCCCGCTGCCCTTCTTCCCCTGGAGCAGTACATGATATTTGAGTAGGGATCCAAGAGAAGGTCTGCCTCTTTGTGGATGATACAAAAATCTGTGGAAGAGTGGAAAATGAGGAGGGGGTTAAAAATATGAAGGAGGACCTGCAAAGTCTAGAGAACTGGTCAAATGTCTAGCAGTTGAAATTCAACACTAAGAACTACAAAATAATGCGCACAGTGTGGGGGGCAACAAATCAGAGCATAGAATACAGAATGTGGGGATAACGGTGGCAAGTAGGACTGAGGAAAGAGACTTGGGGATAATAATATCAAACAATTTAAAAACATCAGTGCAGTGCAGTAGGAAAGCGGGGAGGATGAATAGGATGCTGGGTGGTATAAGAAGGGGTAATCCTCACCTAAAGTAATATGTGCAATTCTGGGGACTGCACATGAAGAAAGACAGGGATGTGGCAGAAGCGGTGCAGGCGAGGGTAACCAGAATGATCCAGGGTCAGCAGGAAGAGACTTGCATGGAGCAAGAAGGGTGACATGATGAAGACACAGAAATACCTCCACACCTCGCCTGCAGCCACAGACATTGCTTTTCTCTGCTTGTTTCAGTAACTATTTCTGCCTGTCATGCTCTCTTTTTCTAGTGTAAAATTTAATGCAGTCATGTGATCAGCAGGCCCAAAACAGTAGAATATATCTTTCCCTGTGCATACCAACCCTGACAATCTTCCACCTTTGAGCACTCTAAAGCAATGGTTTAAAACCAGATTTCTAGTATACTTTGATTCTTGCAAGAATTTATATGCCTGGTTGCATCATAATTTGTTATTTTGACAATGTGTCCAACATTATATATTTATTTTTAAGTGTAGTGTATAGTGTCAACTAAATCGCAACAGTGTTTTATTCTGATATATTTATGTGCAATTTTTAATTGTACACAATTCAGGAGGCCATAGTAAATGAACATTAGCTCAACTGGCTAGTTGTCATCTTGTCATGTTTTAAATAAACAAAACTCAAACTTGAAACTATTGGATTCCACCAATCATGGTACCGAATTTTCCGTGCCCTTTTTATAATGATAAGTAACTCAACTGCAGGAAATTCAAAACTGTGACCCACTCACCAAATCTATTTATAGAAGACTTTTTTTATTTTGTTGATAAGAATGTGACTGGTATGATCAAGCTAAGGATAGTCACCAGAGTCATTTTAAGAAAGCTAAAACTAGCAACACGAATACAGAAAAAACTGGGAAAGACGCTTGAAAAGCTTGATTGAATAAAAAAAAGGTTGATTGCAGAAGGAGATGCCAGTGCTTGGAAGTTTTACTCACTAGCCCTGTAAACCCTGAAAAAGGAGCTGCTTGTGAAATGGTGGGAGTGACACTGGGCTACCTGCTGCGTTCTTACCAGTAAAATCTGGAAAGGTTTTTATAACTTGATTTGGTGCATGGATCACTGTTTCCAGTTTTCTGCTGTTGAGTAAGTACTGGGTCCTAATTGAAACAGATTCCTACTGCTACTCAATTTTATCAGTCACAAGGTCTTAGGGACACACTGGGAGCTCTAGCTCATTTGAGAGGAGAAGTGATAACTTGTATTAAGGTATGCAGTAAGGCATATTGCTTCTTCCCCCCCCCACCCACACACTGAATTGTGAGTCAAGTGCTTTTAGTCACCTAGGAAGGGCAGTAATATCTGGCATACCACACAGCCTGGTGTGGATTATTATTACGCTGATAGAATGGCTTGTTTGGCAAGAAAAAAATGGTTGAAAGACATTTTGTAGTCTTAAAAAATAACTGCCTATTTTTTGCCATCCAAACATTTTTCTTGTGGTTCTGCCAGTCATGTAGGTCCTGTGTCTGCTTGTCAGTTTGTAACGAGAGCTATCACTAGATATATCACCTTGGTTTAATTTTATATATTTATTGCCCTAGTTAGCCCAGAGAGCAGTACTGTTTTCGTGGGCGACCAGGCCACAGAAACACAAATATAGTTCTTCCAGGTAGAGAACTGTTCTACACATCACACCTTATGCTGTTGCGCACATAATCTTCGAATTGGCAAAAGGAAAATGTTTTGTGGAAAATGTGATAACTGGCTACAGTTAAAAAAAAAATTAATATTATTTTCTGCCTGCTGTTTCTGGCAGCACGGGACTGCTGAGGTTACATGATATTGACATGAATTATATAACAAACGGCAACTGAGTTCTAAAAAAAAATACTAAAAATAAGCGCAGCTCTCGTTTGTTGTGAATATGGGTAATTTAAGTGGTGTCAGATTCTACAGTATTTTAAAAGCACTTTAGGACTTAACTGTGATATATTTATATAATAACTCAGGTTGTCATCATAGGTCCATGCCAAGTAAACTGCTTCTTAACACCTGTTTATACAACACTGACACACAGTGGGCAACTTTGGTCAGTATTTATCATGGTATATTCTAAGTGTATTTGAAGTTACATTAGTCCAGATAGTGCTTCAGAGCCTGTACCCATATTAACCTCACCAAAGTTGATTATGCAAGCTTTTTTTTTTTTGCAGTTCCCTTATCATTTGCTGTGGCAAACCTCAACATTGTGTTGGAGCCCAGCAGTCATGTGTTAAGTAATGTCAGCGTCCTGTATGTCATCTCATTGAAAAGTTACGATTGTACAGCTTATTTCCAAATTATACTTTGAACTTATAAAGACACATGAGAGTGTAGCACTCGGCACCTTCAAGAAAAATGAGCAGAAGAGGCAGACATTCATTATCTCTGGTAAGCAGTGGCGGGGGGGGTTGGTGGTCAGTCCACAAAACAGTTTACTTAGATAGCTGGAGGAATTTTCATTGGCAAGTTACATTACAGCCAGATAAAACACCAGACAGATCTAAATATTTAGGAACAGGATCAACAGATAAGTGCTGGAGAGCATGTGGCACAAAGGGCATACCCTTTCACATATTTTGGAGAAGTCCTAGATTAATTGAAATTTGGAAGGAGATAGGTAGATTAATAAAAAACACATTTGAATATTAGTGCAGAGTTGTGGTTCGCGCAGCTTGTCTTGGGTCTCCCTCCTCAGGGAGCCCATAAGGGCAATTCCAAGTATCTTTATAATATTTTTATAGCGGCTGCCCTTAAGGCTATTACACAAAAGTGGCTGTTGGATACTAGTCCGGCACTTGGGGATTCGATTAAGAATCTAAAAAAATGTAAACTAATGGAACAGATTGCAGCTCAGCTTCAGTTGAAACAAGAAGAATTTGTAGCGAGATAGCTCCCCTATGAACATTTGATAGATAAAGTAGAATGAATTTCAATCTTAGATCAGCGGGCATTCCTTTAGAATTTTAATACAATAGCAGCAGTCCACTCCAAAGGAGGGTATCAACACATATTTTTTTGGCACCGTTTGTTCTTTTACCCATCTTAAAAGGGTGTAAGTTAAGGGGGATTAGTACTGTGTTCTTTTTTTCCTTTTCTCCTTTTCCCCCTTTTTTGTGGAGTTGGAAGGACTATTTTTCTCCTGCTCCCTTCAAGGGGTAAAATATTGCAAACCCATTCACGGGGGTGGGGTACAGAGGAAACACAGGATAATAAAATATTAGATACTAGGGATGAATTAATGGGAGTTCATTCACTCTGAAGGGAATTATACCTCACTAAGCCGTTCATAAAGGTAAGAAGGGGTTGAGGCTTTGGTGAGCGTTTTTCACGGGCTTCAGTAAAGTAAAGCTTAAAGCGGAGAGCAGATTGGGTCAGAGTGGAAGAGATTGTGGGTTTTTCACAGAGAGGGTTGTGGATGCATGGAACGACCTTCCAGAGGAGGTTGTGGAGTCAAAAACAGTGGTTGTATTCAAGCATGCATGGGATAGCCATAAGGCAATTCTAAGGTGTGGGGGTAGAAAGAAGTAGACTGCTGGTTAACTAGGATCTGCAGTTTATCCATTAGGTGGGGAAATGGGCAGACTGGGTGGGCCAAGTGGTCCTTATCTGTCGTCAAATTCTATGTTTCTATATGAGATTATGTCATATAGGTCTAATGACCCAGCAGATAGAGAAAAGTAGAGACAGGGTCAATATACATATGAAACGTCCATGGGTATTTTGTATCTGGTAATGAAGAGGCGACACGTATGCTCTGAGCATTAGACAAGGGGAACGGATTGTGAAGAGGGGAAGAGAACAACAACTAATGAGTCAGTATGTAAGAAAGCTTCCATGAAGGATAATGTTTGTTATACACCCTTACACAGGAAGAGTTGGCAGTCCCCTCTAATGGCAGGGGCATTTCAGACGGCCTGCAACTCAGGGAGTGAAAAGCACATTTACGAGAACGAATGCCATATGCTATGGAATCTGATAGGTCTCAATAATGTTAATACAGACTATATTTAGAACTGTTAAGGGTGAGGCCCACCGAGGGCAGATATTATGGACTCCAATTATCCATGTGCACATTAATAGTGTCTCCATGGTACAATATTCTTGACACTTTGTACTCCTGATGAATGTTCAAAAAACAATAATTTTAAAAAAAGGAAAAGCTACATTTGTGCCACTGACTTTTGGCACTCATTTATGATTGTCAGCTCTGGGACACATGATCACAGGGCCTTAGTAGTCCACCAGTTGAATTAAGGGGGGTGTAGCAGGAAAAGACCACTCCTTACCCCACAGCCAGATGTGATTTTACATAGATACATAGACAATGTCGGCAGATAAGGGGCTATTTGAGCTTGTAAGTTCAGTTTATGTTTTCCTAGAAGTCTGTTGCCCCTTACCCCTGACCTCCAGAATTCCTTTATGTCTATCCCATGCATTCTCAAATCCCGTGATTGTTTCAGCTCCCACCACTTCCTCTGGCAGGGTGTTCCACTTGTCCACCACCCATTCTGTGAAGAAATTCTTCCTCACGTTTCCTCTGAATTGTCCTCCCTCCAACTTCATCCCATGCCCTCTAGTCCTGGAACATCTTTTTCGCTTAAAAATAGTGTATTCCTGCACCCTGTTCCTCCTTGTAAGATACTTGTATGTCTCTATCATATCCCCTCTCTCCCTCCTCTTCTCCAGGAAGTACATATTCAGTTCCTTCAACCTGTTATCACAGGACTTGTGATGCAATCCATGTACCATCTTTGTTGCCCTCCTCTGAACCTTCTCTACCCTGTCCATGTCCTTATGTAGGTAAGGTCTCCAGAACTGTACACTGTACTCCAGGTGGGGCCTCACTAGTGTCTTGTATAGTGGAATTATGACCTCCCTTTTCCTGCTGGTGATGCCCTTGCCAATGCATCCCAGCATCCTATTTGCTTTACCTGCTGCCTTGTCACACTGTTTCCCTACCTTGAGGTCATCAGAGATGACAACCCCAAGATCCCTTTCCTGCTTGGTGCATGCTATATCCTCACCCCCCAACTGATATATTGTGCCAGGGTTTTTGTGCCCCATATGCATTATCTTGCATTTCTTTGCATTGAATTTTAACTGCCAAATCCCTGACCATTCTTCAAGTTTCTGCAGGTCCCTTCTCATTCTATCTACACCCTCTGGTGTGTCTACTCTGTTACAGAGCTTTGTGTCATCAGCGAACAGTGAAATTCTGCCTTCTAGGTCCTGCGCAATGTCACTGATGAAGATGTTGAATAGGACCGGTCCCAGCACTGATCCCTGTGGTACCCCACTGGTCACTGTTCCCTCTGTGGAGTGACAGCCATTTACCACTACCTTCTGTGTCCTGCCAGCCAGCCAGTTACCTACCCACCACACTACTGTCCTACCCACACCCATATTCCTCAGTTTGTGTAATAGTCTTCTATGTGGCATAGTGTCAAAGGCCTTGCTGAAGTCCAGATAGGCCATGTCCACTGCCCTCCCCTGATCCACCTCCCTAGTCACCCAGTCAAAAAATTCAACGATTTCAAATTCCTCTTTGATTTTACTTCTTTATAATGGAACTTGAACTAACAGAATACTTGGGTCATGTGTGTGTCCTGACAGGCTGCAGTCTTCTGACTTTGCTTGGAGAATGGCAGATTTTGTAAAGCCAGTGAACTTTAGCCACTGGAGACTTGTGTCTGCTATACTTGCATCTCACACAGACGGGTTGGCCTCAGAAAAAAACATGTTTCCCAGAGGAAGACACCCATATCTTAAAGGAGAACTGCAGTCAAAACTGACAAAAAATATCTTGAATAGAGTGTTTTGATTTGCATGTATAGTCCTATTGTGCCATTTCCTTGTTGCCATTAGGATTTTTTCTAAATTTGTCTACTTGTTTTATGGCCCCTGGGAATCTCCATACTTGCTTCTTTAATTACCTTTCCTTATACCACAGTGCCTCCTGTACCAGGTGACAGGGATGCATTGGAGACCATTGCGTCAGTGTGACTGCTAGCTTACTGTCCAGTTTACAGAAGTAGAACTGTGCTGCTGTCTCTTCTTGTCCACTGAGCACTTATAAAGGCCACATTCACAGTTTGGCAAACACCTGAGTGATAACCGAGGGAACTATTCTATAAGGAGACAGCTAGAGCCTTCACTAATTGTAGCGTTGAGGACCTGTGTTGATGTGTCTACTTTTTTATGTTTGATTCCATGCATTTGCAAAGTGAACATATTGGTGGTGCTTGAGCAGCGTAGGGGCTGCGGAGGTGCATGTAGGAATACTATAGGCTTGATGCTCAAAAGCCAATGCTGAGAAGGCTAACAGTGTTTAGCTGGCTGATAGGTGTAACCTTTGTGTAGTTCAGAGGATGCAGCCCCACCAAGTCACTTTGGTTTGCTGCCCATTAGCCAGCTAACAGATATCAGAATTGGAAAATAAACATCAAACCTTACACTGTGTGTGTGTGTGTGTGTGTGTGTGGGCGCACGTCCGTGCGTGCATGCATGTGTGTGCCCCCTAGTTACAGATAGTAGTCTGGAGAGCATCTCTTTGAAAGCACTAAACAGAGTGCGGGAAAAAACAGCACACAGAATGTAAATATAATAGCATCACATGTGTTAAAAATATTTATTTTTTATTTATTGTATTTATTTAAAATGTTTCACCAGGTAGACACACAGAAGTATAAAAGCAGTCTTGTTTACAGATGTGACCTGGGGGAAGGGGAATGGGGAACAGACAGCAACACAAAACAAATCAATACAGGCAGATAATGTACAGTGTCAATAACGAGCAGAAAACACCAGAAATAGTCGATTTAAATTACGCATTGTTTATGTTCCCTTTAAAGCAGCAATGCAAAGAAAGATGTTTTTCCAAAATGGCTATTTTCAGCTACAATTAGGAAAAAATACAGTATTAGCATAAACTGTCAAATCTGCTTTTCTAGGTACCTTCTATGCTGTGCACCATAAGTTTCTTTTACGTCCTTGATCCTAACCCTAACCAGGTTTACAGTGATATTTCTAAGCCAGATGTGTTCATCTCTATTTCTTGAGAAAAAAACAAAAATAAAACATTTACAAAATACTCAAATTTTAGTGAAACTAAAAAAATGTTACCACCAAATAAAACTGGAAGAAGATTTGAATCTATTATAGTACACAAAACAAAATTACGTTAATTTTTTTTGTGCCCATTTTCATTGCACTGCTGCTTTAAAGAACCTGTAATATCAGTTGGATAACATTAAAAATGTGAGCTTTAGACATATTTCAGTTTATAGTTAATATATTTTTGCAGTTCTTTTTTTAAATATGGACTTTATCCTCCTGCGTCTCCCCATAAGCCCCCTTCTGCTGTCAATCCTCAGCCCCGTCACCCCACCGCCACGACTTATGCCGTCTGCTTCTTACATGGATGTTGGTAGTGCAGTGCTAGCAGGGTTCCAGCACCATCCTGCCAACAGGGGTTCTTTTCCATCTACTTCTCCATTTGAGTTAGAGCCAGCGACGTGCAGTGGCTTACACGTAGACTATGAAGTCAGTGCACGCTATCGATGCCTGCCTCTGGCTTTCAGTTTTGGTGACCACTGTTGTGCCAGCAAGCCTTCACTAGGTGGCATCCAAGCCACGGTATACACTGTCTCCCCACCACAAAGGAGGAGAGCTAATCATGGACACACAGTCCTCCTTCCCCACCGCGATCCTCTGAGTGACCCTAGTCCATTCCCGAACCCGAGTCATCAGTGTGGCAGGAGGCGAGGTGTCCAGCACTTCGGTAAACTACAAGTTAACTGTTGCTTAGTTTTCCTTACATAATATTGTTTGTGGCTTGAGGGGGACTGAACCAGCAGCCCATGGGTTTACAGTACTGTGCTTTACCCACTGTACCATTCAGCCAGAACTATATTTTTTTGCAATTCTTTCTCCATTTTCTTTATTACTGAGGGAAGTGACATAAAAACAAGATTACTGGTCCTTGGACGTTAGTGGCTTTGGCTGCTTGTCTACACATGACATCATAATGCCCTGTTTATGACATCATATTTATCTCCATAGCAGCAGATTTGGATGTCATAAACAGAACTGTGACTGCAGAAGTAGACAAGCAGACAGAGCAGATTGGGCAGATATCCTGTTTCCATGCCAGTGTCCTTAGTAATAAAGAAGTAAGGGCAACAGTTGCAGAAATAGTGTGAAATACAAGCAAAATTGTGTCTAAATTTTTCAGAGTTCTCCCAACAACATCAGGGACTCTTTAAAGCTCTAGTACACTGCATGCAAACGTTCGACATTGACAAATGCTTGCTTATGGCTGTGTGTGATCTGATGAAAACACAAGCTTTAAAAACAGAACATTCACTCCTTCTGGCTAAACCTAGACACACAGCTAGAAAACAAAAAGGCTGGATTAGAAAGCATTATTTAGTTGAGGCCAGAACAACAGGCACTTGACAGCACAGTGATGCTGCAGACAGGGCAAAAAGTCTTCAGTCACCGAATAAGTGGGCTCCAACGCATCACTGCCACATGGGATGGAAGGCATCATGCAAAAAGGAATGGCGCTAAAAAAAAGCAGGCATGGTCTGACCCAGTGGCATGGAGAGCTGAGGCATCACACATTGTCTCCTACCACACTGGCGACCCATGTTCGCCATGGACATGGAGTCGCGGAAGTAGTCAGCTGGCGGGGCGGGCAGGGAGAGGATTGCATATATGGAGGACGGCTGTCCTTTCCTGGGGAGGGTGGTTTGGCAGTCCCATCGAATGAATGCCCCCAGGTGGCAGCATGAGGGTAGGACAGGTTGTGGATGCCAAAAGAAGGGAGGATGCTGCAGGACTCCGTAGTGTGCGCACACCTCCACATATGCACGTTCACGTGTTGCGCCTTAGCAATGGCGAGGGAAGAGAGAAAATGGAGGAAAAACCTGTCGGGTGGCAGGATGATTGACTGACCCTCTGCAGGCCCTGCACCGGTGGCCGGCCACAACCATAGTCCTCGGGCTGACTAAGGAAGATGGCGCAGGTAAGCCCCAGGGAGCCTGGTGACAAGGCTGGGGGGGGGATCAGTCAAGAAGGGGGTCACCATGGAGCGCAGGGGATAAAATACAATAAAAAAAAAAAAAGCAGGCATGACGGCCATAATATAAGTAGGTAAATGAAAAAAAAAATCCTAACAGCAAACAAAGGAAAGGATGCACAAGAACTACATACACAAATCCAAACACTCTGCACACACCATTTCTTTTATAAATTTTGACTGGCAGTCTTCTTTAGAGTCCCTGACATCACAAGGAAAACAACGCTGTATAATCCAGTTACCTGATAGGTTGATCGCTACTTGTTAGACTTCATCTGTTCTTGCTTCTTGTCTTCATCTGACATTGTAATCCTCTGCCTGTGACATTATCAAAATCAATCAAAATCAATCAATCAAAATCTTTATTTATTCAGGCGAACATCATTGAGCATAGCTCATTTACAAGATGGACCTGAGTGGTCATAACAAAAAAGGTTACAGAGTGTATACAAAAAACATGATATTGAAATAGCACAAATACAAACATTTATGAGTGATTATAATTATAATTTCCACAGCTACAGACCATGATGCCACAAGTGGAAGACTGTGATGTCAGGTGTAATCAAGCAGTCAGAGGACACAAAGGTTCTGTCCAGACCACAGAATGCAAAATGGCCTAGAAAATGTAACTTGTGTCTAACTTGCTCAGCATCCACGTTGTGACACCTGAAGACCCATTCTTCAGAACTAATTTCGTAGTCCACCTTGGGAGGTGCAGTAGGCAAGAGAAAAGTTCTGCACTGAACCAGTGTAGCTAATTCCATTCCACAGTAGTCTGAACAGGATTTTCTTGAGAATGGTTCTCTAAGCTGCTATTAGTTATTATAGGAAGTCCCATAATGCAATGGTTTATGAAGGGGAACTATTGAATTAAACTTCAGGACCAGTCTGGATGTTGCAGTACAGTTCACTTGAGGCTTACTTTCAGGTCTGGACAAACTGGTTTTGGTTCTTCAGAACTGTTCGGTAGTCTGGATATGGCTGGAGTCTAGAAGGCATGGCTCCCTGTCAAAAGGGATGCTAAAGAAAACAGATGAAATATAAACTGAGATGTGTCTAAATAATATGTTTTTTCCACATGTCCCTTGTAATGCCCAGGGCTTTTTGAAGGAAATGGGAAGAAGCAAATTAAAAGGGAGAAGAAACCTGATCAGTTTGTCTCAACTATGTTGTGTCTTGAGGTTGGGGTGGGGGAGGAATGGGGTACCCATCAGGATATTGGTAATTGCAGGGGTCAAAACTAGCAAGGGCTTTCAGAATTTTGCTCACACAAAGAGTCTGAGCAGATCTGATTTCGAGGGGGGAGCTCTTGCAGCAGGTGTTACCAATAGGATTAATGCAGCCAGGTGTTAGGACCACACGGAAAAATCTTGTAGCTAGCAGTCTGAGGTGGGGACCACCCCCAACATTGGCTCCACCCAACATCCAACGTGGTATAGAGGGGGCAGCCACCCAGCGCCATCTCAGTTCTTTTCCCGCCATCGACCTGCTCAGTTTGGCTCCACGAATGCCTTTGCTTGCAGTCAACCGTGCTTTTTTGCCGTCTTTTCTAATATTTTAGTTTTTGATAGTCAGTCATTTCTCTTGCATGTCTTCACCCTCTCCACTGCAGCGCAAGCCCAAGTGTGCATGCAGGAAGCAGATGCCAGCCAAGGATGACCACGTGGCCTGCTTCATCTGCCTAGGGCCCCAACCATTGGCCTGATGACTGCCCGCACTGCAAGAAGTTCAACAGTAAGACGAGGACTTGGAGAGCCAATGCCCTTAGAGCCTATCTCCTCTAGCAGAAGTTGGCAGATATGCAGAGGACCTCAGTGAGCAGCTCTTCCTCACCTGCCAAGGACCCCCCCCCCGAGAGAAGGCTTCAGAAGGGAAACACCGTAGGGAGAAGGATAGGGCCAAGTCTGAGTCCTGCCAAAAATCTCCTTCCAGGGCATCTTTGACCTCCGGCACCAGGTCGGGTTCAGTCCCTCTGACTCCTGCAGGGAAATCTGCATAGTCAGCTCCCTCTCTTCTCAAGGTAAGCACAGGGAGCAGTCTTCCTCTTCCTCCAGGTGTTCATCTACCCAGCCTTCCCTGGCCCACCAACCCCACAAATCCTCAACTGGGTCGACTCAGGAAAGGCAATTGCCTTCTGGTAAGCCTAAGGACTCCAGCCATATGCCTGGTGGGTCATCTGAGAAATGCAAATGACCAGATGACTCAGACAGGTGACAGGAGGCCATTCGCCATCGGACCCCTCCTACTCCTCCAGCCAAGGAACGCTCGCTCCCAGCCGACAAGTGCCCCTTGAGCCGGTCGCCCTCTCCTGCGACTCAGGCCCCGACGCCAGATTTGAAGCTGTCGCCGGATGACATACAGACGCCCAACCCACCTTTGGAAGGTCGGTTGCCTGAGGGTCCCCCTCCCACTCCGGACGCCAGGTTCCCCAAGGACATGAGTGTCGAGCAGCAGCCGGACACGGCCAGAAGGAGTTCCCCTAACCAGACGCCAGATCATCAAGGTCTGCAGAATCCGACACCCGCCCCACCTGTCGTTCCCTTGGCAGACATCAGAGCTCTTTTTTCGACCTGGTGGAATTTGAACAAAGGGGACCTGCTGTACAGACCCCCGACCCTCCTCCTAGGGAGCCTTCAATGGGACCCCCTCCACCTACTGAGAAACCTGATGAGGGTGACCACCCCCAATCAGATCCAAAAGGCAAAGGGAGGAGAAGGCACTCGTCCCCGGTCCCCCCCTCCAGTGGGTTCCCAACCTCCTCGGATAACGGTGCTGCGAGCCCTTCTTCCGCAGATTCCTCAGACAAGGAAGTGTTTCCTCCCTTATCCACAGGCCCAAGGAGCTCGCCCAGGTCCCCACCGGATGACCTCACGTTCCTGGACATTATGCGCCATATACAGTCCATTTATGAGTGGGATACTGAGGAACTGGACCCAGAACGGAAGCAGCTAGCTAAGTTTCTGGGGTCCAACAACCCAAACCTCTAGTTATCCCATTGCTGGTGGAGCCCTTCCAGGACATTACCAGGCTTACGTGGCAGAAACCATCGTTCACCTTGGCTGCACCTAGAAAGGCGGACAGACTCTATAAAGCCCCCAAAGAGGAACCTTTCTTGTGGGAGCAACCTAAGGCAGAACTCTTTGGTGCTGGCAGCCGCTCACGGCCGTGTCAGTCAACCCAAGCACCTGAGCGCCCAGCCCCCTGATCCAGAGTCCAAAAAATTGGATCATTGGGGCAGAAAGATGTATTCTTTGGCCACGGGTTCTATCCACTCGCTGAACTTTATGGCCAACATGGTCACCTACCAACAGTCTATGTGGGAAAAGACCATGGAACTGGTTAAAACTCTGTCTGACTTGGACAGTAAGAATGAAATCCTACCTTACGTCCAATCCGGAATGGACGTGGACAAGCACGTCCTCTGTTGTTCTAATGACTCAGTGGACATGGCTTCCTGTGCGGCCGCAATGGGAATCTGTCTGAGGAGGCATTCCTGGCTTACGGTGTCTGGTTTTTGCCCTGACCTTCAGTACTCTATACTGGATGCTCCCCTCCAGGGCCCAGTATTATTTGGCCAGGAGGTAGAGTCACTCATCAAAAGCCTGCAAGATTCAGGCAAGGCTGTTGCATATGTTCATAGGATGTATAAGTCGGAGCCTCAAGGTCCCCATCGACATCCCTTTCGTAAAGGTCAGGGACAGCAAGGGAGCAAACAACCCCAAGGAAAGGGGTTCAAGAGGCACGGCCACCCTGTCCCTCAAGGTGCCTAGGGCCCCAAGCAACTGAAAGCTCCTCGGGCCCCAGACCCAACCCCCCCCCCACAGCCTGACTCATTGCAGCCCCCTCCTCATCATTGGATCATGCAGAACGAGACAGTAGAAGGGAGGTTTTCCCTTTACCTCGTAGAATGGTCCAGTGTCACTTTGGACTAATGGGTGTTAGAAACCATTCAGAGGGGTTACTCTCTCGAGTTTCTCAGCATCCCCGAACAATCCACCCCCATTGTCCACCCGACCATGCCCGGCTTCTGGCAGATGAGATGTAGTCCCTCCTTCAGAAGGGGGCTATTCAACTGGTTCCTCCTACCCAGTAGGGCACAGGCTTCTACTCTAATTTTTTCCTGATTCCCAAGAAAACAGGAGCTCTTCATCCCATACTGGATCTCAGCCAGCTCAGTCTGTTTATCAGATACCAGAGATTCCGGATGGTGACATTGGCAAGCCTATTACGCCTCCTTCATCAGGGAGACTGGTTATGCTCCCTCAATATGCAGGATGCCTACATGCATATCAAGGTACCGTCCTCGCACAGGAGGTTTCTACTCTTCCACTTTCAAGACCAACACTATCAGTTCAGGGTCTTACCCTTCGGGCTTTCGTCGACACCCAGGATTTTCACCAAGTGCCTGGCAGTGGTTGCGGTGGTCTTGAGAAGGAAAGGCCACTTTGTCTACCCTTACCTGAATGACTGGCTTATTTTGGCTCAGTCAGCAAACCAGTTAGCTTTGGCCCTGGAGGAAATGAAGGACCGAATTCTCTCCCTGGGTGTCACAGTAAACTGGCCGAAATTGCAACCCTGGCCCTCCCAGCAGCTTCTGTACATCGGCGCTGTCCTGGACACTACCCAGGGCAAAACCTTCCTGCCATCAGACAGGGCAGGCCGTCTGATGGACCTAGCCCGCAGGGTTCAGGCAGCAATTTTACTTCCAGCGAGGGTAATCCTGCAGTTACTAGGCCACATGGCAGCAGCCATAGATATGGTCCCTCTCGCTAGGCTGAACATGAGGATCCTGCAATGGCACCTCAAGGTTCAGTGGGACCAGGCGATGGACGACTTGAATCACCCGATTCAGGTCTCAGCGGCGATCAGTCATTCTCTCCAGCGGTGGCTCTGCCTTCCACATCTCGAGAGAGGAGTCTCCTTCCAGAGACCATGCCCGTCACAAACTCTGACGACGGACACCTCAAATTCAGGTTGGGAGGGCTCATCTAGGGCATCACAGGACCAGATGAGCTTGGTCCACCATAGCGCGGTCTCTTCATATCAGTGTTCTCGATATGAGAGCCATTCTATATGCCCTCCGGGCTTTTCAGGACCAGGTATCCAGGGGTTCTCTATTGGTGCAGTCAGACAATACCCTGGTTGTCTTCTACATCAACAAACAAGGGGGCACTGAGTCATATCTCCTATGCAGGGAGGCCATGAGAGTTTGGGACTGGGCAGTAGAACACCATCTGGATCTCACGGCAGTGCTCGTGCCCGGAAGCCAGAACATTCTCGGCAACAGTCCAAGTCGCTCTCGGTTGCTAAACCACGAGTGGGAGTTGCTCCAGGAAATCACAGACGACCTCTTCGGTCATTGGGACTGACCAGAGCTGGACCTCTTTGTGTCCCCGTGCAACGCCAAACTGTCAAATTTTTGCTCGCTAGGTCCAGGGCCTGGTGTTTTCTGGAGAGACGTATTGTCCCTCTCCTGGACAGGGAGGTTTCTGTGTGCCTTCCCTCTCATTCAGAGAGACCTGTTCAAGTTACAGACAGAGGAAGCCAGAATGATTCTGGTAGCTCCTCTTTGGCCTTGACAGATCTGGTATCCACTGCTACAGCAACTGGCCATGGAGCCTCTTGTGCAGTTGCCCCTCTCCACTCATAGAAACATAGAATTTGATGGCAGATAAGGACCTCTTGGCCCACCTAGTCTGCCCATTTCTCTACCTAATGGATAAGCTGCAGATCCTAGTTAACCAGCAGCCTACTTCTTCCTATCCCCACCCCCTAGAATTGCCTTATGACTGTCCCATGCATGCTTGAATTCCACCACTGTTTTTGACTCCACTCACTTGCTGTCTCAGGAGCAGGGGTTGCTCATCCATCCTGCTCTGCAGTCTCATCATTTACACGCCTGGCTCTTGCAGTCCTAGCAGAAGAGAGGTTAGGAGTGTCAAGCAGGGTGGCTGAGGTCTTAGTAGCAGCGAAGAAATCCTCCACAAGGGCAACCTATGCCATGAAGTGGAAGTGGTTCTGCCTCTGGGCAACAGCACATTCCCTAGATCCTCTGGATTGTCCAGTGAAGTATGTGCTAGACTACCCTCTCCACCTTTTGGACCTGGGCTTGAGCTACTCATCCATTAAGGTGCACCTGTGTCCCTTATCAGCCTATCATGCACCATTCAGTGAGAAGACTCTGGCACAGCGTAATGTGTGCAAGACCTTTCTGCACGGTGTCTTGCATATCAGACCCCCGAGGAGGACGCCGTTCCCCTTGGGATCTCCTTTTTGTTCTCGAAAAGCTCACCCTGCCTCCCTCCGAACCAGCTGCGACTTGCAAGCTTCGCTTTCTGTCTTGGAAAGCGTTATTTTTAGTTGTTGTTACTTCTGCTTGGAGGGTTTCTGAGCTTCAGGCCCTTGTGTTTCATAGGGACAGGGTGGCCCTGAGTACGAATCCCAAGTCTTTACCAAAGGTGGTATCTGAATTGATGCTGAACCAGGACATCCAGCTTCCGGTTTACTTTCCAGAGTTCTCCAATAAAGGGGAAGTATTGTTGCATAATCTGGATGTTCATAGAGTTCTACGTTATTGCATTCACCGAACCAGTTCTTTCAGGAAGACGGACCAGTTGTTCATCTCCTTTGCTCACAGGAAGACAGGGGCTCCCGTCACCAAGCAGACACTAACCTGGTGGTTAATCCACTGCACTTCCTTTTGTTACCAGCACCACGGTAAGCCCTTGCCGGGCACGGTCAAGGACCACTCCACCAGAGCTGTGGCTACCTCATTTGCCTCATTGAGGAATGTGTCCTTGGCAGGCCTCTGCATTGCCATGGCATGGAGCACAGTCCACACTTTCATTAGGCATTACAGCCTGGGCATCGCCTCTAGCAGAAGAGCAGGTTTCGGACTAGCCATCCTACAGGGCCTTCTCTCTTGAGGCTTCTCAGATGTTTGTTTTTCTCCCCCCACCTGTCAGACCTGGGCCTATCTTTGGGTACTGCTTGGGACTCAGTCCTATTGCTAATACCTGTTGCAAGAGCCCCTCCTGAAAGTCAGATAGTACAGTTACGTAAGAACTTAACAGTAACAGTAGATCTTTGAGAGGAGCTCTTGCAGCAGGTGGCTTTCCCACCCACCATCCCCCAGGAATTAGTATTGTTGCCCTTCTTTAGGGCTTGGTTCTCTATTTACTTCAGCCGGGTCTCCGGTTGGAGAACTGAGATGGCACCGGGGGACTGACTGCTAGCTACAAGAGTTTTCCGTTGGGTCCTACTGCCTGTCGGCATTAGTCCTATTGGTAATACCTACTGCAAGAGCTACTCTAGAAGATCTACTGTTACGGTAAGTTCTTACGTAACTGTACTTTTCTTAACTTTGGCAGCATGATGTCATTGTAAATCATAGCACTACGACTTGTGGGTTCCATAATGTATTCAAGGGCTCCCAAAAACAAAAGAACTAGTAGCCTGGAGGTTTTCTACCACAAGTTTCCTAATTTCTAAACCAGGTGTGGGTGGAAGCATAGAGTTGTGTAAGGGCAAATGTGATCCTGCTTCAGATACCAGTTTATCCACTGTGTCTGACCTTGGGCAAGTCTGCTTGTATAGCTGTCTTCCGTCCTGGGTAATAAAATGTACAGGAAACAAGATCCCTTGATCTGTAAATGATATGACATAGCTCAGCGTGGCTGCCTGAGGTAAATGCATTCTAAATGAATGAAAAGCTAAATATAGCAAGTTGTTAATATCATGCCCTGGGCTCAATGTAATGCACTGGGCAAGAGAGGCCAGCATGCTGCAGTCAATCAAGAACTACGTGCCACTTCTAGTATGAAACCCACTGTCTGTACTCTGAGCTATTTTTTTTTTCTTTATGCCAATCCCTGTACGAAGCATGAGATCACTCATAACTTTCTTCACACAAGGCCTGCAGAAAATCACTAGTAAGTTTGTGTAGGGTGCTGGGTGGCCAGCCCAAAGCAGTAGATCAGTCTTAACTTTCTTCGCATAGGACTGTACACCTGTAGCTCAAAGACTTGTGGGCATGGGCCTGAAGCTGTAGCTTGGCCTTTGTCACAAAACTAGGGGCTAAAGGGGGGGGGGGGGCGCATTAGGTTGAAAACACCCTTTCTCCGCATTTCCCTTCTTTTTGGATTTGGAACCCTAACAATGCATTAATGTAGTGTTTTGCAGTGAATGTATATATTTATGCAATGAGGCGGACACTAATCTGTTTAGATAAATCACTTATCTCACTGCAGAACAGTGAGCAGTGAGATAAATGCATTTATCTGAACAGTTGCATTTGTCTCCATAGTGGCTGTGTAATCCTTGGCATCCCCCCCCACCACCACCACACACACCTTATCCTCCCGCCAGCACTGCTTCCCTCCTTCCAGCTCGTAAACTACAGGCTGCTTTCCTTCCCCAGCAAAATTAGTATTCAGTACAGTACCATCCACAGAGAGGGCGTTTAGACCCACTTGTGTCCTGTTTGGGTTCACTCTCTTGGCCTCCAAAACAGAAAAAATGCCAGCTTTTTTTTTTGCGGTTTACTCCGCCTCTCGAACTGCAGTCAGGCTAGTTCACACATATGCTGCCACTGATTTCTCTAACTTGCACCACTCACTTCCTTGTCCTTACCATTGCAACACACAGAAGACTTTTAAACAAATAAACGTTTTCACCTGCAAATGTTTGCACCAGCTGCTATTACATTGAGCTGAAGCTAACACCATACAGTACTGCTCCTCCCCAGCTCCTGCTCGCTGTATTAACCTCCACTAGCCTTAACCTCTCGTTTCTTAAAGCAGCAGTGCTGGATAACCAGGAAGTGGTAATCGATATTCTGGATTTGGTCTGGTGTGGTTCTGCAAAAATTCCGGTTCCCGAATCTGTTTTTTTTGTCCCAACTGTTTTATTTTTTGAATAAAAAATAAAAGTTTACCATTCTTGTAACACTACAGGAAAGATGGTGGCTGCCGTTCACAGTTTTCACAGTTTGTTTTCCTTGTGTATGTCGGCTTGGACGTGCAGTGTTTACTTCCATCCGCTCCCATTGTTGGGCACTTCCACTCAGCATAGTGCAGCCTGCTGATTGATTTTTCCTCAGCTCCGGACATGGCACTGTGTTTCCGTATGATGTTTTCTTTCCTCTGGTGGCAAGTAACCACTGTTTGGTTCAATATTTGCCATATCGGAGTTCATTGTTGGGCTTACTGGAAAACTGGAAGAGGAGGAGGGAACTAGACTGGCCATGCACTACCCACAGTGCTGCTCCCTGTGTTTGTGACAGAGACAAACGGCTGGCAAACGCGACACTCGGATAAACAAACCCGGCGTAATAAATTAAAATTTAAATACTAAAATGAGCCTACCAGAAAAAAATAAGCACAGTACAGTGATTTGGGGACAGGGACCCGCAACACAAAGCCAGCAACTGAGGTACGTTTTATCGTGCACTGCTGCTTTAAATGAAATGTGAGGCGGGGACCAGTGTGATACTTTATTTGTCTTGACTCTAGCAGCATGACCTTGGGCACCTCACTCGTGGCTTGTGCCACTCAGAAGATTACCCGAGGTCAAACTGCTCTTGTGAAGATAAATAAGGTATTGCAGTTGTCCCCACTGCACATCCCTTAATACATATATATATTTATAGCATAAAACTTTGTTAATGCTCATTAATTGCTACTGCATAAAATGCAAAACGCACAAAGGTTAGAAATAAACTATTAGGGTTGTCAGCCTAATGCCCACAGAATTTGGAAATGTGCTATTGGGGTTCTTATGTCCACTTCCAACCTACCTACCCTATCACATCCCTTACCCTTGTGATCCAAGAACAGTCAGTATTTAAAGGGCCATGCATCAATGGTATGGTACCTCATTCGTGTCAACATATTAAAAATTGGTGTATATATTAGGGATGCTTGGATTTCCCCAGACCCGATCTGATTTGGATTATTAGGATTTCAAGATAATCTGATATCGAATCCTTTTCCAATCTAACTACATAAACAGTATTGGTATCGGAAGTCTGGAATCCTAAATCGTAACATCCGAATCCCATACCTATGTAACATAGTACAGGAAGTAAATTTATCACAAAACAAGGCAATATTACATCTCAACAACTATTCTGAAGTATGCAATGTTGTGTTAGCATGTAACACAACAGTAGTATGCATGATTATTTGTTACTAGAATGAAACTGCACTTACTTTATTTGTAGTACATGTGAGACCTACCTGATTGTCACTGTCCAGGGCAGTGTTCGTTACCTTTCTGATGTGACAGTGATCAATCCTGCAGCCGGAGTCATCTTTCGATAATGCACAGAACTTAAATAACAGCTGTGAACATTATCATTAGGCAGACCCTGGCAGCAGCCAATGGCACCAGTGTGCTGCACTGTGTATGTTGTTGGTGTTGTCTATGGTTGTTGAAGTTTCTTTGATGTGATGATATCATTGTAGCTATTGCCAATGCCATCCATTCCAGTCCTTATGGTAGCCACCAGTAACTCATCATGCAGTGTTGTCTTGTCCTGATAAGTCAATGATCTGTCCATATATATGTCTCATTCGTTGTAGGAGTGTTTGCACGCTGCTTTATTTTAAATGACTGTGGAGTGGAGCCTGTTATGATGATGTGTTTGTTCGCTGGAGCTGCACATTGCAGTTATACTCAAGACTTTTCCATTGTTGGTATTGGTAAGATCTTGGTGATTGAGGATGTTTTTCTGCGCTGATGAAGTTGGTGCCTGGTCGCTGTTTTGTTTTAGGAGTAGGGCTAGTTTGGTCGGTCATGGTGACCGTCATGACTACATGACTATGTTGTATGCTTAGTTTGGTCTGGTGGAAGCCGGGCTGCTGGCTGATGTGGCTTTGGTGGAAGAGTGGAGAGATAAAGAACTCGAACAGCCTATGGTCAAACCACTAAATCAAGTTGGAGAAACTCTCAGAAGAACGAAGAATAAAGGCAACTAATTCTCTCTCCTCTCACAGAGAACTGCGATAACGTTAGAACCGCCAAACCAGAAGTACAAGATGCAACTTCCGGTTTTTACAGACCTTGTGTTTTTAGGATTTTTGGCCACTAATACCAAAAATCTGAAATCCTAAAAACGGACAGCTATCCGATGAATCCGAATTTTACATCTGAAATCCGAGCATCTGTAGTATTTGTTCTTACAGTATTATATGTAAATGTTTAGCATGCTGCTGTACACATCTGTCGATGTAGAATTGTAACCCCTAGATGGCGCTATCCCAGGGGCTACTACCCCTGCCTGATTTGCCACTAACAGGTTGAGGGGCCTGGATCCAATGGCGGGTGCCTCCACCCAGAGGTCAGGGTTTGCAATAGTTAAACTTACTTGGTCACAGCCCTCTGGGACACTGCAACCCCCCTTTCTTCCCACTAGTGGCCCACACAATATATCAGAATTACCTTCACAGTATACACTTACCCCAGGACTAGTTCCGCACTGGGACCTCCTGTGAAATAAGATACAGTACAACAATCACAGTACAGTACTTTAACATAGACAAATACCTCAGGCAGTATAACTTTGCTGAAACAAGCAGCTCTGATTTATTTAGGGGATATAACAAGGACAGGGGAAATCAGGTTAATTAGCTTATCACTTTACTATCTCCTATGGCTCTGTGCACAGGCCTATCCCTACCAGTTACTGTCCCTGGGTACCCAAGCCCTAGTGGCTAGTCCAAACCCATGGCAGCTGGTAGGGGCCCTTTCACACAGTGAAAAGAAAAATTAGTTTAAACAGTCAGCAGTACAGTGATTCCATTTGGATTTAATGTGGCAATTCAACAGGAGCGACCCTGAATTAGTACTCACGCACTCCAAACAAGATAGGGTCCTTCAACGTCAGCAGGGCTAATCTTGAGCTCCACGAGACTCTTCACACATTTATATGGTAAAAAGAAAGTACTATACCAGGCAGGCTGCTTCTCTATCCCGATCGCAATTACTGCACAATACCGGGAGAACACACAGCAGATTCAGTTCCTGACAGACCAGTGCAATTCAACAATTTCTCCAGTCTTCTACAGGGTGAGCCTGGTTTCTACTCTTCAGAGATCCTTTGATTCTTTTCACAGGACCGATTCAGTCCTAACAAGCAGTTACACAAGCTGCAGACCGGAGCTCTGGGCCTTACACACGTTTTTGACTGAAACTGTGCACTGAAGGAGCACAGGGTTTCTTTCCTTCACTCCAGAGCTAAACTGAAACTCCAACAGACAAACCGGCACTTCCTTTGAGTTCCTCCCAGTTCTTGACTGGATTGGCTGTCACTCACAATAGACTGCTGCTGTTGGTCCAAAAGGCGCAAGTCTAAACTACATCTCCCAGAGTCACTGCCCATACAATCCTCTTGTGGCTGGCTCAGATTATGAGTCCAAGTTCTGATTCGTCCAAGGCACCATTTTAGAGCTAGCTTACCCCACACTGATTGGTCCAGTTCAGCAGTTCAAAACCAGAATGGGGAACTAGGCAGACACAGTTCTGACTGCAAAGAAAGCAGGTTAGACAAACTGTAATTTCATTATTAACTGAAATGATTTCTGGCAAACAGTTACATCTTTCAGATAGGTTCCCTTGCACTCTAGTGACTGCAAAATGGAGTGAATTGGCAGCAGCTCAGTGGTACTCAAACAGAGAAGCACCAGTCCCCATACAACTAATTATGTCTGCAAGCAGACAGCTCTTAAAGAGACAGTACCAGAGGCTCTAAAAACACTCACTGATAAATGGCTTAAACGCCAAACACCATTCAGGCTTGGAGCATTCAAGCAAGCTCCTGAAGTCTTTTGGGAACCCCCATTTGCAGGGGGTTACACCTTCCTGGTTTGGGAAAGCTTGACGTCTCACACAAGCAGGTACCCCATAAGTTTTAACTGCAACCATATACATTTGCATTAGGCTCACACATGTAATCATCAGTCAATACATCATTTTACCAAGAACACATTTCTGAAACATTGCAGATCGTCCTCTTTACACAGTATTACACGCACATTGTACCATAACTCAAGTTATTACCTCTTGTACATGAAACCTGAAGAGAGGGGGCCCTTCCCTATCAGTTACCTTGGGGCTGGACGGGCAAGGCACCATACTTGGAGGGCAACACAAGTAACTTGAGTTAGCACTGATGCTCAGTTGGGCAATGAGCTCGGGACACATACACTCCTTTATGGACAACATTGAGAGGCAAGTCCACAGGCCTCCCAAGTGAATCATAACTGAGGTGCACCACAGGCTTTACAGCTTGACCAGTCTTTCTAGGGGAACTGTTACAGTCTCTGCACTCTGAGCCTCATTTTCAGCATTGTCCTCACTTGTCAGGAGTCTCCATGGGGGTAGAGAGGCTAGAACTTGGGGCACTTTCAGCTCCAGGAGTTACAGTTTCTGAGTCCACAACATTTGGCTCGCATGGAGAGCTTTCGGACACTGGCAGTGGACTGTCAGGGCACTCAAAATACTCTTCTTGTTCGGTGTATCACCAGTCTGCCCCAATCTATCATTTTCCTCCCTGAAAGCTCAAACAGTTCAACCATGCACAATGATTCCATTTCATCTGATCTGATGCTTTGCACTTCACTTTCTGGGAGCATTGGCTCCAGGGATGAAGCTGGGGGCTTAGACAGTCCAGAAGGCCCAGCTTTGTCTCCAGTATTGACTAGGGATTGCCCCGAAACAATTGACTCAGTTCGTAAGAAGGATAGTATTCAAAGTCACTCTCACTTTCTTCTGATATGGACTGACAGTCATGCTCAACTGGGACTTGTGGGGAACACTTTAACTCTGCTTCTGTAGGTGCAGACTTCCTGATCTTTTCTTAGCAGCGGCTCTAGTCACTGGTCCAGAGGGGGCATCTTCTGGGGCTCAGACTCAATCAGGATTTGTCCAATGGGCAGTAAATGATTTCTATGCATTGTTTTACATCTTTGAATTGTTCTCAGGCCTTACTTTGTACACTGGCAGATCATCTAGTTTGCCCACTACAATGTGAGGGAGATGGTGCCATCTGTCAGCAATCTTGTGTTTGCCATGCAGTCCCAGATTTCTTAGCAATACCCGATCTCCCTCCTGGAGTTCCTGTGCTTTCACCTTTTATCATACCGCTTCTTTGTTGGCCAGATTTCTTTGGCAGCCATGGTTTGAGCCAGTTAGTACGCATGAGTTAGCTGGGCCTTAACTTTGCACATACTGTAAATAGTTGTCGGCTTGAACCCCATCAGGAGAGACCCAAACACACATCTACTGGTGAGTCGAGCTTCTTTCCAAACATCAGGCGGTAGGGGGAGAACCCAGTGGCATCACTTTTGGTGCAGTTATAAGCATGTACCAGGGTGCTAATTTGTTGGCTCCATCTAGGTTTGTCCTTTGGGTGCAGGTGCCTATGCATATCTAGCAAAGTGCGTGTTGAAACGTTCAGGCTGTGGGTCCCCTGGGGGTGTAAGGAGTGGTTCTGGACTTTGCGACTCCCCACAGAGAAAGCATCTCTTTGATCAGACGACTCTCAAAGTCTCTCCCTTGATCAGAATGGATTCTTTGTGGAGCCCATAGTGAACAAAAAGTTTTCTACAAGTACTTTGGCCACAGTGGATGCTTTCTGGTCTTTGGTGGGGAAAGCTTGGGCATATCTCGAAATGGTCAGTGACCACCAGCACATTACTGATATTTCTTTGATCTGACTCCAAACTCATAAAATCAATCAGACCAGCTCCATGCATGGTGCACTGGTGGTGATGTTAACAAAGGGAGCAGCCCTCTGGGGCAAAGCTTTCCTCTGTAAGCAGCGACTACAAGTTCGAATGTGTTGCTCCACATCAGCCCCCATCTTAGGCCAATAGAATCTGGATCTCACCAAGTCAAGTGTTCTGTCTATACCAAGGTGCCCCATGTGGTTGTGCAAGGACCTCAGTACTGAGTCTCGAAAGGCAGTGGGTAGCACTAGTTGTTGTTTGTCTACTTGTCCCCCTCTGTCTACTGTTTCTCTGTATAACAGTTTATTGATCAGTTTCAACTTAGGGCCTTCTTTGTATAACAGTGCAGTTCTCAAATCAGTGGAGCGTAATTTGGACACATCTTTTCCTGCATAGAGGGCTTCTAAAGCTGCTTTGATCATGGGATCGCGATTGAGCCACTGAATACTGTCATTGTCCAGCTGAGGCAGTGCACCAATGTCTATTGCAGAAAAGTGGCAATAAGCAGCAGGTATGCAATTCTCAGAGGGTCCCAAGCAATCCACCATGCAGTCCACTGCGTCCGTGGACATTTGTTCCTCCTCTCAAACTTCCGCAGAGTGCCCGAATGTCAGGTTCTGCCAATCGGACCCAATCATTCTGGGGAACAGGCCTCCGGAGAGAGCATCAGCATCTATGTGGTTCAGACCTGCTCGGTATTCGAGCATATAGTCATATGTAGATAATGCAGAAAGCCACCTATGACCAGTGGCATCCAACTTAGCTGAGGTCTGCACATAGGTCAAAGGATTATTGTCCGTTTTACTAGTATTTTAGCCCCATACAAGTACTCATGGAATTGGTCAACAATTGCCCACTTCAAAGCTAGGAACTCTAACTTATGTACAGGATAGTTATTTTCGGATGGGGTCAGGCTTCTACTGGCAAAGGCCACTGGTCTCAGGCCATTCTCGTGTTTTGGTACAACACAGCCCCCAACCATTGCAAGCTAGCATCAGTGTGCAGGACGAAGGTTTTCTTGGATCGGCATAGGCCAGCACTGAGCATGGGTAGTTGATATATGATCTCATGAAAAGCAGTCTCACAATCAGGAGTCCAGCGGGTCCCAAATACTTCACTCGGATGAAAATACACTCTTTCAGTCTTGAGGGCGCTGACTTTTGGTATTTTTGTGGGTTGGGGATACCCTTGAGTAAGGTTAAGTAAAGGGCGGATCACTCTTGAATAGTCCTTGATGAAGCGTGATAATAACCACAGAATCCCAGGAATCTTTGCAGTTCTTTAGATTTTGGGCTGTGGCCAGGTGGTCAAGGCCTCAACTTTACTTGGTCGGTTCTATTCCTCGGTGGATACTATGTCCCACATACTTTACTGATGTTTGAAAGAATTGACACTTATCAATGACAGTTTAAGGCCAAAGTCCTCCAGTCGGTCCAATACCTTAAATAATCTGCTCTCATGTTCCTCTAGTGAGTGCCAAACACAATAACATCATCTAGGTATACCAGGCACCTAGCAAGTTCATGTTCCCACTGCACGCTCCATCAATCGTTGAAAAGTGGCTGGGACACCTGAAATCCCTAGAGGCATCCTCATGAATTCATAGAAGCTGCGGACAGATAAAGGCTGTCTTCTCACGGTCCTCTGGGGCCATCGATCTGGTAGTACCCACTGCGGAGATCCAACACAGAGAACCACTTGCTCCGCTTAGGCAGTCCACAGCATCCTGAATGCGGGCATTGTGTACTGATCAGGATAGTCCTTCGGTTTAAGGTGCGATAATCCACACATCCTTACTGTCCCATTCTTTTTCCTCACTACCACAATGGGGAAGCATAAGGGCTTCTGGATTCTTGTATTACACCAGCAGCTAACCATCTTTGCAGATGCCGTCTCCCACATCATCTATGTCAGCAGGTGCCAGGCATCGAGACCTCTCACGAAATGGTCTTTCGCATGCAGCCGGATATTGTGCTCAGCTCCTTGCACGCATCCCACGCCTCATTCCTTTAAAGAAAACACCTGGTCTCTCTGGGCAAGCTTCTCACTGATCCTCACTTTCCATTCAGCTGGCAACGGGAGTCGCCGAATCAAACAAGTCAGGCGTTACTCTGTCATTCTTCCTCTAACTCTTGCTGCTGGGTGGCACTGCAGTGTCTGCACAATGCACATTAGCCAGGATGCAACCTCTATTTACTCGAATGTCTCTTTCAGACACATTATGAACTTGGACCATTACCCTTCTGGCATAAGCATGGGCTCTAGAAGGGCAAAATACTAGGCTTGACCAGCAGTCCCTGGCAATTTTCCATCGCCTGGTGCATCCAACATTAATATTTTATTCTTAACATCCTTTCTGATACGGACTCCCCTGTAAGGTACACTGGGCATTTGGCCAGGATCAGAGACTCAGGATCCTTCTTCCATACAATTCGACCGGTTCCTCTGGTTCTATTTTTTCAGCATCTCTGTGCCTCATAGGCCTTCTTAATTAAAGCTGAACTCTTAAAGCTCTACTAGTTTTTGACCCTGTTTTTCATAACACAACTGTGCCAGCCTTCCGAACATATGAGCATTTGTTCCAATCAACAAAGGGACACCATCATACAGTCCAGTGGGGACACACTAAAGCTAGAGTCTCTACTTGTTCGGCCACTCCAGCCACGGAGGTGGGGAAAGACAGCCAAATTCGATATACCCGGAATAGGGGTAGCTCTCTCACTTAACCCCATACATGCAGTCCTTCTAATGGTTGTAAGGGTACGCTTGACAAATGCTTTGATACCAATCCTGGAACATAATTGTCACTTGGGAGCCACTGTCTAATACAGCTCTTGTAGACACTCCATTCACCTTACAGTGGTCTCCATGGAGGGACCCACTATTCTGGACCAGTCTGGAGAGGCGATAGTGGGGGCTGGGCAACTGACCTTGCCACAAAAGGACGTGAGTTAGCATTTTGGTGCCCTCACTGGGATCATTTCAGGCACCTCTTAACCACTGATTTGTTCTCCAGCTCTCCTTGTAGCCTATATGCAACTTTGTCAGTGTCTTTTGGGACCGGCATTCCCTTTCATGTGCCCATCCTTCCCACAATTATAGCAAACATACTTTCTGGAGTTTGAGCTGGCTGAGGCGCCACACTGGGAGCCAGGGGGGGTATTACTAACTGGAAACCTTGGTGCCATCTCTGTTCATGCGGTGATAAGCATTTGGAGACATCTCGCTGGTTTCTCCACTTCCATGGTCAAGGAATCGAGTTCGAGCTGTTATCAGCAGGAGATACGGTGGGTATCCCCACCCCATAGCAGATGCAGTCGGATATAGGTCGGGGTCCGTGCTTGCAGGCGTGGCCTTCATAAAGGGACTGTTTTGAATTCCCGGATCTCTCTCAACAGTTCGCCCATTGTGGCATATCTTTTCCTTATCAGAGCACTCATTGACTGCCAACCTCTGCCCCTGAACTTCCTTGATGGGCCACCCTCAGTCACTCGGGTCATAGCCGAGCTATTGGTGCAGGTCCCTCCCAGGTCGCCTTTTCTCAACTCCTCGAATTTCTCTCATTAACTCACTGGAGGAGGGTGGGGATTCCAGTCGATTTGCCAGGCGAACTGAAGCAACAGCAGTTCTGAGAAGGAGGCAGACTTAAGGATCCTGTCCAGCCTGGTTCGTCCAGTTCAATCGCTGGCAACTACCCTTCTGAGGCATTCTTGCAACAATTTTTCCAGCCGAGATACATACACAGACAACAACTCCGCTTGGTACTGTTGTGCATTTTCTCTCTCCACCATAGGTCCTCATCAGAATCTGGGCCCCATACATATTCTCCAAGGCCTCAAGATAGGCCTGTGCAGTCGCTTCAGGGTTACTGGCCCATTTAGCACTGATGGTAGCCAGGGCAGGACCTCGGAGGCTCTCACTAACCCTCTTTCACTTTTCGGCTTCCGAGCATTGCCATTCTAGCACTTGGGGGGCAACATAGTCTATCCAGGTCTCCCAGTCATCCTCCCCTTGGGGGGTGGGGAGGGTGCCAGAGAAGATCCTCAACCTTCGGTAAGAGTCGTGACTAATGGCAGGTGCAGAAATAGGAGTCTGCATTGGTTCAGCCACCATTACGGGCACTGGAGCGGGACAGGGTGTTGGGGGAAGAACACCCCCAGGTGGCAAGAATAGTTTCTTCAAGTCCTCCACAGTTTTCCTTCTCCCAGCAACCATTTAGCAAATTTCTCCTCAAAAGTTTCAGATAGTGGTGGGGGCCTTTCCCTGGTCTTTACTGTCCTTAGTTATCACTCTCCAAGCAGTGAGGGCTCCCTCTGGGGTAATGGTCTGTGGCACTTTTAGCTATCTATGGGATCCTTAAACTCTACTAGGGCCAGAAAAGTGTGGGTGAGCAGATTAGCATGCCGACCCACCACCACAGGGTTTTGTAAACCTTCCACCTTGGAAAGTACTCCTGTACAGTGTCCGTATTGATACCCAGGGGATGTCCAGGATAAGCATAGCATTTTGGGGTCAATCTCCTCCCAGTACACCACTCCACCAGCCGGTGCACAGCCACTTCTGTCGGGTACCCATTTTTTCTTAACAGTGGTTCGTGAATATGGCCACTAGAGGGACACACAATCCCAGCGGTGAGCCTCCAAGATGTAACCCTAGATGGAGCTATCCCAGGGCTACTACCCCTGCCTGATTTGCCACTAACAGGTTGAGGGGCCTGGATCCAACGGGTGCCTCCACCCAGAGGTCAGGGTTTGCAATAGTTAAACTTACTTGGTCACAGCCCTCTGGGACACTGCAACCCCTTTCTTCCCACTAGTGGCCCACACAATATATCAGAATTACCTTCACAGTATACACTTACCCCCAGGACTAGTTCCGGCACTGGGACCTCCTGTGAAATAAGATACAGTGCAACAATCACACTATAGTACTTTAACATAGACAAATACCTCAGGCAGTATAACTTTGCTGAAACAAGCAGCTCTGATTTATTTAGGGGGATATAACAAGGACAGGGGGAAATCAGGTTAATTAGCTTATCACTTTACTATCTACCCTATGGCTCTGTGCACAGGCCTATCCCTACCAGTTACTGTCCCTGGGTACCCAAGCCCTAGTGGCTAGTCCAAACCGTGGCAGCTGGTAGGGGCCCTTTCACACAGTGAAAAGAAAAATTAGTTTAAACAGTCAGCAGTACAGTGATTCCATTTGGATTTAATGTGGCAATTAACAGGAGCGATTCCTGAATTAGTACTCACGACCTCCAAACAAGATAGGGTCCTTCAACGCCAGCAGGGCTAATCTTGAGCTCCACGAGACTCTTCACACATTTATATGGTAAAAAGAAAGTACTATACCAGGCAGGCTGCTTCTCTATCCCGATCGAATTACTGCACAATACCCGAGAACACACAGCAGATTCAGTTCCTGACAGACCAAGTGCAATCAACAATTTCTCCAGTCTTCTACAGGGTGAGCCTGGTTTCTACTCTTCAGAGATCCTTTGATTCTTTTCACAGGACGGATTCAGTCCTAATCAGCAGTTACACAAGCTGCAGACCGGAGCTCTGGGCCTTACACACTTTTTGACTGAAACTGTGCACTGAAGGAGCACAGGGTTTCTTTCCCTTCTACCCAGAGCTAAACTGAAACTCCAACAGACAAAACTGGCACTTCCTTTGAGTTCCTCCCAGTTCTTGACTGGATTGGCTGTCACTCACAATAGACTGCTGCTGTTGGTCCAAAAGGCCAAGTCTAAAACTACATCTCCCAGAGTCACTGCCCATACAATCCTCTTGTGGCTGGCTCAGATTATGAGTCCAAGTTCTGATTTGTCCAAGGCACCATTTTAGAGCTAGCTTACCCACACTGATTGGTCCAGTTCAGCAGTTCAAAACCAGAATGGGGAACTAGGCAGACACAGTTCTGACTGCAAAGAAAGCAGGTTAGACAAACTGTAATTTCATTATTACTGTAAATGATTTCTGGCAAACAGTTACATCTTTCAGATAGGTTCCCTTTGCACTCTAGTGACTGCAGAAATGGAGTGAATTGGCAGCAGCTCGAGTGGTACTCAAACAGAGAAGCACACAGTCCCCCCATACAAACTAATTATGTCTGCAAGCAGACAGCTCTTAAAGAGACAGTACCAGAGGCTCTAAAAACACTCACTGATAAATGGCTTAAACGCCAAACACCATTCAGGCTTGGAGCATTCAAGCAAGCTCCTGGAAGTCTTTTGGGAACCCCCATTTGCAGGGGGGTTACAGAATCATTATGAAAATAAATGCAGCTGTGCTGAATTAGTCAATATAATATACACATAAATATGATCTGTGGTTAATTGAATAAATGTGGTTGCTGATATTTCCCAAACAGGAATGAATAGTGCTACTGTTCGTTATTTGGGATCCGAGTAATGAGTAGTGCATTATTCATGGTATGCGTGGAAATAGTATTCATTGCTTGCACACCCCTCTGAGACCAAAGGATAGTAATAATAACTCAGAGTTCGACGAGGCTGATATGGATGATGACGAGTAAAAGGAGCCTGTGCCAACAACAAATGAGGCTGTACGCAGACTTGAACTTGGACTCTCCTGGCTAAAATATCAGGAGATTGGCCGGATCGGTAGTGCTGAGGGTTGAGGCACTGGACGCCACACCTCACGTCATGCCGGTGACCCGGATTCGGGAACGGACTCGGTGTGCCGGGGGCTGGCAGGGGAGAGGAAGGATTGAGCATTCCAAGACTGCTCTCCTTCCTCTGGGGTGGGTACGGGGTATGTGGCATGCTGCAGTGGTGCCTAGTGGACGCTGGGCGCACTGTCAGTGGCGTGCATTCGGAGGGGGAGGGAGCGCGGTGGACATCTGCATGCAAGGTGCAGCAGATGTCATTGCATGTCCAGCTCCCTAGGGGCAAGTAACGTTGGAAAATTGTGGGGCGACGTAAGGCTCATGGCTGTGCCCTGACCCCCGGGCATGAGAGGTAGCCAACTGATTCCTGGTCACGGGCCCTGGGGTCCCATTAATTTAATCGAAACTGTGTGTGTCAGGAGCTATAGCTGACGCCAGACCTGGTCCGGGGGCTCGGGTGTTGGTGGCCGGTGGTCGTTGGGAGCCCGCTCCGCAACAACGGAGGAGTAAAATGTTAAATGATAAAATATCAGGAGATTGAACTTCTACACATCATTCAGCTAAGAGAGAGCTGATTTCTTTTGCAAAGGACATGGCTGCTGTATAAAACCAGAAATAGATCAGAAATTACTGATTTAAAAAAAAAAAAAAACCTGCACCCACACCTTTGATTGACAACTGAATAGTAAAGGAAAAGTTAAAAAAAGACACAGACACTATCAATGAATTAATAAGAAACAAAGTTTATATTTTAACAGTTACTGTCACCAAGCACCACCAAGCAATCTGAAGTCATCTCCACATAATGGCAGTTTAACTTTATTCTTCAAAAACACAGACGTCCCTTACAAACAAAAAAGTGCAAAGAAGGAAACCTGCCTACTACAGTTATTAAAAATATACTTTGCAGAGCTTTTTTGTAACCAGTAAAGAAATCGTGAAGTCCTTTGCAGTCATTTTCCTTTTTAATTAATCCTAATTGTACCTCACAGTACCCCTGCCGCACAAGCACTTAATCCTTACCCTCTACTTTAATTTTCTTTTAAAGGTGCATTAGCTTAAAGTTTTTGTCTGTGTAGAACTTTAACATGAGAAAAAGTCCAGGCGTTGTTCTAGTTTTTTTCGTGGAGAGTTTTTTGAACATGCATGTGTAAACAAAAAATCCTAATTAACTTAAAAGCTAATTAATTTGTTTACCCAAAACCCCGAAAGGGCATCCTCCCATATGAGACCTACAGAACCTGTACGTTTAATACCTCAACTCTTTATCATTTGTTAGCTATTCGAGAACAAACATTAAGGTAGCAAATTGGACAATAGTATATAATGTTGGTCCTTAATAACTAAAAACTAAAAAAGTTAGCTTCATGAAATTGGGGTGGGGTTAAGAGACCCTAGGACTGAGAAAATGCTTACTGAATTTCACAGTCTTACTTGGGGGGGGGGGGCACAAACCACCCCCTGCCAAGACAGGCCTTTCTAGAGCCCTTCACCTCCGTCTCTCCAAGCAAAGCCACTGTCCACCATAGCCACGTGAAGCTGTTTCTTGCCCTAGCCTGGACTGGTTCTTTCGAACATAGCCACGTGAAGCTGTTTCTTGCCCTAGCCTGGACTGGTTCTTTCGAACATAGCCACATGAAGCTGTTTCTTGCCCTAGCCTGGACTGGTTCTTTCGAACATAGCCACGTGAAGCTGTTTCTTGCCCTAGCCTGGACTGGTTCTTTCGAACATAGCCATGTGAAGCTGTTTCTTGCCCTAGCCTGGACTGGTTCTTTCGAACATAGCCATGTGAAGTGGCGTATGCCCCATGCTGTGGCTGAAGCGCTGCTGCAAGCAGTTTTAGTGTCTGTGAATGCTGAGTTTCCCACTGAGGTCCTGCAAGAGAAGATCTTATCTCTTTTTATATGTTCTATATAGTAAGAGAGCGGTCGGGAGGTTGGAAAGGGTGCAGTGGAGACTTACAGGGATGGTGAAGGGAATGATAGGAAAAGGCTATGAAGATACAAAGGTACATAGATAATCATGGCAGAAATAGTCCATAGACCTATGCAGTCTGCCCACCCGACCTAACTACTCTGCACTTTAAGAGCATAGTGCCCAATCCACAGGTGGTTCCTGGCCCCTTGTCGACTGCGCAGGGCCAGGAAAAGCCATGGAGTGCCCCCTAGGCATAGGATACTCACCATCAGGGTGCTCTGTGGCATTCACAATGTGGGATAGGTGCTCCTTCCACACCTGATTCCTGACTTGTGGGTGGCTATGTGGGGGGCAGGGATGGGCCAGGGGGCATGTGCCAAATCCATATCACATTCTCTGTGGTGAAGAGAGCCAGGGTTGGGGGAAAGCAACACAGAAACATAGAATCATAGACTTTGATGGCAGATAAGGACCACTTGGCCCACCCAGTCTGCCTATTTCCCTACCTATTGGATAAGCTGCAGATTCTAGTTAACCAACAGCCTACTTCCTGCAACCCCCCCCACTATAATTGCCTTATGTCTGTCCCATGCATGTTTGAATTCCCCCACTGTTTTAGACCCCACAACCTCTCCAGAAAGGCGGTTCCATGCCCACCACTCACTGTGAAAAAATTTCCTCACACCCCCTGAGCCGTCCCTCTCTATCTTTAAATTGTGCCCCTTGTTCTTACACATCTCTTTTTCTGAAAGATGCTACCCTCCTGGATTTGTTGATGCCCTTGAGGTACTTAAAAGTTTCTATCATGTCCCCCCTGTTCCTCCTTTCATCAAGGGTATACATATTAAGCTCTCTCAGTCTCTCTTCATATGGTTTCTGATGTAGACCCTGCACCATTTTAGTTGCCCTCCTCTGGACTGCTTCCATCCTGTCTATGTCCTTGTGTAGATGAGGTCTCCAAAACTGCACGCAGTACTCCAGATGGGGTCTCACCAACTGTCTGTACGGAGGGATAACCACTTCCCTTTTTCTACTTGTGATGCCCCTCCCTATGCATCCCAGTATCACCCTGGCTCTCCTTACCGACTTCTCACATTGCTTACCCACCTTTAGGTCATCTGATATGACTACCCTCAGGTCCCTTTCCATTATTGTTGTTGTTAGTACCTCCCCTGCTATTGTGTACTCTTCTCCTGGATTTTTATTTCCCAGGAGCATTACTTTGCACTTCTTTACATTGAATCTAAGTTGCCATATGTCTGACAACTCCTCCAACCTTGCCAAGTCCCTTCTCATCCTTTCTACCCCCCCTTGTGTATCAGCTCTGTTACAGATCTTTGTGTCATCTGCAAAGAGGCATACCTTTCCCTCCAGACCCTCTGCAATGTCACCTATAAAGATGTTAAAGAGGACTGGACCCAGTACTGAGCCCTGAGGTTTTCTACTAGTAACCCCCCTTTCTTTGGAATGTGTTCCATTCACTATTACCTTCTGTGTCCTGCTGTGCAGCCAGTTTGCTACCCAGGCTACCACCCTGGGACCCACTCGCAGGCTGACTAACAGCCCTAGGGTTTGCATTTGCAGCTGTGTGCCTCCCACCGCCTGGCCAGATCTGATGAGTCAGGGTCTGATTAGCCTACTTTCCTCCAGCCCCCAACCTTAAGAGCCTCGGTGGTGGGTTGGGGGCATCACCATCACTAGCTGGTGCTTTTACATCGTTCTCCATTTCTCTGGTGGGGATATGCCAGTCCTGGGGAACTGCCATATTCCGACATGACCTGCTTCCTGCAGGGGCAGGGATCCACTAATGGGACTGGCACAGGAATCTGATTGAATGCCTGTGATCTGGTCCGGCTCCATTCACCCCTGCCACAACAAGTGGCCCCACACTAGTAGAGTGCGGAGGCCGAGGTTAAGGATGCCGTCTGGTATGGACAGGCTTTGGGGGGTAGGGCCGCAGCCGGGATATCCCAGCCACCTGTGTGGTTGGGGCCCTTAATCTGTTCCCATGGAAGAGGAGAAGGTACAGGGGAAACATCATATTGGATTATAAAGCCACCAGGGATCATCATCAGATATATTTATTGGGACATCAAGGAATGATGTTACAAACCATTCAGTGATGCTCATATTCAGTGTGGTCCTTCTCAGTCAGGGTCAAACCCTTCTACTAGCCCTACATTTCAAGTTCAAATTTAAAACCATAAAAACTAGAACATAGCCTGGAGTTAATGAGGGACAGTTTAAAATTGAACAAAGAAGAAATGTTTCTACACAGAGGGTTGGGGATGCGAGAAAGTCTCCTAGCAGGAGTGACTGAGTGTAACTCAATTAGAACTTTCAAGTCTGCACTGGATGAGAATATGGGCTCAATAATGATCTGTGGCTTTAACCATTGCAAAATTGGGGAAGGCCACAATGGGCTCTTCTGCATTTTTCCATCTTAGAATTCTTATTTTCTAATTTTCTTATCTCTGCGGGGTGTTCCTGGCCCAGGCTGTCCATCCTTGCACTGCTACTTCTTTATTGATTGATTCCCCTGATTTCACGCAATGCGCCATGTGAGTAACAGGTTCAGTCATGTAAAGCAGCTTCTCCTCCTCCCCTCACCAGTGCCAGCTCCTGCAAGCAAGGTGGGAGTGAAGTCAGGCTGTGGAGCACTTAAAAACTGCTGATTCCCAGTTCTTGCCAGCACGGGCAGGGTAGAGTCGAGCCACCGGGCCCTTAAAATAATATGACTCTAATGGGACATTATACTTAATATTTTATCTGCACAAATTATCACATGTGTCATAAAAGTACATGTGCCAAGATGTGATGGAGCGAGCAGAGGGGCAAGCTTGCAGCCGCAAGCTGGTGCCAGGGATCGGGTGGAGGACCGGGAGGGACGAGGAGAAGGAAGAGGAAGGACCATGGCATTAGCTGGTGGGGAAAAGCTGGAAAAGTGCAGCAGGAGAGGACTTGCCTCCAGGCAGTTGGCCTGGCAAATTGAGGGAGGAGCTGTTGTCAGGCTGCTGCTTGGTGCTGGACTTGCGCTTGGCCAGCATTTTTGCTTGATTTTTTCCACTGGGTCCCCAGGGAACCATTTGTAAAGGGGGACCCAGCACCAATAAGGAAACAGCTCAGCACTGACGCGGCTCCTAGGGGAGCCAATCAAGTAGAGAAGCGCTGCTTTTGAGTGGGGTTCCAGGCCTTAAATACCCCGGGTCACCACTCTGATCAGGAAGCAGGAGAGAGCAGAGGGGCAAGCTTGCAGCTGCAAACTGGTGCCGGGTATCGGGTGGAGGACCATGAGAGAAGAGGAGAAGGGCAAGGAAGGACCACGGCATTAGCTGGCGGGGGAAAGTGGGAAAAGGACAACAGGAGAGGAGAGGACTTACCTCTGGGCAGTTGCTCGGCAAACTGAGGGAGGAGCTGCTGTCAGGCTGCTGCTTGGCGCTGGACTTTCGCTCAGCCAGCATTGTTGCTTGATTTTCCCACCCTCCCACCCCGCACCACCACCTTATTAAATGATCAGGGCAAACCACTCCCAAGAGTAATTGGCCAACCGGGCGCAGAGGAGGGGGCTAGCTGGATAAGGAAAGTGTAGCTAGTAGTGTTTGTAAAGAAATTCCCCTTATGTGTTGCTGGGTGCTCTCTAGGTGCTGCTTGTAAAGTGCACTACAGAAAGGACATGCAACTGAACTAAGGGTCAGAGGGAGGGAGGTAGGTATTAGCAAGGGATACAGGAATTGTGAGGGTAGTGTGAAATATAGCAGCCTAATAACTAGATCAGTGGAAGAAGAAGAAAAAAAAAAAAAAGATCTGCGGGAGGGAGAATGGAACAGAGGGAGCATGGGGGTGGGGTAAAGGAAGCGAGGCGGCAGACTGTGACAGGCAGTGGAAGAGACAGGGTAGGGGGGCAGACCTGAAAGTGGATCGGGGGCAGAATGAGGAGGTAAGAGATCAGGGAAGGGGGTGGAGCAGAAGACAGAGGAGGAAGGATCGTGTGTTGCAATAACTGTGGGGCGGCCGTATTTTTATTTATTTAATTTTATTTTTATTTTTATTTATTGAAATTTCAGATAACACCATTGAGAACAAGCTCATTTCATAGGTTCCACATCAGATGAACAATACATATTGGAAAAGTATGAGACGGAGAACAAACAAAACAAGGAATTATACAAAACATTACAACAGTATATAACTAGAGATGTTCCAATACATGTAGCATAGTACAGTGTATGCCAAGGTGCGTATCTGATTAAAACCTGGACTTCAGAGGGTCATATTAGAGGGGGTGGGGTCTTATGAAACGACCCTTTACAGGAAAATGAGAACAGACTCCTCCTAGTATCTAATAATCAACAAGGTAAGGGATGGCATCAGCCCAGGGGCCTCGTCAGAGGTGAGAAGGTGTGGGACAAAGCATTTTAAAGTGAGCAAGGGAGCTCAGGAGATATAATGGGGGGGGGGGATGGGGGAAAGTCATAGAGGGTGAGGGAAAAGAGGAAGGGATCAAGAGGAATTGTGAAAGAGAATGATTAACAACTTAGAACAGTTATTACATGCTGAGAACAGTTATGCATAAGGTCAGGATAGCATAAGGTTAGAATAAGAGCTGGTCACAAGAAGGAAGGTTATTGAAGCAGTCACACTGGTATCAGCAACTAGCTGTTGCTTAAGTTTAACTCTGAAGGAGCCCAAGGTGGATGCTGAAGCGATGTCATGGTGCAGCGAGTTCATCCATAGCGGCACAGTAGGCAAAGGACCTTGTCCCAGAGAAGTGCGAGCAGCGGGTATATTAAAATCTGGCTGGTAGAGCTTCTTGCAATGTCTGTTGATAGTGGGGGTAATAAGCTTTTGCACTCCTGGGGCATTTTGCCTAAGCTTACTTTTTTGGACAGTAAACATGTTTGGTACATAAGTCTACCTTTGAATTGGAGCCAGTTAGCCTGAGCGTACATGTCACAGGTATGGGACAGATGGGCTGAGCCGGTAAGGAGCCGGCATGATTTGTTGAGTGCAACTATGATGCAGTGAAGAGTTGTTTCAGTAGCTGATCCATAGATTGATAAGCTGTAATCAATAAGCGAGACAAGAGAGCTTTGAATGGCCAGGTTAAGAGCCTCTGGGGTCAAACATTGCATATGCCTATAAAGTAGCCCAATGTGGGTCTTAACAGCCTTAGCAATGTTGTCAATGTGATAGGCATAGGTCATCGTACTGTCAATAGTAATCCCCAGATATTTAAAGAGCTGAACTAGCTCCAGGGTAGAGTCCTCTTCATTGGTGATAGAAAGAGGGTAAGTTCTGTGTCTATTTTGGGAGCTGGAGAACAGCATAGTTTTAGTCTTGTTGTAGTTCATAACTAACTTGTGCTTATGGAACCATCTTTCTACGACTTTGAAATTACTCTGTAGCCTGGATTCAAGAACCTTAGGGTCTGGATCACTGGTAAACAGGACAGCATCATCAACATATAAAAGGATGTGACCCTGACAGGAGTAAGGAAGGTTGTTGAGGAAAATGTTAACAAAAGAGGGCCCAAGATGGACCCTTGAGGAACTCCAGATAGGACAGGTCTCATATCCGAAGGTGTTACTAATTTTCACCTGCTGTGTACGGTTGTGCAGGTAACTTTCAAACCAGGTTGGTGCTGTCATGAGCTAGGCCAGTGGTGGTAAGCTGTTTGACCAGGAGGGCATGATTCACTGTGTACGAAAGCTTTGCTAAATCAATGAAAGCAGCAATCAACTCAAGTGTCCTTGATCTAAGGAGTGGTGAATAAAGCCTCTGAACTCCAAAAGGGTGGTAGCGGTACTATGACCATTTCTGAACCCATGTTGTTGCTGGCATTGTAGCTGATATTTTTCAAAGTACTCAACCAGCTGGTCAGCCACTATATGCTCAAGAGCTTTCGAGAGTGGGAGCAGGATAGAGATTGACCTGTAGTTCCCAGTAATTGTGCGATCCCCAAACTTATGAACTGGTGTCACAGTGGCAGATTTCCATTTCTGAGGGAATTGAGAGTAACTAAGTGACATGTTAATACTATGTGTTAGAGGTGACAGAATTTCATCCAATGCAGGGCTACAAACTTAAGATCCAGGGTGTCACCACTAAATCTTGATTTCTCTAATATCTTGAGTAGGTAATTGCTGGCTTCATGGTCTGAGAGGGTTTTGAAGTAGAAAGGAGGATGAGAAGGGTGCTGAGTCTCTTTCCCAGTGTAGTCACTTGTATTTATGGACACCCTGTGGAGAATGGGGGGGGAGGGGGTGCCCAGTCTGTCTAAGGCTGGGATGTCTACAGAACGAAATCTTATGGCTAAGGGAGGAAGTGTCACAGTTGATGAGGAGACAGGTCAAATCAGAAAGAGAAGAGAAGGGGGAGGCACAGTGCGCAACCAGGAGACGATAAAGGATAGGAAGGACGGGGGGGCTAGCACAGGGGAGCACGGGAGGTGGCACAAGTATGGGAGAAAAGGATGGAAGAAGATTAGGAACAGAAATTCAGGTAGTAGGTAACATAGCAGGCTCAAACGGGGACGGACCACCGGCAAGGTATTCAAAAGGAGGGAAGGGGGATGGGGAGACGACGTCCATTGGAACATTGAATGGCTCGGCTGAGGGGGAGGGGGGAGTAATAGGAGTGGCAAGTGAGATGGGGCAGGTAGGGCTGAGTACAGGGGAGAGCACTGGGGAGGAAGGAGAAACAGAGACAAAAGGTGGGAACAATGTGCAGGAGGACGAAGGAGAGGTAAGGAGGAAGGAGAAGGGGTGTCTTGATATTAGGGACTCGATATTATGGGGATCAGGTGGGGCAGCAGAGGGAGAGACACAGCAGAGTCTGGGTGGAAGCAATGACAGGAATGAAGACAGAAAGGGTAGGGCAATCAATCCAAGGTATGCAAGCAGGGAAGGGACATAAGGGAGGGGCGGGGGAGTCAGGGACAAGGGTTGAGGAAGTAGCACTAAATAAAAGAGTCCAAGGAAAGGGTGGAACTACAGGCCTCATGGTGGAGGGTGTGGACTGGCGGCTATAACCAAAACATGGGCCACCCAAAGCCATGACTGGGACATGACCATTCGGGGTACAGGCTGGTACTGAAGGATAGGAAGAAGGGGAGGGGGGAAAGGTATGTAAAAAGATGGATTAAAGTGCGACAGGAAGAGGGGTGAAGGAATGCTGAGGCTCTGTGGGTACAACCCAAGACCCCACAAAGTCACTGGAGGTTGGGGTGGTGTACAGGCCACCATCCCATCTGAAGGAGAGGGCATGGTACTGGCGGAGCAGATCAGGAGGAACTGTGGGAAGGGGGGGGTGGTGATGGTAGGGGATTTCAACCTGCCAAGGGTAGAGTGGGAAACATCTACCACAATATGCAGAAGGGAGCGGGTAATGCTGGAAGCATTCCAAGATGACTTTCTGGTACAGTTGGTCAGCAAACCAACTAGAGAAGGGAACACCCTGGACCTCATGCTGACAAATGAGGAATGGGTGAGGAACGTGAGGGTGAAGGAACCACTGGTTGCAGTTACAGTTGGCTAAAGAGAAAGGTGCATCTGACACAAGGGTGCTGGACTTCAAGAACGCCAACTTTAGGAAGATGAGGGAGGTGGTGCAGGGGTTTCTGGACAGAATTCAGCCAAATATGGACACACACTAAAGGTGGGACCTGATAAAATGGGGGTTAATGGAGGCAATGGATACCTGCTGCAGGGCCCAGACTAAAAGGGCTAGGTGGAAGAAACCCAGCTGAATAAACAAAGGGGCATTAGATGGTGTGAGGAGGAAAAGGACAGCATATAAGAGATTCAGAAAATCGGGGAGAGAGGAGGATAGGGAGGTGAAAGAAGTGAAGGAAGTGACCATGAGGTAAGCGATCCAAGGCATCAAGGAACTCAGGCTGGCTTGGTCATACATAAAAAGGTGAGAAGGACTTTTTAGTACATCAGGAGAAAAAGAAGGTAAGGACCGAATCATGCAGGAATTAAGAGGGAAGGGGATGCCCGGAAGAGGGGGTGGAAAAGGCAGAAGTGCTTAATGACTACTTCTGTTCAGTCTTTATGAAGAAGAAGGGGGATGGTACCCATAGATGGGGGGATTGACATAGACGGGGGGGGGGGGTGACGGATGGAGAAATCACAATGGAGAGGGTGTGGAAGGGGTTAAGGGAGGTAGACAAGTCACCAGGACCAGATGGGGTGCATCCAAGGGCACTGAAGGAGCTTGCAGAGGTCCTGGGTGGCCCCTTTGCAGACTTATTTAATACATCTCTAGATTCAGGGTGTGTACCGCAGGATTGGAGACTGGCTCATGTGGTTCCCCTCCACAAGGGTGGATCCAAGGACAAACCGGGGAACTATAGGCCAGTAAGCCTAACGTCCATAGTGGGGAAGTTGATGGAGACCATCCTAAAGGAGAGGCTAGTGGCACTACTGGAGGTCAGTGGGGTGCAGGACAGGAGGCAGCATGGCTTCATCAAGGGCAGATCATGCCGGACCAACCTAGTGGACTACTATGACTAGGTGACTAGGCAGATTGATGGCAGCCATGCGGTGGGTGTCCTGTACCTTGACTTCAGTAAGGCCTTCGATTCGGTACCACACGGGAGACTTGGAAGTAAACTATGGGGTACAGGAGCGGGAGCAAAACTGGTGGGGTGGGTGGAGAACTGGCTAAGGGATAGGCAGCAGAGGGTGGTGGTAGGAGGGGAGTTCTCATCCCCCAGGGCCGGTGCTGTTTGGCATATTTATTGCAGACATCTCGGTGAGTATCAGCAGCAAGATCAGTCTGTTTGCGGATGACACCAAGATGGGGTGGTGGTGGCGAATGACCAGGAGGAGTGGCGGGGGCTACAGGAGGATCTGGTGAGGATTGAGGCGTGGTCGGGCAGATGGTGACTTGCGTTCAACGCAAAGAAATGCAGAATGATGCACTTCGGCACAAAGAATCTGAGGAGAAGCTACCACCTGGGGGATGTGAGGCTAGAAGTCACAGAAGAGGAGAAGGATCTGAGGGTGATCATCACAGGGGCTATGAACAATACCACGCAATGCAGGAGGGCAGCGGCAAAGGCCAACAAAATCCTGGGATGCATAGCAAGGGGCATAACCTTGAGAAGAAGGGAGGTGATTCTGCCTTTATACAGATTGTTGGTTAGACCCCACCTGGAGTACTGCGTTCAGTACTGGCGCCCATACCTGCAAATGGACATTAGGCTGCTAGAGGAGATGCAGCATAGGGCAACAAAAATGATTCAGGGTCGGGGGGAGTTGCCACATGAGGACAGACTGAGGGAGTTAAACATGTACTCGCTGGAGGAAAGGAGGGACGGGGATATGATTGAGGGCTTCAAATACATGAAGGGGATAATCAGGACAGACACAGGGGGGTATACCCAGGAGGAGGGTGGGGAAGGACACTAGGGGACATGACATGAGATTGGAAGGGGGTAGATTCAGGAGGGAATTGAGGTGGCATTTCTTCATGGAAAGGGTGGTATCATCGTGGAATGCACTACCAGCAGTGGTGACATGTAACACTGTGGAATGCTTCAAGAAGGGGTGGGACTTGGCAAAGGGGAGGGTAAGGGGGGAGGGGCAGCTGCTGAGTAGGGGGGCTGGCTGCACTACTGCAACAGGCTAGAACAGTTTAGAGTCAGTTTGTCCTGTTGGCTAGTGCAAAATAATGTTAACCTTTTGGAGGCTGGGGTCATTTTTTTCCATCTGGCAGTTTGATGCACAGTGATCCTGGAGTTTGAAAAAAAAAAAAAGACGCCCTGGTTTCCCAGGTTGATGCTCTAATCTAAGGGGTGTAATCACATGGTATACAGTTCTGCACTTCCGATTAAAACAATGTATGATGTATGTGTTGGAACTTGGTACCTATGATAACGTGGCACAGTGGATACTGGACTGCAGGAATGTGCAGATCTCAATGCCTTTCTCAAAAGTGCTTAGGCAAATAGGGATTTTTAATGAGAAAATGATAGGCTCCGTAGGGTTACGGTCAACCCCTGTTACCTTTGATTACAAGAACTGAAGACTTTTAACATAAACAAATGCTTTTACCCAAAACACGTTCTGTGTAAATTTGATGAGGCTTAAAATTCAGCCTAATAAACAGGACCTATTAGGATACTGAGGATTAATATTTAAATAAGATATTGCAGCTCAAGAGTATGTGATGTGTTGTATATTTTGAGAAAAAAAAACCTCTATGAAAATATCAACAATGACTGTGTTTTTCATATGTAACCTGCTGAAACTGAAGTTTACGAGGTGCACAAGGGCTATCTTATTGGATGCGGTTCAGGCTGTCTATTCTGTGAATCATTATGTTAAACGTTTTTTCGTCTTTTTGTGTCCCCACAGGCCTGTGTCCCGACTGGGAGACCTGGGACCCGAAACAGCCCGTGGAAAATGCCCGTGAAGCCATGCAGCAGGCAGATGACTGGCTAGGAGTGCCACAGGTATGACATCTCTACTACACAACCGTTCAGTTTCCGTGACTGTGGCTGTGCAAAAGACATGGCTTTACATGTGACAATGTGACCAGGTGGTCAGAGATCACAGTTTAATGATCTGTAACATCACAGATTACATCCTTGCAGTTGGTTAGTGCCCCGTTCTCAGTAGATTTAAGAAACGTTTGTAGCCATATTGGCCCTTGTACAAATCAGTGAACTTAGTAGGGGGGCTGAAACCTTTTATTGGAGCAGCAAGAAGTTTTTGGTACATAAGTTTTCCGGCTTACACAGAGCCCTTCTTGCGGTGAAGGTGGTTTCTACAAAAAGCTTTTTGTGGAACCTGCCATCACCGCAAGAAGGGCTCTGTGTAAGCCTAAATGCTTGTGTTGGGAAAACTTCTCTTGACCCAATAACTTGTATCAAATCACATACTTTGTTCCCCTCTTAGTAAATTTAAGACATTTTTTTAAATATACTTTTACTGCACTAAAGGTGATAAAGAGTGGTATAGGTTCTTGTTGACCGATGAAATGCTACGGATCGTGAGGCCAGCCAGGGACACTCTTCTGTGATTCTGACACAACCAAGGCAGAGACAATGAAGGCATAAATATGAGGTGAGGATGGGCAGAGGGTCAGCACTATCTAGTACTACAACATCATCACAGACACGTAGGGGAACCAGGGATTCAAACTCACTGAGCGTTGTCCAGTATTACACTACCGTGGCTTCAGTTTGTTACCCGACTGTATGCTTTTGGTTAATTGTACTGCTTGTTGTCACCTGATTTATGCTTTGTATTCACTGTTGTTTTCCCCACCCACTGTATGTAACTTCCCAGGTCGTGCCTGAAATAGGCAGCTTTGCTGTCTAGCATGTCTACCCGGTCAACAAAAACTAAATAAATAAAATAAATCACAGAGAGAAAGGGGAACCAAGAATTCAACCCCATTTACTGAGTGCTGTCCAGTACTGCAGCACCATCACAGACACACATGGGAACCAGGGAGTCAGACTCCTCTACTGAACACTGTCCAGTTCTATAGCATCATCATCACAGGTACACAGGGGAACCAGGGATTCAGACCCATCTACTGAGCACTGTCCAGTACTACAGCATCATCACAGATACACAGGAAACCAGGGATTCAGACCCACCTACTGAGCACTGTCCAGTACTACAGCATCATTACAGATACACAGGGGAACCAGGGATTCAAACCCACTTGCTGAGCACTGTCCGGTACTACAGCATCATCACAGATACACAGGGGAACCAGGGATTCAGACCCACCAAGTGAGTACTGTCCAGTACTACAGCATCGTCACAGATACACAGGGGAACCAGGGATTCAGACCCACCTACTGAGCACTGTCCAGTACTACAGCATCATCACAGATACACAGGGGAACCAGGGATTCAGACCCACCTACTGAGCACTGTCCAGTACTACAGCATCGTCACAGATACACAGGGGAACCAGGGATTCAGGCCCACCTACTGAGCACTGTCGGTACTACAGCATCATCACAGATACACAGGAACCAGGGTTCAGATCTATCAAGTGAGTACTGTCTAGTACTACAGCATCATTACAGATACACAGGGGAACCAGGGATTCAGACCCACCTACTGAGCACTGTCCAGTACTACATCATCGTCACAGATACACAGGGGAACCAGGGATTCAGACCCACCTACTGAGCACTGTCCGGTACTACAGCATCGTCACAGATACACAGGGGAACCAGGGATTCAGACTCACCTACTGAGCACTGTCCAGTACTACAGCATCATCACAGATACACAGGGGAACCAGGGATTCAGACCCACCTACTGAGCACTGTCCAGTACTACAGCATCGTCACAGATACACAGGGGAACCAGGGATTCAGGCCCACCTACTGAGCACTGTCCGGTACTACAGCATCATCACAGATACACAGGGGAACCAGGGATTCAGATCTATCAAGTGAGTACTGTCTAGTACTACAGCATCATTACAGATACACAGGGGAACCAGGGATTCAGACCCACCTACTGAGCACTGTCCAGTACTACAGCATCGTCACAGATACACAGGGGAACCAGGGATTCAGACCCACCTACTGAGCACTGTCCAGTACTACAGCATCATTACAGATACAGAGGGAAACCAGGGATTCAGACCCACCTACTAAGCACTGTCCAGTACTACAGCATCATCACAGATACACAGGAGAACCAGGGATTCAGACCCACCTACTGAGCACTGTCCAGTACTACAGCATCATCACAGATACACAGGGGAACCAGGGATTCAGACTCACCTACTGAGCACTGTCCAGTACTACAGCATCATCACAAATACGCAGGGGAACCAGGGATTCAGACTCACCTACCGAGCACTGTCCAGTACTATAGCATCATTACAGATACCCAGGGGAACCAGGGATTCAGACCCACCTGCCGAGCACTGTCCAATACTACAGCATCATTACAGATACAGAGGGAAACCAGGGATTCAGACCCACCTACCGAGCACTGTCCAATACTACAGCATCATTACAGATACACAGGGGAACCAGGGATTCAGACCCACCTACCGAGCACTGTCCAGTACTACAGCATCATCACAGATACACAGGGGAACCAGGGATTCAGATCTATCAAGTGAGTACTGTCTAGTACTACAGCATCATTACAGATACACAGGGGAACCAGGGATTCAGACCCACCTACTGAGCACTGTCCAGTACTACATCATCGTCACAGATACACAGGGGAACCAGGGATTCAGACCCACCTACTGAGCACTGTCCGGTACTACAGCATCGTCACAGATACACAGGGGAACCAGGGATTCAGACTCACCTACTGAGCACTGTCCAGTACTACAGCATCATCACAGATACACAGGGGAACCAGGGATTCAGACCCACCTACTGAGCACTGTCCAGTACTACAGCATCGTCACAGATACACAGGGGAACCAGGGATTCAGGCCCACCTACTGAGCACTGTCCGGTACTACAGCATCATCACAGATACACAGGGGAACCAGGGATTCAGATCTATCAAGTGAGTACTGTCTAGTACTACAGCATCATTACAGATACGCAGGGGAACCAGGGATTCAGACTCACCTACCGAGCACTGTCCAGTACTATAGCATCATTACAGATACCCAGGGGAACCAGGGATTCAGACCCACCTGCCGAGCACTGTCCAATACTACAGCATCATTACAGATACAGAGGGAAACCAGGGATTCAGACCCACCTACCGAGCACTGTCCAATACTACAGCATCATTACAGATACACAGGGGAACCAGGGATTCAGACCCACCTACCGAGCACTGTCCAGTACTACAGCATTATTACAGATACACAGGGGAACCAGGGATTCAGACCCACCTACCGAGCACTGTCCAGTACTACAGCATCATTACAGATACACAGGGGAACCAGTGATTCAGATCTATCAAGTGAGTACAGTCTAGTACTACAGCATCATTACAGATACACAGGGGAACCAGGGATTCAGACCCATCTACTGAGCACTGTCTGGTACTACATCATCTTCAGAGATACACAGGGGAACCAGGGATTCAGACCCACCTACTGAGCACTGTCAGGTACTACAGCATCATCACAGATACACAGGGGAACCAGGGATTCAGACCCACCTACTGAGCACTGTCCAGTACTACAGCATCATCACAGATACACAGGGGAACCAGGGATTCAGACCCACCTACTGAGCACTGTCCAGTACTACAGCATCGTCACAGATACACAGGGAACCAGGGATTCAGGCCCACCTACTGAGCACTGTCCGTACTACAGCATCATCACAGATACACAGGGGAACCAGGGATTCAGATCTATCAAGTGAGTACTGTCTAGTACTACAGCATCATTACAGATACACAGGGGAACCAGGGATTCAGACCCACCTACTGAGCACTGTCCAGTACTACAGCATCGTCACAGATACACAGGGAACCAGGGATTCAGACCCACCTACTGAGCACTGTCCAGTACTACAGCATCGTCACAGATACACAGGGGAACCAGGGATTCAGACCACCTACTGAGCACTGTCCAGTACTACAGCATCATTACAGATACAGAGGGAAACCAGGGATTCAGACCCACCTACTAAGCACTGTCCAGTACTACAGCATCATCACAGATACACAGGAGAACCAGGGATTCAGACCCACCTACTGAGCACTGTCCAGTACTACAGCATCATCACAGATACACAGGGGAACCAGGGATTCAGACTCACCTACTGAGCACTGTCCAGTACTACAGCATCATCACAAATACGCAGGGGAACCAGGGATTCAGACCCACCTACCGTGCACTGTCCAGTACTATAGCATCATTACAGATACCCAGGGGAACCAGGGATTCAGACCCACCTACCGAGCACTGTCCAGTACTACAGCATCATTACAGATACAGAGGGGAAACCAGGGATTCAGACCCACCTACTGAGCACTGTCCAGTACTACAGCATCATTACAGATACACAGGGGAACCAGGGATTCAGACCCACCTACTGAGCACTGTCCGGTACTACAGCATCGTCACAGATACACAGGGGAACCAGGGATTCAGACCCACCTACCGAGCACTGTCCAGTACTACAGCATCATTACAGATACACAGGGGAACCAATGATTCAGCCCCACCTACTGAGCACTGTCCAGTACTACAGCATCAGGGATTTATAATCTGTACTGAGTACCAATAAGTACTATATCATCATCGCTAACTCAACGGGGAACCAGGAATTCAAATTCACCTACTGAGCACTGTTCAGTACTGCAGCATTATAACAGACATACATGGGGGAACCAGGAATTCAAATTCACCTATTGAGCACTGTTCAGTACTGCAGCATTATAACAGACATACATGGGGGAACCAGGAATTCAAATTCACCTATTGAGCACTGTTCAGTACTGCAGCATTATAATAGACATACATGGGGGAACCAGGAATTCAAAACCATCTAGGAGCACTGTCTTCTTCTACTACTACTACTACTGCATCAAACACAGAGGGGGAATGAGGATTTAAATCCACCCTCTGAGCACTGCTCAGTACTACAGCATTATCACAAACACACTGGGGAACAGGGGATTCAAACCTACATTCGGATTACTATCCAGTACCACAGCATCATCACAAACACATAGGGGAACTAGGAATTCAGACCAATCTACTGAGAGCACTGTCTACAGCACGAGCACAAGCACACAGGGGAGCTGACAATTCAACACCACCTACAGAGCACTGTCTAATGCTACAGCAGCAGCACAAGCACACAGGGGAACTGACGATTCACCGCCACCTACAGAGCACTGTCTAATGCTACAGCACCAGCACAAGCACACAGGGGAACTGACGATTCACCACCACCTACAGAGCACTGTCTAATGCTACAGCGCCAGCACAAGCACACAGGGGAACTGACGATTCACCACCACCTACAGAGCACTGTCTAATGCTACAACACCAGCACAAGCCCACAGGGGAGCTGACGATTCACCACCACCTACAGAGCACTGTCTAATGCTACAAGCGCCAGCACAAGCCCACAGGAACTGGCGATTCACCACCACCTACAGAGCACTGTCTAATGCTACAAGCGCCAGCACAAGCCCACAGGGGAGCTGACGATTCACCACCACCTACAGAGCACTGTGTAATGCTACAGCGCCAGCACAAGCCCACAGGGGAACTGACGATTCACCACCACCTACAGAGCACTGTCTATTGCTACAGCGCCAGCACAAGCACGCAGGGGAACTGACGATTCAACACCACCTACAGAGGACTGTCTAATGCTACAGCACCAGCACAAGCCCGCAGGGAACTGACGATTCACCACCACCTACAGAGGACTGTCTAATGCTACAGCACCAGCACAAGCCCGCAGGGGAACTGACGATTCACCACCACCCACAGAGGACTGTCTAATGCTACAGCACCAGCACAAGCCCGCAGGGGAACTGACGATTCACCACCACCTACAGAGGACTGTCTAATGCTACAGCACCAGCACAAGCCCGCAGGGGAACTGACGATTCACCACCACCCACAGAGGACTGTCTAATGCTACAGCACCAGCACAAGCCCGCAGGGGAACTGACGATTCACCACCACCTACAGAGGACTGTCTAATGCTACAGCACCAGCACAAGCCCGCAGGGGAACTGACGATTCACCACCACCTACAGAGGACTGTCTAATGCTACAGCACCAGCACAAGCCCGCAGGGGAACTGACGATTCACCACCACCTACAGAGGACTGTCTAATGCTACAGCACCAGCACAAGCCCGCAGGGGAACTGACGATTCACCACCACCTACAGAGCACTGTGTAATGCTACAGCACCAGCACAAGCCCGCAGGGGAACTGACGATTCACCACCACCTACAGAGCACTGTGTAATGCTACAGCACCAGCACAAGCCCGCAGGGGAACTGGACGATCACCACCACCCACAGGGCACTGTGTAATGCCACAGCACCAGCACAAGCCCGCAGGGGAACTGACGATTCACCACCACCTACAGGGCACTGTGTAATGCTACAGCACCAGCACAAGCCCGCAGGGGAACTGACGATTCACCACCACCTACAGGGCACTGTGTAATGCCACAGCACCAGCACAAGCCCGCAGGGAACTGACGATTCACCACCACCTACAGGGCACTGTGTAATGCAACAGCACCAGCACAAGCCCGCAGGGGAACTGACGATTCACCACCACCTACAGGGCACTGTGTAATGCTACAGCACCAGCACAAGCCCGCAGGGGAACTGACGATTCACCACCACCTACAGGGCACTGTGTAATGCTACAGCACCAGCACAAGCCCGCAGGGGAACTGACGATTCACCACCACCTACAGGGCACTGTGTAATGCTACAGCACCAGCACAAGCCCGCAGGGGAACTGACGATTCACCACCACCTACAGAGCACTGTCTAATGCTACAGCAGCAGCACAAACACACAGGGGAAGCAATAATTAAAACCTACATACTGAGCAGTGCCCAGTGTTGCAGCATTATCAGGAACACTCAGGGTAACGGGATTCCAACCCAGCTACTAAGCATACTAACATATTAAAATGCCAGCAGAGTAGGCCGTACGGTCTTTCATGTCTGCTCGTTTGATCAGCCCCCAACCTTGGAGCTGACCTCGCTGTCCTCACCCCCCTCGGGATTCTCCATTTCCACCCCAGGATATTCACCTTGTATTGAGCTTTGCCAGCAAAAATCTTCCCCTATACTTGTCCCAGTCCCAACCCCTCATGAACCCCTCCACAGTCTCCGCCTCCACTAGTCCAGGCAGTGCATTCCATGGTTCCACCACCCTCTCAGTGAAGTAGCACATCCTCCTTCCCCCCCGAGTCTCCCCCCCTTGAGCTTACACCCGTGCCCTCCAGCACTGTTCAATAATACAGCAGCATCACACACATGGAGAAACTGGGAACTCAGACCCATCTATTGAGCACTATCCAATGCTACAGCACTTACAAACAGGATGAGGAACTAGGAGATTCAAACCCACTTACTAAGCACTGTCTGGTACTACAGTGCATTACAACAGAAACACACAAGAGGCATTGTGGATGTATTACCTCCATGCAGTGCCTTTGAAAGTAAATCCTGGGCCACTGTGCTGCACGCACAAGAAATTACTGGGCAGCGCAGAGCCTGTGAAGATGTTTCTTAGTTTTCAAGTTAGCCCCTCCTCTGATCTCAGTGCTTGCCTTGAAAAAAATACACCCCAGTTGGGCATTTGGCACAGCCGAAGGACTACTGCTCACAACACTGAACACCTGAGTTTATGAACCAGCTTGGATTGTGGGTACCGTGAGGGATGTTGATTTGAGCCTCACACAGAACCCTCCCCTTCTCTGGGGATGGAGGGGGGGTCCATTCACACCACCCTAGTACTAACTGGCTGTTTCCATGTGGACAGTTGTGTAGAATGGCTGTGGGTGGGAAAACGGACAACTTTGCAGGTGCACTGTCTTGTTGTATGCATTGCACTTGTGCATTCACAACTGATATATTGGGAAGGGGAAAGTATGGAGGAAGAAACGCCAGTCGCTTCAGGAAGAAACCAGGGCCCTGCAGGCCTCTCACCGTTGATCTGGTTCCTGTAGGCCTCACACTGCTGATCCGGCCCTTGCAGACCCCACACCACTGACCAAGCCCACCGCAGGACCCACAACACTGACCAGCCCCCGCAGGACCCACACCACTGACTGGGCCTTCACAGGGCCCACACCACTGACAAGGCCCCTGTAGGCCCCACATTGCTGACCATGCCCCCCACAAACCCCACACTGCTGAACAGGCCTCACATCTCTGACCAGGCCCCCGCAAGCCCCACACTGCTGACCAAACCCCTACAAGCTCCACCTACAGACCAGGGGCCCCCCAGCTGACCAGGCCATTACAGGCCAAACCCAGCTGACCAGGCCCCGCAGGCCCCACACCACTGACCAGGTCTGATACTGCTAACCAGGGCACCACAGGCCCCACACCACTGACCAGGCCCCCAAAGGCCCCACACCAGTGACACCACTGACTAGGTCTGACACTGTTGACCAGGGTAACACAGGCCCCACACCACTGACCAGGCCCCCAAAGGCCCCACACAACTGACCAGGCCTCTAAAGGGCCCACACCACTGACTAGGTCTGACACTGCTGACCAGGGTACCACAGGCCCCACACTGCTGATCAAGGCTGCTACCTCCTCTCCTGGATTCAGTTCTCCAGATGAGCTTGGGTAACCCTGAGGGACCCGCTGTGGGGGAGAAGGGGTAAACCATGGGGGCTTGTAGGAGATCAGGGTAAGGCCTAGAAAAGGTGGGTGGTGGAGCTAGGCGGCTAGTAATGCGGACAGGCCTTGCACAAAGGAGGTTAAACAAAAAAAAAATACACTCCTGAGCTGGCACTGAGGGTTAAGATGCTGGATGCCACGCCTCGCGCCATGCTGGTGACCCAGGGTCAGGAGTGACCTCAGGTTACCGGAGGTTGGCAGGGGAGGGAGAGGATCAAGCATCCGATGGACTGCTCACCTCTCCTAGGAAGGGGAGGGTTGTTGTCCCATTCCTTGGCTGCTACCTAATGGAGGTCGGAGGCAGCGCCAGAGGCTGGGAGACACAGGAGCACAGAAACATAGTGTGTGCAGCCTCCACACATGCACGTTCATGCCGCGAGGGAGGGGGGCATAAGGGAGAAAACTAGAAAAGGATCTGGCAGGCTCCATGACTGTGTGGCACCATGCCTGACTTCGGCGACCCTGACTCTGGATTGTACTTCTTGGGGGGGATGGCCCTCTCCCCTCTGGCCCTGCCATGGGGGGGAAATCTGTGGAGGCTTACCGGGAGAGACTGGTTTCGAGAAGTGGAGTCATGGAAGGTGAACTGAGCCCTCTACGGGAGGGGGGGCCGTAGCCTGCTTGCCAGACCGACGGAAAAAAGCAATACGGAAAAAAAAAATACACCCCTAATTAACAGTTGCAATAGTATCGCTAGAACTGTCTTAGTATGACGGTTTTTAAAAACTGCGATCAGCTGTTGTACCGCTTCAGCTTTAACCAGTTCTGTGATGCACCAGTTGTGCATCTGTGCTCAAACATGTAGGATTGTTATACCCCTTTCCTACCACCACCTTCACTACTGTAACAGTTTTTCATCCTGGCTGGCAAGGGCTGAGCTGCTGACTTTGTGTTTGTTTAATGTTTGAGAGGTGTATGGCTCTTTATTAGCAGATTCCTTACCAATTATCTATGCATTGGTTGGAAAATGCACCTTAATTAAAGGAAGCCAGTTTAAGCAGTGAACCTTATAGAAAAGAAGCCAATGCAAGCAGTTACGCTTTAGAATAGAGACCCAGCTGATGGGTGGTCCATCGTGACGTGTGGTAGCTGGGCTTACTTTTGAGAGAACCCTAAGTATCCAATTCAGGCAGAAAGAATATCATGATATTTTAAATATTTGCCATGGGGAGGGGATGGTGCACTGATTTCTCTGTTTTACTTCATCCTGGCTGGCTTGCAGATTGGGGGGAAGGATAAGACTGCATGGTGAAAATTCCCTTGGGGCTGAGTAATGCAATGTGTGGAATGTTTTCAGTGGATGACATTTCATTTTCCGGTCAGTGCGAAACGGGGTGGGGGGCCACTGGCTCATGGCGATAGTATTCGTACAGTGGTTGCCAAGTCACATTCCTCTGTGAAAAACTCTCACTTGTTTCCGATCCAAAAGAAAAATCTCTGTTCTAGAAAACATTTTGCTCTTGTTTGCCTTGGAGGGGTTTCATCTGACTTTATTCAGCAGTTCATTTGGGGGCCTGAATCATCATTTTCGCTATGGTGCCTCTCCCTGCCTCTCGGCCAACCAGCCCATGAGGTTTGTGAGATATCTTTATATCTAATGAGAAGGCTTAGGAAACTGGAGATATTAGCCCTCTGGTGCATGTTTGTTTGTTTATTCATTCGTTATTTCAGAGAATACCTATGAGCTCAGGTGCTTGTTTACAAAGGTTCCATGTCAGTGACAAAGTTACAGTAGGAACAATTACAGAAGCAAGCAGTTCCCAATGGGAAGGAGTATAGTGTAGGGGTTAAGAGCACTAAGCTGCAAACCTGGAGAACAGGGTTCGTCTCCCATAGCTACCACCTGCATACTGTGTGACCGTCAGCAAGTCACATAACTTCCCTGTGCTCACAGGACATACATGGAAACAAGCCTTGGCTTAATGTGTCTTTCCTGGCCAAAAATTGCAACAAAGAAAAAAAAAATACAGAGGAATTTAGTCAGGCAAATACAATAAAATACGTAGGTGGTACAACATGCAAATTTCAGAGGAATTCAGTTAAAAAAAAACCATAAAACAAAGCTGATTCAGAGTAAGTCAACGAGCCGGATTTTCAAAGGGTGGCCCAGGGCTTGTGCCACCACTCTCACTTTCTGGTTGTGAGCCAAACGGATTTGCTCAGCTACATCCGATATCAGTAGGTTGGATACAGTTGCGACAGTATACCCGATTTATGGCAGTTTGCCACGAATATTTGGCGCAAGCACCATAAAAAAAAAAGAGTCCGCGGGATTGACACAAGCTGGGCCACAAAAATTTGGTATAACTTGTGGCAGTTGCTACACAAGATGTAAAATCCTGTTAGACTTCCACAAGCCCACTGCATCATGTCTTGGGGCTTGCGGCAGTTGGACCCCTTTGAAAATCTGGCCCAAAGTCTTCATCAAGCAAGATCCAGTTAGGTTGTTAGCTGTTACAGATGCACTGAGCCGATACAGCTAACCACTGAGATCTCTTGATCATGTAGTCTGCTGCTGTTGGAATGCCATTGGATAGGGGGTATCAGGTTCCAAGGGAGCAGTGTAGGACTGCGCCCCCTACACTTATGGCAGAAGGCAGATCCAAGGGATGTAAAAGAGGGACTGTTCCTCTTAATGGTGAACATTTCTGAGAGCAGCAAGTCCCAGTCTCACTATGCTGTGCAGGACAGCAACCTCTCCATGTGGGACAGCTGTGTAATGGGGAGAAGAAAAGAGGTTATTCTAGGGACATGGATATGTTGTTCATCCACACTCATTGGCAGTATCCTTGCCGCTTTAAATCTTGCCGGAAGGTCTTCAAGCTTGCTCCTCCCACCCACCCGGGTGGTATAACTCTCGGCTCCGCCCCATGACGCCAGATCTTCCTTACCGCTTGGAAGCTCAGGTTCCCTCCTTAACGCTCTGCGTTTGCGACTGGTTCCTATTTCTCCGTTTGCGGATTTAAAAATAAAATTTTGCAAAAAGACTTCAGTCTTCTATCCCTCGCGGCTGCGATGGACCGATCGACTCCAGATTTGGAGATGCCCATGCGGGCAGAAGATGTCTCGGCGGATCCCTCCTCCGCGTGTGTATCTGCCTAGGCCTTGAGCACGACCCGCGGGCTTGCGACCTGTGCTCATCTTTCTCAGCCTCGTCCTCGAGACGTGCTGCCGGTGCAACTGGGCGTCGAGCGTTTCCCTCGGTGAAGTCCAAGGAGGCCGGTTGGCGGTGTCGCGGCGGGCTTCGGCGGATCAGCTGGCGGATGATGCGCCTCGAAGGACCAGGCCGCAGGCGTATCTTCCTCGGCGCGGCATTTATCCCGCTCTCTCTGGGTTCTTCCTACACGGCTTCTTTTAAGGAGCTTTGTCTGTCCCTCTCCACTAAAGGAGAAGGGCCTGCGTCTGCGGGACCTTATTCTCGGTCCAAAAAGAGGGACAGGGGTAAGTCCCTCCGTCGACGCTCTTGGGAGCGGGAAAGGTCCCTCTCCCCGGGCCGTCGACCGTCGGCTTCGGTCGACCGCTCGGCTTCGGCCACTGGCCTCACGGTGTCCCCGTCAGGTCAGTTGACCGAGACTCCCACCGATGAAGTCGAGATTTTTCTCGACCCATTGGACGGGCTGTCGCCTTTAGCAGCCGAGATTCCCCTCTCCCCGGTTCCCCCGGGAGGAGTTGAGGATCCCTTGGGCTCGCCTGTGCCTCCGGTTCCGGAGCCCTCGGATGGACCTTCCGAGCCGAAGGGAGTGCGGTTCGGCCGACACCTCCCGCACCGACCGGAAATTCGGGACTCTCGTCTCGTCGGACCTCTCGTGGTCGATCCCGTTCCCACCGTCATAGTGATCCGGTCTAAGCTTGCACCCGCTGATGGCGGCGTCGCCGCTCGTCCTCGTCCTCCTCTCGGATGAGGAGGCTTGGCGTAAATTCGTCGTGATGCGAGGACCTTATGTTCAACAACTTCTCCTGGCGGGCGCCTTCCCAGCCATTAAGTGGCTGTCACCGGGAACTGGCGACACAACCCCTCGACTTGTCCGAGGGCCTATACCAGGCGGTTGTTGGCCAAAACCAGCTGCTCCACCGATTCGGTGGAACCTCCGCCTCCACAGCCACCAATTGGGGCTCCGACCAAGGATTCTCGATCGGCTGAGGTTTACCCATCGGCTGTCAGTTACCCTCACTCCCGACCGACCTCGGCAGGTGAAGGGTGGCTCAGGCCAGAGGCAGCTCTTGAGGACTCTTCCGAGGTCGAAGATGATTCCTCCTTCTTCTCCAAGCGACTGGACTTGGAGTCTTCAGGAGGTCAGTCAATGGGCGATAGCCCGTCGTCCTTCCTAGGACTGCTTGGCTCATCTCGGAATTCTACCGGGATGGGCTGAACCCGTTCCAAGCGGGCCAGGTATCCCCTCACGGAATTCTGGACCGGGGATTCTCCGTGGAGGCCTTTCCGGTGGCTGAGGGCCATGATGGGTCCGGCACTGGAACTTTGGCGCCCCTGCTTCCTGCCCTCGCCCTGGCCAGGATGGCCAGGAAGTATCAGGGCCCCTACCGGTTCCCTTGTCGGTTTTTGGAACACCCTCTGCTGAGGGGTTGGTTACCGACAGCGTTTTCGGCGGCGCCCGGCGCGCCAGGGATGTGGACAAACCTCCTGACAAGGAGTCCAAGAATGGACTATGTCGGGCGAAAAGTCTCGCTCGTCCTCTCTCGGCACCCGTCAGGCCAGTTCGGCCGTCCTCATGGCACATTTTCTCATGCCCTGTTGGGCTCCCTGGATGAGTCATCCCTCATCTTCCGCCCGATCTGCAGACTACGGTTAAGCAGGTGCGGGACCAGGAAGCGAAGCAGTGGCCAAACAGCAGCTCCAGACTGCTTTGGATATGGGGGACTCATGTGCCAGATCGGTGGCGACCGCGGTGGCTATCTGTCGGCGGGCTTGGCTGAGGATATCCACCTTCGCCCGGATACCCAGCACAAGTTGGCGGATGTTCCCTTTTGGGACTGACCTCTTGACCCTGGGGTGGAAGGTCACCTGCAGAGGATCGAGAGTCCAATGCCACCTTGGACTCGGTCTCTTCCACTCAGAAGGACAAGGCCCATGAAACCACAGCCTAGCCCTTTCGTCCTTCTGTGCCCCGGTGGCCAGTCAGCAGCGTCAGGGCCAGCAGGCTCGACCTTGGCATCCAAGCCAAGCCGCCGGCTTCTCTAACAAGGAGGCAGGAGAAAGGGCCCAGGAGGTCCCTCGCGGTCCCTCCTCCAGAGCCTGTAGTACTGACGGCTGAGGGGTGCTCGCCCCATCCCGTCACCTTACCCCTAGGTCCCCGTGGGGAGGCGGCTCAGCACTTCCGTTCCGCCTGGTCGCTGTTACCACGGACAGGTGGGTCTTGGAGGTGGTGGGAAGAGGCCTGCCTCTGGAATTGAGCAGGCACCACCCTTCAGAGCCGTCGCCCTCGAGAGGCTCGGGATCCCAGCCTCACTGGCGGCTCGTCGAGCCGACATCGCTCTCCTCCTCCAGAAGGAGGTGGTAAGAGAGGTGGTGGACCCTCCTTCAGACCCAGGGTTTGTGTCCAGGTACTTCCTGGTTCCGAAACGGACGGGGGGCTGGCGCCCCATTCTCGACCTACGACCTAAACAAGTTCCTGAGTCTCGAACCTTCAAGATGGTCACTCTGGCTCAGATAATACCATCCTTGGAGCAGCGCGTGTGGTTCTGCTCTCTGGACTTGCAGGGCGCGTTTTCCGTCCTATCCGTCCGTCTCACCAGAGATTCCTTCGCTTCCGGCGGAGGATCCTCTTGATTCAAGCCATGCCCTTCGACTTGTCTCCAGCTCCAGGGTCTTCACCAAATGCATGGCAGTGGTGACAGCATTCCTGCGGCGCCGAGGGGTCGGGTGTACCCTTACCTGGACGACTGGCTGATAGCAGCTCCCTCCAGGAGGAGGCGGGTGGTCAGAGATCTGGCCTCAGGTCTGCTCTCAACTGGGCCTCCTTATCAGCGAGGCCAAGTGAACTCGAGCGAGCAGGTGATTCTATTCATCGAGGCGCAGCTCGACTCTCTTGAGCCAGGCGCGGCTCCGCGGACAGGGCGAGGTTCTTTCCTCCTTTGCCCGATCATTTCTGGTTGAGCAATGCTCCCCCGGGACTTCCTGCACCTCCTGGGTCTCATGGCGGCCTGCACCAGCGTGGTCCGTTGGGCCCGCTGGAACATCGTCCCCTTCAGTGGGGACTGGCCAGCCAGTGGTCTGACGCTGCGATCCCTTGGACCAGCTCGTGTCGGTGACACAGGGATGTGGAGCAGCTCTCCAGTGGTGGACCGTTCCAGTTCATTTGCAGGAGGGCATCCGTTAAATCGCCCGAGCAGGCGTATCTCCCTATCGACCGATGCCTCTCTGATGGGTTGGGGTGCCCATCTGGGGAACACCGGAGCTCATGGCCTCTGGTCCCTGCGAATCCCGATGCCACATCAACCTGCTGGAGCTCAGGCGGTCCGCCTAGCTCTCACGCCTTTGCTCCGTTCCTCCAGGGTCAAGTGGTCGAGGTCAGGCCGGACAATACCCGACCATGTACTATCTGAACCGCCAGGGCGGGGCACGCTCCATGCTTCTATGCAAGGAAGCTCTCGCATTTGGTCACTCGTGCGCAGCCTGAGGCGGATCTCCTAGCCATTCACGTGGCAGGAGCCTCCAACACCCTGGCCAATGCCCTGAGCGGATAGGGGCTGCATCCCACAGTGGTCTCTCCTGCCGGAGGTAGTACAGCATCTGTTCTCCCTTTGGGGGACACCTCAGGTGGACCTGTTTGCCTCCATGGAGAGCAGGCTGAGTCTGTTCCAGCCCGCCCCTCAGCGAGGGCTCGCTGCAGGGGATGCCTTCTCGAGGCAATGGACCCGGGCCTCTTTTTCGCCTTTCCCCATTTCCCTTGATCCACAAGGTGCTTCTCAAGGCGAGGAGGGACAAGGCGCAGGTGTTCTGATAGCCCCAGACTGGCCTCGCCAGTTCTGGTACCAGATCTCCTCAGTCTCAGCTCCAGGACTCCTGGCAGCTTCCAGCTCGCCGGACCTGCTCTCAGTCAATCAGGGAAGGTGTTCCATCCGGACCTTCAATCCCTGCACCTGGCGGCCTGGTTCCTGGCGGCTAGAGTTCCAGGCCTTGGGTCTTTCCGGCGAGGTCCTCAATGTAGTTGAGGCGTCCCGTAAGAGTCGACCAGAAAATGCTATGCCTTCAAATGGAAAAGGTTTTCCATTTGGTGTCAAACAGGCAAGGCTTGGACCCCTTCCTCCTGTTCCTTAGCAAGCATCTTGGACTATTTATGGTCCCTTTCTAGTCAAGGGCTTAGGTCGACGACCCTAAAGGTGCACCTGGCAGCCATCTCTGCTTACCGGGCGCGGGCCGGGAAGCAGTCGGTGGCGCAGGAGAAGGTGGTCTGGCGCTTTTTCAAAGGCCTTGATCACATTTCCCCTCCAGTGCGGGAACCCCCACCTCCGTGGGATCTACTGCTGGTACTGGCAAAGCTCATGGGCAAGCCATTCGAACCTATGCACAGGTGTGCTCTCTCTCACCTGTCGTGGAAGACCGCCTTCTTGGTGGCTATCACGTCAGCCAGAAGGATGGGAGAGCTCCAGGCGCTTTCCATCGAGTCTCCTTACCTGGTCTTCCACAGGGACAAGGTTGTCCTGCGCCCCCACCCGAAATTCCTTCCGAAGGTGGTGTCAGAGTTTCACCTTAACCAGGTGTTGACTCTGCCGGTGTTCTACCCCAATCACACCTCGGAGGCGAATATGACTCCATACTCTGGACCCTAGAAGGCGCCGCTTATTATAAGGAGCCACGGCTGAAATTGGGAGAGGTTCGCCAGCTGTTTGTCACCCACGCTGAAGCCGCATCTGGCAGACCTGCAGCCAAGCGGACGATAAGCAGGTGGGTAACCTCCTGCATAGATCTCTGCTATAAGTTGGCGGGCATGGAGCCTCCCAGAGGATAAGGCTCATTCTACCCGCCATACTGCTGCAACGGTGGCTGCTTCCAGGGACGTCCCTATCCAGGAAATCTGCAGGGCTGCTACCTGGAAGTCAGCAAACACCTTCATTACCCACTACCACATCGACCTTGAGTCACGCCGGGATGCTGGTTTTGGGGCCTCGTTCTCAGTCTCTCTTTCCCAAGTAAGTATATGGGTGTGCGTCTTGCCTCCCTCCTCCCCGGAGGAACTGCTAGGAGTCTGCCAATGAGTGTGGATGAACAACATATCCATGTCCCTAGAAATACAGGTTACTCACCTGTAACAGGAGTTCTAGGAATGGTATATTGTTCATCCATTCTCATTCTCCCGGCAGCGCACAACCTGAGCTTCCAGCGGCCAGATCTGGCGTCATGGGCGGAGCCGAGAGTTATACCACCCGGGTGGGTGGGAGGAGCAAGCTTGAAGACCTTCCGGCAAGATTTAAAGCGGCAAGGATACTGCCAATGAGTGTGGATGAACAACATATACCATTCCTAGAACTCCTGTTACAGGTGAGTAACCTGTATTTTTGGCGTAGGGCTTCTTCAGGGGCAGCCTGCTGTGTGAAGCCAAAAGACCTGTGTGGCCTGAGGTCCTAGAAAATGCAAAAGAAAAAACATATGGGATCAGCTCCAGTCCTCCACTGAAACATATCCACTACAACAAGTGGAAATGATAACGATACATAGCCAACATTTCATCATTGACAGACCACTTCGTCAGGGCATATGTTAATTTTCTATGCATGAAAAATGTACAATTTGTTTACATATATTTACAATTGGACTTAATATACTCAGATCCATCATTTCTTATTCATACATTCTCAACCACAAGTAACTATACCATCTTTTAAAATGTATCGCTGACTCTTTTGAGTCTTTTGTTTCTGCAGACCTGGGTCCCCAGGTTCACAGCTCTGTGCTATAACCACTAGACCATACTGCCTCCCAAACTGAGTTGTGCCTAGAAATAAGGTTTTTCCACGTTTAACCTGAGGTGTTAGTAGGTTGTTAAACATTTTCAAAGTGCTGTGCACTGTAGAGGTACTCTGTCGCAGGGTTGGACACGTTTTCAAAGTATGCTTTCTGTCCCTCCCCCCTAGGTAATTGCTCCAGAGGAGATCGTGGACCCCAATGTGGATGAACATTCTGTCATGACCTACCTGTCCCAGTTCCCCAAGGCCAAGCTGAAGCCTGGAGCCCCCCTTCAATCTAAACAGGTGAACCCCAAGAAAGCCAAGGCCTATGGAAAAGGTATGTAGTCCTAAAAAAGAACCAGAAGCAGTCCTTGAAATGCTAGCCTTCTTCTATCACAAGCTGGCAGGGCGAGTCGATGAAAGATTTTGTTGGCCCGATTCAAATTATACTAGCATTTGGCCATTGTATCGCTGTCCAGTTTGGCCTCTTGACTGGTGGTGGAAGGTACTTGACAGCACCATATGCCTCATAAAGTCCAGTCTGAGTGTGCAGTTATTTCACCATAACCATACCGAGTCTCCTTCAGGTGGAGCCCTAGCTGTTTAAAGATACTGTCTACATGTTACTTTAATCCCTGTTAGAGAATTCGAACTGTGGATGTTATTTATTTATTTATGTTTTAACTTCTTCATGCTCCTTCTATCAGCTGGCCTTTGGCCTCTCTTTGGTTACCTGCCACATCCCAAATCCCATCCCCCCACTTTCTCCCGGGACTTACATGACCCCTGTATTGTCCTTGTGGCTTGCCTCCTATGATGGGGCCCTTTGGGTGAGGTCTTTCAGGAGTATCGCTTCAGTTGCCAGGGGAGAGCCCAGGTCTCTGGACGCGGCAGGGCCATCTTTCTGCATGCCTGAGGGGTTTTGTGGATGTCATTTTGAGATCCCTGGGCCATGAGCCACATTGAAAATGTCACACTGGTTATCAGTCCACACTTGAGTGTCTATATAGATGAGTGCAGCACCCCTACTGTATTCATGTAGAGTGTCACTCATTCCCAGTAGGCAGTATAATGGTGTACTGCACAACTAGTAGAAAATATGGCAGGCCATATAAAAACTGCCCAGTCCTGCAGCTCACAGTAGTGCTCCTGTATAACTTGGGACTGGCTTGTACTTGAAAGCAGCAGTGCATGTTATGGAGAAAAATGTTGACACACACTGTTTTATTCTATTTTAAAGTGTCCTTGTACTCTTGTCTTTTAAGGTGCTCTTTTTTCTCCAGTTTGAGTCTACTATAGCGTGTTTCTATGCATTTGCAATATGTAACAGGAGCACTCCTTTTACTGTGGCTATCCCTCAGAATTCTTCTTTTGTTTTTGTTTTTTTAATAAAGGTGCTTGTACTGCACAGGTGGGCAGGCTAGGCTCCCACTGGCCTTGTCCCTGCTGTCCTCACTGGTAACCATCTCCCCAGGACTTACCTGTCAGCCACACTCCCCCCAAATTGTCCCCCCACTGTGGGGCCAGGAGAGGGGGGAACCATCCTCCCACCCTGGAAACTCACCTGCAGTTACTGCTGAGAGGATCCTGGTGGTGGCACGCGTGGAGGGTTGGCGCACAGGGCGTCATGTATGCCTGCCCCGCCATCCATTTTCTTCTGCTTTCTCCTTTTTCCTCTGTTTTCCCCTTCTTGTAGCTGGGGTGCATACACACTGGCAAATTCATGTGGAGGCATGCACGTGCCACGGAAGTCCTGCAGCTCCCTTCCTTTATGACGCTCCAGATCTGCACTACCACCTGGTGACAGTCTTCTGGCAGAGCTGACAAGCCCTCCCTCCCTCCCTGGGAGAGGAGAGCAGTCTGTTTGATGCTTGATACTCCCCCGCCCTCCAGCCGACATCCAGCTACCCAAGGTCACTCCTGATCCCGAGCTGTCGGCATGGCAGGTGGTAGCTCACCCTCCGAACCACTGAGCAGGCCATTCCTCAGAGTTTTTATCTGTTTTTGAACTCCTGTTGTTAACATCACTTCTCTTGGGCTGGCCTGGTGGTGCTGAGGGTTGAGGCACTGGACGCCACACACAAGCCCGCACCTCACACTATGCCGGCGACCCGGGTTTGGGAATAAGCCCGGACCACCGGGGGTCGGCAGGGGAGAGAGAGAATCGAACATCCGTAGGACTGCTCTCCTCTCTCGGGGAGGAATCCAGGGGTAGCCTGGTGCAGCAGCGGCTCCGGTGGAGACCAGCGGCACTGCCACGCACATGGGCTCGCTAGCAAGCTAGGGTTAGATGTCGGGCGGCTGCCTTTCCGGACATGGGTGGGAGCACCCAAGTCTCAGGCTAGGGCGGCATTGCACGTCCCACGTCGGGGGCGTAAGCACTATGGAAAAAACCCTCTGGTATGGATAGACGATGGCCCTCCCTGAGCCATACCGCCACACACCCAACACTGGAGCCCTTCCACCGTCCCTTCGATCTCCTCGGGCCCAGTGTCCCCAGGGGGGCTTGGGGAGAAAGTAACGTCCTTGAGGATGGCGGGGCTCAAAGTGGGTGGTAGAGCGACTCTGGCCAGTGGTGAGGCCTGAGAGAGTTCCGGCTCCGGGGGCGATAAAGAGAGTTGAATAAAAAAATCACTTCTCTTGTGACTAAGGTGAACTAGTATGCAGCAGACACTCGTCACTAACCTCATGGGACAATGAATGCTCAAAAACAGGAGCGAATAAGGATGAAAGTCTGAGGATCGTCAAATGAAAAGGAATGCTGCTTTTATTAGTTTAGAGCCAAAAAGGAGTACTAAAGCAGACTCAAGACAGGAAAAATATGGCATCTTGCAAGCCAAGAGAACAGGGACACTCTAACATAGAATAAAATGTAACATTGTAGATCAATATTTTTACCGTAACATAAACTGCTGCTTTAATTAAAGCAGCAGTATTTGTTTGTCGGCAAAAAATGTATTTGTAGCAAAAATGTATTTGTTACATCCTTAGATTCATCCTCAGGTTCTTTAGTTTCTCAGATATTTTTAAAAACAGCAATCATAACTAATTTTATTAATGACTCAAATCATTAAAGATGTCTGCTACTCGCAATTTTTGTGTTGCTTGCACACATGTGCAAGAAACACATTGCATCAGTCAGCAGTTAGGGAGCAGGCCACAATGCATCAAGAAATTCAGCCACTTCATCATGCAATCAGCTGTTTTGGTGCATTACAAGCTATCAAAATAGCTGATTGCATGGTGTCGCCATGGCGATGGCTTCTCCGTTGGCCTCTCACAGTCCCCAGGAAGCCGACAGAAAGCCGCCGCCTGCCGGTCAGTGTGCCTTTGTGGTGAAACATTACAATAAAAAAAAAAAAAGCCAACGGGGTGCCCAATCCCCATCAGCATAATGCACCCCCCCCATGGCTCATGCGTCCCCCCCAGCACACTGTATGGCCGATGGGGTGCCCAGTCCTCCGTCGGCTCCACTGCCTCCACAAACAAATTTCCATCTGCCACGCTGGGAGCCCACCCCAGCATGGCAAAAGTCTCCTTGGCCAACGGGGGTGCCCAATTCCCCATCAGTTCTACTGCTCCCCTCCCAAATAAACTGCCTGGTGCCATGCTGGGAGCCTACCCCAGTGTGGCAAAAGTCCCCGTCGTCTTTAAAAAAAAAAATACATGAAAAAAACCGCCTCGTTGATTCTCTTTGCCCCTCCCCAACCCGCCCCCGCCCTCTGCGTACTCCACATCCCCACCTCACCCCATACTTACTTCCGGAGCTCAGCGTGACGATCTTTGGTGGACTGGGAACACGTCTGCACTCTTCAAAGCCGACCGCGAACTGAAGAAATGCTGGTAAGCTTTATAATGCCATAAATGTTTTTTTTTTTTCACCTTTGGTGCATATCTCGGCCATTTCTGGGAATTTATTCACCACATTTTCAACATGGGGTTCTTGGGACCCCACCTCATGAACTCAGTCACCGTCATTTTGTTATTCGGTCCTGAAAGGTGATTTCGCGGTCACTGCGCGGAACCACATTTTGGGACTGATTAATGAAACGACAGTGTCACAGTTCATGAGGTGCAGTAGGCCCCCAAAACCCTGTGCTGAAAATTTGGTGAAAAAACTTCGAGCATTTTTAATATTTTCCCTCCAGATTTTCAACACTGCCATTTTACCATGCCTTCTTATGACCAGTACAGCTGTCATTTTTCACATCTCGCCTGAAATGTGTTTTCGCACATGTAGCACACAATGGCGCAGTTGGTGTGCGAAATCAATGTTCAGGACAGATTAAGAATATCACAGTGACACTGTTCATGAGGTAGGCCCCCCAAAACCCTATCTTGATAATCTGGTGAAAAAAATTTCCCAAAATGGCTGTTTCTAGGGACATGGATATGTTGTTCATCCACACTCATTGGCAGTATCCTTGCCGCTTTAAATCTTGCCGGAAGGTCTTCAAGCTTGCTCCTCCCACCCGGGTGGTATAACTCTCGGCTCCGCCCCATGACGCCAGATCTTCCTTACCGCTTGGAAGCTCAGGTTCCCTCCTTAACGCTCTGCGTTTGCGACTGGTTCCTATTTCTCCGTTTGCGGATTTAAAAATAAAATTTTGCAAAAAGACTTCAGTCTTCGATCCCTCGCGGCTGCGATGGACAAATCGACTCCCGGATTTCGGAGATGCCCATGCGGGCAGAAGATGTCTCGGACGGATCCACACTCCACGACAGCTGTCTACTGCTTAGGCCTTGAGCACCGACCCGCAGGCTTGCGACCTGTGCTCATCTTTCTCGGCCCACGTCCTCGAAGACCGTGCTGCCCGATTGCAACTGGGCGTCCGGGCGTTTCCCTCGGTGAAGTCCAAGGCCCGGTCGGCGGTGTCAGCGGCCGGCGGGTTTCGGCGGATCAGTCGAGCGGATGGTCGCCTCGAAGAGGAGGCGGCGGGTCAGATCTTCCTCGGCGCTGCATTTATCCCGCCTCTCTGGGTTCTTCCTACGGCTTCCTTTAGGAGCTTTGTCTGTCCCTCTCCACTAAAGGAGAAGGGCCTGCGTCTGCTGGACCTTATTCTCGTTCCAAAGAGGGACAAGGTAAGTCCCTCCGTCGGCGCTCTTGGGGGCGGAAAGGTCCCTACTCGGGCCGTCGACCGTCATTCGATCGACCTTCGGCTTCGACTGGCCTCACGGTGTCCCGTCAGGTCAGTTGACCGAGACTCCACCGATGAAGTCGAGATTTTTCTCGACCCATTGGACGGGCTGTCGCCTTTAGCAGCCGAGATTCCCCTCTCCCCGGTTCCCCCGGGAGGAGTTGAGGATCCCGTGGGCTCGCCTGTGCCTCCGGTTCCGGAGCCCTCGGATGGACCTTCCGAGCCGAAGGGAGTGCCGGTTCCGGCCGACACCTCCCCGCACCGACCCCGGAAATTCCGGGACTCTCGGTCTCGGTCTCGGACCTCTTCGCGGTCCAGCCGTTCCCACCCGTCATAAGCGGTCTTGGTCTCGGCACGTGATGGCGGCGTCGCGCTCGTCCGTCCTCCTCCCTCCGGATGAGGAGGCTTCCGGCATAAATTACGTCGACGAGTCGAGGACCTTATGTTGCAACAGCTCCTCCTGGCCGGGAATAAGCCGACTCCGGCCCCTGCCATTAAGTGGCTGTCACGGGCGGCCGCCACAACCCCTCGACTTATCCAGGGCTATACCCAGGCCGGTTGTTCGGCCAAAACCAGCTGCTCCACCGATTCCGGTGGAACCTCCGCCTCCACAGCCACCAATTGGGGCTCCGACCAAGGATTCTCGGTCGGCTAAGGGTTTACCCCATCGGCTGTCAGTTACCCTCACTCCGACCGACCTCGGCAGGTGAAGGGTGGCTCAGGCCAGAGGCAGCTCTTCGAGGACTCTTCGAGTCCGAGCGATTCCTCCTTCTTCTCCAAGCGACTGGACTTGGAGTCTTCAGGAGGTCAGTCAATGGACGATAGCCCGTCGTCCTTCCTAGGACTGCTTCGGCTCATCTCGGAGTCTACCGGGATGGAGCTCGAACCCGTTTCCAAGCGGGCCAGGTATCCCCTCACGGAGATTCTGGACCGAGGGGATTCTCCGACGGAGGCCTTTCCGGTGGCCGAGGCCATAGTGGGTCCGGCACTGGAACTTTGGCAGCGCCCTGCTTCCTGCCCTGCGCCTTCGGCCAGGATGGCCAGGAAGTATGCGGTCCCTACCGGTTCCTTGTCCGGTTTTTCGGAACACCCCTCTGCTGAGGGGTTGGTTACCGACAGCGTTTTCCGCCCGGCAGCACGCAGGGATGTGGACAAACCTCCTGACAAGGAGTCCAAGAAATTGGACTATGTCGGGCGAAAAGTCTACGCTGCGTCCTCTCTCGGCCTTCGTCAGGCCAGTTCGGCCGTCCTCATGGCACATTTTTCTCATGCCCTGTTGGGCTCCCTGGATGAGGTCATCCCTCATCTTCCCGCCGATCTGCAGACTACGGTTAAGCAGGTGCGGGACCAGGGCAGGGCAGTGGCCAAACAGCAGCTCCAGACTGCTTTGGATGTAGGGGACTCATGTGCTAGATCGGTGGCGGCGCGAGTGGCTATCAGGTCGGCGGGCTTGGCTGAGGATATCCACCTTTACTGGATACCCAGCATGTTGGCGGATGTTCCTTTGGGACTGACCTCTTCGCCCTGGGGTGGAAGGTCACCTGCAGAGGATCGAGAAGTCCAATGCTACCTGGACTCGGCTCTTCGCTCCAGAAGGACAAAGGCCGCAAACCACAGCCTAAGCCCTTTCGTCCTTCTGTGCCCCCGGCGCGCCCGGCCCAGCAACGTCAGGGCCAGCAGGCTCGGCCTTGGCATCCCAAACCCAAGCCGCCGGCTTCCTCTAACAGGAGGCAGGGAGGAAAGGGCCCAGGAGGTCCCTCGGCCGGTCCCTCCTCCAAGCCTGCCCAGTGACGGGCTGAGGGGTGTCGCCCCCATCCCCGTCACCTTACCCCTGGGTCCCCCCGTGGGGGGACGGCTCCGGCACTTCCGTTCCGCCTGGTCCGCTGTTACCACGGACAGGTGGGTCTTGGAGGTGGTGGGAAGAGGCCTGCCTCTGGAATTCGAGCAGGCACCACCCTTCAGAGCCGTCGCCCCTCGGGGGGCCTCGGGATCCCCAGCCTCACTGGCGGCTCGTCGAGCCGACATCACTCTCCTCCTCCAGAAGGAGGTGGTAAGAGAGGTGGTGGACCCTCTTTCAGACCCAGGGTTTGTGTCCAGGTACTTCCTGGTTCCGAAACGGACGGGGGGCTGGCGCCCCATTCTCGACCTACACGACCTAAACAAGTTCCTAAGGTCTCGAACCTTCAGGATGGTCACTCTGGCTCAGATAATACCATCCTTGGAACGCGGCGTGTGGTTCTGCTCTCTGGACTTGCAGGACGCGTTTTTTCACGTCCCTATCCGTCCGTCTCACCAGAGATTCCTTCGCTTCCGAGCAGAAGGATCTCTCTTCGAGTTCCAAGCCATGCCCTTCGGCTTGTCTCCAGCTCCCAGGGTCTTCACCAAATGCATGGCAGTGGTGACAGCATTCCTGCGGCGCCGAGGGGTCCGGGTGTACCCTTACCTGGACGACTGGCTGATAGCAGCTCCCTCCAGGAAGGAGGCGGAGTGGTCCAGAGATCTGGCCCTCCAGGTCTGCTCTCAACTGGGCCTCCTTATCAACGAGGCCAAGTCGGAACTCGAGCCGAAGCAGGTGATTTTATTCATCGAGGCGCAGCTCGACTCTCTCGAGCCAGAGCGGCTCCCGCGGACAGGGCCGAGGTTCTTTCCTCCTTTGCCCGATCATTTCTGGTTGGGCAATTGCGCCCTGCCCGGGACTTCCTGCGCCTCCTGGGTCTCATGGCGGCCTGTACCAGCGTGGTCCGTTGGGCCCGCTGGAACATGCGTCCCCTTCAGTGGGGACTGGCCAGCCAGTGGTCACAACGCTGCGATCCCTTGGACCAGCTTGTGTCGGTGACACAGGGGATGTGGAATGCTCTCCAGTGGTGGACCGTTCCAGATCATTTGCAGGAGGGCATCCCGTTCGTCCGCCCCGAGCCGACGGTCTCTCTGTCGACCGATGCCTCTCTGATGGGTTGGGGTGCCCATCTGGGGGAACACCGGGCTCATGGCCTCTGGTCCCCGCGGGAGTCCCGATGCCACATCAACCTGCTGGAGCTCCGAGCGGCCCGCCTAGCTCTCACCGCCTTTGCTCCGTTCCTCCGGGGTCAAGTGGTCCGAGTCCAGACGGACAATACCACGACCATGTACTATCTAAACCGCCAGGGCGGGACGCGCTCCATGCTTCTATGCAAGGAAGCTCTCCGCATTTGGTCACTGCATGCGCAGCCTGGAGGCGGATCTCCTAGCCATTCACGTGGCAGGAGCCTCCAACACCCTGGCCGATGCCCTGAGCCGGATAGGGGCTGCATCCCACGAGTGGTCTCTCCTGCCGGAGGTAGTACAGCATCTGTTCTCCCTTTGGGGCACACCTCAGGTGGACCTGTTTGCCTCCATGGAGAACGAAGCTGAGTCTGTTCCATGCCGCCCCCTCAGCAGGGCTCGCTGCAGGGGATGCCTTCTGAGGCAATGGACCCCGGCCTCTTTACTCCTTTCCCATTTCCCTTGATCCACAAGGTGCTTCTCAAGGCGAGGAGGGACAAGGCGCAGGTGATTCTGATAGCCCCAGACTGGCCTCGCCAGTTCTGGTACCCAGATCTCCTCAGTCTCAGCTCCAGGACTCCGCGGCAGCTTCCAGCTCGCCCGGACCTGCTCTCAGTCAATCAGGGGAAGGTGTTCCATCCGGACCTTCAATCCCTGCACCTGACGGCCTGGTTCCTGAGCGGCTAGAGTTCCAGGCTTTGGGTCTTTCCGACGAGGTCCTCAATGTAGTTGGGCGTCCCGTAAGGTCGACCAGAAAATGCTATGCCTTCAAATGGAAAGGTTTTCCATTTGGTGTCAGAGCAAGGCTTGGACCCTTCCTCCTGTTCCTTGGCAAGCATCTTGGACTATTTATGGTCCCTTCTAGTCAAGGGCTTAGGTCGGCGACCTAAGGGTGCACCTGGCAGCCATCTCTGCTTGCAGTGGCGAGGAAGCAGTCGGTGGCGCAGGAAGGTGGTCTGGCGCTTTTTCAAAGGCCTTGATCACATTTCCTCCAGTGGAAACCCCACCTCCTGGGATCTACTGCTGGTATGGCAAAGCTCATGGGTAGTTTATTCGAACCTATGCACACAGGTGTGCTCTCTCTCACCTGTCGTGGAAGACCGCCTTCTTGGTGGCTATCACGTCCAGCCAGAAGGATGGGAGAGCTCCAGGCGCTTTCCATCGAGTCTCCTTACCTGGTCTTCCACAGGGACAAGGTTGTCCTGCCCCCCACCGAAATTCCTTCCGAAGGTGGTGTCGAGTTTCACCTAACCAGGTGTTGACTCTGCGGTGTTCTACCCCAATCACACCTCGGAGGCGAATATAGGCTCCATACTCTGATCCTAAAGGCCGCCATTATAATGAGCCGCACGGCTGAAATTCGGGAGAGGTTCGCCAGCTGTTTGTCACCTACGCTGAAGCCGCATCTGGCAGACCTGCAGCCAAGCGGACGATAAGCAGGTGGTAACCTCCTGCATAGATCTCTCTATAAGTTAGCGGGCATGGAGCCTCCCAGAGGATAAGAGCTCATTCTACCCGCCATACTGCTGCAACGGTGGCTGCTTCCGGGACGTCCCTATCCAGGAAATCTGCAGGGCTGCTACCTGAAGTCAGCAAACACCTTCATTACCCACTACCACATCGACCTTGAGTCACGCCGGGATGCTGGTTTGGGGCCTCGGTTCTCCAGTCTCTCTTTCCCAAGTAAGTATAGGGGGTGTGCGTCTTGCCTCCCTCCTCCCGGAGAACTGCTAGGAGTCTGCCAATGAGTGTGGATGAACAACATATCCATGTCCCTAGAAATACAGGTTACTCACCTGTAACAGGAGTTCTAGGAATGGTATATGTTGTTCATCCACATCCCACCCGACCTCCCCGGCTTCGACGCACAACCTGAGCTTCCAGCGGGCCAGATCTGGTGTCATGAGGCGGAGCCGAGAGTTATACCACCCGGGTGGGTGGGAGGAGCAAGCTTGAAGACCTTCCGGCAAGATTTAAAGCGGCAAGGATACTGCCAATGAGTGTGGATGAACAACATATACCATTCCTAGAACTCCTGTTACAGGTGAGTAACCTGTATTTTATGAGCGTGCGTTGCGCAGTTCCTACGCACGCTTGTAACTTTGAGCATTTTTAATATTTTCACTCCAGATTTTCAGTATTGCATTTTTCCACATCTCCTTATGAACAGTACAACTGTCATTTTTCACATCTCACCCGAAATGTGTTTTCGCACAAGTAGCACACAGTGGCATGGTCGGTGTGCAAAATCAATGTTCGGGACAGATTAAGAAAATCACAGTGACACTGTTCATGAGCAGAGGTCTTAAACTGGCTATGTTGAAAATTTGGTGACAAACGTCAATAAAATGACTGTGTTACAAGCGTACATTGTGCAGTTTCCACGCACCCTTGTAAGTTCACGAATTCGTAAACTTTTCAGTCCAGATTTTCAACATCGGCATTTTAACACACCTCCTTATGAACCGTACAGCTGTCATTTTTCACACCCTGGCCGAAATATGTTTTTGCACTTCCGGCGCTGAATAGCATGGTTGCTGTGGGAAATCAGTGTTCGGGATAGATTAAGAAAATCACAGTGACACTGTTCATGAGCGGAGGTCCCAAAATGCCTATGTTGAAAATCTGCTGTAAAAAATCCCAAAACTAATTACATTACAGGTGTGCATTGCGCAGTTTCTACGCACACTCATGACTTCACCAGTTTTTTTATATTTTCACTCCAGATATTCAACATTGCCATTTTTTACACCTCATCATGAACAGTACAGCCGTCATTTTTCACATCCTGTTCGAAATGTGTTTTCGCACCTGTGGCTCCAAATGGCGCAGTCTCTGTGCAAAATCACCTTTCAGCTAACGAACTGATAGTGTCACTGTTCATGCGGTGGGATCACAAAAAGTCCATGTTGAAAACTTGGAGTAAAAATACCAAGAAACCCTGAGGGTGTTAGGGTTTTCGATCATAACACCCTACCCTGCAGGGACTGACAGGCATCAGGGGTGTGACTTGGGACTGTCGACAGTGATGCTTATGCCATTCCACCCACACCCTGCAACCAGTGGCAGGCATCGAGGTGTGCCTTGGACCCTTTCACCCCAGAGTTCACCCCATTCTCCTATACTGCACCCATTTCAGTGTATTTCCTTATGGAATGAGGTGAGTCTAAAACTCGAACACTTCAAAGCACACCTTGACACTTGTAAGTGTCTGCAGGGTATGGTGAGGTGAAATGTCGTGACCGTTATGGGCGATGACCCAAAGGCACACCTCAATGTCTGTCCATCTCTGCAGGGTGGGGGTGGAGTTGGCGTCAGTTCAATACTTCACTGCCATTCCTATACTGCATCTGTACAAGTTCTGCTCTTCCACTGCTAATGACAGCAAGCAACACTTGGCATTGACAAATGCTTGTTAGAAATCTCTTTCATTGAGGTTTTTTTTTTTATCATGTCACAATTTTCACCCCTGCAGCCACTGACCTGCCTTCCTCCAGCCACCGCTCCAACTCCACCTCTGACCCTGAAGTTGCATGCCCAGCTGGCATATGCAACTATACCTTCGAAAGGGGCACCCCCTATTGCCCCCACACCAGGCAAGAAACCAATAGTGGCACACGCCATCCAGGCATCGTCGGCCGATGGAGTAGCGGCCGTCAAGCTGCAGCGGTCTGTGCTGCCATTTTTCTGGTTTTTCTAGCCCTGGGAATGTGAGCATGCAATGACATGAGGGGTACATACGTGTCACATCTGCCGCGTGACCACTGTGTGTTTGTATCAACCTAGCAGTGCCCCGCCATCACCAGGGCCGCTGCAGAGCGGTGGCACCCTGTATCCTCCCTAGGATAGGAGAGCAGTCCTCCGGATGCTCAATCCTATCTCTCCCACCGCCAACCCCTGACACCCCGGCTCAGCGTCTCAACCTGGGTCGCCAGCGCGTGAGGTATGGCATCCAGCCCAACCTCAGCGCCACCAGGCCGGGTTGAGGTTTCTTTTTTTTAAATGAACATACTAGACTCATACTGTGGACTGAGCACGGTGCACCTAAAGTGGGACTGGGTGGCACTTTACTTTTCTAGCTGTGATGTGCACACACACAGTTGGTTACCTAGTAACCTTCTACTAATTTCAGATAAGTTTCGGAGTCACAAAAGGTCTTGGTAACCACACTGTAATCTAATAAATGCTGCTGCATAACTGAGGAAAGCCTTCTGTAACTGGTAGCCAATCTGACTACTGCTAGCCCCTTCTTCACAGCCAAGCACAATGTCTTGGTAGCTCACCAAATCAATAAAAATGACTGAACTAGAGAGCTCCTGGTTGTCCAGTGGGGCAACCTTGTGTTGAAAGAGGTCCCATGTCATAAAAACTGCTGTATCCCCAGACTGGTTGGCTACTGTTTTGTTAACCCCTGTACTGGAAGACTCCATTCGCTGCACTGAGCTCATTCATGATAATTATGAAGCCCATCATAATTCTGAAATGTGGGGTCAGCTGGCCCTCCGGCACAGTGGTAGGATTACCGCTTGTGGCCCCGGTGACCGGGATTTGGGAGCGAGCCCAGGTTGCTGGAGGGTCGGCCAGGCAGAGAGGGATCAAGCGTCTGATGGATGCTGTCCTCCACCAGGGAGGGAGGGTTGCCGCTCCCGCTGCAACACCTGTGTGCACACGAGTGGAGGTGCAGCACAGAGCACCAAGTGGAAGGGGAAGGGAGGGTGTCGACTGGGGTCCAGAGCAGCATCATGTCTCTGCATGCGCTTGTCTCCATGGACTCCCTTGGTGGCTGACGCTCTCAGGAGGGGACAAGAAAACTGGAAAATACCCCGCTGCCAAGCCTGATGACGGGACCCTGCAGCAGTTGGGACTGGTGGCAGGAGGCCCGACACAATTGGTGATTAGGGGAGTTGCCCCCCCTCACCCTTCCCCGCCCGGGAGGAAGTTCCATTGCAGGATGACGGCTGAAGACTGCCGGTGACCGGCAGTACTGTGGGGTCCCAAGAGCCGGGTAAGGCAGCAGAGAGGAAGGGGGCATACAATATAAATTAAATGAAAATAAATAATATGTGGGGTCTTGTTAAAAGGTGTTTTATGGTCTTTCACAGGTATCGAGCCCCATGGTAATGTGGTGCTGAAGCCAGCAGAATTCACAGTGGAGACCATCCAAGCCGGCTTGGGGGAGGTGCTGGTGTACATTGAGGATCCAGAGGGACACACTGAGGAGGTGAGGCACCTGCATGGGGACAGTATCCTGTGCTTCATGCGTATTTGCTCTAAGGGAAATTTGAAAAGGGAAATCTTTGAAAAAGGGGGGAGGGGAGTTCAGGGCATTACTACTTAAAGATCCAAACATGAAGCTGCAGCAATCAGTGAAATAGCACTCGGGCTCACAGATCTTTATGATTTCAACATTTCTTAGCCACAACAGCCAATATACAGAGACAGGGTGCAGTGAGGAGCAAATGGCTAGGTACCCCAGAGCTTTGCTCGTGTCAGCTTTGTCTGGGGGGGGGGTTTCTCCTGGTAAAATCCTATCTGAAGAAGCTCACACGAGCGAAGTGACAGGGTGCTGGTAGTGCTGCTTCATTAAGCGCTGCAGCTTCTTACTTGGGACTTGTTCTGTTGGGCTGGCTCGACAGAGTAGCAGCACCCCGATCCCTGTACTTCCAGAGTGCATGTACTTATTTTTCACTGCTGTTTAAAAGGCCTGAGACACCATTAAGGAAACACTGGAAATTATACACATTTCAACTTCTGTATTTATGGTTATTAACGAGAGATAATAAACCCATGGAGCTGAACAAAGCCAATTTCAGTGGTATCCTGTGCAAGCAAACACAGTTACAGACACAGTCCATTCCATCAGAATTTCAGTACAAAGCACATACAGTAATAACTTGCAACATTAACATACATATGTGCAAAATGTATCAGCAATAAATTATAAATAGCAATGTTCACACCTTGCATCCTTAGTAGCAAGCCATTCTTTTATCTAATATGAGGAGGAGGAGGGAAAAGGACCATTTATTGATCTCAAACCCACTGGGATATGATTCCAGGCTAAAGGACCACTGACAGCAAATGACAGTCCACCTCTAACAGTATTTAACTGTGGAACCTCAAACATCAAACCAGATGATGATCACATACCCAAACACATATGCCTCTCAGTTACTGAACCCCCTGATGTAAGTGGGTGCTTCCCAGGGCTGGCCCTAACTATTCTGCGCCCCTATGCAGCTCCCTGCTGGGCCCCACCACTCCATTCCCTTTGGGCCCCCCTCCCTACATCCATAATTTACACCTTACTAACCCTCCTGTCCTGTAGTAATAAATCAGTACCAGGTCTCTTAGTTTAACCAGCACATTTTAATTAGTGCCATTGACTGCATTGAATTATTTGACTTCGCCATTGGAAATGAATCTGATTGAGCCTGGAACAAGAACTTAAGTAAAGTACGGTACTACTACCGTATTCATTTCTGTAAGGACAGGGACATCATCACTGAAACACAGAAATATAGAAGTTGACGGCAGATAAGGACCGCCAGGCCCATCCAGTCTGCCCATTTTTTCTACCTGATAAATGTGCCATACGTCTACTCTGTCAATGGACTACATTTTCATTCTCATCTGTATTGCTCCCTTGTGCCTATCCCATGCCTGTTTGACACCCTGCACTGTATTCATGTCCACCATCTGCTGTGGAAGGCTGTTCCGTGCATCTACCACCCTTTCTGTAAAAAGGAACTTCCTCACATTACCCCTTAATTGTCCTCCCTCTAATCTCATGTTGTGTCCTCTTGTCCTGCTATTTTTCTTATACTGAAACATGTTAGACTCTTTCACCTTGTTGATGCCCTTAAGATATTTGAGTGTTTTGATCATATCGCCTCTCTCCCTCCTTTGCTCTAGGGTATACATATTGAGCTCCTTTAATCTGTTCTCATATGACATCTGCTGCAGTCCCTGCACCATTTTGGTTGCCCTTCTCTGGACTGTCTCTATCTTGTCAATGTCCTTGTGCAGGTGTGGCCTATAGTCCTGTATGCAGTACTCCAGATGGGGCATAACCAGTGTCTTGTAAAGAGGGAGCATCAACTCCCTCTTTCGACTTGTGATACCCCTACTAATACACCCCAACATCCTTACCTACTGCCTTTGTGGTCTGCGTGGATGCTTTCAGGTCATCTTTGATGATGATGCCCAAGTCCCTTTCCTCCCTTGTGATTGCCAGCAACCCCTTCCCCCCAACCTATAGGTAGCTTCAGGGTTTCTCCTTCCTATGTGCATGATTTTGCACTTCTTTGCGTTAAACCCCAGTTGGCACTCTTCAGACCATTTCTCCAGCTTTTCCAGATCTCTTCTCATCCTACTTACCCCATCTGGATCATCAACTCTGTTGCAGATCTTGGTGTCATCTGAAACAGGCTAACCTTTCCCTCTAGTCCAACTGCAATGTTATTGATGAAGATATTGAAGAGGACTGGCCCCAGGACCAAACTCTGAGGCACCCCACTTATGACTTGCATCTCTAATGACTGTATGCCATTTACCACCACTCTCTTTGTTCTGCCCATCAACCAGTTTGCCACTCAGCTGACCAACTCCTGTCCCACCCCTAGTCTACCTGGCTTGTTACTCAAGTCTTCTATGTGGAACAGTATCAAAAGCTTTGCTGAAGTCAAGGTCGGCGACATCAACTGCCCCCCCCTTGCTCCACCACTCTGGTTACCCAGGCAAAAAAAGCTATCAGATTAGTTTTACAGGACCTTCCTGTCCTGATGTAAACCCTTGCTGTCTTGTATCCTGTGCTCCTATGGATTCCAAGTGTTCCATGATCATTTCCTTAAGGAGTGTCTCCATAATCTTGCCCACTACTGAGGTAAGACTGGCTGGCCTGTAGTTCCCTGCCTCCTCCCTGCTGCCACTCTTGAGGAGTGGGATCACATTAGCCCTTCTCCAGTCCTCTGAGACTTCTCCTGTGCTCAGAGACTCCCTAAACAGTTCAGTCAATGGATCAGCTAGTTTCACCCTCCGCTCCTTTAATACCCTGGGATGTATGCCATCTAGTTCCATTGCTTTGTCCACCCTGAGCTTAGCGAGCTGTTGTAGGACTCTTTCTTTTGTGAATGGATTTGTATGGTGTTGAGTTGAGGGCCCTGTCCTTCTCTTTCCTCAGTAAATACTGAGCAGAAGTATCTGTTTAGGATAGTTGCCTTTCCTTTGACCTCTTCTACACACTCCCCCTTATCCCCTTTGAGCTTAGAAATTCCCCCTCTAGACTTTCTCTTTTCACTAATGTACCTATAGAAAGTCTTGTCCCCTTCCTTCACCACTTGTGCCAGTGTCTCCTCAGTTTGGGCCTTTGTTTGCCTTACTGCTTTCCCGGCTTCCTTTAGGGTACTCTGGTATGCCTCTCTGTCTTTGTCCCGTTGTGTTCCCTTGTATTTCTTGGCGGCTACCCTTTTGGTTGTGACCTTCTCAGCTACTGTTTTTGAGAACCAAAGTGATTTTCTCCTTCTTTTGGCCTTGCTTTTTTCCCTAACACACTGGACCGTTACTTCAAGTATTGCTCCTTTAATACTTGCCCACTTTGTCTCTACTCCCTCGCCTGTAATTCTTCTTGCAAGGGCTAGTTTAACCCTTTTACCCATTCTACCAAAATCTGCTCCTCTGAAGTCCAAGATTTTTGCCTTGGTATGGGCTGATGTTGTTCTAGTGGCCAAACTGAACCAAACCATGTGATGGTCACTGGACCCCAGGTGACCCTCGACCTGGAAATCCGTGATCCTATCTCCATTCATCAATACCAGATCCAGGTTAGCCCTGTCTCTTGTAGGTTTTGGTACCAATTGCCTGAGGCCCTCCCCCTGCAGGAAATCCACTATATCCCTAGTTCTGGCAGATGCTTCAGCTGGTATTGACCAATCTGCATCTGGCATATTGAAATCCCTCATCAGCAGAACCTCCCCCCCCTTTACTACCATGTTTTTTATATCTTATATCAGTAATCTGTCTGTTTCCTTCCCCTGGTCAGGAGGCCTATAGACTACCCTAGTTTGTATGGCTGTTCCATTTCCTGTTTCCAGGGTGACCCACAGTTCTTCTGCCCCTTTATAAGTATGTTGAATTTCAGTTGCTTTAATATTTTGCCTGACATAAAGGGCCACCCCCCTCCCCCTTTTTGCACCGCGGTCTCTTCTGAACAGTACATAGCCAGGTACTGAAGTCTCCTAAGTGTGATTACTGGTGAACCATGTCTCGCTAATGGCCACTATGTCCAGTTTAGACACTGTAATTGTTGCCTCCAGATCTGGGATCTTGTTTCCTAGGCTGTGGGCGTTTGTGTACATGATTTTCCATTGGCCCGAAGTTGGTTTGTCATCTAAGGGGGAAGGTCTGTCTTTTCCCTTGTGCATTGATTGTATGGGGAGCTGGTCCTTTTTCCCCACCTGCTGGTGCATATGAATTACCAAAATGATGAACTATTGTGTGGTCACTATCTAAGGGGGGAGGGTGTCTTCTTTCCCATTTGATATATTGAATGCTGCACCCCTCTCCTCTTCTGCTAGTTTAAATGTTCTGCAAAGACATCAAACTTCTGCCCCAATGCACTGATTCCTTCCTTTGTTAGATGCAGTCCATCAAATTTAAAGAACTTATGCTCCCAAAACTGTTGCCAGTCACCTACAGATTTGTGTCCTTTCTCTTGGCACCAGTTCTTGAGCCAAGTGTTTAGCTCCCCTATTACCCCTTCTCTGACCTTCTGCCCATCTGTCCCCCCAGACCGGCAGAACCTCAGAGAAGGAGATGCTGGATGAAATGGATGATAGTGCCTCTCCCAGTGTGTGTAAGTCTGGCAGCGTAGTGCTTAGTGTAGCAGCAACATGGTTTTGATCAGCAGTGTCCACAGTAAAGCTGCATTCTTTACAGCTGGAAATGCATCTCTTAGGTCCTGAACCCCTGCGCCCAGCGCTGAGATAAGAGATGCACTGGACACACACACCTCCAGTAATCTGATTTGCAAACAAGTTAAACAACTTAACTTTTCAGGAGGTGTGAGTGAGAGAGAATAGAGAGGATTATCATGGGACACCACTAAGGTTGACACCTGTCAGTTTTCTGCCTGGTGATCAGGTCAGGTCCCTATCGGGAAATCCGATTTTGCGCTGTGCTGGTCCGGTTTTTGAGCAATTTTGAGTGCTCACATACTTTTGAAACAGATTTTGTCATACCATTCATTGTTTCAGCTACATGTCCAGGTTACATACAAGTTATCTTGTCAATATCGCCCTTTGTTGTGAAAGCAGTCAACCTGGGAGGCGTAAAATATGGCCATTAACACCATTAGCACTTACTTAACCTAATCTTTTCCACTGCATCTCAAAGGAGAACTAAATTCAAAATTTGCAAAAAAAAAACATGCTGTGCAGAGTGTTTTAATCTGTAGGTGTATTCCTAGTAAGGCCTTCCTTTTATTTGCCGAAAGGAGTTTTTTTTCTAAATTTGCTTGCTGGTTTTATGGCCCCTGGGGATCTCCATATTAGCATTTCTAATGGCCTTTCTCATTCCTACAATGCCTCCTGTTTCATGTGACTGTGATACATCCAGGACCATTGATTCAGAGAGCAATAACTGCTGCAGCAGCATCTATTGTTTGGGGCATGATATTCTGGCTTCAACTAAATAACTCCGTCTAATTCAAACTTTCTGTTTTCTAGGTATCTGTCTAGGACTAGTCAGCAGAAGTGAATGTTTTGTTTTTAAAGCCTTTCATTGTTTGAAACTACACACAACCATTAAGAAAGCACACAAATCACCCAAGGTCACAAATGCAATATTAGTGAAGACTCTAGCAGTTTCCTTACAGAACAGCCCACTCAGTTATCCCTCAGGCATTTGCCATGAGTAAATGTAACCTTCATTAGAGCTCCCTGGGCAAGGAGAGTTAGTTAACATAAGAGTTCTACTATTGTAAACTTTGAAAAAAAACAGGTGTTGTTGACTTAATGGTCCAGGACACATCACTGTCACATGGGACAGGAGGCATTGTAGGAACAAGAAAGGCCATTAGAAATGCTAATATGGAGATGCCCAGGGGCCATAAAAGCAGCAAGCAAATTTAAGTGAAAACTCCCTTCGACAAGTAAAGGTAAGGACTTACTAGGAGTACACCTGCAAATTAAAACATTCTGCACAACATATTTTTTTGTAAATTTTGACTTTAGTTCTCTTTTAAAGTGGCATAACAGCAAAACTGCCCCCATCTTTTGTAACAGTAACAGAGCCAATTCAGGCAGTTTTAAATGTTTTAAATTATTTTTTCCCTCAAGGAAAAAAGTATGGGCCCCCAAGGTGCAGGGGCACAGCTTGCATCTAGCTAAGGCCGGCCCTGGTGCTTCCCCTTTAACACACTTTGTCATTCTACTCCTTATATATCGTTTTCCATCTTCTTATTCTCAGGAAATAAGGAGTTTGCAAGAAATCAGGTCATCGTCTGTACTTACTCCTTGCCTGCAAGGGAAGTCATGGTCCTCTGTTTGTGACATCCCATGGTGCCCTGTACTGCAACAAAGACTGATTATCTCCGCAGGTCCACACAGAGTTTGTTATCAAAATGGTGTCCTCTGTCTTCTTATGTTTCTGTTGCTGTGGAATTAATAATGATGTCACAGGCAGAGCATTATGACTTCACCTGCTGACAAGTAGTCAAAGCAGATGAAGTCGGAGATACAAAGATCCTGTTGTTATGGCAATTGTAACAGTAAAGACTGAGAGGAAAATATATGTAAAAAAATATAAAACTATAAGCCAAAAATATCGTCAGTGGCATCAGAAGCTCTGTAAAGGGAACACAAACCTTGTTTTTATATTTGTAATATAATTGGAAATGTGGGTGTACACATCCTCTCTTACCTTCAAGATTTGGTCTCCCTTCTCCTGGACTAGGTGGCAGTTAGTTCTAGGAGTACCTTCAGCTGTAGCTTCAGCTTACTGTACTTTCAGCTGATACCAAGGGACACTGGTTTACCGTGATTGATAAAGAGCAAATTTAATTTTGCAGATGGTAAAAAATGGTATTGTCACTGGTGTCTGCAATGCTAAAATCAAATTTACTGATATTGTATCCTTGTACCCTTTTAGTATGTGTATAAATATTAAGAATGCAAGAAGGCTAAGTATACATCAAATTAAGAAAAGTAAAATGAAAATAGTACCGGAAAGAATTTATAGAAAAATACGATTTCTGAAGATTCACTGATCTGGTAAAAAAAAATGGCAACATCTGTGAAATGCTTTGTTTTTACTGGTGAATAGAAAGAACAAATTCTGGAATTTTACTAGGTTTTCCGGTAAAAACTGAAAATCAGTGCCCTTGCTGATAATCCTCTCTAGGCATCAGGCAGAGACCTAGAGGTGCTGGCAGTAGCCCCAGGGGTACCCTCTGAGTATAGGGGTAGGGTGTAACTGCTAGCCAGAGGCATCCTCTGGACAAACCATTATTTTCAGTCATTAACTATTTACAGTGTTCCTTCAGCTTTATCCTGTTCACTCCTTGGGGAACTTTATGCAGTGCCCATTCTGTCAAAACAGAACTAAATCACTTTGCTAGGTTATAGGTTGTTGTCATGTTTACTAATATATTGACAGTTACACTCACAGGAACACATTCCTCAAAATACTCTGCATATCAGCACTGTAGACAGACTAGATTCTGACCTCAGACAAAAGTCAGAACCAATGGGACCCTTTATAGATCTTTCCATTGAGCCTCATGAGTCCTCTTATTCTTTGCTTATCACCAGTGGGTGAAGTTGTACTTTGGGTCAGAGCCTTTCCTACTCTGCCTTCAGAATTTCCAGCTCTATGACCTTGCTATATGCTTTAGGTTCACTCATTTGTTCACATGCTACTTGACACTGTGACATCAGTTCAGATGGTGTGCAGGAGGCAGTTCCACTGTTGGGACAGTTGCTGAGGCACTCCTGGCTAACTGCCTTCCTGGCTCTGGGTACCTCACATTAACCAATCATTCCTCTTAATGGATGGTGTTCTGGACACCAGCGTGGCCACACATACAGCAGCCTACCTTCTGGCAGTGGCTGGCAGTCTCCACAAGCCCCTGCCAGAGGCAGCACCTCCGATATATACACAGAACATCCTCGTATTGACCTCTCCTATGTCTTGTGTATTACTCATGAATTTCCTTCTCTCTGGGAGTGAGCCTGCTTTCTCGACTGTAAACACCAAACAAAAATATGCATTTAATATTCTTGCCTTCTTTTTGTACTAACTCCAAAGCCTTCAGTTCAGTGTCCCATCCAGTCCCATCCACTTCTCCTGGACAAGCTGAGCTCTGCTGGCCTCTCAGCGCCTGTGGTTTGTTTGTTAGCTCTGTTCCTACCGCATGGGCCATCAACAGTCGGCACAGGTAGGAGACATCCTCTCACATCCACTACCTATCCAGGCTGGGATCCCTCAGGGCTCCATCCTGGGTTCCATCTTCTCCATTTTCCTCAGTGACCTCCCTTTTGCCTGTGCTAACTCGCATATTGACTTGAATGCAGATGGCACAGTCATCTTCACCTCCAGTCCCCTTACCGCAGTTACAATTCTGTTCTGGTTCCAATCCAGACAACTCAGAGTTAGCACAAACTGGTCAGACTTCCATTTTGACCACACTGGATGGCAACCCTTGAAGCTGTGCAGCCCTTCAAGTACCTCGTTGTGTGGCTTGACAGCGAGCTTGACCTTCCACCCTACAGTGATGCCATCCATGCAGAACTCTGCCCAAGCTTGGTGCCCTGTACCGCAACAAAGACTGCTTATCTCCACAGGTCTGCACAGATCTTGTTACCAGAATGGTGCTCCCTGTCTTCGACTACGCGGATGTGATCTGTGGCACCGTCCCGTCCACTTCCCTTGCCAGACTGGACACGTCTATAAAGCCTTTTGCCACTCTGCTACAAACTCCCCCTCCTCGTACTCATCACTGCTCCCTCTACTCCTTCCTCCTCCCTATCCATTGTCCCCTGCCTTCACATTGCCAGTCTCACTGTACCTCCTTAATATCAAAATACTGATTTGGTTCCCTTTCCTCTTAGCTCTCATTACTCCTCTCCCCAGTCCCCCTGTCTTATCCTCACTGTGCTCCAGGGATCATCACACCTTCTCCACTCCTCATCCCTGCTCCTCAACTGGGCAGTCTGTTTTCTCTTATTGACTTCCCACACTCTGTACCCTGCTCCCCTACTTCCTTCACCTCTTGTCAGGCACATGCTGAAACTCCCCCCCGCCACCTGCTCCTGTTACCCATCCTCCTGACGCCTCCCTGGCTTGGAGCCTCTACCATCCATGTTTGGGCATCCAGCTAGATCACCACTACCTGCTACCCCTGCACTCCTTCCACTGCTGGGATAGGCATACACCCACCTTCCAGGTCTTGTATCTGATACAGTGTTGTTTCTTTGCACACTGGGTCTTTGATGCTGTTTTTATTTGCACTTGTGCAGATCTTTCCATATTGTACAGGGACCGCACTTTATGTCCTAATTTTTTATATCAAATTTTTTGTACAAATGATAAATTCTTGACAGGGTCAAAGTTGGTACTAAATGCCAAGAAATCCCAGGTGATTCTTTTTACAAGACAGAAAATTATGAGCCCATCAGGAGCGTCCCTTCAGATTAAGACTCTTGGTAATACATTTTTGGAACAAATATATAGTTACAAATATTTGGGAATCCAGATAGATTCAGCACTAAAATGGGACACATATGTGGAAACTGTTGAAAAGAAAGTGGGGAAATGCTTGTTCTAGGGACATGGATATGTTGTTCATCCACACTCATTGGCAGGTATCCTTGCCGCTTTAAATCTTGCCGGAAGGTCTTCAAACTTGCTCCTCCCACCCACCCGGGTGGTATAACTCTCGGCTCCGGCCCATGACGCCAGATCTTCCTTACCGCTTGAAGCTCAGGTTTCCCTCCTTAACGCTCGCGTTGAGACTGGTCCTATTTCTCCGTTTATGGATTTAAAAATAAATTTTGCAAAAGACTTCAGTCTTCTATCCCTCGCTGCGATGGACAAATCGACTCGGATTTCGAGATGCCCATGCAGGCAGAAGATGTCTCAGGACGGATCCACACTCCACGGTGTCTACTGCTTAGGCCTTGAGCACGACCCGCAGGCTTGCGACCTGTGCTCATCTTTCTCGGCCTCGTCCTCGAGGCCGTGCTGCCGGTTGCAACTGGGCCGTCCGGCGTTCCCCGGTGAAGTCCAAGGAGGCCCGTTGGCGGTGTCAGGCGGCGGGTTCGGCGGATCAGCTCGAGCGGATGGTCGCCTCGAAGAGGAGGCGGCGCGGGTCGATCTTCCTCGGCGGCGCATTTATCCCGCCTCTCTGGGTTCTTCCTCACGGCTTCTTTTAAGGAGCTTTGTCTGTCCCTCCACTAAAGGAGAAGGGCTCGCCTGCTGGACCTTATTCTCGGTCCAAAAAGAGGGACAGGGTAAGTCCTCCGTCGGCGCTCTTGGGAGCGGAAAGGCCTCTCCCGGCCGTCGACTCGTCGGCTTCGTCGACCTGCGGCTTCAGCCACTGGCCTCACGGTGTCCCCGTCAGGTCAGTTGACCGAGACTCCCACTGATGAAGTCGAGATTTTTCTCGACCCATTGGACGGGCTGTCGCCTTTAGCAGCCGAGATTCCCCTCTCCCCGGTTCCCCCGGGAGGAGTTGAGGATCCCGTGGGCTCGCCTGTGCCTCCGGTTCCGGAGCCCTCGGATGGACCATCCGAGCCGAGGGGAGTGCCGGTTCCGGCCGACACCTCCCCGCACCGACCTCGGAAATTCCGGGACTCTCGGTCTCGGTCTCGGACCTCTTCGCGGTCCAGCCGATCCCACCGTCATAGGCGGTCTCGGTCTCGGCACCGCGGTAAGCGGCGTGGCCGCTCGTCCTCGTCCTCCTCCTCGGATGAGGGGAGGCTTCGGCGTAAATTACGTCGACGGTACGAGGACCTTATGTTGCAACAGCTCCTGGCCGGGAATAAGCCGACCCCGTCGCCTTCCCCGGCCATTAAGTGGCTGTCACCGGAACGGCCGACACAACCCCTCGACTTATCCGAGGAGCCTATACCCAGGCCGGTTGTTCGGCCAAAACCAGCTGCTCCACCGATTCCGGTGGAACCTCCGCCTCCACAGCCACCAATTGGGGCTCCGACCAAGGATTCTCGGTCGGCTAAGGGTCTACCCCATCGACTGTCAGTTACCCTCACTCCCGACCGACCTCGGCAGGTGAAGGTGGCTCAGGCCAGAGGCAGCTCTGAGGACTCTTCCTGAGTCGAAGATGATTCCTCCTTTTCCCAAGCGACTGGACTTGGAGTCTTCAGGAGGTCAGTCAATGGACGATAGCCCATCATCCTTCCTAGGACTGCTTCGGCTCATCTCGAGTCTACCGGGATGGAGCTCGAACCCGCTTCCAAGCGGGCAGGTATCCCCTCACGGAGATTCTGGACCGAGGGATTCTCCGGCAGGAGGCCTTTCCGGTGGCGAGGCCATAGTGGGTCGGCACTGGAGCTTTGGCAGCGCCCTGCTTCCTGCCCTGCGCCTTGCCAGGATGGCCAGGAAGTATCGGTCCCCCGGTTCCTTGTCCGGTTTTGGAACACCCTCTGCTGAGGGGTTGGTTACCGACAGCGTTTTCGGCGCGCCCGGCAGCGCCAGGGATGTGGACAAACCTCCTGACAAGGAGTCCAAGAAATTGGACTATGTCGGGTGAAAAGTCTGCGCTGCGTCCTCTCGACGCCATCAGGCCAGTTCGGCTCTCATGGCACATTTTTCTCATGCCCTGTTGGGCTCCCTGGATGAGGTCATCCTCATCTTCCCCGATCTGCAGACTACGGTTAAGCAGGTGCGGGACCAGGAACAGAGCAGTGGCCAAACAGCAGCTCAGACTGCTTTGGATATAGGGGACTCATGTGCCAGATCGGTGGCGGCCGCAGTGGCTATAGTCGTCAGGCTTGGCTGAGGATATCCACCTTTACTTGATACCCAGCACAAGTTGGCGGATGTTCCTTTTGGGACTGACCTCTTCGGCCCTGGGGTGGAAGGTCACCCAGAGGATCGAGAAGTCCAATGCCACCTTGGACTCGGTCTCTTCCGCTCAGAAGGACAAAGGCGCAAACCACAGCCTAAGCCCTTTCGTCCTTCTGTGCCCCCGCAGCCCGCCCAGCAACGCAGGCCAGCAGGCTCGGCCTTGGCATCCCAAACCCAAGCCGCCGCTCTCTAACAGGAGGCAGGGAGGAAAGGGCCCAGGAGGTCCCTCGGCCGGTCCCTCCTCCAAGCCTGCCCAGTGACGGGCTGAGGGGTGTCGCCCCATTCCTGTCACCTACCCTGGGTCCCCCCTGCAAAATTTGCCCGCACTTCCGTTCCGCCTGGTCCGCTGTTACCACGGACAGGTGGGTCTGAGGTGGTGGAAGAGGCCTGCCTCTGGAATTCGAGCAGGCACCACCCTTCAGAGCCATCGCCTCGGGGACTTCGGGATCCCCAGCCTCACTGGCGTCGTCGCCGTCGACATCGCCTCCTCCTCCAGAAGGAGGTGGTAAGAGGTGGACCCTCCTTCAGACCCAGGGTTTGTGTCCAGGTACTTCCTGGTTCAACGGACGGGGCTGGCGCCCATTCTCACCTACACGACTCTAAACAAGTTCCTAAGGTCCTCGAACCTTCAGGATGGTCACTCTGGCTCAGATAATACCATCCTTGGAATGCGGCGTGTGGTTCTGCTCTCTGGACTTGCAGGACGCGTTTTTTCACGTCCCTATCCGTCCGTCTCACCAGAGATTCCTTCGCTTCCGGGCGGAAGGATCCCTCTTCGAGTTCCAAGCCATGCCCTTCGGCTTGTCTCCAGCTCCCAGGGTCTTCACCAAATGCATGGCAGTGGTGACAGCATTCCTGCGGCGCCGAGGGGTCCGGGTGTACCCTTACCTGGACGACTGGCTGATAGCAGCTCCCTCCAGGAAGGAGGCGGAGTGGTCCAGAGATCTGGCCCTCCAGGTCTGCTCTCAACTGGGCCTCCTTATCAACGAGGCCAAGTCGGAACTCAGCCAAGCAGGTGATTCTATTCATCGGGCGCAGCTCGACTCTCTTCGAGCCAGAGCGGCTCCCGCGGACAGGGCCGAGGTTCTTCCTCCTTTGCCCGATCATTTCTGGTTGCACTGCGCCTGCCGGGACTTCCTGTGCCTCCTGGGTCTCATGGCGGCCTGCACCAGCGTGGTCCGTTGGGCCGCTGGAACATCGTCCCCTTCAGTGGGGACTGGCCAGCCAGTGGTCACAACGCTCGCGATCCCTTGACCAGCTTGTGTCGGTGACACAGGGATGTGGAATGCTCCAGTGGTGGACCGCTCCAGATCATTTGCAGGAGGGCATCCTGTTCGTCCGCCCGAGCCGACGGTCTCTATCGACCGATGCCTCTCTGATGGGTTGGGGTGCCCATCTGGGGAACACTGGCTCATGGCCTCTGGTCCCCGCGGGAGTCCCGATGCCACATCAACCTGCTGGAGCTCCGAGCGGTCCGCCTAGCTCTCACCGCCTTTGCTCCGTTCCTCCGGGGTCAAGTGGTCCGAGTCCAGACGGACAATACCACGACCATGTACTATCTAAACCACCAGGGCGGGACGCGCTCCATGCTTCTATGCAAGGAAGCTCTCCGCATTTGGTCACTCGTGCGCAGCCTGGAGGCGGATCTCCTAGCCATTCACGTGGCAGGAGCCTCCAACACCCTGGCCGATGCCCTGAGCCGGATAGGGGCTGCATCCCACGAGTGGTCTCTCCTGCCGGAGGTAGTACAGCATCTGTTCTCCCTTTGGGGCACACCTCAGGTGGACCTGTTTGCCTCCAGGGAGAACGCGAAGCTGAGTCTGTTCCATGCCCGCCCCCCTCAGCAGGGCTCGCTGCAGGGGGATGCCTTCTCGAGGCAATGGACCCCGGGCCTCTTTTACGCCTTTCCCCCATTTCCCTTGATCCACAAGGTGCTTCTCAAGGAGGAGGGACAAGCAGGTGATTCTGATAGCCCCAGACTGGCCTCGCCAGTTCTGGTACCCAGATCTCCTCAGTCTCAGCTCCAGGACTCCGCGGCAGCTTCCAGCTCGCCCGGACCTGCTCTCAGTCAATCAGGGGAAGGTGTTCCATCCGGACCTTCAATCCCTGCACCTGACGGCCTGGTTCCTGAGCGGCTAGAGTTCCAGGCCTTGGGTCTTTCCGTCGAGGTCCTCAATGTAGTTGAGGCGTCCCGTAAGGAGTCGACCAGAAAATGCTATGCCTTCAAATGGAAAAGGTTTTCCATTTGGTGTCAGGGCAAGGGCTTGGACCCTTCCTCCTGTTCCTTGGCAAGCATCTTGGACTATTTATGGTCCCTTTCTAGTCAAGGGCTTAGGTCGACGACCCTAAGGGTGCACCTGGAGCCATCTCTGCTTACCGGGCGGGCCGGGAAGCAGTCGGTACAGGAGGAGGTGGTCTGGCGGCTTTTCAAAGGCCTTGATCACATTTCCTCCAGTGCGGGAACCCCACCTCCGTGGGATCTACTGCTGGTACTGGCAAAGCTCATGGGCAAGCCATTCGAACCTATGCACAGGTGTGCTCTCTCTCACCTCCGTGGAAGACCGCCTTCTTGGTGGCTATCACGTCAGCCAGAAGGATGGGAGAGCTCCAGGCGCTTTCCATTGAGTCTCCTTACCTGGTCTTCCACAGGGACAAGGTTGTCCTGCGCCCCACGAAATTCCTTCCGAAGGTGGTGTCGGAGTTTCACCTTAACCAGGTGTTGACTCTGCGGTGTTCTACCCCAATCACACCTCGGAGGCCGAATATAGGCTCCATACTCTGGACTCCTAGAAGGCGCTTCGCTTATTATAAGGGAGCGCATGGCTGAAATTGGGAGAGGTTCGCCAGCTGTTTGTCACCCACGCTGAAGCCGCATCTGGCAGACCTGCAGCCAAGCGGACGATAAGCAGGTGGGTAACCTCCTGCATAGATCTCTGCTATAAGTTGGCGGGCATGGAGCCTCCCAGAGGGATAAGAGCTCATTCTACCCACCATACTGCTGCAACGGTGGCTGCTTCCAGGACGCCCTATCCAGGAAATCTGCAGGCTGCTACCTGGAAGTCAGCAAACACCTTCATTACCCACTACCACATCGACCTTGAGTCACGCCGGGATGCTGGTTTGGGGCCTCGGTTCTCCAGTCTCTCTTTCCCAAGTAAGTATTGGGGTGTGCTCTTGCCTCCCTCCTCCCGGAGAACTGCTAGAGTCTGCCAATGAGTGTGGATGAACAACATATCCATGTCCTAGAAATACAGGTTACTCACCTGTAACAGGAGTTCTAGGAATGGTATATGTTGTTCATCCACACGACCCACCGACCTCCCGGCTCGGGACGCACAACCTAAGCTTCCAGCGGGCCAGATCTGGCGTCATGGGGCGGAGCCGAGAGTTATACCACCCGGGTGGGTGGGAGGAGCAAGCTTGAAGACCTTCCGGCAAGATTTAAAGCGGCAAGGATACCTGCCAATGAGTGTGGATGAACAACATATACCATTCCTAGAACTCCTGTTACAGGTGAGTAACCTGTATTTTTTTTGTACAGGAATAAGAACTGTATGACTGAGTCTGCTAAGAAGCATGTGGTTCAAACATTAATTATGCCCATAATTGACTGTGGAGACATTGTATACTCAGGTGCCTCTACAAGGAGCCTGAACAGATTAGATACAACGTATCACAAACTGGCTAGGTTCACACTAGATGCCCCAAAGAGAATTCATAGGATTGATTTGTATGAAAAATTGCAGTGGATTAGCCTCTCAGAGAGGCGAGCCCTACACACAACCTTGTTTATGGCAAAATGTTCAAAAGGTCTAGCCCCTGAATGTATTTTAGATAGTCTTGTGGTTAGACCTGTTGAACAAGGTTTACGGTGTGCACTAGGATTAGAATATAAGCTCCCAAACTTTAAAAACAACCTTAGGTAGGAAACATTTTTTCTGCAATGGACCTAGATTGTGGAACTCATTACCATTAACCTTTCGGTCTGAAAGTAAACAAACATGTATTAGTGCAATAAAAACCTGGTTTGTAAATGAAGCCAGAATTAGAACCGTAGCAGAATTTCAATAATTCAGTATAAGCGTTAATTATTTATTGGTGTTACTACTATGTTAAGTTATTGTCATTTTGTGATTTATTGTAATTTTGTATTTAATGTTGTACGTCTGTTCTAGGGACATGGATATGTTGTTCATCCACACTTATTGGCAGGTTCCTTGCCGCTTTAAATCTTGCCGGAAGGTCTTCAAGCTGGCTCCTCCCACCCACCCGGGTGGTAGAACTCTGGGCTCCACCCCATGACGCCAGATCTTCCTTACCGCTTGGAAGCTCAGGTTCCCTCCTTAACGAGCTGCGTTTAAGACTGGTTCCTAATTCTTCGAAAGTTCGAAATAAAAAGTTTTTTGCTAAAAAGACTTCGGTCTTCTTCTCCTCACGGCTGCAATGGACAAATCGACTCCCGGTTTTCGGAGGTGCCCTTGCGGGCAGAAGATGTCTAGGACAGATCCGCACTCCACGTGCGTCTACTGCCTGGGCCTTGAGCACGACCCGCAGGCCTGCGACTTGTGCTGTTCCTTTTCGGCCTATGTCCTTGAAGACCTTGCTGCCCGATTACAACTGGGACGCCCCGAGAAAAGAATTCCACCGGTGAAATCTAAAGAGGCCCGATTGGCGGTGTCCGCGGCGGCGGGCTCGGCGGATCAGCTAGAGCAGATGATCGCCCTCGAAGAGGAGGCGGCGTGGGCCGATTCTACCTCGGCTGCGGCTTTTGTCCCGCTCTCTCTCGGTGCCTCGTACTCGGCTTCTTTTAAAGGAGCTTTGTCTGACCCTCTCGACCAAGGGTGAGGGTCCAACTTCTTCGGGACCTTTTTCCAGGACCAAAAAGAGCAAAATAAGTCTCCCATCGGCGCTCTTGTTGGCGGGAAAGATCCTCCCTTGTCAACAGTCGACTTGATTCGACCCTCCAGCTTCGGCCGCTCGTTTCACGGTGTCCCCGTCAGGCCAGTTGACCGAGACTCCCGTCGACGCGGTCGAGATTTTTCTTGACCCGTTAGACGGGTTGTCGGCTGGAGAAGCTGAGAATTCCCTCTCCCCGGTTTCTCAGTGGGAGTTGAGGATCCAGTCGGCTCGTCTGTGCCTCCGGTTCCGGAGCCTTCAGTGGGATCGTCCGAGCCGAGGGGAGTGCCGATTTCTGACACTTCTCCTCGCCTTCCTCGGCCTAGTCGAGACTCTCGGTCTCGGACATCCTCGCAGTCAACCGATCTCGCCGCCATGGGCGGTCTCGGTCTCGCACGCGGCAAGCGCGCCGCTCTTCTCTTCCTCGGATGAGGGAGGCTTGGCGCAAGTTGTGTCCGAGTCTGAGCACTTATGTAGCAACAGCTCTTTTGACCGGGAATAAGCCGACCCAGTCGTCTTCCCCGCCATTAAGTGTTGTCACCGAGCAGCCGAAACAACCCTCACAGTTGTCAGGAGCCTGTTCTCAGGCCGGTTGTTTGGCCAATTCCAGCTGCCCCACCGATTCTGGTGGAACCTCCGCCTCCACAGCCATTAGTTGGGGCTCCGACCAAAAATTCTCGGTCGGCTTTGGGTTTGCCCCATAGGCTGTCTGTCACCCTCACTCCCATAAACCTCGGCAGGTGGAGGGTGGCTCAGGCCCGAGGCAGCTCTTGAGGACTCTTCTGAGTCCGATGATGGTTCCTTCCTCTTCTCCAAGCGCATGGACTTGGAGTCCTCGGGAGGGCAGTCAATGGACGATAGCCCTTCGTCCTTCTTAGGGTTGCTTCACTCATCTCGAGTCCACCAGGATGAAGCTCGAACCCGTTTCTAAACGGGCCAGGTATCCCCTCATGGAGATTCTGGACCGAGGGGATTCTCCTACGGAGGCCTTTCCGGTGGCCGAAGCCATAGTGGATCCGGCCTTGGAACTTTGGCAGCGTCCTGCTTCCTGCCCTGCGCCTTCGGCCAGGTTGGCCAGGAAGTATGCGGTCCCTACCGATTCCCTGTCCGGTTTTTCGGAACACCCCTCGGCCGAGGGGTTGGTTACAGACAGCATTTTCCGGCGTGCCGGGAACGCTAGGGATGTGGACAAACCTCCGACAAAGGAATCCAAGAAATTGGATTATGCGGGCGAAAAGTCTATGCGCCCCTCTCGACCTTCGTCAGGCCAGCCGTCCTCATGGCACATTTTCTCACGCCTGTTGGGCTCCTGGATGAGGTTGTCCCTCATCTTCCGCAGATCTGCAGACTACGGTCAGGCAGGTGCAGGACCAGGAAGGGCAGTGGCCAAACAGCAGCTCCAGACTGCGCTGAGACATCGGGGACTCATGTGCCAGGTCTGTGGTGGCCGTGAGGCCATGCGTCGTCGGGCTTGGCTGAGGATATCCACCTTTACCTCGGATACCCAGCACAAGTTGGTGGATGTTCCCTTTTTGGGGACTGACCTCTTCGGCTCTGGGGTGGAAGGTCACCTGCAGAGGATTGAGAAGTCCAGTGCTACCTTGGACTTGGTCTCTTCCGCTCAGAAGGACAAAGGCCGCAAGCCACAGCCTAAGCCCTTTCGTCCTTCTGCGCCGCGGGGCGCCCGGCCCAGCAACGTCAGGGCCAGCAGGCTCGACCTTGGTATCCCAAACCCAAGCCATCGGCTTCCTCCAACAGGAAGCAGGGAGGTAAAGGCCCAGGAGGTCCCTCGGCCGGTCCCTCCTCCAAGCCTGCCCAGTGACGGGCTGAGGGGTGTCGCCCCCATCCCTGTCACCTCACCCCTGGTTCCCCCCGATGGGGGACGGCTCAGACACTTCCTTTCTGCCTGGTCCGCTGTTACCACGGACAGGTGGGTACTGGAGGTGGTGGAAGACGCCTACCTCTGAATTCGAGCAGGCCCCGCTCTTCAGAGCCCGTCGCGCCTGGGGGCCTCGGGGTCCGTAGAGACTCACTGGGCTGTGCCTGCCGATCGCTCTCCTCCTCCAAAAGGAGGTGATCACGGAGGTGGAGGACCCCTTCAGACCTGGGGTTCGTGTCCAGGTATTTCCTGGTTCCGAACGGACGGGGCTGGCGCCCCATTCTCGACCTACACGACTGAACAAGTTCCTAAGGTCTCGAACCTTCAGAATGGTCACTTTGGCACAGATAATACCATCTGTGGAACACGGCGTGTGGTTCTGCTCTCTGGACCTACAGGACGTGCTCTTTCACGTCCCTATCCGTCCGTCACATCAGAGATTCCTCCGCTTTCGAGCGGAGGGATCCCTCTTCAAGTTCCGAGCCATGCCCTTCGGCTTATCTCCAGCTCCCAGGGTCTTCACCAAATGCATGGCAGTGGTGACAGCATTCCTGCGGCGCCGAGGGGTCCGGGTGTACCCTTACCTGGACGATTGGCTGATAGCAGCCTCCTCCAGATGGGAGGTGGAGCGGTCCAGAGATCTGGCCCTCCAGGTTTGCTCTCAAGTTGGCCTTCTCATCAACGAGGCCAAGTCGGAACTCGAGCCGAAGCAGGTGATCCTGTTCATCGGGGCAGAGCTTGACTCTCTTCGAGCCAGAGCATGGCTCCCGGCAGACAGGGCCGAGGTTCTTACCTCCTTTGCCCAGTCATTTCTGGTTGGGCAGTCGCGCCCTGCCCAGGACTTCCTGCGCCTTCTGGGTCTCATGGCGGCCTGTACCAGCGTGGTCCGTTGGGCCCGCTGGCACATGCGCCCCCTTCAGTGGGGACTGGCCAGCCAGTGGTCACAACGCTGCGATCCTTTGGACCAGCTAGTGATAGTGACCCAGGACATGTGGAACGCCTCCAGTGGTGGACCGTTCCATTCCATCTGCAGGAGGGCATCCCGTTTGTCCGCCTGAGCCGGCGGTCTCTCTATCGACCGATGCCTCTCTGATGGGTTGGGGTGCCCATCTGGGAACACCAAGTGCGGCCTCTGGTCCCCGCGGAGTCGATGCCACATCAACCTGCTGGAGCTCCTGCAGTCCGCCTAGCTCTCACCGCCTTTGCCGTTCTCCAGGGTCAATGGTCCGAGTCCAGACGGACAATACCACGACCATGTACTACCTGAACCGCCAGGGCGGGACGCCCATGCTTCTATGCAAGGAAGCTCTCCGCATTTGGTCACCGTGTGCAGCCTGGAGGTGGATCTCCTAGCCATTCATGTGGCAGGAGCCTCCAACACCCTGGCCGATGCCCTGAGCCGGATAGGGGCTGCATCTCACGAGTGGTCTCTCCTGCCGGAGGTAGTACAAGATCTGTTCTCCCACTGGGGCACACCTCAGGTGGACCTGTTTGCCTCCAGGGAGAACGCGAAGCTGAGGCTGTTTCATGCCCGCCCCCCTCAGCAGGGCTCGCTGCAGGGGGATGCCTTCTCGAGGCTGTGGACCCCGGGCCTCTTCTACGCCTTTCCCCCATTTCCCTTGATTCACAAGATGCTTCTCAAAGCAAGGAGGGACAAGGCGCAGGTGATCCTGATAGCCCCAGACTGGCCCCGCCAGTTCTGGTACCCAGATCTCCTCAGCCTCAGCTCCAGGCTCCCGAGGCAGCTTCCAGCTCGCCCGGACCTGCTCTCAGTCAATCAGGGGAAGGTGTTCCATCTGGACCTTTAATCCCTGCACCTGACGGCCTGGTTCCTGAGCGGCTAGAGTTCCAGGCCTTGGGTCTTTCCAACGAGGTCCTCAATGTTGTTGAGGCGTCCCGAGAGTCGACTCAGACAATGTACGCCTTCAAATGGAAGAGATTCTCCATTTGGTGTCAGAGCAAGGGCTTGGACCCTTCCTCCTGTTCTGTGGCAAGCATTTTGGACTATTTATGGTCCCTTTCTAGTCAAGGGCTTAGGTCGATGACCCTAAAGGTGCACCTGGCAGCCATCTTTGCTTACCGGCGTGGCGGGCAGTCGATTGGCGTAGGGAAAAGGTGGTGGCGCTTTTCAAGCCTTGATCACATTTCCCTCGATGAAGAACCTCCACCTCCGTGGGATTTACTGCTGGTACTGGCAAAGCCTGGGGCAAGTTTACCAACCAATGCACAGGTGTGATCTCTCTCACCTGTCGTGGAAGACCGCCTTTCCGGTGGCTATCCGTCAGCCAGGAGGATGGGAGAGCTCAGGCGCTTGCATCGAGTCTCCTTACCTGGTCTTCCACAGGGACAAGGTTGTCCTGCGCCCCCACCCGAAATTCCTTCCGAAGGTGGTGTCGGAGTTTCACCTTAACCAGGTGCTGACTCTGCCGGTGTTCTACCCCAATCACACCTCGGAGGCCAAATATAGGCTCCATACTCTGGACCCTAGAAGGGTGCTTGCTTATTATAAGGAGCGCACGGCTGAAATTCGGGGAGAGGTTCGCCAGCTGTTTGTCACCTACGCTGAAGCCGCACCTGGCAGACCTGCAGCCAAGCGGACGATAGGCAGGTGGGTCACCTCCTGCATAGATCGCTGCTATAAGTTGGCGGGCATGGAGCCTCCCAGAGGATAAGAGCTCATTCTACCGTCATACTGCTGCATCGGTGGCTGCTTCCAGGGACGTCCCTATCCAGGAAATCTGCAGGGCTGCTACCTGGAAGTCAGCACACACCTTTATTACCCATTACCACATTGACCTTGAGTCACGCCGGGATGCTGGTTTTGGGGCCTTGGTTCTCCAGTCTTTATTTCCTAAGTAGGGGGTGTGCGCCATGCCTCCCTCCTCCCGGAGAACTGCTAGGAGTCTGCCAATAAGTGTGGATGAACAACATATCCATGTCCCTAGAAATACAGGTTACTCACCTGTAACAGGAGTTCTAGGAATGGTATATATTTGTTCATCCTGTTTCTATTCTCCTAAACTTTACGTGCAACCTGAGCTTCCAGTGGGCCAGATCTGGCCATGGGGCGGAGCCGAGTTTTACCACCCGGGTGGGTGGGAGGAGCCAGCTTGAAGACCTTCCAGCAAGATTTAAAGTGGCAAGGAACCTGCCAATAAGTGTGGATGAACAACATATACCATTCCTAGAACTCCTGTTACAGGTGAGTAACCTGTATTTTTGTAACTTATTGTCAGTTTTGCACAAAGGACCTCACTGGAAATGAGCTTGTCTCAGTTTGAGGTATCCGTTTCAACTCTGAATAAAAGTTAAAATGAAATGATGCGATATTGTATTGTACTTCTGCTTCTCCTGTTCCCTTTCCCCTTGGTCACACCTGGAAATGAGCTTTGGCACAGTGTGCCTTTCTTAGTTACCAATTTTCAAGTAAATACATAAATTATCCCTTTATGCTCTCCCATGCTTTCCTTTTTCATAAATGTACAGTATCTAAAAAAGGATTTGTCGTTTTCCTGTACTCTTTCTCCTAGCCTTAATTCTGTCTTTATCTTAGCCTTCCTAATAATCTTTTTATACCTAGTTTCTCCTTTTACCACTCTCTAGTCATCTAACTCCGTTCTTTCTTATAAATCTTGAATGCATATATTCCCCTACTAGCCTGCTTTACCTTACTGTTAAACCATATTGACTTCCTATAATATTAAGTTCTTGTGACCCTGACAGATCCCTGAGTTGCCTACGAAATAGCCACCTTTAAGGCATTCCATTTGTCCTCAAACCCATTGCTGTTTTTAAATTCTGTTAGTCTTTCCTGTATTCTCTCCCCTGTCCTTCTTGTCCCAGCGGTCTGTTGATGTGACCACAGAATTATATTGAATCACACTGTGCAATGACGACTCTTTTTAGCTGGGGCTGCTACCCTAACATTCCTAACAGTGTCCTGATTGAACAACTCCAGGTCAAGTACAGCCTACCCCCTGGTGTCCTCACTCACCCACTGTGGAAGCAGTCCTGTATGACTGGCTGCTAGCTACCTGGCCCCGAGTCTATGTCTGGAAAGTTGAAGTCTCCCACTAATACTGTTCCTCCCAGTCCTGCCTATTTTCTCATCTCCCTCTCTAGTGCTTCATCCATTTCCACGGATTGGTCTATACACAGTCCCTATCCAGTGTCTCCTTGAAGCAACGGTGACTACACCGTTTTCTCCTCTTTGTAAAAATGAATCCTCCCCCACCCTAATATATGCCCCCTTGTTCATTGCCACCCTCCCCTCCTCTTCCTGTTTTCCCTATCCTTGAAGAACTTGTGCCCTGTAACATTTATGTCTAAGCAGCTGTTTCCAGGTGAGAAGTATCTAGCCACGTGGAAGATGGCTAACCATGTGGGAGATGTCTAACCATGTGGAAATGTCAACCCATGTGGGAGATCTCTAGCCATATGGAAATGTCTTTCCCTGTTAGAGATGTCTAGCCATGAGAGAGATGTATAACCATGTGAGAGATGTCTAGCCATGTGGGAGATGTATAACCATGTGAGAAAGGTCTAGCCATGAGGGAGATGTATAGCCATGTGAAGGATACCTAGCCCTGAGGGAGATGTCTTGCCATGTAGGAATGTCTAGTCATGTAGGAGATGTCTAGCCATGAGGGAGCTGTATAGCCATGTGGAAGATGTCTATACATGTAGGAGATGTCTAGACGTGAGAGATGTCTAGCAATGAGGGAGATGTCTTTCTATGTAGGAAATGTCTAGTCATGAGGGAGATGTTTAGCCATGTAGAGATGTCTAACCACGTGGAGAAATCTAGCCATGTGTCTGGTCATGCTGGAGACCATTAGGCTTGTGGGAGCTGTCTAGAACCTTTAAAAGCCATTGAGACATTTTTCATTATGGTAGACCTTCAGCCAAGTGGCACCTACTAATTTGTGTGACATATATTTATCCATGTTGGAGTTGCTTAACCATGTTAAAAATGTTACTGAGCTCAAGATGTTTAGTCTTGTATGAAACTGTGTGGGACATGCTTCACTTTATGAAGATGTTTAGACTTGTGGGAGAAATTTAATAAGGAAAGAGATAATAGCTAGGTTGGAGGTGTTCAGCCTAGTTAGACGGGTTAATCTGTGTTTGAGGTGTTAAGGTTGGAGGTGTTTTATAAATTGGTGAATAGAAAAGGTACACTGAGCCAAGGCTTTTTTCCAGGTGCGACCCCATGGGAAGGCTTACAGAAGATGAAATGGGGAAAATATTGTAACAGGCTACATATAAATACAGTCGAATTACATAGGCAAAATGAAATAAAGATACAGAAGACAATATAAAAGCACTCAAATTTTGAAATAGAAAAATAACAAATACTGGTGGAACTATATGATCTGGCAAAGCAGTACTATTTTCTGTGTTGTACTGTATAAAGCAGTCCCACAGGGCTTACATGTATGTAGATGTTCCCCACAAGTCTGAATGTCTTCAGCTCTTCAGCACAGCTAAACATATCTGATGCAGCTAAACATCACCCATTTGGCAACATACCTCCCACATGTGAACGACATCTGGCTTCATGGAAGCCCCATGGGATTGCTTCATACAGCAGTTAGAGAACTGCTTTGCCATACCATAGGGTTCCACCCATATTTATTTGTATGTTTAGTGGTGTTAGAATTGTTACGCTTTATGGAAGACATTTAGTTGTATGGAAAGCATTACATTCAAAGTTGTGGGGCATGTGTTGCTTAATGGGAGATGTTTAGCTGTGTCAGATACGTTTAGCTGTCATGAAGATGTGCAGACATATGGGACACATTCTAGCTAGCACGGAAGCCCTGTGGGATTGCATTAGCTGGCAGGAATACTTTGCTGTGCTGGAGATGTTCTGGCATTCTGAAGGCCTTTGACTGTGTGGGAGCAGTTGAGTTGTGTACAAGATATTTACGAATAGGAGGCATTTAACTATGGCAGGAGATGTTTTATGCTGGAGACATTTAGTGGTTTGGGAGGTATTCATTTTGTGTAGGAGACAGTAGCGATGTGGGGAAACCTTTGGTAGTTTGCAAGAAGATTAACTGTGTGGGTGATTTCTTAGCCATGTTATCATCGTTGCACAATGGGGCTATTCACCCAATGCTGGGCTGGCTACTCACGATTTACACATACTACCCCCTTGACAGGTACACGGTGGCCACCATGCAAGAATGCTGGCCACTGCTGTGCGCCTGTCTGCAGCCCCATCCAGCACACTGGCGCATGGGGGTGGATTGGAGGACACATGCGGGCATCCAGTTGGATGCCTGTCCTAGTCCTCAGTGGATTCCATGCTCCATGTGGAGCAGGGGATTCTGGAAAGATGTGGGACCTTCAAGTCTAAAAAAAAGACAGGTGAGTGCCCAAATGGCTGCCTGCAGTGCTCTATGTTTGCCCAGAAGGCTGGGGCAGCATGGGAGGATGGTTGGTCCTGCTGAAGCTGGTGGGTGAAATCAGGGGGGTGGCATGCAGTGGATATGGCAAGGTCCCTGCTGCCATATCCTGTGCCCCTTGCCTGGCAGTCCGCACCTTCATGAATGGCACGCAGTTTGAGCATGACTCCCAACACACCTCCAGACTGTGCAAGTAGCTGCACAAACGGCTGGCGGATCCAGTGCAGAAGTGATTTGCGTCCCTTCTGTTGATGCTGCTGGGGGTCCGCTACACCCCATGCATGGCATTTTGTCTTGTGGTTGCCAACATCCCGTGAATCTGCAGTGCAAAGCATCCCACATCTTCATGCACAGGGGCCAGTAAGAAGCAGAGGCAATGCAGTGATCAGTTAGAAAACATGATTTATTTATTTAGCTTTTGTTGTCCAGGTAAGCACACTAGACAAGTATATGTCTATTTTCAGGTATGTGAAGGCCAGCCTGGTGGTATGGCAGTATTGCTACCACCTGCCACGCTAGCTACCAGGGTCCAGGAGTGGACTTCACAGATATGTCAAGGCACACACAAGAGGTGCATCATTACGGGCTAGCTCAGGGGACACAAATGGAGGGAAAACATCTGAACAGCAGGATGAAACTCCCACCTGCCACAGGCCCTGCACCACTGTCTGGGCGGGCTTCTAACTCTGGATGTGGACATGGGGTGGGCCTCTACCCCTGGCCCACCATGGAGTTAATCCATGGGGGACATTCAGGAGCCACTAAGTCACAGAGAAGGGGGGTGATGGAGCTGGGTGGGTTGGAGAGGAAAGGGGCCGTTCAGAAGCAGGAGATAAACTACAGATGGCAAAAAGAGGACGTAATAAAAATAATCTTGCAGTAGATGGAATTGTTTGCTGATTCTAGCATTTGGCTACATGCCTCAACCCTAGTAACAAAATAATAGATTCAAACAGGATAGTGCAGAGATTATTCAGCTGCTACTGCTGTAGATGGATTTCCTTGGAGTCTGGGTTTGATCCCCAGCTGGGTCAGTTTTTCTTTCTTCCCAGGCTTTGAGTTTCAGGGTGAAACATGTCGTCAGGATAACCCATGAGAAGGTGTGTGGCTATAGGAAATAATGCATGCCTCAGGTTGCTGCTAGGTACAAGGTGTATCTGAGTGCCATAACCACCCAATATGTGCATTATTGCTTCATGATCACACACACATTGGAGTGTGTTATCTCACTTCGTAGTTCAGGTGAGGTGTGGGATTATCAGAGAATAGTCAATGGTCATGTGACGTGTTTTCTACCAAAGAGGTTACAGATATTCATCCCCATTTTAAAGTGGGCCATAACTTCAAACTCATAGTCTGTTCCCTGTTTGCTCTTGCTGTGTGTCAGCAGCATCACAGAAACAGTGAGTCTAGCAAGGGGAATTCTGATTGGTCAGTTGTCCTAGTAACTCACCTGGCATTAAGGTATTTGAAATTCTCATCATACAGATACAGCATAGCTCCGATCAGTGTGATATCTTATATTGATAGGGGTCAGTTGATACTGTGCAAGAATGGTACAATGTGCATAAGTTACAGTAAGGTGCATGTTTACAATTCAGGGTGGGAAACACTCCTGCATACAGATTTTAGTCATCATTATCCTCACAGTTGGTACCATACCTCTCAGCCTCCTTTCTTGCAAATCAGGGATAGGGCTGAAAATAATCAGAGACAAATAACTAATATCAGGGACACGTTACAAGAAGCAAATATCTGCTTAAGAAGCCTGTCATTGGGGCTCGGTGCGAAAAGTATTTCTGAAGGAGAACTGGACTCCAGCATTAATGTCTGTAACAATGTAAGCTTCAAATCCCTACTTTTTAGTGTCAAACATTTCTAATTTGGGAGGAACAGTGGAAAATTTTGAGTCAAAATCAGGGATATCCTGAAAATCAGGGATATTTGGGAAGTATGGTTGGTACAGTTGTTCCCTGTTTGAATTGAGATGTGGGGACAGTATTATAGTCAAGGCCCCTGGAATTCTGCGGTTCTGCGGTTGAGGAATTTGCCGCAGAATTTGCATCATGCCGCAGAATATATATAGTGCCGCAGAATTCATTGTTTTTGGTGAATTTTCATATAAATATACTGTTTTTCCATAGTGTCAGGCTTTCTTTCCCACCTCGTTTATCCTGAAGCCCTCCTCTATGCTCAGCATATGATGTCATCAATGATATCACATCATATTTAGCCAATGACAGGACTGCATTCTGCCAGAGAAATGAATAAATCATGCCGCAGAAAATGCTGCCACAGAAGTCAAGGAGCCCTGCCGCAGAAATCAGAAAATTCTGCCGCAGAACACCAGAGCCCTGATTACATGAATGAGCTAAAATATTTACCACCATCTGGTGTGTGTGGGCTGGGGGGGAGGGATGTCCCTGAGCTGCAAAGCTAGACGTATTGTGCTGGGGGAGGAGTAGTAACACTTAAGTGCTGCATGGTTGCTGTGGAATTTAAAACAGTGTGTGTGTGTGTGTGTATACACGCATGCACGTGTAGACAAGAAGGGGCAGAAAAAAAAGCAGAATTAGGAGGCATAAGATAGACAAGGAGACAGAAAAGTAAAAAGAAGGTGAGACAGGAGGAGAAGCAGAATTAAATGAAACAAGCATTTGTCAATGCCGAACGTTCGCTTGCAGGTATTTGCAGTGGTGTTTGGCATGTATGGTGCTTTACCTTAATGCCCTGCACGATTGCTGGTATTTGCACAATAAATTGTCAGCATGATCTTTTTGTTACCCCCATTGTGCGCTACATAGGTGGAAACACGTTTTGGGCAGGATGTGAAAAATGACAGCTGCTCATAAGGAAGTGTGGTAAAATGCCAATGTTGAAAATCTGGAGTGGAAATATTGAAAATTCGCAAACCTACGAGTGTCTGTGGGTACTGTGCAATGCACACTCATAAAACAGCCATTTTTAGGAATTTTTTCACCACATTTTCAACATTGCCATTTTAAAACCTGTGCTAATGAACAGTGTCACTGTGATTTTCTTACTGTGTCCCATACATTGATTTTGCACACCGACTGCGCCATTTTGCACTACATGGGGGGAAAGACGTTTTGGGCAGGATGTGAAAAATGACAGCTGTACTGCTCATAAGGAGGTGTGGTAAAATGGCAATGTTGAAAATCTGGAGTGAAAATATTGGAAATTGCAAACTTACGAGCCTCGCGAGGAACCGCGCAACGACGCCAGAACAGTCATTTTGATTCTTCAACCATAGGTTTTATCGGATCATGTCATGAGCAAGTATTCGGAGGTCGGCGGCGATTTCACGCAGTGACCGCGCAGTGCCTGCAAAATCACCCTTCGGCCTCGAATAACGCCATGACAGTGACATCATTCTGAGAAGGGGTCCCAAAACCCCATGTTGAAAATTTGCAAAAATTCCAAAAATGACTGAGATATGCATAAAGTTGAAACCCCCTATGTAGCCCATTATACAGCTTACCGGCATTTCTCAGTTTGGGTCGGCTTTGAAGAGTGCAGACGTGTTCCCGGTCCACCGAAGATCGCCGCTACCGGAGTCCAGAGGTATGGGGTGGTGGGGGTGTGGGAGGGCTAGGTGCGCAGTGGGTGGGTGCGGGTTGTGGGGGTTGGGGAGGCGGCGCAGGACCGTTTTGTTTTACAGGTTTAAACAAAAAAAAAAAAAAACGACTCGTGGACCTTGCCACACTGGGTGGGCTCCAGCGTGGCAGAAGATGTGTGGGGGGCCGAGGAGCCGATGGGGATTGGGCACTCTGTCGGCAAACTACGCGGGGAGGGCCGAGGAGCTGACGGGGATTGGGCACCCTGGCCGGCAAACAACAATACCGGTTTGCCACGCTGGGTGGGCTCTGCTGCAGCAGCCGGATGGGTTTGGGGGCCGTGGAGCCGATGGGGATTGGGCACCCCTGCCGCAAAACAAAGAACCTTTGCCACGCTGGGGTGGCCTCAGCGGCAAGAAAGCTTTGGGGGCAGCGGACGGCGCAGGGAGCGTGTGACGGAGGGAGGGCGGCGCTCAGTATGGCAGCAGTGTTTTCCTTTGAAGCAGAGGAACACCGCTGTCATACTGAGCTCCTGCACCCATTGGTGCAGGACCAGCATGCCTGCTCAAGGGAGCAGTGCATTGGGTGGGAGAGGCACACCTCCAAGTGTGCTACTCTCCCAAAACGTTCCTTGAGCATGCGTGCACGCGAACGTAAAAAGGACAAAAGGTGAGAGAAAGTAAAGTACCGGTTCAGTTTCCTGTCAGGGTAAGGCAGTCTTATCTTTCTCACTCCAGGTGTCCTTTAGCATCAGGAACAGGATGCAGTGAGCTGGCTAGGTTGAGCTGCCTCGGAGGTGGAGTTTATGATAATGAATAAAATGAATCAGCCAATCAGAAGAGAGTTAACAGGGTGTGCTGAGTGGAGCTTGCCCAAAGGGCACCAAGTTTTCTCCATACATTAACACCATCTCCAGGCGCTCTCTCACTTTTGGCCAAAAAGAAAATTTGCCTAACGTTCCTATATTTTTCTTGTTTTAGTGCTGAGTTTGTGAGCATTAAAGTGTTTTTTGCTTTGTTTCTCTTATTTTTCAGCAGTTCCTGTCGGTTCCCAGGAACCGTGTTTTCCTACCTTTACTACGGTTCCTTTCAGTTATTTTTTGAAGTAAAATAAATAGTGTCTTTAGTGTTTCAAAGGTATTTTATTTTATTTAATTAGCAGTTCCCATTTTTTAGCAGGAACTGTCATTTTTCTTCATTTCTAACTTCTTTTTACCTCAGAAAGTTGCGGTTCTTTGCCACAAGGAACCAACTACAACACTCTGCTTTTCCGATTTGGGACCATATTTTTCAGTCATTTCTGACAAGCTGGCATGTTAGAAAGACCCAAGAAAAGGACTGGACCTACAGGTTTTAAAACATTGCTTAAAGTGTCGTAAAATTGTGGCTAAAGCAGACAGCCATGACTTGTGTTTACTTTGTTTAGGTCCGGACCTCCATTGTGTTCTTTGCTCTAAATATTTTTCAAAAACAATTAAAGAGAGCCAAAAGATTAGAAATTATGGCTTCTCAGTCTGCTTCCCCCTCTGCCAAAGCTTCTAATTATGGCTTCTCAGTCTGCTTCCCCCTCTGCCAAAGCTTCTGAAGAGGGGTCCTCTTTCTAGGTTAAATCAATAGAAAAGTCCTCTAGGGACTCCTCTGAGAACAAATCAGATAAGCACAATAACAGTAAAATAATGGTGACCAGCCAAAAAGAGACAGGGGAGCAGGTCATTGATTCAGTGCCTGCTAAAAAGAAATTTAAAGAAAAACATATTCTAGGGACATGGATATGTTGTTCATCCACACTCATTGGCAGGTATCCTTGCCGCTTTAAATCTTGCCGGAAGGTCTTCAAGCTTGCTCCTCCCACCCACCCGGGTGGTATAACTCTCGGCTCCGCCCCATGACGCCAGATCTTCCTTACCGCTTGGAAGCTCAGGTTCCCTCCTTAACGCTCTGCGTTTGAGACTGGTTCCTATTTCTCGTTTATGGATTTAAAATAAAATTTGCAAAGACTTGGTCTTCTATCCTCGCGGCTACGATGGACAAATCGACTCCCGGATTTCGAGATGCCCATGCGGGCAGAAGATGTCTCAGACGGATCCACACTCCACGTGTGTCTACTGCTTAGGCCTTGAAGCACGACCGCGGGCTTGCGACCTGTGCTCATCTTTCTGACGCTCGTCCTCGAAGACCGTGCTGCCCGATTGCATCTGGGCCGTCGAAGCGTTTCCCTCCGGTGAAAGTCCAAGGAGGCCGGTTGGCGGTGTCAGCGGGCGTTCGGCGGATCAGCTCGAGCGGATGGTCGCCCTCGAAGAGGAGGCGGCGCGGGCCGTATCTTCCTCGGCCGCGGCATTTATCCCGCTCTCCCTGGGCTCTTCTTACACAGCTTCTTTTAAGGAGCTTTGTCTGTCCCTCTCCACTAAAGGAGAAGGACCTCGATGTCATGGACCTTATTCTCGGTCCAAAAGAGGGACAAGGTAAGTCCCTCCGTCGGACGCTCTTGGGAGCGGAAAGGTCCCTCTCCCGGCCGTCGACCCGTCGGCTTCGTCGACCGCTCGCTTCGCCACTGGCCTCACGGTGTCCCCGCCAGGTCGTTGACCGAGACTCCTCACTCGATGAAGTCGAGATTTTCTCGACCCATTGGACGGGCTGTCGCCTTAGCAGCCGAGATTCCCTCTCCCGGTTCCCCGGAGGAGTTGAGGATCGATGGCTCGCCTGTGCCTCCGGTTCGGAGCCTCGGATGGACCATCCGAGCCGAAGGAGTCACGGTTCCGGCCGACACCTCCCGCACCGACCTCGGAAATTCCGGGACTCTCGGTCCGGTTCGACCTCTTCGCGGGTCCAGCCGATCCCACCGCCATAGGCGGTCTCGGTCTCGCATCACGGGTAAGCGGCGTCGCTGGGCGCCCTCGCCCTCCTCCTCGATGAGGGGAGGATTCGCGAAATTACGCCGACGGTACGAGGACCTTATGTTGCAACAGCTCTCCTGGCTGGGAATAAGCTTTCCCGCCTTCCCCGCCATTAAGTGGCTGTCACCGAACGGCCGACACAACCCCTCACCTTATCCGAGGAGCCTATACCCAGGCCGGGTTGTTCGGCCAAAACCAGCTGCTCCACCGATTCCGTGGAACCTCCGCCTCCACAGCCACCACTGGGGTCCGGCCAAGGATTCTCGGTCGGCTAAGGGTCTACCCCATCGGCTGTCAGTTACCTCACTCACGACGACCTCGCAGGTGAAGGGTGGCTCAGGCCAGAGGTAGTTTTCGAGGACTCTTCCGAGTCCAAGATGATCTCCTTTTCCAAGCGACTGGACTTGGAGTCTTCAGGAGGTCAGTCAATGGACGATAGCCTGCCGTCTCTTCCTAGGACTGCTTCGCTCATCTCGGAGTCCACCGGATGGAGCTCGAACCTGCTTCCAAACGGGCCAGGTATCCCCTCACGGAGATTCTGGACCGAGGGATCGACGGAGGCCTTTCCAGTGCCGAGGCCATAGTGGGTCCGCACTGAGCTGGCAGCGCCTGTTTCCTGCCCCTGCGCCGGGCCAGGATGGCCAGGAAGTATGTGTCCCTACCGTTCCTTGTCCGGTTTTTTTCGGAACACCCTCTGCTGAGGGGTTGGTTACCGACAGCGTTCCAGCGCCAACTGGCAACGCCAGGGATGTGGACAAACCTCCTGACAAGGAGTCCAAGAAATTGACTATGCTCGGGCGGTAAGTCTACGCCTGCGTCCTCTCCTCGCCTCTGGCCAGCCAGTCTCGCGGCCTCATGGCACATTTTTCTCATGCCTCATTGGGCCCCTGGATGAGGTCATCCTCATCTCTATCGATCTGCAGACTACGGTTTACAGGTGCGGACCAGGCAGCAGTGGCCAAACAGCAGCTCCAGACTGCTTTGGATATAGGGACTGCAGCTAGATCGCGGGCGGCTGCGAGTGGGCTATGCGTCATGGCTGATTGAGATATCCACCTTTACTCGGATACCCAGCACAAGTTGGCGGATGTCTCTTTTGGGGACTGACCTCTTCGGCCCTGGGGTGGAAGGTCACCTGCAGAGGATCGAGAAGTCCAATGCTACCTTGACTCGGGTCTCTTCCGGCCAGAGGGACAAGGCCGCAACCACAGCCTCCAGCTCCTTCGCCCTTCTGTGCCCGCGCGCCTGCCCAGTTAACGCTAGGGCCAGCAGGCTCGGCCTTGCATCCCAAACCCAAGCCGCCCGGCTTCTAACAGGAGGCAGGGAGGAGTGCCCAGGAGGTCCTCGCCGTCCCTCCTCCAAGCCTGCCCAGTGACGGCTGAGGGGTGTCGCCCATTCCTGCTCACCCTTATTTCCTGGGTCCCCGTGGGGACGGCCCGCACTTCCGTTCCGCCTGGTCCGCCAAGCTGCCACTGGACAGGTGGGTCTTGAGGTGGGGGAAGAGGCCTGCCTGAATTCGAGCAGGCACCACCTTCAGCCGCCGCCTCGGGGGCCTCGATCCCCAGCTCACTGGCGGCCCATCGAGCCGACATCGCCCCTCCTCCTCCTCCAGAAGGAGGTGGTAAGAGAGGTGGACGGACCTTCAGACCCAGGGTTTGTGTCCAGGTACTTCCTGGTTCCGAACGGATCGGGGCTGGCGCCTATCTTTCACTACCACACCCAAACAAGTTCCTAGTCTCGAACCTTCAGGATGCGTCACTCTGGCTCAGATAATACCATCCTTGAACGCTGCGCGTGGTGGTTCTGCTCTCTGACTTGCAGGACGCTTTTTCACGTCCTCATCTGTCCGCCTCACCAGAGATTCCTTCGCTCCAGCTGGAAGGACTCTCTTCGAGTTCCAAGCCATGCCCTTCGCTTGTCTCCAGCTCCCAGGGTCTTCACCAAATGCATGGCAGTGGTGACAGCATTCTCATGGGCGTCGAGGGGTCCGGTGTACCTTAACTGGACGACTGGCTGATAGCAGCCCCTCCAGGAAGGAGGCGGAGTGGTCCAGAGATCCTGGCTCCAGGTCTGCTCTCAACTGGGCCTCCTTATCAACGAGGCCAAGTCGGAACTCCTAGTCAGGCAGCAGTGATTCTATTCATCGGGCGAGGCTCGACTCTCTTCGAGCCAGAGCTGTGGCTCCCAAGTGGACAGGGCGAGGTTCTTTCCTCCCTTGCCCGAGATCATTTCTGGTTGGGCAATTGCGCCTCTGCCCGGGACTTCCTGCACCCTCCTGGGTCTCATGGCGCCTGCACCAGCTGTGGGTCCGGCTGGGTCCGCTGGAATGCGTCCCTTCCAGTGGGACTGGGCCAAGCCAGTGGTCATAACGCCATGCATCCCTTGACCAGCTTTCTGAAATGGTGACAGGATGTGGAACGCTTCCAGTGGTGGACCGCTCCAGATCATTTGCACGAGGGCATCCTGTCATCTCGCCCGCGAGCCGACGGGTCTCATCGAATCGGCTGCCTCTGATGGGTTGGGGTGCCCATCTGGGGAACACTGGCTCATGGCCTCTGGTCCCCGGGAGTCCCTGTTGCACATCAACCTGCTGGAGCTCCGAGCGGTCCGCCTAGCTCACCGCTTTTGTCTGCTCCTCCGGGGTCAAGTGGGTCCGAGTCCAGACGGACAATACCACGACCATGTACTATCTAAACCGCTAGGGCGGGACGCTGCCCATGCTTCTATGCAAGGAAGTTTCTCCTGATTTGGTCACCTCGTGCGTGCAGCCTGGAGTGTGGATCTTCTAGCTATCTCACGTGAGGCAGGAGCCTCCAACACCCTGGCCATGTGCCCTGAGCCGATAGGGGCCAACCCACGAGTGGTCTCTCCTGCTCGGAGGTAGTATAGCATCTCGTTCTCCTTTGGGCACACCTTGGTGGACCTGTTTGCCTCCAGGAGAACGCTGGCTGAGTCTGTTCCATGCCCGCCTCAGCAGGGGCTCGCTGCAGGGGGATGCCTCTCGAGGCAATGACCCCTGGGCCTCTTTACGCCTTTTCCCCATTTCCCTTGATCCACAGCAGCTTCTACATGCAGGAGGGACAAGAGGATTTGATAGCCTCAGACTGGCCTCGCCAGTTCTGGTACCCAGATCTCTCAGTCTCAGCTCCAGGACTCGCGCAGCTTCCAGCCCGCCCGGACCTGTTTCTCAGTCAATCAGGGGAAGGTGTTCCATCCGACCTTCAATCTCTGCACCTGACGGCCTGGTCTTGAGCTGCTAGAGTTCCAGGCCCTTGGGTTCCTTCGACGAGGTCCCTAAAGGCTGAGGCGCCCTGTATGAGTCGACTTCAGAAAATACAGTGCCTTCCAAATGGAAAAAGGCTTCATTTGGTGTCAGGCAAGGGCTTGACCCTTCTTCCTGTTCTTGGCAAGCATCTTGACTATTTATGGTCCCTTTCTAGTCAAGGCTTAGGTTGACTAATTTAGGTGCACCTGGTAGCCATCTCTGCTTACCGGGCGCGGGCCGGGAAGCAGTCAGGCGAGGAGAAGGTGGTGGTCTATGCCAAAGGCCTTGATCACATTTCCTCCAGTGCGGGAAACCCCACCTCCGTGGGATCTACTGCTGGTACTGGCAAAGCCTGGGCGGGTGCTGGCCTCGAACTTATGCACAGGTGTGTGCTCTCTCACCTGTCGGGAAGACGCTTTCTGTGGCTATCACGCCAGCTGTAGAAGGATGGGAGAGCCCAGGTGCTTTCCATCGAGTCTCCTTACCTGGTCTTCCACAGGGACAAGGTTGTCCTGCGCCCCACCCGAATTCCTTCCAAGGTGGTGTCGAGTTTCACCTTAACCAGGTAAGTGGCGGCTCGTCGAGCCGACATCACTCCTCCTCCAGAAGGAGGTGGTAAGAAGGTGGTGGACCCTCCTTCAGACCCAGGGTTTGTGTCCAGGTACTTCCTGGTTCCGAAGCGGACGGGGGCTGGCGCCCCATTCTGCGACCACGACCTAAACAAGTTCCTAAGGTCTCGAACCTTCAGGATGGTCCTCTAGCTCAGATAATACCATCCTTGGAGCAGCGGCGTGTAGTTCTGCTCTCTGGACTTGCAGGGCCAGCGTTTTTCCGTCCCTATCCGTCCGTCTCACCAGAGATTCCTTCGCTTCGAGCGGAAGGATCTCTCTTGAGTTCCAAGCCATGCCTCTTCGGCTTGTCTCCAGCTCCCAGGGTCTTCACCAAATGCATGGCAGTGGTGACAGCATTCCTTTGCGCCGAGGGTCCGTGTGCCCTTACCTGGACGACTGGCTGATAGCAGCTCCCTCCAGGAAGGAGGCGGAGTGGTCCAGAGATCTGGCCCTCCAGGTCTGCTCTCAACTGGGCCTCCTTGTCCAGCGAGGCCAAGTCAGACTCGAGCAAGCAGGTGATTTTATTCATCGGGCGCAGCTCGACTCTCTTGAGCCAGAGCGCGGCTCAGCCCGGACAGGGCGAGGTTCTTTCCTCCTTTGCCCGATCATTTCTGGTTGGGCAATTCGCCTGCCGGGACTTCCTCGCCTCCTGGGTCTCATGGCGGCCTGTACCAGCGTGGTCCGTTGGGCCCGCTGGAACATCGTCCCTTCAGTGAGGACTGGCCAGCCAGTGGTCTGCGCTACGATCCCTTGGACCAGCTTGTGTCGGTGACACAGGGATGTGGAATGCTCTCCAGTGGTGGACCGTTCCAGATCATTTGCAGGAGGGCATCCCGTTAATCCGCCCGAGGCAATGTCTCTCTGTCGACCGATGCCTCTCTGATGGGTTGGGGTGCCCATCTGGGGGAACACCGGGCTCATGGCCTCTGGTCCCCGCGGGAGTCCCGATGCCACATCAACCTGCTGGAGCTCCGAGCGGTCCGCCTAGCTCTCACCGCCTTTGCTCCGTCCCTCCGGGGTCAAGTGGTCCGAGTCCAGACGGACAATACCACGACCATGTACTATCTAAACCGCCAGGGCGGGACGCGCTCCATGCTTCTATGCAAGGAAGCTCTCCGCATTTGGTCACTCGTGCGCAGCCTGGAGGCGGATCTCCTAGCCATTCACGTGGCAGGAGCCTCCAACACCCTGGCCGATGCCCTGGGCGGATAGGGGCTGCATCCCACAGTGGTCTCTCTACGGAGGTAGTACAGCATCTGTTCTCCCTTTGGGGCACACCTCAGGTGGACCTGTTTGCCTCCACGGAGAACCGAAGCTGAGTCTGTTCCATGCCGCCCCCTCAGCAGGGCTCGCTGCAGGGGATGCCTTCTGAGGCAATGGACCCGGGCCTCTTTACGCCTTTCCCCATTTCCCTTGATCCACAAGGTGCTTCTCAAGGCGAGGAGGGACAAGGCGCAGGTGATTCTGATAGCTCCAGACTGGCCTCGCCAGTTCTGGTACCCAGATCTCCTCAGTCTCAGCTCCAGGACTCCGCGGCAGCTTCAGCTCGCCGGACCTGCTCTCAGTCAATCAGGGAAGGTGTTCCATCGGACCTTCAATCCCTGCACCTAATGGCCTGGTTCCTGGCGCTAGAGTTCCAGGCTTTGGGTCTTTCCGACGAGTCCTCAATGTAGTCGGGCGTCCGTGAGGAGTCGACCAGAAAATGCTATGCCTTCAAATGGAAAAGGTTTTCTATTTGGTGTCAGAGCAAGGGCTTGGACCCTTCCTCCTGTTCCTTAGGCAAGCATCTTGGACTATTTATGGTCCCTTTCTAGTCAAGGAGCTTAGGTCGACGACCCTAAGGGTGCACCTGGCAGCCATCTCTGCTTACGAGGCGCGGGCGGGGAAGCAGTGTCGATGGCCTGGGGAGAAGGTGGTCTGGCGCTTTCAAGGCCTTGATCACATTTCCCCTCCAGTGCGGGAACCCCCACCTCCGTGGGATCTACTGCTGGTACTGGCAAAGCTCATGGGCAAGCCATTCGAACCTATGCACAGTGCTCTCTCTCACCTGTCGTGGAAGACCGCCTTCTTGGTGGCTATCCGTCAGCCAGAAGGATGGGAGAGCTCCAGGCACTTTCCATCGAGTCTCCTTACCTGGTCTTCCACAGGGACAGGATTGTCCTGCTTCCCCGAAATTCCTTCCAAGGTGGTGTCGGAGTTTCACCTTAACCAGGTGTTGACCTGCCGGTGTTCTACCCCAATCACCTCGAGGCCGAATATAGGCTCCATACTCTGGATCCTAGAAGGCGCACGCTTATTATAAGGAGCGCACGGCTGAAATTGGGGAGAGGTTCGCAGCTGTTTGTCACCTACGCTGAAGCCGCATCTGGCAGACCTGCAGCTGGGCGGACGATAAGCAGGTGGGTAACCTCCTGCATAGATCTCGCTATAAGTTAGCGGGCATGGAGCCTCCCAGAGGATAAGAGCTCATTCTACCCGCCATACTGCTGCAACGGTGGCTGCTTCCAGGGACGTCCCTATCCAGGAAATCTGCAGGGCTGCTACCTGAAGTCAGCAACACCTTCATTACCCACTACCACATCGACCTTGAGTCACGCGGGATGCTGGTTTTGGGGCCTCGGTTCTCAGTCTCTCTTTCCCAAGTAAGTATATGGGGTGTCGTCTGCCTCCCTCCTCCCGGAGAACTGCTAGAGTCTGCCAATGAGTGTGGATGAACAACATATCCATGTCCCTAGAATACAGGTTACTCCACCTGTAACAGGAGTTCTAGAATGGTATGTTGTTCATCCCTACCTCCCGGCTTGACGCACAGCCTGAGCTTCAGCGGGCCAGATCTGGCGTCATGGGGCGGAGCCGAGAGTTATACCACCCGGGTGGGTGGGAGGAGCAAGCTTGAAGACCTTCCGGCAAGATTTAAAGCGGCAAGGATACTGCCAATGAGTGTGGATGAACAACATATACCATTCCTAGAACTCCTGTTACAGGTGAGTAACCTGTATTTTTTAACCGCTACCACATCGACCTTGGGTCACACCAGGATGTTGATAGGGGCCTCGGTTCTCCAGTCTTTATTCCCTAAGTAGGGGGTGTGCGCCTTGCCTCCCTCCTCCCAGAGAACTGCTAGGAGTCTGCCAGGTAGTGTGGATGAACAACATATCCATGTCCCTAGAAATACAGGTTACTCACCTGTAACAGGAGTTCTAGGAATGGTTATGTTGTTCATCCACCTGACCCTCCCCAGCCACATGACAACCTGGCTTCCAGCGGCTAGATCTGGTGTCATGGGGCGGGCCGAGTTTTACCACCTGGGTGGGTGGGAGGAGCCAGCTTGAAGACCTTCCGGCAAGATTTAAAGCGGCAAGGAACCTGCCAGATAGTGTGGATGAACAACATATACCATTCCTAGAACTCCTGTTACAGGTGAGTAACCTGTATTTTTCACATCTCTTCTTATTCTGGTACAGTTACATATGAATCATTCAGACTTATGGATAAAATTTCTGCAAATGTGAACATTCTAAATAGCTGTTAATTAGAAATCATTTCCTCTCCTCTTTAAACCACCAACTTGGGAACCAGGAGATAATGGAAATCAGAAGATCTGACCTCACCAGTGCCAAATACTCTCTGTGTAGCATTTATCAAGTCATATAACCTCCTGGTGCCCCAGTCCACCCAGCTGTAGAAATGGGCTGAAGCAGGACCCCACAGAAAACAAAATGTTACATCTTAGCTGGGCTATCCTAAGTAAATAAATTGTAAGGCTAAGATAATGCCACTGTAGTCTCTAAAGAACACTTTGGGTCTAGGAATGGTAGAACTCAACTAAGATGTAACCTCTTGTTTGCTTTGGAGTCCTGCATCGTTTAGTTTTTTTTTATTTTTTTTTAGCTCTTTCTTTATCCCGCCTACCTTCTGCCACTGATCACTCTCTCGGAGCTCCCCTCTTAGGTCCCAGTCTGCAGCTCCCGTGAGTAGTCTGCCCCTAGAGTACTAACGCTGCCCACTTACCTGCAGAGCTTTGGATTACCCTCCGGGCAGGGTGGCGGAGATCCCCCATATCTACCCCTGAACAACAACTGGGAGAGTGTACATTGGAGTCTGCTCTCTTGGGTGCTGCCTCGGGACTGACACTGAGGCTCATCGCCTAGACCAGGGCAGGATTTTTCCTGATGTTCTGGTGCATCCCCTGATGTTGGCGTGCAATGGGGACAAGGCTGCCGGCATGCGTGGAGACGCACGTTGAAGCCAGTCCCCTGCCAACGTCCACCCTTGCGTGGAACGTCTCCCCATCTTCACCGACCACCCTGAGGTTCCCCCAACAGGTGGCAGTAATGCAGCAGAGAGTACAGTACCCTCTCCCCAAAGAAGGAGAGCTGCCGTTGGGTGCTCAGTCTTTCTCCCTCCCTTCTGACCCCCGTCGACCTGAGTCCGCTCCCAAACCCGGATCGCCGGTGTGGTGCGAGGTGTGGCATCCAGCGCCTCAACCCTCAGCGCCACCGGGCCGGCTCATCTACACAGTTTTACAAGAGAAAAGAGTTGAAGGGCGAGGAACAGACTTGCTTAACACTGCACAGTAGTCCCATATTAAAGCTTGGATTCGATGCTGGAATGCCTGGTTCACTGTCCTTTGCTTGGGCCTCAAGACCACACTGCCTCCTTTATGTCCTGTCCTTTTTTCATCTGTGAAGTAGTTTTATAAGAAGCCTGGAAAAAGTGGTCACACCAACCATTTAGGAAATTTTTGATCCCAAGGCAGTCCTACCTAAAACCTGAAACATCTTAATTTGAGACAAAATCCATACAAAATGCTTGGGACTTTTTTGTCTGTGAAGTAATCCTACCTGGTGTTTGTAGAAGTCTGGGTTGAGAAGAAGTTCCCAGTAAGAATCATGGACACCTAATTTAGGAAGCATTCCCTCAAGTCAGTCTCAGATCCATCCATGAGTTAGTTGGGGTGGGGGTGATGGTGTTGGCAGTCTGCTTGGAACCTGATGCTGGATGTAGATTGAAATTCCTTTTGAGGTTACCAGTTGCACTATACAGGCAGTTTAAAGTTAACAAAAACAACTGCTACTTAAGCTGCTTGCTTAGCAATCATTCGTTTTAACTTTTGTTTCCTCTCTTCTCTTGACTTGCCGTCCTTTTCCAACTGTCTGTAGCTCCCCTGCTGCCAGCTAATGTTTCGCCCATTCAGATCGTCCCGCAGTCGATCCGCACCCCGCCTGCAGACAAGGCAAAGAAAGCCCCGCCCCCTACACCACCCAAGCCACGTAAACCAAGTTAGTATGAGCCCTCCTTCCAACATAGCCTGTTGGTTTGTCTTGGTGCTAACCCTGGATGGCGTACAGTTTACAGCATAGAACTTCATAGCATGGACAAAGTGCTTTAAATACAGTTATGCCCGTATTGAAATGTTCTGAGCATTAGAATGTGATCTACTCTTGACTGCAAACCATTGAGTTTTTGCCATCCGGTTCCATTTCAGTCTGCGTGCATGAGACACTTTATATGCTTGTTATGGTTTCTGAAATGATTTCGTTTAGCAATGCATTTATTTGATGCAGTTTCTCCAGGGGGATACGGAGCGATAAGACCTTGCAAATGTTTCCTGCATCTTCCATGTTGTACACAGGGGCTGCTTTTAAGGAGACATTAGAGTCAACCTTTATGGGCCCAAAGAGACATTTTTAAGGAAAACACATTTGAGTTTCCCCGTTGAACACAGCATGTTTTTCTGTTTCTGCCCCCATAGAGAGATTATAACAGTTGTGCAAAAATTTACCAAGAATGACAATAGCTAGCCACTACATTTGCATTACCATACTAACATTCAGAGGGGGGTGCAGACAATGCTAGGAGGGATCATTATATTTTTTAAAGAAATATCTTAGCTTGAAAACCACTTACTGTTTTTAGCACGACAGACAGAAGAACATTTTTGATGTTTGATGGGTGCTCAGATCTTAAAGCAGCAGTGTTTGGTAGTTACCATGTAGTTTTTTGTTTTTTTTTTTAGTAATGTTTCTGGCAAAAACATCAGTATGCAGTTTTTCTTTTCATGTCTTTCATTCCTTCACTGGAATACAGGACATTTAAGTTTTTATAAGTTCTTGCTCCCTTGTCCTGCCCATCATGAAAAAATAAATACTTTGGTGTGGCAGCATGCTGTTTACCATCAGGAAGTTGTGGTAGCACTATCCTGATTCAGCCAAAGTATGAATCTAGTATATACGTTCAAAAAGTAACTTCCACGAAAGAGATTTTCTGTAAATTGGCTAGTGGCGGCCATCTTTAATGACTTGAGTTTGTAATTACAAAATTAGTTATAAAAGCTGTGTTAAAAATATCTGCAGAAATTAAAAGTACACAAAGGATGTAGCTAAGGATGTCACAGCCACATTTTTGCCACAAAACTATGTGACACAGTAGTTACCTACAAACAAATACTGCTGCATTCACAAATGCTCTTTGAGTCCTAAAGGGGGTTGGCAGTGCCCCTGCAGGGTTTGTTTGGACCGGCGGTTGCTTAAAGCTGCTCAGTGAATACTTTTTCACAATACTAACGTTGTGAGTAGTGGAGTCCCATCAGATCATGTTTAGTAGCATGCTGCTGGTTATGTCGAACCCTGGTATACAGCATGGTCACATTTCCATTGCCGTGCACTATTGAAGAACTGAATAACATTCTGTACGTGGGCAGTGCTTGCGATACGCTGCATGCATGACGTGCAAGTTTCATGAAGCACTGTTGGCTAGTTATCTAGTGATTCACACAAGATCACAACACAAAAACAGACTGAACTGGGTCTTATCACTTTCTAACAGCACCAGACATTTGCTCAAGCCTGAGCTCACCACTGTTTTGTTTTGTTTGTGATGTGTCACAGGAGCCAGGGACCCTCTCTGGCACATTGGTTTTGCGTTATAGTGGGCTAATAAGTCAGCCCAACAGGAATTTAGTGTTCAAAATTCTAGGCTGCTGGTTGAGTTGGTGACATAGCCAGTTTTCAGCAAGATGCAGGTGAGAGAGGGTCTCAGCTGCTGACAGCGATGTTGTAGCATTATCCAGGGGGTGTCATAGAGCACTGGGGATATAGTAGGTACCATGTAGGAAAAACTATACACACATTTCTTTCACAGTTAGCCTTAGTATTCCTCCATTAGCTCCCACAAGGTTGTTCCCCCAGTTACTGACCAAGGGAGACTCTAACATAGCAGGTGCAGTCAGAACCAGCAGTAGTTTAGTTTAATACAGCAGATCAGCTCTCTTTGGTGTATGTAGATTTAACACTGCAATGCCACAGATTACCATTCCAGTGAAATTCAAGTGTGCAGAAACATTCACTGCAAAAAAACGACATCAGTGCATCAGTTTGGATTAAAACCGCAAAAGTAAGGAAAAGCAGTGTTAGGGTTAACAGGCCCCTGAGGCGTGGTGAATCTGTGATCTGGCATTCCTCAGGATTTGACCAGTCACATGACACAGAGTTGTTGTCAAACTGATGCCCTAACTCTGGCACCCAGCTTCAAACATTGCTGTGTTAGTATTCTGTGTGTTCCTGGGCAGACGTTGCTGAAGGTACAGCAGTGCCAATGCTGCATTGTGTGATTGTTCAAGCCCCGAGGAATACCAGGCCAGAGAGTCACCATGGCCCCAGGACTTTTAAACCTAAACCTAATGTTGCATTTCCTTATTTTTGTGGCTTTAATCTTCAGACCTAACTGATGCTTTTATGTATTTTTTTTGCAATGAATATCCTTTCTTTAAAAAAAAAAAAACAGATACATAACGCACTGGTCCTATGACGTGCTTTGCGAATGGTCCTATGAGCCAGCGATAAAGTACCCAACCTGTAGAAAGTTGTATTGAGCCTATAGCATGGCTTGCAAGGCATCTGGCCTGACCAACGTGTCCCCAAGCCTATTTTGTTCTTTACAAATGGCACTGTGCGCACTCTACATGAAGCAGTAGACACGTCAGGCATTGTGACAGAGCTGTAGCTTCATGCAAAGCAGCACACTCGTTGTGCAGATCTGAAAGATGCCACTTGGGTAGTCATGAGGGAATAGGTCACAGCCACCTTTTTCCTCAAATTTATTTTAAAATTGTTAAAAGTTATGGTTGATAGAAATAAAACATGAAAAAAAAAATCTAAGTCCGAACTCCACATGCTCAGGGACTTGGTCCTTTATGTCTTTTTATTGCGACTTAGTTCTGTTTTCTTGTCAAAAAAAACTAAGTCCAAACACATGCTTGGTTCCGTTGGACTTACAGTAAGTTTTCTGGTGTCTTTTCTATCACCCGTAACTTCTTAAATTTTGTAACAATGTTTGTGAAATTTGAGAAATGGGGTGCTTACAACCCCCAACAACCACCCAACTGCGACTTTTGGGTTTGGTCCCATAATAAGTTTTTGGAGGCACCAAATTAGTCTTTTTTTTTTTTTTTTTTTAAATTTACATTTTTTAATGCTTTTCCCCGGTTTTCACCTGCCTTTCTCGAACGCGTATGCGCATGTGAAACACGTGCATGCCCGTTCCGAGATGCCCTCCCGGCTTACCGCTCCTTCCGCCTATGCTGCCATCGGACCTCCACCTGTTGGCAGTGGAACTGCGGGGGTGACAGCTACCCGAGAGGAGAGCTGCCATTAGGTGGCTCAAATCCCTCCGTCCCTCCCCATGCCGGCACCCTGGCGACCTGAGTTTGTTTCCAAACCCAGGTCGCCAGCGTAGCACGTGATAAGGCATAGTGCCTCAGCCCTCAGCACCACCGGGCTGGCAATTTGTCCCTTTTTTGTGGGTAAAAAACTTAAGTCCCTAGGAATGCACAGTTTTGGGAGTTAGGGTTACCCCCCATTTCCCCCAACCCAATCAGCATACTGCAGCTAAATACAACAACTGGCAGAGGGGGGCTGTGCCAGTCACCCATGGTGAGACCACCCAAACTAAGTATGTACTTGGGCGAGCTTTGGTGGGGGGATTAGCAGAGGGTCATTGAGTGGGGTGGGGGTTTCATTTATTGCAAGTGCTGGGTTATGGGAGATTTTGGCAAAGTGGTTGGGTTGAAGGGTTTATAAATTGGGCACCCAGTATTGGAATGGTGTTAGGGGGTGGTCGGCAGCACGAGGGTTGGGTTCCCAGTGACTGTTATAACTTATTTTTTTTTTAGATAGTGTACTGTCCAACACTGGAGTTAGGCACCTGGTGTCAGAATGGGGGAGATTGGTTGGCAACACCAGGATTGGGTACCTGGTATTGGAATAGGGGCATGTGGGCTGGTCAGTGGCACCAGGGTTAGGCTCCCGGTAACCACTACTTTTGTTTTTAGTAATGACAGCTTCAGGGTTTCGACCAGAAGCTAGAGTCAAGTGCCACTGATTGCTCTGCAGGCCTGGCCCTGTCTGAAATACTGCATGCAGTTCAGGGCTTCTCAATATATAAAGGACATTGAGGCAGTCGAAAGGGGGCAACACGGGGCCTAACAAATGATCCAGAGTTTAGGGACAATGACAAAAGGCTTGTGGCCCTGAACTACTTCACCTTGGACAAAACGAGACAGAGAGAGGACATGATCTCAGTCTTCTGTATATTCATCTAATGTCCTCCAACAGGACGTGGGGACATGCCCGGAAACTCGGGGTGGTAAACTTAGCGGAAACAGTAGGAGACATTTATTTTCCCAGAGGGTGGTGAATCTGTGGCACAGCAAACACAAAGTCTGGCCACAAATGACAACCGATGAACCATAGAATTGAATGCTGACTATATGCTCATTTGTGCAAACTGTTTATTCATGTGCATAGGGCATGGAGACAAACAGAGCAGAGGACAGACTGACCAGTCTACAGTTCATGAGTTTGCGTTTGTGCCCAGACTTTGTGTTTGCTGCTACATATCCTGCCTGAGAGCACCACATTACCGTGTACAGTTCTTTTCACTTCTAAATCTATGCACCAGCCTACCAGCGGAGACAGTAGATATTAAGACTGTACAGGCCTGCAAGGTAAACCTGGATAAAGGTCTGTTCACCAGGGAAGTCACAGGGTACCCCAAACAGTAGAGTGGGCATCCCAGTAATTCACATAGCATATTTATTCATGAAGCAGGGGGAGGGCCGGACCTGATGGACCTAGAGTCCCAATATTAATGACACAGACTGTGCCCTTATTGCCAGTTGTAGAGGGACAGGACTTTTATTCATGAAGATAAAAGCCACATTCTTTTTTTTTTTTACAACTTAATATTTATTGAAAAAATTGTTTCATACGTGAAACATAACTCAATTGAATGGGGCCCTAAGACACCCTCACAATAGATCTGAAAGACATAACTGTAAAAAGATAACCACATCATGCCCCTATAGTAAACCAAAAGTCCATGTGGATGAGTCCATAAAAGTTAAATTGGTAGGGGTAATATGCAAGTGATTTACGTATTATTAAATGTTGAAAAAGGAAGAAAAAGGTTAATTAAAACTTCTTCTAATGAATATTAACACCAATACGAGTTTAGATCCAGTAACTTTAAAAAAGATATCCATTATCAATTATTTTAAACACTTAAAGACAAAAACAACACTTAAACAATGTGGCAGTATGCTATGGAAAATAAAGTGTGGCATTCGAGCTCCCCTAGGCGTAAATAACAGACTTAAGGTTGGTGTACAGCCAATTAATAATACACAAACATTCAAAGTGCAAAGTGGTCTTAAGATAATATACTGGGTTACTAAGCAAGGATGGGTGGTTCTCATGCCCTATTAATTGTATGGCTGGAAATGGGCCAATGGTAATTTAGTTCCTGGTGTGCTCTTTGCAAGGCACTAAACTACTGAACTGCCGCTTATATGGTTCATAGCCTTTATTGGTTGATTTCAGTTAAGTGCCAGGGACTCCAGATATAAAAAAAACTTAGGGAGGCTGAGACACAGTCCAGCAGGAATGCGCTCCTTCACCTCTACTTCTGAAATATTATGTTTCCATTGTAAGATTGAGGGAAAGTTGGTGGCCTACCAATTCAATGTTACACATTTCAGGGCCGCCACTCTTAGGATATGAAATAACTTAGCTTTGTTTCTTGAGCCCCAGGATGTTTCCAGGAATCCCAGCACCAAACATGTATAGGTAAATGATATTTGGGTATCTAGTATTTGTTGCAGGAAAGAGTGTACTTGTCGCCAAAAGAGCGTTAAGTTAGAACAGTCCCAAAATATATGAAAGTGGGATCCCACATTACCACAGAGCCTCCAGCATCTATCTGAGTTGGCAGGGTTAAAATGTTTCATAATTGTTGCTGTACGGATGTACCTCACCATCACCTTCTAATTAAATTCATGCCAGGTGGGGGATGCACTTACTGCCCAACCCCTCTTCCGTCTGCCCTCCCAAAGACTTTGTGGGATTGGGACCCCACCCTCCCCCTCCCAATGGACCCAAATCAAGTCAGTTGGCAAATTAGTCTGGGAGAGTAATTTATAAAGGCTCGAAATGGGTCTAAATCTTACCCTTAAAGTGGCCCACCCATAAAAACAATCCTCCAGTGTTGATTGGGGTCTCTGTAATTGAGCAAAGTGTGAATGTTGGAGGAGAAAGTGCCTCACCTGTAGAAAGCAAAAGTGGTCCTCTTTTCTCAGAGTGTAAGTTTGTTGGAGGTCTTGGAAGGACCTACAATGTCCATCCTTCACAGATTGTGAAATTCTAGTCAGGCCTTTGGATTCCCAATAATAATAGCCCCCATCGACATGGGGGGAAGGAGATCGTGGTGCCTAATGAGGGTGAGTGGGTCTAGGGCGTTGGGAGTACTGGTGAGGTGACGCAGTTTTATTAATATTTTGAAGGTATGGTTAGTCCAAGGATTATATACCCTACAAAGAAATTGGGGTTCAAGAACCCTGGTAGATATGGTCCACAAGGGGGAGCGTGGGACATCATTTGTTAAAAGCCACATTCTGAGTCAGATGATTCACGCACATATAAGCAATAGCAAATGACAGGGTGTGCTGTAGTGCTGTGATATACACACATCTCAGTTGCTTAGTGAGGCGAGTGCCTCCAATAGCTGAAGAAGTACATATAACAAAGTGTGACTACACCCTAAAGTGTGTTACTGGACTTGTAAAATTAACCTGCTGTATACTGTATAAAATAAACACATGAAAAAGATGTGAGTATGCAATTGTGTGCAGTCATTGAGGAATAATATACTGTCACGTGATATGTTGGCACCAGTGATAGAGGAGGATTGCATTTATTTATTTACTTTTTTTGGTTTTTGTTTACTGGGTAAGTACAGTAGACAAGAACTGCCTATTTTCAGGCACAACCCAGGAGATTACAGCAGGATTATACAGAATTATGCAAAACAGGGCTAAGTACAAAAGCCATGAGTAAAGACAAGTTACATGTGATACAACAAGCTAAATGATACACGAGAGGTTACAGCAGGGTTAAACAGGATTACACTTAACCAGGCACATGTATGAAGACAAATTACACGTAGTGCAACAAACTAAATAAAGTGCAAGAGTGACACAGCAGAACCAAATATTCATAGCCCTGGATATAAACAATAAGGAAGCAGAATACAGATGTTGAGAGAATATTGTTAGGTCATATATATCATCCTCAGGCTCAACGACTGGTGCAAGCAAAAGCATTTGGCAGATATCTGCAATACCCTTTACAAAAACTGGTTACCATAGGGCAGTTCCGCATCTCTAGTGGAAGTGTTCCAAAGCCTTGGAGCGAAGCACACAAATACATGTCCAAGATTGGACCTCAATTCAGGGACAGCCAAGAGAGCTTGATAGGTAGACCTTAAGGTGTATCTATTGTTCTGAGGGTATAACACAGTGGCAGGGAACAGGAGCTGCTGGTTTTGCAAAACATTGTAAGAGGGCTGGTCCACCAGCGCAGTGGTAAAGCTACCACTCGCGACGACACTGACTTGGGTTTGGGAACGAGCCTGGGCCATTGGAGGGCCAGCCGGGGGGAGGATGGTAGAGTATCTCAGAGGACGCTCTGCTCCTCCGGGTGGGTTGGGTGCCACGTCCTGCTGCTTTACCGCCACCTGGGTAACCACGGGTGGTAGTGCTGGGGATCCGTGGCTTATGGGGGAATCTTGGGAGCGTAGTTTCGGATTGGCTGTGTCGGGGCTTCCCAGCAGCCTGTCCCATTGTGCACTCTCGGCAGGGGGGATGGGACATCCAGAACAGGGAAAATGGAGGCGCAGGTTTGGGCAGATGAAGCTTATGCTGGCCCACCACATCCACCTGTCGTATCTGTGCCACCGTCCATCAGGGACACCACCAGTCTTCACCTCCGCTGTGGGTGGCTAAATGTCTATTAGGTAGAAATGCCAAGGAGCTGAAGGTGTACCTGGCCCTGGGGAGGGGGAAGCTTGGGGAAGCACATGTGTGTCATTGGTGGGCTGGTGGTCCTGATGGGTGGCTGGTAGGACCTTGGCCAGATGGTATATGGACATTGGTAGCAGGTGGAAAGAAGTCCCGACCCGGCCCAAAGCCAAGGAGGATAAACAAGGTTTAAAAAAAGAAAAAAAACATCAGAAGACCCCCACACACATCAAGTCACGCATAAAAAGAGGGGGATAGCCACCCCAACTTAGTCTACAGGATTTTCGTTTATGTAACTAAAAAAAGGTCTTGTTCCCTTTAGTTACCTCTTGGACTATTCATTTCTCAGTTTGCACCTTTGCAGGGCTTCCAGAGCTACAGAGATTCCTGTATTTTACAGTGAAATACAGCCATCTACAGGGGAATTGGTCCCATAGGATTACATTGGTTATATGGGAAAACTGAGCAATTTGGCTTCAGAAGGAAATGAAGTAATCTACAGGAAAACACGGAAATGGTCCTGGAGTTGCAGGAAAGATGTCAGATCAATCTGGGAACACTGCCTTTGCGCCCTTCACTTTTTTCCCGGCTTCTCTGTGCTTCTCCTAACATACTTCCCTACCCTCTTCCCTTTGCGTTTTTTTATGCCTCCTGAATGCTACCCTTTTAGCCTTTACTTTTTCAGCCACTTCCTTTGAGAATCGTATTGTTCTTTTTTTTCTCCTGTTTTTGCTCAGTTCCTTTGTGCAGAGGTTTGTTGCCTTCACTAGCCTTTTCCTTAACTTGGCCCACTATTCCTCCACCCTACCCAGGTCATCTCCCTGCTAGGTGGTCTCTTAGGCATTCACACATTTTCTTTTTAAAATGTGCCTTCTTGAAGCCCAGGACCTTCATCCTTGTGTGGTTTGCTTCTGCTGCCGTCCGTACGTTGAACCACCCTGTAGTGATCACTGGTCCCCGGGTGGTCTTCCACCTTAATGTATGCAATACTTTCTGTGTTTGTGAGCACTAGGTCCAGTATTGCCTCACCACAAGTGGGCTCCCTGACTAGCTGCCTGAGAAGTGCCTCCTGCAGGGAGTCTAGGATGTCCCTGCTTCTAGTTGAGGCTGCGGCTGGGAGGCTGCAGTCTTCATCTGGCACATTCAGATCCCCCCACCAACAACACCTCTCATTTCTCTGCCATTGTGTTAATGGTTTCTGCCAGTGCCTTATTCAGTTTCTCCCCGTGTTGGAGGTCTGTAGATCACGCCAGTGCCAATAGTGTTTCTAGTTCCTGTCTCCAGGGTGACTCACAGTACCTCCAAGCTCTCCATTCTCCCCTTGTCTCCATCACCTTGATACCCTCCCTGACTCACAGCACCACCCATGCTCCCTTTCATGCCACCCTATTTTTCCTGAACTGGGTATACCCTGGTGTGGCCGCGTCACAGTCGTGGTTTCCTGTGCACTAGAGTTCCGTAATGGCCACAATATCCAGGCCTGCTTCCACCATGATGGCCTCTAGGTCTGAAATGTTATTTCCTAAACTTCTTGCGTTTACACATATGGCCTTCCACACTGTTCCCACTCTGCTTGCTACTCCCCTCTTTTTCGTTTTGCTCTGCTTCGTTTTAGCCTCTTTGTACAACTCTTGTTCCCATTCCTCTTGTTTTCTACCACACTGCTTTTTTCTTTATTTTGCATCCTGATGACACAAAGATCTGCAACAGGGTTGAGGGAGGCATGGAAAGGATGAGAAGGGACTTGGCAAGGTTGGAGGAATGGTCAGAAGTATGGCAGCTAGGATTCAATGCAAAGAAGTGCAAAGTAATGCACCTGGGAAACAGAAACCTAGGGGAAGATTACACAATGGGGGAGGTAGTAACAACAACAAAAGTGGAATGGGACCTGTGGGTAATCATATCAGACGACCTTAAGGTTGGCAAGCAATGTGAGAAGGTGGTAGGGAGGGCTGGGGGGATACTGGAATGTATAGGGAGAGGTATCACCAGCAGAAAACAGGAAGTTGTTATCCCCCTGTACAGACAGTTGGTGAGACTCCATCTGGAGTACTGCATCCAGTTCTGGAGACCCCATCTCTGCAAGGACATAGACAGGATGGAGGCAGTTCAGAGGAGGGCAACTAAAATGTGACAGGGTCTGCATGAGAAGCCATGCAAGGAGAGACTGAAGGAGCTTAATATGTATACCCTTGAGGAAAGGAGGGAAAGGGGGGGACATGATAGAAACGTTTAAGTACCTCAGTGGAATCAACAAAGTCCAAGAGGGTAGCATCTTTCAGAAAAAGAGATGTGCAAGAACAAGGGGACACAATTTGAAGATAGAGGGGGGACAGCTCAGGGGCAATGTGAGGAAGTGTTTTTTCACAGAGAAGGTGGTGGATGCATGGAACAGCCTTCCTGAGGAGGTTGTGGGGTCTAAAACTGTGGGAGAATTCAAGAATGCATGGGACAGACATAAGGCAATTTTTGTGGGGGGTAGGAAGAAATAGGCTGTTGGTTAAGTAGGATCTGCAGCTTATCCTCTAGGTAGGGAAATGGGCAGACTAGGTGGGCCAAGCGGTCCTTATCTGCCGTCAAAGTCTATGTTTCTATCCTGGGGGATTCTTTTCCCCTTGGATCCTCCCTACTCTCTGCTTCAGTCTGTGGGTGGGGGACATTAGTGTCTCCCTTTCTTCTTCCACTGCTCCTCTCAGCTAGTTTAAATGTTCATCAGAGTAATATTTTTTCTATTATTTCTTTATTCATTTATTTTTCCTTTTTTTTGCCTGTCCCTACCCACTCATGCTTGGCACAAACATACGCATCTGGAGGCATGTGCATACCATGCACTGCGGGACACCCCACCCCACTAACTGCCCCTTCCACCCGCCTACGCCACCAACGGACCTCCATCTGGTGGTGACGGAACTATGGGAGGGACAGCGTCCTCCCTGAGAAAGGAGAGCTGCCTGTAGGCGGCTCAATCCTGCCCCCCCCCACAGCCAACTCCCCACTGATCCAAGGTCATTCCCGAACCCGGGTCACCGGTGTGATGCAAAGTAAGGCTAGATGCCTCAACCCTCAGTGCCACTGGGCTGGCCATCAGAGTAGTATTTATATCATCCACTGAGGACTGCAGTTCTCCTCCTAGATGGAAGCAGGCCATTACCTCTGTATAGGCTCTTATCCCTCCAGGTTGGTCCCCAGTCCCCACTGTTCCCGAACCCCCTTTTCTCTACACCATTCCTTCAACCACAAGTTGAAGCTTCAGGTGCAGAGAACCCTATCCTCCCTCTGATTGTAGACGGGCAGCACCTCAGCAAAAGTTACTGTGAATGCTACCTGCCTAAGACCCCCCTCCTAACTCTCTAAAATCTCCCTGCAGAATCCCAGACCCATCCCTAACCAGGTCATTAATCCCCAGATGGACAGTGACATCCAGCTTCCCCTTCTATTCCACTGCCCTAGCAATCCTTAGGATCTGTTTTCCATTCCTCTGAGCCATGGTGCCAGGTAGGCACCTCAACTTCCTCTTTCCCTCCCTTCTTGTTCACAAACCAATACCCATAATGACTGAGTCCTCCACAAGAAGTTGTGTCCTCCTCTGCCAGGGTCCTGTACATTCTGGATTTATACATTCTACATTTCATTCTAGAAATTAATTGTTCTCAGGAAGTTCTATATTTATCCAAGATAGCCTAGCTGAGATGCGACATCTCATTTCCAGTGGGGTTCTGCTTTTACCCATTTACACTGCTGGGTGACTAACTTTGAGGGGTTAAATGACTGTCCAGGGCCACAGAGTGACTATGTAGGTCTAGTGGGGTTTGAACCTATGATGTGGTTCCCAAGCTGATGTTCTAACTGCCCTTTAGACATTTAACTGTAACTTCCTTGAGGCAGCTACATAATAAACAAGTTTATAAAATGGGCTAAAATATTGCAGACTCCTGATTGGCTAAAACCTAGTTTTAGCCGTGTCCTTACCAGCATGTATTGTGCCAACTGGCACATTTCTCCCCTGGGCGACCTCACAACGGTGACAATTCATTCACCTACTGTATCCGAGCTACAAAGTGTTTTCATAAGCGAGCACACAATGCGCAGCACTAGTGTAAAACCTCACACCGCTGTACTACCAGATAACAACCAACACATAGCTTTCTGCTTCTGTAGGGAAAACGTCATTCAAATAAAGTCATCCAGAGCCCTTTTTTGCCACACATAAAAAAAATTAAAAACATAAATACATCATGTACATTGTGACTGCTGAAAAACCGCTCGTGCTGATCCCTGTCACTTTCTCAGCACGCTGCGTCGCTGCCTCCAGTCTTGTTGCCTTATTCCGTGCAGTTTTATCTTTCTTATTTCCACAGCCCAACAGCTCTATACCACGGGACGGACATTGAAAGAAAAGCGCAACACTCAGTAAAACAAGTGTCTTTTAAAAAAATGTCAACACGGAAATACCTGCATACAGCGGCCACTACAGGACACACTCACTATTGCTGGGCAACATTTACAGTATGTGCAAATCTAGAGGAAGCTGTGGGAATAATACTATGCATACAATAAAAGTACGATGAGGAATTAAAAATGTATGCAGAGGGACAACCTAACCAGTATCTATGTATATCTGGGTCAAGGGCGGGGGGTGCACTCCACATCAACCAGTACAAAAACTACGTAGATAGAGGAACTATTTTACAACTTCAAATATTAAAACCTAAAACTATTAAAATGTTTTCCTCTTTTTTTTCCGTTTTTTTTTTTCTTAAATACTTACTTAAGGAACCCATTTTATAAGCGCAATAACACACTCCGAGGTGTGGGTTACGTGCTGATAAGAGCATGCCCAGGGGCATAAGGCACTCGGCGCAAGCGCCTCGTGCCTTAGTACACCCCTGGGCGTGCTCTTAATAGCACGTAACCCACATCTCGTCGTGTGTTATTGCTTGCTTAGTATATGGACCAATGCTATTGCATTATTGAAATATGGCATGGGTTTAATAAATACATGCATGGTATTTACTTGTGATCTGTAGCCCCTGTGACCTGGCTGAATGGTGCATGTTTGGAATCCTTGCTTGCCAGATCGAGGGTCTTAGGGACGTTAACTATACTCTGGGGTTGGCAGGAGCTCCAGCTTAGTGCCGGATATGGCAGTTTTGTCAGAATGTGACTTGCTTTGTTTCCCGTTCTTTCTGGAGTCCTCACTTGTTAGTATGTTTTTTTTGTTTTTTTTAATAGATGTTTTTCCTGTCTGGGCTCCAGTCAGGCAAGCTGTGGTACTCTCTGAGGATCTCAGTCTGCCCTGTTTTTGGCTTCAGGGCTTCATTTAGCCTACCTCGGTGCTCCATTTTCCATTTTTTCCCCTTCCCTCCTGGAGCAGTGGCGAGCACCGGCGAGCACTCATACTTCAAGGTGCGCACACGCTCCCAGAAACCATGCTCCTTCCATCCTCCTGACATCAGTCCCCGAGACCTCTCTCGATCTGACATTCAACCTCCACCAGGTGTCAGTCAAGAGCAGGGTGACTAGCCTTCCAGATCTGGGAGAGGAGGGCAGCCCAGTGGCCTCTACAATCCTCTCCCAGCCCTCCCCTCTACCGACCCATGGTGGCCGGAGCTTGCCTCCAAACATGGGTCACCAGCATGGCGGGGGGGGGGGGTGGTATGCAGTGCCTCAGTGCCACGGGGCTGGCTATGTATCAGCAAGTTTTACCAACTCACAAAAGGCAGTGTGGTCCACCGGCCAGAGCCCTCAACTGTGACACAGGCGATGCCGGGCTCAAATTCCTCCAGAGTAGGATTGCTCCTTGTTCTGATCATGCATTATCCTATCACTAGGCTGTGTCTGGAGGCTCATATAGTGCACTGTACAAGGGGGTTTGTTAAACAGTAAGGCAAGACCTTGACTCAGGGCATAGCCAAGTGCTACCTAGACAGTCAACAATTGAACATAAACATAACCCTGAGAGTGCCTTATTGCTCTTATAATAACAATGGGTATTTTGTAATAAAGTTGTACCCTGTTTAGGATTTGATTGGATTCCCCCATATATGTTAACCTAAGATTAATATGGGTGTACTATAAGGTTTATAGCCAATCGGGAAGCTCTGTTTCATCAACTCTTTTTATAATTCCTTTTATGCAGGATAGTGGATTCCAGTAGTGCTCTATCAGCCCATATTCATGGATTTTTTTGCCAGGACCCCACTGATGGAAGCAGTATAGAGCATGTCTACACAGACATACTCCATAGGCACCACCTCAGAGTGTGAGTCTGAGCAAGTCCCTTGACCACTCTGTGCTTCAGTCTCTGCCAGGTGCACAACTGGGAAACAGCAGGGACCACACTGAAAATGAGATGTAGCATCTCAATTAGTATATCCGAGTTAAATAACATAACAAGATGTGAATGAGCTTGGTACATCCAGCAGACCTAGGTTTGATTCCCACAACCTCCACTTGCACATTGTGTAACCCTGAGCAAGTCACTTAACATCCACAGTGCTGCTGTGTCGCCCCTAAAACAGGCAGTTGTGCCTAGTGGGCTTTACCTGGTTACGAAGAATTAAAAAAAAAAAAAAAAAAAATGAATGTAAAGCAAACAAGCCCCCCGGCGCTGAAAACATGCATGCTTGAAATGTGACCTGTGCCAGGTTTAGTGGGGAAGGGGTTCATTGTGACTTGCTGATGTTCTGCAGTTTTGAATGGCGTGCCATTCATGTATTCCTGCTCATGGGATTACCTGGGTAGAAGAAGTCACCATTGTGTTCCGTGTTGATCCTTGTATATGCATACTGTATGTATGTAAGCATGTTGGTGTGTGTGCTTCAGAGAGTCCACTTCTCAATTACATGTGTATATTTTACTTTATCCCCCCCTCCACAGCTAGCAATCCCAACGCCTGCCGTGCTGTGGGCCGTGGTCTGCAGCCCAAGGGAGTCCGTGTGAAGGAGGTGGCCGATTTCAAGGTGTATACCAAGGGAGCAGGCAGCGGGGAGCTCAAGGTGTTCGTCAAGGGACCAAGTAAGCTACCGAGATGGAGCCCATTCATGCAAACCCCACTGTGCATGCTTAACCCCAGTCAAGAGTATCTGCTATATGCAGGGGAGATAGTTCAGCAGGGCAACTCCTTGTGTATGTTTGTTCTTTATGAAACAGGCCATGCTGCCGGGGGGGGGGGATGGTCAACCTAGTCTAGAGTGCTACCACATGCACAGGAATGACTGCCAATCGGAGTTTCCTGGGCAGCATTTTTCAAAAGTAGAGGGTGCTGACACCAATGCAGTTTTGATCCATAAATGTTATTTCGATGGCACCAAAACACAAACTCCCTATTTTCAAAGGTGTTTGTGTCATTGTGATGGTTTCCACAATTTATGATTGCTTGTATTAAAAGATGCATGTATAACGTTTTACGCAAATGTCCCAATTTTGCCACAGATTCACTCAATTGACCAAAAGCTCAAAACAAGAGTGAACCTCTGCTGATTCACAATCATGCATGAAGATGAAAATACAATGAAATGGGAACATTTCTCATGGCCTAGCCACACTCTGCCAGAGACCCTACTGTCAGAGTATTAAAAAGTAACTTCAAGGATATTAGGATCCACGAACATTTGAACTGAAAATGATTCAACTTTTTGATGCTAAAGAGAAAGGACTTAATAAAGATGTTGGTTTTAGAAACACAGAAACATAGAATTTGACGGCAGATAAGGACCACTTGGCCCACCCAGTCTGCCCATTTCCCTACCTAATGGATAAGCTGCAAATTCTAGTTAACCAACAGCCTACTTCCTGCCACCCCCCACTACAATTGCCATGTGTCTGTCCCATGCACGTTTGAATTCCTCCACTGTTTTAGCCCCAACAACCTCCCCAGGAAGGCAATTCCACGCATCCACCACTCTCTCCATGAAAAAAGATTTCCTCACATTACCCCTGAGCCGTCCCCCCTCTATCTTCAAATTGTGCCCCCTTGTTCTTGCACATCTCTTTTTCTAAAAGATGCTACCCTCCTGGGCTTTGTTGATTCCCTTGAGGTACTTAAACGTTTCTATCATGTCCCCCCTGTCCCTCCTTTCCTCGAGGCTATACATATTAAGCTCTCTCAGTCTCTCTTCATATGGTTTCTGATGCAGACCCTGCGCCATTTTAGTTGCCGTCCTCTGGACTGCTTCCATCCTGTCTATGTCCTTGCGTAGATGAGGTCTCCAAAACTGCACACAGTACTCCAGATGGGGTCTCACCAACTGTCTGTACAGAGGGATAACCACTTCCCTTTTTCTACTTGTGATGCCCCTTCCTATGCATCCCAGTATTCCCCCTGGCTCTCCTTACTGACTTCTCACATTGCTTTCCCACCTTTAGATCATCTGATATGACTACCCCCAAGTCCTGTTCCATTTTTGTTGTTGTTAGTTTTCTGGCACGTTACCAGAGATAAATGTATATCCAGCACCTCCCCCCTAAAAATGGGGGAAAAAAATGATTCAATAATTTTTCCTCTCCTTTACTCTGAACCCCCATCACCTTCTCACATCATTTGAGAACTGTCAATTGAATCTTGAAGCTGTCTCTGCAGCAGGCATTCTTAAATGACAATAGGATAGTCTGCAATCCTTCCTGCCTGTTTTTATGCAAATATGTTGTCTCCATAGGGCTTTTTTGATCTTTAAGTAGACTACACTATGTCTCATTCCAACCTGTATATCCAGCTTGTAATTCAACTCTGCTTCCACTGTCCTGATGAAGAACATATAACTCTCGGAAGCTAGTCTAAAAAATAACGATGTTCTCATAAAAGGTTATCACCTGCAACATAATTGTTGTTTTTTCTGCTACATTTGTGCAGATAAGTTGAATTCAGCAGTTCAATTTATGTCATATACAACTTTAAAGTGTTTTTTTCAGTTTCCAGAAAAACTTTTCAAAATATAAGCAGACACAATTTAGATTATATTTCACTAATTTTCTCTCTTCATTCTCCATTACTGAGGACATTTGCATGAAAACCGGACCTTTGTCTCTCTGATTTCCTCTAACCGTTCTGCTTCTGCCTCTGCTGAAGTCACAATTCTCTGTTAGTGAGATCATAATAATTTCCGTAGCACCAGATTGTGATGTCACGAAAGGAAAATTATCACACAAGTGCAGGAAAAAGCAGAATCAGATGATATCTGAGGCACAAAAATCCTGGGTTCACACAGATGTCCTCAGTAATTGGGAGCAGGGGAGGGGGGGAGAGATACAGCAACAACAGGAAGTTAAATATAAGCTGAATTTTATCTAACTTTGATTACCAAATTTCCTTTATTATACTTGGATAACCCTGGTGTGATCTGCAGTTAGAAGCAGCTGGTTATAACAGCAAGCCCAAGACAGCTGAGAGCTGTCAGTCAAATGTCAGTAGTGCAAGTGCACTCTGAAAACTGCTGACCATTGAAACGGAAACCAGGAATGTAGCGAAAATTCTGCCCATAGCATTATTAGGTCCCAGACTCCAGAGCAGGCAGCAGAGCCAGGACCGGACATAAATGACCCTTTGAAGCAAATAATGTCTATCCCAGCTCCATCACAGGCAGTGGGGCTGGGAAACAGGAGGTACTCAGCACCAGGCCAGCGCAGGAAAACAAACTGGAGCAGAGGTCAGTAAAGTCAGCAGTTATAAAAAATAAGGTAAGGGTAGTGGGCACCTAATTTTGTTTTTATACACACACTCAGTGCGTGATGCCTTGATAAATCTCTCGAGCTTCGCTGACGGTGAGGATCACATACCATGGGTGTGTGCGAAACCTGTTACACACACCTAGCTATACTTCATCCTTTAGATTATATTTTAACTGGAAAAAAATATACTGAAAAAATAATTTTAGGCTATTTTCAGAGCCATAAATAATAAAAGTTAGCACCTTTACTAGAGTCTGGGATGTTATTCCACAATCTGGGGGGTCCTGTGTGCAAAAGCATCTTGACTTGATGGCTTTACAAATTTAGGATCTTGTTGGCCAGTGCAGCTGATGGAGAGCATAGAATTGTAGAATTTGTTGGCAGAAAAGGACCACTTTGCCCACCCACCTACCCAAGTGTTCCCTGCACCTGTTCTGCATCTGCAGACCTTATCCAGTCTCCGGCGACCCTCCCCCCCCCCACCTCTGTTCTGATATTTCCCTGTGTTTATCCCATGCATGCTTGAAGCCCTACACCATTATAGCTTCCACCACTTTGGCTGGCAATCAGTTCCAAGTGTCTACCACCCTTTCAGTAAAGAAATATTTCCTCACATCACTCCTGACCCCCAGTTTCATTAAATTCCCTAGACTATTAGTCCTGGTGCTCACCTCATTTGGAAGAGGCTCCCCTCCAGCACCCAGTTCACCCCGTGAGGAACTGGTAGGTTTCAATTATGTCATCTCTGTCTCTCTTCCAGGGTATGCATGTTAAGATCCCTCAGTCTCTCTTCTTAGGGTTTCCCTTGCAAACCGTGCACCATTTTAGTTGCCCTCCACTGGTCCACCTCCTCCTTGTCTGTTTCCTTTCCGAGGTGTGGTCTCCAAACTAGATGCAGTACTCCAGGTGAGGTGTACCAGTGAGAAATATGGCTGTAGCGCCACCTCCCTCATTTTGCTGGAGATACACCTCCCTGTGCACCACAGCATCCCAGTAGCCCTGCTCATGGCCTTGTAACATATTGCTGCAACCTTGAGGTTCTCTGATAAAACCCCAAGGTCGCTTTACTGTCTACTGCCTGTCAGTACTCCCCGGGCCCCCACCACCATCTAGCACTCAGCACTGGTGTTCCTGTGCTCTAGGTGCATGATATTTTGCACTTTATGGTATTAAACCCCAACTGACATGTCTTTGACCATTCCTCAAGTTTCCCTAGATCCCTACACATTTTCTTCACCCCCCCTTCTGAGTATCCCCTCTGTTGCAGATATTTGTGTGGCATCTGTAAAAAGGCATACCATCCCCACGAGTTCTTCTGCAGTGCCCCCTAGGAAGACATTGAAAAGATCTGGTCCCAGTACCGAACCCTGTGGTACTCTCCCATCCATCAAGTGAGTACCATTAACCACCACCCTCAGTCTCTTATCTGTTAACCAGTTTTGACCCAGTTTATCAATTTGGACCCTACATCTGAGCTGGTCAACTTCTTAATGAGCCTCCTGTGAGGCACAATGTCAAAGGCCTTCCTGATGTCCACTGCCCTCCCCGGTCTACATTCACTGGTCACCCAGTGAAATTTGTTTGGCATGATCCCTCCCCCCCGTGAGTCTGTGCTGCCTGTGGCGGCCCTTTGTTTTCTAGATGTTCATCCAGCCTTTCTTGAAGTAGGGTTTCAATTAATGTCCTCACCACTGAAGTTAGATTGGCTGGTAAGTGCTAGCCTCCTCCCTGCTGCTGCTGTCATGAAGAGGGACCACGTCAGCCCTTCTCCAGTCTTCTGGAACCACACTTGTCTCCAGTGAGCAGTTGAACAAGACTGTCAGCAGGGCAGCTAGCACTTTCCTGAGTTCTGTCAGTGTTCCTGGGGTGTATATACTGTCCCATAGCCTTATCCACCTTCAGGGCTGCAAGTCCTTTGAGGACTCTTTCCTCTGAAAATGGACTTGTGTCCAGCTCCCCTTTCCCTATTCTTGCTTCTCCCTGCTGGTTCATCCCTGCTTCCTCTATCTACTGTGAAGATTGAGCAGAAGGACCTGTTGAAAATATCTCCTTTTTCTTAATCTCCTTATACATATAGTCTCCCCTTTTCACCCTTTTAATACACACTATTCCTCCCCTTGTTTTTCCTTTCTCACGAATCTGCAGAAAATGTTTTCCACTTTAGCCACTACACTAGCAGTCCTTTCCCACCTTTGCTCTCCTAACCGCCTTACCTGTTTCCTTCTGCCTTGCTTGGTATATTCCTCCCTGTCCTCCTCCCTCTGCTTTCCTGTGTACCTCTTGAATGCCACCCCTTTTTCTTTCACCATCCTTGCACTTCATTGGAGAACCATAACGTTCTCCTTTTCCTCGTGCATTTGCTTACTTCTTTCACGCAGAGGTTTGGTGCCATATTTATACTCCCTTATTCTTCTCCAGTGTCTCTACTTCTTGGCAACCCCCCGAGGCCATTTCTGAGACAGTTTCCCATTTCTTTAAAATATTCCCTCCTTTAGTCCAGGACACCTGTCCTCATGTGGGTTGCCTCTGCACCTTTCCTTATGTTGAACCACACGGTACAGTGATCACTGGTATCTAGGGGACTGCCCATTGTGATATTTGCAATGTTGTCCCAGTTTGTCAGCACCAGGTCCAACACTGCTGCATCCCTACTAGGTGCTTGAAAAAAGCCTCTTGTAGGGAGTCTAGGATGGCCCTGCTCCTTGCCATAGCTGCAGCCAGAAGGTTCCACTCCGCATCTGGCAGATTGAAATCTCCATCTAGCAGCACCTCCCACTCATTCGCCATTCTGATGATGTCTTCTCTTTGTGCCTTGTCCATCTCCTCCCCCTGTGCTGGAGGACTGTACAGTACCCCCTTATGGACAGCGGTCCCAGAGCCTGTCTCCAGCATGACGTGCAGCACCTCCAGTCCCTCCTCACCTTGGTGCGCTTGCACATCCATGGCCTTTATACCCTCCTTCACATTTAATGCCAGTCCTTCTCCCCCTCCTCCCTGTCCTCTCTCTTCTGAATAGAGAGTAGTCCAGAATGGCCATGTCCCAGTTGTAGTGCTCATTGCACCATGATGCCACTTTTGGCCACTAAATCCAAGTTAGCCTCCCCCCATGATAGCATCTGAGTCTAGGATTTTGTTTCCAGGGCTCCTGGTGTTAGTATGTATGGCTCTCTGCACCTTCACAATCCCCTGGTTAATTCCCTGTGCCTTTATCTCTTTCTTTCCTATTTTGTTACCTGAAGCCTTCTCTCATGCTCCTCTTCCCTTTTTGCTTTCTTATTCCTGATTCCCTTTGATCCACTTTCCTTTCCTACCTGAGATGTATTCTGTTTTTCCTTCATCTTGTTACAGTCCCTGACTTCCTGTGCTTCTGTTCTTGGGGTGTTTTTACCAGCATAGGGTCATAATGTTGCAGACAAAATTGTGCACATCCAGACCACACACCTACAAACAGCATGTGGCAACATCGAAAAGTTTTTCTTTTGTTTTGCAGGTGGCTTCACCCCCACCCCCGCCAAGAACTATTATAATCAACTCTGAGGGGGTGTGGACACAGGGGCAAGGACAAAAATATGAAAAGTAAAATATTGCCTAGCAGAGAATCAAACCATGTTTTCTCCCCAACCCCATCCTCCACAGGGTCAGATGCTCTAGCCACTCCACCATGGGAGCGGCTTGTCCCGAGCACCTGACCGGCAGTAGCTACATCCACTTCCTCCTTTCTGGTAAGCAACAGGGGGTAGCGATACATTCGTATCGCTGTAATTCCTCTGTCACTGTAAAGCCATACGCGATACTGACAGCACGGTCTTGATGTGCGTGGTTTCATCCACGAGATTATGACCTGGTAGGGTTTTTAACCCTTGGGCCCTCTCTTCCTGTCATTTTACCATCTGTGGGGGCAGTTGTTGCCTCCCTTGGATTTTCCAGCTCCCTCCAGCTAGTTTAAATGCTCATCCAAGTAGCATCTAAACCTCCCACCACAGACTGCGGTCCCCTTCCTATAAGGATGCGGGTCATCTCCCTTATGGAAGTCCATATCCCACCAAGTTGGTCCCCAGTCCCTGTTGTAGCCAAAGCCCTCCTCCATGCACCATGCCTTCAACCAGTCCTTAATGATCTTGGTGTGGAGTACCCTTGCCTGTCCCCAGCCCTTTACAGGTAGCACCTCTTAAAAAGCCACTGTGTGTGCTATCTGCATGAGGCCTCTCCCCAGCTCTCTGAAGTTTCCCTGTACGCTTCCTACCCTCTCCTTTGCTAGATCATTTATCCCAAGATGGACAGTGACATGCAGCTCCCTCCCAGTTCCCACTGCCCTAATGATCTGCAGGATCTGCTCTCCCTCCTTCCCAGCTGTGGCACCGCTCAGGCACCTCACCTGTCTCCCCTTCCTAGCTCCCAGCTGTGTGTCCCTCACTATATAGTCCCCCACCAGCAGCTGCTTCCTCTTGGGTTGGGGGCCTTTCCATCCATCCTTGGGGCCTCCTTTGCTGAGGACCCCACCTTCACCCTTCCCACCGTGATGGGAGCCTCCTCTCAATTACCCAGTTCTGCCAGTATGCAAAGGTTTTCCATAGTGGTATCAGTGGAGGAACCATAATGTCATACTTCTAAAAGGGTCAGCAAAGTACTTCAATATTCTGTCAAACTGCCCAAAACATATCTGCAAACCTGACACAAAAAATGCATGGACTGTCTCATCAAGAGTGAGGGCCACCTCAATTAAAGAAACTTTAGGCAATGCTGACTGTAGTATCTGCACTGACGGACAAAATGGCAGAGCAAGTTGCAAACAACAGCTGACCATTTTGCTGGGCTCACATGTGTTCATCATTGCTTATATACTTCCCTTCTCATTCATGCTAACTATCAGATGCATGTAACGTATGTGTTAATGAAAGAACCTTCCCCCTTATTGCCCATCTGTACTCCCACTACTCAAAGAGGCAGTGACATCATATGCCCACACTGGTGACATAACGGCTGCCATGAAGAAGCCTGGTTATTACCACTGATGAGACCACCCTAATGGTTGTAAGAGTGATCTCACGCACATTGTTAGGGTATGAGAACCGTGAACCGAACCGAAGGTGAATTGTCCTGATAATACCATCACTGAGACATCCTTAGGCTAATATATTATTGATATTGAGCATGTTTGATACTCTTCATAGAAAATGAGTGTCTCATGCACAGAGGAATGGAGTGCTCTGATTGGTCGGGAGCGCTTCCTTGATCTACATTGCCAAATGTATCTGATTGTGACTTCGGGGTAGGCTTAAACAGTAGTAGCACAGACGGGCTGTGATGGAACAGAATAGCATTAGGACTGATGCCTGGTTACTTCTGTACATGTTGTGATGCTTTCCCTCTGTTGGTTTGTTGCAGAAGGCACAGAGGAACCGGTGAAAATGCGGGATATTGGTGATGGTGTGTATGAATGTGAATATTTCCCTGTCATCCCTGGCAAATACATCGTCTCTGTCACTTGGGGCGGCCATGCCATCCCAAGGAGGTAAGTCAGTAGCTGAAATCCTTCCTGCCCCGTGCTTTCCTAGTTTCAGTACAGTGCAGCATGGGAGGCACCTGCCACCTTGTGTTTTATGCAAGAGTTATGTTCTGTCTGTAAATGTTAAGGGTTACACACCATGAGTATCGGTAACAGTCATGCAGGATTCTAGGGATGTAGATATTTTGTTCTATCCACACTTCTTGGCAGGCCCCTTTCCCTTTTAAATCTTGCCGGAAGGTCTCAAAGCTGGCTCCTCCCACCCACGTGGTATAATCCTCGGCTCCGCCCCATGACGCCAGATCTTCCTTTCCACTGGAAGATTCAGGTTGCCTCCTCACCGCTCCTGCGTTCTGTAGGCCCTGGCTTTGTTTACTTCGGATTCTCTGAAGATTAAGCTCATTCGAGCTAGTGATTGCAAGTTCTGATTCTCGAGCACTATGGAAGATATTTCTTCCCCCAGATTCCACTGGTGCCCGTGCAGCCAGAAAATGTCATGCACAGATCCACATACCTCAGGTATTTATGTCTCATGCACTTAGCCGTAGTCTCTATAATCATCTCGCACGACTTAAGCTGGGTAGGCCAGAAAAACAGAATCCACTGATTAAATCGAAGGAGGCCCGGTGGGCGGTCTCCGCGGCTGTGGGGTTCACCTAGCAGTTAGAGCAAATGCAGGCCTTTGAGGAAGAGGTGGCGTGGGCCATGGAGCTCTCCTCTTGGTCAATTTTTGTTCCACTCAATCTAGGCTCCACCTTCTTGGGCTCCTTTCGGGAGTTGTGCCAGTCTCTCCCCACCAAGGGTGAGGGACCATTGGGCTTGCATGTATCCCGGTCCCGTAAAAAGGACAAGGAACTGAGAGATTCTTCGTCTTGGCGAAGATGTTCTTGGGATCGAGAGCAATCTCGGTCCCAAGGATCTCCAGTCTCGACTTTGGTCAAGACTGCTTCTTCGACCACCAGCTTCTCGGTCAGCTGGTCGAAGTCTCGATCGACGACACAGTTGAGATCTCTGTCAACCCTGTCAATCTGTTGTCGCCCGACGAGGCCAACAACTCTCTTACCAGGACTTCGGTCCAGCCTCTCCCCAATATGGAGACCCAGCCGGTCCCAGATCCGAGAAAATCACTGGTTCCTCCAGTGTCTCCCGAGCGACCCAGTCAGCCAGTCTGATCAAGGTCGAGGTCTCGGACCCCGTCGACAGATAGGCCGAGGAAGGTGCATAAGTGCTCGAATAAAAGGCAATGCTGACATTCATCTTCATCCTCCTTGGATGAGGAGAGGCTTCAGCGGAAACTCCGACAATGCTACGAAGACCTCATATGGCAATAGCTGATTTTGTCCAGCCAGAAACCGTCCTCAGTTTCCACACCAGCTGTTACTTGGCTTTTGCCTTCTAGGCTGAAGCCGGATCCACTGAGACAGATTATATGGGTTCCTTCACCCACAGAGCCGGCAGAACCTGCCCCAGTTCAGCCAAAATAAACCTCTCCACCGACAGTGGTGGAGCCACCGCCTAAAACAGATCATGGGAGGGGCTCCTTCGAAGGAAGTTCGGACTGTTCCAGGTCTTCCTCACAGGACATCGGTCCCCTCATGCCTGACTGCCCCAGGCTTGTAGAGGGGGACCTTGGTGGATGGCCTATTTATCTGGATACTTTGGATTCTGATGACTCCAACCTACACTCTCGTCTGCTAGACAATGAGTTGGTGGGCAGTCTGTCAACCGAGGAGGGTCCTTCGTCCTTTTTGGGAATTCTCCGCCTTATCTCTGAATCCATGGGGATGCCCCTTGAGCCTGTCCAGAAATGGGCAGAGTATCCTCTTACAGATATTCTTAAGAGAGGGGACACCCCGACGGAAGCCTTCCCAGTGGCCGAGGCCATTGATGGTCCGGCTTTGGAGCCTTAGCAGCACCCTGCCCCCTGCCCAGCGCCGTGTTCCCGGATGGCCCGCAAGTATACGGTGCCCATTGGGTCGGATTCACGGAACACTCCTTTGCGTAGGGGTTGGTGACCACTTCCATGTTCAGATGCACAGGCAGCTCTGCAGATACGGGGAGACTTCCAGACAAGGAGTCCAGAAAATTGGACCACTCTGCCAGGAAGGTTTATGCCACCTCTTCAATAGGCCTCCATCAGGCAAGCTCAGCCGTCATCATGGCACATTTCTCTCATGCTCTTCTGGGCTCTTTGGATGAGGTTCTCCCTCACCTCCCCGTGGACCTTCAGACTATGGTCAAGCAGGTCTGGGACCAGGGTCGGGCTGTTGCCAAGCAGCAACTCCAGATGGCTCTGGACCTTGGGGACTCTTGCACCTGTTCGGTGGCAGCCGCAGTTGCTATGCACCACAGGGCTTGGCTGAGGCTCTCCACCTTCATGGCAGATACCCAGCACAAACTCACTGATGTTCCTTTTCTGGGCACCGATCTCTTCGGCCCAGGTGTGGATGGTCACCTTCAGCAGATTGAGCAGTCCAGTGCCACCTTGGATTCAGCTACTTCTGCTCAGAAAGATGCCCCAGGCATCAAAAAGCAGCAGAAGAAAAAGTCATTTAGGCACCCTGCTCCTGCAGCCAAGCAACTCTCCTTCCAGGGTGGGCAGCAACAGCAGGCACAGGCTTAGCACCCTCGGCCCAAGTCCGGGGCTCCAGTGGCCCGCAGAGGAGGTTGGGGTTCAGGCAACTTCCAGTCTGGACCCTCTTCCTCCAAGCCTGCTCAGAGATGGGATAGGGGCTGCCACCTCTATTCTCGTCATGCCCAGCTCTGGGTCCTCCCGTAGGGGGCCGGCTCCACCACTTTCTTTCTGCCTGGTTCGCTGTTACCACAGACAGGTGGGTCTTAGAAGTAGTCAGCCAGGATCTGCCTCTGAAATTCAAGCAGTACCCTCCCAGCTGAGCCCGCGCCCCATGGAAGGAGAGGGTATCAGTCCACACTCGGTCAGCTCTGAGAGATGACATAACCCAAATCCTCCTCAAGGAGGTAGTGGCCCGAGTGACAGATTCCCCAGTCAACCCAGTGTTCATTTCCAGGTACTTCCTGGTCCCGAAGCGGACGGGGGGCTGGTGCCCCATTCTAGATCTGCACAATCTGAACCAGTTTCTCAGGCCATGCACCTTCAGAATGGTAACTCTGTCCCAGATTATACCATCCCTGGAGCATAACATGTGGTTCTGCTCACTGGATCTCCAAGACATGTTTTTTCATATCCCAATCCATCTGTCTCATCAGCAGTTCCTCTGCTTCCAAGCAGAGGGAACCCTTTATGAGTTCCGAGCCATGCCATTCGGCCTGCAATCGGCCCCACAGGTCTTCACCAAATGCGTTGCAGTGGTGGCAGCCCACCTCAGGCGTCGAGGGGTCAGAATCTACCCCTGTCTTGACGATTGGCTCTTAGCAGGTTCCTCCCAGCAAGAGATGGAGAGGTCCAGGGATCTGGCCCTCCAAACCTGCACTCAGCATGGCCTCCTGATTAACGAGGCCAAGTCGGAGCTTGTGCCTTCACACGCGATATGCTTCATTGGGGCACAGCTTGACTCCAGCCAAGCCAGAGCCCAGCTCCTGGTGGACAGGGTGGAGGTTCTTTCCTCCTTTGCCCAGTCATTTCTGGTTGGGCATTTGTGCCCTGCCTGGGACTTTCTGTGCCTTCTAGAGTACATGGCGGCCTGCACCACCGTGGTTCGATGGGCCCAGTGGCATATGCGCCCCTTTCAGTGGGAGCTGGTGGGTAGCCTACATGGGGAACAATAGGGCCCACGAGTTCTGGACCCCCGAGGAATCCCGATACCATATCAACTTGCTGGTGCTCAGAGCGGTCAGACTGGTGCTGTCAACATTCGCTCAGGAGCTTCGGGGTCAAGTGGTTCGAGTCAGAAGGTGCTATGCTTTCAAATGGAAAAATGGCTAACCAACTAGGGATTCACTCAATGATCCACAAATGTGGAGGACAATCACGATGGGCTAGTCACCTTCTTTTGTCCCACACCACCAAAGTACCAAAGTCCCGATGGACAATACCATGACCATGTACTACCTCAGACAGGGTGGCACGCACTCCCAGCTTCTGTGCAGGGAAGCGCTCCGTATCTGGACCCTTGTGAGCTGACTGGAGGTAGATCTCCTAGCCATCCATGTGGCAGGAGCCTTAAATCAACTGGCGGATGCTCTCAGCCACGTAGGTGAGACATCCCATGAGTGGTCTCGCCATCCAGAGGTAGCTCACAGCCTGTTCTCCCACTAGGGAAAACCGTTGGTGGACCTGTTTGCCTCCAGGGAAAACACCAAGCTGAGGCTGTTTCATGCCCGCCACCCTCAGCAGGGCTCACTGCAGGGGGATGCCTTCTCGAGGCCATGGACTCCAGGCCTCTTCTGCACTTTCCCTCCAATTCCCTTGATCCACAGGGTGCTTCTCAAGGTGAGGAGGGACAAGGCACAGGTGATCCTGGTAGGCCCAGACTGGCCCCACCAGTACTGGTATCCTGATCTCCTCAGTCTCAGCAACAGGCTTCCAAGGCATCTTCCAGCATACCTGGACCTGATATCAGTCAATCAGGGGAAAGTATTCCATCCAGACCTTCAGTCCCTGCACCTGACAGCCTGGTACCTGAGCGACTAGAGTTCCAGGCTTTGGGTCTCTCTGAGGATGTACTCACAGTAGTGGAAGCATCCAGGAAGGAGTTGACCAGAAGGTGCTATGCTTTCAAATGGAAAAGGTTTTCCATTTGGTGTCCGGGCAAGGGCCTGGACCCTCTGTCCTGTCCAGTGGCTAGCATCTTAGACTACCTTTGGTCTCTGTCCAAAGGGGGTCTTCGGTCTTCAACCCTTAAGGTGCACATGGCAGCCATCTCTGCTTACCAGGCACAGGCAGTCAGCAGATGGTGGCACAGGAGAAGGTGGCTTGGCACCTTTTCAAAGCCCTTGCTCTCATACCCCCTCCAATGCGTGAACCTTCACCTCAGTGGGATTTACTGCTGGTTTTGGCAAAACTCATGGACAAGCCATTCAAACTGATGCACAAGTGTGAGATGTCACACTTGTCATGGAAGACTGCCTTCCTGGTGGCTATCATGTCAGCCAGAAGGACTGGGGAGCTCCAGGCACTTTCGGTGGAGTCTTCTTACCTGGTCTTCCACAGGGACAAGGTTGTCCTGTGCCCCCACCCGAAATTCCTCCTGAAGGTGGTGTCAGAGTTCCATCTCAACCAGATGATGACTCTGCCTGTGTTCTACCCAAACTACACCTCGTATGCCGAGTACAGGCTCCATACTCTGGACCTGAGACGTGCTCTTTCCTACTACAAGAAGAGAATGGCAGACATTCGGGGAGAGGTTCACCAGCTGTTTGTCACCTTTGCTGAAGCTGCACCTGGCAGACCTGCAGCAAAGCGGATGATTGGCAGATGGATTACATTGTGCATTGATCTCTGCTATAGGTTGGTGGGTCGGGAGCCTCCCGTAGGGCTAAGGGCTCATTCCACTCGCCACACCACTGCATCGGTGGCTGCTTCCAGGGACATCCCTATCCAGGAAATCTGTTGGGCTACTACCTGGAAGACAGCAAACACATTCATCACCCACTACCACATCGACCTTGAGTCACGCCGGGATGCTGGTTTTGGGGCCTCAGTTCTCCAGTCTCTGTTCCCTAAGTAGGGGGTGTGCGCCTTGCCTCTCTCCTCCCAGAGAACTGCTAGGAGTCTGCCAAGAAATGTGGCTAGAACAGCATATCCACGTCCCTAGAAAAACAGTTTACTCACCTGTAACAGTAGTTCTAGCAGTGGTATATGTTGTTCATCCACACTGACCCACCCAAACTCCCCGACTTCGATGCACAACCTAGCTTCCAGCGGGCAAAGATCTGGCATCATGGGGCGGAGCCGAGGGTTATACCACCCGGGTGGGTGGGAGGAGCCAGCTTTGAGACCTTCTGGCGAGATTTAAAGGGGAAAGGGACATGCCAAGAAGTGTGGATGAACAACATATACCACTCCTAGAACTGCTGTTGCAGGTGAGTAGCCTGTGTTTCTTGTCAGTACTCAGATTTAGTGTAGTTACTGTTGTGCAGCAGAAGGTGGACAAGACTGGTACCAAAGTCCCTTCTGTCATAACAGTACTATGTTGCATTGTTACTACAGAGGCCTCCTTTTTTTCCTCCTGCTCCTCCACTTTACGTTCAATGGCAGTCTCTTGTTTCAGTTGTTGATTGACTTCACATTGTCATCCACAGCCCGTTCGAGGTCCAGGTGGCGCCAGAAGCCAAGGTACAGAAAGTCCGAGCCTGGGGTCCCGGATTGGAGACTGGAATGGTGGGCAAATCAGCAGATTTTGTGGTTGAAGCTATTGGAACAGAAGTGGGAACTCTGGGTAAGTGGCAAAGAGTGGCTTTCGGGTCTGGAACTAGTGGTGTTGCTTGGCAAACATACAGGGAAAAGTCCTTACTGAGCTGGCTTTGTGTCGCTAAGCAGTGAGGGGGCTGCTTTTGCATGCTGGCAACCTCAGTTCATGCCCTGAGCTTAGGTAGTCATGATCTGTGCCCAGCACAAAGGATTCGGAGCATCTGGGCAGATGCTCTTCATGGGGGGGGGGGGCTTGGTGCCCTTCCCTAGTAGCAGCTTTTATTTATTTGTTTGTCTTATCTATTTATCCGCCCCCCAACTCCCAGTCGGCCACTCCTTTGGGCTGCCTAGACCCACCCCATCGCACCAGTCACCTCTGCCGCCGTCCCGTCGTCCCTCAATTGCGGCGCCCAAGTTTGCCTGACATATCCCTTTGCGGGCCCCTACCCCCCTTATGGGACTCTGGAGGGGGGTGCTTGCCTGCAGGCATGGAGAATTCACCTGGGGTACACAAGGGAACCGGCCTGGTCACTCCTGGGCTTTGTGGCAGGTGAGGGTACTGGCTGCCGTCATCCAGCCGGGGAAGCATTTTCCTGTTTTAATCCCTGCCCACCTCCTCCCAAGATGGCCGCATGCTCGTGGCGTCCTGGAGAAACACCCCACAGTGCGTGGTCACCCATGCTGCCAAGTGCATCACCTCAGCTGGCCACCAGGAACTGCACAAGAGTGATGCAGGCTCTAACCACCCCCCCCCCCCGGGGAGGAAAGTGTCCAACGGACACTCGAAACCCTCCCCGCTGGCCTCCGCTCCTATCATCCTAGGCTTGGGCATGAACCCAGATCACCAGCATGCCGGGAGATCCCTTATCACCCAGCGCCATGGAAGTAGCAGCTTTTAGTGGCAGTGTGGTGCCAGGTGCATTTGATGATAAGGGTGACCTTGTGCTATCAGGCATCGCCAGGCTTTTTACTTTTTTAGATTTAATGCAAGTACTGTATTGGTCTACAGAGTGTTGTAATGATACAGTATTTGTGTGTGAGAGACGGGAGCCAGCCACAGAGGTAAGATATGGGTTTGTGCAGATTGCCGTTGCTGGCAGTGATGGTTGGCTTAGACTACCAGGACTGGGAGGTGGGTTGACTAGACTATGGGGAATGTTTGTTAAAATAATTACCATTACTGACAGGGATAATGTGAGTGAGGGGGTCCACTGAACTGCCAGGGATGTTTGCAATAATAATTCCCAGTTGTGATGGGGATCAGGTGACAGAGGGGGGAATCACCTGAGTACCAAGGATGTTTATTTTAATAATTTCCATTACCAATGGGAATCAGGTAAAGAAGGGGGACTACTAGACTACCAGGGAAAGTTTGATTTTAGTGTGCGATTTCCAGTGGCAATTGGGGAGGGTGAGGACTCTTGCAGCTTTGTTTTTGTTCGCACACTTGCTGCAGGAAGGACAGTCATTCACGCAATCCATGGAGCAACAGCTAGTGCCTCACGACTGAATGAGGCTAGACTAGGATACAAATGTCCTCTTAATGCATCGCATAGACTAACAGGGTCATTTTCATGAGGATTTCCAAATATAGCAAGTTAATGCAAAAGCCCCAACTGGTTTCAGATGTCCAAACTGCTTTTGCTCTTTGACAGTGTATAGTAATCACAGTCACATTCCTCTCTCTGGCAGCAGGGGTTGTGCTTGCTGCCAAGAGTACCTTTCAGTACTTCATTAGGGCTTTGATCTAGTGGGCTATATTAAAACATGTTTAGGAAACTCACACTGTTCTCCAAACTTGTATGAGTAGGTTAGGGCCTTTGTAAGGAGCAAGCCCAGACTTCTGAATATGGAGTCCTATCTGTCCATCGAGTCGGTCCTATTGTTCCTAAGTATTACTGTGCCCTTACACAGTTCTCCCTGCCCCGCCTCCCTCTTGCTCCCAGTTACCCCCTTGAAAATGCCTGATTGGGTTTTGAACCAGGAATAGTCCCAGCACTGCTGGGAAAAAGAAACACTTTCTGACATCCTTTATAGAATCCCTCACTTCCAGTTAGAGGCTGTGACCTGTGGTGGTTGTCTACCCTATTATGTCCCTGCACATTGTAAGTTTTTAGCACATCCTTCCTTTTCTCCTTTTCCTCCTGTTCTTCAGGGAGTACATGTTAAGACTGTCTAATCATTCCTCATAGGTCTTTTGACCAAACATTTTTATTTATTTATTTATTTGTTTGCTTTTTTGTAACTGGGTTGCCTATTTTCAGGCACGACCCGGGAGAGTACAAGTCGAGAACAGGTAATAACAAATACATATACAGTGCAGTACAATAGGAGTTCAACAGCTATACATTGGTACAAGTTACATAGCACAATAGTGGAGGTATATATCACACATCATAAAAGGAACAAAGCAAGTAATAATGACACAATACGGGTTAATGTACAAATATGACAGTGCCGCTGACTAAGTCGGCAAGGAGACAATTCTCAGGCAGAGACAGGGGAAACAAAGTGCATACCAGAGCACAGGAAGAGTGGTGTGGGGGGAGAATCAGAGGCCACAGGTAAATATAAGTGCAGGGCAAGGGTTGATTAGCACGACTCATGGAGCAAAGGACATTTGTAGGTGTCAAGGGAGGTGAGGTAATTGGAGAGGCTTTTCTTGAAAACATGGTGAGATTTGGAGTGCCTAAAGTCAAGTGGGAGAGAGTTCCAAAATTTGGGGGCATAGATGGAGAAGGCAAGTTCACCCATCCTGGTAGAGCATTTTGGGACAAAGAGCAGAGCTAAAGACATAGACTGGAGGGAACGAGAGCAGTCTAGAGGGGTGGGCATAGCTGCAAGTGCGGAGGGGATAGAAGAAAAAATAATGTTGTCAGTCAGACAACCTAAAGAATAAGCACGGCGGGAGGAAGGAGATAACCAGCAGAGGTCAGAGTAAAGTTTGCTGTGGTGTTTAAGATGAGAAGCTGATAACGAAATCTACAGATATTGTTGTAGGCAACATCCCACATTCGAAGGATGCTTGCCTGAGCCATTACGAAGACAGGCAGCACCTTTCCTACTAACAGTATCCCAAAGCACTTCACAGTCCAGGAAATGGAGGGAAGCGAATGTTGCTGCTGTTTCAGGTGCACAGTGAGATTCAAACAATATAGAGATAGTTTATGCAGAAGTTAAAGCTGAGGGAGGTTTAGTGATCTGTCCAGGGTCACACAGTGAGCTATCTAAACCCAACTCTTCTGGTTCACAGCTCTACCCTCCAAGCACTAGATCAAACTGCCTTCCTTAGAGAACTGAAAGTTTAGGAAGAAGAGTTGACTACCGAACAATAGCTGATAAACATTAGGAAGGTAGAGCTGATTAAAAGCTCTGAATGCTACATTTGCATATAAGGTGTGGATGAAATTCAGAAACCGGAAAACTTTTTTTTTACTTCTTAAAATGAACTGACCTAATTACTATTCTTCCTCCTCCGCCACATTCCCTCGGGATTCCTATCATGTCCCCCATTCTCTGCTGCATTTTAATTTTTCAGCAGTTGAGGAAACTATCATATGTTACTTCAGAGATGGACTAATCACAGGCAGCTAAACCAGAACCTGAGGGATTAAGTCACGCATATGCAGCCACCTCCGCTGAGAGTTAAGACATGTGGGCTAGGTTAGGTCATGGGCCCTGAGGGATCAGCTAGGCCTCAGACAGGATATACGTAATATACAAAACAGTTTGCACAGGTGGTAGCTAGGAGACACACAATCTAAATGACCCAAAATTTGTAATTTATGCAGCCTACAACCTACAGTGCAACACAATACTACTATATGTTATAATTCTTGTTGCTTACAACCTATGTACTACAGTGCAGTGCAATACTACTATACTGTATTTTATCATTCTTACCGCTAACAACCTATGTACTACAATGCAGTGCAATACTACTATACTGTATGTTATCATTCTTGCTGCTTACAACCTATGTACTACAATGCAGTGCAATACTACTATACTGTATGTTATCATTCTTGCCGCTAACAACCTGTGTACTACAATGCAGTGCAATACTACTGTACTGTATGTTATCATTCTTGCCGATTACAACCTATGTACTACAATGCAGTGTAATACTACTTTCTAGGGACATGGATATGTTGTTCATCCACACTGTCTGGCAGGTATCCTTGCCGCTTTAAATCTTGCCGGAAGGTCTTCAAGCTGGCTCCTCCCACCCACCCGGGTGGTAAAACCCTCGGCTCTGCCCCATGACGCCAGATCTTCCTTACCGCTTGGAGCTCAGGTCCCTCCTTAACGCTTCATGATAAGACTGGTTCCTAATTCTTCAAATTTCTAAATCAAAACTTTTTTGCTAAAAGACTTCGGTCTTTCTCTCCTCGTGGCTGCGATGGACAAATCGACTCCCTGTTCCGGAGATGTCCCTTAAGCAGAAGATGTCTCGGATGGATCCGCGATCTAAGTGTGTCTACTGCTTGGGCCTTGAGCACGACCCGCAGGCTTGCGACCTGTGCTTTTCTTTTTCGCCTACGTCCTCGAAGACCGTGCTGCCCGTTTACAGCTGGGGCGTCCCGAGAAAAGATTTCCTCCGGTTAAATCTAAAGAGGCCCGGTTGGCAGTGTCCACGGCGGCGGGCTCAGCAGACCAGCTCGAGCAGATGATCGCCCTCGAAGAGGAGGCGGCGCGGGCCGCTTCTACCTCGGCTGCGGCATTTGTCCCGCTCTCTCTCGGTGCCTCGTATTCGGCCTCCTTTAAGGAGCTCTGTCTGACCCTCACGACGAAAGGTGAGGGTCCAACTTCTTCTGGACCTTTTCTGGTCCAAAAGAGCAAAAGTAAGTCTCAATTGCCGACGCTCTTGGGAGCGGGAAAGATCTCCCCTTGTTGTCGAAGACGACTCGGTCGACCTCAGCTTCGGGCCACTGGCTTCACGGTGTCCCGTCAGGCCAGTTGACCGAGACTCCTGTCGACGCGGTCGAGATTTTTCTCGACCTGTTAGACGGGTTGTTGGCTGGGGGAGCTGAGAACCCCCTCTCCCCGGTTCCCCCGGTGGGAGTTGCGGATCCCGTCAGCTCGTCTGTGCCTCCAGTTCCGGAGCCTTCGGTAGAATCGTCCGAACTGAGGGGAGTGCCGATTCCCGACACCTCCCTGCACCGTCCTCGGCCTAGCCGAGATTCTCGGTCTCGGACATCTTTGCGGTCCAGCCGATCCCGCCGTCATAGGCGGTCTCGGTCTCGGCACGGCGCAGGCGGCGCCGCCGCTCTTCCTCTTCCTCCTCCTCCTCCTCGGACGAGGGGAGGCTTCGGCGCAAGTTGCGTCGGAGGTATGAGGAACTCATGTGGCAACAGCTCCTTCTGACCGGGAATAAGCCGACCCAGTCGTCTTCCCCGGCCATTAAGTGGCTGTCACCGGAGCGGCCGAAACAACCCCTCATTGTAGCCGAGGAGCCTGTTCCCAGGCCGGTTGTTCGGCCAATTCCAGCTGCCCCACCGATTCTGGTGGAACCTCCGCCTCCACAGCCGTTAGTTGGGGCTCCGACCAAAAGTTCTCGGTCGGCTCGGGTTTGCCCTATAGGCTGTCTGTTCACCCTCACTCCCGATAGACCTCGGCAGGTGGAGGTGGCTCAGGCCCGAGGCAGCTCTTTGAGGACTCTTCGAGTCCGAGGATGATTCCTCCTTTTCTCCAAGTGAATGGACTTGGAGTCCTCGGAGGACAGTCAGGACGATAGCCTTCGTCCTTCCTAGGATTGCTCGGCTTATCTCGGAGTCCACCGGGATGAAGCTCGAACCGCTTTAAATGGGCCAGGTATCCCTCACGGAGATTCTGGACCGAGGGATTCCCCACGGAGGCCTTTCCGTGGCCGAGGCTACAGTGGGTCCGCCTTGGAGCTTTGGCAGCGCCTGCTTCCTGCCCTCGCGCCGGCCAGGATGGCCAGGAAGTATGACGGTCCCTACCGGTTCCCTGTCGGTTTTTGGAACACCTCTGCTGAGGGGTTGGTTACCGACAGCGTTTTCCGGTCTCGGGGCATCAGGGATGGACAAACCTCCCGACAAGGAATCCAAGAAATTGATTATGCCGGTGAAAAGTCTATGCTGCGCCCCTCTCGGCCTTCGCCAGCCAGTTCGGCCGCCTCATGGCACATTTTTCTCATGCCCTGTTGGGCTCCCTGGATGAGGTCGCCCTCATCTTCCCACGGATCTGCAGACTACGGTCAGGCAGGTGCGGGACCAGGGCAGGACAGTGGCAAAACAGCAGCTCCAGACTGCTTTAGACATTGGGGACTCATGTGCCAGGTCTGTGGCGGCCGCAGTGGCCATGCGTCGTCTGGCTTGGCTGAGGATATCCACCTTTACCTCGGATACCCAGCACAAGTTGGCGGATGTTCCCTTTTTGGAGACTGACCTCTTCGGCCCTGGGGTGGAAGGTCACTTGCAGAGGATCGAGAAGTCCAATGCTACCTTGGACTCGGTCTCTTCCGCTCAGAAGGACAAAGGCCGTAAGCCTCAGCCTAAGCCCTTTTGTCCTTCTGCCGGCGCGCCGCCCGCCCAGCAACGCTAGGGCAGCAGGCTCGGGCTTGGCATCCCAAACTCAAGCCGCCGGCTTCCTCCAACAGGAAGCAGGGAGGTAAAGGCCCAGGAGGTCCCTCGCCAGTCCCTCCTCCAAGCCTGCCCAGTGACGGGCTGAGGGGTGTCGCCCACCCCGTTACTCTCACCTGGTTCCTCTGGGGGGACGGCTCCGACACTTCCTTTCCGCCTGGTCCGCTATTACCACGGACAGGTAGGTACTGGAGGTGGTGGGAAAAGGCCTGCCTCTAGAATTCGAGCAGGCCCCGCCCTTCAGAGCCGTGCGACTCGGGGCCTCGGCTCAGAGTTCACTGTCGGCCTGTCGAGCCGACATCGCTTCCTCTCCAAAAGGAGGTGATCAGGAGGTAGAGGACCCTCCTCAGACCCGGGTTCGGGTCCAGGTACCTCCTGTTCCAAAACGGACGGGGCTGGTGCCCCATTCTCGACCTACACGACCTGGAACAAGTCTCCTAAGGTCTCAACCTTCAGGATGGTCATTCTGGCGAGATAATACCATCTCTGGAACACAGCGTGTGGTTCTGCTCTCTGGACCTGCAGGACGCGTTCTTTCACGTCCCTATCCATCCGTCACATCGGCGATTCCTTCGCTTTCGAGAGGAGGGACCCCTCTTCGAGTTCCGAGCCATGCTCTTCGGCCTGTCTCCAGCTCCCAGGGTCTTCACCAAATGCATTGCAGTGGTGACAGCTTTTCTGCGGCACCGAGGGGTCCGGGTGTACCCTTACCTGGATGATTGGCTGATAGCAGCCCCCTCCAGACAGGAGGTGGAGCGGTCCAGAGATCTGGCCCTCCAGGTTTGCTCTCAAGTCGGCCTTCTCATCAACGAGGCCAAGTCGGAACTCGAGCCGAAGCAGGTGATTCTGTTTATCGGGGCAGAGCTCGACTCTCTTTGAGCCAGAGCACGCTCCCGCGCGGACAGGGCCGAGGTTCTTACCTCCTTTGCCCAATCATTTCTGGTTGGGCAATCGCATCTCGCCCGGACTTCCTCGCCTCCTGGGTCTCATGGCGGCCTGTACCAGTGTGGTCCATTGGGCACGCTGGCACATGTGCCCTTCAGTGGGGACTGGCCAGCCAGTGGTCACAACGCTTGATCCATTGGACCAGCTAGTGATGGTGACCCAGAGATGGAACGCCTACAGTGGTGGACCGCTCCATCTCATCTGCAGAGGGCATCACGCTTTTTCCGCTTTCGAGCCGACGGTCTCTCTATCGACCGATGCCTCTCTGATGGGTTGGGGTGCCCATCTGGGGGAACACCGAGTGCATGGCCTCTGGTCCCCGCGGGAGTCCCGATGCCACATCAACCTGCTGGAGCTCCAGGCTCCGCCTAGCTCTCACCGCCTTTGCTCCGTTTCTCCGGGGTCAAGTGGTCCGAGTCCAGACGGACAATATCATGACCATGTACTGCCTAAACCGCCAGGGCGGGACGCATTCCATGCTTCTATGCAAGGAAGCTCTCCGCATTTGGTCACTCGTGCGCAGCCTGGAGGCGGATCTCCTAGCCATTCATGTGGCAGGAGCCTCCAACACCCTGGCCGATGCCCTGAGCCAGATAGGGACTGCATCTCACGAGTGGTCTCTCCTGCCGGAGGTAGTACAAGATCTGTTCTCCCACTGGGGCACACCTCAGGTGGACCTGTTTGCCTCCAGGGAGAACGCGAAGCTGAGGCTGTTTCATGCCCGCCCCCCCTCAGCAGGGCTCGCTGCAGGGGGATGCCTTCTTGAGGCTGTGGACCCCGGGCCTCTTTTACACCTTTCCCCCATTTCCCTTGATTCTCAAGGCAAGGAGGGACAAGGCGCAGGTGATTCTGATAGCCCCAGACTGGCCCCGCCAGTTCTGGTACCCAGATCTCCTCAGCCTCAGCTCCAGGCTCCCGAGGCAGCTTCCAGCTCGCCCGGACCTGCTCTCAGTCAGTCAGGGGAAGGTGTTCCATCCGGACCTTCAATCCCTGCACCTGACGGCCTGGTTCCTGAGCGGCTAGAGTTCCAGGCCTTGGGTCTTTCCGACGAGGCCCTCAATGTTGTTGAGGCGTCCCATAAGGAGTCGACCAGAAAATGCTATGCCTTCAAATGGAAGAGATTTTCCATTTGGTGTCAGGGCAAGGGCTTGGACCCTTCCTCCTGTTCTTTGGCAAGCATTTTGGACTATTTATGGTCCCTTTCTAGTCAAGGGCTTAGGTCGATGACCCTAAAGGTGCACCTGGCAGCCATCTCTGCTTACTGAGCGCGGGCCGGGGAGCAGTCAGTGGCGCAGGAGAAGGTGGTCTGGCACTTTTCAAGGCCTTGATCACATTTCCCTCCAGTGCGAGAACCTCCCACCGTGATTTACTGCTGGTATTGGCAAAGCTCTGGGCAAGTTTATTCAACCAATGCACAGGTGTGAATCCTTCACCTGTCGTGAAGACCGCCTTCTTGTGGCTATCACGCCAGCCAGAAGGATGGGAGAACTCCAGGTGCTTTGCATTGAGTCTCCTTACCTGGTCTTCCACAGGGACAAGAGTTGTCCTGCGCCCCACCCAAAATTCCTTCCGAAGGTGGTGTCGGAGTTTCACCTTAATCAAGTGTTGACTCTGCCGGTGTTCTACCCCAGTCACACCTCGGAGGCCGAATACAGGCTCCATACTTTGGACCCTAGAAGGGCGCTCGCTTATTATAAGGAGCGCATGGCTGAATTTTGGGGAGAGGTTCGCCAGCTGTTTGTCACCTACGCTGAAGCCGCACCTGGCAGACCTGCAGCCAAGCGGACGATAAGCAGGTGGGTCACCTCCTGCATAGATCTCTGCTATAAGTTGGCGGGCATGGAGCCTCCCAGAGATAAGAGCTCATTCTACCCGTCATACTGCTGCATCGGTGGCTGCTTCCAGGGACGTCCGTATCCAGGAAATCTGCAGGGCTGCTACCTGGAAGTCAGCACACACCTTTATTACCCATTACCACATTGACCTTGAGTCACGCCCGGATGCTGGTTTTGGGGCCTCTGTTCTCGTCTCTATTTCCTAAGTAGGGTGTGCGCTTGCCTCCCTCCTCCCGGAGAACTGTTAGAGTTCGTTAGATAGGTGATGAACATATCCATGTCCCTAGAAATACAGGTTCTAGGGACATGGATATGTTGTTCATCCACATCTATTGGCAGGTTCCTTGCCGCTTTAAATCTTGCCGGAAGGTCTTCAGCTAGCTCCTCCCACCCACCCGGTGGTAAACCTCGGCCCGCCCCATGACGCCAGATCTTCCTTACCGCTTAGTTTCAGGTTCCTCCTTAATGCTCTGCGATTAAGTTTTGGGCCTAAACTCTCGGTTTAAAAAAGAGAAAAAAAAAACTTTTATATCTTTCTCGGTCTTCTTCCTTCGCGGCTGCGATGGACAAATCGGACCCCGGATTTCGGAGATGTCCCTCAGGGCAGAAGATGTCTCGATGGACCCGACTCCACGCAGGCGCTATTGCCTTGGCCAGGAGCACGACCGCAGGCTTGGCATGACTGTGTTCCTCCTTCCGGTCCACGCCCCGAGGACCGCACTGCCCGCTTACTTGGGGCGCCCGAAGAAGATTTCCTCCGGTCAAATCCAAAGAGGCCCGACTGGCGGTTTCCTGCGTCATGGATCCGCCCGAACAACTAGAGAGGTTGGTCGCCTCAAGAGCAGGGGGCTCAGGCCGCGCTTCCTCTTTCTGCGGCCTTTGTCCCTCTATCACTGGACCTCATATTCAGCTCTTTAAGAGCTTTTGCTTGACCCTCTCAACTAAAGGCGAGGGTCCTACTTCTCAGTCCGCTTTCATCAGTCGAGGAAGTCTAAGAGCAGTCTCATCGTCGACGCCTTGGGAGCGGAAGATCCTCCCTCGCCGACAATCGACTTCGGCCGACTCGGCTCGCCACTGGCTTCACGGTGCCCCTGGCCAGGCCAGGTGACTGAGACTCCGCCAACGAGGTTGAGATTTTCTCGACCTGTTAGACAGGTTGTCGGCTGGAGAAGCCGAGATTCCTCCTCCCGGTTCCCACGGTGAGGGCTGAGGATACTCAGCTCTCCTGCACTGCAGAATCAGGAGCGGTCGGTTTTGCCGATCGAATCGAGGGATCGCCGATCCTCAGCTCCCGGCCACCGACCTCGGCCTAGCCGAGTTTCTCGGTCTCGGTCTCGACATCTTGTGGTCCAGCCGTTCTCGGCCGATAACAGACGGTCTCGGTCTCGCATCGCTGCAAGCGGGCGCCGCTTCTTCCTTCTTCTTCCTCCCCGCGCCGAGGAGGGAAGGTCGCGCGAAGCTACTACCGAAAATACGAGGACCCTCATGTGGCAACAATTTTTCTGGCCAATAAGCAGGCTCAGGCCTCTTCTCCGCCATTAAGTGGTTGCCACCGACCAGGTAGTGGTCGAGGAGCCTGTTTCAGGCCAGTTGTCCCACCTATTCGCTGCCCCACCAATTGTGGTGGAACCGCCCACCTCAGCCGACAGCTGGGGCTCGACGAAAGAATCGCAGTTGGCCCAAGGCCTTCCCCGTAGGCTGTCGGTCACCTCACGCCTGACAAGCCTCGGCAAGTGGAAGGTGGCTCAGGCCCAGGCAGCTATTCGACAACTCGCCGGAGTCGGATGACTCTCCCTGTTTTCCAAGCGCTTTGACTTGGAGTCCTCTGGGGCAGTCAGTGATCTATACCTCTCGTCCTTCCTAGGACTTCTTAGGCTCATCTCAGAATCCACTGGGATGAAGCTTGAACCCAGATCCAAACGGGCCAGATATCCTCTCACCGAGATTCTGGACCAGGATTCTCCACGGAGGCCTTCCAGTGGCCGGCCATTGTCGGCCGGCCCTGAACTTTGGCAGTCTGCTTCCTGTCCTGGCGCCGCCAGGATGGCCAGGAAGTATGCGGTCCTACTGGCTCTCTGTCTGGTTTTCTGAACACCCTCGCTGAAGGGCTGGTCACGGACAGTGTTTTCCGCGTGCGGTAATGCCAGGACGCGGACAAACCGCCTCGACAAAGAGTCCAAGAAATTGACCACTCGGCAGAAAGTGTATGCTGCCTCTTCTCTCGGCCTTCCAGGCCAGTTCGGCCGCCCTCATGGCACATTTCCTATGCCCTGTTGGGTTCCCTGATGAGGCGGTCCTCATCTTCCCGCCTGACCTGCAGACTACGGTCAAGCAGGTGCGGATCAGGCAGGGCAGTAGCCAAAACAGCAGCTCCAGACTGCTCTGGATATAGGAGACTCATGTGCCCGGTCAGTGGCGCCACTGTGGCTCATGCAGTCACGCGGGCGTGGCTGCGAATATCCACCTTTACCGCTGGATACCCAGCACAAGCTGGCGGACGCCTTTCCTGGAACAGACCTGTTCGGCCCTGGAGTGGAAGGCCACCTCCAGAGGATCAAAAATCCAATGCCACCTTGATTCGGTCTGTCGCAGACTGAGGGACAAGGGTCATAAGCCCCAGCCTAAGACCTTTCGTCCCTCTACTCCCGTCACACACCCGGCCCAACAACAGCGTTAGGGCCAGCAGGCTAGACCTTGGTATTCCAAGCCCAAGCCATCGGCTTCTCTAATAGGAAGCAGGAGGAAAGGCGCCTGGTGGTCCCCAGGCCGGTCCTTCCTCCATGCCTGCTAAGGACGGGGCTGAGGTGTCACCCCATCCCCGTCACCGCCTTCTGGTTCCCTCTGTGGGGACGGCTCCAACACTTCCTTTCCGCCTGGTCCGCTGTTACCACGGACAGGTGGGTTTTGAGGTGGTGGAAGAGGCCTGCCTGGAATTCGAGCAGGCTCCACCCTTCAGAGCCGCCGCCCGCTGGGACTTTGGGGCCTCAGAATTTACAGGCTCGCTGAAATACATCGCCTCCTCCTTCAGAAAAGGGTGATAAAAGAGATAGAGGACCCTTCACCAGAACCAGGGTTCGTGTCCAGGTATTTCCTGGTCCCGACGGACGGGCTGGCGCCCATCTTAGACCTACACGACTGAACAAGTTCCTAAGGTCTCGAACCTTCAGAATGGTCACTCTGGCTCAGATAATACCATCTCTGGAACACGGCATGTGGTTCTGTTCTCTGACTCCAGGACGCTTTCACGTCCCTATCCGTCCGTCTCATCAGAGATTCCTCCGCTCAGAGCGGAGGGATCCTCTTCGAGTTCCAGGCCATGCCCTTCGCCTTCTTCAGCTCCCAGGTCTTCACCAAATGCATTGCAGCGGTGACAGCTTTCTCTGGGCGCCTCGAGGGTCGGTGTACCTTACCTGGACGATTGGTGATAGCAGCCCCTCCAGGTTGGAGGTGGAGCGGTCCAGAAATCTGGCCTCCGGTTTGCTTCTCAACTGGGCCTCCTGGTCAACGAGGCCAAGTCGGAACTCGAGCCAAGCAGGTGATATCCTTCATCGGGCAGAGCTCGACTCTCTTCGAGCCAGAGCACGGCCCCCGCGGACAGGGCCGAGGTTCTACCTCCTTTGCCCAGTCATTTCTGGTTGGGCAATCGCGCCTCTGCCCGGACTTCCTCGCGACCTGGGTCTTATGGCGGCCTGTACCAGCCGTAGTCCGCTGGGCACGCTGGCACATGCGCCCAGTGGGGTCTGGCCGCCAGTGGTCACAGCTAAGCACCTCGACCACGCTGCAGGACGACCCAGAGATGTTAAATGCCCTGATAAATCTGATTGACAGGAGCTAAACACAGGGTATAGTAAGAGGTGTGAAGTAGGAGGGCATAAGGGGAAGAAGACCACCTCAGCACGACAAGTGTTTTGACTCATTTATTTATTTATTGGTTTTTTCCTTAAAAAATATATATCTGAGGATCAGTTACAGGATTTTAGTACTGTAAATAAATAAAAGAGAACTAAGAGAGCTTCAGTAGCAGATAAGTAGTGAATTGCAGTATAATGTGGGAGTGGTGCAATGCAGTGGCTGTGGGGCAGCCATATTCAGGCACACCTTCTGACACTGAGGTGCTGCCCTATCTGCATGCATCTCGGGACCGTCGGGATGAGGTAGCCAGACTCAGAGCGGAAGTAAACTGGGTCAGGAGTACCATCACCCCTGTCCAGGAACCACCCAGTCCAATGCAGCTGCCTCAAAGGATGCTGAGAACGAGGAGCACTTGGATGACAGTGGGCTCAGGGAGGGTTAGAGCAGTCAGGCAGATGCACATCCCAGATCCTATTCCTTCTCAAGAACTCATATGCCACACTGGCAAATGAGGACAACCAAATAGAGGTACCCAGGGAAGTGGAAGGAAAGGATGTGGAGGTTAGGCAAGAGGTGACCTCAGTGGGGAAAGCAGTGGACCCCAGAGGAGGAGGAAGCGAATCCTGGTGGGGACTCCATCATAAGAGGGATCCAGCTAGGAACATAGGAGGGGAGGACAGGGAGGTGAGGTGCTCACCAGGTGCCACAGCATGGAGGGATGGAAGGAAGATACTGGGATCACTGGGAAGGCAAGACAGGAGGGTGAGCTGGATGTCATTATCCACCTAGGTACTAATGACTTGGCAAATGGGGAGCCAAAGGAAGTTCAGGAAGAGTTTAGGAAACTGGGGAGGGTCTCAAGCAAGTAGCTACTTCTGTCACTTTCTCAGAAGTACTACCTGTGAGAGGCAAGGAGAGCATAGAGTGCATGCACCAGGAACTTTAACTCATGGTTGAAGAACTGGTGCTGTGGAGGAAGGGTTTGATTCATTGGTGACTGGGGACCCATCTGAGGGATGGAGGTTTATTCAAGCCTGACGGCCTGCATCCATCCTGAGGGGAATCCAAGCACTCAGTGATAAGTTTAAATGCTACATTGATAGCATTTAAACTAGCAAAGGGGTGGCAGGCCAGCAAGGACGGTACCTACTTGCTCACCCCCACAGCTAGTAATGGAACCAGTGAACCAGAGGAGGGCTATCTCTGCAAAGCAGTGCAAAAGATGGAGATTAGTGTCCAAAAGGTGGATAAGCAGAAAAGGGGCAAAATTCAGCAGAAGGGCAGACAGCAAGGAGAACCAGGGATAAATGGCAACCAAGGAAGGGGCTGGAGTAGAACAGTGAAGCAGTCTAGGAGGTCAAATCATGGAAAGCCATGTGTGCAAATGCCAGGAGCCTTAGCAACAAGATGGAAGATCTGAGGCTGTCATGGTACAGTCAGACCTGGACATTGTGGCCATCACTGAAACCTGGTGTAATGATAACCATGACTGGGAGATGGCCATACCTGGCTACAACATATTCAGAAGAGACAGAGCAGACAGGAAGGGAGGAGGAGGGCACTGTATGTGAAAAATGACATAAGGGCCACACAGATCCAGGAGGAACAAAATGGGGAGAGATACTGTGGGTTAGCTGGAAAGGAAAATGGGGCCAGCCATCCGCACAGGTGTGGTCTATAGACCACCAGCCCAGGAGGAAGAAACAGATAGAGTTGATGCTAGCCATCCAAAGGATGGCAGACAAGGGTGAGGTAGTACTGGTTGAGACTTCAATATACCAGACGTGGACTGGAGCATCCCAGCAGCATCAACTAGGAGCAGATTTATCCTGGACTCTTCAGGGTGCCTCCTCAAGCAACTGGTCATGGAACCAACTCGCAGAAGGCAATACTGGACCTTGTGCTCACAAACAGGGACAGTGTGATGGGGGAACAGTGGGGAGCACCTGGGTAACAGTGACCACCAGTCATTGTGGTTTGAAATCACAGAAAGAGCAGAACCAAACCACACAAAAACACGATCCTGGATTTTAGGGGGCAGACTTTGGGAAATGAGGAGATGCTTGAAAGAGGCATTAAGGAATGGGACAGGAATCAGGGATTGAGGAACAGTGGGCAGTATTTAAAATGGGGATTATAAGAACAACAGAATTATGCATTAAGCAGGTTAGCAAGAGGAAAAGAAAGAGGAGACCATTATGGTTTTCCAAAGAGGTAGCAAAGAAAGTGAAAGCCAAAAAGATTGCATTCAGGCAATACAAAAGACACAGGCAGAAGGGGATAGGGAGAAGTACCAGGAGAAACAAAAGGAGGCAGGAAGTCAGTAAGGGAAGCCAAAGCTCAGACAGAAGAACACATTGCAAAATCAGTGGTTAAAGGGGACAAACCTTTACAGGTACATACGTGAAAAAGAAGGACAAAGGAGGGATAGTGAGACTGAAGGGGAGGATGGGAGCCAGGTGGAGGATGACAACAGTAAAGCTGACATATTGAACAGGTATTTCTGCTCGGTCTTTACTAAGGAAGAGGGGGTAATGGGTCTGAAGGAGTACAAGGGTGAGAATGGTGCAGAATGGACACAAGTCCCTTTACACGAGAAAGGGTCCTGAAGGAACTGGAAGTAATAAGAGCTGATAAAGCAATGGGGCCAGATGGGATGCACCCCAGGGTCCTTAAAGAACTAAGAGAGGTGGTGGCTGAACCTCTGGCTATCCTGTTCAGCCAATCACTGGAAACAGGGAGGTACCCAAAGACTGGAGGACAGCAGATGTAGTCCCCTTATACAAAAGTGGGAACAAAGAGGAAGCAGGGAACTACAGACCAGTCAGCCTCACCTCGGTAGTGGGAAAGATCATGGAAGCACTACTGAAGGAGAGATTGGTGGAACATCTGGTTGTCAATGGACTACAGGACCCAAGGCAGCATGGTTTCACCAGGGGAGGCCGCGTCAGACCAACCTCATTGAATTTTTGACTGGGTGACTAGGGAGGTGGATCAGGGAGGGCAGTGGACATGGCCTATCTGGACTTCAGCAAGGCCTTTGACACTGTGCCACATAGAAGACTATTACACAAACTGGGAATATGGGTGTGGGCAGGACAGTAGTGTGGTGGTAGGTAACTGGCTGGGTGGCAGGACACAGAGGGGGTGGTAAATGGCTGTCACCCACAGAGGGAAGAGTGACCAGTGGGTACCACAGGGATCAGTGCTGGGACCGGTCCTATTCAACATCTTCATCAGTGACATTGCACAGGATCTAGAAGGCAGAATTTCACTGTTCGCTGATGACACAAAGCCTGTAACAGAGTAGACACACCAGAGGGTGTAGACAGAATGAGAAGGGACCTGCAGAAACTTGAAGAATGGTCAAGGGTTTGGCAGTTGAAATTCAATGCAAAGAAGTGCAAGATAATGCATATGGGGCACAAAAACCCTGGCACAATATATCAGTTGGGGGGTGAGGATATAGCATGCACCAAGCAGGAAAGGGATCTTGGGGTTGTCATCTCTGATGACCTCAAGGTAGGGAAACAGTGTGACAAGGCATCAGGTAAAGCAAATAGGATGCTGGGATGTATAGGCAGGGGCATCACCAGCAGGAAAAGGGAGGTCATAATTCCGCTATACAAGACACTAGTGAGGCCCCACCTGGAGTACAGTGTACAGTTCTGGAGACCATACCTACGTAAGGACATAGACAGGGTAGAGAAGGTTCAGAGGAGGGCAACAAAGATTATGCATGGGTTGCATCACAAGTCCTATGAAGACAGGTTGAAGGAACTGAACATGTACTCCTGGAGGAGAGGAGGGAGAGGGATATGATAGAGACATACAAGTATCTTACAGGAGGAACAGGGGCAGGAAAACACTATTTTTAAGCCGAAAAGATGTTTCAGGACCAGAGGGCATGGGATGAAGTTGGAGGGAGGACGATTCAGAGGAAACATGAGAAAGAATTTCTTCAGAACGGGTGGTGGACAAGTGGAACACCCTGCCAGAGGAAGTGGTGGGAGCTGAAACAATCACGGGATTTAAGAATACATGGGATAGACATAAAGGAATTCTAGAGGTCAGGGGTAAGGGGAAATAGACTTCTAGGAAAACATACTGAACATACAAGCTCAAATGGGCAGACTAGGTGGGCCATAGGCCCTTATCTGCCGACACTGTCTATGTATCTATGTGGAACGCTCTCCAGTGGTGGACCGTTCCGTCCCATCTGCAGGAGGGTATCCCGTTTGTCCGCCCCGAGCCGCCGTCTCTATCGACCGACGCCTTTGATGGGTTAGAAGTCGTATCTGGGGAACACTGAGCGACGCCTCTGGTCCCCGCGAGTCCCGATGCCATATCAACCTGCTGGAGCTCTGCAGGTCCGCCTAGCTCTCACCGCCTTTGCTCCATTTCCTCCGGGGTCAAGTGGTCCAGTCCAGACGGACAATACCACGCACCATGTACTCATCTAAACCGCTAGGGCGGGACGCGCCTCCTTGCTCTATGCAAGGAAGCTTTCCACATTTGGTCACTAGTGCGCAGCCTGGAGGCGATCTCCTGGCCATTCATGTGGCAGGAGCCCAACACCCCTGGCCGATGCCCTGAGCCGGATAGGGGCTGCATCAAGACGAGTGGTCTCTCCTGCCGGAGATAGTATAAGACCTGTTCTCCGCTGGGGCACACCCTGGTGGATCTGTTTGCCTCAGGAGAACGCCGGGTTGAGGCTGTCTGATGCCCGCCTCAGCAGGGCTCGCTGCAGGGATGCCTTTTCGAGGCCGTGGACCCGGCTCTTTTACGCCTTTCCCTGCCCCTGATTCACAGGGTCCTGCTGAAAGCGAGAGGACAAGGCGAGGTGATTCTGATAGCCCCAGATTGGCCTCGCCAGTTCTGGTACCCAGATCTCCTCAGTCTCAGCTCCAGGACTCGCGGCAGCTTCCAGCTCGCCCGGACCTGCTCTCAGTCAATCAGGGGAAGGTGTTCCATCCGGACCTTCAATCCCTGCACCTGACGGCCTGGTTCCTGAGCGGCTAGAGTTCCAGGCCTTGGGTCTTTCCGACGAGGTCCTCAACGTCGTTGAGGCGTCCCGTAAGGAGTCGACCAGAAAATGCTATGCCTTCAAATGGAAGAGGTTCTCCATTTGGTGTCGGAAAAGGGTTGGACCCTTTCTCGTGTCCTGTGGCGAGCATTTTGGACTATCTATGGTCCCTATCTAGTCAAGGGCTTAGGTCGACGACCCTTAAGGTGCACCTGGCAGCCATTTCTGCTTACCGGGCGCGGGCCGGTCAGCAGTCAGTGGCGCAGGAAAAAGTGGTCGGGCGTTTTTTCAAAGGCCTTGATCACATTTCCCCTCCAGTGCGGGAACCCCCACCTCCGTGGGATTTACTGCTGGTACTGGCAAAGCTCATGGGCAAGCCTATTCAACCAATGCACAGGTGTGGTCTCCCCACCTGTCGTGGAAAACCGCCTCTTGGTGGCTATCGTCAACCAGAAGGATGGGAGAACTCCAGGCGCTGAGCATCGAGTCTCCTTACCTGTTCTTCACAGGGACAGAGTTGTCTCACGCCCCACCCGAAATTCCTTCCGAAGGTGGTGTCGAGTTTCACCTTAATCAGGTATTGACTCTGCCGGTGTTCTACCCCAATCACACTCGGAGGTCGAATATAGGCTCCATACTTCGACCCTAGAAGGCGCATATTATAAGGAGCGCACGGCTAAAATTCGGGAGAGGTTCGCCAGCTGTTTGCTCACCCACGCTGAAGCCGCACCTGGCAGACCTGCAGCCAAGCGGACGATAGGCAGATGGGTCACCTCCTGCATAAATCTGCTATGAGTTAGCGGGCATGGAGCTCCCAGAGGGATAAGAGCTCATTCTCACCCGCCATACTGCTGCATCGGTGGTTGCTTCCAGGATGTCCTATCCAGGAGATCTGCAGGCTGCTACCTGGAAGTCAGCACACACCTTTATTTCCCACTACCACATCGACCTTGAGTCACGCCGATGCTGGTTTTGGGGCCGGTTCTCCAATCTTTGTTCCCCAAGTAAGTATTAGGGTGTGCGCTTTGCCTCCTCCTCCGGAGAACTGCTAGAGTCTGCCAATAAGTGTGATGAACAACATATCCATGTCCCTAGAAATACAGGTTACTCACCTGTAACAGGAGTTCTAGGAATGGTATATGTTGTTCATCCACACGAACCCACCGACCTCTCTGCCGACGCACAACCTGAGCTTCCAGCGGCCAGATCTGGCGCCATGGGCGGAGCGGAGTTTTACCACCCGGTGGGTGGGAAGAGCTAGCTTGAAGACCTTCCGCAAGATTTAAAGCGGCAAGGAACCTGTTATACAGGTGGATGAAATATACTATTTTGGAACTTCCTGTTACAGGTGAGTAACCTGTATTTACTCACCTGTAACAGGAGTTCTAGGAATGGTATATGTTGTTCATCCACATAACCCACCCGACGTCCCCGGCTTCGACGCACAACCCGAGCTTCTAGCGGGCCAGATCTGGCGTCATGGGGCGGAGCTGAGAGTTTTACCACCCGGGTGGGTTGGAGGAGCCAGCTTGAAGACCTTCCAGCAAGATTTAAAGCGGCAAGGATACCTGCCAGACAGTGTGGATGAACAACATATACCATTCTTAGAACTCCTGTTACAGGTGAGTAACCTGTATATACTGTATGTTATCATTCTTGCCGCTTACAACCTATGTACTACAATGCAGTGCAATATTACTATACTGTATTTTATCATTCTTGCCACTTACAACCTATGTACTACAATGCAGTGCAATACTACTATACTGTATGTTATCATTCTTGCCACTTACAACCTATATACTACAATGCAGTGCAATGTTCCAAATGATAAATTCCCTCACGCGGGCAAACTATCGAACCAGTGCAAGTACACTAACTGACTGCTTAATAACCAACCTACCTGATAGGATAACCAGTACCTCTGTACTTCCAGACACTATCAGCGATCACTCCCTGATCACATATACCTGGACAAATAAGGCTCTAAAATCAAAACTGATAGGTGTTACCTCAAGAGTGCTGAAAAAATAACATCTTGCCCCTCTCAAATCCTACCTCGGTTCACAATACTGGTCACCCATCTATGATGCGGTAGATGTTGACACTGCTCTTGACTGCTTTATAAAACAACTTTAATACCTCCTGTAACCTATTTGTACTTATCAGACAGAGAAACGTCAAAGGCACCAATACAGTACATCCTGGGTCACACCCTTGCTCCTCGAACAAATGAGAATCAGGGACAATCTGTGGCACCAAGCTAAAAGTACAGGGTTACCCAATGATCTCCAAAAATACAAATCAGCACAGAAAAAGTGTGCAGCTGCCTTATGCCTGGCAAAGAGTACACACTTTAAAAAGGAACTTAACAATTCTTGGGGTTAAAATCACTTATTCTGGGACAACATCAAATGCCTGAGAGGGAAATCCAGTAAAGCCCCAGCCTCAGTAATCAGCACTAATGGCATGGACACCCAAGACCCAAAGGAAATTGCTGATGCTTTTAATAAGGCTTTTACCGACCTCAGCAATGTGCTCCCTCCTGACTTCATGTTACTGCTACAAGGTACTAACCTTGATAACAATACCTCCACATCAACCATCACCCCCACCTCCATTCTACCTGAAGGTAGTCACTACAGAGACTAGAAAATATCCAGTACAGGCGCTCCAGAAACCCAGTGTCAGCAGTGACTCGCTTGACCTGAAATGAGTTGCTCGCACCCTGGACATCCTACTCCATCACCTAACCAAGATCCTCAACTTATCACTTACCACAGGAAAATTCCCCCAAGCGTGGAAAGCAGCCCTAGTCACTCCAGTCTTCAAAACTGGGGACAGAGCTATTATCTCTAACTACAGACCAATTTCAATACTTCCACCACTCTCAAAAGCCTTTGAAAGGATAGTCTATGATCAAGTCGTCTACTGTCTTGACAAATACAAAGCACTGTGTCAACAGCAACATGGTTTCCAGTAGGCACACAGCATGATGACTACAGCCCTGTTGGAATATACTGGCTACATGCATGAAGCGCTGGATCAGGGGCTCTTGGTGAAGGCCATTTATATAGACCTCACCAAGCTCTTTGATACAGTTAATCATGAGCTTCTACTAAGCCAGCTTGCCCACACTGGTATATCCCCCATATCAGTAGGCTGGTTCATAAGCTACCTCTCCTGAAGAATGCAACAGGTCAGAATACTTGGTGCACTGTCTGACCGTCAGAATGTTTCCACAGGGGTACCCCAAGGCTTCATCCTGGGTCCCCTGCTATTCAGCACGTTTCTGAATGACCTCCCATCAGCTTGCCAGAACAATGTCCTTTTGTATACAAATGATGCTGTGCTGTACACTTGCCATACTGCCCTGGATGTGCACGAAAGTAAGTTGCAAGCTGATTTCAGAGCAGTCGAGGCTTGGTTCCTTAGATCAAGGCTACTGTTGAATTATAAAAAAAACAAGGTGATGTTGTTTGCCTCCCCTCATAACCGACTCAAATCCTATCCCATTAAAATTCACAATCCTAGCAACGACTCTCTGGAATTGGTCAGCAACTTTAAATACCTTGGGGTCACTCTCGATTGTTCTCTCTCATATGGATTGCATATCAACCATGTTGCCAAGACAGCTAACGCAAGACTAGGTCAACTTTATCGTCACAGGCACTGCCTCTTGGACAGTGCCATTAAACTAGCTGTGAATAGCTCAGTCCTGTCTGTCATAGACTACAGTCTCGTAGTCTATGGAGTAGGAACTGACACCACACTTAAGCGAATAAAAGTTGTCCTTAACAAAGCCTGTAGGCTGGTCCTAGGAGCACATTGCTTAACTGATACATGCAATCTCAACTCCAGCACTGGGTAGCTTAATTTAAACTGCCGGATCCAATTCCAGGTGTGCATGATGGCAAAAAAAGACCGCCCTAGGCCTTACACCCCCTAGTGTGCAGAATCTCATTAGTCCCTCCATTAGCCCAAGACATACCAGGGGCTCGAGTAAAGCAGCCTTCCTAGTCCCATTTCTCCACATTTCTCAAGGTCAGCGGTCCGTTGGATACAGGGCCCCACCCCCCCGGCTAAATTCTCTTTGTGCCGCTCTTATTATGGAACCAAATATTGATCATTTCAAGACTTTGCTGCGGGCTTTTCTCGTTGCGAACAGTATGTGTGACTGTGATCCTGATCCCTAAATTCTTTAGGCTCTTGTCCAGTACTGCCTAATTTTGCTGCATGTCCCCCTTCCCACTCCCTATACTATGGTGCCCCCTTCTTTCCTATACTATAGTGCCCCCCGCAGAGGCAGGCACTACATCCCCACATCCCATGTATTTTCCCACCCTTGGCTACGACACTAACCAATTTCATGGCCCTGCAACACTTCCTCCCCTCTTTTGCCTTCCTCTGCCTGGAATATCCTCCCCTACTTCATCACTGAAAACACCCTCTGGGTAGCTCCCCCAAATACCTCCTACTGTCCTGACCACCTGTGCTTTGCCTCGATCCCTGCCTTCTCCTACTTAGCTCCTCTAACACACCAACTCTCCTCCCAGCCACCCCCCCCCACCTTTTATTTATCCACTAACTCTGACCCTGTTCTGGGAATACCTCCCATTGCCTTGCCATGTAACTTTGCTTGTCTATTACTTTGAACCATTGAATCAATGTTGTAAATTATGTTGTCTGTCTAATCGCTGCTCACTGTTTCATTTAGCAATGTCTTTCTCTGTAAGCTACATTCTTATTCTCGGTATAATTCTCTGCTCTGCTTTTTATACCACAATAATGTATCCTATTTTTGACGTGGAACTACTGTAAAGGAGCAGCAATGCTCAGAGGTTATCTGAGAATCAATCAATCAATAAATAAACTACTATACTGTATTTTATCATTCATGCAGCTTACAACCTATATACTACAATGCAGTGCAATACTACTATACTGTATTTTATCATTCTTGCCGCTTACAACCTATATACTACAATGCAGTGCAATACTACTATACTGTATTTTATCATTCTTGCCGCTTACAACCTATATACTACAATGCAGTGCAATACTACTATACTGTATTTTATCATTCTTGCCGCTTACAACCTATATACTACAATGCAGTATGATACAACTGTAACCCCCCACCGCTACTTTACACAGTTAGCTACCACCCTTGACTGGGCACAGATTGCTTGGAAATGGTACCATCCCTAGCTTTGGGAATGTATACCAGGCTCATTACTTCTAGAGGTTAAAAAGGGGTGGGGGTGTACAAAATCAAAACTGTGACCAATATCCCAGGTCCTGGAGAGAGAGCTTTTTGCTAGGGCTATGCTAGACCTACACTTCTGGAGGAGTACCCAGTAAATCCACACACAGGAAGCAAAAATGTGAATGTCCAAACCAGAGTTGGAGTTCTAGAGTGTGGCTTTTTTCCAAAAGATGTTCTCCAAAGCAAGGGTGGACCCCCAGTGTGACACAAGGCATTTCCAGAACAACAAAACAACTGTATCAGACAGAAATGCTATGTATACCCATATTTCATAGGACATTGCACTCTCTTCAGTGGCACTGGCCACAAGATGTACTTTCGTCCAGTGGCACTGGCCCCAAACTGGAAATACTTCTCATGGCACTGGCCACAACTGAGCACACTGGGACTTATTACAAGCACAACCTATTCCAGGGGGTAAAATTCTCTTCAGACATTGGCCAATATGTCCAAAGTAACCAGGCACCCTTACAGAACCTGTAGTCCTGATCTGGTTACCCCAGATGGGGGGGGGGGCTGCCCACCCTTTGCTCCCAAATCCATACCCAGCTATTCTTTCAGAGTTGCACCTTAAAACATCTTGAAACTCTTAGGTAAATGCATCTTCGAAAGAACTTTCACATCCAGCATTCAAGAAACACTACACTAGTAGTGTGAGAAATTAAAGTCCTGAGCAGTGTGAATCAGTCATGCATCGGGACCCCACAATTGTCAGCGAACTTTAAACTGAGAACAGTCTCAAACTTCAGAAAAGAATTGGTGTACCTTTCCCTCTTAGACAGAGAATTACCAAAGCACAGGTACTTTCTTCAGGAAGCACAAAGTCAAGCCGGCCCAGTGGCGCTGAGTGTTGAGGTGCTGGACGCCACACCTTGCACCATGCTGGCGACCTGGGTTCAGACGCAAGTCTGGGTCACCAGGGGTTGGCAGGGGAGGGTTGGGATTGAGCGTCTGGAGGACTGCTCTCCTATCCCAGTGAGGGATCCGGGGTTTCACGTTCTGTAGCGACCCCTGGTGATGACCGGGGGCACTACCAGAGCGGTGACAGTATGGGGTGGAGCGCGGCAGACGTCGGAACATAGTGCCCGGATGTCATTGCACGTCCATGCTCCAAGGGGAAGCTAATGGAGGAAAAAACATCAGGAGGGCGATTTCGGCAGCTGATGGCCCCGGCCTGCACCCCCAGACCCGAGAGAAATGCCTGTGCAGGGTACGGCGCGGTGTTGGCCCATCCCTGGTTCTGTGGGTTTGTGTGGCCCGTGCGCACGACTGGATCGGGGTTGTGGGCGACGGCGGCCAGAGATCACTACCAAAGGCAGAAAAAGTGTTAAATGGTAAAAATGATAAAAAAAAAAAAAGAGGCACAAAGTCAAATCTACTCACAGTTAGAACAGCACAGGCAGCTTCAAATTGTCCTGGATCATATAGGGGATTGCCCCTAGGATTCATTCTCTAGCAGTCCTTTTCATTCCTCTGGGGATGCATATCAGGAGATCCTGCTGCAGACAGCAGTTTCCAGCACTTCTTTTGGCAGGCTGCAGACTTTCAGGACTAGGGTAAGAAAATATGCTCTTCTCTCATAGCCCATACTGCAGCCCTCACACACTTCAACTGCAGACTATTACTGACTACCAACTAACAACTGACCCAAGATTCTAAAACTCCCCACTCACAGCCAGCTGTGGCTTATGCTGCTTTGAGAGTTCTAAATGACCTCATCTCTCTCATCTCAGATGAGACCAAGTAAATAAGAGAGTGAGTAGGTGAAAACCCCATTTAACCAGTTATTAACCAGCTGCCTTTCCCTACCTAGCACTGACACTGATGAGATTCCAGTAACCCCAGAGGACTGGTTGGTTACACAACATTTGTGCCTGTTATTACCTATATAATAGAACTCAGTACAACATTACTATATTCTGTAATTCATGAAGCTTACAACCTGTGTACTACAATGCAGTGGACACAATTTTATTTATATTTTATGAAGCTTAAAATCTATGTACTACAATACAATATTTTATTTATTTATTGTACAATTTTGGCCAGGAAAGACACACTAAGCTGAGGCTTGTTTCCAGGTGTATTCTGGGAGCACTGGGAAGTTAAGTGACTTGCTCATGGTCACACAGTATGTAAGTGGTGGCTGTGGGATTCAAACCCAGTTCTCCAGGTTTGCAGCTCAGTGCTCTTAACCACTACACTATACTGCTTCCCAATACAATACAACTTTATTTATATATTATATTTCATGAAGTTTAAAAACCTATATACTACAATGCAATACAATACAGCTTTATAATTCATAAAGCTTACAACCTATATACTACAGTACCACTTTATTCTACATAGTGTCATATGTGATTCTGTCATACGCAACTGTCCATTTCAGTTGTGTAGTAGAGAGTTTGCTGACCTGTAGATGGTGCCTGCGTATTCAAGATATGGGAGTAGGTACTGGAATAATAATTCAGTTCAATGTAAACATTAGTGCACTAGCTCACTGCCATGAGAAAACATAAACCATCACAAGGAAACCATAAAATGCAAACAAAACTTCATATATGCCCACTGACTTTGGCTCGACCGTACCTGGAACACTGCGTACAGTTCTAGTATTCGCAGTACAGAAAGGATACTGAAGAGATTTGGAAGGTCCAGCGCACGAGCACCATGCTGATCAGTGGTTTAGGAGGTCAAATATATGAAAAGAGATTGAACGTATTCAGGATATTCAGCCTGGAAAGGAGAAGGCAGAGAAGGGACATGATCGTGGTTTTCTGAATACTGAAGGGGGCAGACAGGGTGTACTTTACATTAATGTTTAAGCTAGTGAGTGCAGTGAGAACTAGAGGGCAGGCACTCAAACTAAGTGGAGGCGCAGAATAAGGGAAACACTAGAAAGCATCACTACAAACATAGGGCGGTAAACATGTGAAACTGCGTATTTGATGAAGTTTTAGATGCTAGTACTGTTTACACTTTCAAAGCAGGACTTTCTTGTTTCAGAACCAAAAAGCCATGCCCATATGGAGGGTGGGGTATATTTAAGCAATAAGGCATGATTGCATGTATGTTATTGAGGGATATAGCTATGCCTCACATGGTGTGTCACTAGGTGCAGCTGAGTGACTTAACTGTACAAGAAGTGGGTAATCCCTCAGTTACTCATGTCTTGGAGTGCCTTATTGCCATTATACAATGGACCCATGTGTAAAATAAGCTTGAAATGTGTTTAATTATGCTTTTTAGAAATGCCTTACCTCAGCAATGGGTTATTGCACGATTCATCTATGGGTAACGACCTTAGCTGACCAATCAAGTTACAGGATTTTAGGTGCTCATTGTGTAACTGGAAGCATGCTAACTCAATGTGGTTGATCACTCATCTCTTCCATCAGGCTTCTCCATCGAGGGTCCATCCCAGGCTAAGATTGAGTGTGATGACAAGGGTGATGGCTCATGCGACGTACGTTACTGGCCCACAGAGCCTGGCGAGTATGCAGTCCATGTGATCTGTGATGACGAAGACATCAAGGACAGTCCTTTCATGGCTCACATCCTCCCGGCCACCAATGAGTACTTCCCAGAAAAGGTACCCTTCGAGTCAGCATACTGTAGTCACTCTGAGAGGTCTTGACAAGCATCCAGTATGTTTTACTGTTTCTATTTAGAACCTGTAGACTCCTTGAGATACTATGAAGCCTGTTACTGGATCAACATAGATATTGTGCATACTGTAGAAGTCAAACTACACAAGGCATTGGGGAGGGACAGGTCCCTTAGTTAGGTGCCTTGCAAGGAGCCTGCATGGCCTGAGGAATTGTGTACAACAGCATGTATGTATAATGTTTATGTTGACCCAATTAGGGCAGAAATTAAGACAATATTTTGGTAAGTGATGCAAACTGGAAAAAATACAACTTTCTCAGCTCAGAGGCATGTCTGAGGGCAGCTGGGAAATGTAAATTAAAAGAAATATATAATATTACACCTCAAAAAACAAACAGCCAAATTGTAAGCAGATTTGGATTTCTGGTGAGGTCCTGTTCTGATAATAGTGCACAATATTTTCTTTTTGTTGTTACTTATTTTCCCACCTACTCCCCTCTTGCCCTAAAGCTCCCTTCCTGCACTGCCACAGTCATGAATCCTCTTTTGAAGGCCCCTCTACCTGCTTCTCTGAGTATCTGTTCAGTAACCCCTGATAGCTGCAGGCCACATGTGCAATGATGAGGACAGTCAGCATGTTTGGATGGTGAGTGGAGGGGAAGAGCTTAATGGAGCATGTTGGAGTGCTGTTATCAGAGGGGGCTGCCTCCACAAACATACTTTAATGCCATGTCATGGAGCTGTAAAGGTCTGCTCTGGGTGAACAGTTCTCATCCCTCCTAGATCACAGGAGGTGGCTGTGCTGTGGTAGTCGTCACCAGACCATCCCTGTGGTTGTGCATGTCCATACAGATGGCTCCATGCCTCTCTGCAGAACCAAGTAGGATCCTCAGGCTCAAAGCTCAAACCCGCGTCCCCCACATAGCAGGTGAGCCCATTAACCACATGACCTTTGGGTGGGCCTAGCTCTGGTCTTCACAACACAGTTCAGTGGTAGTGTGACTGAGCCTGCTGACAGACTCTTTGGCTCACCTACTAACACTGGTATTGCTTTACCCAAAGAACTACAGTAGGAGCAGGCTTGTGGCTCTTGTTGCCCGTTCTCTCCAGTTTGCTGCTGTAGCTGGAGATGCTAATTATTAGAATAGTGCAGGGTATTATCCTTCTATCTCAAAGGGACTCATTGCATTTGTGTCACTGAGGGGCTGACCTCAGCAGTTGATGGCTGAACCCTGATGCAGATAGGCAGGCTCCCTATGAAAACAGAGTTTCAAGTGACTGGAATGTAGGAAGCACTTCTAAGGGGGATTGCTCGGCCCCTGGTAGTCACTACAAATATGTACTCAAAATATGCACACCGAGAATGACACACAGACACACTTGCAGGTGTACACACATACAGAGAAATACACAAATATACAAATGTACAGAGGTATAAACTTTACACTGACATGTCTACATCTTCTGTCTATTTAACTGTTGTGGATTTATTTATTTATTTAAAATTTGGTAACCGGGAAAAGTACATTGAGCCGAGGCTCATTTCCAGGTGCAACCCGGGGACAAGGGGGACAGATATAACAGAGGGATATCAACAATCCAAAACAGTTAAATACAGGAAACTCAAAAATAAGCAGTATAATACGGAATTTAGAATACATTTTTCTGTACAAACAAACAGCGGGGAAAAAATGTACATTATAAGACTGAAATGCAGAATATTGTACATGGTTTCAAGTTAATACAGGCAATGGAAGAGAGGGAGGGAGGAAGCCAGAAGCATGAGTGAAGATTAGGGTGTTGGACAGCTGCAAGATGCAACTGGGGGTGGCCTGAGAAGGCACTGAAGTGCAGTAAAGGAGGGGGTGAGGTGGGTTGGAGGGTAGGACACAAGGATTAATAATTGCTGGTAGGGTCTGATAGCAACTAGAAATCTGATTCTGCATTTTTCCGTATCAACTCAGCATAACGTCACACTGGATTGATATGGAGAAACTGCCATTTGAATAATCAGCAATGCTGAAAGCCTTTACACTGTCACAAAAAACCAAAACAGCTGTGTTAGTATCTCCACTGTGCTCTTTCAGAGTCATCCTGAAATCGCCAAGTATCAATAAAACCTCAGTAAACCATGTTGCAAAGAAAACCACAAATATTTTCAGTCAGTAAATCCTTTTCAGGACATAGCAGACCTGTTTCACAGCTAAAAGGTATGTTAAAAAAAAAAGATTTACTATTTTTGACTATTTATTTCAACAGTTTCACCAGGAAAAACATACTGAACTAAGTAGCTTGTTTCCAGATGTGTTCTGAGGGGGGGAGAGAGAGGATGAGGAGAATGCAGTAATAAGTTACAGCAATAAAGTTACAATTATAGTAACAATAAAAAGTACACAGCAGACAATTAAGAGGAAGCACAATGTTTAACCAGTGTAAAACAGTCACATTAATAGCAACACTTCAGCACAGTACAACTGGCAGAAAATGAGGGAAGGGAAGGGAATTGCGAGTACATGCATGTTTTGGCTTTCTGTTTTGTACTTTCAGTATCCAGGTTGTGCCTGAAAAAGGTACCTGGTGCCAGTACTCCCATGCAGTTATCAGAATAAATAAATAAGTTAAAAAATAAAAGGGGACAGGTATAAAACATATAAACACAAGGACACAGACATACAAACACAAATGTAAATATATTAAAGCACAACCATAAGGGCACAGACATACAAACATATCAACGCAAACACCAAGGCACAGGCATATAAACAAAACAAAAACAAACACACTCAAGGGCACAGATATGCAAACATATACAGTAAACCAAAACGCAAACACAAGTGCAAAGACATACAAACACATGCAGAAAACCAAAACACAAACACAAGGTTATAGGAATACAAATCTATAAACAAAAAGACAAAGACAAACATAAGGGCACAAGCACACAAACATGCAACACAAACACAATGGTCCAGACATACAAACATATAAAACAAAACAAAAGCACAAGGCACAGATAAACAAATAAACCAAAACACAAACAAAATGTAACAGACATGTGAACAAATAAAACAAAACATAAACACAAGGGCCCAGACATAGAAATATATAAATGGAAAAACAAACACAAAGCACAGATTTTTTTTTCAATTTATTTTATTCTTTGTTAACCAGGTAAAGCCCACTAGGTACAGGTGCCTGTTTTCAGAGGCGACCCGGGAGCACTGGAGAGGTTAAGTGACTTGTTCAGAGTCACACAGCATGCAAGTGGAGGTTGTGGGAAGCAAACTCAGGTCTGTCTGCTGAATGTACTCTAACCTCTAGGCTATACTGCCAGCCCCAGTATGCAAACATGTAAGGCAAGGCAGTTTTATTTATACAGCTCCCTATACTAAAGTCTCAGGGCACTTCAGGTGCACAAATCAAAATGTGATAATTATGTAATAATACCAAAGATTAATAATACAGAAAATAAATACAATCAGCACTAAATCTAAAATGGAAGTACTACTAAATAAACCAAAAGACAAGCCAGATATATAGAGATAAATAGGTGATATGTGTTGGGCTCTGGTGGAATACACTGTTTATCTGCATGAGTGCACACTGACCTCCTCCATGAGTGGCAGAGCGCAGCAGAGCCATGAGTGATGCTGAGGTCAGTGTGCACGAGTGCAGATGAATAGTGTATTCCACGGACAGCCCAACACATATTCAGTTTATACAATAGGGGTGAAAGGATATGCCATGGGATAAAATAGCATATCCCCCGTAGTAACAAGATAAAAATGAGCGATTCATACTTTAGCAGTCCTACCATGAGATAAATGTAGCTACAGTGGAATAAATGGCATTTATTTCCACAGTCACTATATTTTTCTACATATTAGCTATGTCACAGAAAGCAGCAAATCTCAAAACACCTGACTCCCCCAAATCCAATGCAACACACCTGCACAGAATAGCACAGATAGCACATTTCAACACAGAGCTACACCTAGAAACTGAAAGCAAAATCCAAGCAAAGAGATAGAGACCAAGAGCAGAAAGAGAAGCATCACGAAGAAACAAAATGCAGAACTTTAAACTACCCTAGAGAAAAACATTTCAACTAATGGAAACCTCTAACAAAATGACACACAGGGAAATAAAAATAAACACATGAAAACCACACCACAAAAAACACAACACATTTCAGTACCATATCCTTTCTCCCGTATTGTATAAACCCCGAAATACGAACGCAATGCAGATATACAAACATATAAACCAAAACACAAACAAAGTGGCACAGACATAGGAACAAATAAAACAAAATGTAAACACTAGGGCACAAACATACAAACCTAAAGAGCAAAACAGAAACACACGGGCCCAGACATACAAGAATATAAGTGGAACACAGATAGAAGGCACAGATAAACAAACATATAAACCACACAAACACAAGGGCATAGCAAAACAAACATGTAAACCAAAACATCCAACACAAGGGCCCAGACATGCAAACATGTAAACCAAAACAAACACAAAAACACACAGGCAGACATAATTTCACAAACACAAACTTACTTCAATGGCTTTCTCAACCAGAATAATGTCATGCTTGTGCAGCTGAATAACAATGTTTGTGGCCATTCGCACTACCTATTCCAGTAGGAATTACCACCCTGTAGGGGTACTGAGAGCAAGGAACCCTGTAAAAGGATTTCACCCCTAGAGGTAGGGTCATACCTCTCAACCTCCCGCCTCATAAATCAGGGACAAGGCTTAAAAAAATCAGGGACAAAGGACCAAAATCAGGGACACATCTTCAAAATTAGAGATATCCTCCCAGAAAGCTGGTAGAATATGGGGCTTAGTGCACAATGCATTTTCTAAAGAAGAACAAGTCTGTAACTTTAATGCTTGACATTGTTTTGTGCTTACAATCCCCACTGTTTAGCCACAAAAACACAGATTTTAGGAGGGACAGAGTAAAATTTTGAGGCAAAATCAGGGACGTCCCTGAAAATCAGGGACACTTGAGAGGTATGAGTAGGGTCCCTTGGCTAAAGGTACTTCAGGAAGGAACACACTGGGAGTAGAGAGGCGAGCCGCTGAAGGAGGAAGGGAGAATGGTGAGGCAAAGATAAAGTACTTCAGATAGAGGCTGGGGGGAACTGCTTATATAGTTCAGGAAGTAGGCGTGGCTGGTTGCTCACCCAATGAACTGCAGGTCAATCAAAAAATCAATCAATCAAAATCTTTATTTATTCAGGCGAACATCATTGAGCAAAGCTCATTTACAAGATGGACCTGAGTGGTCATACAAATGAGGATACAAGTATTATTACATAGACAAGAATAGAATAAATAGCAATACAATGGCATGAAATGATTATATACAACAATTTACATATATACAAGTAACAATAGAACCATTTAGCCTGTAGGAAAAAAGAGGACAAAGGGTATAGCAGTCCTAAAATATAAGTTATATGGTCTAAACTAGTTTTAAGTGAATATAATAGGTGATTCGGAAGAAAGAAATTGAGTTAATATAATGGATAGAAAAGGGAGGTTTAGTTGGGTCAGATAGGTAGGGGATTATGCTTTATAAAAGCAATTGCAGAGCTCTGGAAAAGCATGGAGAACAATCTTTTGAAGGATGCCAGAGGTAGTAGGCTATCTAGCTTCATGGATTTTGAGAGAGTTCCATGCAGCTGCTAAGGAATAGCTGAAAGCAGCCCTCCCATACCGGGTGCAGGCATTGGGACCTTTAATGTGATGAGTTTACTGATCCTAAGGTGTATGGCCTGGTTGTAATTTGGGTAAAGCAATCAGTGATATAGGTCGTAGTTTGCCTGTTAACGCTTTGAATATCCAGATAACAGCATTCCTATTTCTTCTGTGTTGCAATGATGTCCAGTTGACTGCCATATAAAGGGAGCAATGATGGGTGTTGGAGGAAGGTCAGTAATAAATCTTATGGACCTGTGATACAGGGTGTCCAGCTTATGTAAGAGATGACTTGAACAATGGCAGTAGAGAAAATCAGCATAATCAATGAGGGATAGGAATGAGGCCTGAATTAACCTTTTTGGAATCACTGTTTAGGTAATGTTTTATTCTAAAAAATAGTCCGAGCCTCTGTCTTAGCTTTTAAGTAACTCTTCAATATGGACAGAATAGTCAAGCCTGTTATCTATCCAGACTCAAGGTATTTGAAGTTATCAACAAATTCAAGTTCTCTCCAAGTAAGGTGGATATATGTAGGGTGTTGGATGCTGGGGTAGTGGTAGTACAACTCTTTGTGGTAAAGAACATAGCTTTTGTTTTTTTGCATTTAGAAGTAGTTTTTGTCAGTAGATTGTGCTGCAGAATGGAGAATTCGGATTGTAGAAGTTCACAGGCTTTGAAGGTGAGGGATTGCTGACATACAATACAGTATCATCAGCAAACAGATGAATGTTAGATTGAGTGAGGTTGGCATCAATATTGTTTATATAAATAGCAAAGAGGATAGGGCCAAGAATAGAGCCTTGTGGTACACCCCTTAGCAGAGGTTTTGAGGTGGATAGGTAATTTCATTTCTAACCAGTTGCACCTATCTGAAAGGTAATCCTTAAACCAGTTGAGTGATAGGAATCCAGGCCTAATGAGTTAAGGGAGGTGGAGTAATAAGTCATGATCCACTGTGTCAAAGGCTTTACTCAAATCCAGAAACACAGCACAGGTAAAATTTTTTGTCCAAATTAGTCTGCCAATCGTTGGTTACCTTGGCTAAGGCAGTAATGGTGTTATGCTTTGATCTAAATCCAGATTGTGCAGAATTTAGAAGGTTATTGTTATCCAGATAGTCCCTTAACTGAGAGTTTACTAGTTTTTGAGCATCTTAGATAGTACTGGTAGGATGGAGATAGGTCTGTAATTGTTGAGATCCCTAGTATCACCAGATTTGAGTAATGGAACTACTTGAGCTGTTTTCCAAGTAGATGGAATGGATCCAGTAGTTAGGAAAGATTGAAGAGATGAGTAAGGGGGCAGATAAGACATGTGAAGCAATTTTTCAGGAAATAGGGATCCAGGGAGTCTGCACCTGCACTTTTAGTTGTGTTCTAAATTAGAGAGAGATCTTCCACTTCTTTCACGGATATTGGGATGAAGGAAAGTTGAAGTGGCCATTTGTCCCACAGTAGTTTGCAGGTTCAAGGAAGATCTCAGGATATTTGCAGGTGATGAGTCAAATGCTAGGCCAGCAGTGTGAAGTGAACATTGAAGGTATTTAAGATTTCTTGTTTACCTGTAATTTCTGTGTCATTTAGTAGCAATTTGGTGGTTAAGGCAGGAGTAGAATTCTGGCCCAGAAGTCCTTTTATTGTACCCCAGAGTCTGGATGGGTTATTGTAGGAGGCATCAATTCAGCTGTATAGTAGGCAGTTTTGGCAGTTCTTATTTTTTTTGTACATGAATTCCTTGCTTTTCTGAAATTTAGCCAATCTCTGGTGTCCTTTGTTTTCTTGCCTTTTCCACAGCTTGTCTCTGGTTCTCAAGGCTGCTTTAAGCTCAGAGGTGAACCAAGGGCAGGATTTTACCTTAGTTCTGATACTGGTGATAGGTGCATGAATATTGAGAACATTGGTGATAATATCCTTAAAGTCTGGAGTGCTGTTTCAACAGAGGTTGTAAGATAGAAATCTTGCCAATATATTGTAGTACTCAGGTCATGGAGGTAACCTGAGATATTGAAATTTTTTGACCTTTTGAGGATAAATTCTGCAGGATTTGGTGGTTTGAGTGTGGATCTTATGCCAGCTATAGGGTAATGGTCACTCACATCACTTGGCAGTACTCCTGCATGTGAGTATAATTGGGAGGCTTGTTTACCAACATAATATCCAGGAGTGAGCTGTTGCTGGAATTTCTTCGTTAATCCTAGTTGGGTCTTTAATCAGCTGTGTGAATCCATAGGCGCCACAAAAGGTTATCAAAGGTGCAGATACATTAGACAACCAGTTTAAATTCAAATCACCAAGGATGACGGTATCTTCAGGGCCTTGGTTGAGAATTGACCCTAGGTGAGAAAGCAGTTTAAGCAGAGAGGGGCCTATAGCATCCAATCAGTTTAAATGGAGACGAATTAGGAAGGGAAATTTTGATTGATAAACATTCAAATTCATTTGGCTCAGATGTGTTGATGAGGCAGGTTGCAGAGATGGTGTCCTTAATGTATATGGCCACCCCACCACCCTGAAGGGCGATCTGCTCTGAAGAGCTGGTAATTGGGAAGGTTTACAACACTGTTTTTGTTGTAGGCCTGAGCCAAGATTCAGAGATGACCAGGAAGTCTGGAAGAGTATGTGCCACCCAAGCCTGTATTAAGATGAACTTTTAGGAGGCTGCAAGCATTGAAGTGTATGAAGCTTAGTCCTTTTATGGTAGTCAGCTCAGCAGGGGAAGATAAACTGACAATGGGGCCAGGATTAATCTCAATGGTGCCAATGCATAAAAGGAGGTAGAAGATTAATTTGAGTAGGGCTCCAAGGGATAGGGATAGAGAGTGATCAGAGCATTTCCTCTTAGTCCTAGATGCACACTGTGTAGTGGGAGATGGTCCTGTTATATAGGTGTGTCTTTATCATAACATAGGAGTCTGATGGACAGGCATAGTGGGTTTTATAGATCCAGGATACATGTAAAGGGCTAGGGAGAGCTGGATTGTTAGAGAGGCTTTATGTGGGATACCCCAGGGGTTGCAGTGTAATAGTGGTTCAAAGTGAATAAGGAATAGATGGTTGTACATTGTGGATGGCAGTGGAGAGCAGAACATACTCATTAACTTATTCGTCATGACAGGGGTATAATATGATTATCATAATGGAATGGGGAGATGAGAGGCTAAGGAGCAAAAGGAAACAAGTTAGCATTGTGCGGGTAGGTATGGGTTAATAGAGAGGAATTAGATGTGGGCGTGGATGAGAGAAATGGCGGGAAAGAGTGTATAAATACAATTAACCAAGAGGGGAAGGGGCGGCAAAATTTTAGCGGCTTTGCTCATATTTCACACTTGCTTCTCCCGCCTCCTGGATCTCTTGGTCGGTTGGAGGTCACCGCTGCCCGCTGAGCGGCTCGGAGCCCTTCTGCGGCTGGAGCTGGAGGCAATGCCGGCTGCAAGTCAGGGACAGAGGAGAAGGCAGGAGAAGGCAATTTTATTGCAGGCAATCTGCAATTAGGTGCAAGAAACAAGAATCTGCACAACAAAAGACTGGGAGGGTTTGGGGGTTAGCGCCTGCCGCCTAGCCCACACAGATCCCCAGAAAAGGCTGAATCACTAGCAAACATCACATCAAAACATGTTTAAATTACCCACAATTTTTAAGTAAAACAGCTCTTTAAGGAAATTAACACAAGTTACAGCTAATCAGAAAATCCCATCCAGAAAAGTGTTGCAGAGTCCAGCTAAAGTCAATGGGAAAAGGCGCACCAATCGGAAGCAAAGGCAGAGACAGCGGTCGCTTCGATTAGGTTGACTTTGCCAGCCTTTCACACTGCTTCTCCGGCCTCCTGGATCTCTTGGTCGGCTGGAGGTCACCGCCGCCCGCTGGCGGCTCGGAGCCTTCTGCGGCTGGAGCTGGAGGGCAATGCCGGCTGCAAGTCAGGGACAGAGGAGAAGGCAGTGAGAAGGCAATTTTATTGCAGGCAATCTGCAATTAGGTGCAAGAAACAAGAATCTGCACAACAAAAGACTGGGAGGGTTTGGGGGGTTAGGCGCCTGCCGCCTAGCCCACACAGATCCCCAGAAAAGGCTGAATCATAGCAAACATCACATCAAAACATGTTTAAATTACCCACAATTTTAAGTAAAACAGCTCTTTTAAGGAAATTAACACAAGTTACAGCTAATCAGAAAAATCCCATCCAGAAAAGTGTTGCAGAGTCCAGCTAAAGTCAATGGGAAAGGCGCACAATCGGAAGCAAGGCAGAGACAGCGTCGCTTCGATTGGTTGCGGCTTTGCCCGTATTTTCACACTGCTTCTCCCGCCTCCTGGATCTCTTTGGTCGGCTGGAGGTCACCGCCGCCCGCTGGGCTCGGAGCCCCTTCGCGGCTGGAGCTGGAGGGCAATGCCGCCAAAAGTCAGGGACAGAGGAGAAGGCAGTGAGAAGGCAATTTTATTGCAGGCAATCTGCAATTAGGTGCAAGAAACAAGAATCTGCACAACAAAAGACTGGGAGGGTTTGGGGTTAGGCGCCTAAGCGTCTAGCCCACACAGATCCCCAGAAAAGGCTGAATCACTAGCAAACATCACATCAAAACATGTTTAAATTACCCACAATTTTTAAGAAAAAACAGCTCTTTTAAGGAAATTAACACAAGTTACAGCTAATCAGAAAAATCCCATCCAGAAAAGTGTTGCAGAGTCCAGCTAAAGTCAATGGGAAAGGCGCACCAATCGGAAGCAAGGCAGAGACAGCGGTCGCTTCCCGATTGGTTGCGGCTTTGCCCGTACCTTTCACACTGCTTCTCCCGGCCTCCTGGATCTCTTGGTCGGCTGGAGGTAGAGACTTTCAAAAACATGCATAAAGACAAACACAAATGGACAGCCGGATGTTTAACATTTTGCTAGTAAGAACAGGTACAGCTTTGAAAAGTTTACTTATTTTACTGTAAAATTACCCACTCCTGTATCAGAGGTATATTGTGTGTACTGTATCAAATGTACATAAATATATGCTTATGTATCATTGTTTATTATAGACTGATAATAATCTGAGGGACAGTAGACTCAGCTGAAGGAATACAGAATCTACAGGATGATCTGGAAAAGCTGGGGAGGTGGTCCAGGATCTGGCAGCTTGGCTTCAATGCCATGAAATGCAAAGTTATGCATATTGGAGCCAAGAATCCCAGGACAGAGTACTACCTGGGTGGAGTCCAAATATCTGCATCAGAGGAGGAGAAGGACCTGGGAGTGATGCTCACTAGTGACCTGAAGCACTCCACGCAGTGCAAGAAAGCAGCAGCAAAGGCAAACAAGATGCTGGGATGCATATCTAGGGGGGATCAGTGGTAGGAGATAGGAGGTTATACTGCCCTTGTACAGGTCCCTGGTAAGGCCTCATCTAGAGTATGGGGTTCGGTACTGGTGCCCACACCTCAAAAAGGACATTGACCTGCTGGAGAAGGTCCAGAGGAGGGCTACAAAGATGATACCAGGTCAGCAGATAAGGCATATGAGGAGAGGTTGAGGGCACCGAACATGTACTCCCTGGAAGACAGGAGAGAGAGAGAGAGAGAGAGGGGACATGATTGGGACCTTTATTTACTTGAAAGGGATAAATAAGGTGGATAAGGAGGGTCTCTTTAAGCTGAGTGGCAACCATAACATGAGGGGACACAGTCTTAAGTTGGAGGGTGGGAGGTTTAGGAAGGAGGTCAGGAAGCACTTTTTCACAGAAAGGGTGGTGGACACTTGGAATGTGCTGCCAGATGAGGTGGTCTCGTTGAAGAGAGTGGGCAGCTTTAAGAGAGGCTGGGATAGGCATGGGGGAAGGTAAGGATCATGGGTAGGGAGGATGTAAGGAGGAAGGTCAGGGACAATAGCTCAAGCTGTGTACCCAGCAATACAAGCAGATTAAATAGACCAAATGGCCTTCTTCTGCTGGCTTCTTCATATGTAATAATGCCAAAAGTATCACTTAAGATGTCGTGCCAATGTGGCATCAGAGGCTGTATTTAATTCTGTAAAAATATCCCACAGAATGATTCATGGTTAAACACAACATGGACTCAAGACTTTTTTTTTAAAGCTGTTCACAGCTACACAGTGATTTACAGTGTAAGGTATGTATGACATTATTTTTAATTTTCTACAACTGGTTTTCCTGTTTTCCCACCAGGTCAAAGCCTATGGACCAGGCTTGGAGCAGACAGGCTGCATCGTCAACAAACCTGCAGAATTTACTATCGATGCACGAGGTGCAGGCAAGGCAGAGCTGAAGATCTATGCACAGGTGAGGGCAACTCTAGGAACATTTGGGGAATTTTGTTTTCCTCAGATAGCCCCACTGACATGCTCTACATTCTTGTCCCATTCAGATTCCAGTGACGTACCACTTTGTGGCCCGATCCTGTCAGATCCCAGAAACTAAGCAGGGACAGGCCTGGTCTGTAGTCAGACGGGAGACCTTCAACAAACACCAGGTGCTGCAGGAAGTGGTTTGGGTAGTCCTGCAGGGGGCACTCTCCTTTTTTTTCCTATATAGTGTTTTTCCTGGTGGGTCATAAGAGACGGCTTATCAGCCCTGTCCCCACCCCCTCTCGCCCGGCACTCATCTCCTTGGTTCACCGAGAGCTGTAATCCCCCACGGATTCCACTCCATGTGGTGCTGGGAAGGGGAGGTCCATTATCCCCCTGCCCGAGAACACAATTCAGATCAGTGACAGGTGGACCAGTGATGGCGTGGGGGTGGAGGCAGATGGGCAGGGCTTTATTTAGCCTGCAACAGCCTATTTTCCTATTTTCTCCTGTAGATTTCCTCACCGCAGTGACACGGAAGCATGCGCACATGGAGACGTGTGTATATCCAAGAGCCACGACCCTCCCTTAGTGTAATGCTTGGGCTGCCGGTACTACCACCAGGCCTTCACCTGGGGGCAGCCAAAGGCCAAGCCGGCCAAGGCTCCCCCCCCCCCCGGAGAGGAGAGCAGTCTATCGGATGCTCGATCTCTCCTCCCCCGGCCAACCCCCAGCGACCCGAGCTCATTCCTGAACCCGGGTCACCGGCGTGGTGAGAGGTAAACACAAGGCACCTCAGCCCTCTTCACCACTGGGCTGGCAGGGGGACAGTCTTGGCTATAAGTAACCACACCAATGCCCCATCATGGTCTCGGGGCGCAAGTGTGCTGTCATGAGGTACCATCTTTTGGGTGATACATTAAACTGAGATGTCTCATCTGCCTGTTCTGGTGCTTGTTCAAGTGGACTTCTGGAAAAGAGTAGTGGAATTTCCTGGTGAGCTAGTCAAATTGTCCCCCATTCATGAATCCACTAACAGATTAGCCTTTTTTAATATTACTCAGTACTTCCTGTATGCCCCCCCCCCCAAACACTGTAGCTCTGTGGAACTGAGATTGTCCCATTCCTCAGTGAGAGCAGAAATGAATAGCATCCTGCTGCTTGCATCATTAAGGTGTCTTGGTTGTTTTGTGTCACAAAACTGCCACTTGCAGTTCGGCAGAGTTAGCATTCTGCTCAAAACAAGGCTCTGGGGACTAAATTAATGTTATGCCTAAGAAAGGTGGTGCCGCTGGGTTAGTACTTAGGGTGCATGGCAGAGCAGTATGGGGAAAGTCAGGACTACCTGCTCACATTTTAATAAATCTTAATTTCTTCTTCTTCTTGTTTCATTTAGGATGCAGAGGGCATCCCCATTGATATCCAGATCAAGGACAACGGGGACAATACCTTCTTCTGCGTCTACATCCCAACGAAAGCCATCAAGCACACCATAATCATTACCTGGGGAGGAGTTAACATCCCACACAGTCCATTCAGGGTAAGGTCATGTGGCTGTTAGGGTAACGTTATGTTTCAGTCAGTACGCTCATGGAGCGGTTAGGGTACAGTCATGGGGAGGTCTGGGTATGTCACAGGGTGCTCTGGGTGCAGTCATGTGGTGATCAGTGTAAAATCATGGCTGGTCCAGGTAGGGTCACGGCAGTCGGCAAGGTTATAACTCAGTTTTATTATTTTCAATAACAATAAAATTAAAATTGTGCAGGATAGCTCTTATACAGGCAGTTCAAAGAAAACAAAGTCCTTCCTCTGCAGAGTATCTCTAATTCTAAATTTCAGTCTCTCTCTCTCTCTCTCTCTCTAACAAAAGAAGTCTTTGCCTGTCAGTTAATTTTTGCATCCTGAGCTCATTGAGACATCCTGTTTCTCACAAAGTGTGTCAGAGTTCTTGTCAGTTTCTTTCCTGAGCAGGCTTGCAAATAAAACACTGTGTCCCAAGCAGGCCTCCTGCTGATAGTTTTGCAAACAAGCCTGAGGAGGTCAAACTGCATATTAAGGTTACCCCTTGAGTTCCAAATAGGTTTTTGCAATCATTTCAGCAATACTGTATACATATTCAAGCCAGAGAACCCAGTTTCACATAAAGATCCACATATACCTTTATAACTACAGATAAGCAAGGGGGGAAGAAAAGATAGCAATATCAAGAAACAGCAAGTAAAGGCAGGGAGATAGCGGGAGGAGGAGGAGAATCGTGAGACTATCAGAGTGATCAGTTCTTAGGTCTCACAAAAAAAATGATTGTGCAATCAGACAAGAGACAGAAGAGGATAGAGCAGAACCCTGCTTTTAACTATTTTTGCATAACAAATGGTACAGGGTCTTATTTAACCCTGTCACAATGACAGAGTCAGATTATGATCATGGAGTGGGCAGGGTAATGGTGTACAGATTATTAGGAGCACACCAAGCAAGAGTCTGGACCTCGATCAGCAGAGTGAAGCTATTGTACGCAATGAAGACTATTTTGTTTCATACAGATTATGCAGCTGTTTATTTCAAATGTTTTACCTGGAAAGGCATACTATGTTTATAACAGCTCATTTTCAGATGCATCAAAAGGAAAGATAGTACAATAAAAAGAAAAATAGTACACCAACACCTATACCAAAACAGTTTCAATACTAACAATACAGTACATCAAAAGGGAGCTTAATAATAAATGGTGCAGGGTAAAACAGTACAAAGCGATTATAGCAAGGTGAAAACTGGAGGTTGGGCAGGCATAGTGAATTTACCTCACAGAGCTTAACGGGAGAGACAAGAGCAAAACATGGGTGGCACAGTAAGTGTAGGGTGGGGGGTCATAGTAAGGAAAGGGGTCAAGAACAGTTGCAGGTAGAAGTAGTAAAGTCACAGAGCAAAGACTTAAGGGAGAAGGGAAATAGGATAGAGCTGATAGGCATGGGAAGAGAGGACCAGAGTTTAGGAAAGTTATATGAGAAGGCAGCTTGACCAACAGTACATTTCCTGGTTGGGGGGGGGAATAGAAAGGGAATGGGAAACATTGCTGCAGAGAGCGTAGGAGGTAAGAGGGGGAGAGGATAGGTGGGAGGTAAGGTGGGACTATAGGAAACCAAACCAACATTTGGATATGAAGGAGGCACAGTGAGAAAGGTGCCTGGCAGCAAGGGAGGGGAAGGAGAGGGCGGAGTAGGCTGAGCAGTGGTAAGTATGAGGGGAACAGTTCAAGGCAAATTGGCAGAAGGAATGCAAAATGGGGTTCAGTCTGGCAAGGGAGGATTTAGGAGCAGCACTGTAGACTGTGTTACCATATTTAACGAAGGAGGGAGAATCATCTTCAGTACAATCTCACTGCAGGCAGGAAATGAGATTCCTGCTTTCTTCCTGCATAGTAGACCTAGCTTGGGTGGAGTTTAAGGTAGATAGCATCAGTGTGTACTAAGAAATCAAGGTAATGGTCCAGCCAGACCTTGAGGTACTTAAAGGAGTAGTACACCCAGAATTTGCAAAAACATATGTTGTACACAGTGTTTTGATTTGTATGTGAAGTCCTAGTGTGTCCTTCCCTCTGTCTGCAATTAGTTTTTCCTAAATTTGCCTGCTAGCTCGAAGGTAGTTTTACTACCCCTGGGGATCTCCATCAGAGCCAGATTTATTGGGTTTCTTGTTCCTACAATGCATCCTGCCTCATGTCGCATTGATGTAACAAAGACCATAGATTTACCTGCAAGCACTGCTTTAGAATTAGTTAGCAACAGCAGAGCTGTGTAACTTTTCTTATCCACTGTGCACAAATGGCTACATGTTCCATTTAGCAAATACTTGAGAGCTCACCGAGTGGGATTTCTGTTACTTCACATTTGTAAAACAAATAAAATTGAAAATCATGTCACAGAGCAAAATCAGCACTAACTGTCAGTTCTACCTAATAGAATGCTGGCACCTACCTTTACAGTTTAGTAAATACTTGAGAGCTGAGTGGGGTTTTCTGTAAGAAAACAGCTAGAGTCTTTACTAATTATAGCACTGATGAGCTGGGGTGATTTCTATGCTTTTTATGGTTATGTGTAGTTGGATGAAATTAAAAGTTTTAAAATCAAAACACTTAACTCTTGCTAGCTAGACCGGACACACATAGAAAACAAAAATATTGAATTAGAGCTATGTCATAGCTGTTTTCTTACAGAAAACCTACTCAGTTATCTCTCAAGTGTTTGCTAAACTGACAGGGGGAAGGACACAGTAGGACTTCACACACAAATCAAAACATTTCGCACAACATATGTTTTTTGCAAATTCTGGGTGTACTACTCCTTTAAAGGAGGAGACATCCTCAGGCATCCTCAATTGTAGCACCATCGAGGGCATGGCATTATGGGAGGGAGGTGAGTCTGGTAAGCCTCTTTTGGGTGCCAAATGTCATGGAGACAATTTTTTGAGCTTTGAGGGACAGGTCATGTCAGACGAACCTAATAGATTTCTTTGACTGGGTGACCAAAGTAGTAGACCAGGGAGGGGCTATGGATATGGCCTACCTAGATTTTAGCAAGGCATTTGACACAGTCTCACAAAAATTAATATACAAGTTAGCCAGCCTTGGAGTGGGTCCCAAGGTGGTAACCTGATAAAAACTGGCTGGACAACAGGACGAAGGGTAATAGTGTGGAGTCCACAGTGAAGAAAGAGGGTATCAGCGGGTACCGTGAGGGTTCGAGATTGGACTGGTCCTCTTTAATGTCTTTATAAGTGACATTGAGAGCACCTGGAAGGAAAGGTATGTCTCTTTGCCGATGACACAAGAACTGCAACAGGGTTGATACACAAGGTGGGGTAGAAAGAATGAAAAGGACTTGGCGAGGTTGGAGGAATGGTCAAATATGTGGCAGCTCAGATTCAATGCAAAGAAGTGCAAGGTAATGCATCTGGGAAACAAAAACCCAAGGGAAGAGTACACAGTGGGGGGTGAGTTAATAACAACAACAAAAATCGAAAGAGACCTAGGAATAATTATATCAGATGACCTAAAGGTGGGCAAGCAATGTGAGCAGGCAGTAAGGAGGGCTGGGTGGATACTGGGATGCATAAGGAGAAGCATCAACAGTAGAAAACAGGAAGTTGTTATCCCTCTGTACAGACAGTTAGTGAGACCCCATCTGGAGTACTGCGTGCAATTCTGGAGACCCCATCTCCGCAAAGACATAGAGTGGAGGCTGTTTAGAGGAGGGTAACTAAAATTGTGCAGGGTCTGCACCAGAAGACATACAAGGAGAAACTAAAGCAGCTTAATATGTATACCCTTGAGGAAAGGAGGGAGAGGGGGACATGATAGAAACTTTCAAGTATCTCAAGGGAATTAAAGTACAAGAGGGTAGCATCTTTCAGAAGAAGAGATGTGCAAGAACAAGGGGGCACAATTTGAAGATAGAGGGGGACGGCTCAGAGGTAATGTTAGAAAGTATTTTTTCACAGAGAGGGTTGTGGATGCATAGAACAGCCTTCCTGAGGAGGTTGTGGAGTCAGGAACTGTGGGAGAATTCAAGAATGCATGGGACAGGCATAAGGCAATTCTAGTTGGGGGTTAGGAGGGAGTAAGCTGTTGATTAACTAGAATCTGCAGCTTATCCATCAGGTAGGGAAATGGGCAGAGTAGGTGAGCCAAGCAGTCCTTATCTGCCATCAAATTCTGTTTCTATGTAGTTGGTTTGACCGGAACCAGTGCTGGATGTTGTTAAAATCCAGCTAGTCTAAGATGCAGCCAACTAAAAGTCCAGAATGACAACTCTGGCACTTCGCAGAGCATTTCCTGTTCATAAAGAGGTGTTGCAAAACTAATGCAAGTTAAGTTATATAGCCTTCTTAAGGAGCTGCTAAAGTATTTATTTATTTATTTATTTATCTAGTTATCTGAAAATTGGTGACCAGGAAAGGCACTTTGAGCTAATGCTTGTTTCCAGGTGCAACCCCGGGGAAGGAAACGGGATGCAAATTCATAACATTGACACAGTTCACAGTTACAATAAAGTGCATTAGAGTGCATGATTTAAAACAGGATTAAGTGCCGTACGAGCAAACAGCAAAAATCAGGTGTTTTACTGGCAAGAGAACTTTGAATTAATAGAACTAGAAGTGGATTTTTTTTTTTTATGGTGCCCTTCCCCAGAGGCACAGGGCACCAGTACAATAAAACAGAGACAGCAACACATCATAAGATAAATAAATACAAACCTGAATAAATTATATCAATAAATAACAAGTAGACTTTCATCCCCCACCTGGCGTCAGTAACCCCTCTTTGGGCCCTAGGGTAACCGTCCAGCCCCATGAACTAGTAGCCTCTAGCTACCTTTATAGCTATATAGACAAGGCCTGCTGCATATTCATATGTTCATGGCACACACAGTGGTGCTCAGAACTCCACATCCGTCAGCTTGACCTTTCAACCAGCAGCCACTTTACTTTCCCTGCTATGCCCCAGTGCCAGTTTGTACCTTCAGTAGCCCCTCTTACTCTGGCACACCGGAAACACTTTGCCCATCTTTATATGGCCAAACCCTGAGGCAGGGCCTTAACCATCCCTGCACCTGAAAGTACTGCAGTGTGCCGAGAGATACTGCTGACTCTTTGTTTCAACTGTTTTTTTTTTTTTTTTACCTTTTATGAGGGAACAGAGTTAGGAGTGCTTTACTCTGTGGCTTTAGGATGCATAAATGGCCATGCTGATGATGTTCTCCAGCTGTTTGGGAAATAGATTGTCTTTCGCTGCTTCTAACACCTGAGTCTAAGAATTTGAATTTGATTGGAAATGTTATTTTTACTGGTAGAATGTACTAGCAATATAAACTATGTTTAAGTAAAACTTCCTTAGACTTACTACAGGTTTGTGGCAACATGCTCAGATAATGTGCTTTTTCATTGCTGCCCCGTTCCCGATCATTCAGGCTCACAGTACTTAGATGATGTCATTTTAGCCCTTAGTGTCCAATTATTCCTCCCCTTGCCTTTTATGAAAAGCTTTTTGTTTTGAAAAAGTGATCGGATGTAGCGGATATGACATGGCCTGACTTCGGATATAATTTATGTCTTCATGAGAGAGTATTAGTCTGGATCTCATGAGAGGCGAAGCCAAGAGTGAAATAGTAATGCACCAGTACCCTCAAATAAGAATGATGTACTCTGAGTCAGCCCATGTCATATTCGATTTCTACAACAGGTGTTCAGGTAGTTTTGTGATAGAAATAGTATAAAGACACAAAAGGGAAACAGCATAAAATGTGAAGTGTGGTCTAACCCAGTGGTTCACAGGTACAGTTAAAAAACCGAAATGGCCTCTCATATAGGACAGAATGGAGGGTTTGGTGGTTGCTCAGGTCAGTAGCAGTAGGGAGGGGAGTGGCGAGCTGACCAGGAGGGATAAAACCGCGTATGGACAATAGGTTCCAGGGCAGATTGGGAACTCCAGGCAGACTAGATTGAACTTTGTTCTTTTTCTGCCGTCACTGTCTGTTTTTCTATGTTTCTGTGTCAGAATAAATATCTGAGCGTGCTCATTGTGGCCAAAAAGTGAAACAAATTTCTGAGCATTCTCAGCAACCCACTTCATTTATTTTTCTCATGTTGCCAAAACTAACATGTTTATTTTGTTAACTTTATTTTCACATGTTTTGAAATAAATTTGCAGTGACAGGATTCATGTTTATGCACCAAAAGGTTCAATTTCCTGTTTTTAGCAACAGGAAAGTTGTGCCGGGGCCAAAATGACATCACGCTGTTTCCCACAAAATGCTGTGGCTTTGAAAACTCAGTCAGAAACTGTAGTGATAAAATCCAAATATACTGTCACACTTGCCATTATCTTTTAAAATGAAGAACATTTTGTGGTAAGTACATTTCAGCAGTAAAAATAATGCAGAATATACTGTGTATACTGACATGTAAGTCTATTTGATTATGCTCAAAATAGGTCCCCAACAAGGGGGACTTATCTGCACAGTTGAACTATAGGCAGGGTTTAAAATGGTAAACAATTTTTGCAACTGGGTAACCTGATTTTTGTATCCAGTTCTGGCCACAATGACAAATTCTCCTTTGTTATTTTCTTCCTGTGACCCTTGACTCCGGCAGGGCCATCAGTCCTGAGGCCTCTCCTGGGATCTACCTGTTTCTCCGCAGATTGCCCCCCATGGCAGGGTCAGGGGAAGGATGTCTGTCCTCCTTGCCACCAGTGTACAATCCATCTGGCAGGTCCTGGGTGGCAACGCTGGTTGAGGGGTGGGTCTGGTTTCATACGCCAGAGCCAAGCTTGTTTCCATGTTCTCATTTCCCCTTATATCTGGCGATTTCAATGACACAGGTATCGCATGCGTCTGGAGGCACGAACGCGTCATGCTCCGGCCACAGGACGTCCCCATCTAGAATATGCCTACTGCTCTGCTACCATAACTTCATGTGGTGTCAGTATAGGAAGGGCACATCAGGTCCCCCTTCCCTGGGAGAGGAGAGCAGTCCTCTGGACATTCCATCCTCTCCCACTCCGGCCGACCCCTGGTGGCCCAGCTTTGCTCCTGAATCTGGGTCGCTGATGCGACACAAAGTGAGGTGTCCAGTACCCCAGCCTTCCGAGACACTGGTCCAACAGTCAAAGACAGATTCTGTGCCTGATGGTTGCAAAACAGATTTTTATATCCAGTTTGGACAGTAAAATAATGTCTGCAGTTTTGCTAAATTAACCAGATATAGGAGAGGTTGACTTATACAGTATGTAAGGTTGACTTATAGGCAAGTATATACAGTATTTTCTATCTCCATTGATCTTTAAGAGTTTGTGGAAAGTAAATTGTCAGTGGTTACAAATGAGCTGGCCCTTTGGTGCAGCTGCAGCGCAACCTCTTGCAAGACCGGCAACCTGGGTTTGGGAACGAGCCTGGGTCGTTGGAGTGCCAGCCAGAGGAGGATGGTTAGGGCGCCCCATCAGATGCTGGCCTCCTCAGGGGAAAGAGGGATCCTGGTCTTCACCATCGTATGGCCACCTGGGTGCCCACAAGTGGTGGTGCAGGCTGGAGCCAGCGGTAAGGGGGGGTTGCGTCATCACTCTGATGTATCCTGCGTCAGACACACCACTCCCACAACGTCCATCGATGGGGGAGAATAAGCTGGGAAACCCCCAACCACTTAGTTTGCCATTTGCTGCCTGCCACAGTTCCTGTACTGTCAACTGGCTCTCGCTCCCACAGTGAACCTGAATCTCTGTTCGGGGGTAAGGGATAGCTTCTGGCAGCCCTTCCCATGGGGAGTTATCCATGGGGGAGCAAGGAGCATAAGGCAAGACCCAGAGATGGTGGGTGACAGGGCTGGGTGGAGCGGCGGACCTGTGTGAGTCCGTTGGATGCTAGAAAACAAATTGTGTACAAATGAAAGCACTGTTTATCCACAGGCAGTGTATACTGTGGGTGGGTGGGGTGTAGGCTTCAGCCCCACCCCAGTGCTCCCTCCCTTGCATCCCAGTACTGTTCTGCAGGAACCATCTTTCTCCCAGGAAATGTACAAGGTAATCAGTCCCCATTTTAGTTAGGGGCCTTTGGGGCAGTGATCAGAGCTCTTGAACCAGACAATCCCCGGTTTAGGTTTAGATAGCACAGCTGCTGCTGCCACTGACTCACTGTGTGACAAATGGGCATATTACCTAAAATCCCTCATGTTGGTCAGGCTTTCAGTTGTAAATTGGGTTGAAGCAGGACTGATGTAAAACAAGATGGTGCATCGTACATGGACTATCCTGGGTAAATTAATTGTTAAAAATGCCTCATTTCATTCATCAGTAAATCAGGAATTTTATTTGTAACAGTAAGGAGAGATTTACAACTATGTTAGTTCTTGTAAAACTGGATTCCTTAAAGATAATAATACCTTTTATTAGACCAACAGATGTACTATTTCCTGCAGAGATGATACATGTACAATAACCATGCTGGTCCAATAAAACACATCACAATCTTTAACAATTTCAGTTAGTACCTATTATGTCCACTTCCAGTTTCTTCATGCCTTATTCAGTTTGCTGAATGATTGAGTCTTCACTCCCAGCGGTAATGTTAACCCCCAAATGCTGTTTGACATTGCTCACAGGTGAACATCGGAGAGGGCAGCCATCCCCAGAACGTTAAAGTGTATGGCCCTGGCGTTGAGAAGACAGGCCTAAAAGCCAATGAGCCAACTTACTTTACAGTGGATTGCAGTGAAGCTGGCCAGGGTAGGTCTACATACATTACACAAATCACCTCCGATGGAATAATTGTGGCCGGGATCTTTATATGGGCTAATCCCCCACTCAGTTCATTACACTGAACTTTACAGTTCAGTCCCACCCCTTCCCCTTACTTCTTATTTAAATATTAGGTGTGTGCTGCCATCTGAGAGACAGCAGGGATGTGGGGGTGAACTGCATGCGAGCCCCGGAATCCAGACGCTGGCGTGGGAATGAGGGCACCACAGGGGTGAGATGCATGACTTTTGGGGGAGGGAGGAGGGCATGGGCCACCCAGAATTCCCCTGCCCCACAGCCGAACAACCAAGAAGTGGCATTGGTGTCAGCTGTGAAGGTGGTCACACACTTGACCTCTCAGCTAGAGGAAAAGGGCAATTGTGGCGACCCCAATAGCTGGACTGGCTAAAAGGAAAGAAAAAGGAAGACAAATAAAGATTTGCATACGGGGTAATCCAAGAGGCTTTCACTGCACATTTGACAGAGGCCCTGTGATGCTGACTTGCAAAAGTAAAAAAATATAAAATGGGTAAGAGAACCCAAGACATGTGATTGGTAAGATGTGATCACATGACCATGCACTATTCCAGCACAACAGCACAGGTCAAAAATGCTTAATGTTTTCGAATGTCATTACTCAGTTTTTAAAATAAAAATCAGAGTCACCATTTTATAAATGCAATAAGGCACTCCAGGGTGTGCGTAGTTTGGGGATAACTGTACTTCTTCGGTGCGTATGGCACTCTGTGTTGTCTCATGCCTCATTTTTCGAAACATGCCATCATCCCAACACTAACGCACACCCTGTCATGCCCTATTACTTAAATAATTCAATTAACCAGGCATGTACTGTACCCACATTGTAAGGCTCTTCCTTACTCACAGACATCTCTGATCAAAGGCTGCTGGGTTGCAGCTCCTGACTATCACACTCCCTTTTTTGGAGGAAGTAAAAAGGGTTTTTGTTTTTACAAAAAGTTTTATCTCTTCTTCACCATCTGGTTAACAGCCACCTGTGAAGAGCACTGAGCTTTTGTACTCATTTTTTGCATTTCTACAAAAAAAGGGAATGCAACAATTCTACCTGCTAAGGTAACCTTTTTCTGCTGTGTTACTTCGAGAATGACATTCCATCCTGCCTCACACCTATCAACCCGGACTCCCATCCTAGTTTGAATTCTGATGCCTGACCCAGTCTGCACTACTGATAGTTGTACTCCCCTTTCTGTGAGATGCCCAGAGTCAGTGCACAGACAGTGGTGCGTAAGGTGCTTAGCAGGTACATTGTAACCTTCCAGTAGGCCTGCAGATCTAACAGTTGATGTTTTCCTTCCCAGGTGATGTCAGCATTGGCATCAAATGTGCCCCAGGAGTCATTGGCCCTGCAGAAGCAGACATTGACTTTGACATCATCAAGAATGACAACGACACATTTACAGTGAAGTACACCCCACCAGGTGCTGGACGCTACACCATCATGGTGCTGTTTGCCGACCAGGTAGGGTCAGCTATTTTTTAAAGATCCCAAGAAACTGGGTATACAGCCGCTATTTGAGTACCATGGGAGTATCTCAGAAAGAAGCAGTAGCACACATGATGGAAACAGTGGAGCAGTATTTTGATGCAGGAGGTCACATAGTGTGTGTGTGTGTGTGTGTGTGTGTGTGTGTGTGTGTGTGTGTGTATGTGTGTGTGTGCGTGAAGGCAGTGTGGCCTAGTAGTTAAAGCACTGGCTTAGGACAGAGAGATAACAGGTTCAAATCCCACCAGAAACATGTAGTCACTGAGTGACCCTGAGCAAGTCACTTAACAACCCAGTGCTGCAGTCTGCCCAGCTGTAGAAATAGAAAAAAGCAGGACCCCACTGGAAATAAGATGTTGCGTCTCTGCTGGGTTATCCTGTGCAAGAAAGCTGTAAAGTAAAAAAGGTGGAAGTTAAATCTGTCTCTCCGGTTTCCCAAGCCTGTGCTTTAGTCACAAGAACATGCTGCCTCACAACTTTGCCGTGATGATAAGAAACATAGAAACATAGAAGTTGACGGCAGATAAGGACCGAAAGGCCCATCCAGTCTGCCCATTTCTTTTTCTACCTTATAAATGTGCCATCGGCCTTTGCTCTGTCAGTGACCTATCTATCCATAGTCATTTGTATTGCTCCCTTATGCCTATCCCATGCCTGTTTGAAGCCCTGCACTGTATTCATAGCCACCACTTCTTGTGGTAAGCCATTCCATGCATCTACTACCTTTCTGTGAAAAAGAATTTCCTCACATTCCCTTAATCGGCCTCCTCTAATCTCATGCTGTGTCCTCTTGTCCTGCTATTTTTCTTATATTTAAACATGTTAGACTCTTTCACCTTGTTTTATGCCCTTAAGGTGTTTGAATGCCTCGATCATATCACTCCTCCTCCTTTGCTCAAGGGTATACATATTGAGCTCCTTAATCTGTCCTCATATGTCTTCTGATGCAGTCCCTGCACCATTTTGGTTGCCCTTCTCTGGACTGCCTCAATTTGGTTAATGTCCTTGTGAAGGTGTGGCCTCCAATACTCGTGCAGTACTCCAGATGGGGCTCAACCAATGTCTTGTACAGAGGGATTATTCTTCCTCTTACGACTTGTGATACCCTGCTAATACACCCTAACACCCCCTAGCCTTACCTACTGCTTTAGAGTTCTGCTTGGATGATTTTAGGTCATCAGTGATGATGATGCCCAAGTCTCTTTCTTCCTTTGTGACTGCTAGCAACTCCCCTTCCAGCCTATAAGTGGCTTCAGGGTTTCTCTTCCCTATGTGCATGATTTTGCACTTCTTTGCATTAAATCCCAGTTGCCACTCTTCTGACCATTCTGCTAGTTTATCCAGATCTCTTCTCATTCTGCCCACCCCATCTGGATCATCTACTCTGTTGCAGATCTTGGTGTCATCTGCAAACAGACGAGCCTTTACCCTCAGTCCATCTGCAAGGTCACTAATGAAGATGTTGAATAGGACTGGCCCCAGGACTGATCCCTGAGGTACCCACTTGTGACTTGCATCTCTTCTGACTGTATACCATTTACCACCACTCTCTGTTTTCTGCCAGTCAACCAGTTTGCCACCCAGTTGACCAACTTCTGACCCACCCCAAGCCTACCCAGCTTATTTATCAATCTTCTATGTGGAACAGTGTCAAAAGCTTTGCTGAAGTCAAGGTAGGCGACATCAACTGCTCCCTTGGTCCACCACTCTGGTTACCCAGTCAAAGAAATCTATGAGATTAGTTTGACAGGACCTTCCTTTGTAAACCCATGCTGTCTTGGATCCTGTGCCCCTATGGATTCCAGGTGTTGCACTATCCTTTCCTTAAGGAGTGCCTCCATAATCTTGCCCACTACTGAGGTAAGACTGACCGTCTGTAGTTCCTCGCCTCCTCCTGCTACCACTCTTGTGGAGCGGGATCACATGAGCCCTTCTCCAGTCTTCTGGGACCTCTCCTGTGCTCAGAGACTCACTAAACAATTCTGCTAATGGCTCTGCTAGTTCCTCCTTTAGCTCCTTAAGTACCCTGGGATGTATGCCATCAGGTCCCATTGCCTTATCCACCCTGAGCTTAGCAAGCTCTTGTAGGACCCTTTCTTTTGTGAAGAGTAGTGCTCACCTCCCTCCCCTGTGTCCATGATGCTGAGCTGTGGGCCCTGCCCTACCTTCTCTTCAGTAAATACTGAGCAAAAGTATCTATTTAGGATAGATGCCTTTACAGGGTCCTCCTCCTCACATGCTCCCTTTTCTCCATTAAGCTTAGCAATACCCCCTCTGGACTTTCTCCTGTCACCTTCTTTTACTGTTCGTGCTAGTGTTTCCTCAGTTTGGGACTTTGCCTGCCTTACTGCCTTACCTGCTTCCCTTAGGGCAGTTTGGTATGCCTCCCTATCTTCATCCCGCTGTGTTCCCTTATATTTCCTGAAGGCCAGCCTTTTGGCTCTGTCCTTTTCTGCTACTGTATTTGAGAACCAAAGTGGTTTCCTTCTTCTTTTGCACTTCCTTTTCTGTCTAACACAATGGGATGTTGCTTCAAGTATTGCATCCTTAATGCTTGCCCACTTTGCCTTGTACCCTCACCTGTGTTTCTTTTTGCCAGGGCTAGCTTAACTCTGTTGGCCATCTTATCAAAGTCAGCCCTCTGAAGTCCCATATTTTGCCTTGGAATGGGATGATTTAGATGTAGTAGCCAAATTGAACCATACCATGTGATGGTCACTGGCCCCCAGGTGACCTTCTACCTGGAGATCTGTGATCCCTTCTTTGTTAGTCAGTACTAGATCTAGGATAGCCCTGTCTCTTGTGGGTTGCTGTACCAGTTGTTTGAGGCCCTCCCCGCAGGGAATCCACTATGAGTCTAGTTCTGGCAGATGTTCCTGCTGGTATTGACCAATCTGTATCTGGCATGTTGAAGTCTCCCATTATCAGAACCTCCCCTTTAGCTGTCATGTTTTGTATATCTTCTAACAGTAATGTGTCTATGTCCTCCTCTGGTCTGGGGCCTGTAGACAACCCCAGTTCTTATGGCTGTCCCATTTCCTGTTTCCAGGGTGACCCACAGTTCTTCTGGCTCCTTATGTGTATTCTGAATTTCTGTAGCTTTGATATTTTCATTGACATACAGGGCCACTCCTCCCCCTTTTTTGCACCTCGGTCTCTCCTGAACAATACATAGCCAGGTACTGAAGTCTCCCAAGTGTGGTTACTGGTAAACCACGTCTCACTAATTGCTACTATGTCCAGTTTAGCCTCTGACATTATTGCCTGCAGGTCTGGGATCTTATTTCCCAGGCTGTGAGCATTGTGTACATGATTTTCCATTGGCCAGGTTTTGGTGTGTTGGTTGTTGGGTGAAGTTTGGCATTACCCTGGTGCATCGTATGGGGAGACAAACCTTTTTCTTACCTGGTGATGCAAATGAACGGCAAACACGCTGAATTCCTGTTTGACCACTAGCTGAGGGGAGGGTGTTCTTCCCATTCGACGTATGGGATGCTGCACCCTCTCCCATTTGCTAGTTTAAATATTCTGCAAAGACGTCAAACTTCTGCCCCAATGCACTGATCCTCTTTAGTCAGATGCAGTCCATCAAATTTAAAGAACTTGCTTCCCAGAACTGTTGCCAGTTCCCTACAAATCTGTGTCCTTTTTCCTGGCACCAGTCCTTGAGCCACGGTTTAGCTCCCTATCTCCTTCTCTGACCTTCCGTCCATCTGCTCCCTCTCCCAGACTGGCAGGATCTCAGAGAAGGAGATGCGACAGAAATAGATGATAGTTTGTCACCCAGCCTAGTCAGGTGTTCCTTGGTCTCCACAACTGACCGGCTGGCGGGATCATTAGTCCCTATGTGTACTAGGACATCAATGTTTTCTCAGCTTTGTGAACAATTTTAGCAATGCGGTCAGTGTCTCTCCATGCTGATGTACCTGGGAGACATCTGACCATCACCCCTGGCTGGAGATGGGTATCAACTCCCCGAATCATGGAGTCTCCTATGATCAGAAGTTTTTTGGATTTCCTTTGTGCTTGTTTTGTTTTGGTTCCTGATTTGGGTGAGTTTTGTTGTGCTAGCTCCTGTGCCGCAGTGTACTGCTCTGCAGTGTCTTCTGCCTCTTTATTTGATTTCAGAGATAGAGGCAGATACCTGTTTGTAGTGTTTATATGGTTTTTGGAGGCAATGTGTTGGAGAGCAGAGAGTGATGGGGCTCCTGATTTGCTCCTCCTAACCACCTGCCAACCTCCTGGACCAACTACCCTCTGCGGTCGAGGTTTTTCTGTTGGATGCTGGGGAAATGGCGGGTGGTTCTTATAATGTATTTCCTCTTCAATATGAAATTTGAGGCGTGCAATCTCTGCCCATGCTGCCCGGAGCTGAGCCCTAAGATCTCCAAAGGCCCAGCATGTAGGACAGTGTCCTAAATCCTGTAAGACTGTCCTTCTGAAAATTGTTCCACAGTACCTGCAGTTAATGAAATCCATTCCAAATAAGTTGCTGGGTTTGTAACCTAGTCAGAGTAATTAGAAGGAAAAAAAAGAAAAAAATGCAAGTAATGGTTTAATTGTGCTTTTGTTTAACTTGTTATAACAAGTTAAATTACTAGTGCCCTGTAAATGAGATCACCTTTGTGGAGGCCCCACTGATCCGCCCCTTCCTGCTCTGCCACAGGAAATGTCACAACTGTGGTACCCTATAAAAGGAGTGTAGGTGGGGTGGGTGGCTGGCCCTTCCCTGCCTAAAAGAAGAACCACGGACGAAAGAACAAGGAGGTAAGAACAGAAACAATCAGTCAACAACAAATGCAGTAACCCTGAAAGCTTATCCTAATGTTAGATAAAACTGTAAAACCTGTAAAGCACCACCTGTAATAATTTCAGAGAAGATATACCCTGTAAGAAACACTTTGCTCCAGAGAAAATAAAGCAGTAACAGAAGATATACCTTGCAAAAGACAATTTGAATCAGAAGATTACAGCAGTAATCTGTTAGCACACACCTGTAGGCACACCTTGTAATAATGCAGAAGAAGGTATACCAGCAACAACAATTTGAATCAGAGAAAAATAAAGCAATGAAATGTTAGCAACAAACAGTAGCAATCCCTGTGAGTAAAAATAAAACACCACCACACAGTAAATTTGCTTAGCCAAACTAAGTCTTAATCCTTCTCCGTGTTCTGGTAAGTTTCTCTACTCTGCCTTTCAAGCAGTCTTAGAAGGAAAGAGCTCAGGTGAAGCTTAGGTGCCTTGGCCAGCAAACCAAGTCTTCCACCTCCAAGATATCAACTAACCTGACTTTTAACCCTTCTTTCTGTTGGAAATTACCGACAGTTTGCCAGCTCCACCCCCACATACACACCTAATCCTTTGGAAGAGCTGTGGGAGGAAAAGCAATTAGCTCCTTCAATGTGAGAAGGAGACTGAAACACCTCTGAGACAACAAACCTTTTCAACAAACAAGAATAAATAAAACACAGTGTCAAACAGTAATTTTGCTTAGCCCAATGATAAAAAAGTCACAAAAATGTAAGCTCCACCTGTAATACAGTAATTTCAGAGAAGATATACCCTGTAAGAAACACTTTGCTCCAGAGAAAAAAAAGCAGTAACAGAAGATATACCTTGCAAAAGACAATTTGAATCAGAAGATTACAGCAGTAATCTGTTAGCACACACCTGTAGGCACACCTTGTAATAATGCAGAAGAAGGTATACCAGCAACAACAATTTGAATCAGAGAAAAAATAAAGCAATGAAATGTTAGCAACAAACAGTAGCAATCACTGTGAGTAAAAAATAAAAACACCACCACACAGTAAATCTGCTTAGCCAAACTAAGTCTTAATCCTTCTCCCTTGCTCTGGTAAGTTTTTCTACTCTGCTTTTCAAGCAGTCTTAGAAGGAAAGAGCTCAGGTGAAGCTAGGTGCCTTGGCCAGCAAACCAAGTCTTCTAAGCATATATTTGTTTTATAATATAATTACACAAATATACCCCAGGCAAAATAATCAGTGTGTAATAAAGTGTTACTGTGTTATTGCCTAATTATTATGTTATACAGTATTAGCATTTTATAGTGTAGAACCCTGTAATATCCAGGTAATACAGCATCAATCTATATGTAATGAAGTGTTATTATGGTATCTCAGATATTAGATAGAGAATTATGCATGTGCAGGTGTGTGAGATGAGGATTTTTCACACACCTGAGGTGTGTGATAATGCCACCGAGGGTGTGTCAAAAATCCTCGTAAGACAAACCTTGCACAGGCATTATTTTTTATAATAACTAGTGCAAGGTTTTGACAGAGACAAACACTGTAAGCTGTATTTGTGTGAGCATGCGTATCCCTGAGCAGCCGCTGTACTCACACAAGTACAGTATGCTTTCTTTTGAGCTTCAGTGGAGTGAGAGCGCGAGGAGGAAAATGCCATAATAACGTACTATCAATTTATTACGGAACTCAGTGGGTTATTACAGCATTTTATCAGGAGACATTATCCAGTTATTATAGGGGGTTACCAGTTATTATAATTAGCATTATACAATGCAGTACCCAGTAATACCAAGTAACAGAGTGTCAGTCAATAGGTATTAATGTTACTACCTTATCTCATAATCAGTGTAGTAAATTGTCATTTTACAGTGCAGTACCCAGTAATACCCAGGTAACAGGGTGTCAGTAGGTATTAACCTCATTACCTTACCTTATAGTTAGTGTCATAAGTTACCATTTTACCGCATATTACCCAGTAATATCCAGACAACAGGGCATCAGTCAATAGGTATTAGTGTTACTGCCTTACCTGATAGTGTCATACATATTACCATTTTTCAGTCCAGTACCCAATAATACCCAGGTAACAGGGTGTCAATTAGTAGGTATTAACAGTGAATGAACCTCCGGTTCTGCTGACCTTAGGAAAAACAAATACAAATATTCAAACTGGGAGAGGCCGAAATCCAATCAAGAGCTAATTACTATCTGGATTGGAATAAACAGGCCCACTCACCAAAAAATCTTCACATTTCAGTAAAGCATTTTATTTATTTTCACACTTCAGACATTAGCTTCCAGACTAAATTTCCCTATGTTTCAGGATCAAAATCCCTTCATCAGGGAGTCCGGTTTTCAAACTGTTTAAACAGTAAAAACAAAATCACTTACTATTTAACTCAAAAGTAATATATTGTTATTTCTTTCAAACATATTATTATAAATGTTATTATGGGATTGATGATGAACTTACTTACTTCAAAGACATATCTATTGCTTTATTCACTCATTCCAGTTCATTATATAGCATGTTATCTTCCCTAAAGGCTATATAGACATATAATTAGTTCAATAACCAACTCGTTAACATTATTACCGTACCTTATAGTCAGTGCCATAAATAAAATAGAGAATGATGGATAGGCAAGTGTGTGTTACAGATTTTTTTCACACACCCAAGGTGTGTGATGACCCAAAAACCTCGAGAGCGTGTGTGAAAAGAATCCATAACATCAAACTCACCTATCCTTTATTTTTTATAATTGCTGGTGCGGAGGGTTAGACTGTATTTCTAGCAGCTTGAAAGAAAAAGACGTTTTTTAGCTAGAGTGCAATTTTATTTTTGAAGAGATTGAACTGTACATGAATCAAATGCTGTTTAAAATACTGCAGTTGAAACACTTCTTGCGAAACAATGGAATGCAGCAGTTTTGAAGTCTTTTCTTTGGCAAATGTCATATCAACCAGATTTCGGGTTATTATGAAGTGTCATATCAACCGGATTTTGGGTTAATATTACCTTTGGAGCATAATAACCTGAAATCCGGTTGATATGCATTTTTAACAAAACAGTAATCCAGTTGATATTTATGGTCACCAGTAATTATTATTTTATAATGTAGTACCCAGTAATATCCAGGTAACAAGGCATCAGTCAGTTGGTATGAAGATTATTACCTTAGCTGATAGTGCCATGAATTAATATTTTATTGTGCAGTATTCAGTAATACCCAGGTAAGAGCCTCACTGTCTGGGTATTAGTAATACTATAGCACTTTGTGGCCAGTGTTATAAATTAGGTCTGTACAGTGTAGTACCAACTGATACGCAGGTAACAGGGTTTGTCAGTCTGTAGGTAATTGCTGTCACTGACTTGTCTCATAGTCTATGCTCCGAATGACAGTGTACTTTAATGGAACTACTGCATGTATTACATAAGTCTTGACTGTTTCGAACCAGTGATCATCACAGATCAGGGATGTCTGTTAACCTGGAGTTATCTTTTCTAACAAGAGCTGGACATTTGAGAATTTATGATTATATTCTGTAAATTTTATTTCAAACCAGGAAATTCCCATCAGCCCATTCCGTATTAAAGTGGACCCATCGCATGACGCCAGCAAGGTGAAAGCAGAAGGCCCTGGACTCAGCAGGACTGGTGAGTGGTGCTATTGACTGGATTTCGGTTGTCACATTTACACAGCCATGATTCGCAGGACTTCTTAGCAACAATCAAGACTCGAGCTCATAACTTTGCTGTTCTAATGAAACCTCTTTATTTGTTGTGCTAAATAATAACATACTGCGTTGCATCATTTCACAGTGGCGTACAGTTCCTCGTGTTTATTTACTATGCTCTGTAGACACACACAGTAGCTGGTGTAGGACAGAAACAGACTAGAAGTTCAAGTTGGCCCTTTAATTCCCAGCTTGAATTCCTCAGTCTTTACAGAGCTCCTGCCCTCAATTTGCTTCTAATGACCCCGTTGGGTTTTGAACCTTGAGATAATTCTAGCAACAATCACTGACTTTTATAGATTTTTACAGTAGGGGGTGGAAAGGTGGAACAAAGTGTTTCCTTAGGTCCTTCTTTTTTTCCATGTAGGTGTTTACCCTTTTGGCCTGAGTGGGTGGGCTAACAGCCCTATCCCTGCAGGCGCCCAACCAGCTGCCACTTCCCCCAAGGACCGGCCCACAGAGCTCTCCCCATAGTCCCCCCCCGACAGGGCCAGGAGGGGGGTCATCTCCCTCCTCCTAGAGACACAAACTAGATTGTGGGTCTGATCCCCAGGTGATGGCCTGGGTTGGGGCCGGCAGGAGGGCATTCACAAGCCAGCTCAGCTGTTTTCCACATTTCTGCCAGACCTCTGCTGCGGCCAGCGGATGCCAGTGTATGCTGTGTGGTGGCACACATGCACTGTTTCAGTCTGTAGCCCCTTCCTTCATGCCATCCAGCTTGCACTGCCACCAGGCCTCCACCTAGTGGCAGTTGACAGCAGAGCAACAAGTCCTCCCACCCACAGGAGAGGAGAGCAATCCCTGGGACACCTGATCTTCCTCTCCATAGCTGACCCCCCAACGACCAAAGTTCATTCCAGGTCACCGTTGTGGCACAGGGGAAGTGCGAGGTACCTCAACCCTCCATGCCACTGGGCTGGCTCACCTTAGGTCCTTCTTGAGGTTCCCCCACTAATCTGAGTTTGTGGCCACTGGTGGTCATGTTACTCCTTAACTGAAATACATTCAAGGATCCCACCCTGTTGTTTCCTTGCATGTATTTCTAGGTTTTTATCATTTCCCCCATCTCTGACATGTCTTCTGTGAGTGTGCTTAAGTTGTCTAATTTTTCCTGACAGGTCTTATCTTGCTAGCCTAGGATCATTTTTGTTGCTCTCCGCTGAATAGTTTCTGACATCTCCCTCTCCTTTTTAGATAAGGATTCCAAAACTGTATGCAGTGGTCCAGGTGTGGCTAATGAATGACCTTACAGCAGCAATGTCACCTCTTGGTTTTGACTAGTGAAACCGTGTGTTCTAGGGACATGGATATGTTGTTCATCCACACTCATTGGCAGTATCCTTGCCGCTTTAAATCTTGCCGGAAGGTCTTCAGCTTGCTCTCCACCCACCGGGTGAGTAGCCTCGGCTCCGCCCCGCAGCGCCGATCTTCTCCGGCTGGTGCTCAGGTTCTCCCTAGCGCTTCGTTGCTACTGGTTCCTATTCGCTTGGCGGATTTAAAAATAAAAATTTTGCAAAGACTTAAGTCTTGATCTCGTGCCATGGCGGACAAATCGACTCCGGATTTTCGAGATGCCTATGCGGGCAGAAGATGTCTCGACGGATCCACACTCCACGTGTGTCTACTGCCTTGAGCCTTGCGACCCGCAGGCTTGCGACCGTGCTCATCTTTCGACCTCGGCCCTCGGAGACCGTGCTGCTCGATTGCAACTGGGCCGTCCTGAAGCGCTTCCTCCGGTGAAGTCTAAGGAGGCCTGTTGGCTGTGTCAAGGGGCGGGCGGGAAGCCTGGCGGATCAGCCGAGCGATGGTCGCCCCTCAAGAGGAGGCGGCGCGGGTCAGATCTTTCCTCGGCTGCGCATTTATCCCGCTTCTCTCTGGGTTCTTCCTACACGGCTTCTTTAAGGAGTTTTGTCTGTCCCTTTCCACTAAAGGAGAAGGGCCTGCGCCTGCTGGACCTTTTTCTCGGTCCAAAAGTGGGACAGGTAAGTCCTCCGTCGACGCTCTTGGGAGCGGAAAGGTCCTTCTCCCGGGCCGTCGTCCGCCGGTTTTCGTCGATCGTCGCCGGGCCGCCACTGGCTCACGGTGTCCCTGCCAGGTCAGTTGACCGAGACTCCCACTGATGAAGTCGAGATTTTTTCGACCCATTGCACGGGCTGTCGCCTTAGCAGCCGAGATTCCTCTCCCGTTCCCCGGGAGGAGTTGAGGATCCCTGGCTTGCTTGTGCAGCCTCCGTTCCGAGCCTCGGATGGACCTTCCGAGCCGAGGGAGTGCCGTTCGCCGACACCTCCTCGCGACCGACCCCTGAAATCTGGGACTCGTCTCGTCTCGGATCTCTTCGCGGGTCCAGCCGTTCCCACCGGCCATAGGCGGTCTCGGTCTCGGCATCAGCGACAGCTGCGTCGCTTTTTGCCGTCTCGGCCCCTCCTCCTCGATGAGGGGAGGCTTCGGCGAATTACGCCGGAGCCTGCACGAGGACCTTATGGGTTGCAACAGCTCCTCCTGGCTCGGGAATAAGCCGCAATTCCGCGCCTTCTCGCCATTAAGTGGCTGTCACCTGAACGTCGACGACAACCCCGACTTGTCCGAGGAGTTTACACCAGGCCGGTTGTTCGCCAAAACCAGCTGCTCCACCGATTCCGTGGAACTCCGCCCACAGCCACAAATTGGGGCTCCGACCAAGATTCTCGGTCGGCTAAGGGTTTACCCCATCGGTTGTCAGTCACCTCACTCCCGGACCTGACCGGCAGGTGAAGGGTGGCTCAGGCCAGAGGTAGTTTCTTCGAGACTCTTCCGAGTCCGAAGATGATTCCTCCTTCTTCTCCAAGCGACTGGACTTGGAGTCTTCAGGAGGTCAGTCAATGGACGATAGCCCGTCGTCTCTTCCTAGGACTGCTTCGGCTCATCTCGGAGTCTACCGGATGGGCTCGAACCTGTTTCAAACGGCCAGGTATCCCCTCACGGAGATTCTGGACGGAGGATTCTCCGACGGAGGCTCTTCCGTGGCCGAGAGGCCAGTGGGTCCGGCACTGGAGCTTTGGCAGCGCCTGCTTCCTGCCCTCGCGCCGGCCAGGATGGCCAGGAAGTATGCGGTCCCTACCGTTCCTTGTCCGGTTTTTGAACACCCCTCTGCTGAGGGGTTGGTTACCGACAGCGTTTTTCAGTGCTATCGAGCAACGCCGGGATGTGGACAAACCTCCTGACAAGGAGTCCAAGAAATTGGACTCATGTCGCTTAAAAGTTCACGCCAAGGTCCTCTCCTCGCCCTTCGTCAGGCCAGCCTGGCCGTCCTCATGGCACATTTTTCTCATGCCCTGTTGGGCTCCCTGGATGAGGTCATTCCTCATCTTCCCGCCGATCTGCAGACTACGGTTACAGGTGGGGACCAGGGCAGTAGTGCCAAACAGCAGCTCCAGACTGCTTTTGGATGTAGGGGACTCATGTGCCAGATCGGTGGCGGCGCAGTGGTTATGTGTCATGGGCTTTGCTGAGGATATCCACTTTACTGGATACCCAGCACAAGTTGGCGGATGTTCCTTTGGGGACTGACCCTCGCCCTGGGGTGGAAGGTCACCTGCAGAGGATCGAGAAGTCCAATGCCACCTTGGACTCGGCTCTTCCGCTCAGAAGGACAAAGGCCGCAAACCACAGCTCAAGCCCTCGTCTCTGTGCCTCTGGCGCGCCTCCCAGCAACGTTAGGGCCAGCAGGCTCGGCCTTGGCATCCCAAACCCAAGGCCTGGCTTCCTCTAACAGGAGGCAGGGAGGAAGGGCCCAGGAGGTCCTCGGCCGGTCCCTCCTCCAAGCCTGCCCAGTGACGGGCTGAGGGTGTCGCTTCATCCCCGTCACCCTACCCCTGGTCCCCGTGGGGACGGCCCGCATCTTCCGTTCCGCCTGGTCCGCTGTTACCCACGGACAGGTGGGTCTTGGAGGTGGTGGGAAGAGGCCTGCCTCTGGAATTCGAGCAGGCACCACCCTTCAGAGCCGCCGCCTCGGGGGCTTCGATCCCCAGTTCACTGGCGGCTCGGTCGGCGACATCACTCTCCTCCTCCAGAAGGAGGTGTAAGAGAGGTAGGACCCTCCTTCAGACCCAGGGTTTGTGTCCAGGTATTCCTGGTTCCCAACGACGGGGCTGGCTCCTCATTTCCCACCTCCACACGACTAAACAAGTTCCTAAGGTCTCAACCTTCAGGATGGTCACTCTGGCTCAGATAATACCATCCTTGGAACGCGGGATTCTGTTTCTGGACTTGCAGGATGCTAAGCCACGCCCTATCCGCCTGCCTCACCAGAGATTCCTTCGCCCGAAGCGAAGGATCTCTTCGAAGTTCCAAGCCATGCCCTTCGGCTTGTTCCAGCTCTCAGGGTCTTCACCAAATGCATGGCAGTGGTGACAGCATCTCTGCGGCGCCGAGGGGTCCGGTGTACCCTTACCTGGACGACTGGCTGATAGCAGCTCCTCCAGGAAGGAGGCGGAGTGGTCCAGAGATCTGGCCCTCCAGGTCTGCTCTCAACTGGGCACTCCTTATCAAGAAGGCCAAGTCGGAATCTGGTCGGGCGGTGATTTTTATTCATCGGGCGCGCAGCTCGACTCTTCGAGCCAGAGCGCTGCTCCGCGCGGACAGGGCCGAGGTTCTTTCCTCCTTTGCCCGATCATTTTGGTTGGGCAATTCATCCCTGCCGGGACTTCCTCGCGCCTCCTGGGTCTCATGGCCTGCCTGTGCTAGCGTGGTCCGTTGGGGTCTGCTGGAACATGCGTCTCTTCAGTGGGGACTGGCCAGCCAGTGGTCACAACGCCATGTATCCCTTGACTAGCTTAGTCGGTGACAAGGGATGTGGAATGCCTCCAGTGGTGGACCGCTCCAGATCATTTGCAGGAGGGCATCCTGCTCGTCCGCCTCCCGAGCCGACGGTCTCTCTGTCGACCGATGCCTCTCTGATGGGTTGGGGTGCCCATCTGGGGGAACACCGGGCTCATGGCCTCTGGTCCCCGCGGGAGTCCCTGCCACATCAACCTGCTGGAGCTCCGAGCGGTCCGCCAGCTCTCACCGCCTTTGCTCCGCTTCCTCCGGGGTCAAGTGGTCCGAGTCCAGACGACAATACCACCACCATGTATATCTAAACCGCCAGGGCGGGACGCGCCATGCTTCTATGCAAGGAAGCTCTCCGCGATTTGGTCACTGCGGCGCAGCCTGGAGGCGGATCTCCTAGCCATTCACGTGGCAGGAGCCTCCACCCCTGGCCATGCCCTGAGCCGGATAGGGCTGCATCCCACGAGTGGTCTCTCCTGTCGAGGTAGTACAGCATCTGTTCTCCTTTGGGGCACACCTCAGGTGGACCTGTTTGCCTCCATGGAGAACAGCTAAGCTGAAATTGTTCCATGCCCGCCCCTCAGCAGGGGGCTCGCTGCAGGGGATGCCTTCTCGGGCAATGGACCCCGGCCTCTTTTACGCCTTTCCCTCCATTTCCCTTGATCCACAAGGTGCTTCTCAAGGCGAGGAGGGACAAGGCGCAGGTGATTCTGATAGCCCCAGACTGGCCTCGCCAGTTCTGGTACCCAGATCTCCTCAGTCTCAGCTCCAGGACTCGATGGGTAGCTTCCAGCTCGCCTCGACCTGCTCTCAGTCAATCAGGGAAGGTGTTCCATCCGGACCTTCAATCCCTGTACCTGACGGCCTGGTTCCTGAGCTGCTAGAGTTCCAGGCTTTGGGTCTTCTCCGGACGGTTCCTCAATGTAGTTGAGGCTCCCGTATGAGTCGACCAGAAATGTTATGCCTTCAAATGGAAAAGGTTTTCCATTTGGTGTCAGGGCAAGGGCTTGACCCTTCCTCCTGTTCCTTGGCAAGCATCTTGACTATTTATGGTCCCTTTCTAGTCAAGGGCTTAGGTCGACGACCCTAGCGGGTGCACTTGGCAGCTATCTCTGCTTACCGGGCGCTGGGCCAGCCAGGTCGGGTGGCGAGGAGAAGGTGGTCTGCTTTAAAGGCTGGGGCCTTGATCACATTTCCTCCAGTGCGGGAACCCCACCTCCGGTGGGATCTACTGCTGGTACTGGCAAAGCTCATGGGCAAGCCATTCGAACCTATGCACAGGTGTGCTCTCTCTCACCTGTGTGGAAGACCGCTTCTTGGTGGCTATCACGTCAGCCAGAAGGATGGGAGCTGCAGGCTTTCCCATCGAGTCTCCTTACCTGGTCTTCCACAGGGACAGCAGTTGTCCTGCGCCCCCACCCGAAATTCCTTCCGGAGTTGGAGTCGGAGTTTCACCTTAACCAGGTGTTGACTTGCCGTGTTCTACCCCATTCACACCTCGGAGGTTCAATATAGGCTCCATACTCTGACCCTAGAAGGGCGCCGCTTATTATAAGGAGCGCACGCCGAAATTCGGGAGAGGTTCGCCAGCTGTTTGTCACCTACGCTGAAGTCGATCTGGCAGACCTGCAGCCAAGCGACGATAAGCAGATGGGTAACCTCCTGCATAGATCTCTATAGGTTAGCGGGCATGGAGCCTCCCAGAGGGATAAGAGCTCATTCTACCCGCCATACTGTTGCAACGGTGGCTGCTTCCAGGGACGTCCCCTATCCAGGAAATCTGCAGGGCTGCTACCTGGAAGTCAGCAAACACCTTCATTACCCACTACCACATCGACCTTGAGTCACGCTGGATGCTGGTTTTGGGGCCTGCCTCCAGTCTCTTTCCCAAGTAAGTATATGGGTGTGCTGCCTGCCTCCTCCTCCCGGAGAACTGCTAGGAGTCTGCCAATGAGTGTGATGAACAACATATCCATGTCCCTAGAAATACAGGTTACTCACCTGTAACAGGAGTTCTAGGAATGGTATATGTTGTTCATCCTGTTCCACCCGACCTCTCGGCTCGACCAAGACAACCTGAGCTTTCTCCAGCGGGCCAGATCTGGCGCCATGAGGGGAGCAGAGTTGCACCACCCGGTGGGTGGGAGGAGCAAGCTTGAAGACCTTCCGCAAGATTTAAAGCGCAAGGATACTGCCAATGAGTGTGGATGAACAACATATACCATTCCTAGAACTCCTGTTACAGGTGAGTAACCTGTATTAATGCACCCTGGCATCCTACTAGCTTTCTTCTATGCCATCCCTTAATGAGAGAAGGATTTCAAACAGCAGTTTATCATAATTCCCAAGTCCCCTTGCTTTTCTGAATGCACACCGTGACCCCACTGATGCAGTATTCTTCCTGTGGAGTTTTGCAGCCAATGTGCATCACGTTGTATCTTTTGTCACTGAATTTGTGGCTGCCATATACTGAACCACTGCTCCAACTTTTCTGCATTTCTTTCCATGCTGCTGATCCCCTCAGTCATCATTATCTACCCTCCTGCAGAGCTTGGTATCATCTGCAAACAGACATATGTTACCCACAAACTCCATCCCAGTGTCCCTGATGCTGTAGAGTTAACAGTTCCAGATCTGACCTCTGGGGCATTCCACTTCTGACCTTCCTGACATCAAAGAATTTACTGTTCAGGACCACTTGCTGGGTTCTGTCTGACTTGATAAAGCACATAGTGTTGTGCGAAATGTCAGTGGCATGAGGGGTGTGTGTGTGTGTGTGTGTGTGTGCACATGGGATCATAATGTTGCAAGACATTGTGCCGCATGGCAAAATCATGCTGCCAGTACAGCGTAATTTCTGCCATGAGGCATAAGCCTTTTTTTTGTGGAGGGCTCTGTATACACGGTATTGCACCATTAGTGCTTGCATACTGCACTGCACCGGTTTAGCCATAATGTCATATGCTATTAAGCATGCAACATTATGACCCAGTAGGGGTGTGTGTGTGTGTGTGTGTGTGTGTGTGTGTTTTGAATAAAGACACTATTGCACTATTCTGCAGCCCAGCAATGGTTCGCATAGGTCAGAGGATTGTGAACTTGACTTCTTTCCTGTTTCTGTCATACAACCAGCTGCTAGTCCATGCAGTCCACTCCCAACTCCTATTCCCCCACCTTCTGGATAAGCCTCATGTGAGGCACTGAATAGCTATTCATTGATTTTGATGACTGGGTTAGTGCACTAGTGCTGAAGCGCGATGTTCAGGCATGACCCATGTGCAGAAGAGTACACAACAAGACAGTGGAACAGGTACAAGCGCATAAGTGTCATAGTACAAAATGACGTGACATGGTGTGAAAGTTAGGCATTCAGATGGCACATTATTTTTTTATTTGAATTTTAATGACCAGGTAGGCTCACTGAGACATTCAAGTCCATTTTTCAGGGGTGACCCGGAATTAGTTACATACATTAAGTAAAAAATTCACAATATTTACAGAGCAGAGACAATAGACAATAACCATTGTAAGAAAAGAAATAGTAGAGGAGTAATCATACATACAAGATACATCAGATTACAGTAGTTGCAATCAGAGCATAATGAAACATACATTCTAGGGACATGGATATGTTGTTCATCCACACTCATTGGCAGTATCCTTGCCGCTTTAAATCTTGCCGGAAGGTCTTCAAGCTTGCTCCTCCCACCCACCCGGGTGGTATAACTCTCGGCTCCGCCCCATGACGCCAGATCTTCCTTACCGCTTGGAAGCTCAGGTTCCCTCCTTAACGCTCTGCGTTTGTGACTGGTTCCTATTTCTCCGTTTGCGGATTTAAAAATAAAATTTTGCAAAAAGACTTCAGTCTTCTATCCTCGCGTCTGATGGACAAATCGACTCCCGGATTTCGGAGATGCCCATGCGGGCAGAAGATGTCTCGGACGGATCCACACTCCACGTGTGTCTACTGCTTAGGCCTTGAGCACGACCCGCAGGCTTGCGACCTGTGCTCATCTTTCTCGGCCTACGTCCTCGAAGACCGTGCTGCCCGATTGCAACTGGGCCGTCCCGAGAAGCGTTTCCCTCCGGTGAAGTCCAAGGAGGCCCGGTTGGCGGTGTCCGCGGCGGCGGGCTCGGCGGATCAGCTCGAGCGGATGGTCGCCCTCGAAGAGGAGGCGGCGCGGGCCGTATCTTCCTCGGCCGCGGCATTTATCCCGCTCTCTCTGGGTTCTTCCTACACGGCTTCTTTTAAGGAGCTTTGTCTGTCCCTCTCCACTAAAGGAGAAGGGCCTGCGTCTGCTGGACCTTATTCTCGGTCCAAAAAGAGGGACAGGGTAAGTCCCTCCGTCGACGCTCTTGGGAGCGGGAAAGGTCCCTCTCCCCGGGCCGTCGACCGTCGGCTTCGATGACACGGCTCGCCGCCACTGGCCTCACGGTGTCCCGCCAGGTCAGTTGACCCGAGACTCCACCGATGAAGTCGAGATTTTCTCGACCCATTGGACGGCTGTCGCCTTAGCAGCCGAGATTCCCTCTCCCGGTTCCCCGGGAGGAGTTGAGGATCCTGTGGCTCGCCTGTGCCTCCGTTCCGGAGCCCTCGGATGGACCATCCGAGCCGAAGGAGTGCGGTTCCGCCGACACCTCCCCTCACCGACCTCGGAAATTCCGGGACTTCGGTCTCGGTCTCGGACCTCTTGTCCAGCCGATCCCACCCATAGGCGGTCTCGGTCTCGGCATCATGCGTAAGCGGCGTCGCTGCCCTGTCTCGCCCCTCCTCCTCGATGAGGGAGGCTTCGCAATTACGCCGACGGGTATCGTGAGGACCTTATGTTGCAACAGTTTCTCCTGGTCGGAATAAGCCGACCACGCCGCCTCTCCCCGCCATTAAGTGGCTGTCACCGAACGGCCGACACAACCCCGACTTATCCGAGGAGCTCTATACCCAGGCCGGGTTGTTCGCCAAACCAGCTGCTCCACCGATTCGTGGAACTCCGCCCACAGCCACCATTCTGGGGCTCACCAAGGATTCTCGGTCGGCTAAGGGTTCCACCCCATCGGTTGTCAGTTACCTCCTCACTCTGACCGACCTCGGCAGGTGAAGGTGGCTCAGGCCAGAGGAGCTTCTTCGAGGACTCTTCCGAGTCCGAAGATGATTCCTCCTTTCTCCAAGCGACTGACTTGGAGTCTTCAGGAGGTCAGTCAATGGACGATAGCCCGTCGTCCTTCCTAGGACTGCTTCGGCTCATCTCGGAGTCTACCGGGATGGAGCTCGAACCCGTTTCCAAACGGGCTAGGTATCCCCTCACGGAGATTCTGGACCGAGGGGATTCTCCGACGAGGCTCTTCCGTGGCCGAGGCCATGTGGGTCCGCACTGAACTTTGGCAGCGCCCTGCTTCCTGCCCTGCGCCTGCCAGGATGGCCAGGGAGTGGCGCGGTCCCTTACCGGTTCCTTGTCCGTTTCGAACACCTCTGCTGAGGGGTTGATTCACGACAGCCGCCGCGCCGGGCAACGCCAGGATGTGGACAAACCTCCTGACAAGGAGTCCAAGAAATTGGACTATGTCGGGCTAAAAGTCTACGCCAAGGCCCTCTGGCCTTCCAGGCCAGTTCGCCGCCCTCATGGCACATTTTTTTCATGCCCAAGTTGGGCTCTTCTGGATGAGGTCATCCTCATCTTCCCGCCGATCTGCAGACTACGGTTAGCAGGTGCGGACCAGGCAGGGCAGTGGCCAAACAGCAGCTCCAGACTGCTTTGGAATAGGGGACTCATGTGCCAGATCGGTGGCGGCCGCAGTGGCTATGTCGGCGGGCTTGGCTGAGGATATCCACCTTTACTTCGATACCCAGCACAAGTTGGCGGATGTTCCCTTTTTGGGGACTGACCTCTTCGGCCCTGGGGTGGAAGGTCACCTGCAGAGGATCGAGAAGTCCAATGCCACCTTGGACTCGGTCTCTTCCGCCCAGAAGGACAAAGGCCGCAAACCACAGCCTAAGCCCTTTCGTCCTCTGTGCCTCGACGCCTGCCCAGTAACGCCAGGGCCAGCAGGTTCGCCTTGGCATCCCAAACCTGTCACCAGGCCTCTAACAGGAGGCAGGGAGGAAGGGCCCAGGAGGTCCCCTCGGCCGTCCTCCTCCAAGCCTGCCCAGTGACAGGCTGAGGGTGTCGTGCCCATCCCGCCACCTGGCCTCGGGTCCCCCTGGGGACGGCCCGCACTCCGCTGCTCCGCCTGGTCCGCTTGTTACCACGGACAGGTGGGTCTTGGAGGTGGGAAGAGGCCTGCCTCTGGAATTCGAGCAGGCACCACCCTTCAGAGCCGTCACTCGGGGCTTCGGGATCCCCAGTCTCACTTGCGTCGCCGAGCCGATCGCTTCCTCCTCCAGAAGGAGGTGGTAAGAGAGGTGGTGGGACCTCCTTCAGACCCAGGGTTTGTGTCCAGGTACCTTTCTGGTCTCGAACGGACGGGGCTGGCGCCCATTCTCGACTCCACACGACCTAAACAAGTTCCTAAGGTCTCAAACCTTCAGGATGGTCACTTGGCTCAGATAATACCATCCTTGGAACGCGGGCGTGTGGTTCTGCTCTTGGACTGCAGGACGCTGCTTTTCACGTCCCTATCCGTCCGTCTCACCAGAGATTCCTTCGCCTGAAAGGAAGGATCCTCTTCGAGTTCCAAGCCATGCCCTTCGGCTTGTCTCCAGCTCCCAGGGTCTTCACCAAATGCATGGCAGTGGTGACAGCATCTCCGCGCCGAGGGGTCCGGTGTACCTTACCTGACGACTGGCTGATAGCAGCCCTCCAGGAAGGAGGCGGAGTGGTCCAGAGATCTGGCCTCCAGGTCTGCTTTCCTCAACTGGGCCTCCTTATCAACGAGGCCAAGTCGGAACTCGAGCCAAGCAGGTGATTCTATTCATCGTACAGCTCGACTCTCTTCTGAGCCAGAGCTGCTCCCGCGGACAGGCCGGGGAGGTTCTTTCCTCCTTTGCCCGATCATTTTGGTTGGGCACCGCGCCTGCCCGGGACTTCCTGCGCCTCCTGGGTCTCATGGCGGCCTGCACCAGCGTGGTCCTGTGGGCCTGCTGAACATGCGTCCCCTTCAGTGGGGACTGGCCAGCCAGTGGTCACAACGCCGCATCCCTTGACCAGCTTTAGTCGGTGACAGATGTGGAACGCCTCCAGTGGTGGACCGCTCCAGATCATTTGCAGGAGGGCATCCTGCTCGTCCGCCCGAGCCGACGGGTCTCTATCGACCGATGCCTCTCTGATGGGTTGGGGTGCCCATCTGGGAACACGGGCTCATGGCCTCTGGTCCCCGCTGGAGTCCCGATGCACATCAATGCTGGAGCTCCGAGCGGTCCGCCTAGCTCTCACCGCCTTGCTCCGCTCCTCCGGGTCAAGTGGTCCGAGTCCAGACGGACAATACCACCACTATGTACTATCTGAACCGCCAGGGCGGGACGGGCCCATGCTTCTATGCAAGGAAGCTCTCCGCATTTGGTCACTGTGGCGAGCCTGGAGGCGGATCTCCTAGCCATTCACGTGGCAGGAGCCTCCAACACCCTGGCCGATGCCCTGAGCCGGATAGGGGCTGCATCCCACGAGTGGTCTCTCCTGCCGGAGGTAGTACAGCATCTGTTCTCCCTTTGGGGCACTCCTCAGGTGGACCTGTTTGCCTCCATGGAGAACGCGAAGCTGAGTCTGTTCCATGCCCGCCCCCCTCAGCAGGGCTCGCTGCAGGGGGATGCCTTCTCGAGGCAATGGACCCCGGGCCTCTTTTACGCCTTTCCCCATTTCCTTGATCCACAAGGTGCTTCAAGGCGAGGAGGACAAGGCGAGGTGATTCTGATAGCCCCAGACTGGCCTCGCCAGTTCTGGTACCCAGATCTCCTCAGTCTCAGCTCCAGGACTCGCGGCAGCTTCCAGCTCGCCCGGACCTGCTCTCAGTCAATCAGGGGAAGGTGTTCCATCCGGACCTTCAATCCCTGCACCTGACGGCCTGGTTCCTGAGCGGCTAGAGTTCCAGGCCTTGGGTCTTTCCGACGAGGTCCTCAATGTAGTTGAGGTGTCCCGTAAGGAGTCGACCAGAAAATGCTATGCCTTCAAATGGAAAAGGTTTTCCATTTGGTGTCAGGGCAAGGGCTTGGACCCTTCCTCCTGTTCCTTGGCAAGCATCTTGGACTATTTATGGTCCCTTTCTAGTCAAGGGCTTGGGTCGACGACCTAAGGGTGCACCTGGCAGCCATCTCTGCTTACCGGGCGCGGGCAGGAAGCAGTCGGCGCAGGAGAAGGTGGTCTGGCGCTTTTTCAAAGGCCTTGATCACATTTCCCCTCCAGTGCGGGAACCCCCACCTCCGTGGGATCTACTGCTGATACTGGCAAAGCTCATGGGCAAGCCATTCGAACCTATGCACAGGTGTGCCTCTCTCACCTGTCGTGGAAGACCGCCTTCTTGGTGGCTATCACGTCAGCCAGAAGGATGGGAGAGCTCCAGGCGCTTCCATCAGTCTCCTTACCTGGTCTTCCACAGGGACAGGTTGTCCCTGCGCCTCACCCAAATTCCTTCCGAAGGTGGTGTCGGAGTTTCACCTTAACCAGGTGTTGACTCTGCCGGTGTTCTACCCCAATCACACCTCGAGGTCGAATATAGGCTCCATACTCTGGACCCTAGAAGGCTCGCTTATTATAAGGAGCGCACGGCTGAAATTGGGAGAGGTTCGCCAGCTGTTTGTCACCTACGCTGAAGCCATCTGGCAGACCTGCAGCCAAGGACGATAAGCAGGTGGGTAACCTCCTGCATAGATCTCTGCTATAAGTTGGCGGGCATGGAGCCTCCCAGAGGATAAGAGCTCATTCTACCCGCCATACTGCTGCAACGGTGGCTGCTTCCAGGGACGTCCCTATCCAGGAAATCTGCAGGGCTGCTACCTGGAAGTCAGCAAACACCTTCATTACCCACTATCACATCGACCTCGAGTCACGCCGGGATGCTGGTTTTGGGGCCTCGGTTCTCCAGTCTCTCTTTCCCAAGTAAGTATTGGGGGTGTGCGTCTTGCCTCCCTCCTCCCGGAGAACTGCTAGGAGTCTGCCAATGGTGTGGATGAACAACATGTCCATGTCCCTAGAAATACAGGTTACTCACCTGTAACAGGAGTTCTAGGAATGGTATATGTTGTTCATCCACACGACTCCCACCCCTCTCGCTCGACGCACAACCTGAGCTTCCAGCGGCCAGATCTGGCGTCATGGGGCGGAGCTGAGAGTTATACCACCCGGGTGGGTGGGAGGAGCAAGCTTGAAGACCTTCCGGCAAGATTTAAAGCGGCAAGGATACTGCCAATGAGTGTGGATGAACAACATATACCATTCCTAGAACTCCTGTTACAGGTGAGTAACCTGTATTTCAGTAACAAACTTCAGGATCAGTTACAGCAATGCATTGTTCATGAAAGAAGGCAATTGGAGATGTGCAGCCTCCATCAGGAGGGTGGTAGTCAGCCATGCTAATCCCTGAGAGATTCGTTAGCCAAAGATGCAACATGTTTATAGCCCTGCTTACACGGTCACATTTGCACTGGCATAACCCGATCGCTTGGGTTGCTCCACTGCAAAGGCTTCCATATGGACACATGCCCAAGCAAGGCAACCCACTCATTAATCCACTCCCAGATTCTCTGTCAAGCTGGGAACGCCGAGCAGAGTGAGTGACTTGCAGCTCATTAAACCGATGTGTGGATTGTCTGCACTGTCGCAACCAGTCCACTCTGGTGCTTGCACAGTCGAGATGACGTAGACTCGTGCATGGAGAGTTTCCATTTTCAGCAAGTGCTTCCAGCTAAACGTTGTTTCCACAAAACGATTGTCCCCCGAGTGCAGCAAAGTAGCTGGTTTTAGAAACCAAGGGCTGTAATGGAGTCAGATCTCCACGGAAACGCAGGCGTGTTTTTGGGATTACGCGTGATTGGCATGCACTTATGTCACACTTGACAGTGGTGAGCAGCTGTCCAGCCCCCTGATGCACAGCCCCTCACAAGTGCAGACTATAGCAGTGCAGAGAGGGGCCATATGGACAGGCAGATTCCAACTTGCAGGTGGTCGGAACCGCACTGTTGCGGTTGGAAGTCTTTACCCCGCTGCCGTGTAAACACGGCTGTTTGCACTTGCAGTGCTTCACTCAAAGTGAGTAGGCTTTGTGTCTCTTTTTGAACTCTGCAAGAGTGGGACAGTTCAGAATCTCACAGAGTAGTGAGTTCCATAAAGAAGGGGCAACGAATGAGAAGGATCTCCTACCAGATGCTGACCGTACCCAAGGAATTTCAAGTAATGGGCTAGCAGTGGATCGCAGGAGCCTTGCATGTGGCTTAAAGCATTACCACAAGGCTAGGGGGTGTAGTGAGTTTCATAAGTTTGAAGATTAGGGAGTACATTAGATATGGCAATCTTGCATCAAGTGAGGGTCAACCAAGAGTCGCAAACACCCCGCAGGGGTGGTCCCTGGTTTAGGTGCCAGCTGCAAAGCATCCATCTCTACTATGGAGTGTTTTTAGCCTGCTTAGTTTGGATTCTCGAATAGACTGTAAGACAAGGGCACCATAAAAGAGTACTGGCATTAGGATGCTGCTTGAAGTAGCAGCATGTGCCGCCCTAGAAAGACAGAGGAAAAGCCTGTGGAGGAGGTTACGCTTCTGATACAGCGTTTTGGCTACAGCATCCACATGTGGTGCAAAAGTCATGTCTTGGTCAAGCACAACCCCAGGATATTTGGGTGACCCCACCACTTCCAGGTGAGTGCCACCAGTAGTGGACAACTTGAGCAGGTGTTGTCTCTCAGTGGTTAGCTAGCCTCCTGTGTCCAAACAGCATGGCTTTGTTTTGTTTTTTTTAACATTAAGGACATGTTTGTTTGTTAGGAACCAGTTTTCTGATTGTTGGAAGTCTCTCTACAGGTAACTGTCTATCTAGTTGATATCTGCAGAAGATCCATACAAAATAGCATCATCTACGTAGAGTTGTAATGTAGCCCCTCCATGACTAAGGGGCATGTCATTAATCAATAGGGAAGATAGGAGGGAACCAAGAATAGAGCCTTGTGGTACACCGTTAGTTATTACCCTAAGATCTGATGTACCACCTTGCCACTTAACACTTTGTCTCCGGTTGGTCACGTACTGTAGTTGTAGAACCGCAGGCAGAAGAGGTAATCTAGCCCTATTACCTTTAGTTTGGCCAGCAGTAGGTCATGATTGACCAGAAATTGCACCTGTAGCCATGCCTTGTCCATGGCGTTGAGGATGTCAGAGGTCACATGCACCAGTGCAGTGTCAGTACCAACTAGTAAGGGAGTGATTGTACTCTGGATAGGCCTGAAGTTGGTCATACAGCAGCCTCTCCTGAATTTTAGCAAGTGTGCAGAGAAGTGAGACGGGTCTGTAGTTTTCAATCATTTCTTTCTGCCCACCTATGTGGATGGGAACCGCCAATGTGACTTTCCAGTTTTCAGGGACAGTACTCAGGAGAAGAGATGTTTGAGGGGAGTGGCGATAATGGAGGTTGTAATTTTGAAGGATTTGAGTTCCAAGTTATCATATCCAGGTGTTGCTTCACTTTTTATATCTCTAAGGTGCTTGAGAACTTCCTTCCTGGACACTAGTCTAAAATGGAACTTAGGATGAGGTCCAAGGGTAGGTCTAAAATGAAACTTAGGATGAGGTCCAGGGGTAGATGGCTGGCAAGAAAGCGAGAGCCTATTAGAGTAGCACCCTGGGGGGCCTTAAACTGATCTAAGTCTGTGAAGAACTTATTGAGCTCTGTTGCAGTGTTTTTTAAGTCATGCAAAGCAGGTACAGGCATTAGAATCTTACAGCTGTACTTTCAGCTTTCGGAATCAAAGACCTTACTGAGGTCCAGGCACAGAATGTCGATTGCCATGCCCCTATCCATCATCTGTGTTACTGTGCTGAAGAAGTCAACCAAGCTCGTTTGACAGGACCTTTCTCACATGAAACCATGCTGATTTCTGTCCATAAGACTATTTTCTTCCAGAAAGTCAACTGTCTGTTCTGTTATAATTAAGTACATAGAATATGCCAGCAGATAAGGACCACATGGCCCATCTTGTCTGCCCATTTTTCCATGCCTATAATATCACCGTAGATCCTACTTGATCTCTGGCCAATTCATCCACCTCCCCTTCCCTTCCCATAAGATTCCCTTGTGCCTGTCCCATGCATTCTTGAATGCCACCATTATTTTCACCCCCTCCACCTCTGCTGGAAGACTGTTCCAGGAATCCACCACTCCTTCTGTGTAGTAGTGCTTCCTCACATTTCTTCTGAATCTACCCCCTCCAGCTTCTTATCATGCCACCTTGTCCTTGAGCACCTTTTTCTCTGAAAAATACTTCCCTCCTGTAACTTATTTACCCCATGAGGTATTTAAAGGTCTATCATATCCCCCCCTGTCTCCTCTCTTCCAGGGAGTACATATTTACATCCTTAAAGTCTCTCCTCATAGGGCTTCTGATGCAGACCCTACACCATTTTAGTTGCCCTCCTCTGGACCACCTCCACTCTATCTATTTCCTTCCAGAGGTGTGATCTCCAAAACTTGACATAGTACTCTAGGTGGGGTCTTACTAGCGATCTATACAGAGGCAGTACTACCTCTCTCTTTCTGCTAGTGATATCCCTCTCTATGCACCCCAGTATCCCACTAGCACTCCTAACTGCCTTATCACACTGCTTGGCCACCTTTAGGTCACCTGATATGATCACCCCCAGGTCTCTTTCCTGCATGATGGTCATCAGTATCACTCCTCCCCTTTTGTACTTTGCCCCCGGGTTCTGTGCCCCAAGTGCATTACTTTGCACTTTCTGTGTTGAAACCCAGATGCCATACCCTTGACCACTTCTTGAGTTCTCTCAGGTCTGTGCCCATCCTTTCCACCCATCTGTCAATCCTACTGCATATTTTGCTGTCAACCACACAGTGGCAGACCCTTCCTTCCAGCTTCTCTGCAATGGACCCACCATTGCTCACTCTACTCTGCCCTTTCATTCCCCTCTCTTGATGTTAGGTGCCTTTCCCATTGTGCCTCCTTTATGTCTAAATTCTGGTTTGGTTCCCTTCCCCTCCTGCCTTACATCCTTTTGATCCTCTCTCTCAGCTTCCTGCTACCCTCTGTACAACAATACTTCTCATTCTCTCTCACAGTTCCTTCTAGAAAATCTACTGTTGGTCAATCTGCTTTCTCATACCGCTTTCCTAAACTCTGGTCCTCCCTTCCCTTGTCGATTTGCTCTGCCTCTTCTGCTTTCTCCTTAAAGTCTCTCCTTCATGACTAGTCTTCTGTCTCCTGCAGCTGTCCATGACTCTCTTCCTCGCGCCCACTAGTTTTGCCCTGAAAGTAGGTTTCCTTCATCACCTGTTCATTGTTCTGTAAGAGTAGCTCCATCACCTAGAAACATAGAATTTGATGGCAGATAAGGACCTCTTGGCCCACCTAGTCTGCCCCTTTCCCTACCTAACGGATAAGCTGCAGATCCTAGTTAACCAACAGCCTACTTCCTCCTACTCCCCACTAGAATTGCCTTATGTCTGTCCCATGCATTCTTGAATTCCCCCACTGTTTTTGACTCTACGACCTTCTCAGGAAGGCTGTTCCATGCATCTACAACCTCACTGTGAAGAAATACTTCCTCACATTACCTCTGAGCTGTCCCCCCTCTATCTTCAAATTGTGCCCCCTTGTTCTTGCACATCTCGTTTTCTGAAAGATGCTACCGTCTTGGACTTTGTTGATTCCCTTGAGGTATTTGAAAGTTTCTATCATGTCCCCCCTCTCCCTCACCTAAATTATCTACATTTGTTTTCTGTATTACACGTATCTGTTATACTGATTTGTTTTCAATTTTTGATTATGCTGCTTGTTACATTGTATTTTCTGTATATGATTTTCCACATCCCCTACCCACAGGATGCATCTGGAAATGAGCTGTTAGCTGTATGTGTTTCCTGGTGAAACTTTTGAAATAAATAAAATGTCACTTATAAGGACATTAAAGAACTGGTCCCCGCACTGATCCCCGGGGTGCCCTCCCTTTCTCGGAGTGAACTCTGTTTACCACCACCCTCTTATCGTCTATCCCCCAACCAGTTTCTTAGTTAACACCTTTGGACTTGCTCTTAAGCTGTCCAGCTTGCTTACTAGTGCTTACCTGATCAACAAAAGCTAAATAAATTAAATATAAAACAATGTTGAATGCCTTACTGAAATCAAGGTAGGACATGTCCACTACTCTTCGTGAATCCATGCTGCCTCAGGTTTTGTAACCTATTGGATTCAAGATATTCCACAATTGTTTCCTTCAGCAGTGACTCCATTAACTTGCCCATCACCGAAGTCAGGCTGACTGGCCTATAGTTGCCAGCCTCTTCCCTGCCACCACTTTTTTGGAGTGGGACTACATCTGCCCTCCTCCAGTCCTCCAGAACCACTCTTGTTTCCAAAGAGCTGTTAAATGGGATTCTCAAAGGTGTGGCCAGTACCTCCCTGAGCTCCCTCAATGCCCTAACCTAAGATTACAGCAGCTTGCCTACTATCAATTTCAAGCATTGGTCTATAGTTGGGCGATTTTCTCTGTCCCCATGCCTTTCTTTTTTTGTTACTGTTAATCTGTTTACTCCATCACTGGTGCTGTCCTTATCTACCTGCGTAACTCCCAGCCCTATCCAGATCATTCTCAGGTGCTTGCCTCTCTCTCCAGGTGCCACAGAGTTATTCCATTCATCCATCCTTTCTGGACGCTTCAAATTTGAGAGAATGGAGCAGCCAGTCGGGTGGACAGGATTCAAGAGCGCAGGATTTCATCTTGCTTGCTGTGGGGGGTTTCCTGCTTGGTCCTCCTGCTCCTGTGTGTGCATATGTACGCTTGTGCATGACTCACGCACTGGAGCCAGGCAGTGTCTCTTAACCCCCCCCCCCATCACCCCCCTGCTTGACTTCCACTTCTGGCCACCTAGGTGGCAGTGTTTTAGCAGAGAGTGCAGCCTTCCTTCTTTGGAAGAGGAGAGCATCTGCTGGGACTCTCACTCCTCCTCCCACCGGCTGGCCATCAGTGACCGTGACTCGTTCTCAAACCCAGGGCACTGACATTGCTAGCAGTAGTGGAACTGCTGCACCAACGGGCCAGCCTCCTGTCCCCTCTCTTGTGCAGGGGAACCACATTTGCCAGTCCTCAGGCACCTCTCATAGTCATTCATTAAATAGATCTGCCATGGGGGCTGCCAGTAACATATAAAAAAATTTATTGAGGATGGGGGGGGGGGTCATGTATGATGAGGTATTTTTGCCCACCCAAGGTTTGTGATCACTTCACAAACCACAACAGCAAAGTTTGAGTGGTTGCAGGGCCATCATGAACCACAGTTGTATTATTTAAGTTTATGGGTCCGTTTAGAGAGCCTCTTATGGATATAAGAGTGTTGCTTCATGCGTTCTTAGGACCAGAGGACTGTGAACCGAAAGTGAGCAATTCTGTGGTCCTAAGAACGCATGAGGCAACACTCTTATATCCATAAGAGGCAATCCAAATGGACCCATAAACTTATTATAGATAGCCAACTATATTAAATTAAAAAAAATCCTTGTTTTCATTTAATTCACAGCTCATTTACAGTGTGAGCAGTCAGCGAGAAGCCCATTATAGTGGCTCAGCACCTGAGATACTCTCATGGTAGTAAGAGTATCTCACGTGCATCTGAAGGGAGGGCTGTGATTGATCAGGGACACTCCCACACTCTATAATATAAATAATATGTTATTTAAATGATATATATATATATATATATATATATATATATATATATAAAGATGTAACTTAAAATGTATTCAGAGACACCACTGAGCTTATTTATTTCCTGTATTTACCTCCTCTCTTCATCATGGAGGACATCTGCATGAAAACAGTATGTTTGTTCCCCACACTTCATCTCATCATCCTGCCCCCTCATCCCCCAGAAGTCATAATCCTCTGTTGGTGACATAATAATCTGTTTCTGTGGAAATAATCAGGATCTCACAAGGAGAAGATTTTTTTTTTTTTTTTTAGCTTTTGTTGACCGGGTAAGTGCACTAGACAAATCCTGCCTATTTTCAGGCACGACCCGGGGGAGGGGGATACAGATGAATGCCAACTGACCTTGAACCAGATTAAGCTGTTGGTGGTATTTATAGTGAATGAGGGAAATTTGGCCAGGACACCAGGGAAATTCCCCTACTCTTTTCGATAAGTGCCATGGGATCTTTAACATCCACCTGAACTACCACCAATCCAGGCAGATGGGACCTCGGTTTAACGTCTCATCCGAAAGACGGATTATGACTTCCGTGGGGGGAGGGAGTAGAAGAGCAGGATGATAAGACTGAAGTGTGACACACAAAGATCCTGTTTTCATGCAAATGTCCATATAGTAAAGAACAACGTGGAATAAAAACAGTAAGTGAATGAAATACATGTTGATTTGAGTCTGAAATGTATATTTTAAAAAGGTTTTCTTGTTTACAGGAACATTGCTTTAAGAAATGTTGCTGGTGGGCCTTTATTGCAGTTCGCCATTCACCACCCTGCTAGATGACATAGCGCACTGCACATTCTCATTTTGACCCCTTGACATAAGAGGTTTTATTTTGGAGTAATCAGTGTCCCTGTGGATCTCTCCTAGGTGTGGAGGTTGGCAAGCCAACTCATTTTACCATCTTCACCAAGGGGGCCGGCAAAGCCAAGCCAGAAGTGAACTTCTCTGGAGCGATGAAAGGGGAGCTGGTGCGAGATTTTGAGATCATTGACAACCATGACTACTCGTACACCGTGAGGTACACGGCCGGGCAGCAGGTAGGAAAGGAGGGGTCGGGGGCTTGAAATCTACTGTCTCATTTTCCTGTCTGTGAATACAGGGAGGATCTGGATAAAGTAACTGTATGTGTGTGTTTTCAGGGTAACATTGCAGTCACTGTCACATCGAGCGGAGACCCGATTCCCAAAAGTCCATTTCCTGTCACAGTGGCTACACCCCTTGACCTCAACAAGGTCAAGGTTCAAGGTCTAATAATAGTAAGTATAATGTCTATATAAAATATATATATAGTTTTATTTTTTTTAACATCTCAAGGTATTTTTCTGTAATACTATGCCAGGAGGACCTACAGACTGGTCTTTGCCTTTGCCCCCTGCCATCCCCAGTGGCAGGGGGGGGGACAAATCAGGTAGCCTGGTGGCCAATGGCCACTAAAAGAGTAAATCTGGATACCAGAGTTTTAAAATTACTAGCCAACTAAGTACCTGCCCATGAAGTAATTTTTTGAGCCCTTAAAAATAATGGCAACTAAAAATTTTGATTTGGCTACAAGATTTTGAAAGCTTGTAGCCAAACTCACCACCAGTTCACAAGCTGATTTGTCCCACCATGCCAGTAATCCCAAGTAGACACAAGTGTTCTGTAAGCTGTCTCTGAAATGTGACACGTTCAGCCTCTACACACACAAATTTATCACCTTGCATTGAAACTACTTCAAGCCTGAAGGAAGTAGCAAAAAAAGGTAAATCAATCCAGCACTCCAAGCTTTATGGAAGATAAAAAAGTTTTACTTGTGGAAAAAATCTGAATCACTTACAAAGTCACAGTGCAAAGAGCTGCATATCACAGTGCATCACAGTGTAGATAATTATTCAGCCTTCAACAGTGAATGAACATCCAACACTGAACACTTTTCCATAGCAATAAAGCAAATAAGCTAACCTTCACAACTCCTTACTACCAGCCCAGCGCTTCATGGACTGACTCCTCTTTGTCAGGGACCTGACTATACTCATGTGTTTAAATAGTATATTAACCAGGTGTAGTACATTAATTAATTTATTTCAATGTGATTACTACATCCGACAAAGTGCTCGTGCTTTACTAGTGAGAGGGCTTACTTATGCAGAATCATGCTTCCCAGCCAGCTGTACTTCTCATGCTGAAGGAAGTAGCAGCCTGCCAGGGACTGTGACAAGCGATGTCCATTTCCCTCACTCCCACATTGACAATTTGAAGCCCATCGTCCATCTTTGGGAGCCATCACTCTGAGGTCAGGATGAGCAGCGCGCTGCATGTTCCCTGTGTGCCTGCAGCACACTAGCAGTTCTCAAACTGTGAGATCCTGACCTCTTCTGTCATGGAGTTCCAGGGAAGCCTGATGGTATACTGTGTACTGTTTACTGAAAATCTTCATTCTAGGGACATGGATATGTTGTTCATCCACACTCATTGGCAGTATCCTTGCCGCTTTAAATCTTGCCGGAAGGTCTTCAAGCTTGCTCCTCCCACCCACCCGGGTGGTATAACTCTCGGCTCCGCCCCATGACGCCAGATCTTCCTTACCGCTTGGAAGCTCAGGTTCCCTCCTTAACGCTCTGCGTTTGTGACTGGTTCCTATTTCTCCGTTTGCGGATTTAAAAATAATATTTTGCAAAAAGACTTCAGTCTTCGATCCCTCGCGGCTGCGATGGATAAATCGACTCCCGGATTTCGGAGATGCCCATGCGGGCAGAAGATGTCTCGGACGGATCCACACTCCACGAGTGTCTACTGCTTAGGCCTTGAGCGACCGCGGGCTTGCGACCTGTGCTCATCTTTCTCAAGCCTACGTCCTCGAAGACCGTGCTGCCCGATTGCAACTGGGCCGTCCGAGAGCGTTTCCCTCGGTGAAGTCCAAGGAGGCCCGTTAGGCGGTGTCAGCGGCGGCGGATCAGCCGGATCAGCTCGAGCGGATGGTCGCCTCGAAGAGGAGGCGGGCGGCCGTATCTTCCTCGGGCCATGCATTTATCCCGCCTCTGGGTTCTTCCTACACGGCTTCCTTTAAGGAGCTTTGTCTGTCCCTCTCCACTAAAGGAGAAGGGCCTCGTCTGCTGGACCTTTTCTCGGTCCAAAAGAGGGACAAGGGTAAGTCCCTCCGTCGACGCTCTTGGGACTGGAAAGGTCCTCTCCCGGGCCGTCGACCGTCGCCGTCGACTCACTCGGCTTCCGACCACTGGCCTCCACGGTGTCCCGTCAGGTCAGTTGACCGAGACTCCACTGATGAAGTCGAGATTTTCTCGACCCATTGACGGGCTGTCGCCTTTAGCAGCCGAGATTCCCCTCTCCCGGTTCCCGGGAGGAGTTGAGGATCCGTGGGCTCGCCTGTGCCTCGGTTCCGGAGCCCTCGGATGGACCTTCCGAGCGAAGGGAGTGTCGGTTCCGCCGACACTCCCTGCACCGACTCGAAATTCCGGGACTCTCGGTCTCGGTCTCACCTCTTCGCGGTCCAGCCGTTCCACCCGTCGTAGCGGTCTCGGTCTGGCACATGGTAGCAGGCGTCGCGCTCAGTCCTCGTCCTCCTCTCGGATGAGGAGGCTTCGCGAAGTGACGTCCGCGGACGTACGAGGACCTTATGTTACAACAACTCCTCCTGGCGGGAATATAAGCGACTCCCGCGCCTTCCCCGGCCATTAAGTGGCTGTCACCGGAACGGCCGACACAACCCCTCGACTTGCCCGAGGAGCCTATACCCAGGCCGGTTGTTCGGCCAAAACCAGCTGCTCCACCGATTGCGGTGGAACCTCCGCCTCCACAGCCACCAATTGGGGCTCCGACCAAGGATTCTCGGTCGGCTAAGGGTTTACCCCATCGGCTGTCAGTTACCCTCACTCCCGACCGACCTCGGCAGGTGAAGGTGGCTCAGGCCAGAGGCAGCTCTTCGAGGACTCTTCCGAGTCCGAAGATGATTCCTCCTTCTTCTCAGCGACTGGACTTGGAGTCTTCAGGAGGTCAGCCAATGGACGATAGCCCGTCGTCCTTCCTAGGACTGCTTCGCCCATCTCGGAGTCTACCGGATGGAGCTCGAACCCGTTCCAAACGGGCCAGGTATCCCCTCATGGAGATTCTGGACCGAGGGATTCTCCGGACGAGGCCTTTCCGGTGGCCGAGGCCATAGTGGGTCCGGCACTGGAACTTTGCAGCGCCTGCTTCCTGCCCTGCGCCTTGACCAGGATGGCCAGGAAGTATCTGCGGTCCCCACCGGTTCCTTGTCCGTTTTTGAACACCCTCTGCTGAGGGGTTGGTTTACCGACAGCGTTTTCGGTCGCTCCGGCACGCCAGGGGATGTGGACAAACCTCCTGACAAGGAGGTCCAAGAAATTGACTATGTCGGGCGAAAGTTCTACGCTTGCTGCCTCTCCTCTCGTCAGCCAGGCCAGTTCGCTGGCCCTCATGGCACATTTTTCCATGCCCTGTTGGGCTCCTGGATGAGGTCATCCCTCATCTTCCCGCCGATCTGCAGACTACGGTTAAGCAGGTGCGGGACCAGGGCAGGGCAGTGGCCAAACAGCAGCTCCAGACTGCTTTGGATGTAGGGGACTCATGTGCCAGATCGGTGGCGGCCGCAGTGGCTATGCGTCGACGGGCTTGGCTGAGGATATCCACCTTTACTGGATACCCAGCAAGTTGGCGGATGTTCCCTTTTGGGGACTGACCTCTTCGCCTGGGGTGGAAGGTCACCTGCAGAGGATCGAGAAGTCCAATGCCACCTTGGACTCGGTCTCTTCCGCTCAGAAGGACAAAGGCCGCAAACCACAGCCTAAGCCCTTTCGTCCTTCTGTGCCCCCGGCGGCCCCGACCCAGCAACGTCAGGGCCAGCAGGCTCGGCCTTGGCATCCCAAACCCAAGCCGCCGGCTTCCTCTAACAGGAGGCAGGGAGGAAAGGGCCCAGGAGGTCCCTCGGCCGGTCCCTCCTCCAAGCCTGCCCAGTGACGGGCTGAGGGGTGTCGCCCCATCCCGTCCACCTTTCCCTAGGTCCCCGTGAGGGAGCGTCCGGCACTTCCGTTCCGCCTGGTCGCTGTTACCACGGACAGGTGGGTCTTGAGGTGGTGGGAAGAGGCCTGCCTCTGGAATTCGAGCAGGCACCACCCTTCAGAGCCGCCTCCCGGGGGCTTCGGGATCCCCAGCCTCACTGGCGGCTCGCCGCCGAGACATCACTCTCCTCCTCCAGAAGGAGGTGGTAAGAGAGGTGGTGGACCCTCCTTCAGACCCAGGGTTTGTGTCCAGGTACTTCCTGGTTCGAACGATGGGGGCTGGCCCCATTCTCGACCTACACGACCTAAACAAGTTCCTAAGGTCTCGAACCTTCAGGATGGTCACCTGGCTCAGATAATACCATCCTTGGGAACGCGGGCGTGTGGTTCTGCTCTCTGGACTTGCAGGGCCGCGTTTTTCACGTCCTATCCGTCTGTCTCACCAGAGATTCCTTCGCTTCGAGCGGAAGGATCTCTTGAGTTCCAAGCCATGCCCTTCGGCTTGTCTCCAGCTCCCAGGGTCTTCACCAAATGCATGGCAGTGGTGACAGCATTCCTGCGGCGCCGAGGGTCGGGTACCCTTACCTGGACGACTGGCTGATAGCAGCTCCCTCCAGGAAGGAGGCGGAGTGGTCCAGAGATCTGGCCCTCCAGGTCTGCTCTCAACTGGGCCTCCTTGTCCAGCGAGGCCAAGTCGAACTCGAGCGAAGCAGGTGATTTTATTCATCGGGCGCAGCTCGACTCTCTCGAGCCAGAGCGCGGCTCCCGCGGACAGGGCCGAGGTCTTTCCTCCTTTGCCCGATCATTTCTGGTTGGGCAATTGCCCTGCCGGGACTTCCTGCGCCTCCTGGGTCTCATGGCGGCCTGTACCAGCGTGGTCCGTTGGGCCCGCTGGAACATCACGTCCCCTTCAGTGGGGACTGGCCAGCCAGTGGTCACAACGCTGATCCCTTGACCAGCTTGTGTCGGTGACACAGGGGATGGGAATGTCTCCAGTGGTGGACTGTTCCAGATCAATTGCAGGAGGGCATCCCGTTCGTCCGCCCGAGCCGACGGTCTCTGTCGACCGATGCCTCTCTGATGGGTTGGGGTGCTTATCTGGGGAACACCGGCTCATGGCCTCTGGTCCCACTTGAAGTCGATGCCACATCAACCTGCTGGAGCTCGGCGGTCCGCCTAGCTCTCACCGCCTTTGCTCCGTTCCTCCGGGGTCAAGTGGTCCCGAGGTCGAGGCGGACAATACCACGACCATGTACTATCTAAACCGCCAGGAGCGAAGGGCCGCTCATGCTTCTATGCAAAGGAAGCTCTCCGCATTTGGTCACTGTAAGCAGCCTGGAGGCGGATCTCCTAGCCATTCACGTGGCAGGAGCCTCCAACACCCTGGCCGATGCCCTGAGCCGGATAGGGGCTGCATCCCACAGTGGTCTCTCCTGCAGGTAGTACAGCATCTGTTCTCCTTTGGGGCACACCTCAGGTGGACCTGTTTGCCTCCACGGAGGCAACGAGCTGAGTCTGTTCCATGCCCGCCCTCAGCAGGGCTCGCTGCAGGGGATGCCTTCGACGAGCAATGGACCCCGGCCTCTTTACGCCTTTCCCCATTTCCTTGATCCACAAGGTGCTTCTCAAGGCGAGGAGGGACAAGGCGCAGGTGATTCTGATAGCCCCAGACTGGCCTCGCCAGTTCTGGTACCCAGATCTCCTCAGTCTCAGCTCCAGGACTCACGGCAGCTTCCAGCTCGCCCGGACCTGCTCTCAGTCAATCAGGGAAGGTGTTCCATCCGGACCTTCAATCCCTGCACCTGGCCTGGTTCCTGGCGGCTAGAGTTCCAGGCTTTGGGTCTTTCAGCGAGGTCCTCAATGTAGTTGAGCGTCCCGTAAGGTCGACCAGAAAATGCTATGCCTTCAAATGGAAAAGGTTTTCCATTTGGTGTCAGGACAGGGCTTGGACCCTTCCTCCTGTTCCTTGGCAAGCATCTTGGACTATTTATGGTCCCTTCTAGTCAAGGGCTTAGGTCGTCGACCCTAAGGGTGCACCTGGCAGCCATCTCTGCTTGCAGGCGCGGGCGGGAAGCAGTCGATGGCGCAGGAGAAGGTGGTCTGGCCTTTTCAAGGCCTTGATCATTTCCTCCAGTGGGAACCCCCACCTCCGTGGGATCTACTGCTGGTACTGGCAAAGCTCATGGGCAAGCCATTCGAACCTATGCACAGGTGTGCTCTCTCACCTGTCGTGGAAGACCGCTTCTTGGTGGCTATCACGTCAGCCAGAAGGATGGAGAGCTCCAGGCGCTTTCCATCGAGTCTCCTTACCTGGTCTTCCACAGGGACAAGGTTGTCCTGCGCCCACCGAAATTCCTTCCAAGGTGGTGTGAGTTTCACCTTAACCAGGTGTTGACTCTGCCGGTGTTCTACCCCAATCACACCTCGGAGGTGAATATAGGCTCCATACTCTGGATCCTAGAAGGGCGCCGCTATTATAAGGAGCGCACGGCTGAAATTCGGGAGAGGTTCGCCAGCTGTTTGTCACCTCACGCTGAAGCCGTATCTGGCAGACCTGCAGCCAAGCGGACGATAAGCAGGTGGTAACCCCTCCTGCATAGATCTCACAGGTTGAAGGGCATGGAGCCTCCCAGAGGATAAGAGCTCATTCTACCCGCCATACTGCTGTAACGGTGGCTGCTTCCAGGGACGTCCCTATCCAGGAAATCTGCAGGGCTGCTACCTGAAGTCAGCAAACACCTTCATTACCCACTACCACATCGACCTTGAGTCACGCGGGATGCTGGTTTTGGGGCCTCGGTTCTCAGTCTCTCTTTCCCAAGTAAGTATATTGGGGTGTGCGCTTGCCTCTCCTCCCGGAGAACTGCTAGAGTCTGCGTTAATGAGTGTGGATGAACAACATATCCATGTCCCTAGAAATACAGGTTACTCACCTGTAACAGGAGTTCTAGGAATGGTATATGTTGTTCATCACATTCCTGCACCTCGGCCGACGCATGCCTGGGCTTCCAGCGGCCAGATCTGGCGTCATGGGAGGAGCCGAGTTATACCACCCGGGTGGGTGGGAGGAGCAAGCTTGAAGACCTTCCGGCAAGATTTAAAGCGGCAAGGATACTGCCAATGAGTGTGGATGAACAACATATACCATTCCTAGAACTCCTGTTACAGGTGAGTAACCTGTATTTTCTGCTGATTTGGTGTAAAGAGATGGGGCCAAGTCACACTGCTGCTGTCACATGCTGTCCCTCTCCCCAGTGAGCATGGTCCCCATGGCTTGACCAGCCCTTTGTCTGCAATGGTGGGCAGGCAAGCTGCTGCCTTCTGAAGCAGTTGGGAGCCATCACAAAGGACACAGGCACCTCTGCTTAGTTGGCTGGCAGAACGTTGTGTTGTTCGGAATCCAATAAATGGAATTGGGTTCATCAGATTATGATCTGTTTTTAAGATTTTTGGAATTTAAGACTGAAAATCCTTAATCCTAAAAAAGGTCAACATTTGAATTCAGATTCCAAAATCTGATTCTGGAATCGAAATCCAATTTTGACTACATGGAAAAAGTGGTTCTTGTCTGCTAGGAGTTTTAGGATTTGGGATTCTGATCCTGAATCTGGTCTTCCAAAATCATAAACAGTCCTATTGAAACGACTTTTGACAAATCCGAGCACCCCTAGCAGGGAGTGCACGAATGGTGGGGGGAATTGTGCCCTCTCTCTCTCCTTTAGGGATGGATGCCTCACCTTCTTGACACACTCAGCCACCAATCACGCTCAGTTTGGTATACCACGGTTCGTACATGAACCTTGGTCTTATGCTGCCATGGCCTCCGCACCACTGGGCCAGCCCTTTTCTGTGCATTCGGGGACACTCACTGTGACAGCATTTGGAACTAATACCATTTAAAAATGCCTGCCTTAGGCTTTTTGCATACAGTGCATGCATGAGTGATGGGGAGGGAGGGAAGACAAAAGCTGATCATGTCAGTGTGAAAGTGTGTAAAGGGACTGCAGAGGCAATGCTGGCCCTAGTCGTGTTCTTCCATGTTTAATGTTCACCCTTTTGTAGCCAACCTCCTTTCCACTTTGCCAGACCAATGATACCATCTGCTGACCTGCACACCTTGGTGCCTGGCTTTGTCTCATTAAAACTCAACTATTGTAATGCACTCTATATGGGCTTACCCATAAGGCTCACTCGTCATCTGCAGCTACTGCAAAATGCAATGGCTTGGCTCCTTATAAAGACTGGTTATAAGGACCATATCTCTACTGTTTCCCAGGAGCTGCGCAGACTGTGTATTAAATGGCAAGTAAGGGCTAACGTGTTACCCCTGATTTACAAAGTTCTTAACCAATTAGTACTTGCATACATCCTGGACCTCCTGTTTCCATTAGTCCCAGTGAGATCACTGTGCACAGAAAATCAGCAGCAACTGGTAATTCCACTTTCTCATCAGCAGACTGTCAGCAATAGATACTTTAAAGTTTCAGCTCCATCATTTTGGAATAGACTTCCAGCCATCATCAAAAGTGCCCCGCGTCTGAATCTATTTAAATCCCATTTTAAAACATTCTTATTTTGAGAAGCTTTCAAATACAGTAATATCATTGCTAATTGACTCCATTGTTTTCTGCGTAAACTGGTTTATTGTGATTTTCTGTCTGTTCGCTGTCCGTCTTTGACTGGGAAGCACTTTGATTGGAGCCTTTCAGCTGAGTGCCATGTAATCAAAAAGCACCATCCAGCATCATCACTTCTGTATCCCTTGTACTGAAGTTCACAGCAACACCCACTGGTAACCATTAGGACAAAACACTGCTTCCTATCTCCTCACAATGGCTTCAAAAAACATGACTCGTTCTGCTGGCCATGCACTGTTCTAAATTCAATTGGATATAAACTAACACTCTCTGTTTCTCTCTCTCCCCACCCCAGAAGTGGATGTTGGTAAAGATCAGGAGTTCACCATCAATACCCGTGGTGCTGGGGGCCAGGGGAATGTGGACGTGAAGATCACCTCTCCATCCCGTCGACCAATCCCCTGCAAGGTGGAGACCGGAGCGACCAATGACCTGCATACCGCCAAGTACATGCCACCAGAAGAAGGGCCCTACAAGGTGGACATCAGCTATGATGGGCACCCCATCCCAGGGAGCCCCTTCACCGTGGAGGGGGTCATGCCCCCTGACCCTTCCAAGGTATGTTGGCTTAGATATGCACATTTACTGGTGGCATTTTCTAGTTCTATACTATACATACTGTATTTGATAACATGGTATTATAAATGTTTATGGCGTGGGACAAAATGTGGCATAAAAGTTGATATTTTCACTCAAGTGTTTATAAGCAGGGTGACTCCCGTTTTCTCTAGTGGCTTGCTTAGGTTCCCACAGAGAGATAATGGCTATGATGGCATTTGAAGTGGGACCTTTGTGTTAAATGGTTTTTGTACCCTAACCACTGCCTAATGCTTGCATTTTTGGGCTCATACTGAACTTTGAAATATTAAGCACACTCAAAACAACCATGTCATCCAGGGACATCTTTGGCTACTAGGAATCCAAGAGGCGGTCCATTCATTGTGCATTTCTCGGGATATGGGTTCTGTACAGACAAGAGAGATGTAGGATAGGTAGATTGTCTTGGTAGTTGTGAGCTGACTGACATTGTCGGAACCCATAGGCAGCATCTCACTCAGGCTGGAACCGTGGCATGGAGGGCTAAGGCATTGAACGCCTTACCTCCTGCCATGCTGGTGTTCCCATGTTTAGGAACAAGCATGGGTTGGGGGGGGTTGCAGGGTGGGAGAGGAGTGAGTGTCCCAGGGACTGCTGTTCTCTCCCAAGGAGGGTGGCTAATTGTCTTGGCCTCTAACTGCCACCAGGTGGAGGTCCGGTGGCAGTGCAAATTTGTGAGCATTTCTAAGGGTGAGGCTGTGTCTCTGCAGGACATGCATGCCTCCCCACACATGTACCAATGTGTCACTGCAGCAGGGGTGTGAGAGAAAATGGAAAAGTGAAATTATGGGTTGAATGAAGCCCTGCTCACTCCCTCACGGACCGTGCTGCCACTTGGCTTGTAGGGCCTGAATATGTTGACCGGGGGAAAGGGGGACAGCCCCCCTCCTCGCCCCACAAGGGGGAGGATCCATGAAAGACTTCACCCTGAGCCGAGAGAGGCATACAGTGGTTGCAAGAAGCAGCGATAGGGCTAAGAGAGCTGCCCGTCACCCCAGATGAGGTAAAAAGCTTTATGGAAAAGGAAAAATAACAGGCAGCATGGCATTTTGTGGGAATTTCCCAACAGGGTTGCAGACATGACTGTGCCAGCAAGGGAAGTTATGCGCCATGGCTAGCAACCGGCTTAAGATTGAGGGGGAGGGTTTGTGGATGATAAAGATTGTGGGGCAGGGTGCGAGGAATCTGGGAATGACTACAGTACTTTTGCTTTCTTGTGCAATACATTTTTGTAGTGTGGTGTTTTATATTATTTATTAATATAAATATATATGTTGACAGTATATATACGACAAGGATTATATATATTATTTACTGAATTCTTTTTTATGACCTATTTTTATTTTTATACACATAGATTGTCTGTGATGTACTTTTGTCATCTGTACTGTTCAATATTATTAATTTTGTCAATACCAGAATAGCTTTGGCTAGGAGCTTCTTCTTCAATGGTGTTAATCCTTTCTTGGGTAAGAATAACTTAATTACTGCTACTGATAATGCCAATTCCTGCTGTGCTTAGGAAAGAAAGGGTAGCTATTTCCCTACTGAGTGCTATGTAAATGCAACAGAGTAGTATGACACAAGCGCTAACCCAAATAGTGTTGTAATGTCAGTGAGAGGGTGCAATACCATGAATGCTGCTGTGCACGGTATTGCACCCTCTCACTGTCCCAGGCAGAGGATAAGACTTCTGCTGGGATGGGGTTTCGACGATCAGCTGCCGTGGCTCGATGGACTGAGGCACTGGCAGCAAGGAACTCAAGCGCTGCAGTTTGGGACTGGGTTAGATTCCCAGTCCCTTTGCACTTTGTGTGATTTCAGTGTTAACCCCCCACCGAGTTGAGAATCATTATTGGGGGTGGGGGCTCCAAAAGGACTTATGCCACATGCAAGAAATCATATTGTATTGTAGCGTGTTGCATGGGCATAATGTCTTGCATTATGACCCCATGTTGCTTATTCATAGTAGCTACTAACTCATCAGATTGAGTAGCCACACATTGGCCTAGTATTTTTTATTTTTTTATTTGGTAACCGGGTAAGGCCCACTAGGCACAAGTGCCTGTTTTCAGGAGTGACCTGAGAGCACTGTGCGGTTAAGTGATTTGCTCAGAGTCACACAGTATGCAAGTGGAGGTTGTGAGAATCAAACTCTGGTCTGGTCTGCTGGATGTATCAAGCTCATTCACACCTCATTCCTCTAACCTCTAGGCTTTACTGCCAGTATAGTTCAAGCAGTGACCAATATTCTGAAGCAGTGCTTATTCCAATTCATTTTTCATTCAGTTTGGAGCTGCAGTCATAACTTTGTCGTCCTTCCTTTTTGTTCCAAGGTCCGTGCCTATGGCCCAGGGCTAAAGGGAGGATTTGTTGGCAAGCCGGCTCCCTTCACTATAGACACCAAAGGAGCCGGAACCGGTGGTCTAGGTCTGACTGTGGAAGGACCCTGTGAGGCCAAGATTGAGTGCCAGGACAATGGTGATGGCTCCTGCTCTGTCTCCTACCTGCCAACTGAGGCCGGCGAGTACGCCATCAACATCCTCTTTGCTGAAGTCCACATTCCTGGCTCTCCCTTCAAAGCAGACATCAAACCAGTCTTCGACCCTACCAAAGTCACTGCCAGTGGCCCCGGCCTAGAGCGTGGCAAGGCTGGTGAGACAGCAACCTTCACTGTGGACTGCTCCAAAGCTGGAGAGGCAGAACTTACCATCGAGATCATCTCTGACTCTGGTGTCAAAGCAGAAGTACACATCCAGAACAACAGCGACGGCACCTACAGCATCACCTACATTCCCACCTTCCATGGGGCGTGCACCATCACTATCAAATACGGTGGCCACTCGGTGCCCAAGTTCCCAGCCCGTGTCCAGGTGGAACCTGCTGTAGACACTAGTGGAATCAAGGTCTTTGGGCCTGGGATTGAACCCAGAGGTAGGGTGACCTATGCCTTCTTTTTTTAAAATGCTTGTGTACTACCTGAAACTAATATTAACTTGTACAAGCAGTAAACTATTACTTTTTAAATCAAAAGCATTTTTTCTTTCCCTTTCGCTAATTCCGTTTGCTAAACATTTTACTAATTCCCTTAGCTAAACATTTACTGCCTGACAGTAGTAGGTGTGATGTGTGGGAAAGTGCTCTACCAAGAGACTGATGAAGCTAGATCTGTTCCTCATCACGCATCTTCAACCTTATGACCTCACTGTCTGTGACATCAGCTGACCAAGAAGAGCCAATCACCTGCTGCCAGATCAGCCACTGGTGATGTAACAGTATGCGAGGTCACAATGCTGATGAGGTACAAAAAGGAACAGAGCAAGACATGGCAGTCTTCAAGTAAATCAATCCATCATTCAATGTTTTTTTTTCGATTCTGCCCCATCCCTAAAGGTCTGGGTGCTACACATCAGACATAAAACACATAAAAGCAGATAAATGTCATGAAACAAGCAATATAATATGAAATAAATTAGGGAGAAAGAACTTTCATTAGGTTCACAAAAGGCCTGAGAGAAAAGACAGATTGTCAAGGTCTTTTTAAAGGTCTCCACTGAGCCTAGTGGTTTAGGGCCCAGTGGTGCAGAGTGCTTACGCGCCTTGAGCACCTTACCTCTTCCACATCCGTGGCCCAGGTTCAGGAATGAGATTGGGCCATTGTGGGGCAGTTGGGGGGGGCTAGAAGAAGGACTGAGTGGCCGATTGACAGCTCTCCTTTCTTGGATCAGGGAGGCAGGCCTTTCCAGCTCTTGGCTGCCATCGAGTGGCGGCTCGGTGGTAGCGTCAGGCAAATGGGGGGCTGGCTCTAGGCTGGGTGGGTGGAACGGGGTGACCGGTTGTGGCACGCATATGCACGCCTCCATGCGCATGCTACAACCTTCTTGCCCCAGTGCAGATATGCTACCAACTGAGCCACTCAGACACCTTCAGAACCACAGAGGTACCTTTTGTGAAGAACCACTCTAACAGCACCCTTCCAAAATTCACACCCTTGTGGTGCAGTTATTACACAGAACTGCATACCATATTGGTCTGTATTGTGCTTAGAAGATTAATTGTGTTGTGCTTAGAAGATGAACAAACAAAATCCCCCAAACTAACAGACAAGACATTGACCTGTGCAATTGTGCTATAATAATTTCACATTCACATGACAGCATTCCACCAGTCACAGTATAGGATTTTGTCAACCCATTTTATTTTTTCTCCTTTAAAAATGAAAGAACTGAAAAAAAAAAAAAGATGACGACGTAATCAACTTCCCTGGGGAACTAGGGGTAGTAAAAAAGAGCATCCATAAAGTACCCCGTTACACCAAATGATGTAAAAAAAACATTTTATGCTGCCTAGCACCTGGTATAGCTAGTTTGTTAGAACCTCTCTTTTGCTAATGCTGCCCCTCACCACCGACATCATGCAGCTCAAAATGTGTTTTAAAGGAGCTCTAATTCTGCGAGGCAAGCCCAGGGGAGCCTCTCAGAATCTAAGCTACCCGAAGGCATGCTTCACGCTTCATTAGCATAAAGCAAGTGGTCTCTGCCACTTAATGTGATGCAATTAGGGGTGGGGAGCATTAGCTATGGAGAGGCACTAATAGCCAAATATAACAGGTAACTGGCAGCATAACATTTTCGTCGTGACACCATTTCCTCTAACAGTGGAAGGGTAACTTATAGCATCTCTTTTATTTTTTACTATTTACAGTTTTCCATTAAAGTCCCTTACCAAATCTGGCAAATGTTCAGTCGTGTGATGCTAACATGGACTGCTGCATTTACCCTTGTCTGCTCTCAGGGTGCAGGGGCTGCAAGTAAAGGTAGCCAAAAATCCTGTTGGGGGCCAAAATTGATAACACAGAATAAATCATAGCAAATTTCAAGGAAGGAGATTTTGGAGCCCCCATTTCTTATACATGGCTGTGAAACTTTTCTTATGTGTTGTTCTGCCACGTGGTTAAGCTAATGTGAGATAATTGTGTGTCATTTCCTCCCCCCCACAATACAGTGGGTTTGTGGGTAACAGTTTGCTTTTTAATCCTACACCAGGTGTTCTTCGAGAGGTCACCACAGAGTTCACTGTTGATGCCCGTTCAGTCACCAAGACTGGTGGCAGCCACATAAAGGCCCGAGTCATTAACCCTTCTGGGGCTAAGACAGAAACCTTCATCACAGACAATAAAGATGGAACCTACCGTGTGCAGTACACTGCATATGAGGATGGTAAGTGGAGTAGGGTGTTTATACAGTGCAGGGTACAAGCGATACAGAAAAACATCCATTTGAGATACGGAATACATAGCTAGGAGGGTATGAGTCCCCTTTGTTGACATGGGTGTTGTCTTGCAATGCACAGTGGGATTCATAATCCTTTAGTTGGGACATTTCTCTCTTTTTTTTTAATTCACACTTTCTCAACCTCCGTCAGTACCTGTTTTTCCCTATCATTGGGCCCCTTCTGCCCTTACTACTTTCCATCTGAGTAATGGTTCATTCCTACCTGTCTCCAGTCCACACCACCAAGCCTCCTAACATAATCCCGGGGGACCCCCCCTTCCCCAAGTCAACAGTGTTGAAGCTGGCTGGTGGGAAACTAACTCAGGAAACTGTCATCCGTTTATATCAGGGAGGGGTGAGAAGATGAAACCAGGCCTGCCTACATGGGAGCAGGCCCAGAAGTCATGCTAGATGGTGCTTTCTCCTGTGGTCCAACGCATTCACCATTTTGACAGATGTACCCAGCATGTTATCTGTTATGGTTTGGGATCCCTATACATTCATACTTTTTTTTTGTCACAGTTTTGGTCAGGAAGGACACACTAATCCAAGGCTTGTTTCTATATACTGTGGATATGATATTCATATGTAAGAAAACACAAATTGCACATACCCCAATAATGCAAAGCATCATGGGAAGCATATGCAAATGCCCATGAATTAATTTGGACTGGCTCAACTTAAAGCAGAATTGCATGGTGCCAGATGGCCTCACAATACAATCAGCAAAGGCTGAGAACAGCAGACACAGACACGTGTTTTGTCCTCATTTGGACTTATCAGTTTGCCAGATCTGTACCTCAGCCCAGGGAGAGATAGCCAGGCACCCTATAGAAGATCTTATTGGTTTGGGTCATGGGCAGTTCAAAGTAGAGAGAGAAAAGAACAACAAAAAAACCCTAGACCCCATATTTATATGTATATTTGTATCTATCTACTGTATCTATATATGATAACTGGTTAGTGATGATTATCAGCTGTGGTCAAAAGCTGTCGAACTCCATTATACACAGGTAATTATACACATATGTGTATAATGGAGTTTGATTATACACATACAGTATGTGTATAATCACCCGTGTATAATGGAGTTTGATTTTACATATATCAGTACAATCACCCATGTATAACGGAATTTGGATAAGTACCTTTTGCAAAATTTCTAAAACAAAAAAATCAAAAATCAAAAGAACCTGTTATAAAAAATAAAACATGAGGAAGTGTGTGTCAACTCTGATTTTATGCACACCTTCAATGTGCGATGCCTTGCTAAACCCCTCGAGCTTTGCTGTCGGGGGGAAGGTTTAGGGGGCATCGCACACCTCGGTGTGCATAAATTCTTCGTTATACACTCTTCCCCATGTATTATTCTATATTTATACAATGGCGGTGAGTGATAAATGAGTGTGATAAATCCTGTTGTTTTCACCGGAGTGTGAAAAATGTAAGAACTGACATTTATCACACCTATCAAACCCGCGCAGAACTGCGCAAATGGTGTATTTTGCAACAATAGGTGCCCCCATTGTATAAATCGGATACATGATGTGCACTCATGTGATATGGAAAATATTTTCACTCCTGCACGGCGACCTCCGGACAGTCTATTCAGAGGTTACTCTAAAGTAGTAAAACTATTTTCCATATCACACTCGTGCCCATCATGTATCCCCTGTGTATATGTCTGTCTGTCTGTCTATCTGTCTATCTGTCTGTCTATCTATACTTACAAGAACATTGGATATGAAAACATCCCGTTTATAAGAACAGTTTTTGGATGTCCTGATTTTGGCCAGTTATTTCAATGGCAGTAAAACTCGTTTATAAGAACAATTAGCCCGTTTGTAAGAACAGTGTTTTTTAGAGGTAGTGGTAGATGGTCATTACCATGTCTGAGTGTGCTGAAGCCAGGCTGAATTGTGATGTGCTTTCCTTCTGAACTGTCTCTTAAATAGTGAATGAGGTGTGAAGGATGCCCTGTGAAGAAGGCAGTATGCATTTCCTTCATGGTTAACTGTGACACTGAATGAACTTTACAACACTATCTTAATTGGTTGGGCAAGAGCGCTTTTAAAGACCTATATTATACTGCTCTTTAATTCTCTCCTAGTGACATCATAAATGTTTTCACAGCGATAGACTGTGATGTCATACTAAAGTTCATACTAAAGTTATTTAAGACAGTCAAGAAGGCTAGTAGCCCATGAAGGCTGTCCCCACAATTCAGTGGAGGTAACAGGTGTCACCAACTGCCAAATATTTGTCCATCCTAATCTTAAAAGCAGAAAAGGACTCTGCCTGCACAACATATGTTGGCAATCTATTCCAATATTCAATTGCCCTATATATAAAACCACATTTTCTTATATTTGTCTTACACCTTTCTCCCACTAACTATTGGTCATGCTTCCTCAAATTATAAACCTTATCTCTGAATTCTAGTCCCAATTCTTCTCTTAATGTTTCTTGATGCAAAACTTTATAAAAGGATAACAAATCTCCCCTCTTTCTTCTACATGTTAAAGACCACAATCCCGTAGCTTTTAATCTGGCTTCATAAGGTTGTTTTCCATAACCTGATATCATTTTGGTTAAATTTCTTTGCAGGCATTCCAACAGGGCTTTATCCTTTTTCCAAAAAGGGCTCCACTCAGTAGAACAATAGTCTAAAGTTGGCCTCACATAAGACTTAAACAATGGAATGAGCACCCCTGCATTCCTGGTATGGAAACTTCTTCTAACACAATTCACCAAATGCATGGATCTATTTGCTGTTACTCTACAATGGGTTCCACTTTTCATATCCTGTTGTATATATGTACCTAGGTCTTTCTCACAACTTGAAGTCCTTATTTTAATACCCTGGATACAATAATCCTGATGTATATTACCTTTCCGTATGTGCAGTATCATACATTTATTGGTATTAAAACTCATGTTATTCTTTTTTGCCCACTCCTCAATATCTAACAAATCCTGTCCAAATTTTAACCTTTCTTCAAAAGTGTCAACCACTCTCCCCAATTTAACATCATCCGCAAACTTACTTAGCTTGTTATCACTATCTATCTTCAGGTCACTTATGAAGATACCAAACAACAATGGTCCCAGCACTGATTCCTGAGGCACCCCTCTCTCAACCCTCACTGCACTTGACAGATGACCCTGAACCCTCACTCTCTGCGTCCTCTCCATCAACCAATGCCTGATCCATTTTACCAACCCTGCATCAATACCCATGTCTATAAGTTTTGATAACAATAAGCCATGAGGGACCTTCTCAAAGACCCCACTGAAATCCAACATTACCATATCCACCTTTCTACCTACATCCACCTGCCTGGTCACCCAGTCATAAAAACAGATGATGTTTGTTTCACATGACCTATTTTTAACAAAGCCATGTTGGCTGTTATCCAAAAAACCTTTCCGTTCCAGATAATTTTTAATAGATCCCCTCAATTAGTTTGCTAACCACCGAGGTTAAGCTCACTGGTCGATAGTTTGATGGTACACTCCTATCCCCCTTCTTGAAAATTGTCATCACATGGGCCGATCTCCAGTCATCTGGTACATAACCCTCAGCTTAAGATTTCTGAACTATTAAGGCAATAACTGGCACCAATTCTTGTTCTAATTCCTTAATAAGTCTGGGATGAATTCCCTCAGGTTCCGCTGCCTTATCCACCTTCAGAGATCCTATTTTCTTAATTACTTTGTCTACAGTTATTATTCCCTCAACTTGAAAGCCCTTTTCGTCAAGACTAATACCACTCATATTTTGATCACCCTTAGTGAAAGCAGCACTAAAGCAGTTACTAAAATAAGCAAAGGAGTGTGACATCAGGTGTAGACAAGTAGCAGGAGCCAAGGAAGTCTAGGGGTACATGATCATGTTTTCCTGTTGATGTGTAGGGTTATAAATGAAAACAGGAAGCAGACCACAGAATGTCTATTAACTACAAATCAAAGTGTGTCTGAAAAATGCTGTTTTCTTTTTTATTGTGTCCCTTGAGACATCTGGGGGCCATTAAGCAAAGCTAATTTCTGAAGCAGACTGGCGAATGTCATCTGCTTTGTACCTTTAAAACAAAACACAAAATTACAAATGAAGCAACACCTTCACCAGTCTGGAGAGTTCTTCATACTGGACACATTTGTAAATGCTTGACGTATTTGCACAGCACCAGCATGTGTTGCATACTTGCATCCAGTTACAAAAAACTAGAAGAATAATCAGCATTTATGTAGTGCTTTCCATTATATACCAAAGTGCTTTACAAGCAATGAGAGACTGGTAGAGAAGTGACTGTGTTGTGACAGCCATTTTGCACATCAGTGCCTGGGCACAGCCTTGGGCAGTTGCACAAAACAATTTTTATGGGAAGGGGAATGTTGGCCAGGATGCCGGGGAAGATCCCCCTACCTTTGTGAAAAGTGCTTTGGATTCTTCTACTTCCACCTAGTCACCCACCAGCACAGCACCAGACACAAGGGACCTTGGCTTAACATCCCATTTGAAATATGGCATGCACCAACAGGGCAGCATCCCCCACCTACTCTGCTCAGGTGCCAGTGATTATTACTCTGGTTTACTAAGTTTGACTGGAAGAAGGAGGCCAACGTGACCTAATAAGTCTACCGCCCACTTCTCAGTGGTAATAGTTTGAAAGTCTGCCATCCTCGATGAGTTTATCAATTTTGTTCTTGAATTTTTTATACTATTTATGATATGTTCTGGAGGGCTATTCCACACTCCTACCACCCTCTGAGTGAAGAAATATTTTTTCCTTGTGGTTTTAAATATTCCCTTTTTGTAACTGTTTAGGATGCCTCTTTATTAGGACGACTATCTTTTGGTTAAAATCCCAACTTTTCCTGCAACTCAGTGTCATTCATGATGCCACACATTAGTAAGAGGTCTCCACTTTTCCTCCTTGTTTCCAAGTCCATTAAATGGGTCTGTTTAAGCTTTTCCCTGTATTCCAGGTTTTTGATGCTGCCTATTAGTATAGTTGTTGAATGCTTCACCCTCTCCAGAGTTCCTTTATCCCTCTCTAGGTAGGGGCTCCAAATCTGTGATGCATAGTCCAGGTGGGGTCTCACGTAGTTCCTGTAGTTTCATTACTCCCATACTTCGAGATGTGAAGTTTCTCCTAATACAACCTACTATGCTAGTTGCCTGCTGCGATAACTCTTGGCATTGCCTTTTGTTACCCACGTTCGTTGTTATCATGATAGTATGAGCCCAGTCCTGGTGTGATACTAGAACCCATGTGTTTGTATATATTTTTGATACCTAACATATACCTGTCTTTTTGACTATTATATGTTAATCTTGAAATATAATACAATACAGTCTTTGTACGAAGGACCCCCCCTCTTGAAAATGAGCTTCGCTCAATTTGGGTAATCCTTATTCATGAAATGAATAAAATTTACTACTACTACTGCTACAACCTTCACATCAGTAAACTGTAATTGCGACAGCCACTGGTTGTAATGATACATGTGCCATACCTCGTATATCCCTAGTATTCCCTATTTATTCTGTGTGTTCCGCCACATCTTCTGTACCCCTACTGTATCGTACCATATACTGCATACAGTTTTGTATCTCTGCTGTGTCTTTCTGTATTTTGCATACACTTTATTTAGCATTGTAACCGCCTGCATTAACGTTGTATTGACATCTGCAGAACTCCTTTAAAAGGAACCTTGGTTCCAGTGAGCCAACCCAGTAAACAAATAAATAAAACAATAAAATAAATATAGAAATATAAGCGCACATATTAATAAGTATGTTTTGTTTCTTCATCTAGGCATGCATCTGGTCGAAGTGCTGTATGATGACGTGGCTCTTCCCAAGAGCCCATACCGAGTGTCTGTTACTGAGGGATGTGACCCAACCCGTGTCCGTGCCTATGGACCAGGACTAGAGGGAGGACTGGTGAATAAGCCCAATCGCTACACAGTGGAGACCAGGTACCTGGCTAGGTGGTCAGGGAGTTACTACATATTGCTATTCAGCTTGGCTGGGAGCTCATACCAATCCTACTGATTTTATTCCTGCTTACCAACCTCTGCCATTCTCTGTCAGTTATCACCGCAGGTTTCTGCCTTCCTTTCTGCCTCCTTCTAAGATAGTGGCTGTAGATCTCCTGCTGACCCACCAAGGAAGCCAGTCCCCAGTGGCTTACCTCACTCGGTAAGGCCTGAGGGAGTTACCACCCAAACGGGAACAAACAGCCATTTTGCTCACTTGTGCCCAAGCTGCAGTGTAAAACAAGCAGGATGGCAGTGATGTTCGGCCATCCCAAGGGAAAATCAGATGATGAAGTCAACAGAGTGATGCTACTGTTTGACCAAACCCCCAATCCACCAAGGGGCCAGCCATACAGCATCCACTGCACACCCTCCCTGTAGGAGGAGGCAAGTCCCCAAAGGACAGGGACCAGGACCTGGACTCGAGAATCAAACCCGTATCCCCCCCCATGCAAGTGCACCCATGCCCTAGTAGGTCATTGGGAGGCCTGTTATCAATCTTGTGTCCAAGTGAGTCATTCGGACCAGTGCTGACAGAGGAAGTCTTGTAGCCGAAGCACTGGGGCAGTGTGCGTACTGGAATAAAATTTGTTTTGCTGCTTAGCAGTTTCATTGATTTTTATGCATGAGATATTGGTGGCGCCAGTGTTTTGAAGTGCAGGTCATTGGGAGGCCTGTTATCAACCTTGTGTCCAAGTGAGTCATTCGGACCAATGATGACTGTTTTTTTTTTTTTGGTAGGGGTGCTGGTACTGGAGGACTTGGCCTGGCTATCGAAGGAACCTCCGAGGCAAAGATGTCCTGCAAAGATAACAAGGACGGCAGTTGCAGTGTGGAGTACATCCCTTTCACCCCAGGAGACTATGATGTTAACATCACTTTTGGAGGACGTCCTATTCCAGGTATCGTAAATTTGTCTCACTCCAAAAACAGGAAAAAATGCTGATTTTGTTTTATTCTTCTGCCCTGGGTGAGGCACCTTGAGACACAGCTTTTCATTTAGAAGGGGGTCCTTATTAAAATACCAGAGCTCTTTTGGAAACGGGTGAATGCCACCCTCTCATCATTCATATGGTAAAAGAGCAGGCTTAGGGTTACAAGGAGCACCCTTACTCAACCCAAAGGAAGAGGAGGGCTGGCGCTGCCTGATCTAAAGCTGTATTACTTACCCAACCAGATAACACCGATCATTTTGTGGGTTAAACAGAAAAATGACACAGAGTGGCTTGAGATAGAAGCACACCAGGCCTGTCTCATTTCTCTATCAGCACTCCCACATGCCCCACTCACGCTGGAAGTGTAGAAAAGCATAACAAACCCTTGGACTCGAAACACATTGAAGTCCTTGTTGAAGGCCAGGCAGCATACACAAGCCCCAGAAGAGATAGGCCCACTCACATCCATACTAGGAGATCCCAAATTCACACCTCCACGAACAGACCCCTGCTTTCTCAAGTGGAACACGCTGTCCCTGATACGCTATCAAAACTTTATTCAGAATAACCAGATAGTCTCTTTTGAGGACCTACAGGTAAAGTTTGCCCTGCCCTGATCAGACTTCCATAGATACCTACAGGTGCAACACTACCTTTTATCTAACCACCTAATACCACAAATAACCAGGGATCTAACAATGTGGGAAAACCTTTTATTCTGAGCAGTCAGACTGAGAGGCAGGAGCAAGCATGTGTCAAGGGCATATACAGTCCTACAAGGCACAGATAGTCATAACCTTGAGAGCCTGAGGGTTAAGTAGGAGAATGAAATGGGGATTCCCATCCTGGAAGAGAAATGGAAACTTGCTTGGGGAGAGGGGATGGAAAACTACTGCTTCACCAGGATGGAGAGAGTTCAGGTGGAAATGTATATGCCGTTTCTTCCATACCCCCTTGATTGCTAAACATTTTAAAAACGGAAATACAGACCTGTGTTGGAGGGAGTGTGGACAAACCGGCACTCACCACCATATCTTTTGGACATGTCCAAAGATTACAGAATTCTGGTCTAAGATACAACAGCTACTTAACAAAGAGTGGGGGGCACAAATACCTCTGGACTTCAATACGAGGATTCTGGGAATTATAAAGTCCCAGAGATTGGGAAATAACAGACAACAGGGACTGTTAAGGATCCTCTGTCCGGCAGCCCAGAAAGAAGTGGCAATCAATTGTCTTAGAGACTCACCTCCAAAGTTTGAATCCTGGATTGCAAGAGTGGAAAACATGAAACGAATGGAGGAATTGACAGTAAAATTGAGGCTTACTTTAGAGAAACATGGGGCCTCGAGGATGAGAGGGGACCTGGTGGGCACTCGAGAGGGAGGACACAAGGTATCAGAAGAGATCAACTAGACAAATGGAATGTTGGGGATATGGGCAGGTGATCAGAATAGGTGAAGTCCCCCATGGCTAGTCAAAAAGAAACCCGTGGCCGTCTCTCCTGTGATTAAAAGCAACTGCAGGAAACATATCTGTAGTCTAGAAACGACAGGTTTCATATCGAAATGTAGTCTTCAATGCGAGGACAACAATGCATATTCGGTTTGTAGACGCCTGTTGAGTCTAAATTTAAAGTTATAATATTTTGAGTTCCGCCTCTGATGCGGATTTTAACTTAAAATAGTAACAACATGCCTTTCAAGAGGATTATGGAGTGAAGAAAAGTTTGACCTAGAAATCTGCATAAACATAGAAACATAGAAGTTGACGGCAGATAAGGACCGCAAGGCCCATCCAGTCTGCCCATTTCTTTTTCTACCTTATAAATGTGCCATCGGCCTTTGCTCTGTCAGTGACCTATCTATTCATAGTCATTTGTATTGCTCCCTTATGCCTATCCCATGCCTGTTTGAAGCCCTGCACTGTATTCATAGCCACCACTTCTTGTGGTAAGCCATTCCATGCATCTACCACCCTTTCTGTGAAAAAATTTCCTCACATTCTCTTAATCGGTCCTCTAATCTCATGCTGTGTCCTCTTGTCCTGCTATTTTTCTTATATTTAAACATGTTAGACTCTTTCACCTTGTTTATGCCCTTAAGGTGTTTAAATGTCTCGATCATATCACTCTCTCCCTCCTTTGCTCAAGGGTATACATATTGAGCTCCATTAATCTGTCCTCATATGTCTTCTGATGCAGTCCCTGCACCATTTTGGTTGCCCTTCTCTGGACTGCCTCAATTTGGTTAATGTCCTTGTGGGTGTGGCCTCAATACTGCATGAGTACTCAGATGGGGCCTAACCAATGTCTTGTACAGAGGATTATTACCTCCCTCTTACGACTTGTGATACCCTACTAATACACTAACACCCCTAGCCTTACCTACTGCTTTAGAGGTCTGCTTGGATGATTTTAGGTCATCAGTGATGATGATGCCCAAGTCTCTTTCTTCCTTTGTGACTGCTAGCAACTCCTCCCAGCCTATAAGTGGCTTCAGGGTTTCTCTTCCCATGTGCATGATTTTGCACTTCTTTGCATTAAACCAGTTGCCACTCTTCTGACCATTCTGCTAGTTTATCAGATCTCTTCTCATTCTGCCCACCCCATCTGGATCATCTACTCTGTTGCAGATCTTGGTGTCATCTTGCAAACAGACAAGCCTTACCCTCTAGTCCATCTGCGAGGTCACTAATGAAGATGTTGAATAGGACTGGCCCCAGGACTGATCCTGAGGTACCCACTTGTGACTTGCATCTCTTCTGACTGTATACCATTTACCACCACTCTCTGTTTTCTGCCAGTCAACCAGTTTGCCACCCAGTTGACCAACTTCTGACCCACCCGAGCCTACCTAGCTTATTTATCAATCTTCTATGTGGAACAGTGTCAAAAGCTTTGCTGAAGTCAAGTAGGCGACATCAACTGCTCCCCTTGGTCCACCACTCTGGTTACCCAGTCAAAGAAATCTATGAGATTAGTTTGACAGGACCTTCCTTTGTAAACCCATGCTGTCTTGGATCCTGTGCCCTATGGATTCCAGGTGTTGCACTATCCTTTCCTTAAGGAGTGCCTCCATAATCTTGCCCACTACTGAGGTAAGACTGACCGGTCTGTAGTTCCCGCCTCCTCCTGCTACCACTCTTGTGGGTGGGATCACATGAGCCCTTCCAGTCTTCTGGGACCTCTCCTGTGCTCAGAGACTCACTAAACAATTCTGCTAATGGCTCTGCTAGTTCCTCCTTTAGCTCCTTAAGTACCCTGGGATGTATGCCATCAGGTCCCATTGCCTTATCCACCCTGAGCTTAGCAAGCTCTTGTAGGACCCTTTCTTTTGTGAAGGGAGTAGTGCTCACCTCCCTCCCCTGTGTCCATGATGCTGAGCTGTGGGCCCTGCCCTACCTCTCTTCAGTAAATACTGAGCAAAAGTATCTATTTAGGATAGATGCCTTTACAGGTCCTCCTCCTCACATGCTCCCTTTCTCCATTAAGCTTAGCAATACCCCTCTGGACTTTCTCTTTCACTAATGTATCTATAGAAAGTCTTGTCACCTTCTTTACTGTTCGTGCTAGTGTTTCCTCAGTTTGGGACTTTGCCTGCCTTACTGCCTTACCTGCTTCCCTTAGGGCAGTTTGGTATGCCTCCCTATCTTCATCCGCTGTGTTCCTTATATTTTCTGAAGGCCAGCCTTTTGGCTCTGACCTTTTCTGCTACTGTATTTGAGAACCAAAGTGGTTTCCTTCTTCTTTTGCACTTCCTTTTCTGTCTAACACCATGGGATGTTGCTTCAAGTATTGTATCCTTAATGCTTGCCCACTTTGCCTGTACCTTCTCACCTGTGTTTCTTTTGCCAGAGGCTAGCTTAACTCTGTTGGCCATCTTATCAAAGTCAGCTCCTCTGAAGTCCCATATTTTTGCTTTGGAATGGGATGATTTAGATGTAGTAGCCAAATTGAACCATACCATGTGATGGTCACTGGCTAGGTGACCTTCTACCTGGAGATCTGTGATCCCCTCTTTGTTAGTCAGTACTAGATCTAGGATAGCCCTGTCTCTTGTGGGTTGCTGTACCAGTTGTTTGAGGCCTCCCCTGCAGGGAATCCACTATGAGTCTAGTTCTGGCAGATGTTCCTTGGTATTGACCAATCTGTATCTGGCATGTTGAAGTCTCCATTATCAGAACCTCCCTTTAGCTGTCATGTTTTGTATATCTTCTAACAGTAATGTGTCTATGTCCTCCTCTGGTCTGGGGCCTGTAGACAACCCCAGTTCTTATGGCTGTCCATTTCCTGTTTCCAGGGTGACCCACAGTTCTTCTGGCTCCTTATGTGTATTCTGAATTTCTGTAGCTTTGATATTTTCATTAACATACAGAGGCCACCCTCCCCCTTTTGCACTTCGGTCTCTTCTGAACAATACATGCCAGGTACTCTGAAGTCTCCCAAGTGTGGTTACTGTAAACCACGTCTCACTAATTGCTACTATGTCCAGTTTAGCCTCTGACATTATTGCCTGCAGGTCTGGGATCTTATTTCCCAGGCTGTGAGCATTGTGTACATGATTTTCCATTGGCCAGATTTTGGTGTGTTAGTTGGGTGAAGTTTGGCATTACCCTGTGCATCGTGTGGGAGACAAACCTTTTTCTTACCTGGTGATGCAAATGAGCAGCAAACCGCTGAATTCCTGTTTGACCACTAGCTGAGGGGAGGGTGTTCTTCCCATTTGTGTATGGGGTGCTGCACCCCTCTCCATTGCTAGTTTAAATATTCTGCAAGGCGTCAAACTTCTGCCCCAATGCACTGACTCCCTCTTTAGTCAGATGCAGTCCATCAAATTTAAAGAACTTTCGCTCCCAGAACTGTTGCCAGTTCCTACAAATCTGTGTCCTTTTCATGGCACAGTCCTTGAGCCACGTGTTTAGCTCCCTATCTCCCCTTCTCTGACCTTCCGTCCATCTGCTCCCTTCTCCCAGACTGGCAGGATCTCAGAGAGATGCGAGACAGAAATAGATGATAGTTTGTCACCCAGCCTAGTCAGGTGTTCCTTGGTCTCCACAACTGACCGGCTGGCGAATCGATAGTCCCTATGTGTACTAGGACATCAATGTTTTCTCCTGCTTTGTGAACAATTTCAGTAATGCGGTCAGTGTCTCTCCATGCTGATGTACCTGGAGACATCTGACCATCACCCTAACTGAGAGATGGGTATCAACTCCCGAATCATGGAGTCTCCTATGATCAGAAGTTTTTGGATTTCCTTTGTGCTTGTTTAGTTTTGGTTCCTGATTTGGGTGAGTATTGTTGTGCTAGCTCCTGTGCCACAGTGTCCTGCTCTGCAGTGTCTTCTGCCTCTTTATTTGATTTCAGAGATAGAGGCAGATACCTGTTTTAGTGTTTATATGGTTTTTGGAGGTAATGTGTTGGAAGTAGAGGTGATGGGGCACCTGATTTGCTCCTCCTAACCACCTGCCAACCTCCTGGACCAACTACCCTCTGCGGTCGAGGTTTTTCTGTTGGATGCTGGGGAAATGGCGGGTGGTTCTTATAATGTATTTCCTCTTCAATATGAAATTTGAGGCGTGCAATCTCTGCCCATGCTGCCTGGAGCTGAGACCTAAGATCTCCAAGGCCCAGCATGTAGGACAGTGTCCTAAATCTTGTAAAGACTGTCCTTCTGAAAATTGTTCCACAGTACCTGCAGTTAATGAAATCCATTCCAATAAGTTGCTGGGTTTGTAACCTAGTCAGAGTAATTAGAAGAAAAAAAATGCAAGTAATGGTTTAATTGTGCTTTGTTTAACTTGTTATAACAAGTTAAATTACTAGTGCCCTGTAAATGAGATCACCTTGTGGAGGCCCCACTGATCCGCCCTTCCTGTTCTGCCACAGGAAATGTCACAACTGTGGTACCCTATAAAAGGAGTGTAGCGTGGGGTGGTTGGGGAGATGAGGGTGGGTGGCTGGGCCCTTCCCCCCTAAAAGAAGAACCGCGGACGAAAGAACAAGGAGGTAAGAGCAGAAACAATCAGTCAACAACAAATGCAGTAACCTGAAGCTTATCCTAATGTTAGATAAAACTATAAAACCTGTAAAGCACCACCTGTAATAATTTCAGAGAAGATATACCCTGTAAGAAACACTTTGCTCCAGAGAAAAATAAAGCAGTAACAGAAGATATACCTTGCAAAGACAATTTGACTCAGAAGATTACAGCAGTAATCTGTTAGCACACACCTGTAGGCACACTTGTAATAATGCAGAAGAAGGTATACCAGCAACAACAATTTGAATCAGAGAAAAATAAAGCAATGAAATGTTAGCAACAAACAGTAGCAATCCCTGTGAGTAAAAATAAAACACCACCACACAGTAAATCTGCTTAGCCAAACTAAGTCTTAATCCTTCTCCCTTGCTCTGGTAAGTTTCTCTACTCTGCCTTTCAAGCAGTCTTAGAAGGAAAAGAGCTCAGGTGAAGCTAGGTGCCTTAGCCAGCAAACCAAGTCTTCTACCTCCAAGATATCAACTAACCTGACTTTTAACCCTTCTTTCTGTTGGAAATTACTGACAGTTTGCCAGCTCCACTCCCACATACCCCTAATCCTTTGGAAGAGCTGTGGGAGGAAAAGCAATTAGCTCCTTCAATGTGAGAAGGAGACTGAAACACCTCTGAGACAACAAACCTTTTCAACAAACAAGAATAAAATAAAACACAGTGTCAAACAGTAATTTTGCTTAGCCCAATGATAAAAAGTCACAAAAATGTAAGCTCCACCTGTAATACAGTAATTTCAGAGAAGATATACCCTGTAAGAAACACTTTGCTCCAGAGAAAAATAAAGCAGTAACAGAAGATATACCTTGCAAAAGACAATTTGACTCAGAAGATTACAGCAGTAATCTGTTAGCACACACTGTAGGCACACTTGTAATAATGCAGAAGAAGGTATACCAGCAACAACAATTTGAATCAGAGAAAAAATAAAGCAATGAAATGTTAGCAACAAAACAGTAGCAATCCCTGTGAGTAAAAATAAAAACACCACCACACAGTAAATCTGCTTAGCCAAACTAAGTCTTAATCCTTCTCCCTTGCTCTGGTAAGTTTCTCTCTCTGCCTTTCAAGCAGTCTTAGAAGGAAAGAGCTCAGGTGAAGCTAGGTGCCTTGGCCAGCAAACCAAGTCTTCTACCTCCAAGATATCAACTAACCTGACTTTTTAACCCTTCTTTCTGTTGGAAATTACTGACAGTTTGCCAGCTCCACCCCCACATACACACCTAATCCTTTGGAAGAGCTGTGGGAGGAAAAGCAATTAGCTCCTTCAATGTGAGAAGGAGACTGAAACACCTCTGAGACAACAAACCTTTTCAACAAACAAGAATAAAATAAAACACAGTGTCAAACAGTAATTTTGCTTAGCCCAATGATAAAAAGTCACAAAATGTAAGCTCCACCTGTAATACAGTAATTTCAGAGAAGATATACCTGTAAGAAACACTTTGCTCCAGAGAAAAATAAAGCAGTAACAGAAGATATACCTTGCAAAAGACAATTTGACTCAGAAGATTACAGCAGTAATCTGTTAGCACACACCTGTAGGCACACCTTGTAATAATGCAGAAGAAGGTATACCAGCAACAACAATTTGAATCAGAGAAAAATAAAGCAATGAAATGTTAGCAAACAGTAGCAATCCCTGTGAGTAAAAAATAAAAACACCACCACACAGTAAATCTGTTAGCCAAACTAAGTCTTAATCCTTCTCCCTTGCTCTGGTAAGTTTTCTACTCTGCCTTTCAAGCAGTCTTAGAAGGAAAGAGCTCAGGTGAAGCTAGGTGCCTTGGCCAGCAAACCAAGTCTTCTACCTCCAAGATATCAACTAACCTGACTTTTTAACCCTTCTTTCTGTTGGAAATTACTGACAGTTTGCCAGCTCCACCCCATACACACCTAATCCTTTGGAAGAGCTGTGGGAGGAAAAGCAATTAGCTCCTTCAATGTGAGAAGGAGACTGAAACACCTCTGAGACAACAAACCTTTTCAACAAACAAGAATAAAATAAAACACAGTGTCAAACAGTAATTTTGCTTAGCCCAATGATAAAAAAGTCACAAAAATGTAAGCTCCACCTGTAATACAGTAATTTCAGAGAAGATATACCCTGTAAGAAACACTTTGCTCCAGAGAAAAATAAAGCAGTAACAGAAGATATACCTTGCAAAAGACAATTTGACTCAGAAGATTACAGCAGTAATCTGTTAGCACACACCTTGTAATAATGCAGAAGAAGGTATACCAGCAACAACAATTTGAATCAGAGAAAAAATAAAGCAATGAAATGTTAGCAACAAACAGTAGCAATCCCTGTGAGTAAAAAATTAAAACACCACCACACAGTAAATCTGCTTAGCCAAACTAAGTCTTAATCCTTCTCCCTTGCTCTGGTAAGTTTCTCTACTCTGCCTTTCAAGCAGTCTTAGAAGGAAAGAGCTCAGGTGAAGCTAGGTGCCTTGGCCAGCAAACCAAGTCTTCTACCTCCAAGATATCAACTAACCTGACTTTTTAACCCTTCTTTCTGTTGGAAATTACTGACAGTTTGCCAGCTCCACCCCACATACACACCTAATCCTTTGGAAGAGCTGTGGGAGGAAAAGCAATTAGCTCCTTCAATGTGAGAAGGAGACTGAAACACCTCTGAGACAACAAACCTTTTCAACAAACAAGAATAAAATAAAACACAGTGTCAAACAGTAATTTTGCTTAGCCCAATGATAAAAAAGTCACAAAAATGTAAGCTCCACCTGTAATACAGTAATTTCAGAGAAGATATACCCTGTAAGAAACACTTTGCTCCAGAGAAAAATAAAGCAGTAACAGAAGATATACCTTGCAAAAGACAATTTGAATCAGAAGATTACAGCAGTAATCTGTTAGCACACACCTTGTAATAATGCAGAAGAAGGTATACCAGCAACAACAATTTGAATCAGAGAAAAAAATAAAGCAATGAAATGTTAGCAACAAACAGTAGCAATCCCTGTGAGTAAAAAAATAAAAACACCACCACACAGTAAATCTGCTTAGCCAAACTAAGTCTTAATCCTTCTCCCTTGCTCTGGTAAGTTTCTCTACTCTGCCTTTCAAGCAGTCTTTGAAGGAAAGAGCTCAGGTGAAGCTAGGTGCCTTGGCCAGCAAACCAAGTCTTCTACCTCCAAGATATCAACTAACCTGACTTTTTAACCCTTCTTTCTGTTGGAAATTACTGACAGTTTGCCAGCTCCACCCCCACATACACACCTAATCCTTTGGAAGAGCTGTGGGAGGAAAAGCAATTAGCTCCTTCAATGTGAGAAGGAGACTGAAACACCTCTGAGACAACAAACCTTTTCAACAAACAAGAATAAAATAAAACACAGTGTCAAACAGTAATTTTGCTTAGCCCAATGATAAAAAAGTCACAAAAATGTAAGCTCCACCTGTAATACAGTAATTTCAGAGAAGATATACCCTGTAAGCATAGTGAGTGACTTTCTTTTTCTCCAGAGGTACAAGGTTTCAGATAGATGTCTATGATCTTGTTACTACAGTACCCTCTAGGAGATACAAATGTATGATATTATGTATTGCTATACCCTGCTCTGCAGCACTGGCATTACAATAAAGATAAGTTTGTTTTTTTTTTAAAAAGAAGGGGGTCTTGTGGTGGTAGCAAAGTTTTTGAGATTCATACTACTGCTACCATGATTTCTTTTTTTTCTTCATTTTGCATATGTATGTTCTTTGCATTTTAGTGCCTCAGAGACCTTCCTGCCATCTGTATTATGCAAATTTCTAAGTAATAAATTTTATATATAGACGTTGACAATTCGGGCTATATACTGTATGCAGTAGTTCCTTGTTAGAGGACTACCTTTTTGTTATTGGAGCGAGACTGATGTGCTTTCTGTTCTCCTTCAGGGAGCCCATTCCGTGTGCCTGTTAAGGATGTTGTGGACCCCAGCAAAGTGAAGTGCTCTGGCCCTGGCCTGGGGACTGGAGTGCGGGCTCACATTCCACAGACATTCACCGTGGACTGCAGCAAAGCTGGACTGGCTCCCCTGGAGGTACTGGTGCTGGGCCCTTCAGGTAAATCAGCTACAATAAGTTAAAGAATTGCCTCTTTGTTTAGACCAAGTGTCACTTGTAAGATTGATTCTGATTCAGGTGTGGTTCCCCAGCTCATAAAGTCATCAGGTCAGCTGTAGGCCCATCAGCTTATAACCTGACATGCTTTGCAACCACTAATTGTGACACTATGCCCCTCTCTTTCTAACTGCTGCCACACTCTTTCTAACTACTGATTGTGACGCTCTGCCACACTCTTTCTAACTACTGATTGCAATGCTCTTTCACACTCTTTCTAACTACTGATTGTGACACAGTGCCCCACATTTTTAACTACTGATCATGACACTGTACCACACTCTGTAACTACTGATTGTGACACCGTGCCCCACTCTTTCTAACTACTATTGTGGCACTGTATCACACTCTGTAACTACAGATTGTGACAACATGCCACACTCTTTATAATTACTGATTATGATGATGTCACACTCTTTGTAATTACTAATTGTAACACTGTACCACACTCTTTGTAACTATTGATTCTAACACTGTGCCACTCATAGAAACACAGAACACAGAAACATAGAATTTGTCAATAGAAAAGGGCCACTTGTCCCACCCAGTCTGCCCAGATGTTCCCTGCCTAATCTGTCTCCGAAGACCCTAACATCTCTGGTGACACTCCCTTCCGATCATTTTCTGATATTCCCGTGTCTATCCTATGCTTGCTTGAAGCCCCTCACTATTTTCGACCCCACCACTTATTCTGGCAGTCTGTTCCAGGTGTCTGCCACCCATTCAGTGAAGAAGTATTTCTTCACATCTCTCTTGAACTCCACCCCCTCTAGTTTCATTGCATGCCCCCTGGTCCTGGGGCTTTTGCTCATTTGAAAGAGACTCCCTCTGGCACCCTATTTACCCCTGTTAGGTACTTGTAGGTCTCTAGTATGTCACCTCTCAACCTCCTCTCCTTCAGGGTGTACATGTTGAGATCTCTCAGTTTCTCCTTGCAGGGCTTCTTGTGCAACCCTGGCACCATTTTAGTTGTTCTGCTGTGGACTGCCTCCACCCTGTCTATGTCATTTCTGTAGTGCTGTCTCCACAACTGGGCACAGTACTCCAGGTTGGCTCTCATCACTGAGTGATACAGTAGCAACACCACTTCCTTTCTCCTGCTGGAGATACCCTCACTAGGCACCCCAGCACCCCACTAGCCCTACCAGCTGCTAAGTCACATTGCCCTGCACTGTATTGTAAGTTTATTGGTGCAGTATGGCCATGGAGATTTTTTGGAATTTTTTTCTTTACTGTTACTCAGTAAAACAATTTTTTATTACTGACTGCAGTGCTTCATGATTTCAAAGTGATACATGGGCAGTATTTTTTCTGTAATGAAGGTGGCTGCATTGAACGCCATCTCTGGATTGTGGCTGATGCCAGTGCCCCCATGTACAGGGAGCTGATGCTTCTAGGAGGCACTGTAGCACAGTGGGTTAAGGCTCAGAGCTGGAGACCTGGGTTTGACTCCCGCAGCCGCCTAGGTACATACTGTGGTATCCTGAGCAAGTCACTTAACTTCCTTGTGCTCCCAGGTCGCATCTGGAAACAAGCTTCGGCTTAGTGTGCTGCTCCTAGTTAAACAATGTTCCCCTTCCCTGTTCCCTTTCCCTTATGGTGAATTCCATTAATCTGATGAAAAAAAAAAATTAACCTTTTTGTTAAGGAATCAAAGTCCACTTTTTGAACTCCATTGGCAATGCTGGGTCATTTACATAGTCCCTAAAGTGACAGGAATTATCCCAAAGTTGTAAATCCTGTCATTTTTCAAGATCGGAATTACTGATTAGAATGATGTTTCTGTTTATTACATGTGACTGCTCTCCAGGCTTTGTTTTCCTGTATTGCCATTTCTTGTTAACATTTGTCAATGGGATATTAAATACAACATATAAAAAAAGAAACCAGACTATGGTATAAAGGAATTGCTTACCAGTTCGTGGGTGGGGGTGGGGGAGACTATTCCTTCAGCTTAGTTGATAAGCATTCTAGGTTAGGGGTCAATGAGTTGCAAGTCCTCATCCCAAGTCCCCCGGTTGGAAAATAGATGCTGCAGTATCTGGGAATGTTCAGTAGGGGGCAGCATTGTAGTAGATGCCTACTACTGTCTCGCTGTCCAGAACCATCACAGTGATTACCTCAGCACCCCCCCTCCCCCCAATGGAAGGCCTGAAAGGCATGCAATAACTACTCAGTAATGCCATCAAGCCATTCTGTTCACACAAAGTAGCCAGCAGTGGTGGGTCTGCAGTATGAGAGCGCTCACTGGGGAAACCCTCCTCCCAGCTGGGACACAGCATTTCTCAGAAAGCTGTGTGGTGTAGTGGTTAGAGCACTGAGCTGTAAAACTGAAGGTGCCAGGTTTGAATACCACTGACAGCCACTGGCTGACTTTGAATAAGCCACGTGAGCAGGATTGGCTTCAGTCTTGGCCCAGCGGGGTTGAAGGAATATCAAATGAAAGTGAACTGGCATCTCTTACTTTGCAAATAAATTTAAAGCAGCAATATTTGTTAGTCATTCAAACATTTCATCACATAGTGGTTTAATAAAAATGTATTTTGGACATCCGTAGTATCATTATGAGTGAATTTTTAATTCCCACAGGTACAGTGTTTTAAAACAACTTTGATGATTCATTTTATAGTATATGGTTTGCCCTTATTATATATGAAAATCAGCAGCTGCTGAAAATATGTAGTGCACCTTCTAAAAGTTATTCTGTACATTTCATTATGAATATCCATAAGCGGTGTGCTATTCAGCACCTGATTGGAGGAAACGGAGCAGTTAAAAAAGATCAAACAAACATGGTGGCACCGCTCACTGAACAGTTTACCAAGATGGTTTGGGCACAGACTGTCATAGTTGGCTCCGTGTTTCCAAACCATACTGATTTCACAGTTTTCTTTTTTTTTTTTAATCCACTGCTGGCATGAAAGTTTGGAGGGTAAGTACAGTAACGGGACCACACCAATGGACTTCCAAGAAGTCTGAGCTGCCGACAGCAAGTGGGAGCACGAACACAAGGTATGAAACCTTGTGAAAGTTAAATGTTCAGAAATGTTAATTTTTTTCTGAATCATGGGGTACCATATACTATATTAAATAGTATATGGGCAACCATACATGAACAAGACTGTGCTTTGCTCTGGAGGTCCCTATGGTATCATCTCAACCCCTCGATGGAAACACAGCCTTGTTGTGTATGGTTGCCCATACACTATTCATGATGTAATCAATGACTCCAGGTATTAAAGACGGCCACTATTTGGAATGAAAAAAAAAATCTCTTTTACTGACATTACCTTTTTAATGTGTGTACTGCATTCGTGCAGTGGATATATTAGGATTGTCCTACCACCATGTTGCTGGCGGAAAAAGTATGGCACCATATCAAGATATTACATTTTTCATGTCAGCATGGCACAGGAGTGGGAATTTTAAAACTGTTAAAATCCTGTGTCTCAGTTCAGGAATGAAAGCAAATGAAAAGAAAAAAATGTGTACCCTAATGTTTTTTTGTTGGCTTACATTATTGCTGAAAAAACCTACATAATGACTAACAAATTCTGCTGCTTTACAATGAATAAGTGAGATATTTCTAGCCTAGCTGGTATCTTAAGGGGCGTGTTATTGAAGAGGAAGGTGGGAGCAGAGGGGTTATGGAAATACAACATGAAGAGGCACTTCGATCCAGCTAAGGATCACACAGAAGGCCAGCTACAATATTTGATTCAGCAGTGGATTTTCATAAATTATTTTATATCCATGTTAGGCACAGCCGAACCAGTGAATGTCATTGATAATGGTGACGGCACTCACACAGTTAACTACACCCCAGCGATGGATGGTCCCTACACAGTCTCTGTCAAGTATGCTGATCAGGAGGTTCCTCGCAGGTGGGTGTTCACGTTGCAGAAAACGCCGTGCAGAGTGGTGCGGTAATGTGTCTGTTTATATATTTATTGATTTTGTCGACCAGTGAGCTAATGTAAGTGGAACAAACCCACTTTTACAGTAGAGACCTGGGAGATGGGGTACAGTATTAGGGACTATAGGGTAAAAAAACTAAGTACAGGGCAGATGAGGCATACAGAGTATCAGAGACAGAGAGATGTTCCTCAAGCCTTGAGATTTAATGGTAACATGGGTTCTAATGGATTCAGTTCAGTAGCCACACTTAGGCAGTCTTCCACTGAGCATGCTCAGTCACCGGAACAGTCAGCAAGCTTGACTCTTACCACCCAGCCATGTGGTCCTCTGGATCCTCTTCATTTGCGCTCAGATCTTTTCTTCTGCTGGAAGGAACAGAAACATAATCTGTAGGCAGAAAAGTACTGCTTGGCCCACTCAGTCTGCCCAAGTGTTCCCTGCCTATTCCACCTCTGCAAACCCTACTGGTCTCTGGCAACCCTCCCATCTACCTGCCTATTTTCTACTATACCTGTATGTTTATCCCATGCATGTTTGAATCCCCCCACAATTCTAGCCTGTACCACTTCTGCTGGCAGTCAGTTCCAGCATCTACCACCCTTTCAGTGAAGAAATATTTCCTCACATCTTTATGGAACTCCCCCACATATCCAGCTTTATCACATGTCCCCGGTCCTGCTGTTTGTGCTCATTTGAAAGAGACTCCCCACCATTCACCCCTGTGAGGTACTTGTACAGTAGGTCTTGATAATGTAGCATCTCTGTCTCTCTCTCTCTCTCGCTCCTCTCTTCCAGGGTGTACATGTTGAGATCCCTCATCCATTCCTTGTAGGGCTTGCCATGCAAAACCTGCACCATTTTAGTTGCCTTCCTGGGGACAGCCTCCGCCCTGTCTATGTTCTTTTCTGAGTTGTGGTCCCCAAAACGGACACAATACTCCAAGTAGGCACATACCAGGGAGTGATACAGCAGCAGCACCACCTCCCTCCACCTGCTGAAGGTATCCCTCCCTATGAACTGTAATTCCTGATGTTCCAGAATATCTTCACCGTTCATTCACATGCCGCTTATCGTACCCCACTCAGTTGGGAGCCAGTGCCTTTGGGCAGCTCATCCTGTGTCTCTTCTTATCTTACTACCCTCTTTCCACTTCTTACAGTTTTTTGGGTCTCATTTGCCCAGTTTTACAAGGAACACTTCTCCCATTCCTCCCATTTTCCTCTAAAAAAAATGAGGATAAGGGGGAATGACCCCATTTTGGGGTTCCTATCCTTCAGTAAAAAAGGGGAATGTTTATTCCCTCCTTTATTTCCTTGATCCTCCTCTTTTTTAAGCTAGTTTGTCACCCAAGTCTGTTACACATTAACTGGGCGAGTTCAACTAATTGCTATCCAATCCTCTTGGGTATAGACAGTCTGGAGCTGTCTAGCTTACACCTTGAAGCACTGCCAGAGGTAGTCAGCCTCCTGTGGGTGCCAGCAGCCTTACCCTGCAGGGAAGGACATAGCTAGCATCCCCTTGTTTTTCTCACTCTCTCTTTCTTCTTTGGTGGGGAGGCAAGTGGAGATCCTTATCCTTATTCTGTACTTCCAACCCCTCCTGTCCTTGTACTGTTGTACAAGCCCTTCTTTTCAAATTCTTTTCTTAAGTGTGTTTTAGTCTCTCCTGTCTAGCCAAAGCCCCACAGCAGGGCTACTGCCCTTCTCTACCCTTCTGTCCACTTGGCCTGTAGGCTCTGGCTCCCCTTTTTACTCACTGCTCATGTGCTCCTTGGGCCCACACCTTATTTTTCTCTAAGTTGGTAGTCATAGATACATAGACACTGTTGGCAGATAAGGGCTTGTGGCCCACCCATTCTGCCCATTTCAGCTTGTAAGTTCACTTTATGTTTTCCTAGAAGTCTGCTTCCCCTTACCTCTGACCTCCAGAATTCCCTTATGTCTATCCCATGCATTCTTAAAACCTGTGATTGTTTCAGCCCCCACCACTTCCTCTGGCAGGGTGTTACACTTGTCCTCCACCTGTTCTATGAAGAAATTCTTCCTCACGTCTCCTCTGAATCGCCTTCCCTCCAACTTCATCCCATGCCCTCTAGTCCTGGAACATTTTTTTTCCGCTGGAAAATAGTGTATTTCTGTACCCTGTTCCTCCCTGTAAGGTACTTGTATGTCTCTGTCATATCCCCTCTCTCCCTCCTCTCCTCCAGGGAGTACATATTCAAGTCCTTCAGCCTGTCCTCATAGGACTTCTGATGCAATCCCTGTACCATCTTTGTTGCCCTCCTCTGAACCTTCTTTACCCTGTCTATGTCCTTAAGTAGATAAGGTCTCCAGAACTATACACTGTACTCCAGATGGGGCCTCACTAGTGTCTTGTATAGTGGAATTATGACCTCCCTTTTCCTGCTAGTGATGCCCCTGCCTATGCATCCCAGCATCCTATTTGCTTTACCTGCTGCCTTGTTGCACTGTTTCCCCTACCTTGAGATCATCAGAGATGATAACCCCAAGGTCCCTTTCCTGCTTGGTGCATGCTATATCCTCACCCCCCACAACTGATATGTTGTTTCAGAGTTTTTGTGCCCCATATGCATTATCTTGCACTTCTTTGCATTGAATTTCAACTGCCAACCCCTTGACCATTCTTCAAGCTTCTGCAGGTCCCTTCTCATTGTGTCTACACTCCCTGGCATGTCCACTCTGTTACAGAGCTTTGTATCATCAACGAACAGAGAAATTCTGCCTTCTAGGTCCTGCGCAATGTCACTGATGAAGACATTGAATAGGACTGGTCCCAGCACGGATCCCTGTGGTACCCCACTGGTCACTCTTCCCTCTGTGGAGTGACAGCCATTTACCACCATCCTCTGTATCCTGCCTCTCAGCCAATTACCTACCCACCGCACTACTGTCCTTCCCACTCCCATGTTCCCCAATTTGTTTAATAGTCTTCTAAGTGGCACAGTGTCAAAGGCCTTGCTGAAGTCCAGATAGGCTATGTCCACTGCCCTCCCCTGATCCACCTCCCTTGTCACCCAGTCGAAAAATTCAATGAGGTTGGTCTGACATGACCTCCCCCTGATGAAACCATGCTGCCTTGGGTCTTGTAGTCCATTGACAACCAGATGTTCCACCAAGCTCTCCTTCAGTAGTGCTTCCATGATCTTCCCCACTACCGAGGTGAGGCTGACTGGTCTGTAGTGCCCCGCTTCCTCTTTGTTCCCGCTTTTGTATAAAGGGACTACATCTGCTGTTCTCCAGTCTTTGGGTACCTCCCCTGTTTCTAGTGATTGGGTAAACAGGATTGCCAGAGGTTCAGCCACCACCTCTTTTAGTTCCTTTAGGGCCCTGGGGTGCACCCCATCTGGCCCCGTTGCTTTATCAACTCTTATTCCTTCCAGTTCCTTCAGAAACCTTTCCCAGTTAAAGGGACTTGTGTCCATGTCTGCGCCATTCCCACCCCTAGTACTCCCTTCAGTCCCATTACCCTCATCTTCTTCAGTAAAGACTCAGCAGAAATACCTGTTCAGTATGTCGGCTTTATTGTTGTCATCCTCCACACGGCCCCCATCCTCCCCCTTCAGTCTCACTATCCCTCCCTTTGCCTTTCTTTTTTTACTTATGTACCTGTAAAAGGTTTTGTCCCCTCTACCCACTGATTTTGCAATGTGTTCTTCTGTCTGAGCTTTGGCTTCCCTTACTGACCTCCCTGCCTCCCTTTGCTTCTCCTGGTACTTCTCTCTATCCTATTCTGCCTGTGTCTTTTTGTATTGCCTAAATGCAAGCTTTTTGGCTTTCACTTTCTCCACTACCCCTTGTAAAACCATAATGGCCTCCTTTTCCTTTTCCCCTTGAAATCTGCTTAATGCATAATTCTGTTACTCATGTAATCCCTGTTTTAAATATTGCCCAATGTTCCTCAACCCCTAATTCCTGCCCCATTCCTATTAATGCCTCTTTCAAGCATCTCCCCATTTTCCCAAAGTCTGCCCCCCACCCTAAAATCCGGGATACATGTTTTTGTGCAGTTTGGTTCTGCTTCTTCTGTGATTTCAAACCACAGTGACTGGTGGTCGCTGTTCCCCAGGTGCTCTCCCACTGTTACCCCTATCACACTATCCCTGTTTGTGAGCATGAGGTCCAGTATTACGTTCTGCCGAGTTGGTTCCATGACCAGTTGCTTGAGGAAGGCGCCTTGAAGGGAGTCCAGGATAAATCTGCTCCTGGTTGATGCTGCTGCTGCTGGGAGGCTCCAGGCCATGTCTGGAATATTGAAGTCTCCAAGCAGCACCACCTCACCCTTGTCCGCCATCCTTTGAATGGCTAGCATCAGCTCCCTGTCTGTTTCTTCCTCTTGGGCTGGTGGTTTGTAGACCACCCCTGTGCGGATGGCTGGCCCCATTTTCCTTTCCAGCTTAACCCACAGTATTTCTCCCCCATGTTGTTCCTCCTGGATCTCTGTGGCTTTTGTGCCATCTTTCACATAAAGTGCCACTCCTCCTCCATTCCTGCCTGCCCTGTCTCTTCTGAATATTGACAAGTTTCATTGTTTTAATGATTTTACATCCTATGTCCTTCCCCTATCCCTTTGGGCTAGAACTCTGGTCCCTCTCTCTCTCTTTCTCTTCCACGTATTTGTCTTCTGGCAAACAGAACCGAAGAAGGTGGGGCCAGCTTCAGTTACTGGCCAGCCTGTGAGTGCCACTTCATTACATCCACGATGCAGATGTAATGATGTGAGCGCCACATCATTACATCTGCATTGTGGGCTGTGCTGTCACTGATTGTGGTTCCCTAAGCTGTAGGCTGCCGATAGTGGTTCCCTAAGATGTAGGCTGCAAAAGACTTTGCTCCTGCAGGATCCTAGTGGCCTTTGGCACAGACCCATAAGTGTAAATGAAAACTGAAGATATTTTGGAAGCTCAAGAATTATGGTGAGTACGTAATTTTCATTTCTGTGCCTGCCCCTCTCAGCAGGGCACTCTGCCAGAGAATGCATTCCCTGCACCATGTTGCACATGCTTAATCGCCTTTGGTCCCTGTCTTAGACAAGGTTACAAGCCATGTCCCTCAAGGTGTATCTGGTCGCCATTTTGGCATACTGTGCCAAGGCAGGGTTGCTGATGGGGGCTCAGGACATAACGGTTAGTAATTTCTTTAAAGGGCTGGACCACCTGTCCACCCACGCTGGTGTGAGAACCACCACCACCATGAGACTTACTTCAGGTGCTGTCATGGCTAATGGGTAAACCATTTTAGCTGATGAGCACATGTAATCCCTCGCATCTTTCATGGAGGGCTGTTGTTGGCCATACTGGTGAGTGAGCTCCAGGTGCATCCATATTGGATTTTCTACAAGTATAAGATTGTACTACAACCCCATGTGAAATTCCTGCCAAAGGTAGTCTCTGACTTTCACCTTAATGAGGTATCGTTCTACCAAACTTCTTTCTGAAGCCTCACACTTTGGAGGCCAAGTGAACAATCCACACACTAGATGCTCTCAGGGCTGTGCTGCTTTAGTTGGAGGGAGTGGCAGAGTTTCATAGCAGCGTAGCAGACTGGCAGCCATATGGCTGCCCGATGGATAACCTCCAGCATCCCTCTGTGTTACAGGTTGGCTGGGGAGGAGCCACCTATGGAGTTCAAGCCTCACCCCACCACACATACTGCTGCCCCTTTTTCTGCTGCCAGGTTCATCCCCATTTTTGAAGTATGTAGGGCAATTAGCTGGTCCACTGTGCACTCATTCATATCCCATTACAACATCAACCTGCTCAGTCATCATGACGCTGCTTTTAGGTCTTCAGTCCTCCAGTCCCTAGTCACCTAATTTGGGGTGTGTGAATAGTGAACTGAATCCAGGTAGTTAGAAATGGAAGTTTCTTATTTATAATCTTAGTTGTACTACTAAAAATCAGTTCACATCCACAAGACCCACCAAAATCCTCTGTTAAGGCTTGCTTTGGATTTCTGTTCTAGCATACAGATCGGAGTGCAAAAGGCATGGGGCCATAGGCCTCCGTGGTTGTGTGGTAGGAACAGTCCAGCTTGAAAACAGTTCCGATGAATGAGCATGCTCGGTGGAAGACTGCCTAAGTGTGGATGTGAACTGAAAACTAGTAGTAGAACCATGGTTACAAGTACGTAACCTCTCTCTTTTTTAGTTATATGTGAGGTGGTAAGGAGTTCCATGTACAGTGCATTATAAATCATACCACAATGGGAGAGCCTAGTGACAAGCAAGAGGGAGAAGACCCATCGGGGAGGCTGTATAGAGCTGGTACTTATGAAGCTTAAATGCTTGGTGTTATAGTTGTTCATTTTGTAAATGGTGGTATCCGAATTAAAACTTGAATACTAATCTGAAACTCCTCTTCTTCCATTTTGAGGCCTGGTCCTGCCAGCAGTGCACTACAACATCCTCTCTCATCTCCCTCCAAGATGGGATTTCACAGCCGAAGCGTATTGTGCCACTCGTTATTCATGCCCTCTTCCAGGAGAGACTCCATTCTTCAAGGAAGAACTCCCTTCTCCAGCATGGAGTCTTGGAGCTTTAAACCCGCCCATTAGTGATAGAAACAGATAATTTGATAGCCCACAAGGACCACTAGGCCCACCCAGTCTGCCCATTTTTTCCCTGCCTATACCGTCACTGCAAACACTGTTTGAGCTCTGCCCTGTCCCCTTGTTTCCCACTAAGATTCTCTTGTGCCTAGCCCATGCATTTTTAAATCCCACCACTGTTTTCGCCCCCAATACCTCCCCTGGAAGACTGTTCCAGGCATCGACCACTTTTCAGTGAAGAAGTACTTCCTCACACCTTTCTTAATTTTACCCCTTCCACCTTCATTGCCTGTCACCTTGTTCTTGTGCTGCATCTTTTTCTATGCAAAATACTCCCCTCCTGTACCTTATTTAGCCCCATGAGGTATTTCTAGGTCTCTATCATATCACCCCTCCTGTCTTCTAGGGTGTACATATTGAGATCCCTCAGTCTCTCCTTATAGGGCTTTTGATACAGCCCATGCACCATTTTAGTTGCCCTCCTCTGGACAGCCTCCACTCTGTCTATGGACTTCCTGAGATGTGGTCTTCAGAACAGGCCAGAGTACTCCAGGTGGGGTCTCACCAGCGATCTGCACAGTGGCAACACCACCCTCTTCCTCCTTCTGCTGGTGATACCCCTCCCTGATGGGAATCATGCTGAAGACCCTTGAGTAAGCACAGGGTCCTAACACAGTAAACTACTATGCAGATCCTTTGGGTTAGGATCAAATCCCGCATCTAAAGTAGCAGTAAAGTGGGAGCCTGCCCCAGATGGCCCAGGTTCAGGAGTGGACCTAGAGCATCATATCAGGCCAGGCCAAGTTGGGACTAGGTGCTGTGAGGCAGGAATGATGGCAGTGGGTTCTGTCACCACAGCGACCTTAGCAGGTACGCCGGGCAGCTTGTTCCTGCTGCAGGAGGCACACTCTGTATGTGTGATTCAAACTCAGGCTGTGCCCAGGAGCTAGAAAAAGGGAGAAAACGAGAAAGAAGTTTGGCCATAGTAGGATGAAATCTGACTCACAGAAACGTAGTAATTTTTCGGCAGAAAAGGACCACATGGCCCACCAAGTCTGCCAAGATGGTTCCTGCCTAGTCTGTCTCCACAGACCCTAACTGGTCTCTGCCGACCCTCCCTGCCTATTCACTAATATTCCCATATGTCTACCCAGTGCATGCTTGAAGCCCCTACTATTTTTGCCTCTACCAGTTCTGTTGATGGTCTGTTTTAGATGTCTGCCACTCTTTCAGTAAAGTAGTACTTCCTCACATCCCTCTTTAACTCAGCCACCCAAGCTTCAACTCCTGCTCTCTAGTCCTGGTGGTTGGTGCTCCTTGTGCTCCCACAGGTCCTGCACTGCCAGCCGTGAAGCCTGACTCCCTCATGATCTGGACCCTGGAAGAAATGGAGGAAAAAAGCCCTTGTCAGGTGGGGGAGGGGGGCACTCTGATACCGAGACTGGGTAAATCTTGGAGGAATGCGAGTGTTGGGGTTGGAGAGGGGGGGGGCCGAGGGGATCTGAAGAAGACCAAAAAAAATCTCAAAAAAAAAACAAACAAAAAACAGCAGTGTCTACATCAGCAAACTAGTGTGTGGAGACTTCGTGCTTTGATTCATACTCTGAGCTAAAGAAGCAGCAGAGTATCTCTCAACATCAGCAAACTAGCATACAGAGACTTCAAACTGGGATTCAAACTAAGGGCTATTTTAGTAGCAGATCTACTCACCGGCACATTAGCTGTGTGAGTTACTGCTGGGATTCAAACTTAGGGCTTTTATAGTTGGGGAGGGTCTGCACCCCAGCAAATTAGTTTGGCCAGTCTCTCTACTGAGATTCAAACTCAGGGCCTTGAAGAAGCTAAGGATCTCCACACCAGCACATTAGTTGGGTGAGTCACTGTTTTGGGGTTTGAACCTGAGCCCCAGTAGGTGAAGAGGGTCTCCACAGTAGTGCACTAGTTGGGTAAGTCACTGTGAAAGGATTCAAACTCGGGGCTTGGAGAAGCAGAGGGTCTACACCTGGGTTTGAAGTGGGAGCCTTTGGAGCAGCAGAGGAGCTCCACATCAAAGCATTAGTTGGTTTGAGATTCCTTCTCCCAGGCAGCTCTTACATACTTTTGATGGGCACTGTGTGGCACACTGATGACAAAGTCTGTGAGCTGCATGCACTTAAAGGGCATAGCCTGTCTTCTTACACCAGTGCAAGGACCGTCAACCAGTGCCCTATTTTGGTCGATAACATCAACAATAGCCACCAATTTGCCAGCATGTGGGCCAAAGGAAATGTAGGCAACGCGGCCAATCTGGACGTAGCGTTTGAACACCATGATGGCGATCCACAACCAAAAGGTTCACTAAAAATACCACCAACAGCTTAATCTGGTTCAATGTCAGTTGGCATCCATGTGTATTCCCCCAAGGCTGCAAATAGGCAAAATTGTCTAGTCCTCCTTCCCCAGTCAACAAAAACTAAATAAAATAAATTCAGGCTTGGGGACTTTCACGTAGTATAATGTCTCAAACCAGCACAATAAGGATGCGGTTTGTATCCCATGAGCAGGAGGTCTGCTGTTTACTGAATAGCCAAGGGCCACAAGATACTTATTGCACTGAGTAACTCATAAAACAGAGTTTTAGAGTTGGGCTGCAGGTCCAGCATTGCCTTTGATGGACTTAATGTTACTCTGTAAGGTTTGAGAACTGTGGAGGGTGAACTGGTGGCTAAGGGTCATGCAGTCATAACCCTGTCGGTGGTACACAGGAACCCATGCCTCTATAGTGTTTCTTCTTCTTCATGTCCCCCCTTCCTCCATTCCTCCAAGTATGGTTGTCTTTTGCCTTAAAGGGCTAGGATCAGGGTGAAGGGGAATACCTTTAAATGTAGCTTGGAGTAGCCACTAAGTAACAGCTGTTTTAGTCATACTGTGAAATTATTAGTCATTCTGCAAGTCATGTTGAGAAAATTACTATGTTCCGGGTGTTGGCAACCAATATTCATAGCCAGTTCAGAAATTTTAGTAGTTGCTGAAGAGTAGTTGTAACATTTGGCTGACTGGCAGGGGGACAAAGTGGCTCTCCGATGATCCCCAAGAAAAGTGGTTTAAACTCAGTGATAGATTGGGGTGCTATATTATTAACTCTTTTTTCCTCCCAGCCCATTTAAGGTGAAGGTCCTACCCACCCATGATGCCAGCAAGGTCCGAGCCAGTGGTCCAGGACTCAATGCATCTGGTGTTCCAGCCAGCCTGCCAGTGGAATTCACCATAGACGCCAGGGATGCCGGTGAAGGGCTTCTCACAGTACAGATTATTGTAAGTGAACACCACTGATGGTATTTTAACTGGTTATGGAAAGGATGGGAAGGGTGGTATCAAGGATAATTCCACAGGGGTAAACAAAGCCTTTAGAAGTGCTGACCAGGTATTCAGTATGGACATTGGATTCATTTTCCATTACTGCTAGTTGGCTCCCCTGTTGAGGGGGGAGGTGAAGAGATGTATCTTTGTAGTCAATGACTGAAATGTTAACGTGGCACAGGCACTGCCTAATAAGCCATGGTGGAAGACCCCTCATTTGATGCATTTGTCATCACTTTCCACTGTTGTCCAACCTACGATGGCTGGACCCTATCCATGAAGGTTCTGCATGTACTACCAAAACTATGGTTAGATGCAGTCTCGACACCGAATATGCTTCTAGCTGTGTGCCCTTGCAGCTAAGGTGAGGGTTGGGTGTTTCACAACTGCTGTCACAAGGGGGAGCTGAAACTGGATTCTCTGGTGGCTGTTGCATTGTGCACAATATGTTAAGATTCGTGATAGATGTGGTACCTCTATGGATCTTCTATTGGCTCCAGTGTCTTGCCACTTTCTTAGATTAGTATTCCAGCAGGCACACGCTGAGCTCATGCTGGCACTGGTGTAAGCTACAAGCAAGCCAGTACCCAAGTCCCTTTACTGACTTTTTGTCCTTACAGCCTCCAAGCATATATTTTTGGGAGGCAGCCAGAACTATGTGTCTTGGAACACCCCCTCTCCCACACATTTTAGTATTTAACAGTCAGTTATTTCCTGATAGATTTATATTGTTCTTGTGTTGCCCTAGAAAAAGCCCATTTTGTTATCTGCTATTGCCTGTAGGACCCAGAAGGTCGCAAGCAGGAGGCCTCAATTTATGTGGAAGACCGGAAACGGAGGGTGCGGGAGAAAAGCATTCTAAAGAAAATTATCCCTCCCCCTGCTCCTAAGAAAGGCACTGTAAGCAGATCTGCTTCCAAAAAAGAAACACAGCAGATGCAAGACCTTATATATATTTGCTCTGTCTTGGTTTACCTTCATGTTGTGCTGCTCCCGTGAATCTTATTGCGTAATGCTGCTGTGTTGTGGCTGTGTTGCATCTTTCTGTGCGAAGCTTTGCAGATCTAGCCAGGACCAAGGTATTAGACAGAGGCAGGCTGTTTGGAAAATACTCCATGAGTAGCATGGCTATGGGATCTACAAGACTTGGTCTTCATAAGAAGACCATGCCTGCCCCTAAAACACCGTTGAGAGTTTGGTGGGAGATGAGTGGTCAGAAAGCTTCACCAGGTACCCATGACCTAGACTCAAGGACCAAGGTTGCATAATGTGAGAATTCCAATTCTTGTAAACCTTTCAGCTGACAGCTTAGTACAGGCCTCAGGTTGTTACCAAAGAAACCTCTTGGCTCAAGGTCAAGTTTGAAGTTGAGGGTGGGGGATATAGCCATGGCCATGTGTCTTTGGGGTTCATGTTTATTTTTCAAATGGGAGTCCATCAGTAGAGACAAATAGCACAACCGGCCAAAGAAAATCAGTTGATACTACAAAAATATTTGCATGAAAAAAAGATGGGGTGATAATTCTCCAATTTTCATATCACAGTCATTTTCACAGCCGAGAACTATAATGTTAAAAGTAGGGACTTATTAGTTATTGTTTCTCCTTTTTTGCCACCCTCTGAGCCTCCATGACCCTCACTCTTTCAGGCCTCACATTGTGGCACTCCTCTGTCCGCTGACTCACTCTTGCCAGCACTGTCCTGCAACAGATCCCTGATTGTTCCCTCCAATGCCCGGGTCGGTTCTGTCTCTCCTCATGGGCCCCCCTTCTATCTGTGGGCCGAAGGAGGAGAGGGAGAATTGTGCTACTGAAGTCAGTGTCTGGAAACTAGAGGCTGGGTAGCAGATGGGCTGCGATGAGGTTAGGGTAGTATGGGGGAGCACACAGGGTGGCTGTCACCGAAGGCTGGCATTTTCTGCCTCATTTCTCCGCCCATCCCCACCTCCTATCTGGAGCATGAACCATGTTGGCACCCTGGACGTGGGGCCTACCAGCTTATGGACACCAAGGCCAGGAGTGTCTCCATGCAGCCTCCAGGTAGCACTCTTCAAGTGGCTGTCTTCTCCTTCTCCCCCCCAGGAGAAGAACATCCTCACGGACGCACTTTCATCCTCATTGCCAGCCTCTTCTCCTGAGTACACTCATATTGACTGAATACACTCACGTTGATTGATTGAGTACACACATATTGATCAATTGAATACACACGTATTAATTAACTGAGTACATGCATATTGATTGATTGAGTACACACATATTGATCGATTGAGTACATGCATATTGATTGATTGAGTACACACACATGGATTGACTGAATACCACATATTGATTGATTGAGTACACACATATTGATTGATTGATTGAATACACACATATTGACCGATTAAGTACACATATATTGATTGAATATTGACATATTAATTGACTGAGTACACACAAATGGATTGAGTACACACATATTAGTTGAGTACACACATATATTGATTTATTGAATACACAAATATTAACTACACACATATTGATTGATTGAGTACACACATATTGATCGAGTCAGTACACACATAAATTGAGTACACACATATTGAGCACACACATAGTAATGGAGTACACACATAGTGATTGATTTGAATACACAAATTGAATACACATATATTGATTGATTTAGTACACATACATATTGATCAACTGTATGCACACATATTGATGGATTAAGTACACATGTATTGATTGAGTAAACACATTGATCGAGTGAAGATATACATATTGATCGATTGAATAAACACATATTGATTGATTAAATACACACGTATTGGTTGAGTACACACATACTGTGATTGAGTACACACATAGTGATTCATTGAGTACACACATATTGATCGACTGAGTACACACAGTGAGTACACACATACTGTATCGACTGAGTGAATACACATATTCATTGTGTGAATACATGCATATTGATTTAATACACACATATTGATTTAATACACACGTATTGTGATTGAGTACACACATATTGATCAGGTGAGTACGCACTTATCGATTGAGTACACACATATTGATCAATAGAATACAAACATATTGACCGATTAATTGCAGATGGTTTTAGTAATAGGAGATGGAATGGGTTGAAAGCCAGAATTATACTCTACTGCCCCATCCACTCTCAATTTAGTTAATTAAAATTTTTTGTTAGAACTGTATAATATTTTTTGTATGTATTCTCCCCTGACGAAGAGGCAGAGTGCCTCGAAACACTGGGATAGTGGCTATGGTGTTTCTACACTTATAAAACAGCATTTTATTACCTTACCCTTAGGGTATGTGCTGTTTTCTTGTGTTTCCTGTTCTAATTGCTTTTTTAACAGCAGTCATTTTTTTTGAGTGAGTGCACAGGTTTCTGGGGTCCGCTATATATTTACATTGGCCTCCCCCCCCTCATTGATTCATGCACTGCCATATGTTGTTAATTTTTTACTTTGGTTACATTTGTAATTTTTGCACCTCCTTGTTTTGTGTATATTTTGTTCTCCACATCAGTGGTGCTCTCTTTTGTATTATTTCACTCTGTACCACTCTGACTATTTTGCAGTCGATTTGTTGTATTCGGATCATCTCTCATGCCCCCTCCCCCAACCCCTGGCTCACATCTGGAAATCAGCTTTGGCTCAGTGTTCCTGTCCCGGTTGCCAGACATTCTGTAAATAAATTTTGGGGGAATTATCTGGCTTTAATGTGCACATCTGCTTGGGTCACATGGCACAAGGGTTGTTGTAGTCACTATTCTCTCAACCAATCTCAGTCCACTCATAATTTGGGAGAGGGGGGAAGGGTCCATGATTGATTTCAAAACCTATGCTATTATCATCTCATCATAGGGGCTTCTGTTTGTTATGAACAGCTTGGGTGAAGTGTTTCAACTCCTTGTCCCTTATCCTGGCAGCTCTTGTCCCTAGCAGCTCAAATGTCTATGTTCTCATATGTCTCCTAAGGAAAATAATTGTGTTTATCTTGTTGTAGCCCTTTGCTGCTGTAGATGTCAGTGGTGCCGTTTAGCTTGAGGGGGTGATCATGCAAGGTTAAATGTCTTTATTATGCACTGTGAGCTTTGCCATCTCTAAGTAGGTGTGGCCTCACCCTTAGTGCAGCTAAGAAGTATTGCGTACGGGCCAGCTTTTGTTCATGAAAGGCAGTCATCAACTACTAATGTCTAGCCAACATGACTAATCCATATTGTAGACAGTGAGTTGCTTTTGTCTGAACAGATGTGCCCAAGCTTTTTTTGTGCTTTGAGAAATGTTAATGGTTTGTTGGACTCCTGAAATCCTGTTGTTTTGGGTTTTGTTTGTTTTTTCTTCCTGTTGAATTTCAAAACCTAAAACGTGGATAGTCAGGCCAACTGGTCACCATGCAGTACAGTCCTCCAGTATTAAACTGTTAATGCTCCTGTGATGCTTCTAATGCAGGACATTGCAATCGATTGGCTTTCTCATGGAAACGAACTGTTTTCCTCAAGTCATTTGCAAACAGACTCTTGCCAGGTTTCACAAAGTGCTAAACCAGGTACCCTCAGGTCAGCATATTCCTGCTATATGCAAAGAGAAGTGCATGGGATTGCTTCCTGCCAGAAAGTGATTCATTAGCTATTCTTGCCCTCCGTTAGACAGATAGGAATACCACAGCAGGGGCTGAGCTGAAAGCTGCTCCGTCCCTGTCTGTCTCTCTGTAAGGCTTGTCACAGGCTTTACGCCTTCAATGCCAAATTATATTTTTAGCGTGACATGAATTTTCACAGCTCCTTAATGTTTTAGAGCTGAACCTAATTACAGTAACATCTTTACAACCATGGGACCTAAAACTCAACAAAAAGGAGTTTTTCCAGATAAAAAAAATAATTTTCATATTGTTGCTGAAAGCTTGGTGTGGGATTCATGTTTACGGAACTTTTACTTTCCGTTTGGTACCAATGGAGAAAGTTGCCACCAGTGGAGTGTTAGCACCAGTAAAACTCCAGTTTGTACCTATAGGACACCATCTAGTACTAGCTGAACCCCATCTGACACCAGGAAACTGTCATTTGTAACCAGCTGAACTCTCTTTGATGCCAGGGGAGTGTCAGATGGTACCAACAGTAGTCCTTCTAATACCAGTGAACTGTTATTTGGTCCCTGTAAAACTCTTGTCAAAAAACAGCAGTCATTTGGTACCAGTAGAACTTCATGTGATGCCAGTGAGGTGTCATCTGGTATCTATAGGAATTGAATCAATAACAGTGGACTGCCATTGGATAGCAATAGAAATCCATTTTAAACCATTAAACTACAGTACTTGGTACTAGCAGACTTCCATGTGATTCCAGTACAGTGTCAGCGGGTACCAACAGAACTTCATCTGATACCCTTTGAAGGTAATTTTCTACCACTAATGCTAAAACGTTTAAAAATTATTTATTTATTTATATATATAGCAGTTTTACCAGGAAAGACATACTGAGCAGACAACTGCTTGATTCCAGATGCATCCTTGGGGTATGGAGATAATACAGATAATAAACATCACAATGTATATGGAGCACATTATAAACAACAACAACAATGTTTAGGAGCACATTACAACCAGGGATACAGCAGATATTATGATACAATACAATTGAATTAATTATGGTGTAAACTTAGATAATCTTTTTGTATACAAGAGGAATTTGATGCATTACATATTAGGTGGTGGGGCAGTCTATGCTGTTGAGTATACGGGGGACTGCTGTGTGTGACCAGTTGCACTCCAGTTTAGCAAGTGTATGTGGTGAAATGTCAGCTGACACTGCAGAACAAAGGGCAGAAGAATTCTCATTCATCAGGTGTACCTGGTTATGCTTGAAGATCTTTGTCGCATTAACCCTACCACATTACTTTCCAGGACTCTTTAAGAGTTTTTTTCCTGATTTATATTTTCCAATAGGACCCTGAAGGAAAACCCAAAAAAGCCAACATCCGTGACAACGGGGATGGAACCTACACAGTGTCCTATGTGCCAGACATGACAGGGCGTTATACCATCACTATAAAGTATGGTGGAGATGAGATCCCATACTCTCCATACCGCATCCTCGCTCTCCCAACTGGTGATGCCAGCAAGTGCTTAGTGACTGGTAAGTTATCATTGTGATAGGTCTACTACTTTCCTTTACAACCACTAGGGGAGTGGAGTTCAAACTGAAATGAGGCAATGGCACACATCCTTGTGCCTCTTCACCAAGTGAAGATGCTGGGGTCATCCTAAAGTATAGCACTGCTCAACTGGCACCATTTTTGTGACCTAGAAAGAAGTAGGGTGTAACAGTTAGGGTTCTGGACTCAAGAAATCCTGTCTTCTCTGGTTGTCACATCTGTAGTAACACTCCCAATATGATGTGTTAAGGCTCGGCAAGTGGTTTAATTTCCAGGTGTCTCCATTCACCCAGTAGTATAAATGGGTAAACCTGAGTGAAGGAGGTGACAGACAGTCTTTCCATCTAATGAGTGCTAAGTAGTCCCATCTGTACCACCCAACATGTGCCTCTGTTTACCCAGCAGTAAATACAGTGATGTGGGTAGAAACCCCGGCAAGTAATTTATGGGGTTGCCAGGCATCTGTCCTTTGGGGACTGTTGCCTTCTGATGTCTCTGTTCATCCAACACAGTTGTTAGTGAAACTAGCACATATCTGAATATGACTCCTTGTGACTTATGTGATTGGTTAGCTCTGCTATTCTGTGTACTGTACATATTGCAGGAGAAAACTTGATATCGCCTTATGCTTAATGGTACAGGTTACATGGTAATTACATGGTGGTAACTGTATAATAACAGAATAACTATTGGTATTACCATGTAATATGCATATAATTACTGGAGAGTGTTTTTCCCCATAGGGAAACCTGGTTATAAATTTGCTGTTATAACCAGCTGGTTATAATGGCGAACACACACTGGGTTTCCCTCGCTCCATGCATGCGCCAGCCGTGGCCTTCCCTTCGTCACGCAGCACTTCACCACCTTTCACACTTGGACTCCATGGTACGTAAATGTAAAAAAAAATACAATTAAAAAAAAGTCTTAAACATTTGGGACAAAGTGTTTTATTAAAAAAACAAACAAACAAAAAACTTACAGCCACTTCAACTGGACCGTGCTTGAACCCGATCATGGGTGCACACCGATGTGTATCCATTTTATATAATTGTTGCAGTGAAAAAACACCCCCAGCAATTATATAAAATAAAACATGGGGTGGTATGTAAAACTCTAATTTTACACACACCCTTGGTGTTGGGTGCTTAAATAAACCCCTCGAGCTTTCGCTGTCAGGGTTTATGTAGCATCCAGCACCTCTGGTGTGTGTAAATTTCTAATTAAACACACCACCCCATGTATTACTCAATATGTAATAAGTAGATAGTTTCATGGTAACTGCTTTAGTTAAATTACTATGTAGTTGCATGATAGCTATTTCTATAGTTACATAATAATAGCAGCCAACTTAGAATGTTTGCTTCATGCGGTTTAGGGTTACTATGAAAATATCTACTTCCTACACATAAATTACATGGTTACATGGTAGTACCGATAGTTACAGAGGATATACAATGGCCTGTGTTCAAATATGCCATTTATTTCCATGAGTGGGAGGGCCGGACCATAACGCATGAGTGGCAAAGCCACGGGTGAGTTTTAAAAGTCCTGTGACCTCTGTAATGGAAATGAATGGTATATTTCAACACAGACATTATGTGTTCAGTGTATGCAATGTCTGTGTTCTAGAACTTCTGTGTGACTGTTAAGGGCAGGTTCATTGTGGGACTGGCAGAATGGGCTGTCAGTCAAGTTGATTGTGATGTAGGCAAGTGAAAAATTAACAGTGTTATTTATCCATTGGTTGAATAACATTGTTTATCTTTCACTTGGGTCAGAGTCGTGGGAAAATAATGCATTTATTTAAGTAGTGGAATCCTTACGTACATTGTATACACCGTGTTATTACACAGTTACTACCCAATATCTACCATGTTACCTGCATTCTGAAACATAAAGTAATACTCAAACATTCATACTTGATTGATATTACCATGTCACAGTGGATGTATTTATTATGTCACTACGTAGTAATAGTTATAATGAAACTACCTACTTATTACACATATGCTACATAGAGAGTAATGCATATGTAGGTGTGTGATTTGCAGTTTTTTACACACCCAAGGCGTGTGATAATATATAAATCTTGAGAGCGAAGCTCGAGAGGTTTATATATTGTCACACACTAAGGGTGTGTAAAAAACTGCAAATCACACACCTACATATGCATTACTCTCTATGTAGCATATGTGTAATAAGTAGGTAGTGTAAAAAAACTGCAGATCACACACCTTCATATGTGTTATTTTTTATAATTGGTGCTAAGTAAACAAAGCTCAGAATCTTTCATGGGCTAGCATGTTACACACAACCTGGCGAGAGACAGTAAAAGCTATATCAACTTGCGAGTTGATATGACTTTGCCATATAAACTTGCGGGTTGATACGACTTTTTACAGATTTCAAAAATGGATTGATATTGGGGGTCACCAGTTATTATATGGTAATGGCAATAGTTACCATGTTATAATAACTGGGGAGCGTTTCTTCTCATAGGCAAACCCGGTTATAATTTGCCGTTATAACATGGCTATAACAGCAAACACGTGCCGGATTTCTCTTGCTCCACACATGTGCCAGCCTTCCATCTTTCCATCCTCATGCTGAACCCTTGAGTGAACACTTCACCGCCGGCACCACTCGTACTGAGCGGTAAGCAAACTTTTAAAAAAACTGGACTTGTTGAACCCTTTCCAGCATATAATTTCAACTGACTTAAAAAAAAAAGGAAATGTTTCAGCACCCGCTTCAACTCAACTGCGGACCATGCTGATACCTGACCGGACCACGGCTGAACAACGTAGTTGTTTTATTTTATATAATTGCTGTGGCAAAAAAAACCTCTCCCCATCAATTATATAAAATAAAATAACGGGTGGTGTGTAAAACTCATGTTTTATACACACCCTGGGGATTGGATTCTTAATAAACCCCTCAGGTGTGTTTAAAATTCTTGTTACACACACCACCCTATATATTATTCAATATTTTATACAGTTACTACCATTTATAACTACCATGTATCCTGCACTCTGAAACAGAAAGTGATACCAAAGAGTTTTATCGTTTAACAGAGCCGTTCATCTGCATCAGCCATTTTACACCTTGCCCATTTTGCAAGTGCAGTGTAAACAGATCACCCATACCAGTGCATCATTATGGACAACACAGGCAGAATTTCATTGACTGTCTAACCTGTATACATTAGTGGGCTGAGTCAGTGCAATCCACTCTTTAAAAAAAAAAAAGAAAAAAAAAAACCTTAAAATTTATTTAGTTTTAGCCGGCCCGGTGGCGCTGAGGGCTGAGGCGCTGGTCGCCACACCTCGCGCTACGCTGGCGACCCGGGTTCGGGAACGGACTCAGGTGGCCGGGATCACGGGGGAGGGAGGATTAGCGTCCCAACGTATGCCTCCTCCCTCAGGGTGGAACTTCAAGAACGCTGCGTTCTACATCACCGTAGCCGTGGAAGCAACCGGCAATAGAGGGATGAAGGCGGCTCCGCTAAAACGGAGTCGTGGAGGGGGACGCCGCCGATGCATGAGTGCTCTGGAGTGCGCCAGCATCGCCATCACTGACGACGCCCCAGCGCTCTCAAAGGCCCCAGAGGGTAGGGGAAACCAGGGAGAAAGGGAAAACACCTCTCGGCATGCCCTAGATGATAGCCTCTCGGTACCATCCAGGACCACCAGAAGAGGGACAGGCCCCACTGTGCAGGGGGAGAAGGAGGCACTCTAGGGGCAGATCCCCCTGAAAGTGGAATCGGAGGTTGAGGGGAAGGAAGGAGAGGGCTCCGAGAGCAGGAAGGAGTATAAAGAAATAAAGTAAAAAAAAAAAAATTTATTTAGTTTTGCAGACATTCAGGATACATTATATATCATCACATATGGTATACAGGAGTGATGAGAGCTACATACAGTACCTGTAAGCATAATAATTATCATTTCACTGTGCAGATCATCCCATCTGACACAGGGAATAATATTCTAGAGTCCGTCCCCAGCTGATTTCCCACACCCGGTTTGGGATCTCCCTCGGGCCATCTGTCCCTTGGCAGTGACCCACAATCCACCCTTTTTTATTCATAAAGTTACTTCTGTAGGGCAGGTTTGTCCATAGGTTTGTTCTAGGGACATGGATATGTTGTTCATCCACACTCATTGGCAGTATCCTTGCCGCTTTAAATCTTGCCGGAAGGTCTTCAAGCTTGCTCCTCCCACCCACCCGGGTGGTATAACTCTCGGCTCCGCCCCATGACGCCAGATCTTCCTTACCGCTTGGAAGCTCAGGTTCCCTCCTTAACGCTCTGCGTCTGCGACTGGTTCCTATTTCTCCGCTTGATGGATTTAAAATAAAATTTTGCAAAAGACTTAGTCTTCTATCCCTCAAGGGCTGCGGCGGACAAATCGACCCCGGATTTGGAGATGCCCATGCGGGCAGAAGATGTCTCGGACGGATCCTCACTCCACGGTGTATACTGTTTAGGCCTTAGCACGACCCGCAGGCTTCGACCTGTGCTCATCTTCTCGGCCTACGTCTCGAAGACGTGCTGCCCGATTGCAACTGGGCCGTCCGAGCGTTTCCCTCGGTGAAGTCAAGAGGCCGGTTGGCGGTGTCAGCGGCGGCGGGCTTTCGGCGGATCAGCTCGAGCGGATGGTCGCCTCGAAGAGGAGGCGGCACGGGTCGATCTTCCGGCCGCGCATTTATCCCGCCTCTCTGGGTTCTTCCCACGGCTTCTTTTAAGGAGCTTTGTCTGTCCCTCTCCACTAAAGGAGAAGGGCTCGTCTCGTGGACCTTATTCTCGGTCCAAAAGAGGGACAGGGTAAGTCCCTCCATCGACGCTCTGGGAGCGGAAAGGTCCTCTCCCGGGCCGCCGACGTCGGCTTCGTCGATCGTCAGCTGCCACTGGCCTCACGGTGTCCCCGCCAGGTCAGTTGACCGAGACTCCCACCGATGAAGTCGAGATTTTCTCGACCCATTGGACGGGCTGTCGCTTAGCAGCCGAGATTCCTCTCCTGTTCCCCGGAGAGTTGAGGATCCGTGGCTCGCCTGTGCCTCGGTTCCGGAGCCTCGGATGGACCTTCCGAGCCGAAGGAGTGCGTTCCGCCGACACCTCCCGCTCCGACCCGGAAATTCCGGGACTCTCGGTCTCGTCTCGGACCTCTTAGCGGTCCAGCGTTCCCACCGTCATAGGCGGTCCGGTCTCGGCATCGCGGTAAGCGGGCGTTGCCGCTGCCTGCCCCTCCTCCTCGGATGAGGGAGGCTTCGCGAATTACGTCGACGGTACGAGGACCTTATGTTGCAACAGCTCCTCCTGGCCGGGAATAAGCCGACTCCGGCGCCTTCCCCGGCCATTAAGTGGCTGTCACCGGAACGGCCGACACAACCCCTCGACTTGTCCAAGGAGCCTATACCCAGGCCGGTTGTTCGGCCAAAACCAGCTGCTCCACCGATTCCGGTGGAACCTCCGCCTCCACAGCCACCAATTGGGGCTCCGACCATGATTCTCGGTCGGCCAAGGGTTTACCCCATCGTTGTCAGTTACCCTCACTCCCGACCGACCGGCAGGTGAAGGGTGGCTCAGGCCAGAGGCAGCTCTTCGAGGACTCTTCCGAGTCCGAAGATGATTCCTCCTTCTTCTCCAAGCGACTGGACTTGGAGTCTTCAGGAGGTCAGTCAATGGACGATAGCCCGTCGTCCTTCCTAGGACTGCTTCGGCTCATCTCGGAGTCTACCGGATGGAGCTCGAACCCGTTCCAAATGGGCCAGGTATCCCTCACGGAGATTCTGGACCGAGGGATTCTCCACGGAGGCCTTCCGTGGCCGAGGCCATAGTGGGTCCGCACTGGAACTTTGGCAGCGCCTGCTTCCTGCCCTGCGCCTTCGGCCAGGATGGCCAGGAAGTATGCGGTCCCTACCGGTTCCTTGTCCGGTTTTTCGGAACACCCCTCTGCTGAGGGGTTGGTTACCGACAGCGTTTTCCGGCGCGCCGGCAACGCCAGGGATGTGGACAAACCTCCTGACAAGGAGTCCAAGAAATTGGACTATGTCGGCGTAAAAGTCTACGCCTCTCTCCTCTCGGCCTTCGCCAGGCCAGTTCACCGCCTCATGGCACATTTTTCTCATGCCCTGTTGGGCTCCCTGGATGAGGTCATCCCTCATCTTCCCGCCGATCTGCAGACTACGGTTAAGCAGGTGCGGGACCAGGGCAGGGCAGTGGCCAAACAGCAGCTCCAGACTGCTTTGGATATAGGGGACTCATGTGCCAGATCGGTGGCGTCGCGAGTGGCTATGTCGTGAGGCTTGGCTGAGGATATCCACCTTTACTTCGGATACCCAGCACAAGTTGGCGGATGTTCCCTTTTTGGGGACTGACCTCTTCGGCCCTGGGGTGGAAGGTCACCTGCAGAGGATCGAGAAGTCCAATGCCACCTTGGACTCGGTCTCTTCAGCTCAGAAGGACAAGGCACAGAACCACAGCCTAAGCCCTTTAGTCCTTCTGTGCCCCGGCGCCCGGCCAGCAACGTCAGGGCCAGCAGGCTCGGCTTGGCATCCCAAACCCAAACCGCGCCTCCTCTAACAGGAGGCAGGAGGAAAGGCCCAGGAGGTCCCTCGGCCGGTCCCTCCTCCAAGCCTGCCCAGTGACGGGCTGAGGTCGCCCCATCCCGTCACCACACTACTCCCTGGGTCCCCCTGGGGACGAGCTCGGCACTCCGTTCCGCCTGGTCCGCTGTTACCCACGGGACAGGTGGGTCTTGGAGGTGGTGGGAAGAGGCCTGCTTCTGGAATTGAGCAGGCACCACCTTCAGAGCCGCCGCCTCGGGGGCTTCGGGATCCCCAGTTCACTGGCGGCCTGGTCGAGCCGACATCACTCTCCTCCTCCAGAAGGAGGTGGTAAGAGAGGTGGGACCCTCTTCAGACCCAGGGTTTGTGTCCAGGTACTTCCTGGTTCCGAACGACGGGGTTGCGCCCATTCTCGACTCCACACGACCTAAACAAGTTCCTAAGGTCTCGAACCTTCAGGATGGTCACTCTGGCTCAGATAATACCATCCTTGGAACGCGGCGTGTGGTTCTGCTCTCTGGACTTGCAGGACGCGTTTTTTCACGTCCCTATCCGTCCGTCTCACCAGAGATTCCTTCGCTTCCGAGCGGAGGGATCCCTCTTCGAGTTCCAAGCCATGCCCTTCGGCTTGTCTCCAGCTCCCAGGGTCTTCACCAAATGCATGGCAGTGGTGACAGCATTCCTGCGGCGCCGAGGGGTCCGGGTGTACCCTTACCTGGACGACTGGCTGATAGCAGCTCCCTCCAGGGAGGAGGCGGAGTGGTCCAGAGATCTGGCCCTCCAGGTCTGCTCTCAACTGGGCCTCCTTATCAACGAGGCCAAGTCGGAACTCGAGCCGAAGCAGGTGATTCTATTCATCGGGGCGCAGCTCGACTCTCTTCGAGCCAGAGCGCGGCTCCCGGCGGACAGGGCCGAGGTTCTTTCCTCCTTTGCCCGATCATTTCTGGTTGGGCAATTGCGTCCTGCCCGGGACTTCCTGCGCCTCCTGGGTCTCATGGCGGCCTGCACCAGCGTGGTCCGTTGGGCCCACTGGAACATCGTCCCCTTCAGTAGGGAACTGGCCAGCCAGTGGTCACAATGCTCTGCGATCCCTTGGACCAGCTGGTCGGTGACACAGGGATGTGGAACGCTCTCCAGTGGTGGACCGTTCCAGTTCATTTGCAGGAGGGCATCCCGTTCGTCCGCCCCGAGCCGACGGTCTCTCTATCGACCGATGCCTCTCTGATGGGTTGGGGTGCCCATCTGGGGGAACACCGGGCTCATGGCCTCTGGTCCCCGCGGGAGTCCCGATGCCACATCAACCTGCTGGAGCTCCGAGCGGTCCGCCTAGCTCTCACCGCCTTTGCTCCGTTCCTCCAGGGTCAAGTGGTCCGAGTCCAGACGGACAATACCACGACCATGTACTATCTAAACCGCCAGGGCGGGACCCGCTCCATGCTTCTATGCAAGGAAGCTCTCCGCATTTGGTCACTCGTGCGCAGCCTGGAGGCGGATCTCCTAGCCATTCACGTGGCAGGAGCCTCCAACACCCTGGCCGATGCCCTGAGCCGGATAGGGGCTGCATCCCACGAGTGGTCTCTCCTGCCGGAGGTAGTACAGCATCTGTTCTCCCTTTGGGGCACACCTCAGGTGGACCTGTTTGCCTCCATGGAGAACGCGGCTGAGTCTGTTCCATGCCCCGCCTCAGCAGGGCTCGCTGCAGGGGATGCCTTCTCGAGGCAATGGACCCGGGCCTTTTTACGCCTTTCCCCATTTCCTTGATCCACAAGGTGCTTCTCAAGGCAGAGGGACAAGCAGGTGATTCTGATAGCCCCAGACTGGCCTCGCCAGTTCTGGTACCCAGATCTCCTCAGTCTCAGCTCCAGGACCAGTGGCAGCTTCCAGCTCGCCGGACCTGCTCTCAGTCAATCAGGGAAGGTGTTCCATCCGGACCTTCAATCCCTGCACCTGACGCCTGGTTCCTGGCGGCTAGGTTCCAGGCCTTGGGTCTTTCCGGCGAGGTCCTCAATGTAGTTGAGGCGTCCGGAAGTCGACCAGAAAATGCTATGCCTTCAAATGGAAAAGGTTTTCCATTTGGTGTCAGAGCAGAGGCTTGGACCCTTCCTCCTGTTCCTTGGCAAGCATCTTGGACTATTTATGGTCCCTTTCTAGTCAAGGGCTTAGGTCGAGCGACCCTAAAGGGTGCACCTGGCAGCACATCTCTGCTTACCGGCGCGGGCCGGGAAGCAGTCGGTGGCGCAGGAGAAGGTGGTCTACAAGCCAAAGGCCTTGATCACATTTCCTCCAGTGCGGGAACCCCACTCGGTGGGATCTACTGCTGGTACTGGCAAAGCTCATGGGCAAGCCATTCGAACCTATGCACAGGTGTGCTCTCTCTCACCTGTCGTGGAAGACCGCCTTCTTGGTGGCTATCACGTCAGCCAGAAGGATGGAGAGCTCCAGGCGCTCCATCGAGTCTCCTTACCTGGTCTTCCACAGGGACAGGTTGTCCTGCGCCCCACCGAAATTCCTTCGAAGGTGGTGTCGGAGTTTCACCTTAACCAGGTGTTGACTCTGCGGTGTTCTACCCCAATCACACCTCGGAGGCGAATATAGGCTCCATACTCTGGACCCTAGAAGGCGCCGCTTATTATAAGGAGCGACGGCTGAAATTGGGGAGGTTCGCCAGCTGTTTGTCACCTACGCTGAAGCCGCATCTGGCAGACCTGCAGCCAAGCGGACGATAAGCAGGTGGGTAACCTCCTGCATAGATCTCTGCTATAAGTTGGCGGGCATGGAGCCTCCCAGAGGGATAAGAGCTCATTCTACCCGCCATACTGCTGCAACGTGGCTGCTTCCAGGGACGTCCCTATCCAGGAAATCTGCAGGGTGCTACCTGGAAGTCAGCAAACACCTTCATTACCCACTACCACATCGACCTTGAGTCACGCCGGGATGCTGGTTTTGGGGCCTCGGTTCTCAGTCTCTCTTTCCCAAGTAAGTATATGGGGTGTGCGTCTTGCCTCCTCCTCCCGGAGAACTGCTAGGAGTCTGCCAATGAGTGTGGATGAACAACATATCCATGTCCTAGAAATACAGGTTACTCACCTGTAACAGGAGTTCTAAGGATGGTATGTTGTTCTATCCTGACCTCCGACTGACGCTGGCCTGAGCTTCCGCGAAGCCAGATCTGGCGTCATGGGCGGAGCCGAGTTATACCACCCGGTGGGTGGGAGGAGCAAGCTTGAAGACCTTCCGGCAAGATTTAAAGCGGCAAGGATACTGCCAATGAGTGTGGATGAACAACATATACCATTCCTAGAACTCCTGTTACAGGTGAGTAACCTGTATTTATTGCCTTGAGCGCCCCCAGAATAGAGGCGTATAACTGGACCGCAATCCACCCTTGGTTGCAATCAGCCACCATGATTACAGAATTTTGATACAGCTATCCTGCTGTTTATTATTCAGCCCCTCTATCTGCTCGAAATCTTGAAACTTATTGACAAAAAAGACTAAGATTTCTGCTTCCCGAAAATTAGTTTACATATATACTTTGCAGAAAATGAGCGATGTGTAGGTCTGGTGTTAAGTATGTTTTGGCTCTAACAAGGACACCAGCATTGGCTTAGAATGACAGACAGCAGCACTGTTGGGCCCTGACTTTGATGTGAGACTCCTTACATAGGAGCCCCTGAGCTCTTTAGCACATACTGTAACCTTCATGGGGTGGGGGAGATGTAAGAGGTCTTTTTTTAATTTTTTTTTGTAAACTTTGTTCTTAAGGGCATGGAGATAGTTCATTATCCACACTCTGGCAGTTCTACTGTAATTGCTGATTCATTGGATGTCTTGAAGCTAAGCTTCTTCCATCACCCAGGCAGTATATCCCCCAACTCTGTCCCATGGAAGAACAGGTCGCCTCCTTTGCTGCTTCCACTTAGGTTAGTGCACCATAGGCAAAACTTTACCTTTGAAGTTTTGTAACTTTAGCGACTTTATTTCCTTGGTCCCTTTTGACTCCCCTCAATGATTGACGATGGAGCAGTGGAAGCCGGGATCAAGTTCTGTATTCGGTGCCAGCAGAAGATGTCAGTCACGGACCCACATGGCATGTGCCTGCACTGCCAGGAAGGCAGCATGACATGGCCGGGTGTGGCCTCTGTTTATACATGCTCCCTGAATCTCATGAGGACAAGAAGCACTGGCTCACTCTTGGACGACCTTCAGAGTGGAATCTGAAGGATCACCCTAAAAGCCACAAGAAGGCCTCAGTGGCTGCAGGGTTGGCTCAGCAACTTGTGCCTCTCGTAGAGGAAGTGGTTGCTGCCATGATGGGCACCTCCTTGTTCTCTGTGCTGCTTTCGGTTGGGGCCAGCGTTGAAGGGTAGTTCATGGAAGGGTTCCATGAAATGTGTATGGTCTTCCAGACTGTGGGCCCTGCCCACTGTGGTAAGAAAGACAAGCACCACTGGCACCAGTTGTGAGACCAGGAGAGATTGAGATCTGATCGCTGATCCCTTGACTTCCCTGACTGTGCAACTCTGGTCAAGATCTCTTTGGTTAAGGGGAGGGTTGAGAGCTCCTTAGTACCCCTGTTGGGCTTATCAACCTCAACTCTGGTCAAGCAGGCCATGGAAATTTTCCTAGAGGCTGTTGACCAGCTGTTAGATGAGATCGAGGAATCAAGCTCTCAGACCCTGGTGCTCCTGGTCCTCATTCAGGAGGACGTGGATTGGTCGGTGTCCCCAACTGGCTCGCTTCAGGAGCAGCCTTCATTGGTGGTCGAGCCTTCGTATCCTGTCCTGGTTATTGTGGCCAGGCATGTTGTGTGTCAGAACCGGCTGGAAGGCTCACCTCATCGGAGATCTTCCAGTCAGTGGTTGAGGTCGCAGTTGAGGTCTCGATTGAGGCTCTCTCACTCTCAATTCCACATGACTGGGAGGCATCACTGTCAATGCCCTTTGACCGCCTCCTCCTTGAGCAAGGAGAGGCAAGCTGCAAGTTGCACCAGTGCTATGAGGAGTTATTTTGGCAACAGTGGGCCATTGCAGGACAGGGTAGGGCTCTACCCATGGGACCGCTGGTCTCCTGGAAGCCACCTGTGGTGCCCTGGCTGGTCCATACAATGCAGTTGCTTTCCGCAACTGCTTCTCCACCCCTCCAGGTGGAGCCACCATCACCACAGCCAAAGGAGAATGCTCTGACCAAGGAGGCCTGTTTGGCTACCGGCTTGCCAGACTGGTTGTCAGTGCATAATACCCAAGGAGAGGATACTGGGTGATCCGTGGCGAGAAACAATCAAATTTTTATGAGGAGTCCTGAGACGATTCAAACCTCAAGTCCATGGCCCCCTCTGACACTCTGTTCCTCGATCGTGTTTGGTCAAGGAGTTCACCACGGAGCATGGCCCAGTGTCTTTCAAGGCACTCATCCAATTAATCTCTGTGTCTGTCCTGCTCGAGCAAGTCCAGAAAAGGGCTGAGTGCCCTCTCACAGATATTCTACATGGACGACTCCCCAGGAGTTGCCTTTCCCATAGCTGAAACCATCTTGGGACTGGCTCTGCAGCTTTGGCAGTGTCCAGCATCCTGCCCGGCACCGTCTACTCACATGGCTCTCAAGTACGTGGATCCCATGGATCCTTGTCTTGGTTCTTAGACCTCCCTTTTACTGAAGGGTTAGTATCTGATTTGGTCTTCTGCAAATCTGGGAGCCCAGGGGACCTGGACAGTCCCCCAGACAAGGAGTCCAGAAAAGTTCACCATGCCCCAAAAAAGGTCTGTGCTACAGTGTCATTGGGTCATTGGTCAGGCATACTGCACCATGATAATGCCTTCAGTCACTCTCTGATGGGAGTCTTTGTTGCCATCCTTCCTCGCCTCCCTGCTGACCAGCAATCAGTGGTGAAGGTCATCAGAGACCAAGGTCAGTCACTGGCTAAACACCAGTTCCAGACAGCCTTGGACATTGGTGACTCTTGTGCCTGTTCTGTGACCTTGGCCGTCTCTATGCATCACTGGGTCCGGCTGCATCTGTCCATCTACATGGTGGAAACCCAGCATAAGCTGGCCAATGTCACTTTCCTGGGCACTTACCTGTTTGGCCCTTGGGTGGAAGGTCATCTCACCTGCATCAAGAAGTCCAGTTCCACCCTTGACTCTGTGTCATTGCCCCAGAAGGATAAAAGGAAGCAGCCTAAGAAATAGGTTTTTCAATATTGGTCCTTTCAGCCACAGCCTCCTTGGCAGCAGCTTCAGGAGGGGCAGCACCAGGCCTGGTATCCTGAACCCAAGCTCAGGAACCTGGGCTCTAAAAAATGTGGGGGCAGGGGTGGTGGTGGTGCCCCTCTGGCTGCAGCAACTGGTGCCCCTGCTGAAGCTGCCCATTGACAAGTTGGGGGTGTCATCCCTCCAACCATCCTGTCCCTGTCTGTACTCCCAGTCAGAGGTCAGTTAAGTCACTTCTTGGCACATTGGTCTGCTATCACAGTGGACAAGTGGATCACACAAGTGGTCAGCAGAGGGCTGCCCCTTGACTTCGAGGCTCTCCTGCCTTCCCGACTCCAAGCTCCTCTGGAGTTGAGGATGTTGCAGGACACTGTCTGTCCTTGGGGAGGACGTTACTCAGCTTCTTGCAGAAGGAGCCATGGCCTGTCTCCCTGTGTCCAGGTACTTTCTGGTTCCAAAACAGACAGTTACCTGGCGACACCATACTGGATCTGCATGATCCAAACCATTTTATGCAGAAGCACAAGTTCCAGATGGTCAGTCTGAATCATATAATTCCATACCTAGAACAGAACTTATGGGTCTGCTCCCTGGACCACCAAGACATGTTCTTCTTCATCCCAGTCCATCCGTCCCACCACCGGTACTTCTGGTTCTGAGCAGAAGGGGTCCTTTACCAGTTGCAGGTCATGCCCATTGGTCTCTCCTTGGTGTTCAGGGTCTTCAACAAGTGCATGGCAGTGGTGGCAGCCTTCCTGCGGCACCAAGGCATCAGGGTGTACCCTTACCTGGATGAATGCTGATAGCTGTGCTGTCTGAGCAAACCGTTGAGAGATCTAGGTATCTAGCTCGCCAGACTTGTCAAGACTTTGGGCCTCCTGTTCAACCCAGACAAGTCTGAGCTGATACTGTTGCAGGTGATGACGTTCATTGGGACAGAACCAGACTCATGGTGGGCCAAGGCATTTCTCCCTGCACACCGGGCACTGGATCTCACCTCTTTTGCCCAATAATTTCAGGTTGGGCTTTCGTGATGTGCCTGGCATCTCCTGTGACTGGGGTACATGGCATCATGCATCATCATGGTCCATTGGACATGCTGGTGGATGCGCCACCTACAGTGGGAGTTGGGTTGTCAATGGTCCCAGCACCTAGTACACTTGCACCAGCCAGTCACAGTGATCCAGCCGATGTCGGACGCTATCCAGTGTTGGCTGGTCCTGGAACATCCGGAGGAAGGAATTCCATTTGTCCATCCAGAGCTGACCATTACGCTAATGACAGATGTGTCACTGGTAGGGTGGGGAGCACACCTAGGAGACCACAGAGCCCACAGGTTCTGGTTACCCCAGGTGTCCCATCACTCCATAATCCTGCTGGAGCTCCATGCAGTGTGACTTGCTCTGACTGAATTCGCTTCTCTGGTCAGGGGTCAGGTCATGCAGGTCCAGACAGACAACACCATGATCATGTTCTACATGAACAGGTAGGGCTGAACACACTCCCTTCCCTGTGTTGGGAGGCCTTCCACACCTTGACCTTTGTGCGTACCATGGATGCAGCTTTCCTGGCAGTCCATGTCACAGGAGAGAACAGTCACTGACAGATGCCCTCAGCTGGGTAGGAGAGATGTCACACAAGTGTTCCCTGAATCAGGAGGTGATGGACCACCTGTTCTCCCTGTGGGCACTCCTTTGCTGTGTCTGTTTGCCTCCTGGGAGAACGTGAAACTGAGGCTGTTTCATGCCTACCCCCCACAGTCCAGGACACTGTTGGGGGGTGCCTTTGCGAGGCCCTGGACTCCAGGCCTCATGTATGCCTTTCCTCCCTTCTCTTGATCCACAAGGTGGTGGTCATGCCCAGAAGGACAAGGAACAGACGATTCTGATTGCTGCAGACTGGCCAAGGCAGTTAAGGTACCCGTATCTTCTTAGCCTTAGCAGCAGACCTCAATGGTAGCTGCCTCTTTTCCTGGATCTGTTGACCAGACATCTGGGCACAGTCCTGCCCCGGTACCTGATGTCCCTGCACCACTTGGCTTGGTCCCTGAGTGACTAGAGTTCCAGGCCTTGAGTCTGTCAGATGATGTGCTTCATGTTGTGGAGGCCTCCCAGTAAGAGTCGACTTGCAAATGCTATGTATTTAAATGGAAGAGGTTCTTTCTCCATTTGGTGTCAGGGCAAGGAGCTTGATGCCCTTGCCTGCCCTGTGGCGAGCATCTTGGAATACCTCTGGTCCCTCTCTCAGTTGGGACTGCGAGCAACACCCTTAAGGTGAACCTGGCAGCCATCTCTGCTTACTGGGCATGGGCTGATAAGCTGACAGTGGCCCAGGAGAAGGTGTTGGAGGGCTTCTTTATAGACCTGGATCACCAGTCCACTCTGGTGCATGAACCAACCACCACCATGGGACCTACTATCAGTGTTGGCTATGCTCATGGGCAAGCTATTCAAGCCTATGCACAGGTCTGAAATGTCTCACTTGTCAAGGAAGATGGCCTTCCTTAAGGTTATTATGTCAGCCAGAAGGATTGGTGAGCCCCAGGTGCTTTCAGTGGAGTTGCCTTATCTGGTCTTCCATGGGAGCAAAGTTGTCCTTCATCCCCATCTAAAGTTCCTCCCAAAGGTTGTATCAGGGTTTCACCTTACCCAGGTGATCAATCTTCTGGTATACTTTACCAGCCATCTTCGGAGGCTCCATACTCTGGACCAATGGAGGGCACTCTCTTATTATAAGGAGCTGAAGTTCAGGGTGAGGCTCGCCTGCTGTGTATAACATATGCTGAAGCCACACCTGGCAGACCAGCAGCTCCAGCAGAGCGGACGATTGGCAGGTGGATTACATCCTGCATCTAACTCTGCTATAGGTTGGCTAGTAGGGCGCCTCCTGTAGAGCTTAGAGCTTATTCCACCAGACACACCGCTGTCTCGGTGCTTGCTTCCAGGGACATCCCTGTCCGGGAAGTCTTCAGGGCTGCTACCTGGAAGTCAGTACACACCTTAATTTCCCACTACAGCATTGACCTTGAGTCTCATGGGGGTGTTGCTTTTGGGACCTTGGTTCTTCAAACTCTGTTTGCCAAGTAGGGGTGCACGTCTTACCCCCTCCTCCCAGAGAACTGCTAGGAGTCTGCCAGAGCGTGTATAGTGAAATGTATCCACATCCCTAGAAAAACAGTTACTCACCTGTAACCGTAGTTCTAGGAGTGGTGGTATGTAGTTCACATCCACACAACCCAGCTGACCTCCCCTGGCAAGTGGCACACGGATCCCTGCTTCCAGTGGGCAAAGATCTGATGTCATGGGGCAGTTGGGGAATATAACACAGGGGTGGTGGGAGGAGCTTAGCTTCAAGACGTCCAACAAATCTGCAATTCCAGTGGAACTGTCAGAGTGTGGATGTCAACTATATACCACTTGTAGAACTACTGTTACTGATGAGTAACCTATTTTTATTCTCTTTGTGTGCTGCAGGGATTTTACTCCTTGTCTGCCACAGTGACCCCAGTCCAACTCCCTCCACCCAACATCCCCACAGCTGCCCATGCAAGGAGGCCCATGATTTATCCCTCACAGCAGGGTACACCTGGGGGCTGTGGGAGGGACTGAAATCTACCTCATTCCCCTGACGAGCCACCCGAGCATTATTTGGCTGTGGGAGCCGAGAGGATCTGGCTTCATTAAGCTGTGCACATGGAGGGTTTTTGTTGCTTGGTTTCTTTCCCCAACATAAAGAAGACCCCCGCTTCACCAGTTCCAGTTTAATCGCAGGTCCCAAGTCCACTGACCTCCAGCTGTCACTAGGGGTTGGACTGTTGCCTGATCCCTCCCTCCCCAGTGGAGGAGAGCAGTCCCTTGGACACCCATCCTCCTCCCCCTGGCAGGCCCTTTGACAGCCCTGAGTTTGCTCCCGAACCCTGATCGTCAGCATTGCAAGTCGTAGTGCTACCACTGCACTGGTGGCTGTAAGAGGTCTCTGTCCAACACAAAAACACCAGAAACCTGGGAGTGTCTCTGTGGTCAATGGGTGGAGCTGGTGAGGAGCCCCCTTAGGATGCAGAATGCCTATACATTGCCTCTGTAACGGCGTGATCCACAACAGTGACTCAAATAAATGTGTATCTGAGTGAGTATCCTCTGCACCAACAGGTACAGGTGAGCAGACTTGCTAGCATACAGGATTCCTGGCCTTGCTACTTCATGTGCAAAGAAGAGCAGGGAGGAGCTGGGGCCCTGTGTCAGGCAGAGCCAGGGCCACGTACCAGGCATCCATGCAAATATGGGGATTGCCCGCATACCTTTTTTTTTTTGTTGTGACTCTTCATGGATTTTGTCAGCTTCATGCATGCGGAAGAGCAAAGAATCTCATTGTGGATAGGACCCTTAGGCCTTACAATACCTCAGTGTTCTCTCAAATTAACTTTCTGATCTCACATTGCTGTTCTAATTAGTTTTTTTTTCTTTTGTTTTCCTTAGTGTCCATTGGAGGTCATGGATTAGGTAAGTCTGAAAGAAGTTACTTTCAGGGTGGGACAGATCAGTTTGTGAGCAGGTTATCAATTTGGCCAGCAGCTTTCAAAATCTGGTAGCTAAATCAATATTTTTTTTGGCCATCATTTTTAAAGGCTCAAAAATCACCTTGTTGGCAGGTATCCAGTTGGCCAGTAACTTTCAAAATCTGGTAGCCAAACCAGGTTTTTCTGTTAGCCTTTGGCCACCTGGCTACCTGATTTGCCCACCCCAGTTACTTTAGATATTACCAGACATCTTACATTTTGCTGTCACTCTCAGGAAAACTATATTTGCAAAACGGATGTTAGTGCAACTGTGACTGTAGCTGAGCAGTTTTGATTTTCAGACTAGGGCTTTGGACCTGCAATACTGCCAATATAATCCCCTCAACCCCTCCAACTAGGCCGCTCTTTGGGAAGTTCCAGCCATTTTCCACATTCTGTCTTTCCTCTAACATGTTTCTGCCACTGGTGCACAGACATCCCAACACATTAGTCATTTCCTGGCACTGCTGCAGGGGTCTTTGTCATTGTGAGATGTCATGTCATTCCTGCCTGCTAGCAGCGCTTCCAGCACTGGCTGCTGGCATGAGGGACTCTGGGCTTATGTAGCAAACCCTGGCCAGTAGAGTACTGCATAATAGAACACAGGAGAGTTGAGATTTGGGGGAAAGGGGCAGTAAGGGGGTCTTCAATAAGTCACTCTGTCAGGTAAGGTGATGTTACAACTTGCCTGCTTCAGATAGAAGGAAATTCTTATTGTTTGTTTATTTTTTGTTGACTGGGAAAGGAGGACTAGAAGAAATTTCCTGTTGTCAGGCTGATCCCAGTAGAAGGGAGTTACAGATGCAAACTGACTGAACCGGGGAAGCTGTTTGTGGTATTTTAGTAAATGGGACATCTTGGCCAGGACATTGGGGAAATTCCCCTACTCTTTTCAAGAAATACCACGGGATCCTTAATATCCACCTGAACAACCATTAGAACAGTACCTCAGTTTAATGTCTCACCCAAAAGACAGCACATCTGACAGGCCAGTGTCCCCCAAACACGATGCTGTGGCATGGGTATGGTTCCTTATAACTAAGAGGAGCGTGCCTCCTGCAGAGATACCAACACCACTTCCTACAGCAACTGGTGATCATTGGAGTTCTCCCGTCCTGCTACTGACCAGTTCTGACCCTGCTTAGCTTCTGAGAACTGATGGGATCAGGTTCCAAGGTGGTAAGGCTGCAGGTGTTATTGAACTGAAATTGCTATTTCCATCTCCATCCTTCAGTGGAACTGCAGCTCACTCCAGGATCCTAGGTTCGTAAGTCCCATGATGTGCACCACTTGAGTTGCTGCTTGCTGGCACCTGTAATCGAAAACTACCACAGACCCAGATTCAAAACAGTTAGAAAGACTAGAGGAAACAGGATTTGAATCAAAGATTTGAGGGTCTTTAAAAATCTGCACCTCTTAACAGGTGAACTGAAGAACTGCTCCCACAGGTCAGCAAGTATGAGATTCTAAAATATTAATAGCTTTCTTGAAAATCCGACTAGATTGGGTCTTCTGCTGGCTCTGAGGAGGCGGATTTCACTTCTGTTGAGGGGACCAGGTTCAGGTGTGAACTGCGTTGCCTGCAGCTGGGCGGCCAGGATGGAGGGAGAATAACTGCTCAGCAAAGCGCCCCGGACGGTAAAGACTAGTGCTCCAGCTGGCACTGCAGTGGAACATTGCTGTGGGCCATTCCATCTGCTCCCTCTCAAGTTTTAACCTTACATGGGGGATGCCACAGAGGGTGCACAAGATCATCAGTAGCTGTGTACAACTCCACAGGGAGGTGGGTGGGAGTTACTGGAATGTTAGAGTAAAGAACAGGAAACATCTTTGCCTTGACCACCTATGAAGACTGCATTCTCGGGCCCTGTCCACTTATAGCCCCAGGCCCACTAGAATTGTGTCTTTCTGGGAGTGTGGGGGGCCTGACCCTGCCAAAGGGGGCAAGCTGTTGAAGGGTGCTTTCCAGAGGTTTGTGGGAACAAGGCTGTAAGACTGCCAGTGCGATGTATGGGTCTGAGTGGGGGCAAGAAAGAGCTTGATGAAGTCTGCACAACATTCTCAATTCATCCCTGCTTATGAAGCAGAGGGAGCAGGGTGGACATAATGGACCTAGTGTCCCTTCCAACCTTCAATTACGGTGTTGCTATGTTTGATTAAAAAAATGTCAAACTGGGTGTGTCATTGATTGAGGTGATAGCATGGGGAGAGATGGAGAGTCTAAGTCCAAGTTCAGAGCACATCCCTGTGGACCATAAGATACAGTTAAACCAGTCAACAGCACTTGAAGGTTAAAATAATAGGTGTGCATTTATTTATCATGAACCCTAAGAAAGACTGTAGACAGACTGTACTGTCTCTTTAAAAAGCGGTCCCATTCATTTCCTCTGTAACTACCCTTTAGGTACAGGCTTAGGTCCAACCATCCAGATTGGCGAGGAGACCGTGATCACTGTGGACGCCAAGGCTGCTGGGAAGGGGAAAGTGACCTGCAAGGTGTCCACTCCAGATGGGGCTGAGCTGGATGTAGACGTGGTGGAAAATCAGGACGGAACCTTTGATATTTACTACACTGCCCCAGAGCCTGGCAAGTACGTCATAACCATCCGTTTTGGAGGGGAACATATTCCCAACAGCCCCTTCCATGTTGTGGTAAGTACATTTCAGCACTTTGCTCAAGGAAGAATAAGTTTGGAGCTGAAAATAACACACTTACCTCAAAGGCAGCAGGTTCCATACCTCTGGGATTGTGTGACTCTGTAGGCAGTTCTCTGACCTCTGCGTCAAAAAGTAAAACAATTAAGTTGCCTGGACACTTAAGTAAGAGATAACACATAACAAGGTGTGCGGTTATAAAGGGAATCTATTCTTTTTGTATTTATTTTTTGGTAACTCGGTAAGGCCCACTAGGCAGAAGTACCTGCTTTTAGGAGTGACCTGGAAGCACTGAGTAAGTTAAGTGACTTGCTCGGAGTCTCACCGTATGCAAGTGGAGGTTGTCGGAATCAAACCCAGGTCTGCTGGATGTACCAAGCTCATTCACAACTCGTTATTCTAACCTCTAGGCTATACTGCCAGCTTGAGCTAATACATGGCTCGTGTGGTTGTACATGAAGTGCTGCAGCCACCTGAGAAGTACATTATCCGTTTATGACCGCACACTCCATCATGTGTTATCTCAGTTATAAACAAGGGCTTTTACTTTGTTAAAAAAATTTGTATTTCTGGGGAGGTGTGGGATTCTCAGAATATAATAAGTAGGGCAGGGCAGACTAGATGGGCTAGTTGTCCTTTTTCCTTTGTCAATTTCTGAGTAAGATAGACCAACTGCGATGCAACATCTCATTTCAAGTGGGGTCCTGCTTTTACCCACTTTTCCACAGCAGGATGGACTAGTGCACTGAGAAGTTTAGTAACTTGCCCAAGGTTACACCGTCAGTATTTGCATCTAGCTGGATTTGGACTTGAAACAAGGACAACGTGAAGCTGCCCAGTTTCTTTATCCATAGAAATTTCTACTAATTTTCACTGCCTTTGGAGCAGCATAAAAAGTGAGTCTCATTATACCACAGTGGAACATAAGAGCCACTTAAAACTTCATTGGTGAGAATACAGCCTGGTGGCTCTGAGGGCTGAGGCATCAGCCTTACCTCGCACTACGCCAGCGACCAGGGTTCGGGTGCAAGCTCAGGGCGCTGGGGGTCAGACGAGGAGAAGATTGAGCATCCCTGGACTGCTCGCCTGTCCTGATAACAGGATTGATGGAGCCAAGGTAGGTGGTGGCGGCCCCGGCTTGGGGGGGGGTAAAGCCGGTGGGGGGTTAATGTCAAGAACTGGGAGTAGGAGAGGAGCTCTGGAGGGGGACACAACTTGGTGTGGTCTCAGGCTGGGTGGGAATCAACCGACCAGGTGTGGCTACACCTGAGGGAGGTCTCAGGGGCTGGTGACCAGAGGGAAAAAGAATTGGAAAAAAAAAAAAGGCATTGGTGGGCAGGGCACCTGATGAAGAGAACTGTGTAGCCCCAAAACCAAAAGCTTGTATATTTTAGTATCTCCTACATGTACAATGTGGGTTCAGTAGAGGGTATCACAGTGTTATATCCTGGGTTTCCAAGGACCAGTGGGGCTATGGACATTCATTGCTGTACTTCAGGATCGAAAGTACTGCATTATTACATCTGGCTCTATGCTTTCATCCTGTCATTACATGTAAATTCTGAGGAAAGTGCGCCAAGGTGCATCTAGCTCTTAACAGTTTTGGATGCATGCTGTTTTTACTGTAGCTCTCAGTGTGTACAAGGAATGGGAAAAAGTTTTTCAGTCTTTGAAAACAGTCAAGATGGTGACATGGTTTGGAAGAAAACAACCTGAGAGCCTAAAGCACTTCTATAAGCCTTTGATGGCAGAGTGTCCACTGCTGTTTGACATGCTAAGCAAACTGCAGTGCCAACAAAAGCCCAGCAAAAGACCCAAATGTCCCACAAAGCCAATCAGCAGACTCATTTCCAGCATTGCTGTGGCCTGTGTGACAGTTCAGCAGTAAGACACTACAGGGTGTGTAGGTTCTTGCTGGAAGATAACAGCGCACCTCTGGAAGAGCGCACATGCAAGAAGTATTGTTACCCACAAATAACACACACCCTGTAGTAACTTGATCATTGCAAATCCACAGCGCTGCTGTGCACTGGTTGATCCAGCTGTGTAGCGAAGTAGTACTCGCTACCCCCTTAGAAAACGGTATTTGCTTTAGCTTAATTTGGCTTTTAAAATTGAACATTTTGCATTTTTCTGAGGAAGGGCTGCTACCCCTTGATAGAACTAATAACCCTTTACAAAAATTCTAGCTCTGCCACTCCTCCTGCTTTTGTTTAAAACAGAGTAATGAGGTTCTGAAAGTATTTCTCACCTGTGCTGTTACGTCGCAATAATGCAGTCATATGATCAGATTTGGCCAATCACATTCCTTGGTTTCTCTTACCTCTTTCACAGTTGTGGCCTATGGACAGAGTTCTCTGGTTGTACATGCTGAAAGTTCAGGGTATTGTTTGCGTTATATTGTGTATGTGTGTGCATGCCTTTTTTTTTTTTCTAAAGCTGTAACTTGCCTCCCTCCCCACTAGGCTTGTGATACCATACCGATCATCGAGGAGCCTTCTGATAGGCTGCAGCTGCATCAGGCCTACACACCCTACCAGTCCAGCTATCCAGCGTCACCCTGGGTATAATACCACTCCAAACAAACCACAAATAGTCTGCCTCCTTCTAAATTTGTCATTCCTCTCTCTCTCTTTTCACTCCTTTTAATGTTCTAGCAGTGTTTTTCTCACATCCTCCACCCCCATAAAAATTAAAAATCATTGAGCCAGAAATGGAAACAAATTCATTTTTTACAATCAAGCACTTGTTACTTAAAGAGTAGGTATCTGCTTCAGTCTGTGATTTCATAAATATGTTTCAGCTGGTATGGTTTACTGGAAAATATTTTAGGCTGTTCAGGTTTCCTTTGCAGTGTTTAAAATGTATCTTGGCATAAGTCCCTATAAAAACCATGTGCTGTCCCTGACTGAACGCATAGTGCTTGTTTATGACATCATAGCGGACTCCACTGCTACAGGCTGTGATAGCAGCAGTGTTTTTATTTCTTAGGTGCTCACTCCCACAGGCTCTGGGCACCTTACACAACAAGTGAAAAGTACAAATATAGGAGCGCTATCCATAATAAATATAGCAGTATAAAATGTTTTGCTGGCACAGTACTTAGATGTTAAGTGGGGTAAGCTGTTGAGAATAAATAATGTTTCAAACTCGCTTATATACCTCAATGGAGAGGGCCTCCATATACTTACAGGGCAGCTGATTCTAAAGGACTGGAGCTGCAACTGTGAATGCCCGGTCACCAGACAGCTTAAGATGTGATCTGAGAACTCACAGGAGGCCTGCCTCAGAGGAATGGAGGGGGCAGTCAGGAACATATGGACATAGGAGCTCTTGTAGGTAGCCTGGGCTCAGATTGTGTAGGGCCTTGTATGTTAAATCTATCTTGGAGGAGATACAGCACCTCACTGTGTGCCACTGCAGCGTCCGCAAAGCAGGAGCGATATTGTGAGGTCAGTGTGTGTGTGTGTGTGGGGGGTCAAGATGCCTTTTTGGAAAAATTTAGTAAAATAAGATTAGCATTATTGGAAATATCGAGAACACCAATAACAAGAGAATGTATGAAAGACCAAGAAAACATTAAAAAGTTAACCTTAAATATTGTAAATATACTTGTTTTGAGCATTTTATTTAAGGAGATACCTGTTTCGTACAAAATAGGAAACAAAACTGGCACCGCCTGCAGTGCTGGTGACCCATAGATGAGAATGATCCCAACTCATCGTGGGTGGGGGGGAATTGGCTGAGGGGGAGAAGTTCTGAGCGTCCCATCGGATACTGTCCTCTGAGGAAGTAGGGTTCTGTTTTCTGCCATAATACTGCCACCAGGGTGACTACATGTGACATTACGGTTGGAGAGCCTATGGAAAGTCTGAGACGTCATTGATAATGAGGTGTAGCCACGCATCGCATGAGCGAGCCCACTTGATATCCTTGCCGTGCCGTCCTGTGGGATCAGGAGAAGCTGTGACACTGGCCCCAGTGCCCACAGTGATGGATCACAGATTATCTGGGTCCTGCTTCATCATCACCGTGGGTCTCCTGATGACACAGGAGACTACCAGAGGAGGCAGCCCACAGCAAGATGGTGGATGGTGCCTGGAAGTAGGTGAAGCTGGAGGATAGGTCCCTTGGGTGCTCCAGAGGGATTTGGATACCAGTGACAAGAAAGGAGCATAAATAAGTTAAAAACAACACTGTAACGTCTTAACAAGGACATCAGCTACATCATACGGCTCTGAAATGGCACTGACCACTAGTCTGTAACTCAGAGACACCCACACTGAATTTACTAAAAGGCCAGTAAAGATGGAACAATAAGGGAACGTGAATCAATATTTGAAGCACAGTTCCTACAGAAAATACAGGCTTGCAGGTTCAGTGCATCCTGCCCGTCCCCACTGGAACTCTTACAGGTATAAGAGTATCGTCTTACATCCATGAGGTGCCAGATGAGCACAGCATTCTTGCACCTGAAGAACATGCAAGAGATGACACTTACATTCGTAAGAGTGCTGCCAAGGACACCCATGAACATATAGTAGAGCAGAGGAGGTAGATAAGGTACTTGAAATCAAAAGTTAGAGGGTTGATAGTGTTGATAGGGGCAAGCAGCCAATCAGGAGGAATGGATTCAGGATCGGGGGTGCGTGTGGAAAGTATGCAGAACTGTCGATGGGCAGAACAGGTATGAACTCTCTCAAACTTATCAAACTTAAGAGGTTATTAGTGGCTGAAAGTGCCCCTTTTCTTACAGGAATGCTTAGACCGTGGTTTTATAGTCAGAGAAGGTAGTGTGGGATGCCCCAGTGGCAAGTAGTATGGGCTGCCCCAGTAGGGTAGTGCAGGCTGCTCCAGTAGGGTAGAGCAGGCCACCCTAGTAGAGTAGTGCAGTCCACCCCAGTAGGATAGTGCGGGCACCCTAGTAGGGTAGTACTGGCCACCTCAGTAGGGTGATGCGGGATGCCCCAGTGGCAGGTAGTGTGGGATGTCCCAGTAGGATAGTGCGGGACACCTCTGCAGGGTAGTGCAGACTACTCCAGTTGCGTAGTGTGGGCCACCCCAGTAAGGTAGTGCAGGATGGCCCAGTGATGGGTAGTGTGGACTGCCCTAGTAGGGTAGTGCAGGCCACCCCAGTAAGGTAGTGCAGGATGCCCCAGTGGCGGGTAGTACAGACTGCCCTAGTAGGGTAGTGCAGGATGCCCCTGTGGCGTGTAGTGCGAGCCACTCCAGTAGGGTAGTGCAGGATGCCCCAGTGGCTGGTAATGCAGGCCACCCCATAGGGTAGTGTGGGATGCCCTAGTGGTGGGTAGTGTGGGCCGCCCCAGTAGGGTAGTGCGGGATGTCCCAGTGGTGGGCAGTGCAGGCTACCCTAGTAGGGTAGAGCGGGATACCCCAGTGGTCGGTAATGTTGGCCTCCTCTGTAGGGTAGTGCAGGCTGGCCTAGTAGGGTAGTGCAGGATGCCCCAGTGGTGGGTAGTGTGGGGGCACTTCTGTAGGGTAGTGCAGAGTGCCCCAGTAGGGTTGTGCAGGATGGCCCAGTGGTGGGTAGTGCGGGCCACTGCAGTGGCCCAGTAGCAGCGTGCTGCACTGCCTTGCAGATGATCTGAGTTTAGGAGCAGACTCAGGGAACTGTGTCAGGAAGTGGCTGTGGTTTTGAGCAGCTGTCACGTGCGTGTGCTGTGTCTGGGGAGGGCTGGTGGCAGGTGCTGGTGCCACAGTGACACCTGCAGGAGTGTCAGGGAGCTTGCTGCCCCCTCCCCCCTGCAGTGTGATGTGGTTGCACAGTGTCAAAATGACTACTGCCCACACCATGTGGTAGAGGGAGGAACAGGGAAAAAACGGGGAGAAAAACCCAGCCCCCATCAGAACAACATCCTCAGCCTGATCTCTGGTATATACCTGATCCAGGGTATATCCCTGATCCAGGGTATACCTTGTAAGATGAATGGCTGGCCGGCAGAAAAACACTAACAAAAAAGAAAGACAGTATTGTACTGTCGATGATGTATGGGGCTGGGGCTCAGTAGTCGATCAAATGCAATGTGCCAAGTGTCATTTGTCTTGGTCTAAAGTCATGGTTCTTCTGCACTGTTTTTAAGAACAGAGCAGCTGCTGCACCTTCTGAAGGAGCTGACAGATTTCCTTTTAAATTTCCAGGGGGCAGTATTTATTAAAGGGGGGGGGCTGATTTTGCAAGTATTCCTCCCTCTGGAGATTTTGCAGGGCACGTGTGACCTGTGCTGTCATGCAGAGGTCCACTGTGCATGAAATCCCACCTATCAAGAACCACCCTCACCCATTTAGCACAGCAGTGTTACTGCAGGAAGCTTTCCACAGACTCTGTTATGGGTTTTGTGAGAAGGTCCACATCCTTATGGCTTGATTTTGGTAAACTGTGCCAATATTCACTTTTCCTGGTCCCAGGGCCAGCTGAACACATAATTGTAATGCTTCCTTTTCAGAATTATTTTAATTTCTATATGTTAATAAGGCCACAGCTGTTCACGTCCCAGATTATTTAATTCAGTTCTTTTGAGCATAGTTCCACCCAGTTATTAGCGATTTACACAGATGATGTGCCCTACCCTTTGACTTGAATGAATACCTGGTTCAGCAGCCAACCATCAGGAAGCAGGCCATGCATAAGAGCTGCCATATTTGGAAAGTGCTGCTCCATGGAGGTGCTCCAACATGCCTAAGCTGCTCTGTTGTCCGTCTGCAGCCTTCTTGAATTCTCATCACCATTTTGCTCTCTTCCTTATTGTCCAGCATGCTGTTTCACTGTTCCATTCTCTTGCAGCTATCCTGTCTCTTTGTCTAGGTCACCTTTGGCAATCACCTGCAGAGCTGTACTTCCACTGAGACTCTGTGATGTCATGTCCTGTTTATAGCTTACTCTTTTTCCTAATCCTGTTCTGACAGAACTTCTCAGCTGTGCTTGTTGTCTCTCTCTGGTAACTTTTTTTCGATTCCCTCCACAGGCTACGGAGGAGCCCGTTGCACCGGTTGACAGCGGGGAGCCCATGCTGAGACCTTTCAACCTGGTCATTCCTTTCACTGTGCAGAAAGGCGAGATTACCGGTAAATGTTTATACCCTACTTCTGGGACTGGGAGCTTAGGATGGTGCACCGTGTATGCTGATCTGCTGACATTTCAGGGGCAGTTGGATTCTAATTCTGATGCAGTGAGCTGCTGCGGTGATCACACTGTACTCAAAGGCCATAAAGGCAGTGCCAGCTGCCTTAGTGTGTGGGCCTGGTGATCTTGCTGTGCTCCGAGTGAGTGGTTGAAAACCTGCTGTTCCAGTGCACTGGTGTTGATCCTACTGCATGCAGAGACATTAATGTCAGATCCAGTGATATCTGTGTGCTGATACATGGGTCCTAGTGTATACAGAGGCTGTCGGTTTGATTCCCTTAGCCCTAGTGCGCAAATACGTGGATCCTTATGCATCCAGATGCTGTGGTTTTGAATCCTGTTGCACTAGTGTGTTTGTTGTTCCTATGCATCCAGTTGCTTTGATTCTGAGTACAATTGCGCTGTTGCACTTTGTTGAGCCCATTCACTCAGAAGCTATGATTTTGATCCCAGTGCCCTAGAGTTCTGATGTATGGATCCTTCTGTACTCAGAGGCTATGGTTTTGAATCCCATTTCCCTGGTGTTTAGATGTAATAGTCCTATGACACTCAGCTGGTGTAATTTTGAAACCTAGTGCCTTGGAGTGCTACTTGATCATACTGAAAGTAGATGATGTGATTTTAAATCACTTTCACTTAGGGAGCAAATCTGTTGAACCTGCTGCACTTCAAGGCTGTGAGTTCAAACACTGGTGCCACCTTCTTTTCCTCTTCCTGTTTCTTTTACATTATGACCCCACATGCAGTGGTACTGCAAAACACAGCTTGTTTGGAGTCAGCTGCCGTGAATGAAACGCACAGTTAGACCAGTCTTTGAAAATGTGGCAAGACGATTCAGTTTAGGACTGCTCAGCCACCTCCTGCAGTATTTAGGGTCAGAGTTCAAAAGAGATTTACTATTCCAATTTTGGGTTTAGAAATTAAGACAGGGTGTGGTTAATAGGACAAGGTATGTGTTCTGTGGGTGTCCTATGACAGGAGACAGGAGTGCTAGGCAGAACCAGACTTCCGTGTTTTAAGTGTGTCATATTTTCTTGCTGCATAGGGGAGGTCCGAATGCCTTCTGGCAAGACAGCACGTCCCAACATCACCGATAACAAAGATGGAACTGTCACAGTGAAATATGCTCCTACAGAGAAAGGGCTGCACGAGATGGACATCAAGTATGACGGAAACCACATCCCAGGTAAAGGGAGCAACCTCTGGTACTGTCCCTCCCTATCTCCTAAGAGACAAGAGTTTGGTTGACAGAAGAATTCAGCTGCTGCCATGAATAGGACAGAAACAGAGAAAGAAAGAATGTTACAGGCAGAAAAAGACCCAAGTCCCATCCAGTCTGCACAGGGACTCCACATTTGCAGTGAATTGGCATATCCCTCAGTTCTAGACAGAGCATTCTGTAAATGCCTTCTTTCTGGCACCATGCCCCCCAAAACCACAGCCAGCATCTTGAACTTTCCCAGATTCAAGATGTTGGGTGTGGATCCGGCTACAGATCCAGCATTTACCTTGCTGCTAGGGATGGTGTTCCAGTAAAAAGAAGGGCAGAGATTCAGTGCACACCCCTACTCTTAAAGGTGCTGCCAGTCCCATAAAGGCAAGAAAAGGCGGCATACACACTAGCAGAGATTTACAGACAATCTATACAACAAGAAAAAAATGTGGAACTGACTCCCCTACAGATCGCCTCTAAATATGGTGGCTTCTTCATGGGCCCCCTGAAGAAGCTTCCACATTTAGAGGTGATTTGTAGGGCAGATAGTTCGACGTTTCTTTCTTGCTAAATTAATTGTTTGCAAATCTCCATTGCTGTGTATGCCATGTTTTCTTGGTTTCCGTTAGGCATACTGTTCCAGTTGTCCACCACCCTTTTTTGAGAAGAAATAACTTCCGCACTACCCCCTTGAATCTACCCCTTACCAACTTGTAATTGCGTCCTCTGGTATTTGAGTTCCCATATTTTGTAAACAATGCTGATGGAGTCTACCCTGCTGATCCCAAACCTGTAGCTTTCTGTCATGTTTCTTTTTCTCTTCTGGCTTCCAGCGAATACAAGTTCAGGTTTTGAAACCTTTCCTCGTTTGTTTTCCCTTTCGCCCATGTATCATTTTCATCACCCTCCTTTGGACAGTTTCCAGTATGCCATGATCCATGAAATGCGGGCTAAAGAATTGTACACAGTATTCCAGGTGAGGCCTCACCAGGGACCTATGTAAGGGCAGATCACCTCATTCCCTCTGCAGGCAAGGCCCCTTCCTTTACATCCCAGCATTTGACTGGCTAGTGTATGCCTTGTGGCACTGAGAAGTGGGCTTCAGGGTGTTACTGAAGACAACCCCAAATCCCTTCCCCCTGTACACCCTTACCCTATCTATCAATACTCCCATTTTGGGGTTTTCTTTTCTGTGTGCATTACCTTGCACTTCTTGGCATTGAACTTCAGTTGCCACATGCTTGACCCCTTTTCCAGGCATTCCACATCTGTTTTTCATATTGTTTATTCCCTCTGCACAGTTAAGCCTCATGCAAAGTTTTGTACTGTGTGCAGAGAATTACCTTCCCTCTTAACCTGCCCTATGTCACTGATGCATGAAGAGTGTAGGTCCCCTGAGGAACTCCACTCATGACCTCCTTGAATCCAGAGAATAAACTACTTAGAACCATCCTTCAAGCCAGTTACCTATCCACCTAGTCAGCCTGTGCCCACCATTCCCATGTCTCCACCTTCTTGACTAGTCTCCTGTGAGGCACCGAGTCAAAAGCCTTGTTGAAATGTGGGTAAAGGATATCAGGCACCTGACCCTTGTCCCCACTGCCTGCATCATGGAATCAAAGATGATGTTGAATCTGGTCTGACACAATCTGCCTCTCACAAAACTGGGCTGCCTTTTATCTTTCAACCCATTCTACTCTAGGAAATCTACTATCTTTTCTTTGGATATTGGTATACAGTAATCCAGTACATTTTCAGTTCTGTTTTTGCTTTTGTCTCCTGGTCAGTTTTTTGGCTATTTTAAATTTGCCCAAGTATTCCTCCCTGGTCCCCTCTGTCTGGTCCTCCCTATATTTTGTAAAGGCTGCTTCTCTTTCCCTGTCTCTTTTACCTCCTTGTTGAATTGGATCAGTCTTAAAAAAATGAAGTAAATGGTATTATGAGATGAATTAAATTATATTCTTAAACCTGTGTAAGAATTTCTGCCCTTGCACAAAAACATAGAATTTGTCAGCAGATAAGGACTGCTTGGCCCAACCAGTCTGCCCATTTTTCCCTACCTACAGTATCACCACAGACCCTACTTTGGATCCAGCCCTTTCTCCTTCCCCCCATTCTTAAGCCACTAAGAGTCCTTTATGTCTATCCCATGTATTCTTGAACTCCCACCACTGTTTTCACCCCCACCACCTCCACTGGTAGGTTGTTTCTGGAATCCACCACATTTTCTGTGAAGAAATACTTCCTCACATCTCTCTTTAATCTACCCCCCAAATTTCATAGCATGTCCCCTTGTATTAGTGCATAATTTTCTCTGAAAAATACTTTCCTCTTGTACCTTATTTACCCCCGTGAGGTATTGGAAAGTCTCTGTCATATTTCCTTTTCTCTCTCCTCTTTTCCATGGTTTCTGTCTTGAGTTCCTTTAGCCTCTCCCCATAAGACATATGATGCAGACCTTGCATCAATTTAGTTGCCCTCTGCTGGACCACCTCCACTCTGTGTCCTTATGGAGATATGGTCTCCAGGACTGGATACAGTACTCTAGGTGGGGTTGTACCAGCAATCTATACAGAGGCAGCTCCACCTCCCTCTTTCTGTTGATGATACCCCTCCCTACGCACCCCAGCATCCCACTAGCTCTCCTGACTGCTTTATCGAACTGCCTGGAAACCTTTAGGTCATCAGAGATTATTACCCCATAGTCTCTCTCCTGCTTGGTGGTTGTCAATAACATTCCCCTATTTTGTACTCTGCCCCTGGGTTTCTGTGTCCCAAATGCATTATTTTGCTTACTTTTTCATATTGAAACCCAGCTGCCACCCCGTTAGCCATTCCTCAAGTTTTCTCAGGTCTCCTCTCATCCTTTCCATCTCTTCTGGAGTATCCGCCCTGTTACAGTTTTGATGGCATTCGCAAAGTGGCAGACTTTCTCCTCCAGCTCCTCTGCAGTGTCATTTAATGAAGACATTAAAGAGGACCGGCTCTAGAACTGATCCCTGAGGCACCTTGCTGGTCACTCTCCCCAGCTTGGAGTGAACTCCATTTACCACCACCCTCTGTTGATTATCCCCTAACCAATTTCTTACCCAGTTTGCCACCTTTTGACCCACTCCTAAGCTACCTAGCGTGCTCAATAGTCTCATGTGGAATGGTTTCAAATGCCTTACTGAAATCTAGGTAGGCCACATCCAATGCACCACCCTGATCTAATTCCTTGGTCACCCAATCAAAGAAATCTATCAGATTCTTTTGACATGACCTCCTACCCATGAACCCATGCTGTCTTATGTCTTGCAACCTGTGAGTTTCAAGATAGTCCCCTATCCTCTCCTTCAACAGTGATTCCATTAACTTCCCCACCACCGATGTCAGGCTGACTTGTCTGTTATTGCCAGCCTCCTCCCTGCTACAACTTTTGTGAAGTGGGACTACTTCTGTCCTCCTCTAGTCCTCTGGAACCAGTAGGACTGTTAGAGGTGCAGCCAGTATCTCCCAGAGCTCTTAATACCCTAGGATGTATGTCTGGTCCCATTGCTTTGTCCACATTCAGATTACCTAGTCCCTTTAGGACTCTCTTTTCTGAAAAGGACTAGTATCCACCTCCCCCACTTCAGAGTTCCTGTTACTTTTTTATGGCCCATCCTGTCTCCTTCTGAACAAAAGTATTTGTTCAAGATGCCTGCTTTTTCCTGGTCCACTCTGCACTAGCCCACCATCCCTGTTTAACCTTAAAATCCCTCCCCTGGTTTTCCTCTTTTCATTTACATACCTAAAAATGTCCCCTTTCATTACCGATTGAGCTGTTCTCTCTTGAGTTTCTTCCTTTGCATTCCTTACTGCTTTCCCTGCTTCTCTCTGTGTCTCCTGATACACCTTCCTATCCTCCTCCTCCCTCTGTGACTCCTTATATCTTCTGAATGCCAGTATTTTAGCCTTTACCTTTTCAGCCACCTCTTTTGAGAACCATAGCGGTCTCTTTCTTTTTTTTTTTTTTTGTATTTTCTCTTTATGCCCCTTTCTATTCGCAGAGCTTCCATTCTTCAGGAGACACCCTATGGCCTTATACGTCCCCGCTCACCTAACCAGGCACCAGTGCAGTCCATCCCCCTCACGGAGCCTTAGTTATACCCCCCAGGCGGGTAAAGGGTGGGACCCCCTTTCCACCCTGACATGTCTTTATTTCGTCGGGGATGCTATCGCCTGGTGCCAGTAGGGACACTGGGGATCGGGACCTGGTGCTTGGTCTACTGGGAGCACTATGGGGTGTTTTCTGTTTTTTCTGGTCCACCCCTCAGGGCGTCGGCTCACTAGGGAGAGCCAGTGGGCGAAGCACGTCATGACATGCATGTGCTCCGGCTCCCCGGCCAACATCCTCCCTCCCTTCTTCCAGTCGTCCCGCTGCACCTCCACCCATGGTCACCCAGGTGGTGGTATAGCAGCAGGACGGGTGGCCCAACCATCCTGGAGGAGAAGAGCAGCCTCTGGGTGCTCGACTCCTCACCCACCCGACCCTCCAGCTACCCGAATCCGTTCCTGAACCCGGGTCGCTAAGCAGTCTCTTTCAACTCTTGCTTTCATTCATTTGTTTGATGCAGAGGTTTGTTGCTTCACTATGACCCCTATTAGCTTTGCCCACTGTTCCTCCACCCTACCCAGTTCATTCCCCCTGCCAGGTCATCCTTAAAGCATTTACCTATCTTTATAAAATGTGCCCTCCTGAAATCTAGGACCCTTGTCTTTGTGGTTTGATTCTGCAGCCGTCCTTATGTTGAATCACACTGTACAATAGTGACTGGTCCCCAGGGGCCTCCTACCTTGACATCTGCAACTGTGTCCCTCTTAGTAAGTACCAGGTCCAGTATTGCTCCCATCATGAGTGTGTTTGCTGTCTAATTGCCTAAGGAATGCATGACAAAGAGCACTAATATTGTTTTTTCAAATGTGATACAGTTAAGAAACTAAAAGCAAATGGCTTACTGTCAGGGATGATGTGGTGCAATGAGCAGCTTGTACAGTAATCCTGGAGATGTTGATTCTTCCAGGCCAGCTGGCCATGTATGAGAATCCCTTTCTTATAGCTCACTTCTGAACTCAGGTCATCGACATTGCAAGCGGTAGTGCTACCACTGTGCCGGCGACCAATTAAACATTAACTAGCGGGGCTGGTGTGGGGATTGCTGACTAGCTGTGTCCCTATCAGTGGGATTCTCCCTAGGCATTGCTGACTACCCAAACCTTGAGCAGGTCGGTTTTCCCTGAGGATTGCTGACCAGCTAACCCTTGACCAGCAGGTGCCTGTGTGGGGTCTGCTGACTAGCTGTGTCCCTGCCAGTGGGGGATTTTCCCTGTGTGTTGCTGACTAGCTAAATCTTGACCATTGGTGGTCCCCCTGGGAATTACTAATGAGTTAAACCTTGACCAGCAAAGTCTGTATGGGGATTACTGACTAGCTGTGCCCTCCCAGTGGGATTCTTCCTAGGGACTGATGGGGAGATAAAACTGTATGGTGATTGCTGGTTAGGTGTGTCTCAACCAGTGGGATTCTCCCTAGGGACTGATGGCTAGCTAAACCTTGACCAGTGAGGTCTGTATGGGGATTACTGACTAGCTGTGTCCCTACCAGTGGGATTCTTCCTAGGAATTAATGGGGAGATAAAACTGTATGGTAACTGCTGATTAGCTGTGTCCTAACCAGTGGGATTCTCCCTAGGGACGGATGTCTAGCTAAAACTTGATCAGTGAGGTCTGTATGGGGATTACTGACTAGCTGTGTCCCTACCAGTGGGATTCTTCCTAGGGATTGATGGCAAGCTAAAAGTTGAACAGTGGGGTGTATGGGGATTGTTTACTAGCTGTGTCCCAACCAGTTGGATTCTCCTTGCTATTACTGACTAGCTAAACCTTGACCATTGGTGGTCTCTCTGGGACTTAATGACCAGCTAAACCTTGACTAGCAAGGTCTGTGTGGGGGATTCCTGACCAACTGTGTCTTGAACTAGTGTGTGTGTGTGTGTGTGTGTGTGTGAGAGTGTATGTTGGGAGGGAGTCTCTGTGGGAATTCTGCTAGGAGTCATTGGTAATAGATCCTTATCAATATTAGACAAGGATGTCAGACTTGACAGCTGAACTTTGCTTTGCCCAGTTTAGCAATTGTAATGTATATTTTATAACCCACAGGGAGCCCATTGCAGTTCTATGTTGATGCTATCAACAGTGGTCATGTGACTGCGTATGGCCCAGGTTTGAGTCACGGAATTGTCAACAAACCAGCCACATTCACCATCGTCACCAAGGATGCTGGGGAAGGTATGTGTTCAGGGTTTTGGTGTTTATTTGTATTTTCAGTGGTAGAGACCAGAAAATCGGGTAATGCTATTGACAGCACCCATAATAGCCACTATAGGAGACCCAGATTTGAATCTTATCTCATTGTCTGTGCATGAACATGCCTCCTGGAGTGACAGAGCCATTACAGACTGCATCCAGAGTGACAGTCTTCCCGGTCTTGTACTTTGCTCCTTCTTATGGCACATCAGCCCTGACTATAAATCCCAGCATGCATTGCTGATTTCTTTTACTCCATAACAAGGATATCTTGGTTCCACAGTGGGCCTGTGACAGAGCCATAGGAGACTGGAGCCAGATCAGTAGCCCCCGTACCTGAGAACTACTTCCAACAATAGAAAATTAGCACAGAGTATAATTCCGGGTATACACTGCTGATGGCTATAACTCCAAGCATGTACTGCTCCTGACCCACAGCTCCCAGCATGCATTGCTGTTTTCAGACTCCATAATATGGATTTCTGTGGCCTGCAAAATGCCTGGCAGATTCACAACAGGCTGCAGATGGATTAAGTAAAGTGAGGACACAGAAAATGGAACTGCGGCTGTCCTGACAGTGCAGCAGTAGAGCTACCTCTCACAACGCCAGTGACCTGAGTTTGAGAATGGGCTTGGGCCATCGAGGGTCGGCCAGAGGGAGGACGATTATGTGTCCCACAGGATGCTGTCTTCTGGGGAGGGAAGGAAGGCTGTGACTACTGTTATTTCACTATCACCTTTGTGATGGCAGGTGGTAGTGCAGCAGCAGTGAGAGGGAGGAAGTCAGCCAGGGCATACTGAGGTATGCTTAGTGTGTATCAGCTAGGGTCCCTTAGCATGCTAAGATCCTAGGAGCTCACATGGAAAACTAGGAAAAGTATCTGATCCACACAGGAGCAACCCCAGCACATTCGGGCCCCATCTCCAGTAACTGCCCACTCTGCGTCACCCAGGGAACTCCTGCCTCATATACAGTAGCTGGATGAGGTTGCATCCAGCCTGGTTGGACCTCTGCATCGGGGGGGGGGGGGGTGTGTGTGCAAACCCACAGGGTTGAAAGTTACAAGCTGATGGGAGGCAGGGCCATGCGCAACTGGGAGTAAGGGGGTAGGATCAAGTAGGGCCCACTAATAAAATCCATTAAAAAAAAAAAAAAGGGAGAAACGCACTGGCTTGAAGATCTGGTGCTGCCGTGCAGGGAAACCACAAGAAAGAAACAATGCAAAAAGCGTCACAAAAATACTCTTTATCAAAGGTGTTTTTTTTTTAAGCAGTAGATATGACTGCAATACTTGCTTACTTTTGCTCTTATGTCTTCTGCTTGAAAAAATATCTCTCAGTAAAGTGTACTTCACGTTATTTGATTCTGTAGCCAGAATAGAATGTTTTTGTCATCTGAGAAGCACTCCATTCACTGAGAAAATATGTACTAACTGTAGCTCCCAGCATGTAATGTTGTGTTAGCTCTCAGTATGTCCTGCTGTGCACTGTATCCATAATCCACGTATCTCTGTCCTACTGCCAGTCTGCGACAGAGCCATAATACACTACACCCAAACTGACAATTTCTCACACCTGAAAATTGTGCTCCCATAAAGCTTGTGTCAGAATACACAGTTTATTCAGATGGCTCCGGACCGGAGGCATTCTGGTTAAGGTGTTCACCTTCCACTTGGGACCACGGGTTTGGGTCCTGAGCAAGTGGTCCCAACCGACTGCATCATTTATGGAGAGGCAGTCCCATGGATGAGTTATTCCCTACAGGGAGGATCTCCTGCACTTCTTGTGGAATGGCTACACCATATTTATGCCTGCATCTCCTAGTGATGACAGCAGTGGGGCCCATTAGTAAATCGGTGTGAAGATGTTGAAACCATGCCCCTCTCATCACTGAAAGACCTGTGTGGCATGCATGGCTGAAATCAGCTGTTCAGAATCTGACCCCGATGGGGGGGACATGGCAGGTAATGAAGACAGGAGGTGCATGGATATAGGGGAGAATGTCAGAAAGACCAAAAATACAGCAATAAAAAAAAAAAGTGCAGTACAGTTTATAAAGAAGCAGTCAGGGCTAGCATCTCGTAATACCTTGTAACTTATAAGACAGTCAGAAGGATAAAATGTGAAATGAAATCACAGTGAATGAGCCTAACAAGGCAAATTGAGTGGACTGAAATGAAGCAAAGATTCTGCTTTAGTAGAGAATGTGAAGGTCAGAATGCATGAGCAATTGACACTTTGGCTCTGGTTGTTAAGGGAAGCTAATTCTTAGGCGAGTTGACCTTTGTCTCCAGTCTTCTCCCCCTGGCTTGCTGCTGTCAGTCTGTGTTTGGTTTCTGTCTTACTCAAATGATGACTGGTAAGCCTGATTTCTTGCAGGAGGGCTGTCCCTGGCTGTGGAAGGACCTTCCAAAGCGGAGATCTCTTGTAAGGACAACAAGGATGGGACCTGCACCGTTTCATACCTGCCGACAGCCACAGGAGACTACAACATCATCGTCCGGTTTGACGACAAGCACATCCCTGGCAGCCCCTTCACTGCCAAAATCACAGGTAAGCCCAATCCTCACTGGAACTCCCCCACGTCAGTTTGGTCTTTCCTTATTTTACGTGAATGCTGTGCAGCATGAATGTCATCTCATCTGATACAATATTTACCTCAGAACCGCACACAGTGTGTGTTTTATTTTTTCTTAGTTTATATATGCTTTCTTTTTCTAGCTCCCTGGGCCTGACCTGAGAACATCTTTCCATCACCCTCAATGCCCATTTTCCACCCATGAAATTTCTGCAGCCTGACATTCCAATACTGCCTTCATTTACTCCTTATTCTGTCCCCCGGGCATGTAACCTACAGCTTCTTCTCCTTAGACAGGCCCTTGGAGGAGGACTAGGTCTCAGAAGGAAATACTTCACTCGATATACCCCAGAGACCACAGGGTAGAGCTAGCGAGGAGGCAGGCCAGGCAGCCCAGATTGGCATGGTGGGATGGAGGGTACTTGCTTGTCCCATACCCTCCCCTTATATTCTTGCCTCTTACCTCCAGCCCTTATCCCACCCAAAGGGTGTGTGCCTGTGGACCCAGTCTTGTGCATATCTGGGCCATTGGAGGTATGGGTGAGCCTCTTCTCTTCTTAAAAATTCTTTCGCTGACCCCGCCCTGGGTATGTGACACCTCCTTTTCACACACAAAGTGAGCAGGTGTATACTGAAGTGGGACCATTCCTAAAGGGAGCGCTGTTCCTTCCTACATGACACCCCCTCCACCCCATGGCACCAGGGGTGGTCATGCAACAGAAGGACATGCCCTGTCTCCCACCCTGAGGTAGGAGGCTCCCAGGGCAGACGACGGAACCTTGCCTCACCAGTCGGCACTGGATGTCCCATGTTCAAGGCATGAACCCGGTTCATCTGGATGACAAGTGGTATTGCTGTGCTAGCTGGGTGGGATGACTCTACATTGTTCTAACTAGGTTTCAACCTCTACATACCTGTTTCCAGAAAAGAATGCCCTGCCTCCCCGGTCCCCCCTTCAGCTCTGCATTTTTCTGTACATTTCTTCTGCACAACAAGGTCATTCCTAAAAGAGCAAATGTCACAATTTTAAACATTAGGCTGATAGGTACTTGCTATGTACACCTACAGAAGCAGCAACCCTGGCTTCCCTGTAACACAGCTGACACAGAATGGAGGTAGCTCCACCCCTTCTCATGATGTGTTGGGGAGTACAGCTTTAACCATGAGACATAGTGGCTACCTTAATATGTTGCATTTAATTGACATAAAATATTTGCACTATGGAGAGGAGAAGCCCAAAATGCACACTTCACTACAGGATGTAGCATGGTGTTACAGGAGAATTCCACTGTTGGAGGTTTCTTTCAGTTTCCTTCAGTTTAACCTCGCTGTAATCTCTCCCTAATGTAGCTCTCTGTGCTGCTTCAATCTCCTGGTGCACTTTATCATATCAACATTCTCTCTCCACTGTGTTAAGATAGAAAAAGGGAAGTTGTCAGCAGATAAAGACCCCTTTGGCCCATCCAGTCTGCCCATTTTCCCTGCCTACTGTGCCACCGCAGCCCTTGTACAATCTTCAGTTGTCACCACCCCTTGTGGTCCTTCCCAGGTCCCCTTGTATCTGTCCTATGCATGCTTAAATCCTGCAGCTGTTTTGACACCTACCACCTTCACTGGGAGGCTGTTCCAGGCTTGCACCACCCTCTTTGTGGAGAAACATTTCATCACATCCCCTCTGAGCCCCCCTCCAGCTTCATAGCATGACCCCTTGTCCTTGAGTCTGTCTTTCTGCAGAAAATGTTACCTTCCTGTACCTTATTAATCCCTGCTACTATATGTATTTGAATGTTTCTATCATATCTCCCTTTTCCCTTCTTTCCTCCAGCAACTATATATTCAGTTCTCTTAGTCTCTCCTCGTAGGGCTTTTGATGCAGGCCCTGTACCATTTTGGTTGCTTGCCTCTGTACCGCCTACACCCTATCCCTGTACTTCCAGAGGTGGGGTCTCCAGAACTGGGCACAGTACTCGAGGTGTGGTCTTACCAGTGACCTGTACAGGGGCAATACTACCTCCTTCCTCCTACTAGTGATACCCCTCCCTATGCACCCCAACATTCTACTAGCCTTTCCCACTGCCTTTTTACTCTGCTTGTCTACCATCGGGTCATCAGAAATGATTACCCCCAGGTCCCTTTCCTGTTTGGTGGTTGCCAGTACCTCCTCTGCCAACTGGTATGTAGCCCCATGGTTTCTGTGCCCCAAGTGCATGGTTTTGCACTTTTTAACATCGAAACCCAGCAGCCAAACACTTGACCATTCTTTCCATCCCCTCTGGTGTATCCACCCTGTTGCACATTTTTGTGTCATTCACAAACAGGCAGACATTTCCTGCTAGCCCTTCTGCATGTCACTGATGAAGACATTGAAGAGGATAGGGCCTAGTACTGGCCCCTGAAGCACCCCACTTGTCACCCTGCCTTCTCTTGCGTGGACTCCATTTGCCACCACCCTCTGACTCCTGCCGTTCAACCAACTTCTTAGCCAGTTTGCTACTTTCCGTCCCACTCTTAGACAGGCCAGCTTGTTCACCAGACTTCTATGTGGAACAGTGTCGAAGGCCTTACTGAAATTCAGGTATGCCACAAACATCTACCGCTCCACTGTGTTCTGGACAGTATAAACCACTTTGTTTATACAGTATGAAAGGTGCTATAAAAAATTCTTACCCTTTGTTTTGTTTTTCATCCTTTTTTCTTCCTGGGGGCTGCAGTCATTCAATATACTGGTACTGTATGTAAATTCTGGATTTTCACCCCATGGGTATTCTAAAAATGCTTCTTTGGTTTACAGGGGATGACTCCATGAGAACATCCCAGCTGAACGTCGGCACATCAACAGATGTCTCTCTGAAGATAACAGAGACAGACCTCAGTTTGCTAACTGCAAGCATCAGAGCCCCGTCAGGCAAAGAGGAGCCATGTCTGCTAAAAAGACTGCCTAACAGGCATATTGGTAAGGGTGTAAGACAAGCAGGGAAGGGCCACAAACAATACTGGGAAGGGAATGGAAGTAGCAGGGAGGAGGGCACAAGCGGGTATGGGGATTAGATAGAGTGGGACCAGTTGCACCTCTAAAGTAATAAGATTGTTATAAGGGCCATTGGGATGTCGGTGAGGGGATCACACTGCTGTACAGTGGGGGGGGGTCACTGGTAAATTGGCAAAGAGATCATATTGCTATGGGAGCCATTGGTACATCAGTAAGGGGGTACATTCGCTGTAAATGGCTGCCATATGGGGTCTGATTGCTGTGTCAGGGCCATTTGTACATCAGTAAGGGGATCAGGTAGCTCTTGGGGGCCCTTAGTACATCAGTAAATGGGTCAGATTGCTGTGAGGGGCTGTTGGTACGAGGTACGATTGCTATGTTGGGGCCATTGGTACATCAGTAAGGGGATCAGGTAGCTATTGTGGGCCCTTGGTACATCAATAAGGGGGTCAGATTGCCATGAGTGCTGTTGGTATGGTATAGAATTGCTGTGCTAGGGCCCTTGGTACATCAGTAAGGGGATCAGTTTGCTGTGTTGGGGCCCTTGGCACATTAGTAAAGGGATCACATCACTGTGAAGGGCAAGGGCTATTAGTATGGAATCAGATTGTTGTGCTGGGGCCCGTGGTACATCAGTAAAGGAATCTGATTGCTGTGAAGGGCTGTCAGCATGGGATCATATGGCTGTGTTGCAGCCATTAGTAAATCAGTAAGGTGATCAGGTGGCTCTTGAGGGCCTTGGTACAATGGTAAGGGGATCAGATCACTGTGAGGGGCTGTTGGTATGGGATCAGATTGCTGTGTCGGGGCCCTTGATACATCAGTAAGAGGACTGGGGTGGGGCCCTTGGTACATCAGCAAATGGATAAGATCGCTGTGAGGGGCTATTGGTATGAGATAAGATTGCTATGAGGAGCTGTTGGTATGGGATCCTATTGCTGTGTTGGGGCCATTGGTACATCAGTGAGGGAATCCGGTAGCTCTTGGGGGCCCTCGGCACATCAGTACGGGAATCAGATCGCTGTGAGGGGCTGTTAACATGGGATCAGATTATTGTGTTGGGACGTTTGGTACATCAGTAAAGGGATCCGGTAGCTCTTGGGGGCCATTGGTACATGATGGGTAACGGGATCAGAATACCAGGAAGAGACAGCTTGGGTATATCAGTGAAGTACCAAATCATAAAGTCATGTTGAGAAGTAACACTTGCATTGTTGGAGCAGAAACTTGCATTTATTTCTGAACTTGTTCACTAATGTCCCAGAACTTCAAAGGCAGCTGATCCTAAACCTTGCAATTTCTTTTTTCTTGATCTAGGTATTTCCTTCACCCCGAAGGAGGTAGGAGAGCATGTGGTCAGCGTCAAGAAGAACAACAAGCATGTCACTAACAGCCCCTTCAAAATCATGGTTGGTCAGTCAGAGATTGGGGACGCCAGCAAAGTGAAGGTTTCAGGAAAGGGCTTGATCGAAGGTCATACGTTCGAGGTGGCAGACTTCATTGTGGACACTAGGAATGCCGGTAGGGAACTTGACGTTCTACATCAGCGTTTGATCACAGAACAATCTTGCTATCAGAGCAGGAAGACAGCTGATTGACGCAGCTAGAACACTTTTGATAGAACATTTCTAACTAGGGGATAAGCAGGCAGATACTTTATTACAAGTGTAGGCTCTGCAAGATAAATTGGGACCTTCAGGCAGGGTAAAAACCAAAACACAGTAGTTAGTGTGCTAGTCTGAATTGGGGGACGGGAGCTGATAATCGTCCTTGCAGTTAGCTGGCTCAGGTGGATAGCTGTGAATTGGAGGATGTGGTTTAGGCAGAAGTGAAGCAGTTGTCTACATTTGGACTCCCCTAGCCTTCTTACAAGAATGGTATAAAAGTACTCCCTTCAAACGTGTCCAGCACGTTTGTGTCCAGCGAGTGAGTAGAAGAGCAAAGGACTGGCACAGGTGTAAGACTGGCATCTTTGGTGTCGGCAGGTGTCAGCAAAAGGAAGTGAAGAAGCAGGGGATTCTGCTGGTAAGCTAAGCTGTTCACCCCTGTTGTTGCATTCACTGCTGGGAAGGGCAAAAGGTTAAGGGTGGGCCTAAACTGGGAATAGGAGCAACCCCATATCTAGGGTAACAGTATAAGGAGAAAGGAATTCTGCCAGAAGTGTGGATGTACACCATATACCACTCCTACAACTACGATTGTAGGTGAGTAACCCTCATTTCTAGGGACATGGATATGTTGTTCATCCACACTCATTGGCAGGTATCCTTGCCGCTTTAAATCTTGCCGGAAGGTCTTCAAGCTTGCTCCTCCCACCCACCCGGGTGGTATAACTCTCGGCTCCGCCCCATGACGCCAGATCTTCCTTACCGCTTGGAAGCTCAGGTTCCCTCCTTAACGCTCTGCGTTTGAGACTGGTTCCTATTTCTCCGTTTGCGGATTTAAAAATAAAATTTTGCAAAAAGACTTCAGTCTTCTATCCCTCGCGGCTGCGATGGACAAATCGACTCCCGGATTTCGGAGATGCCCATGCGGGCAGAAGATGTCTCGGACGGATCCACACTCCACGTGTGTCTACTGCTTAGGCCTTGACACGACCCGCGAGCTTGCGACCTGTGCTCATCTTTCTCGGCCTCGTCCTCGAAACCGTGCTGCCCGATTACAACAGGCCGTCCCGAAGCGTTTCCCTCGGTGAAGTCAAGAGGCCCGGTTAGCGGTGTCCAGCGGCCGGGCTTTCGGCGGATCAGCTTCGGCGGATGAGTAAGCCCTCGAAGAGAAGGCGGCGCGGACGTATCTTCCTCGGCGCGACATTTATCCCGTTCTCTCTGGGCTCTTCTTACGGCTTCTTTAAGGAGCTTTGTCTGTCCCTCTCACTAAAGGAAGGGCCTACGTTGGCGGGACCTTATTCTCGGTCCAAAAAGAGGGACAAGGGTAAGTCCCTCCGTCGACGCTCTTGGGAGCGGGAAAGGTCCCTCTCCCCGGGCCGTCGACCGTCGGCTTCGGTCGACCGCTCGGCTTGACCACTGGCCTCACGCAGTGTCCCGTCAGGTCAGTTGACCGAGACTCCACCGATGAAGTCGAGATTTTCTCGACCCGTTGGACGAGCTGCGCCTTTAACGGCAGATTCCCCTCCTCGGTTCCCCGGGAGGAGTTGAGATCCCGTGGGCTCGCCTGTGCCTCCGGTTCCGGAGCCCTCGGATACCATCCAGCGCGAAGGAGTGCCGTTCCGGCCGACACCTCCCGCACCGACACCTGGAAATTCCGGGACTCTCGGTCTCGGACCTCTTCGCGGTCCAGCCGATCCCACCGTCATAGGCGGTCTCGGTCTCGGCACCGCGGTAAGCGGCGTCGCCGCTCGTCCTCGTCCTCCTCCTCGGATGAGGGGAGGCTTCGGCGTAAATTACGTCGACGGTACGAGGACCTTATGTTGCAACAGCTCCTCCTGGCCGGGAATAAGCCGACCCCGTCGCCTTCCCCGGCCATTAAGTGGCTGTCACCGGATCGGCCGACACAACCCCTCGACTTATCCGAGGAGCCTATACCCAGGCCGGTTGTTCGGCCAAAACCAGCTGCTCCACCGATTCCGGTGGAACCTCCGCCTCCACAGCCACCAATTGGGGCTCCGACCAAGGATTCTCGGTCGGCTAAGGGTCTACCCCATCGGCTGTCAGTTACCCTCACTCCCGATCGACCCTCGGCAGGTGAAGGGTGGCTCAGGCCAGAGGCAGCTCTTGAGGACTCTTCCCGAGTCGAAGATGATTCCTCCTTTTCTCCAAGCGACTGGACTTGGGTCTTCAGGAGGTCAGTCAATGGGCGATAGCCCGTCGTCCTTCCTAGGACTACTCCGGCTCATCTGGAGTCCACGGGATGGAGCCGAACCCGTTCCAAGCGGGCCAGGTATCCCTCACGGAGATTCTGGACAGGGTTCTCCGGACGGAGGCCTTTCCGGTGGCCGAGGCCATAGTGGGTCGGCACTGGAGCTGTGGCGCCCTGCTTCCTGCCCTGCGCCTCGGCCAGGATGGCCAGGAAGTATGCAGTCCTACTGGTTCCTTGTCCGGTTTTCAGAACACCCCTCTGCTGAGGGTTGGTTACCGACAGCGTTTTCGGCGCCCGGCTGCGCCAGGGATGTGGACAAACCTCCTGACAAGAGGTCCAAGAGAATGGACTATGTCGGGCGAAAAGTCTACGCTTCGTCCTCTCTCGGCCTTCGTCAGGCCAGTTCGGCTGTCCTCATGGCACATTTCTCTCATGCCCTGTTGGGCTCCCTGGATGAGGTCATTCCTTCATCTTCCCGCCGATCTGCAGACTACGGTTAAGCAGGTGCGGGACCAGGGCAGGGCAGTGGCCAAACAGCAGCTCCAGACTGCTTTGGATTTAGGGGACTCATGTGCCAGATCGGTGGCGGCCGCAGTGGCTATGCGTCGGCGGGCTTGGCTGAGGATATCCACCTTTACTTCGGATACCCAGCACAAGTTGGCGGATGTCCCCTTTTTGGGGACTGACCTCTTCGGCCCTGGGGTGGAAGGTCACCTGCAGAGGATCGAGAAGTCCAATGCTACCTTGGACTCGGTCTCTTCCGCTCAGAAGGACAAAGGCCGCAAACCACAGCCTAAGCCCTTTGGTCCTTCTGTGCCCCGGCATGGCCCAGCAACGTCAGGGCCAGCAGGCTCGGCCTTGGCATCCCAAACCCAAGCCGCCGGCTTCCTCTAACAGGAGGCAGGGAGGAAAAGGCCCAGGAGGTCCCTCGGCCGGTCCCTCCTCCAAGCCTGCCCAGTGACGGGCTGAGGGGTGTCGCCCCCATTCCCGTCACCTTACCCCTGGGTCCCCCCGTGGGGGGACGGCTCCGGCACTTCCGTTCCGCCTGGTCCGCTGTTTCCACGGACAGGTGGGTCTTGGAGGTGGTGGGAAGAGGCCTGCCTCTGGAATTCGAGCAGGCACCACCCTTCAGAGCCGTCGCCCCTCGGGGGGCTTCGGGATCCCCAGCCTCACTGGCAGCTCGTCGAGCCGACATCGCTCTCCTCCTCCAGAAGGAGGTGATAAGAGAGGTGGTGGACCCTCCTTCAGACCCAGGGTTTGTGTCCAGGTACTTCCTGGGTCCCAGGCGGAGCCGGGGGCTGGCGCTCCATTCTCGACCTACGACCTAAACAAGTTCCTAAGGTCTGAACCTTCAGGATGGTCACTCTGGCTCAGATAATACCATCCTTGGAGCAGCGGCGTGTGGTTCTGCTCTCTGGACTTGCAGGGCGCGTTTTTCACGTCCCTATCCGTCCGTCTCACCAGAGATTCCTTCGCTTCCGGAGGAAGGATCCCTCTTGAGTTCAAGCCATGCTCTTGGCTTGTCTCCAGCTCCCAGGGTCTTCACCAAATGCATGGCAGTGGTGACAGCATTCCCTGCGGCGCCGAGGGGTCCGGGTACCCTTACCTGGACGACTGGCTGATAGCAGCTCCCTCCAGGAAGGAGGCGGAGTGGTCCAGAGATCTGGCCCTCCAGGTCTGCTCTCAACTCGGCCTCCTTATCAACGAGGCCAAGTCGGAACTCGAGCCGAAGCAGGTGATTCTATTCATCGGGGCGCAGCTCGACTCTCTTCGAGCCAGAGCGCGGCTCCCGGCGGACAGGGCCGAGGTTCTTTCCTCCTTTGCCGATCATTTCTGGTTGGGCAGTGCGCCCTGCCGGGACTTCCTCGCCTCCTGGGTCTCATGGCGGCCTGCACCAGCGTGGTCCGTTGGGCCCACTGGAACATCGTCCCCTTCAGTGGGGACTGGCCAGCCAGTGGTCTGGCGCTGTGATCCTTTGGACCAGCTTGTGTCGGTGACACAGGGGATGGGGCAGCTCTCCAGTGGTGGACCGTTCCAGATCATTTGCAGGAGGGCATCCTGTTAAAGTCCGCCCGAGCCAGCCGGTCTCTGTCGACCGATGCCTCTCTGATGGGTTGGGGTGCCCATCTGGGAGAACACGGGCTCATGGCCTCTGGTCCCAGCAGGGAGTCCCGATGCCACATCAACCTGCTGGAGCTCCGGCGGTCCGCCTAGCTCTCACCGCCTTTGCTCCGTTCCTCCGGGGTCAAGTGGTCCAGTCCAGGCGGACAATACCACGACCATGTACTATCTAAAGCCGCCCGGGAGGGGCCAGCGCTCCATGCTTCTATGCAAGGAGCTCTCCGCATTTGGTCACTCGTCTGCCAGCCTGGGCGATCTCCCTAGCCATTCACGTGGCAGGGCCTCCAACACCCTGGCGATGCCCTGAGCGGGATGAGGGCTGCATCCCACAGTGGTCTCTCCTGCGGAGGTAGTACAGCATCTGTTCTCCCATTGGGGCACACCTCAGGTGGACCTGTTTGCCTCCAGGAGAGCAGAGCTGAGCCTGTTCCATGCCGCCCCCTCAGCAGGGCTCGCTGCAGGGGATGCCTTCTCGAGGCAGTGGACCCCGGGCCTCTTCTCGCCTTTCCCCATTTCCCTTGATCCACAAGGTGCTTCTCAAGAGCGAGGAGGACAAGGCGCAGGTGATTCTGATAGCCCCAGACTGGCCTCGCCAGTTCTGGTACCCAGATCTCCTCAGTCTCAGCTCCAGGACTCCGCGGCAGCTTCCAGCTCGCCCGGACCTGCTCTCCAGTCAATCAGGGAAGGTGTTCCATCCGGACCTTCAATCCCTGCACCTGGGCCTGGTTCCTGAGCGGCTAGAGTTCCAGGCCTTGGGTCTTTCCGACGAGGTCCTCAATGTAGTTAGGCGTCCCGTAAGTCGACCAGAAAATGCTATGCCTTCAAATGGAAAAGGTTTTCCATTTGGTGTCAGAGCAAGCTTGGACCCTTCCTCCTGTTCCTTGGCAAGCATCTTGGACTATTTATGGTCCTTTCTAGTCAAGGGCTAGGGTCGGCGACCCTAAGGGTGCACCTAGCAGCCATCTCTGCTTACGAGGCGCGGGCCGGGAAGCAGTCGGTGGCAGGAGAAGGTGGTCTGGCGCTTTCAAAGGCCTTGATCACATTTCCTCAGTGCGGGGAACCCCCACCTCCGTGGGATCTACTGCTGGTACTGGCAAAGCTCATGGGCAAGCCATTCGAACTATGCACAGGTGTGTCTCTCTCTCACCTGTCGTGGAAGACCGCCTTCTTGGTGGCTATCCGTCAGCCAGAAGGATGGGAGAGCTCCAGGCGCTTTCCATCGAGTCTCCTTACCTGGTTTTCCACAGGGACAAGGTTGTCCTGCGTCCCCACCCGAAATTCCTTCCGAAGGTGGTGTCGGAGTTTCACCTTAACCAGGTGTTGACTCTGCCGGTGTTCTACCCCAATCACACCTCGGAGGCCGAATATAGGCTGCATACTCTGGACCCTAGAAGGGCGCTCGCTTATTATAAGGAGCGCACGGCTGAAATTCGGGGAGAGGTTCACCAGCTGTTTGTCACCTACGCTGAAGCCGCATCTGGCAGACCTGCAGCCAGCGGACGATAAGCAGGTGGGTAACCTCCTGCATAGATCTCTGCTATAAGTTGGCGGGCATGGAGCCTCCCAGAGGATAAGAGCTCATTCTACCGCCATACTGCTGCAGAGTGGCTGCTTCCAGAGGCGTCCCTATCCAGGAAATCTGCAGGGCTGCTACCTGGAGTCAGCAAACACCTTTATTACCCATTACCACATCGACCTTGAGTCACGCCGGGATGCTGGTTTTGGGGCCTCGGTTCTCCAGTCTCTCTTTCCCAAGTAAGTATTGGGGGTGTGCGTCTTGCCTCCCTCCTCCCGGAGAACTGCTAGGAGTCTGCCAATGAGTGTGGATGAACAACATATCCATGTCCTAGAAATACAGGTTACTCACCTGTAACAGGAGTTCTAGGAATGGTATATGTTGTTCATCCACCTCCAACCTCCCGGCCTGACGCACAGCCCTGAGCTTCCAGCGGGCCAGATCTGGCGTCATGGGGCGGAGCGAGGTTATACCACCCGGGTGGGTGGGAGGAGCAAGCTTGAAGACCTTCCGGCAAGATTTAAAGCGGCAAGGATACCTGCCAATGAGTGTGGATGAACAACATATACCATTCCTAGAACTCCTGTTACAGGTGAGTAACCTGTATTTCAGTTCTGGCCCTTTCAGCCACAACAACCTCAGAAGCAGCCTCAGCAGGGGCAGTTTCAATGCTGGAGTCTGCAACCCAAGTTTGGCGGCCAGGAGTAGATGGGGGACTTAGGTGGTTTTGCCTCCATGGCCCCAGCGGCTGGAGCCTCCTCCAAGGCTGCGCAATGATGGGTCCTGGGGTGTGATCCCCACTCTTGTCCAGTCTCTGTCCTAGTTCCCGCACCATTTTTTGCCACAGTGATCCACCATTACCTCAGACAAGTGGTGTCTGGAAGTGGTGGGCAGAGAGTTGCCTCTGATTTTGAGGGTTTCATGCCCTACCAACTCCGAGCTCCTTAGGAGCCTTGACTGTCGAAGGACACATCCATGCTATGAGCTGACATCGCTCAGCTCCTAGACCATTGGGCGATAGCTTGGGTTTCGTACACCTTGGTCACTCAGGTATGTTTCCAGGTACTTCCTGTTTCTGAAACTGATGGGGGGCTGGTGCCCCATGCTGGCTCAGAACCAGTTCATGTGAAAGCACAAGTTCCGAATGGTCACTCTGAGACAGATTTTACCATCCCTAGAGCATGGCACGTAGTTATGCTTCCTGGATCTCTTGTCCCAGCCCATCCATCACGCTGGCAGTACCTTCATTTCTGTACAGAGGGGAATCCTGTGGCAGTTCCAGATCATGCTCTTCGGCCTCATGTCTGCACCCAGGATCTTCACCAAGTGCATGGCAGTGATGGCCCTCCTGCAGTGCAAGGGCATCAAGGTGTATCCCTACCTGGACAACTGGCTGATAGACAGGTGGTCCAGAGAGGCTCTGGAGAGGGCCAGGGAGCTGACCCTCCAGACATGTCAGGACTTGCCTTCTGGTCAACCTGGCAGAATCACAGCTTGTCTCCTCACAGGTGATCAAGTTCATCAGGGCAGAACTAGACTCCCTGCAGTTGGGTCTGTCTCTCTGTAGACTGGGCATTGGATCTTACCTCCTTTGCCCGATCATTTCAGGTTGGGTGCTCACGCCCTGCCTGGGACTTCCTGTAGCTGTTCGTGTACATGGCGTCCTCCGCCAGCATTATCCATTGGGCTCACTGGCGGATATACCACCTGCAGTGGGAGTTGGATCGGTGGTGGTCCCAGCGCCTGTGTCACCTGTACCAGTCGGTTGTAATGACCTAGTGGATGTGGGATGCCACCCAATGGTAGCTGGACCCACAACATTTGGAGGGAATCCCATTTGTCCACCCAGAATTGTCTGTCATGCTCACAATGATGGCTGCATCTTTGGTGGGGTGGGGATCCCACCTGGGAGACCTCAGGGTCCATGGGCTGTGGCCATCTCAGGAGTGCCATCACCACATCAACCTACTGGAGCTCTGTGCAATGCATAAGGCTCTTATGGAGTTTGCTTCCTTCATCGGGGTCAGGACATTAAGGTCCAGACAAACAACTTGACCAACATGTTCTACCTGAACAGGCAGGGCAGGATGAACTCCTTCCACTGTGTCGAGAGACTGTTCACACCTGAGCACTTGTACTCAGCCTGGGTGCAGATCTCCTGGCAATCCATGTCACAGGAGAAAACAGTCAGCTTGCCAATGCTCTCAACGGGGTTGGAGAGACGTTGCCCTAGTAGTGTTTGAATCAGGAGGTGGTAGATCATTTGTTCTCTCAGTGGGGCACCCCTCTAATGGATTTGTTCACCCCATGGGAAAACAGAAAACTGAGACTGTTTGTGCCAGGCCAGCCCCCTCCCCACCCCCCACAGTCTGGGAAACCGTTAGTGGATGCCTTTGTGAGACCCTGGACCCCAGGTCTCCTGTACACCTTCCCACCCTTCTCCTTGGTCCACAAGGTCATGGTCAAGGCCCAGGAGGACAAGGCACTGATGATCCTGATAGCCCTGGACTGGCCCAGACAGTTATGGTATCCGGACCTCCTCAGCCTCAGCAGCAGGCCTCTGTAGAGGTTGCCCTTCCACCCAGGGCTGCTGACCAGACAACAGTGGATGGTTCTGCATCCAGGCTTTCAACCCCTGCACCTCTCAGCCTGGTTTCTGAGGGGCCAGAGTTCCAGGGCTTAGTTGTTGGGATGTATGACTCTGGTGGAAGGACAAATCCAAGGCAGATCCTAATATGTAAGTGGTAGAATGTCGTACTACATCTGCCATGCACTGCTGTAGTCATATCTACTGGATTCTTTGATTACCTCTGTCCTCAGAGCACACTGTTTAACATGCACCAGTTGTATTTACTGCAAGTGTATATTTTTTTAATTCTGATAATTATAACCTTGTTATAGTGTTTTGTGGGACTTTCTGTCTCTGCATTGTGTACTCAGCCCACATCATGGTTATGTGTTTTTTGAACAGGTTATGGAGGACTTGGATTGTCGATTGAAGGACCAAGCAAGGTAGATATAAACTGCGAAGATGTGGAAGATGGAACCTGCAAGGTGACGTACTGCCCTACAGAGCCAGGAAATTACATCATCAACATCAAATTCGCTGAAAAGCATGTGCCAGGTATGTTCAGTGATGTCTTATGAAGTGCAAGGTGCTGATAATGGCCTCCACCCGGAGATTGTGAGACTCAAGCAGTACTTGGTGGAAGGTGGGAAGGGGGCACTAGCTCGGCAGTGGTGCTGGGCCTACACTACTTCGACATGCATTGCATCAGCTGGGGCTAAACTGAGGGCTTTCGTCTTCAGTGCTAGGAAGTCCTTGACTCTCAGTTGCAACCAAATGGATTTAGGGTTTCAAAATTAACAGCAGTAGCCCAGAGGGATTTGGGTGTCCGCATGGCCAGAGGATTTCAGTAGCCTGAAACAGCTCCACAAGGCACGTGTTCCCACAGCCGTCTCCTTCCAACTCTGTCAAAGCATTACTGCACCTTTCCACTGGTGTGGTAAGCAGTGGACTGCACAATGAAAGCCTTGGATTGGCTGAGAGCCTGGCACAATTCATGCCTTACTCTTAGCGAATGCACATTTTCCTTGACATTGTGTGTGGCATCTGCTTGCACAGTAACTAGGGGGCTACAAATGTTGCCTGGTGTCACCACCCCAGTCCTAGGTGTATTGAAGACCGTAACTCGTCATGTCCCACCATGTTGTTTTTCTGCAGGAAGCCCATTCACTGTGAAGGTAACGGGAGAGGGACGCATCAAAGAGAGCATCACCAGGAGAAGGCAGGCTCCCTCCATTGCAGCAATTGGCAGCACCTGTGACCTCAACCTGAAGATTCCAGGTAAGCAGATGATGGCTATAGTCAGATTGGCTCCCTACTGTAGTAGTCTCTGCAGCTTTTCACCTAACAGCACCAGTAGCCTAGTACAGTACCTTTCACCAAGACACAACAGCCAGCTGGGAACCAATCACTGCTGGACTTCTTGGTTCCTCTTTACCATGCTGAATTCTTTAAATCTTTCACTTCTCACCTGCCCCTTTATGTGCTACCTTACTGTATTTCTGCCAAGATCTCAGGTTTCCCTGCTTCATTTTAGCTTTCAGCTCTGTAAATATTCTTTGTTTTACCAATCCTTGGGAGAGAAAAAATATAGCCCACCAGTAACATGGGGAGGGGGTTGGAAACTAGACTAAACCTGCAGCGAGAACAGGGGCAAATAATTTGGGAGCTGGCTTGAATCCCACTGTCCCGATGTTTTGATCCAATTGCACTCAGAAGCTGTGGATTTAAATCCCATTGTGCTGGTGTGTTGATCCTACTACACTCAGAGGCTGTGGGTTTAAGTCCCACTGTCCTCATGTGTTGATCCTACTACACTGAAAGGCTATGAGTTTGAATCCCATTGTCCTGATGTTTTGATCCTATTGCACTTAGAAATTCTTGGTTTGACTCTCACTTTCTTGATGTTTCAGTCCTACTACACTAAGAAGATGTGGGTTTAAGTCCCATTGTCTTGATCCCACTGCACTCAGAAGCTTTAGATTTAGATCCAGTTGTCCTGTTGTGTGGATACCACTGCACTTAGAGGCTGTGGGTTTGAGTCTCATTGTCCTGATGTTTTGATCCTACTGCACTCAGAATCTGTGGGTTTAAATCTTGTCTTGATGGGTTGATCTCACTGCACTCAGAATCTGTGGGTTTAAATCTTGTTGTCTTGATGTGTTGATCTTACTGCACTCAGAGGCTGTGGGTTTAAATCTCGTTGTCTTGATGTGTTGATCCCACTGCACTCAGAATCTGTGGGTTTGAATCCCACTGTCCTGGTGTGTTGATCTTACTGCACACAAAAGTTGTGGTTTGAGTCCCAGTTGTCCTGATGTGTTAATCCTACTCCACTCAAAAGCTGTGGGTTTAAATCCCATTGTCCTGGTGTGTTGATCCTGCTGCACTCAGAGACTATGGGTTTGAGTCCTGTTGTTGTGATATGTTGATCCTACTGCACTCAGAAGCTGTGGGTTTAAATCCCATTGTCCTGGTGTGTTGTCCTTACTGCGCTCAGAGGCTGTGGAGTTGAGGCCCATTGTCCTGATATGTTGATCCTCAGTAGGAGGCTCCGGGTTTGAATCCCATTATCCTGCTGTTTTGTTCCTATTACACTCGAGTCTGTGGGTTTGAGTCCCATTGTGCTGATCCTCATGCAGGGGCTATAGGTTTGAGTTCCATTGTCCTGGTGTGTTGCTCCTCATTCAAAGGCTGTGGGATTAAATGCCGTTGTCCTGGTGTGTCGATCCTACTGCACACAGAGGCTGTTGGTTTGAGTTCCATTGTCCTCGTATGTTGATCCTACTGCACTCAGAGGTTCTGGGTTTAAATCTGTCCTGGTGTGTTGATCCTGCTGCAGTCAGAGACTGTGGGTTTGAATCCAGTTGTCTTGGTGTGTTTATCCTCAATCAGAGGCTATGGGTGTGGATACCAGTTCCCAGTGCACTAGTGTGTCGCTTTCACCAGTGGATACCATTGTGAATACCGATAAAAGAAGGCTGTAGCTAAATTTAGGAGGTGCAGAGATAGAAGATATAGTAACAAACATCTGTCCACATTGAGTGTATAAAACTGAAGGGACTGGAAGGAAAAGTATGCCTCTTTGCAGACGACACAAAGATGTGCAACAGGGTTGATACACAAGTGGGGGTGGAAAGGATGAGCAGGGACTTGGCAAGGTTGGAGGAATGGTCAAAAGTATGGCAGCTTAGATTCAATGCAAAGTGCAAAGTAATGCATCAGGGAAACAAAAACCCACAGGAAGAGTACACAGTTGGGGGGGGGGGTACTAACAACAACAAAAATGGAAAGGGACCTGGGGGTAATCATATGAGATGACCTAAAGGTAGGCAAGCAATGTGAGAAGGCAGTAAGGAGGGCTGTGGGGATACTGGGATGCATAGGGAGAGGGATCACCAGTAGAAAACAGGAAGTTGTCATCCCTCTGTACAGCCAGATGGTGAGACCCCATCTGGAGTACTGCATGCAGTTCTGGAGACCCCATCTCCGCAAGGACATAGACAGGATCGAGGCAGTCCAGAGGAGGGCAACTAAAATAGTTCAGGGTCTACACAGAAGCCGTACAAAGAGATACTAAAGTAGTTAATATGTATACCCTTGAGGAAAGGAGGGAGAGGGGGGACATGATAGAAACTTTCAAGTACCTCAAGGAAATCAACAATGTCCAAGAGGGTAGCACCTTTCGGAAAAAGAGATGTGCAAGAACAAGAGGACACAATTTGAAGATAGAGGGGGGACAGCTCAGGGGCAACTTGAGGAAGTATTTTTTTCACGGAGAGGGTGGTGGACGCATGGAACGGCCTTCCTGAGGAGGTTGTGGGGTCAAAAACAGTGGGGGAATTCAAGAATGCATGGGACAGACATAAGGCAATTCTGATGGGGGTTAGAGGAAGTAGGTTGTTGGTTAACTATGATCTGCAGCTTATCCAATAGGTAGGGAAATGGGCAGCCTGGGTGGGCCAAGCGGTCCTTATCTGCCGTCAGAGTCTTTGTTTCTATGTGGGTTCCAGCTAGGTATTAAAAAGAGTCTCTCTCAACCTAAAACAAACCCAGTCTACCTGGAACTCACTCACTATGGGGTAATGGCAAGGGCTTTTTTCCACCCAAGAATTGTTCTTATTATGGCTACAAAATGTTCCCTCTTTACTTCTTCTCTTCTCTTCTCTCCATTTCTCCTTCCTTCTCATGTCATCCAGGAAACTGGTTCCAGATGGTCTCAGCCCAGGAACGTTTGACCCGCACCTTCACCCGCAGCAGCCACACCTACACACGTACTGAGCGCACTGAGATCAGCAAAACCCGTGGCGGGGAGACCAAGAGGGAAGTCCTGGTAGAAGAATCCACACAAGTTGGAGGCGACCCCTTCCACAACGTCTTTGGTGACTTCCTAGGACGCGAGAGCCTTGGTAGCTTCAGTAACATCTCCAGACAAGAGGGTGTGTGTGTGTGTGCGCATGTGTGTCTGTGTGTGTAATATCAGAGTTGTCTGCTGTTGCAGTGTTCACCTTGGCCTGTACTGACTTACTGCTCTGCCAATAACATGGTCCGGACAGAGCAGGTAGCTAATCACCTGAAGACCAGGTTCAAATTCAGCTCAGGTCGTAGAGGAACTGGGTTGTGTGCATTCGTCTGACAAAATGATGGTGCAGATGTTGGAACTGTAACATGCGCTTTAAAACTGCTTTCAGTCTTTGCTTAAGGCAGGTGCAGTGGTTGATAAGCATGTGGATAGTGGTATGTACAGTACATGCATGGAGATGGATGGTACCTCCAGGATCGAGGTGGAGAAACCCAGACTGGGCCTCACCTACACCTGGAGTCAAAATTAATCATTTTGCAGCTGCTGGTCAGCAGGGCTAGTGACTTAGATTATTAACTGGTCCTCCAAACATTTTGCTGGCCCAACTGGTGTAGATACTGAATGGTTACCTTCTCCAATACATGCCAGCAAAGCTAGTTAAAATAACTTTTTTTGTTAATTTGTTTATGCTTCTCTGGTACAGACCCTATTATCCTGGTCTGACCTCACCCCAGCCTCATCACTCAGCATCCCAGGGACTTTGCTCGACCTCCATTCATCCCCAAGACTCCCCCAAAGCGCAGTCGGCAAGCTCCCCTCTTACCTGCTGGAGAATGGATTCGGTTCATGGAGGGAGGGCTCTGTTGCCGGTGGGTGCCTGTGAGGGGTCAGACCTCTCATTGCTCCGTCCAGGATTTTCCCTCCTGGTTTTTTGCCCTGGGACACTGGCTTTGGGGTGGTGTGCCAGCTCTCAGGCAAGCATGAGGCATGTCACGACCAGCATCCCCCACTCAGGAAGTCTCTCTGAGATGGCATTATTGTGCTGGAGCGTGACTGCCCTCCCTTCCTGTAGGAAGAGATAATCCTCTGTGATTCTCAGTTGTGCTCCACACAGCCGGCCCCAAGGCCTGCCTGGTGCCTCAGAGGAAACACATTGCACTGCCAGGAAGGCCAGCTGGGTTGGGGAGCAAACTCGGCTGCTTACAGGTGGTGGTGGTGAGGGGGTTAGGATTAAGGAGAACACCGCAGATTGGCCCTGCAGCATCCACCGTCACTTGCACGTTGCCTGCAAATGGCTGTGTGCGGTGCTTCTGGGATGGAGAATGATGTAAAGGACACAAACCTGAACGCTCACATCTGAGTCAGCACTGAATGATAGGGAGAAAAAATTCCCAAAATGCCATCAGAATGATGGTCGACACACTATTGCCCCACTCCATGAGCTGTCCCCCCAATACCGGATGAAGACTCCAGAGAGGTGGGTGGGAGATGCCCTCCGTGGAATGGTGCACCACAGGGGCAGGTCATGGAGGACAATAGGGAGAGAGGTAAGGAGTGCTCACACTGGGTGGCCACTTGAAATGGACATGCAGGAGGGAAACACGGAAAACAGATCTGTGGTTCTACTTAGTGGAAAACTACTTGCACCTCTTGAAGCACAACAGTCCCAAACATCATTAAAATACCGGTATTTGTCAGTCTGCAAAAATGTCCTTTTTTGGCAAAATGTTTTCTGACATCCTTAGATTCATGTCCAGTTTACATATAGTTTTCTCAAATATTCTTAAAAACCTTTTACAGCTAATTTTGCTGTTAATGACTCACGTCATTAAAGATGGCCACCACTCGCTATTTTTAAAAAATCTCTTCCGTTGAGGATACCTGTTAAATGTGCACTAGATTCATAATATAGATGTATTAGGATGGTGTTAGCACATGCTCTTACCTGTCTCAATCTTCACCGTTTATTTATTTATTTAGTTTTTGTTTACCGGGTAAGTGCGCTAGCCATAGCAATGACTATTTTCAGCCACGACCTGGGAGCACGACACTGGTGAGTACTACGCCAGAGGTACCAGGACCACACGGGAAGCTTTTTAGCTTAAAAAACCTTTTTCCTAGGAGGAGGGGTGATGTCGGGGATGGCGCCACCCTTGAGGCCAGTGCATTGTGTGGTGCTCGTGGGTTGGCCAGTACCTATCGTCTTACGTGGGATAGCAAGAAGTCTACATGACACTCCTCAACTACCGTTTTCTGCTCGTCTGACCGAATACTCAATGCCGCACTTGTCGATGCCGCATTTGGCATTATTTTATTTTCTTAACTAGTGTTTGTATGGTGTAAAGTCTTTTTCTTTTGGTTTCCACTAAGGTAAGGTCCTTAGTCCCATCCCCTGGTGCTCCCCCCACTGCTATACGCACCAGGGAAGAGCGAGCCTCTGTTGGCTCAGGTTTTGCTGAACCCAGGCGCTTGATTGAACGGTTGGTGGAACATACGGCCTCCTCTGGGAGGCTGGCCATGGATCACTCAAAGTCCGGTTCCCCGGGGGGGAACCGACTGACCCCAGTGTCAAGGCCTCAGCCATACACAGGGCCTGCATTGGCGGTCCCTTCGAGGGCACCAGGTGTGCAGCCTCAGCTCTTGACATCAGTTCCGGTGTCAGTGAGCAGGGCCGGCCGTCTGGTGCCATGTAATCCCCTCCCGACGCTGCTCTAGGTGCCGGAATGGGTAGACTGGCCAGGGTTGCCTCTCTTGGGATCGCCGTACTCTCCTCCTCAGATTTGGAGGATGATTAGGCTGATCCGGATTGGCAACCGAGTTTTCCAGACTAATGGTCATGCTTCAGGTTCCCCTTGAGGTTATTGTCTGTAAGTTCTGGTCTTAGGACTGATTCCGTTCGTGATGCCTCCCTTTCCTCTGTTGGTGCCGTGCTTGGCACCACGGGGGACTCCGGTGTCACCAATAGTGCTGTCTCGGGTGATGACAACACTTGCAGTGCTGTCTCTGGTGATGGTTCCATGGGTAGTGCTGCAGCCAATGATGGCACCACGGTCAGTGTCACATCTGGTGATGGTGCCGCTGTCGACGCTGCGCTTGCTGTCGGTGCTGTGGACAGTGCCATTTTAGGGGGGCGGTGCCATGGGTGGTGCTGTCCCCAAGGTTGATGCTGCCCCTGAGGTTGACGCTGAGGTCGGTGTCAATGTCATTGATGGTGCCATTTCTGGGCATGGCGTCGACATCAATGCCGCAGTCAGTGCCGCAGTCAGTGCCGCTTTCGGTGATGGCTCCACTTTGGGTGCCATTTTCATACAGGAGACCGATTTCAGTGCTGGGTCGCTCTTCAGTGCCAGCATGGGGTTGAAGGGGAAGTCAGAGGTCGACCCTGGTGCCGGCTTTTTTCTCCCCCCTTCCTTAAAGGCAGTCACCATAATGGGACCTCGCTCGAGGGACAGGTCTTGGTTCTCTCTGGGGGGGTCTGGTGCCTGGTCTGTCTCCTGATCTGCTCAGGTGACCTCGGTCACTCTGGACTGGAGTTGGAGTGCTGGGCCAGGCACCCCCTACTTCTCCTCTGGGGGACAGAGTCCTGTAACAGGTGGGGACGGGGGCCACCCTGCTGGGTTTGCTCGGCTCCGGTCTCCCCACCAAGGGACTTCTCCCCGTGGGCTTCCCCCTGCAGGCTCAGAGAGGTTTGAGCAGCAGGTGGGGTCTAGGCAGCGCATTCCCCTTGCTTCAGAGGGGTCCACCGCTTGTTCCCATAGCCCTAGCAAAAGGTGCCTGGTCTCCCAGGACCATTTGGTCCATCTTTCTTCCTCTCTAACCCCTCCTCCCTCTCTTCTCCTGGGTCTTTCCAGTCCTTTGTGGCCTGTCAACTGGAAGCAGTATAGGGCCACAGTGAGTGCTTTCCCCATGTTTTACAGGGCCATGGATGAGATGGTGTTCGCATTTTCTCTTCCTGCACTGTCATTCCCTATACAGAGCCTTTCCACTTCGTCATCTTCCTCCTCTGAGAAAGAAAACTCCTTCTTGTAGCGGTCTTTAGATGCTGACTTTTCAGAGTATCAGCGGCTCCTGTTGACAGTGATGGAACAGCTCAATCTTACCCCAGTATCTGAATGCAGTTCTGCATGTGCGGCTATGGTGTTCCTTGGGAAGTACAGCCAGGAATCCTTAATGATCCCTTCATGGCTTCGGCCATTTATGGAGGAGTCGTACGATGTCTGGCAGTTGCCCGCTTCCACTTCCCCAGCCCCCGAGGACTGCCAGTGCAGGTATTGCACTCCCCTTGGGTCTTCAGGAATTTTGCCCACCCCACATCGGGCTGGGAGGGGCTGGACAACCCTTCTGGGCATCAGCTCCTGATAAGAGACCATCCTACAGACGCGGATTCTGCAGAGTTCGACCGCTGGGGCAGGAGAGTTTTCACCACGGTGTGTCTTTTTTTGTCCATTGCTGCTCATCAGGCAAACATGGTGGCGGATAAGAGGCACCTGTGGGCCACATTGGGGGAAATCCTAGCAGCCTTGCCTGATTGCGAGGCAACCAGGCAAGCCATTGCCATTTCTATTAAAGGCCTGGAGCTAGTGAGACACCAGGTGCGGGCATCTTATGATGCCAACGTGGTAGCCTCTAGGGTTGTGGGATCCGCGGTCTGCATTAGGCAGACGGAATGTCTTCACCTCTTCTGGCTGTCACCCTTAGCCAGGTGCAGGGTGATTGCCTCCGTATTCTTGGGGGGGGTGTCGATTTTTCACCCAAAGAGCCAGACCGGCAATATTGGGGCACCCTCCCTCTCCTGCAGGTCAGGAGCCCAGTCCTGGCTCTGAACAGTAGCGGGTCTGGCCAAACCCGTGATGGGCCCTTTCCCCTTGTGAGTCCCCCACGAGGGGCTGAAGGCTGTCCAGCCATCAGAGAGGTACTGGTCCACCTTGTGGGCTTGGCAGTCACCCACCAGTGATGAATGGTTAAGATTGATACAGGTAAGATATGAAAATTATGTACCTACCGTAATTCTTTTTTTTTGTAGACTTTCTTTACTCCGGTTACCAGCCACTGGGGCCCCACTCAGGTGAGACCCACCCGAGTGGCTCTACCGTCCTGCCTGAACCCTCCGGAGAGGATCCGGGAGAGTCAATCGGAAGGGCTGGAGGTGGATGTGTGGACCACCCCCTCAGGTCCGCCATCATCCTCCTCCCAGCAGCTGGGATGTTTCCTCCTTGCCTGGTTATGTTGCCCCTGAGGCGCGGACATGCAATGATGTCACCACGCAGAGGGCACACACTGTCCCTCTCGCAGACATCTGCCACTGCCTCCCCCAATGCAAGTCCCTGCCTCCACTTGCAGTGGCCCCCTGGTCTCCACTACAGGGCAGGGAAACCCCCGAACCCAACCCAGAAGAGGAGGGCAGTCTTCTGGATGCTCGATGCTCTCCTCCCTCTGCCGGCACCCGAGTCCGCTCCTGAACCCAGGTCGCCGACGTGGGCAAGGTGTGGCATAGAAACATAGAAGTTGACGGCAGATAAGGACCGCAAGGCCCATCCAGTCTGCCCATTTATTTTTCTACCTTATAAATGTGCCATCGGCCTTTGTTCTGTCAATGGCCTATCTATTCATACTCATCTGTATTGCTCCCTTATGCCTATCCCATGCCTGTTTGAAGCCCTGCACTGTATTCATATCCACCAGTTCCTGAGGGAGGCCGTTCCATGCATCCACCACTCTTTCTGTGAAAAAGAACTTCCTCACATTACCCCTTAATCGGCCTCCTTCTAATCTCATGCTGTGTCCTCTTGTCCTGCTATTTTTCTTATATTGAAACATGTTAGACTCTTTCACCTTGTTAATGCCCTTAAGGTGTTTGAATGTTTCGATCATATCACCTCTCTCCCTCCTTTGCTGTAGGGTATACTCTGTCCTCATATGTTTTTTGATGCAGTCCTTGCACCATTTTGGTTGCCCTTCTCTGGACTGCCTCAATTTAGTTAATGTCCTTGTAAAGGTGTGGCCTCCAGTACTGCACACAGTACTCCAGATGGGGCCTAACCAGTGTCTTCAACCAGTGCTTCAACCCTCAGCACCACTGGGCCTATCACCTACCATAATTCTTGATCTTCCTGTATATCTTCACCACTCATCACTGCTTTCCGCCCACCTTCCCCTCTTGGGCCTCAGCTTCTAAGCAGTGCCTCCTCCCTGCTTGCCTCCCCCAAGTTGAGGCCAATTGTGGTTGAAGTCCCACTGGTACCTCCGGGCTCCCTGCCACTTCTTTGAAGCACCAGGGTCCCACTCTGGGGGGGGGGGGGACAAGCAGGAGCTCTTGCCTTCTTTGTCCTTGACTCCCCGGGCCCGTCTTCTCGGTAGGGGAGATCTTCAGGCCTCCTGTCTGGGAGTTCTGCCTCGGGCTAACATTGTGGGTCCTGCCTTCGTCTGAACCTCTCTGCTGAGATTAGGGTGCTGAGGACCCTCTCTGTTTTGTTTTTCTTCTTTCTCCAAATTGCAGAAGACCCTCTCCTGGGTCCCTTGTTCTCTCAAAGGCCCTTTGGACTTCAAGGCTCAGGAACCTCCATGAGGTTTCCTTTTCCTATTAACTTCACCTCCATGGTGGTGCTAAATATAGGGTCCCTGTTGCCCTTCCTCCTAGGAGAAAAGCTTTTTAAGCTAAAAAGCTTCCCAAGGGGTTCTAGCACCTCCAACGTAGTACCCACCAGTGATGAATGGTGAAGATGTGCAGTAAGATCAAGAATTACAGTAGGTACATCATTTTCATTTTCTGGTGGTAAACAGCACAGCACTGTACCAAAATATTTCAGTTTTTCATAACCGGCACGGCACAGGAGTGGAAACTTTAAAACATTTTAAGGTCTGGTATCTTGGTTCTGGAATGAAAGAAAAGGAAAAAAGAAATGGCATATCTTTATATTTCTGCCAGACAAACATTATTGCTGAAAAAAAAACCCTGATGTGGTTACTAACAAATATTGCTGCTTTAAAGCAGTAGTCTTTGTTAGCCTCCATGTAGCTTTGTTTAGCGATTAGATTTTTCTGGCAAAAACTTCAGTATGCCTGTTTTTTTTTTCTTTTCATGTTCTTTTATTCCTGAACTATCCTATGGGATTTTGATGTTTTTTAAAGTTCTGTTCCCATGTCATGCTTGTCATGGAAAAATTAAAAATCTTGCTACAATGCTGTGCTGTTTACCATCCAAAACATGTAGTAGCACCATCATAATACATCGTAGAAACATGCAAACATAGGATTTGGCAGCAGATGAAGACTACTTGGCCTATCTAGTCTGCCCATTTCTCCCTACCTAAATTATTACTGCAGACGGTACCCGATCCACAACTCTTTCTTCCTCCCCTTCCTTTCCACTTTTTCCCCCATCACCTCTGCTGGAAGTCTGTTCCAGGAATCCACCACTCTTTCTGTGAAGACATACTTCCTCACATCTCTCCTGAATCTACCCACCTCCAGCTTCATAGCATGTCCCCTTGTTATAGAGTACCTTTTCTGAAAAATACTTCCCTCCTGTACCTTATTTACCCCTGTGAGGTATTTAGAGGTCTCTATCATATCCCCCCCTCTCTTCTCTGTTCCATGGTGTACATATTGTGGTCCTGTAGTCTTTTGTTGTAAGGCTTTTTTTTTTTTTTTTATTTATTTATTTATGTCCTCAGCTGGGGGAGGGTTGTGCCTTTGGCCCCCCTTCCAACTAACCTTCACAGCTGCTGCCCTGGTCATGGACAGAGCTCAAACCTCCCCATCACAACCCCTCCGGTCACATTGCAGCGGGTACCTACCCCACCACTGCAGAGACCTGGAGGGTGGACCCAGGAGTGAGCTGACTTGTGCGTGACCGTGGTGGTGCCATCGGGACAGCCTTCATGCTGCCGAGAAATTTTCTTGTGGTTCTCCCCTGCGGGGAGGAGCGTGCAGTGACGCCAGTGGAAGAAGTGCACACGCATCTGCACACACTCCTCTCGGTGTCTGCCCCTTCCCACCCCTCTTTCTGCAGCATCGCTGCACTGCTCCCCAGTCTCCACTAGGGGCCAGCCACATGCCAACCACTGATGTACCCCCTTCCTGGAGAGGGAGAGCAGTCCTCTGGATGCTCAATCCTTCTCCAGTCCTGCCAACCCCTGGCAGCCCATGTTCATTCCCGAACACTGGTCGCCGGCATAGTGTGAGGTAAGACGTACAGCACCTCAGCCCTCAGCACCACCAGGCCGGCCCTCGTAAGGCTTTTGATGCAGACCTAGGCACCATTTTAGTTGCCCTCTTCTGGATGGCCTCCACTCTTTCTGTGTCCTTCTGGAGATGTGGTCTCCAGAACGGGACATATGGGACATCTACTGTATAAATCTAGCATGTACATTTAACAGACAACCTCAACAAAATAAATTTTTAAAAATTGTGAGTGGCGGAAATCGTTAATAACATGAGTAGTTACAAAATTAGCTTAAAAGCTGCTTTAAAAATATCTGAGAACTTTCAAACTACACTGAGGATGCATCTAAGCATGACTGAAATACATTTTTGCTAAAAGACCACCTGATAAAAATGTTTGCCATCTACCAAATACTGCTGGTTTAAATAATAGGAAAGTACAGTTATTGTAACATTTTGTAAATCAAAAGGTTTGACATACATATGTTTTGAATTTCTGGTTGTTTTCCCTGTGTAAATCTTAAAAATGTATCACAAAAGTGTTTTAGTTCATGGCAGAATACCACTAGCCTTCCAAGAATCTTTACCATTGATAACCACTAGTGGGGCTGAGCTGGAGGCACTAGGACCCCATGGCAGAAAGATATTTCTAGGGACATGGATATGTTGTTCATCCACACTCATTGGCAGGTATCCTTGCCGCTTTAAATCTTGCCGGAAGGTCTTCAAGCTTGCTCCTCCCACCCACCCGGGTGGTATAACTCTCGGCTCCGCCCCATGACGCCAGATCTTCCTTACCGCTTGGAAGCTCAGGTTCCCTTCTTAGCGCTCTGCGTTTGAGACTGATTCCTATTTCTCCGTTTGCGGTTTAAAAATAAATTTTGCGAAAAAAGACTTCAGTCTTCTATCCCTCGCGGCTGCGATGGACAAATCGACTCCCGGATTTCGGAGATGCCCATGCGGGCAGAAGATGTCTCGGACGGATCCACACTCCACGTGTGTCTACTGCTTAGGCCTTGAGCACGACCCGCAGGCTTGCGACCTGTGCTCATCTTTCTCGGCCCTCGTCCTCGAGACCGTGCTGCCCGATTGCAGCTGGGCCGTCCCGAGCGTTCCCTCGGTGAAGTCCAAGGAGGCCGGTTGGCGGTGTCATGGCGAGGCTCGGCGGATCAGCTCGAGCGGATGGTCGCCCTCGAAGAGGAGGCGGCGCAGGCCGTATCTTCCTCGGCCGCGGCATTTATCCCGCTCTCTCTGGGTTCTTCCTACATGGCTTCTTTTAAGGAGCTTTGTCTGTCCCTCTCCACTAAGGGAGAAGGGCCTCCGTCTGCTGGACCTTATTCTCGGTCCAAAAAGAAGGACAGGGTAAGTCCCTCCGTCGGCGGCTCTTGGGATGCGGAAGGTCTCTCTCCAGAGGAAGTGGGCCGTCGGCCGGTCGACCGCTCGAATGACCACTGGCCTCACGGTGTCCCCATCAGGTCAGTTGACCGAGACTCCCACCGGCAAGTCGAGATTTTCTCGACCCGTTGGCCGGGCTGTCGCCTTTAGCAGCCGAAATTCCCTCTCCCGGTTCCCCGGAGGTTGAGGATCCCGTGGGCTCGCCTGTGCCTCGGTTTCGGAGCCTCGGATGGATCATCGAGGCGAAGAGTGCGGTTCCGGCCGCACCTCCACACCGACCTCGGAAATTCCGGGACTCTCGGTCTCGGTCTCGGACCTCTTGCGGTCCAGCCGATCCCACCATCATAGGCGGTCTCGGTCTGGCGCATGATGGCGGCGTCGCGCTCGTCGTCCTCCTCCTGCCGGATGAGGAGGCTTCGGCGTAAATTACGTCGGCGGTGCGAGACCTTATGTTCTAACAACTCCTCCTGGCGAGTAAGCCGACCCGCGTCCTTCCCGGCCATTGAAATAACTGTCTGCGGGCGGCCGACACAACCCCTCGACTTATCGAGGCCTATACCCAGGCGGTTGTTGGCGCAAAACCAACTGCTCCACGATTCGGTGGAACCTCGCCTCCACAGCCACCAATTGGGGCTCCGACCAAGGATTCTCGGTCGAAGGTCTACCCCATCGGCTGTCAGTTACCCTCACTCCGACCGACCTCGGCAGGTGAAGGTGGCTCAGGCCAGGGCAGCTCTTGAGGACTCTTCGAGTCGAAGATGATTCCTCCTATTTCTCCAAGCGACTGGACTTGGAGTCTTCAGGAGGTCAGTCAATGGACGATAGCCCGTCGTCCTTCCTAGGACGGCTTCGGCTCATCTCGGAGTTCACCGGGATGGAGCTCGAACCTGTTTCCAAATGGGCCAGGTATCCCCTCATGGAGATTCTGGACCGAGGGGATTCTCCGACGGAGGCCTTTCCGGTGGCCGAGGCCATAGTGGGTCCGGCACTGGAGCTTTGGCAGCGCCCTGCTTCCTGCCCTGCGCCGTCGCAGGATGGCCAGGAAGTATCACGGTCCTACCGGTTCCTTGTCCGGTTTTGAACACCCCTCTGCTGAGGGGTTGGTTACCGACAGCGTTTTCGGAGCGCCCGGCTAGCGCCAGGATGTGGACAAACCTCCTGACAAGGAGTCAAGGGGTGGACTATGTCGGGCGAAAAGTCGCTTACGTCCTCGGCCTCGTCAGGCCAGTTCGGCCGTCCTCATGGCACATTTTCTCATGCCCTGTTGGGCTCCTGGATGAGGTCATCCCTCATCTTCCCGCCGATCTGCAGACTACGGTTAAGCAGGTGCGGGACCAGGAGCAGGAGCAGTGGCCAAACAGCAGCTCCAGACTGCTTTGGATATAGGGGACTCATGTGCCAGATCGGTGGCGGCCGCAGTGGCTATGCGTCGGCGGGCTTGGCTGAGGATATCCACCTTTACTTCAGATACCCAGCACAAGTTGGCGGATGTTCCCTTTTTGGGGACTGACCTCTTCGGCCCTGGGGTGGAAGGTCACCTGCAGAGGATCGAGAAGTCCAATGCTACCTTGGACTCGGTCTCTTCCGCTCAGAAGGACAAAGGCCGCAAACCACAGCCTAAGCCCTTTCGTCCTTCTGGCCCCGGCGCGCCCGGCCCAGCAACGTCAGGGCCAGCAGGCTCGGCCTTGGCATCCCAAACCCAAGCCGCGGCTTCCTCTAACAGGAGGCAGGGAGGAAAGGGCCCAGGAGGTCCTCGGCCAGTCCCTCCTCCAAGCCTGCCCAGTGGCGGGCTGAGGGTGTCGCCCCCATTCCGTCTGCCCTACCTGAGGTCCCCCGTGAGGGCAGCTCCAGCCCTTCCGTTCCGCCTGGTCCGCTGTTACCACGGACAGGTGGGTCTTGGAGGTGGTGGGAAGAGGCCTGCCTCTGGAATCGAGCAGGCACCACCCTTCAGGGCCGTGCCCCTCGGGGCCTGGGATCCCCAGCCTCACTGGTGGCTCGTCGAGCCGACATCGCTCTCCTCCTCCAGAAGGAGGTGGTAAGAGGGTGGTGGACCCTCCTTCCAGACCCAGGGTTTGTGTCCAGGTACTTCCTGGTTCCAGCAGACGGGGGGCTGGCGCCCATTCTCGACCTACGACCTAAACAAGTTCCTAAGGTCTCGAACCTTCAGGATGGTCACTCTGGCTCAGATAATACCATCCTTGGAGCAGTGTGTGGTTCTGCTCTCTGGACTTGCAGGCCAGCGTTTTTCACGTCCCTATCCGTCCGTCTCATCAGAGATTCCTTCGCTTCGGCGGAAGGATCCCTCTTGATTCAAACCATGCCTTGACTTGTCTCCAGCTCCAGGGTCTTCACCAAATGCATGGCAGTGGTGACAGCATTCCTCTTGACGAGGTCGGTGTACCCTTACCTGGGCGACTGGCTGATAGCAGCTCCCTCCAGGAAGGAGGCGGAGTGGTCCAGAGATCTGGCCCTCCAGGTCTGCTCTCAACTGGGCCTCCTTATCAACGAGGCCAAGTGAACTCGGGCGAAGCAGGTGATTCTATTCATCGGGCGCAGCTCGACTCTCTTGAAGCCAGGCGGCTCCGGCGGACAGGGCCGAGGTTCTTTCCTCCTTTGCCCGATCATTTCTGGTTGGGCAATTACGCGCCTGCCGGGACTTCCTGCGCCTCCTGGGTCTCATGGCGGCCTGCACCAGCGTGGTCCGTTGGGCCCGCTGGAACATGCATCCCCTTCAGTGGGGACTGGCCAGCCAGTGGTCACAACGCTGCGATCCTTTGGACCAGCTTGTGTCGGTGACACAGGGGATGTGGAACGCTCTCCAGTGGTGGACCATTCCAGATCATTTGCAGGAGGGCATCCCGTTTGTCCGCCCCGAGGCGGCGGTCTCTCTATCGACCGATGCCTCTCTGATGGGTTGGGGTGCCCATCTGCGGGAACACCGGGCTCATGGCCTCTGGTCCCCGCGGGAGTCCCGATGCCACATCAACCTGCTGGAGCTCCGAGCGGTCCGCCTAGCTCTCACCGCCTTTGCTCCGTTCCTCCGGGGTCAAGTGGTCCGAGTCAGGCGGACAATACCACGACCATGCACTATCTAAACCGCCAGGGCGGGGCCGCGCTCCATGCTTCTATGCAAGAGCTCTCCGCATTTGGTCACTCGTCTGCGCAGCCTGGAGGCGGATCTCTAGCCATTCACGTGGCAGGGCCTCCAACACCCTGGCCGATGCCCTGGGCGGATGGGGCTGCATCCCACAGTGGTCTCTCCTGCGAGGTAGTACAGCATCTGTTCTCCCATTGGGGCACACCTCAGGTGGACCTGTTTGCCTCAGGAGAGCATAAAGCTGAGTCTGTTCCATGCCGCCCCCTCAGCAGGGCTCACTGCAGGGGGATGCCTTCTCGAGGCAGTGGACCCCGGGCCTCTTTTACGCCTTTCCCCCATTTCCCTTGATCCACAAGGTGCTTCTCAAGGCGAGGAGGGACAAGCCGCAGGTGATTCTGATAGCCCCAGACTGGCCTCGCCAGTTCTGGTACCCAGATCTCCTCAGTCTCAGCTCCAGGATTCCGCGGCAGCTTCCAGCTCGCCCGGACCTGCTCACAGTCAATCAGGGAAGGTGTTCCATCCGGACCTTCAATCCCTGCACCTGACGGCCCTGGTTCCTGAGCGACTAGAGTTCCAGGCCTTGGGTCTTTCCGACGAGGTCCTCAATGTAGTTGGGCGTCCCGTAAGGTACGACCAGAAAATGCTATGCCTTCAAATGGAGAAGGTTTCCATTTGGTGTCAGGAGCAAGGGCTTGGACCCTTCCTCCTGTTCCTTGGCAAGCATCTTGGACTATTTATGGTCCCTTTTTAGTCAAGGGCTTAGGTCGACGACCTAAGGGTGCACCTGGCAGCCATCTCTGCTTACGGTAGCGGGCGAGGAAGCAGTGATGGCACTGGGAGAAGGTGGTCTGGCGCTTTCAAAGGCCTTGATCACATTTCCCTCCAGTCGAGGAACCCCCACCTCCGTGGGATCTACTGCTGATACTGGCAAAGCTCATGGGCAAGCCATTCGAACCTATGCACAGGTGTCTCTCTCTCACCTGTCTTGGAAGACCGCCTTCTTGGTGGCTATCACGTCAGCCAGAAGGATGGGAGGCTCAAGCGCTTTCCATCGAGTCTCCTTACCTGGTCTTCCACAAGGACAAGGTTGTCCTGCGCCCCCACCGAAATTCCTTCCGAAGGTGGTGTCGGTTTTCACCTTAACCAGGTGTTGACTCTGCGGTGTTCTACCCCAGTCACACCTCGGAGGCCGAATAGGCTCCATACTCTGGACCCCTGAAGGCTCGCTTATAAGGGCCTGAAAGAGTCGAGGAGGTGCGCCAGCTGTTTGTCACCTCACGCTGAAGCCGCATCTGGCAGACCTGCAGCCAAGCGGACGATAAGCAGGTGGGTAACCTCCTGCATAGATCTCTGCTATAAGTTGGCGGGCATGGAGCCTCCCAGAGGGATAAGAGCTCATTCTACCCGCCATGCTGCTGCAGCGGTGGCTGCTTCCAGGGAGACGTCCCTATCCAGGAAATCTGCAGGGCTGCTACCTGGAAGTCAGCAAACACCTTCATTACCCACTACCACATCGACCTTGAGTCACGCCGGGATGCTGGTTTTGGGGCCTCGGTTCTCAGTCTCTCTTTCCCAAGTAAGTATTGGGGGTGTCGTCTGCTCCCTCCTCCCGGAGAACTGCTAGGAGTCTGCCAATGAGTGTGGATGAACAACATATCCATGTCCCTAGAAATACAGGTTACTCACCTGTAACAGGAGTTCTAGGAATGGTATATGTTATTCATCCTGTTTCTAAACCTCGGCTTCGGCCACAACCCCACAAACTCCAGCGGGCTAGATCTAGCGTCATGGGGGCGGAGCCGAGGTTATACCACCCGGGTGGGTGGGAGGAGCAAGCTTGAAGACCTTCCGGCAAGATTTAAAGCGGCAAGGATACCTGCCAATGAGTGTGGATGAACAACATATACCATTCCTAGAACTCCTGTTACAGGTGAGTAACCTGTATTTTCAGGAGGGCTGGTGCCGAGACAAACTGTGCACATGCGCAGCTCCGCAAGACAGCTCACAGACACGGTTTACCTTGGCACCAGCCTTCAACTGCCTCAGTTCCTTTTTTCCCTGTCATCGAGCGTGCATCAGTGATAACGTTGTTGGCCTGTCGGGATTCAGAACTTCATGCCTGTACAACAAGAGCATTCAGTTCTTCTCCGTTTTAGTGTTTAAAGCTGTAGTTTGTTATTTTTGTGTCAGTTTAGTGTATTTTCCCAAAAATGTCACTGCCAGTTTCTCTCAGCACTGCAAAGCATCAAGCGGTTGAAGGCCATGGAGGATGGTAGGAAGCCTGCTTAGGCAAGTAGTGTTCAGGCCACTTTCCCATTTGGGAGGGGTTCTGACTATGAGTGGTCCAGTGTTTGGGGGAAGGGCAGTCCTCTTTGAAGCACAAAAAGAAATGGGCCCATTCCCTATTCCTATTTGGTTCTTGGCATCACTTGGCCTTGACTTCTTCCTCTTTCAGCTGGAAGATGAAGAAACGGCATCGGTCAAAGTTGCCCTCTGCAAGGTCTGCCACGAGATCTTTGGTCTGTTAAGTTCCGGGAGCCTTTACTATCATCTTCAGTGTCATCAAGGGCCTCTGGTTCCAGGAGTTTGGAGTTTTGGGCTCAGAGTTCTTCTCTGTCTGAAAGTGAGGACTCCAGTGGGCAGTTCCACTGCTGGGTAGCTCTTATGGAGCAGTGGTTGCAGTGTCTGTCCCATGTGCCTCTGTCGGTGGAACTGGTCCATAGCCCCTCGGAGCTAGTAGACCTGGAGCTGAAGTGGGACCCACAGGCTGGGTAAAGTATTTGGGTCTGTCAACAGCACTTGGGTCCTTGTCGGTGACCGCACCAAATCCGGTCCAAAAAACAGAACGCACCCTGGGTTAGCCCAGCCCTCCTACAATTACTTAGAAACCGGGATAACCTCTGGCACCTTGCCACTGAAACAGGTCGTCTGTTTGATAGGCAAGCCTACAATGCAGCCCGGAATAAGTGCTCATGGGCCATCAGGAAAGCCAAGGCAGACCATTACCAGGCCTCCCTTACCTCCTCCTGGGGCTCAGCCTGGACTTTCTGGGATAATATTAAGCAACTTAACGGTAAAGCTTGCTCCCCTGCCCCATCCCAGCTCACTAGAAATGGCACTACCTCCACCGAGCCTGCCACCATAGCTAACTGGTTCAACACCACTTTCACTGACCTTAGCTCAGTCCTCCTAGCAATTTCTTTGACCTCCCTCAACCAACCTCCCCCTGTCCTCCAGCACCCCAGCTTCCACCTGCGCAAGATTTCCACCCGGGAAGCCAGACCCATCCTAATCAAAGCTCTCAATGGCAACAATCCCGGCAGTGACTCACTGGACCCCAGCATCCTCAGGCTGGTGCTAGATGAAGTCCTTGCCCCACTCACCAGCCTAATTAACCAGTCACTCTGCCTGGGACAATTTCCCACAGCTTGGAAAACAGCCATTATCACACCTATTCATAAAGGGGGCGACAGGTCATTGGCCAACAACTACCGGCCAATCTCCATCCTCCCCCAAAGCCCTGGAGAAAGTGGTGGCCATTCAAATCACTGATTATCTGGCTAAGCATAACATTTTATGCCCAGAGCAACATGGCTTCCGTGCTGGTCACAGTACCAGCACTGCCCTTATTGAATTCTCCAACTTTCTACACTCCTCCTTGGATACCAGCTCCCTAGCTGGTGCAGTGTTCATCGACCTCTCAAAGGCTTTCGACACCGTCTCCCATCCACTTCTGCTGAATGCACTCTGCCACACTGGTCTCTCAGCTGGCCCCCTAGCATGGTGCACTAGCTATCTTGACACTCGATCTCAGTGTGTAAAAATTAATAGCACACTCTCCGATACCCATCCCATTCTCTCTGGGGTCCCCCAAGGCTCCATCCTGGGCCCCCTTCTCTTCTCGCTCTATCTGAACACCCTGCCCAGTGCATGCCCTGGCAAAATTCTACTGTATGCAGACAGGCTGTCCTTTTGCCACCACATAATCCCATCTCCTACAGGACTCCTACAGCAGTCTTTCAACAGTGCCGAGGCTTGGTTTAGGAGTGCAGACTGTCATCAATCTTAATAAAACCAAAGCTATGCTCTTTTCCCACCCCCAAAACAAAGCTAGCAACCACCCACTCTATATCCTTCAAGTACCAATCAGCCACTGGAACAAGTCTGCTCCTACAAATACCTTGGGTTACCTTCGACTCAGCCCTCACATTTCACAACCACATCGACACCCTAACATCCGCCACTAACACACGCTTGGCATCCTCTTCCGCCATAGAACCTGCCTTCCCCAAATGCTCTCCGGCTGCTGTTACATCATCCATTCTGTCCCTTGTAGACTATGGTCTACCAGTATATAGTGCTGCCGATGCCACTGCACTCAACAAAATTCATTAACCCTGAATAAGCCTGCAGATTGATTACTGGTCCCCCAGGCTCACACACCTGTCAGCTGTATGTCGAGGCTAACCTGCTTATCCTGGATGAACGGCTCCGATACCAAACCTGTCTCCTCACAAAAAAAACCCTACTCGGGCTCTCCCCCCCTGGGGTAACGGCATCCATCCACCAGAGCCCTCCCACTATTGCAACACGGTCTTCCTACAAGACCACTCTAATGGTCCCCAGATCAAGAACCAGCTGTTGCCAGAGGTCCTTCTGCTATAGAGCCCCAACCTGGTTTAACTCTCTCCCTGCCCCCATCACCAATGCCACCACCATCTCCCAGTTCAAAACCACCCTTCGGAACCACATCATCAGCACTCGTAACTGCTCCTGTCTCTGAACATAGCCTCCACCTCTGCTACTCTTGACATCGCCCCCCGGGCAGCTCTCCACCTAGCAGCTCTCCACCTAGCCATCCCCACCACCACTTCCCTGTACACCATGCCTCTGTTTAACCTGGCCAGTGCCAGCTGTTTCAGTGTTTACCAACTAGATTGCTCACTTGATACCAACTTGTGTAACACCTGTTATCAATTACATGTACCCTGTAACCTAATTGTATTTGTCTGACCACAGTGTGACGTGGTGCCTCTGTTGAACGCCTATTGTTTTGCAAATCTATGCTATGTAACCAAAAACACAATGTATGTCTTTATGTGACGAAGTACCTTTGGAAACGAGCCTCTGGCTCAAAGGTTGTAAACTGATTCTTAAAAATAAAATAAATAAATAAAATAAACTTCTTTCCCACTGGCCAAAGCCCTGTCCATGGATGGTACCGGCTGTGGTGCCATCACTGGTCACTCTGGTGCTGGCTGTGTCATCAGTGCTAGGTCTGATTCCAGTGCTGGTCTGGGTTTTGGGCCCTTTAGGGCCTGGCCCAGCACCGATTTTTGTGCTGGTACTGGTGCCACCCCGGTGTCAGAGATTCCCCTGCTGCTGAATTTGATTCCGGTTCTGGCACTGTCCTTAATTCCAGCCCCTCGTCTTTCGGGGCCAGTGTCTCTTGTGTTGTCACAGCTGCGTTCTGGATTGGTGGGCCTGTGACCAACACCCCTCTATAACTTTCCTTCTGAAGAGGGTTTTGAGGGGGAAGAGTCTGCCCCAGACCTTATCACTTTTTTTTAATTTACTGCACTTTATGCTTCTCTATTACTGACCGACCTCCAATCAGTCTCTATCTCCTGCCCAGTCCCATCACTCGTCTTCTTTGGGACATACCTCTACTCCTTAGTGCCCTCATGAATAACCCCTCCCCGGGAAGGGCTGCCGGGAGCTCAACCTTTACCCCCAAATGGAGTTGAAGCTTTGTCCTCGGAGCAGAACACCAGGTCAGTAGTGTGGGGCCTGTGGTGGGTGGAGGACGGCATCCTGCACAGGCAGCAGGTTTTTCCTCTTGTTACTGTCCCCAGTCATGGATGTGGGGAAGGCCAGGCCAGTGCAATGCATCATGCCACCAACATCCCCCTTCCTCAAGCCATGGCTCCCAGCTGTATCACCAGGTGGTGGTAATGCAGCAGAGTCCAGCTCCCTGCCACCCCCGGAGGAGATGAGCATTCATGGGACACTCAGCCATCCACCCCACCATCACCACCACCGGCCCTCCGATGACCTAGACACCTTCCTGAACCCCAGTGATCAGCACCGCAAGTGGTAGCACTGCTACTGGGCCAGCTATTGACCTTATGATTTCTGAAGGTGGCAACAGTGACTCTTTCTTTAGTCTAGACACTTTGGACCTTATCCTGTGTCTGTGTATCAGGAGGATCGAACTTTCCAAGTTTTGCTCATAAATGTGCGCTTTTTGCTGAATTTCGAGCATGCTGCCATTGACCAGGATAAATGTCTCCATCTGGAGAGGCTTAACGTTTCCAATAGTTCAGTCAATTTAGTTCCTCCTATCCCTCCTGCATTAGAAACTCTTATCTAAGGTGGTGTGGGCTAGGCCTGCTTCGGTTCCATCCATAGGCAAACAGGCTAGCAAGAAGTACACTACACCTAAAGATAAGCGAGTGTATACCTCTCAACCTGTAGTTAATACTGTTGTTATTCCTGCTAAGAATGACAAGGCCGTTATTCCCCCAAGAGGTCACTGCACACCATGTTAACAAGGAGATGTGCAAGAGTGACATTGTGGCAAGTGTGCTTATGCCTCAGCAACCCTTAACATTGTATTCATGTCCGATGTCGCTGCTGGTAGGCTTTTTCCATAGGTTCACTACCCTCTGGCAGAAACAATGCCTCCTAATGTTACCGATGAATTTACCCCGCCACCACCAGCCCCCTGTACTTTAGAGTGTGTCCCTGTGTCCTGCTGGAGGATACCAGATTAAACATGTCTGACTATTCCATCTGGTTGATGCCCTCAAGTATATGAAAAACTGAGGCCATGTCTCTGTTTCTGTCATGGCCCTGATTTGTGGGGCAGGGTGTTGCATGGTATACACTGTACTATCCACCAGCAGTCTGCAGAGGACAGTGTGTTTATATGATGAGAGGCAGCGCAGTCCTTCATTTTGATTTTTTTTGTATAAAGATTTTGTTTTATGCACCCCTTTGATCCTGCCAATTTCCTCTCCCCCCGTCGAGCCCAGCCCCTTCTGCCACATATCTCGGTCAATTTACAACCCCACGAGCTTGCCCATTCTGGCAGGGTCCAACCCGCTCAGGTACCACTCCCTCACCTCCTCCAGCTGTTGGAAGCAGTAGTTCCCTGGGCCAGCTATCGGGAGTTCCCTGGGCATTGCCAGCTGTTGGAAGTGGGAGTTTCCTGGGTGTCACCAGCTTTTGGAAGTGGGAACTCCCTGGGTGTTGCCAGCTGCTGAAAGTAGGAGTTCCCTGGTTGCCACCAAGCTGTTGAAAGCAGGAGTTCTGGGTGTCACCCACTATTGGAAGTGGGAGTTCCCTGGGTGTTGCCGAGCTGTTGGAAGTGGGAGTTCCCTGGGTGTCACCAGCTATTGGAAGTGGGCGTTCCCTGGGTGTAGCCAGCTCTTAAACATGGGAGTTCCCTGGGTGTCATTGAGCAGGCAGTGGCAGGAGTCAGGGCCCGAGAACAAAGGAGGTCATCCTGCATGGACCAAACTTTTCTACTTTCTGTCCCAACCCCTGAGATATGGCATGCTAGGGGGTCTTTTCTGATGTATACTGATCATACATTGTGCAAGTCCCGGACGACATTCCTCCATTCCATTTGGGTTGCCGTTGCACTGTGAGTCACCCAGATGGCAGTCTGATAGTGGCAGTTACAACCAACCTTCCCTGAGGGAAGAGAGCATGCTCTGGGTTGCTTGATCTGCCACCCCTTAGCTGGCCCCCGACAGCCCATGCTCATTACTGAACTCGGGTCTCTTGGATCATGAGCGGTAGACCTGTCACTGTGCCAATGGGCTGGACAAGTCCTTCATTCAGATTGGCTGTGACCAGTAGGAATACAGTGCATTATGTAAGCAATATAATATGACAGGGTGTTAGTTGTGGTGTCACAACCACATGCCTAGGGGCATAGTAAGGCATGAGGCCATAGGCCAAGTGCCCTCAGCCCCTGAAAATGTGGTTGTGACACCACAACCAACACCTTGGAGTGTCTTATTGTACTTATAAAATGTGTATTTTGCTAAACTCATTTAAAGAAAATGTTTAAAGTTGTTAAAAATATGTTAAAAAAATGATGTAAAAAATGGTAAACTACTTCTCTGCAGCATGTTAAATGTGGCAGTTTTAGGAAGCTACCAGTAGAGGGTGCAGCAAGAATAGCTTATGGGCAGAAGCTTTTTAGAAGGTTCCGAGAGTGCACATTGATATTTTTGGTACTGAGGTAGGTTGGTACCAGAACTTGTTCATACCCATTGGTTGTGGTCTCCCAGTCCAGTGGACACAAATGAGTTTTAGCCAGTCAGGATACAGGAGTTCCCCTACCCATTTCATAATTCTAAAAAATGTCCTGCAAACTTTACCATATTTGAGAAAACAGAACAGTTAAAAGTCATGGCATTGTTCTTTGTACTAAGCATCTCATAAAAAACGTGAGTCTCTTACAGCAGGGGAATGATATAATGAAGTCCTGTTTCTGCCATCTAAAGCTTTCCGTGAGGCAGATGTGATCATGTAGCAATATCCCCAAGTCTGGAACTTGTTGCTTAGCTTAGGTGTGCATGAAGTATTCTCAGTGGAAACCTTTACCATGTTCCTTTCTGTTTTTTAGGAGAGACGGGCTTACAGGATATGACTGCCCAAGTCACCAGCCCAGCAGGCAAGATGACCGAAGCGGAAATCATCGAAGGAGAGGACAGCACCTACAGTGTTCGGTTTGTCCCCCAGGAAATGGGCCCCCACACAGTTAATGTGAAGTATCGTGGCCAGCATGTGCCTGGGAGCCCCTTCCAGTTCACTGTCGGGCCCATGGGAGAAGGAGGGTCCCACAAGGTGCGGGCTGGTGGAACAGGTCTGGACAGAGGTGTCGCCGGAGTGTCAGGTACAACTGAGTCTTTCATTAAAGTCATAGGCTGTGCCAAAACATTTTTTTTACATGGTCAATATATGACTGGTTTCCAGCTTACTGTGAGTGCCAGAACTAGGTGTAGTAGGAGCCACAGTCAGTATTGTGAGCGCCCTGCTGTGTAGAGACCCTGTAACAGTGACAGCACTTACAGCAGATTTCTTTGTGAGCATGGATATGGGGTTGGGAGGGATCTCTAGGTATAGCAGGCAGCCCTGAAAATTAATGTGTTTAAATAAAGAGCGATGCTAGAAGCAACACTCTGCAATGTCTTTCCCTATTGCCATTAGCGTCTGCGGCAGTGTCAGTTCCTCACCTTTGATAGACACTAACTTCAGAGCAGAAGCACAGCTAACAACCAGTGCTGGTGCCCACTAAACCTGCGTAACTCCCACTATTAACAGTCTCATTTTATTCTGTCTCCCCTTAGCTGAATTTAGCATCTGGACCCGGGAGGCCGGTGCAGGAGGTCTCTCTATCGCTGTTGAGGGTCCCAGCAAAGCAGAGATTTCCTTTGAAGACAGAAAGGACGGCTCTTGTGGGGTTTCCTATATTGTTCAGGAACCTGGTGAGTAAAGCAGCATTCTGTAGTCACTACCCTATCCACCTCACTACATAATGGACAGCCAATGCTCAAAAACAGCACACTCCATCAGACAGGGCAGACTTCAAGCACAAGATGACCCGAGTTCAAATAGCGCCTCTTGCCACAGCTGCTATGAGTTTCGCAAGGTCCCATTTCTGTTCCTACCAGACAGTAGTCCATCTTACACAGTCATTCCAGCACACTAGACATGTTGCCACAAAAACTGGCATTTGGCTTTAAAGGGGCACTGCCTTCAGTGAGCCTGGAGACTGATCTATGCCCTCTTCCAAGAGATGGACTGGCTTTTCAGGGCACAGTCTGAGTGAGCATGGAGATCGAATTACCTTCTCTCCCAAAAGATGCCTTGCCATCTAGGGCAGGGTCTGAGTGAGCATGGAAACCAAATTACCCCCTCTCCCAAGACATGGACTGGCCATCCAGAGCAGGGTCTGAGTGAGCATGGAAACTGAACCATCCCCTCTCCCATAAGATGCCCTGACCCTCCAGGGCAGTGTCTGAATTGCTCCCTCTTTCAAGAGATGAACTGGCACTTCTAGACAGTGTTCTTAGTATGGAAGGAAACTGAATTGCCCTCACTCCAGGTCAACACTGAAGTATACGGCTGGAACAGTGTGGAGAAAGACATCTTGTACCCACCCTCACCATTCCTGATCTGTGAATAAAATAAAGGGTTGTTTTTCTGATGCTGTCACTTTACTGGAGAAAGATTCATCACAGCTTGGAAGTGCTTGATTGTGCCTGTCCTGTGGGTAAACAGCAGACTTCAGTTTGCAGTGCTGGCAGTCCGTCCTGTTTTACCAGCACAGTTGTTTCATGAACCATGTCTTAGTGTGCTTATGTATTTATGTATGTGTTTCTGTGTTTGCACATAGAGAGCCAGTGGCAGTCATAAACTGCATATGACGCACATAATTCTGTTTTGGTGTAGGTGTGGACATGCATTAAGCTGTCCTCTACACAATCGTATGTCACAAAACCAGGAATGTTCAGAAGAGCGTCTGTTTGATGATTATTTAATTTTTTTGTGTTTCCAGGTGACTATGAAGTGTCTATCAAGTTCAATGATGAACACATCCCAGATAGTCCGTTCATTGTACCCGTTGCCTCATTGTCTGATGATGCACGCAGACTCACCGTCACCAGCCTTCAGGTGAGGCATGGTCCTTTGGGGGGGGATACCACTGTGATAGTGTGACAAACACCACCGAACCCTTCTGCAAACCCAGACTTGCTCAGAGCTATACATAGTGCTTTTGTGCTTCTTACAGTACTACACAGACCCTTAAGGGCTCCCTAGGATTAAGGAATGCAAACAGCAGAAATGTAGTGCAGAAAGAAGAACTTTTAACAAACTTAATGTCATTTTTCTGCTAGTTCCACGTTGTTACTGGGCATTCATTTACTGCTGAGATTAAACGTGCTTACCTACTAGAGGCTCACTTACCAGGCTGTGTGCCAGGGAACCAGCCTACAGTGCATGTACTCACCATCCCTGTATGTGTTTCTGGACAACTCGTTGGCTCAGGGGAGCCAAACTGTGATGCAGCATATGTATTACAAAGTTTCCCATGGCATCTAAAGCCCTATTACAGTAAAATCCAGCACACTGAGCTGGGTGGCATTCACATCTATCCATCCATCCATCCTAGTGAAGCATACTTATTCTACTATGCAGTACTCTGTGGCTCTGGGGCCTGGACCTGGATATAACAACTGAGTGCCACATATCAGCTGGTAGGAGGGTAAGCCCCCTTGACCCCCTACAAATTCGAACACCGATGAGTGGATCAGTTCTCAATTACAAAACCCCATTGGAGGATTCCAAGTGCAGCAGCTTCTCTTGTATTCTGTATGTTAGCTGTGTAACTAATAATCCCTTTTGCGTTTACAGGAGACAGGGTTAAAGGTCAACCAGCCAGCCTCCTTTGCAGTACAGTTGAATGGGGCACGGGGAGTAATCGATGCTAAAGTACACACACCGTCGGGGGCCGTGGAGGAGTGCTACGTGTCTGAGCTAGACAGTGGTAAGTCACTTATTCACTAAGGAATGTCCCCTCTTGTCTGGCCCATGCACCCATCATGGTCTCGCCATAGGGGTAGGGTATTGAGTGTGGAACACAAAAGGAAACAACGGAAAACATAATTCCAGGGATTTCAGATAGTGGGAGAAGCTGCCCTTGAGTTGGGTCATACATGACCCTCAATGACTGAATCATCAGGCAGATGGGGGGCCTGTTGCAGCAGAAGAGTTTCAGGTATAGTATGGATTGCAGAGTAAGCTGGACATCACTGTGATTGATACAGTGAACATGTGAGTGTGAACAGAGGATGTGCAGCAGGGATCTGTTTGTATTTTTATGACTTTAGTAAATTTTTGACCAGGAAAGGCCCACTAAGCTGTGACAGCTGCTTTTCAGTTGTGTCCCAGGGGGAGGGGGGAGGTTTTATTGATGGCAGAATGTTGGTTAGGACACTGGAAATCCTCGACTCTTATGATAAGTGCTATGGGATCTTAAACTTCCATCTAGACAGACACCAGTGGGGGCAGAAGGGACCTCAGTTTAACATTTCATCCACCTCAACAGTGAAGCACCCAGCTAGTACTCTTCCATAGGTTTAGCAGCTTCTGGGAGACGTGCTACTTAATGTTACCCCTGTAATGCTGGTCGGCTCTTCCATAGGTTTAATAGCCTCTGGGAGACGTGCCACCTAATGTTACCCCTGTAATGCTGGTCGGCTCTTCCAAAGGTTTATCAGCCTCTGGGAGACATGCTACTTAATGTTACCCCTGTAATGCTGGTCAGCTCTTCCATAGGTTTATCAGCCTCTGGGAGACGTGCCACCTAATGTTACCCCTGTAATGCTGGTCGGCTCTTCCATAGGTTTATCAGCCTCTGGGAGATGTGCTACCTAATATTACCCCTGTAACTGTTACACCTGGGTGTCAGGGACTGCTGGAGCACACCAGACTGGACATCTGTGTCTGGTTGATCTCGTCCACACCCTTGAGTAACCAGAAGACTGAGATTATGTCCTCCTCAGCCTCCTTTTCTCTAAGGTAAACATGTTGAGGGTCTCCAGCCTCTCCTCTGAGCTTTTGTTCTCATACCCCTGATAATTTTGGTGGCCAAGGGTTGCACCCTCTTGCCTACCTCAATGTCCTTTTTGTATTGAGGAGTCCAGAATTGCACAAAGTACTGTAGCTGGGGCCTGACCAGGGCCTTGTGAAGTGGCAGGATTATGTCCTGTGCGCCACTGGCCATTTTGATGCACCCAGCATTCTATTGGCTCTTGACTCAGCTGTGCACTGCTTGTCCTCTGCTTCTTCCTCTTATCTATTTTGATCCCCAGTTGCTTTTTCTCCTCCACTGTAGGAACAGGAGCCCCACCCATTGTGTTAGTCCTACCTGTGTGTCTTGTCCCCAAGTGCAGTACGTTTTATTTAACTGCACTGACTGTAAAACTCCAGGAGTCGGACCAGTTGCCCAGATTGTTCAGGTCCCCCTGAGGTTTGTCACCTATCGTCAAGGTGTGTACTTCCCTGGCCAGCTTTGTGTAATCAGCAAGCTTGCAGCCAGCTGGATACAGTGGCTCCAGTACTGCTCTCTAAGGGATGCCACTGAGTACCACTCTCCATTTGGAGTTGTGCCCGTCCACCTCCATGCTCTGCTTCCTGCCTCCAAGCACTAGATAAATGCAGTAGCATTTACAGCAATAACCTGTTCTCATGGAGTGCAGTATGAGGCTAAAAGTAGCCATTGTTGTTGTGAAAATGAGCTGGGCCACTGAAAAACTGCATCCTCAGGTTTATTGCAAAATCTGCAGATCTTACTTCGAGAAACAGCTCTTGCAGCAGGTTACACCATTAGGACTGAAGCCGGCAGGTGCCAGGACCCCACGGAAATTTTCTAGCTAGCAGTATCCAGTGGGGACCATCCCCGACATCGGCCTCGCTCCCGACTTCAGGCATCATACACAAGGGGGAGGTCCCCTCTGCTGTACCAGCTTTCTCAGGAACCTCTGGTACCTCTGCAAATCAGCTCTCACTTATTGTTCCAGGAGGCAGGATCCTTGGTCCATCCGGACCTTCGCTCTCTGAACCTGCACGCCTGGCTCTTATGGACATAGCTGTCATGCGGTACGGGGTCTCGCAAGGGGTAGCAGATGTTCTAGCGGCTGCTAGAAAACCGGTCACTCATGCCACATACGCCAGGAAATGGTGCAGATTTTGCCTCTGGGCTCAAGCACAAGGGCTTTCCTCGCTGGATTGTCCGGAAGGTTCGGTGCTGGACTACCTCCTGTCCCTATTTCAGGCAGGCTTGGCCTACTCCTCCATAAAAGTACACCTCTGTGCCATCCTGGCCTATCACACTCCTGTAGGCCTACGATCCATATCTCAGTTGGAAACCGCACGAGCATTTTTAAGAGGCATCCTCCACCTTAGGCCTCCGATTAAGGATCCCATTCCTCCATGGGACTTACCCTTTGTCCTAGAGCATCTTACGCTGCCACCTTTTGAACCAGCTGTGGATTGCGAGCTATGTCTTCTGGCATGGAAGACGTTATTTTTAGTTGCTGTTACTTCGGTCAGAAGGATTTCTGAGCTACACGCATTTATGTGCAAAGAACCTTATTTGGTTTTTCACCAGGACAGGGTGTCCCTAAGGACAAACCCAAAGTTTCTACCTAAAGTGATCTCAGCCCTCACCCTTAATCAGGACATCGACTTGCCAGTGTACTTTCCTAAATACTCTAATAGAGGAGAGGCCCTGCTGCACACTCTAGATGTGCATAGGTGTCTAAGATACTACCTGACCAGAACCAGGCAACACCGTAAATCTGATCAGCTTTTTGTCTCCTTCGCCCATAGTATGCTGGGGGCTCCGGTTTCTAAATAATCGCTGTCCAGGTAGCTCATCCATTGTATCACGTTCTGTTACCAGAAGCGTAACAAATCCCTACCAGGCTCGGTTAGGGGACATTCCACAAGGGGGGTGGCTACCTCCTTTGCCGCTCTGAAGAACGTGTCCACTTCAGCCATCTGTGCAGCAGCTACTTGGAGCACCGTGCACACCTTTATCAGGCATTATAGCCTGGACGTTGCATCACGGCGAAGAGCTGGTTTTGGTCTAGCAGTCCTTTAGGGACTACTATCCTAGGCTTCGGTCCAACTCGCGATCTTTACCTAGCCTCCTCCCATCTGAGAGGGATTTCCAGCATTGCTTGGGAATCAGTCCTAATGGTGTAACCTGCTGCAAGAGCTGTTTCTTGAAGTAAGATAGTACAGTTACGTAAGAACTTACCGTAACAGTAGATCTTCGAGAACAGCTCTTGCAGCAGGTAGTTTCCCTCCCACCATCCCCTTTGGAGGTAGAGTTGTTCCTTTATCTCACTACCTAGGATTAGGTGTTTGTAACACCACTCTGAATACCTTCTTGAAGACGGATGCTCAGTCTCCACTTCTGATGTCATCTAGCGGCCGGGAGTTTCCAGCGGGAAAACTCGAGATTCTGGGGGACCACCCCCTTTTGTATGATTCCTGACGTCGGGGGTGGTCTCCGCTGGATACTGTTAGCTAGAAAATTTCCATGAGGTCCTGGCGCCTGCTGGCTGCAGTCCTAATGGTGTAATCTGCTGCAAGAGCTGTTCTCGAAGATCTACTGTTACGGTAAGTTCTTACGTAACTGTACTTTTTCACTGTTCTTCACAAAAACTGGTATTTGCTACAGTGCCTTGCAACTGTTTGGGTTTTTGTTCCTCAAATTGTGTTATATTACAATTTTCAAGCAAGAGTTGCAAAACATATCTCACAATTTGGCATACTGAACTGGGTTTGGGCAAACAATACAGTGTGAGGCGGGGAGGGGTTCTCTAAGGGGTTCTGTGAGACATTCCTTTCAGCTGATTCACTGCATGGTTTGGTTTCAAAATCCTCTGGCCAGTCATACACTTAACATTGTGTTTTGAAGAAGTATGTCAGAAAACTTTGTGTTGCCTCAGAGACTGAAGCTATAGGTGGACGTAAAGGAGCAAATTATTCCATTCACCAAAACGGAGTGATACTTACACAGTCATTTTGTGAGTGGTAGGGTAGGTTTTTCCTTGCATACCTGTACTGCACTTTCATTTGGTTCCTATTCAGTATCTGATTTTGGATGGCCCTGCTGATTATGGACATGATTGGGGATTATCCTTTCTCATCACTTGACAATGAAGCATGCAGTACATATGGTGTTACCTGTTTTCTTACCGATTTCTTTCTGCGCTGTCTGTCCTACAGATAAATACACAATTCGATTTATCCCTCATGAGAATGGAGTGCACTCCATCGATGTGAAGTTCAATGGCAGTCACATCCCTGGCAGTCCCTTCAAGATCCGAGTGGGCGAGCAGAGCCAGGTGGGAGATCCCGGCCTCGTCTCTGCATATGGACCTGGGCTGGAAGGAGGAACCACAGGTACAGTTATGCCTCAATAGCTACCTCTCCTGTCTCAGTCAGTCTGCCTTGTACAGCAGTGTTTTATAGACAGGATATGAGGTCAGCATCAAGCATGGAAAGCAGCAGTCCCATGCAACCGCACTTCAGCCCTACTTTCAGGGCCAGTTTTAACAGTCTGGTATAGTGGAGAGGTGATCTGAGATAGTAGAGAGGTAATCTCATGTAATCTGAGACAGTGGAGAGTTAATCTTTTTTATTTAGAGATGGTGGAGCGGTAATCCCCTGTAATCTGATACAGTGGAACAGCAATCTGTTATAATCAGAGACAATGGAGAGTTAATTTTATGCAATCTGAGATAATGGAGAGGTAATCTATTGTACTGTGAGACAGTGGAGCGATAATCTCTTGTAATCTGATACAGTGGAGTAGTAATCTGTTGTAATTAGAAACAGTGGAGAGGTAATCTTGTAATCTCTGACAGTTGAGAGGTAATCACTTGTACACTTAGGAAGCAGAGAGTTAATCTGTTGTAATCTTAGAACATGGAAAGGTAACCTCCTGTGTTATGGGACACTGAAGAGATGGGCAATTTCTTGTAAACCAAAATAGTGGAGGGATAATCTCTTATAATGTAGGGCACTGGTGAGTAAATTTTCTGTTATAATCTGAGGCAGTGGAAGGGCAATCTCTTGTAAAATAGGGCACTGGAGAGGTAGGTAACTGTTGACAATCTGAGACAATGGAAGGGTAACCACTTGTAATATGGGGCACTGGTGAGGTAGGTAATTTCTTCTAATCCTAGACAGTGTAGGGGTAATCTTTTATAAAATGGGGCAGTTGAGAGATAGTTAATCTTTTAGATTGTGAGACGGAGGAGGTGTAATCTCTTGTAATATGAAGCACTGGTGCGGTAGATCATTTTTTTAATCTGAGACAGCGGAGGGGTGTACTGTGAAATGGGGCCCTTGAGAGGTAGCTAATCTCTTATAATCAGAGACGGTGGGGGGAATAATCACTTGTAATATGAGGCAGTGGTGAGGTAGATAATTTTTTCAATCTGAAACAATGAAGGAGTAATCTTCTGTAAAATGGGGCCCTTGAAAGGTAGCTAATCTTTTGTAATCTGAGAAAGTGGAGAGGTAATCTCTTGTATTATTGGGCATTGAAAAGGTAGGTAATTCTCGCAATTAGAGACAGTGGAGGGGTAATCTCTTGTAATGTAGGGTACTGGAGAGGTAGCTCATGTCCTATTATCTAAAACAGTAGAGGAGTAATTTCTTGTAATATGAGGCACTGGAGAGGTAATCTCTTTTAATTTGATAGTGGAGCAGTAATCCCTTGTACTCTTAGAGAGTGGAGGACTATTTTCTTGTAACCCCGACTAGACATTAGCTTTCAGGGTAGGACAGGGTAAAACAGGACAGACTGGGTGGACAAGTGCTCTTTTTCTGTTGACATTTTTTATGTTCCTATTTACCCTGAGATAGTGAAATGGTAAATCTTGTAGTATGAGGAACTAGAGAGGAAAGTAATCTTTTGTATTCTGAGACGGTGGAGGTGTTTCCTCATGTAATATGGTACACTGCAGAAGAAGGAAATCCCTTGTAATCTGAGACAGTGGAGGGTGATCTGTTGTGCTGTGAAGCACTGGAGAGGCAGGTACCCTCTTGTAATCTGGGACAGTGGAGGGTGATCTGTTGTGCTGTGAAACACTGGAGAGACAGGTAACCTCTTATAATCTGAGACAGTGGAGGGTGATCTGTTGTGCTGTGAAGCACTGGAGAGGCAGGTACCCTCTTGTAATCTGAGCCAGTGGAGGGTGATCTGTTGTGCTGTGAAACACTGGAGAGGCAGGTGACCTCATATACTCTGGGACAGTGGAGGGTGATCTGTTGTGCTGTGAAACACTGGAGAGGCAGGTGACCTCTTGTAATCTGGGACAGTGGAGGGTGATCTGTTGTGCTGTGAAGCACTAGAGAGGCAGGTAACCTCTTGTAATCTGAGACAGTGGAGGGTGATCTGTTGTGCTGTGAAGCACTGGAGAGGCAGGTAGCCTCTTGTAATCTGAGCCAGTGGAGGGCAATCTGTTGTGCTGTGGAGCACTGGAGAGGCAGGTACCCTCTTGTAATCTGAGCCAGTGGAGGGCGATCTGTTGTGTTGTGGAGCACTGGAGAGGCAGGTAGCCTCTTGTAATCAGAGCCAGTGGACCAGTATGATTGCTTGTCTTAGTTTCCTCTGTTATGATGTTACTGACTCCCACCTATCTCTACTTCTCAGGTGTGCCTTCAGAGTTTATTGTCAATACTGCTAATGCCGGCTCCGGAGCCCTTTCTGTTACCATCGATGGCCCCTCCAAGGTGAAGATGGACTGCCAAGAGTATCCTGAAGGTTACAAAGTCACGTACACACCAATGGCACCCGGCAGCTACCTGATATCCATCAAATATGGTGGCCCTCAGCACGTCGTAGGAAGCCCATTCAAAGCCAAAGTCACAGGTACAGTTCTGATCAATCACCTGACATAAAGTGCTGGAGTGTCACTGTTATACTATGGTTCACTAAATCCACCCCCCCCCACCCAAGGACATACCCATCCCTTCAGAAACCAGTTGGCCAGACTCTCCAAGTAGTGAGGAATAGAAAGCTGTGTGGTCTAGTGGTCAGAGCACTGAACTGAAAACCCAGAGGTTGCAACTCTGAATCCCACCACAGCCACTGGCTGTCTCTGTGGCTTTGAGCAAGTGACTTGACCTCCAGTTTTCCCAATAGTAAAATAGAACAGCAGGGCCCCACTGTAAATAAGATGTTAAATCCTGTTGGGATATCCTACGTAAATAATTCGAAAAAGCAAACATTAAAAAAAATAATCTAATGATATACTGATTTGTTACAAAATAGCTTCATTTGCAGCAAAATTCCAGAGCGTTTTTAATTTTTATTTTCTGTAGGTTCTTTTTTCACTTCCATATCAATGTTCTCAGAATAAAAAAGCAGGACCCATGTTAGCCACTGTAAAGTAAGAAAATCCTTTTGCATATCTAAGAGGTGTTTTAGGAATAATGGGCCTGATTCCAAGACGGCTTACGCATGGCGCAAGCCGATGTATGCCACACCCCATGGCGTAAATCGCAATTTGCACCATGCGTTACGCCGTTCCCGATTCCAAAAGGCTCCTTGAGCCATGCCGTATTCGGGTTGCACCAAATGTGGGTTATGCCACCCACTATGCCGCAACCCACAGCGGCATGGTGCAAGGATGGGTTACGGCAGCAACTGCACCCTATTCCAAAAGGGCAGTTGCCGTAACCCACTTATGCTATTCTAGGAGCCGCATTGGCGCCGTGGAGTTAGTCCATCATAAAGATGGTCTAAGGGGCATCCATCTGTGCAGTCAACGGATGCCCACTCCTCAGTGCCGCAGCAAAGTTCCTGCAGTGTTGCCCATGCCCCCTCGAACATGTTCCTGCCCCCCCGAATGTCAGGGACCCCCGGGTCCATTTTTAAAGTGCCCCTGGATGCCTATACTACCTGTCAGTCCCCCCCCCCATGCCCCCTGGTGCTTACCGTGGTGTTCTGGGGCAGGGGGGCTCCGGAGGGGGGCAGTTTGCAGCGAACTGTGACTTGCGGCATGCAGGGCTATTGCACCATGCCCATGGCGCTAGCCTATGCCTGCTGCAAGTCACAGGTTGTAGGTGCTGGGACCCTGCCGCTCTTAGAATATGGCGCAGGGTCTCCAGCGTAGCGGCAAATGTCAGAGCTCGCATCCGCCTACGAGTTGCGACATTTGTCTTGGAATCAGCCCCAATGTGCTCAATTCTCAGGTGCACTGGTGGACGGAAAGTAGCTGCAGTGGTCCATTTGTTACGTTTGCGACTATTGGAGTGAGTCACGTGGGAAACATTTCCCCGGTGCCTCACTAAGTTATTTTGGGGCAGTGATTAGTGGGAATCTATGGAAAAGATTAATTGTTGGAAGATATGAATGTTACATACTTACTGTAACTGTTGATCTTCCAGAATATTTTCTCCATAGATTGCTACATCCACTCTATCCCCTGGACTCACTCCCATATGTTGTGTTGCAATCTTCACCCCCTTTGTACTTGGTTTGGGCTGCAAAGACACTGTATTACTGGGTTTGGTGGCCCTACTTCCACGGGCCACGAGGGCTATCTTATGTCCTGCTGACCTTGATTATGTAATACATAGCTGTTGTACTGTCTCTGTGTCTTGATCAGGACTGTTAGGTCCTGCAACGTGGAGGAGAATGATGTCACAGAATGGAGCAGCTGCTCTGAGTTCTAGCAAGATTATGTGCGCCTTTCTTCCTTTCTTTCTTGAGGGGCCCAAATTCCATTTACTGTTCTCCCCTCCAGATGTTCTCCTCATCCTAGCAGAGATGTATTTGTGGTCAGAGCCCTTGTAGGCTGAGACTGAAGGAAGGGAACACACTCTCTGAGGTTACCTGTTTCCTTCAGTGCTTGTACCAATTTGCTTGATATTAGTGCAGTTGTGCATTTCTGCCAGTGCCTTCTGAGTTGGTACTGGATATCCTTCATTTACAAACTGGCCCATTTCACTACTGCTGTGGTAGCAGACATGTGGCACAGAAGCCTGAGGAATTTCTGTGCAGTCTTTGTTTGACCTGTCTGGAATGTGTTTGCACGCTGAACAAGAACTGCCCTTTGCAGAGGAAACAAGGCTTTGCCAGGTCTGTGTTCTGCTCTACGCTTACAAATTCCAGAATCTGTCTGACTTCCAAGTGCAAAATTTCTAAGCTTAGGAAGAAACCTAACTTATGCAGGCTGTTCCACACTATTTGAACTAAGCAGACTGCTCCCTCTTTTGTTTCTCCACACATTAGCCAGTCATCTGGTAATGAAATACTACTTTGCCCTGCCTGCACAGGTAGGCTGCCACTACTGGCAGGCTCTTTGTGACCACTGTCTGGGTGCTGTTCTCAGACCAAAAGGCATCGCTTTGAACTGAAACTGAGCATGACACTCGTCTCCTCAGTCACACAAGGAAAGGACAGCGCCTTCAGTGGATCATTTACAAGCCTCCCGTTAATCTTTATTCAGACACAAACACCACTGTTCAGAAGCCAGGTTACAGCTGAGGTACAGCCATAGCAAGACTCCCACATGACATCACTGACATGATGTTTCCTTTCTGATCACATGGCACATGTTCAGAGGATGTGGGTAAACATCAGAGTACATCTTAAAGCTATCAGCATGTTACCTGACGCTACTCAAACTGATTTTTTAAATTCCTGTTAAAGAGCAACACCCATTATGTACCAAATCCAGTTTCAGTTGTGCATAAATAATCACAAAAGTAGATTAAAAGTTAAATCATCTCATACCTGAAACATATAAAATACAACAGAAGCACAATACATCAAAGATACGGGGAGGGGAATGGAGCAACAGTGCCATCGTGTGGCTATTCAGTGCCTATCTGATCGGTTAGTTTCTGTAGCACTGTATTATATTCAGAGGGGCTATAAAGAGGATTTGTTAGTCACTGAGGAAGATGTGGACCAGTGTGAATGGGGCAAGGTGATGTTAGTCAGGAGAGGATGACTTTTACAGCTAAGTACGGAGTTTTCTCCTCTGTAATCCTAAATATTGTAAAGAGCTACTTAAACGTTTTAAAGAGCTATGGGCTTCTCTTTAGGATGACATTTATTGCCACATGCATGGTAAGACCTTCATAACTAACTGAAAGTTTTACCACTCATTGGTCATACCACACACTAGGGGAGATAAATATGTTATTCCACTGCAGTCCATTATATACCGGTATTCCCTATACATTTTGGTCGGGATGCCCTAAGGATAAACATGCAGACATATCAATAGCTGAAACTCCAGCTGTTCCTAGAAAAAACTTATACTTGTAATTAGAGTTCTAGGGACATGGATATGTTGTTCATCCACACTCATTGGCAGGTATCCTTGCCGCTTTAAATCTTGCCGGAAGGTCTTCAAGCTTGCTCCTCCCACCCACCCGGGTGGTATAACTCTCGGCTCCGCCCCATGACGCCAGATCTTCCTTACCGCTTGGAAGCTCAGGTTCCCTCCTTAACGCTCTGCGTTTGAGACTGGTTCCTATTTCTCCGTTTGCGGATTTAAAAATAAAATTTTGCAAAAGACTTCAGTCTTCTATCCCTCGCGGCTGCGATGGACAAATCGACTCCCGGATTTCGGAGATGCCCATGCGGGCAGAAGATGTCTCGGACGGATCCACACTCCACGTGTGTCTACTGCTTAGGCCTTGAGCACGACCCGCAGGCTTGCGACCTGTGCTCATCTTTCTCGGCCTACGTCCTCGAAGACCGTGCTGCCCGATTACATCTGGGCCGTCCCGAGAAGCGTTTCCCTCCGGTGAAGTCAAGGAGGCCGGTTGGTGTCGCGGCGTGCGGTCGGCAGATCAGTCCGCGGATGGTCGCCCTCAAGAGGAGGCGCAAGGGTCAGTATCTTCCTCGGCCGCGGCATTTATCCCGCCTTCTGGCTCTTCTTACACGGCTTTTATGAGCTTTGTCCGTCCCTCTCCACTAAAGGAGAAGGGCCTACGTTGCGGGACCTTATTCTCGGTCCAAAAGAGGGACAAGGGTAAGTCCCTCCGTCGGCGCTCTTGGGAGCGGGAAAGGTCCTTTCCGGGCCGTCGACCGTCGGGCTTCGGTCGACCGTAGCTCGCCACTGGCCCCACGGTGTCCCCTGGCCAGGTCAGTTGACCGAGACTCCCACCGATGAAGTCGAGATTTTTCTCGACCCGTTGGACGGGCTGTCGCCTTTAGCAGCCGAGATTCCCCTCTCCCCGGTTCCCCCGGGAGGAGTTGAGGATCCCGTGGGCTCGCCTGTGCCTCCGGTTCCGGAGCCCTCGGATGCACCATCCGAGCCGAAGGGAGTGCCGGTTCCGGCCGACACCTCCCCGCACCGACCTCGGAAATTCCGGGACTCTCGGTCTCGGACCTCTTCGCGGTCCAGCCGATCCCACCGTCATAGGCGGTCTCGGTCTCGGCACCGCGGTAGGCGGCGTCGCCGCTCGTCCTCGTCCTCCTCCTCGGATGAGGGGAGGCTTCGGCGTAAATTACGTCGACTGTACGAGGACCTTATGTTGCAACAGCTCCTCCTGGCCGGGAATAAGCCGACCCGTCGCCTTCCCCGGCCATTAAGTGGCTGTCACCGGATCGGCCGACACAACCCCTCGACTTATCCGAGGAGCCTATACCCAGGCCGGTTGTTCGGCCAAAACCAGCTGCTCCACCGATTCCGGTGGAACCTCCGCCTCCACAGCCACCAATTGGGGCTCCGACCAAGGATTCTCGGTCGGCTAAGGGTCTACCCCATCGGCTGTCAGTTACCCTCACTCCCGATCGACCTCGGCAGGTGAAGGGTGGCTCAGGCCAGAGGCAGCTCTTCGAGGACTCTTCCGGTCGAAGATGATTCCTCCTTTTCTCCAAGCGACTGGACTTGGAGTCTTCAGGAGGTCAGTCAATGGACGATAGCCTGTCGTCCTTCCTAGGACTACTTCGGCTCATCTCGGAGTCCACCGGGATGGAGCTCGAACCCGTTTCCAAACGGGCCAGGTATCCCCTCACGGAGATTCTGGACCGAGGGGATTCTCCGACGGAGGCCTTTCCGGTGGCCGAGGCCATAGTGGGTCCGGCACTGGAGCTTTGGCAGCGCCCTGCTTCCTGCCCTGCGCCTTCGGCCAGGATGGCCAGGAAGTATGCGGTCCCTACTGGTTCCTTGTCCGGTTTTTCGGAACACCCCTCTGCTGAGGGGTTGGTTACCGACAGCGTTTTCGCCGCGCCGTAGCGCCAGGATGTGGACAAACCTCCTGACAAGGAGTCAAGAAATTGGACTATGTCGGGCGAAAAGTCCGTTGCGTCCTCTCTCGGCCTCGTCAGGCCAGTTCGGCCGTCCTCATGGCTGCATTTCTCTCATGCCCTGTTGGGCTCCCTGGATGAGGTCATCCCTCATCTTCCCGCCCGATCTGCAGACTACGGTTAAGCAGGTGCGGGACCAGGCAGGGCAGTGGCCAAACAGCAGCTCCAGACTGCTTTGGATTTAGGGACTCATGTGCCAGATCGGTGGCGGCCGCGAGTGGCTGATCGCGTCGGCGGGCTTGGCTGAGGGATATCCACCTTTACCCGGATACCCAGCACGGAGTTGGCGGATGTCCCCTTTTGGGGACTGACCTCTTCGCCCTGGGGTGGAAGGTCACCTGCAGAGGATCGAGAAGTCCAGTGCTACCTTGGACTCGGTCTCTTCCGCTCAGAAGGACAAAGGCGCAAACCACAGCCTAAGCCCTTTCGTCCTTCTGTGCCCCGGCGCCGCCCGCCAACAGCGTCAGGGCCAGCAGGCTCGGCCTTGGCATCCCAAACCCAAGCACGGCTTCCTCTAACAGGAGACAGGGAGAAAAGGCCCAGGAGGTCCTCGGCGGTCCCTCCTCCAAGCCTGCCCAGTGGCCGGGCTGAGGGTGTCGCCCCATTCGCTCACCTTATCCCTGGGTCCCCTGGAGGACGGCTCCAGCACTCCGTTCCGCCTGGTCCGCTGTTTCCACGGACAGGTGGGTCTTGGAGTGGTGGGAAGAGCCTGCCTCTGGAATTCGAGCAGGCACCACCCTTCAGGCCGTGGCCTCGGGGCTCCGGGATCCCAGCCTCACTGGCGGCTCGTCGAGCCGACACTCTCCCTCTTCCAGAAGGAGGTGATAAGAGGTGGTGGACCCTCCTTCAGACCCAGGGTTTGTGTCCAGGTACTTCCTGGTTCCAAGCGGACGGGGGCTGGCGCCCATTCTCGACCTACCACGCTAAACAAGTTCCTAAGGTCTCGAACCTTCAGGATGGTCACTCTGGCTCAGGTAATACCATCCTTGGACGGCGTGTGGTTCTGCTCTCTGGACTTGCAGGGCCAGCGTTTTTCACGTCCCTATCCGTCCGTCACTCAGAGATTCCTTAGCTTCGAGCGGAAGGATCCCTCTTGAGATTCCAAGCCATGCCCTTGGCTTGTCTCCAGCTCCCAGGGTCTTCACCAAATGCATGGCAGTGGTGACAGCATTCTCTTGGCCGAGGGTCGGGTGTACCTTACCTGGACGACTGGCTGATAGCAGCTCCCTCCAGGAAGGAGGCAGAGTGGTCCAGAAATCTGGCCCTCCAGGTCTGCTCTCAACTGGGCCTCCTTATCAATGAGGCCAAGTCAGACTCGAGTCAAGCAGGTGATTCTATTCATCGGGCGCAGCTCGACTCTCTTGAGCCAGAGCGGCTCCCGGCAGACAGGGCCGAGGTTCTTTCCTCCTTTGCCCGATCATTTCTGGTTGGGCAATTCGCCCCTGCCCGGGACTTCCTGCGCCTCCTGGGTCTCATGGCGGCCTGCACCAGCGTGGTCCGTTGGGCCCGCTGGAACATCACGTCCCTTCAGTGGGGACTGGCCAGCCAGTGGTCTACACGCTCGATCCTTTGGACCAGCTTGTATCGGTGACACAGGGGATGGGCAGCTCTCCAGTGGTGGACCGCTCCAGATCATTTGCAGGAGGGCATCCCGTTCGTCCGCCCGAGCCGACGGTCTCTCTATCGACCGATGCCTCTCTGATGGGTTGGGGTGCCCATCTGGGGAACACGGGCTCATGGCCTCTGGTCCCAGGGGAGTCCGATGCCACATCAACCTGCTGGAGCTCGGGCGGTCCGCCTAGCTCTCACCGCCTTTGCTCCGTTCCTCCGGGGTCAAGTGGTCCGAGTCAGGCGGACAATACCACGACCATGTACTATCTAAACCGCCAGGGCGGGGCGCCTCCATGCTTCTATGCAAGGAAGCTCTCCGCATTTGGTCACTCGTGACGCAGCCTGGGCGGATCTCCTAGCCATTCACGTGGCAGGAGCCTCCAACACCCTGGCCGATGCCCTGAGCCGGATAGGGGCTGCATCCCAGTGGTCTCTCCTGCCGGAGGTAGTACAGCATCTGTTCTCCCATTGGGGCACACTCAGGTGGACCTGTTTGCCTCCAGGAGGCACGCGGCTGAGCCTGTTCCATGCCCGCCCCCTCAGCAGGGCTCGCTGCAGGGGATGCCTTCTCGAGGCAGTGGACCGGGCCTCTTCTACGCTTTCCCCATTTCCCTTGATCCACAAGGTGCTTCTCAAGGCGAGGAGGGACAAGGCGCAGGTGATTCTGATAGCCCCAGACTGGCCTCGCCAGTTCTGGTACCAGATCTCCTCAGTCTCAGCTCCAGGACTCATGGCAGCTTCCAGCTCGCCCGGACCTGCTCTCAGTCAATCAGGAAGGTGTTCCATCCGGACCTTCAATCCCTGCACCTGACGGCCTGGTTCCTGGCGGCTAGATTTCCAGGCCTTGGGTCTTTCCGACGAGGTCCTCAATGTAGTTGAGGCGTCCGTAAGAGTTCCACCAGAAAATGCTATGCCTTCAAATGGAAAAGGTTTTCCATTTGGTGTCAGAAACAAGAGGCTTGGACCCTTCCTCCTGTTCCTTGGCAAGCATCTTGGACTATTTATGGTCCCTTTCTAGTCAAGGGCTTAGGTCGGCGACCCTAAGGGTGCACCTGGCAGCCATCTCTGCTTACACCGGCGCGGGCCGGAAGCAGTCGATGGCGCAGGTGAAGGTGGTCTGGCGCTTTTTCAAAGGCCTTGATCACATTTCCCCCAGTCACGGGAACCCCACCTCCGTGGGATCTACTGCTGGTACTGCAAAGCTCATGGGCAAGCCATTCGAACCTATGCACAGGTGTGCTCTCTCTCACCTGTCGTGGAAGACCGCCTTCTTGGTGGCTATCACGTCCAGCCAGAAGGATGGAGAGCTCCAGCGCTTCCATCAGTCTCCTCACCTGGTTTTCCACAGGGACAAGGTTGTCCTGCGCCCCCACCCGAAATTCCTTCCGAAGGTGGTGTCGGAGTTTCACCTTAACCAGGTGTTGACTCTGCCGGTGTTCTACCCCAATCACACCTCGGAGGCCGAATATAGGCTCCATACTCTGGACCCTAGAAGGGCGCTCGCTTATTATAAGGAGCGCACGGCTGAAATTCGGGGAGAGGTTCGCCAGCTGTTTGTCACCTACGCTGAAGCCGCATCTGGCAGACCTGCAGCCAAGCGGACGATAAGCAGGTGGGTAACCTCCTGCATAGATCTCTGCTATAAGTTGGCGGGCATGGAGCCTCCCAGAGGATAAGAGCTCATTCTACCCGCCATACTGCTGCAGCAGTGGCTGCTTCCAGGACGTCCCTATCCAGGAAATCTGCAGGGCTGCTACCTGGAAGTCAGCAAACACCTTTATTACCCATTACCACATCGACCTTGAGTCACGCCGGGATGCTGGTTTTGGGGCCTCGAGTTCTCCAGTCTCTCTTTCCCAAGTAAGTATTGGGGTGTGCATCTTTCCTCCTCCTCCCGGAGAACTGCTAGAGTCTGCCAATGAGTGTGGATGAACAACATATCCATGTCCCTAGAAATACAGGTTACTCACCTGTAACAGGAGTTCTAGGAATGGTATGTTGTTCATCCTGACTGACCACCAACCTCCCGGCTACTGACGCACAACCTGAGCCTCCAGCGGGCCAGATCTGGCGTCATGGGCGGGCCGAGGTTATACCACCGGGTGGGTGGGAGAGCAAGCTTGAAGACCTTCCGGCAAGATTTAAAGCGGCAAGGATACCTGCCAATGAGTGTGGATGAACAACATATACCATTCCTAGAACTCCTGTTACAGGTGAGTAACCTGTATATTTTTGTTATCTATGAGCAGGACATTCTTACTCCAGGACGATAATAAATGTTCTAGGGACATGGATATGTTGTTCATCAACACTGTCTGGCAGGTTCCTTGCCGCTTTAATCTTGCCAGAAAATACAAGCTAGCTCCTCCACCACCAGTGAAACTCGGCTCCGCCCCATGGCTGTCAGATCCTCCTGCAACTTGGGCTCAGGTTCCCTCTTGACTCTCGCGTATAAGACTGGTTCTAATTCTTGATTTTCCGAATTTGAGATTTTGCATTATAGACTTGGTCTTTTATCCCTCATGGCTGTGATGGACAAATCCAACTCCCCGGTTTGGAGGGGTGCCCTTGCGGGCGAAGAAGACTTTCAGGCGGATCCGCACTCCCGTGTGTCTACTGTTTGAGCCTTGAGCCGCGACCCGCGAGCTTGACGTATATCCCTTTATATTCGTCCTCGAAGACATGCCCGTGCGTTTCAACTAGGCGCCCTGAAAAAGCGTTTTCCTCCGGTGAAGTCAAAGAGGCCTGGTCACGGTTCCGCGGTGGCGGGCTCGGCGGATCAGCTAGAGCAGATGATAAGCCCTCGAAGAGGAAAGGCGGCATGAGCGCATCTTCCTCGACCCATGACATTTATCCGGCTCTCCCTGGGTTCCTCTTACACAGCTTCCTTTAGGGCTTTGTCTGTCCCTCTCCACTGAGAGGAGGGGCCAGCATCTGCTGGACCTTCTTCTCCAGTCCAAGAAGAAGAGACAGGGAGTAAGTCCCTCCGTCAGCGCTCTTTGGGAGGCGGGAAGGGTCCCTCTCCCGAGTTGCATTTGGCCATGCGGCTCGATCGATCGTTGACCGACCACTGGTCTCTGGTGTCACGTCAGGTCAGTTGGCAGACTCCGTTAGCCTTGATCGAGATCTTTCTCGACCCGTTGGACAGATTGTTGACCGGCGAGCAAAATCCTCTCACGGTTCCCCGGTGAGTTGAGAATCCCACAGGCTTGCCAGTGCCTCCGGTTCGGAGCCCTGGTGAACCCGCCGAGCGAGGAGGGCGGTTCCACCGATCCCCCTCCCACTTTGCGTCCTCCCGGAAGGCTGAGGTTCTCGATTCCTGACCTTGTGGTCAGCCAATCCCTCCGTCATAGTGGGTCTTGGTCTCGGCACCGTGGTAAAGCGGGCGCGCCGCTCGTCTCGTCCTCATCTCCTCGGATGAGGAAGCCGACTTAAGTTATGTCGACGTCGAGGGACCTCATGTGTAGCTCCTTCTGACCCGGGGAACAAGCCAGCATGATAACCTTCCGGCCATTAAGTGGCTGTCTACCCGGGCGGCGAAACAACCTCGTCTTACCGAGGCCTGTTCCCCAGGCAGTTGTTCGGCCAAAACCAGCTACTCCACCGATTCGGTGGAACCTCCACCTCCACAGCCGCTGTTTGGGGTTCCGACCAAGAACTCTCGGTCAGCTCAAGGGTCTGCCCGGGCTGCCGGTCACCCTCATACACAAACGCCCTAGGCAGGTGGAGGTGGCTCAAGCGAGGCAACTCTTTGAAGACTCTTCAGGTCCAGCCATTCCTCCCTTTCTCCAGGCAGAGTGGACTTGAGTCCTCAGGTCGGCAGAGCGACAGCCCTTCATCCTTCCTGGAGTTTACTCAGGTTCATCTCGAGTCCACCGGGATGCAGCTCGAGCCCGTATCCAAGCGGGCCAAGTATCCCCTCATGGAGATATTAGACCGAGGGCCCGGCCTTGGAGCTCTGGCAGCGTCCTGCTTCCTGCCCTGCACCTTCGGCCAGGATGGCCAGGAAGTATGGAGTCCCGAATGGTTCCCTGTCCGGTTTCTCGGAACATCCCTCAACCCGAGGGTTAGTGACCGACAGCGTTTTCTGGCGTGCCGAGAAGCGCTAGGGGCGTCAGACAAACCTCCTGACAAGGGTCAGAAATTGGACATGCCGAAAAGTCTCGCTGCGTCCTCCCTTGGCCTTGATCCAGGCCAGCTCGGCCGATGCTTGCATTTCTCCCATGCCCTGTTGGGCTCCCTGGACGAGTAGTCCCTCATCTCCCGGCTGACCTGCAGACCATGGTTAGGCAGATGCGGGACCAGGGCAAGGCGGTGGCCAAGCAGCAACTAAGACTGCTCTGGACATTGAAGACTCATCGCCAAGTCAGTTGCGGCCACCAAATCAGATATCTTCAAAATCAGGCATGGCTGAGGATATCCACAAGCAGCGGTGGAACAAATTTAGGCGGATGTCCTTCACAGGGACACACCTCTTGAGCCCTGGGGTGGAGGCCACCTCCAGAGGATCAAAAGACAATGCCACATGGAGATCGGTCTCATCGCTCAGAGGACAGAGACTGCAGACCGCAGCAAACCCTTTCGTCCGTCCTTACCCATCACGTCTGTTAGCAGCATCAGGGCCAGCAGGCTCACGCGTTGAGTCTCAAACCCAAACCAGGCTCCTCCTCCAGGAAACCGGGAGGTAAAGGCCCTGGAGGTCCCTCAGCGGTCCTTCCTTCAAGCCTGCCCAGTGAGGGGTTGGGGTGTACCCCAACCCGTCGCCTCACCCAGGTGCCCCCAAGAAGCTCTGCACTATCTTTCACGCCTGGTCCGTTGTCACCACAGACCGGTGGGTGTTGGAAGAGTAGGGGAAGGGCCTGCTCTGGAGTTGAGCAGGCCCCACCTTCAGGCCGTCGCACCTCAGAGCCTCGGGAGTCCAGCCTCGCTGTCAGCTCGCTGGCCAACCACGCTCTCCTCCTTGAGAAGGAGGTGAAAGATAAAGAGGTGGACCCCTCAAACCAGGGTTCGTGTCCAGGTACCCCTGCCCCCATTCTCGACCCACTACAACTAAACAAGTTCCTAAGGTCTCGAACCTTCAGGATGGTACTCTGAAGCTCAGATAATACCATCCTTGGAACACGCATGTGGTTCTGCTCTCTGGACCTGCAGGACCGCGTTCTTTCATGTCCCTATCCGTCCGTCACATCAGATTCCTTCGCTTTCGGCGGAGGATCACTTCGGTTCAAGCCATGCCCTTGACTATCTCCAGCTCCCAGGGTCTTCACCAAATGCATGGCAATGGTGACAGCATTCCTGCGGCACCAGGGTCTGGGTTTACCTCACCTGGACGATTGGCTGATAGCCCTCAGACAGGAGGTGGAGGTCCAGAATCTAGCCCTCAGGTTTGCTCTCAGATCGGCCTCCTCATCCAACAAAGCCAAGTCGAGACTCCAGCGAGAAGCAGGTGATTCTTTTCATTAGGGCAGAAGCTCGAATCTCTTGAGCCAGGGCATGGCTCTCGGCGGACAGGGGTGGGGTTCTTTCCTCCTTGCCCAATCATTTCTGGTTGGGCAATTAAGCCCCCTACCGGGATTTCCTCGCCTCCTGGGTCTCATGGCGGCTTGTACCAGGCGTGGTCCGTTGGGCCGCTGGAACATCGCCCCTTCGAGTGGGGGCACAATGACAGTGGTCCCCAGCGCTGTGATCCATTGGACCAGCCAGTGACAGTGACCCAGGGATGTGGAACACTCTCCAGTGGTGGACCGTTCAGTTCATCTGCAGGAGGGCATCCGTTTGTCTGCCCGAGCAGGACTCTCTATCGGCCGATGCCTCCCTGATGGGTTGGGGTGCCCATCTGGGGAACACCGGCGCTTGCGGCCTCTGGTCCCCGAGGGAGTCCTGATGCCACATCAACCTGGGTGGAAGGAGCCAGCTTGAAGACCTTCCGCAAGATTTAAAGCGGCAAGGAACCTGCCAATAAGTGTGGATGAACAACATATACCATTCCTAGAACTCCTGTTACAGGTGAGTAACCTGTATTTACAGTCTACCCATACTTGGACGACTGGCTCCTAGTGGGTAGGACCCCCTTCAGGTCAGAGAGGCTCTCAGTTGCACAGAACAAACTGTGCAGTCTCTGGGCTTTCTCATCAATGAAAAGAAATCTCACTTGGATCCAACACAGCTCCTCACCTTTATAGGAGCAGAATTGGAATACACAGCATAGCAAAGCCTTTCTTCCAGTGGACAGGATCCAGAATTCTCTGTCAGTCATGAACTTTTTGTCCTGGGCCAGCCCAGGCCAGCCATACATTTTCTAAGACTCCTGGGACAAATGACCTCCAAGACAGCTGTTGTCCCAGGTGTCAGATTCCAAATGAGGGACATAAGTACCACCTGTGGGCACATTGGTCCCAAAAAGACATTCCTTGTCCAAGCTGGTTCCAGCTAACAAAACCTTACTCCTAGCTTTGGACTGGTGGAAGGAAACTGCCAACCTCTCGTGGGAATCCCTTCCAGCTTCCTACTCCCACAAAGATCATCACTACAGATGCCTCCCTTCTGGATTGGGGATCAGCTAGACAATCAGTCTGTAAGTGGTACTTGGACTCCCAAGAAATCTGCAAGCCACATCAGTCTGCTGGAGCTCAGAGCCATCTACCTTTGCCCCTCTGGTAAAAGGTCAATCAGTACAAATCAGGACAGATAACACCACTGCTATGTTCTACACAAACAAGCGGGGTGATACAAGGTCAACTGTGCTTTGCACGGTGGCAATGAAAATATGGGCTCTGGCTTACTCTCTTGATGTGAGCCTCTTGGTCGTACACCTCCCAGGCAAGGACAAGACCCTGGCAGATGCCCTGAGCCACATCAGTCAAGGGCACAATGAATGGACTCTGAACAAACAAGTCCTTGCAACAGTCTTCTGAAGGTGGGAGACACCAGAAAGAAATCTGTTTTACCTCTCACTCAACCACCAACTACCTCTGTACTGCTGTAGACCCCCAACACTAGGGCCTCCCAGCAGATGCCTTAACTCTAAATTGGGCAGGAAGTTTTCATACTTTCCCTCCTTTCCTCTGGTTCACAGAGTGTTGCTGAATCTGAGGGCCCAATCAGCAACAATGATTCTGGTGGCACCGGATTGGCCAAGGCAACCTTGGTATCCTCTCCTAGTAACCCTGTCGCACAGCAAGCCTATTCAGCCTCCTCTCAGTCACTCCCTCCTGACTCTACCACAACTAGGAGTGACCTATTCAAATCTGCAATCTCAACCAGCCCGGTGACGCTGAGGGTTGAGATGCTGGACGCCACACCAGTGACCCGAGTTCGGGAGCGAGCTCGGGCCTCAGGGGTCGCTAGGATGAGGGTGATAGAGCACCCGCTATTGTTCTCCTCTCTGGGGAGGCTGGGGCCTGTCCGACGATCAGTGGCTCCTGTGGAGATGGGGGTGCTGTAGTTTATTGGCTGCACATCAGCGTGGCTGATGCAGGCAGGGTTGCCCTGTGCCACGTCCAAAGTGCACCATGCAGGGAGGGAGTGGGGAAGAGCACGCAGAACACAGGAAAAGCCCGGTTCCACCGTAGGCAACGGCACCAGACCCTCATGCCCACTGCTGGATCCACCTCGCCTGGCCTTCCAGTTCCTGTGCCGGGCCCTCACCTGCAGCCAGAGTCTGATTGTAAGAGCACCCAACAAGGAGGGGTGGCAGGGTTGCTGGCTATGGGGGGAGAGAAGAGACACAGGATCAATGGGACCTCAGATGGTCAGGAACAGGCAGGATGCCTGAGAAAGGCTCCGTGGGCTGTGACGGAGACAAAAGACATTCTGATGTTATGTGTGTGTGTGTGTGGGGGGATATGCAATCTCTTCACCTCAAAGCTTGGCTCTTGAGGAGTTAGAGTGCCCAGATACCCAGTATTCAGAACAGGTTTTTAAAATGCTGGGGATGGCCAGAAAACCTAGTACCAAAATAACTTATGCAGCTAAGTGGAAAAGATTTTCTTTCTGGTGCAAGAGGAAGCACTTAGGTCCTCTCAAAGCCTCAGTCTCCAGTCTTCTAGATTACTTGGTTCATTTGCAGGCCTAAGGCCTAAAGGCCTCATCCTTAAAACTTCACTCAGTTGCAATTTCTGCTTACCTGTCCATAGACAAGGACAAGTCAATCATTTCACTGCCTGTCATTAAAAAAAAAACTTTAAAGGCCTCCTCCATCTTCAGCCCCCAATTAGGGAACCTGTTCCCCCTTGGGATCTCAACCTTTGCATTGCCAAGCTCATTGGGCCACCTTTCAGGCCCATGGCTATGGTCCATTTAAAGTATGTCACTTGGAAGACAGTTTTTCTAGTTGCCATCACCTCTGGAAGAAGGATTTCAGAGTTGCAGGCCCTCTGTACTGAGCCAAACTACATAATCCCTCACAGGGATAAGGTACCGCTCAGAATGAACAGGAAATTTCTGCCCAAAGTGGTCTCGGAGTTCCACCTTAACCAGTCTATTACCCTTCCTGTTTTCTTCACTGAGAAATCCACCTGGAGAACAGAGACTCCATGGTTTTGATGTGAAGAGAGCCCTATTTTACTACTTGGAACACACCAAGCAGTTTAGAGGCTCTGCTACACAGCTTTTCCTCACCTTTGGGGAGGTAGGCAGAGGAAGGCCAGCCACTAAGAGGACTATATCCCGCTGGATAGTCTTTTATTCAGTTTTGTTATGACAAGGCTGGTAAACAGTTCCCTGAGGGCCTCAGGGCCCATTCTACCAGGGGCACTACTGCCACAGTGGCAGCTGCAAGGGATATTCCCTTACCTGATGTCTGCTAAGCAGCCACGTGGAAGACTGTACACACATTCACAAAGCATTACTGCCTGGATGCACAGTCCAGCTCTAATGCTACATTTGGCAGAGCGGGCAGTACTGCAGAGCCTCTTCCCTAATTAGGTTCTGTACCCACCTCCCAACTGCACTGCTTTGTAGTCTGCAATCTGTTAGTGATGCTAAAGGACCCCTGGGGTGAGAAGACAAAATTACTCACTGTAGTAATATTGTTTCTTCCAAGGTGTCCTTTAGCATCAGTAACCTCCCACCCTTCTTCTCCGGATAACCGTTAATAACTGAAGAGGACTTGACTTCTTTTATTGTTGCCAGATTTGTTACTGAACTTTTGCATTGCATTTAAAGCAAGGTTTAAATGTTTTCCATTGTTCACTGTTCATGCTGTTGCATGATTTTTAAATCCTGTCGGTTCACACCTAACATGGGCATATTGCCATTCTAGCTTCGAAAAAATTCTGATGCCCTCTGGGCAAGCTCCACTTAGCATACCCTCTAACTCTCTTCTGATTGGCAAATTCATTTTATTCATTATCATAAACCAACTAAAACTGCTACTATGTAGCCAACAAAAACTAAATAAATAAACTCCATCTCTGAGGCAGCTGAACCTAGCCAGCTTACCGCATACTGTTACTGATGCTAAAGGACACCATGGAAGAAACAATATTACTACGGTAATTTTTTCTTCTGCACCTACCTCGGCAGGATATGGATCAGTAGAATTTGTGTGGAGCAGGTGCATTTTTCAAGTCACTAGCCCTGCTAGCTAGTTGCTGAAAAAGCTAATGTCTACCCATGATATTCAGATTTTGAAGCAAAGTGTGGCTGCAAGCAGCTTTGTGTCTTCTACAGTTTTCCATAATGCAGACTGTTGTCTCCTTGTTAGGTTGAGGGGATGGGCCTGCCATATTTTTAACTATTAATGAGCATAAGTGGATTGATGAGCAGGAGAATATGAAAAGGAGATGTGTTGTGAAAAAAAAAATGTCTGCATCAGTGTGTGGGCTGAAAACAAAACTAAAAGATAATATTAAATGCTTTGTGAAAATTGAAAATAGCTTTTGAATCGCTGTTTTTCTACTATCAGGAATTATCTAGAGAGAAAATAAAGTTAGCAATGTTGTGTTGCAGTGTACACTTGTGTTTGAGGGGAGAAGAGAGGGGGAAATTGTTTAACCAGGAAAGGCACACTAAGCCGAAGCTTGTTTCCAGGTGCGACCTGGGAACACAAGGAAGTTAAGTGACTTGCTCAGGGTCACACAGTATGGAAGTGGGGGCTGTGGGATTCAAACCCAGGTCGCCAGGGGTGCAGCTCGGCGCCTTAACCACTATGTTATACTGCCTCCTGTTTTCACGTGGGCAGCATAGTTTGATATACTGCTTCTGTCCAAGGGATAGTTGAAATATTCTGAGCAGTGAGACAGAAGAGAAAGGTGGACACCATAGGCCAGGGGAGAGCTTGCTGGTGTGGTACCGTCCCTTACATATTTTTCTTATTGGTTTCTAGGCCAAGGTTGTACCCAACAATGACAAGAACAGAACCTACCGTGTCACCTATGTGCCCAAGGTCGCAGGACTTCATAAGGTAAGAAAGGCCTGTTTTCTGCTACTGGGATCTCCGCTCATGAAGTGGATTACAGTATATGGATATCCCTTGTTGTGCATGGATTCCATCCTAGCTAAAAAGCTGCTGTACCACAGTTCAAATCTCATAGAATGCAGCAGTATCCTTCTGTGGTACAATAGCTTTTTTTATTTGAATGGAAACTTGTGCCACCTGCTGTTATACTTTTATCCTCCCCAACACAGAACCCAGACCCTCCCCTAACACGGTATCTTCTGTTGTTTTTAGTATTGAAAAAACCAGAAACCCACATTCACCATGATGGGTTTTCAGCAGCTGGGTGAGTGTGGGTCTCTGTATAAAAAAATAAATAAGAAACTAAACTGAAGATTTCTTGAGAAGAAAGAAAGAGCAGCATTTTTTTTTTTTTTTTTTTGTAATTTCTGTTTGTGCCCTGACTCTCTGGCCCTCTGGGTCCCTCAGGCCCCATGAGCAACCCTCAGTCTCCTGAGTCCAGATCACCTGCCCCGTGGAGCTTTGGCTTCGCCCTCCCAGGCGGGGTCAGAGTGGGGCAGACCCTCAGACTTACGCATTTCTCATAAGGCAGGCACTGTGATCTGGAGAGAGATGGAAGCCCATGAAGCTCCCACAGACTGTCATCATGCAGGTGCCAGGGCCATTTTTCCATTTGCTCCTAACCCCAAAATGAAGTCGAACACAAGGGCCGCAAGGCGACCCTGCCCACGTGATGCGTGTGTCTGGACACTGGCATTGGCAACGCCTCCTCCCTCCCACTGTCTTTCCATCCGCACTGCCACCTGCAGTCACCCATGTGGCAGTATTGCAGAGGAAGGCAGCACCCTCCCACCCTGGAGGAGGAGAGCATTCTCGGGGAGACTCAATCCTCATCCCCCCGGCCATCCCCTGATGACGCGAGCTCATTCCTGAACCCGGGTTGCCAGTGTTGCAGGGGGCAGTATTACTGCTGCACCGATGGGCTGGCTTGCATTTTTTATTTTGTTTCAAACTATATGCTGTACCAGTAAGACATGGGCAACCATTCACAACTCAGCTGCGTTTCCATCTTGGGGTTTGGATGCTATCAGGGACCTCTCGAGCGTCATTCTCGAGGTCCCTATGATATTCTCAGAACCCCTTGATGAAAGCACAGCCTTACTCTTCTTTTGTAGTTCTCTTCCCTCTCTACTTTGGGCTCCCCATGACCCAAACAAATAAGATCCCCTATAGGGTGGCTGGCTCGCTCTCCTGGGCTGAAATACAGATATGGCACACTGATGAGTCCAAATGAGATCTAAACGCGTATGTGTCTGCTGTTCTCAGCCTTGCTGATCGTATTGAGGCTTTTGGCACTATGTAATTCTGCTTAAAGTTGAGCCAGTCCAGATTAATTCTCGGCATTTGCATTTGCTTCCATGATGCTTTGCATTATTGGGGTATGTGTAATTTGTGTTTTGTTACTGTACATGGTTGCTCATCCATATTATCTATAGGAGTACATCCTGACAGTGACTGTATTTTTTGCACTGTTGATTTCACCACTGTATACCTTATGCTTTACATCTCTCAGACTGGAATAAAATGCAGTTTGGGATCAAAACCAATGGTGCATTCTAAGTCTTTGGGGATGTGAGATCTCCTTTGCATCCTGTAAGACATTTCTCATCAATTTCTGTTGATTCCCAGCTAAGAAGCCTTGGCTTTGTTAAATGGAATAGAGGATGCTGTGCACCCCTTCCCTGCCACATGTAGATATGGACAGTATTTTTGGAATGAAGTAGCCAGTCGTATTTCAGAACTTGTACTGATGGTACAGCTGCAGTGCATGTATCGAACGTTCACCATTGATGAGGAGTCTTTCATAGACGTTATTCTTTAACATGTTCTTCAGTCTGAGCATTTCCTTCGTGTGGGTGGAGGCTTGCTCTTTTACTCTTTCTGTTCTCCTTTCTCTCCTCCCAGGTCACTGTGCTCTTTGCTGGCCAGAATATCGACAAGAGCCCCTTTGATGTCAACATATCTATGGCTCTGGGGATGCAAATAAAGTGACAGCCGTTGCCCTGGCCTTGAGCCAGTTGGAAATGTTGCCAACAAGCCTACATACTTTGATATCTACACAGCAGGTAGGAGTGCCTTTCCAAACAGCCTATATGAAATCTCAAATGTACATATAACGCACTCTCTTAAGCATTTGTGACAATAACTGTCCCAGTTTGGAGTGAACTGAGATCATTCTATATGAGAAGCCAAACAATCAGTTATTCAATGACTTCTATACAGATAAATTCACAATTCATGCTGCTTTAGGTACCATCTTGCTTCTGTCTGTCACTAACCCATCTGTCCAATCATTGTTCCTGCCACAAAGGCCTCCAATGCATGATGACACCACTTCAGCTTTTTCATTCTCTTTACTTTTTCTGGGTGGGGGTGTGGGGTAGTGTATTCCTTCACCTTCTTAAACAGTTGACTTGTTCCTTATAATAACTGCCTCTGCACTATGTGACCTTTGCCATGATACATGCACAGTTACTGTACCTAGCCTGCTGTTGTCTTACAGTGGTAGACCTAGATATGTCCCTGTAAATCTTTAGCTAGATCTGGACATATCATAGGAAATTCCATTGAAGCTAAAGGATTGCCCATGACATACCCATATATATCAAGATACTGTGTACTGGGGTAAGGTTCATTAGCACGGTACCGCCTCTCCACTGGCCACGTTGATTTTTCCAGCTAGGTTTACTCCTGCAGCACTGCTCCTGAATGGTACTTAACCATGCCCTTGAGAGTGCAGTAATCACCATGTACTGCGTACTCCGTTGTGTCTTATTGCTTACATTACAAATACTCCTGCAGCGCTACTGCCACATGGTACTATTGACATGACTGAAACTGACCTGCAACCTCTACTGTCTCTAACTGATATTCCAGGGGCTGGAGCTGGTGATGTGGGCGTCGTCATTGTTGACCCACAGGGTCGCCGGGACACAGTGGAGGTGGTTCTGGAAAACAAGGGGGACAGCATTTTCCGCTGCACCTACCGCCCAATACTGGAGGGACCTCACACCATCTATGTCACATTTGCTGGATCCCAAATCCCCAAAAGCCCGTTCACTGTTAACATCTCAGAAGGTAAGGCATTCCTCATATTCTACCTTGTTTTTAGAACAGTCTGAAATGAATCTTTCATGCAAGCATGGTTGCAAGCACCACTAGTACATTTCGAACCTGCTGGGCATGAGCTAAAGTTCCAGCACCATCAGTCTGATCGGGACTGGTATCCATGGTGCTTGTAGTTTTAGGTGACATTCTAGGTCTTTTAGGTTGTGGAGTTGGGGCTTAGTCCCTCACTACCACAAGAAAAAACATATTCCATAGCTGAATGACCCTGCATTCAGTAAACTGGAACCCTGCCAGAGATCTAGGATCAGATGCCGAGAGGAGCTGGCTGTAGATGAGCTTGCCTGTATCCTAGCCCCAGGTTCAGCAAGCAGCAGAACAGAGCACCTGCTGAGAGGGCTTTGGTGGAGAGGAAGGTAAAGAACCACCACATGTGCATAGAAATTTAGAGCTTCTACTGGGCGTCATTGTCTGATTCCCCTTTTTCTCTCAAACTCCACACCTCGGCTTCTGTGAGAAATCAGAAGATGAAGTTAAGATTGACGGCATTTGACTGTCAGAGCAGTAGCAGAGTTGCCACCATGAAGCCAATGACCCAAGTTCAGGAACAAGCTAAGGGCATTTTAGGACTGGTAAGGGCGGGCAAAGGATTGAACATCCCAGTGGATGCTGGCCCTCAGGGTGGGAGATAGTCTCGTGCTACCGCGTGAGCACTAGCTGGGGTGTCTAGGTGGCACACGCAGTCAGTGTCAGTGGGATGGGGACACAAGGGTCTTTTGTCATGCACATGCCCATCACGTGCTAGCTGTGGCTCACAGGTCTATATCTTGGGAGGGTGAAATGCAGGGAAAAACATCTGGTTCAGCACCTCATTAATTTATGGGCATGGCTACCTAGCTATACTTGCATGTTTTGTGACCCTATACAAGTCACTTAACCTCCCTGTGTTGCCAGGATGCATCTGGAAATGAGCTTCAGCTCAGAGTGCCTTTTTCTGGCCAAATTCTAAAATAAACAAAAACATAGGTGCTTCTTTTGTTCTCAAAGTGTGGTGAGGTTTTAGGGTATTGTAAGCTGCTTCTAGAACCCAGGACTTTTCACCAGCTTCAGCATGAAGTTGTGTAGGAGATATGTATAATTATTTTAGTTTATTAACTTGCTAACACCAGAGTGAAAAAGCAACCTATGGACATGTTTTAGTGCAGTTCAAAGGTGTAGTATTTCAACAGGGTTGTGTGTTCTTTTTACTCTGTTGTGAGATACTTAATAAAATGTGTATCGGTGATGCACCTTTGACTATTTTGGTGAGCTGTATATTGGAGTGTGGGCATGTTGCTATCTTCATCCCAATTACATCCTTGGTGGGTGGCCTTCGGTGCTGCCGTGCAGTGGTAGAGCTACCGCTTGGATGTTGACGACTCGCTCAGGAGTGAACTCAGGTTGTCGGAAGATCAGCCAGGTGGAAGGACAGCTCTCCTCCCCTTCTGGGAGGATGGGCTGCTGCAGCCAGTGCAGTGCTGACCCCTAGTGGTGGCTGGGTCAGGCACCCAGGACAACAGTCTAGGGGTGGGAGGAGCGAAGCTACAGATGTCCTGGTGCGGAAGTGTGCATGGGCACGTGTGGTGGCATTGCATGTCTGCCTTCCTGGGAACATTGTAAGAGGAGGAAAACATGGCTGCCCACCCTGACATGACCGACTCGCAGGCTGCACACCTGACTCTGTTGTACACCTCCTGTCTGAAAATCTGTTCCTGTGGATTGGGGTGTTCCTTGCCACAGGGGCAAGCTGTGGTGAAGGCAGGAGTAGGACGTAAGACAATACAGGGCTGGGGTGGCAGGCCAGAGGGGTTGATACCTGATGATGGGCTAGGCTGGGATGAAAATAAATAACACTAACTGCAAAGAAATCTTACACCCATGATTCTTGAACATTTTATGCATGCTGAATTCCTCCCAGAAGTGGAGTGCATTGTTTGGCAGGCAGTGTGATTTAGTGGTTAAAGGGACAGGAAATTAGTGTTAAATGGCAGCAAGAAGAAATGCTCCGAGTAACAGAAATTACTTATCTTCAAATGAGCCACATTTATCTGTACTTGAACAAACACTGATGTGAAAACTGTGTTTTTCATAGACAACATTCTGTACAGTTCTTTCATGGAACCAGTAATTGTGAGTTTTACTACATCATGGTTTGTGTACAGAGGGCGAAGCATGAGCTGTTGACTATCAGAACCATGCTGAGAGTTCTGTACACTAACACAGACATACAGTAGCTAAAACTCCAGACTACTGTCCCATGAAGGGAACTGTAACAGAATGCTGCCCATAAAAACAAAACTATGCAAAATACAATTTCTAGGGACATGGATATGTTGTTCATCCACACTATCTGGCAGGTTCCTTGCCGCTTTAAATCTTGCCGGAAGGTCTTCAAGGTGGCTCTCCACCCACCGGGTGGGTAAACTCGGCTCAGCCCATGACGCCAGATCTTCCTTACCGCTTGGAAGCTCAGGTTCCCTCCTTAGCGCTCTGCATTTTCGACTGGTTCCTGATTTTTCGGTTTCTCCGAATTTAGTTTGGAAGTTTTCTAAAACTTTGGTCTTCTTCCCGCACTGCTGCGATGGATATTTCATTTCCCGGCTCTCGGAAGCGCCTGGGGAATACCTCCAGGAAGGACCCGTACTTCATGTGCGTTTACTGCCTCGACTTGGACCATGATCCGCAAGTTTGCGAATTTTGCTGTGCCCTTTTCGACCAGCCGCCCTGAGATCGGGCGTGCCCGCTTAGCCCGGGCGACCTGGAATTTTTTCCATGCCAGAAAAATCTTTAGAGGCTCATCGGTGGTGTCCAGACGGGCTGTCTCAGCTGAGCAGCTCCGATCGCTTTTCTTCTAGGGAGGAGGCGGCACCAAGTCTGTTCCCCTCCTCCTCGGTTGCGGCGCTTATCCCACCTTCTTTGAGTTCCTCTCATTCAGCTTCGTTCAAGGAGTTTCATCAGTCCCTTTCCTCGTAGGGAAAGGGACCTTCAGGTCTGCCCTCTGGCCCAGGCCAAAGGAGTCGCAGGGTAAGTCCCATCGCCGGCGCTGGCGGGCGGGAGAGGTCCCCGCCCCTGTCTGCTGAATTTCGACTTCGGTCGAGGTTGCTGCCTCAGGCCGCTGGCTTCACGGTGTCCCCGTCAGGTCAGCCGCCATGACCCCCGTTGACGTTGTCGAGTCCTCTCTCGACCCATCACCCGGGCAGTCTACTGCAGGAGCCGTCAACCCTTCGCCGGTTTCCCTGGTGGAGGATGAGGTTCTGCCTGCACCTTCGGGGTGACAGGCCTCGGTCTTTTTGTCCGAGCCGAGGGAAGAGTGGGTGTCCCCCACTCCTTCCCGGACCCACCCTCGGTTTCCCCGAGGATCTGGGTCTCAGTCTCGGTCCTCTTCTCGGTCAAGCCGCTCCCGCCAACTTCGGCGGTCTCGGTCGGGGCACCGAGCTAAGTGGCATTACCGTTCCTCCTCGTCTCCCTCCTCGGATGAGGAGTGGCTTCGATGCAGATGGCGTCAACGTTACAAGGAGTTCATGTGGCAGCAGTTGCTATTGTCTGGGAATCAATCGACTCCGATTCATTCCCCGTCCAGCAAGCAGCTGCCACCCAAACGGCCGATGCAACCACTCGCTGCAGTTGAGGTGCCCACTTCTGGGCCGGTTGTTTGTCCGAACCTTGCTGCCCCACCGACTTCGGTGGAACCTCAGTCGGGTCACGACCTGTCCCGAAGGTTGTCTGTCACCCTCACTCCTGCCCGCCCTCGGCGGGTGAAGAGTGGCTCAGGCCTGAGGCAGCTCTTTGCAGACCCTTCGGAGTCTGACGACGACTCCTCCATGTTCCCCAGTCGGGAGGACCCAGGGTCCTCTCTGGACCGCTCTGTGGACGACAGCCCATCGTCCTTTCTGGGTCTGCTTCAGCTCATCTCAGAGTTCACCGGGATGCAGCTTGAACCCATGTCCAAACGGGCCTCTTATCCCCTGACGGAGATTCTAGACTGAGGGGGTTCACCCTCAATGGCCTTCCCGGTGGCCGAGGCCATTGTCAGCCTGGCCTTGGAGCTCTGGCAGCGGCCTACTTCCTGTCCTGCGCCCTCGGCCAGGATGGCCAGGAACTACTCTGTCCCTGTCGGTTCTTTGCCCGGTTTTTCGGAGCACCCCTCCGCTGAGGGGTTAGTTACCGATAATGTCTTCCAGCGTTCTATGAATGCTCGGGATGTGGATAGGCCCCCCGACAAAGAGTCCAAAAGGATGGACTATGTCGGGTGCAAGGTTTATGCCACATCCTCCCTAGGCCTCCGACAGGCCAGCTCGGTCGCACTGATGGCACATTTCTCCCACACCCTCTTGGGCTCCCTGGATGAGGTGCTCCCTCATCTCCCGGCTGATCTGCGGACCACGGTCCGGCGGGTGCGGGACCAGGGTAGGGCGGTGGCGAAGCAGCAGCTTCAGACTGCTCTGGACTTAGGTGATTCCTGTGCCAGGTCGGTAGTGGCTGCGGTGGCCATGCGCCACAGGGCATAGCTGAGGTTATCCTCTTTCTCAACGGATACCCAGTACAAGTTGGCGGACATCCCCTTCTTGGGGACCGACCTCTTCGGCCCTGGAGTGGAGGGACACCTCCAAGGGACCGAGAAGTCCATTGTCACTCTGGACTCGGTCACCCCCACCCAGAGGGACAAGGGCCGCCGGCAGCCTTTGCATAAGCCCCTTTGTCCCTTGGCCCCTGTGACTCGACCGGCCCATCAACACCAGCATGAGGGCCAGCAGGCTTGTGCTGGGCATCCTGACCCCAAGCCAGCGGCTTCCTCCAAAGAGAAGCAGGGTGGTAAAGGCCCAGGAGCTCCCTTGGCAAGTCCCTCCTCCAAGCCTGCTCAGTGACGGGCTGAGGGGCACCGTCCCCGGCCTCGTCACCCCCACCTGGGTCCCTCTGCGGGAGACGGCTCGCCCCTCCTCCGCCTGGTCCGCTCACGGACTGCTGGGTGTCGGAGGTGCTAGGGAAGGTCCTGCCCTGGATTGTGAGCAGGCCCCACCCTTTCGAGCCACTGCCCCTCGGGGGGCCATGGGGTCCGCAGCCTCGCTGTCGGCCCGCCGAGCCCATTTGCCCTGCCCCTCAATATAGAGGGGATCAGGAAGGTGGCGGATCCTCCTCCAGACCCTGGGTTTGTGTCCAGGTAGTCCTGGGCCCCAAACGGATGGGGGGCTTGCACCCCATCCTTGACCCGCACGACGGGATGGCTTCTCTGACTCAGATATCCCATCCTCGGAACGAGGCGTGTGGCTCTATTTCCTGGACCTCCAGGACGTTTCTTAAACTTCAATCCGTACATTTCTTGGGAGACTTCTGCATTTCTAAAGCTGGGGATCTCTTTACGAGTTCCAGGCCATACCCTTCAGTCTCTTCTCAGCAGCATTCCTGCAGCACCGAAGGGTCCAGGCATACCCCTACCCGGATGGCGGCCTGACTGCAGCCCCTCCAGGGTGGAGGGGGAGGTCCAGAGTTCTGGCCCTCCAGGTTGCTCTCAGACCAGTCTCCTCTCTAATGGAGCCATGTTGGAACTCGTGTCTTAGCGGGTGATCCTTTCTTCGGGATGGAGCTTGACTCCTGAGTGAGAGCTCAGCTCCCGGCGGACAGGGCCGAGGTTCTTCCTCCCTTACCTAGTCATGTCTTCATGTTTGACAGGACAATTGCGCCCTGCCCGGGACTTCCTGCACCTCCTGGGCCTTGCGGCGGCCTGCACCGGCGTGGTCTGTTTGGACCCGCCGATCCATGCCTCCCCTTAATGGGGGCTGGCCAGCCAGCGGTCACAACGCTGCCATCCTTTGGACCAGTCCATGACAACAGCCCAGGGGTTGGGGAACGCTCTCCTTTGGACCGTTCCAGCTCATCTGCAGGAGAACGTCCCGTTCGTCCGCCCCAAGTCGATGGTCTTCTTCGACCGATGCATCTCTGATGGGTGGGGGTGCCCATCAAGAGGAACACAGAGTGCACCGCCTCTGGTCCTCTCGGGAGTCCCGATGTCATTCCAACCTGCTGGAGCTTCAGGCGGTCCGCTTAGCTTGTGCCATTCACTCCGTTTGTGCAGGGTCTAGTGGTTTAGGTCCAGGCAGACAATACCACACGACCATGTGCTACCTAACCCGCTAGGATCGGACGAGCCCCTTGCCATTGCGTAAGGAGGTTCTCCGCATTTGGTCTTGCGCGCAGCCGGGAGGCGGTTTCCTAGCCATTTCGATGGCAGGAGCCTTCAGCACACTGGCTGATGCCCTAAGCCGGATAAGGGCTGCACCTCACGAGTGGTCTTCCCTGCCGGAGGTAGCATAAGATCTTTCTCCCTCTAGGTCACGCCTCTGGCAGACCTTTTTTTTCCCTCCAGGGAGAATACGAGGCCGAGACTGTCTCATGCCTGCCCCCCCAGCAAGGTTCGCTGTAGGGGATGCCTTTGAGGCCGCGGACCCCAGGCCTCTTCTACGCCTCTCCCCCATTTCCCTTGACCCACAGGCAAGGCGAGGAGGGACTAGGCACAGGTGATTCTGGTAGCCCCAGACTGGTCTGCCAGCTCTGGTATCCAACTCTCCTCAGTCTCAGCCCCAGGCTCCCGAGGTGGCCTCCAGCCCACCCAGTCCTGATCTCTGTTTTTAGGGGAAGGTATTCCATCAGGACCTTCAATCCCTGCACCTGGTGGCCTGGTCCCTGTGTGGCTAGTGGCCGGGCCTTGGGTCTTCTGGCAAGGTCCTCGTCATTGTTGAGGCGTCCTGCCAGGAGTCAACCAGATATGCTACGCCTTCAAATGGAAGAGTCCTCCATTTGGTGTTAGGATAGGGCCTGGTCCCCTCTCCTGTTCCTCGGCAAGCATTCTGGACTACCTGTGGTCTGTTCTTTCTCTTGAGCAAGGGCTTTGGTCGACGACCCTTAAGGTGCTCCTGGTAGCCACCCCTGTCTTCCGGGTGCGGGCCAGAAGGTAGTTGGTGGCACAGGAAAGGTGGTCTGGCGCTTCCAAGGCCTTGATCACACCTCTCCGGGAGAGTATCCCCATCTCTGTGGGATCTTATGCTGGTATGGGCTTAGCTCACGGGCAAGCCGCTCAAACCTATGCACAGGTGCGATTCCCCACCTGTTGTGGAAGAACACCTTCTTGGGGGCTACCACGCCAACCAGAAGGCTGGGAGAGCTCCAGGCGCTCCTTTGAGTCTCCCTGTCCGGTCTTCCACAGGGACAAGGTTGTCCTGCGCCCCACCCAAAGTTCCTTCCGTAGGTGGCGGCGGAGTTTTTCCCTAACCAGGTATTGTCTCTGCCGGGGTTCTTCCCCATTCACACCTCGGAGGCTGCATATAGGATCCATTGGGACCTTAATTTAGTGCTCGCCTTCCCAGGGAGCGTAGGGCTGATGTTCGGGAGAGGTTCGCCAGCTGTTTGTCATCTACGCTGAAGCCGCACCTGGCAGACCTACAGCCAAGCGGACGATGAGCGGGTGGGTCACCTCCTGCATAGATCTCCGCTATAGGTGGGTGGGCATGGAGCCTCCCAGAGGGATAAGTGCTCATTTTACCCACCCTTCCACTGCATCAGTGGCTGCTTCCGGGGATACCCCTGTCCAGGATATCCTTAGGACTCCTACCTGGAAGCTGGCATATACAGTTCTAGGGACATGGATATGTTGTTCATCCACACTCATTGGCAGTATCCTTGCCGCTTTAAATCTTGCCGGAAGGTCTTCAAGCTTGCTCCTCCCACCCACCCGGGTGGTATAACTCTCGGCTCCGCCCCATGACGCCAGATCTTCCTTACCGCTTGGAAGCTCAGGTTCCTCCTTAACGCTTCCGCGCTTAGCGACTGGTTCCTATTTCTCCGCTTCATGGATTTAAAATAATATTTTGCAAAGACTTCTATCTTCGATCCTCGCGCCGCGGCGGATAAATCGACCTCCGATTTGGAGATGCCCATGCGGCAGAAGATGTCTCGGACGGATCCACACCCACGGTGTTCTACTGCTTAGGCCTTGAGCACCACCCGCAGGCTTGGCGACCTGTGCTCATCTTTTCTCGGCCCACGCCCTCAAGGCGACCGTACGCCCGTACAGTAACTGGCCACCTCGGTAGAAGCGCTTCCCTCTCGTGAAGTCCAGGAGGCCCGGTTGGCGGTGTCATGGGCGGGTGTCGGGCGGATCAGCTCGAGCGGATGGTCGCCTCGGAGAGGAGGCGCGTTGGCCTGATTTTCCTCGCGCGGCATTTATCCCGCTCTCTGGGTTCTTCCTACACGCTTCCTTTAAGGAGCTTTTGTCTGTCCCTCTCCACTAAAGGAGAAGGGCTCGCGCCTGCTGGACCTTTTCTCGGTCCAAAAGAGGGACAAGGGTAAAGTCCTCCGTCGACGCTCTTGGGAGCGGAAAGGTCCCTTCCCGGCCGCCGACCGCCGGCTTCGGTCAACTGGCTGCTTCCGGCCACTGGCCTCACGGTGTCCCCGCCAGGTCAGTTGACCGAGACTCCAACTGATGAAGCCAGATTTTCTCGACCCATTGGACGGGCTGTCGCTTTAGCAGCCGAGATTCCCTCTCCCGGCTCCCCGGAGGAGTTGAGGATCCCGTGTGTCCGCCTTGTGCCTCCGGGTTCCGGAGCCTCTGATGGACCTTCCGAGCCGGCGGGAGCAGCTGGTTCTGCCGACACCTCCTTGCACCGGACCCCGAAATTCCGGGATTCGGTTCGGTCTTCGACCTCTTTTCATGGGTCCAGCTGCCTCGCCTGCCATAGGCGCCCCTGTCTCGGCACTGCATCGCAGGCCGGCGTCAGCTGGGCTGGCCCTCGCCCTCCTCCTCGGATGAGGGGAGGCTTCATGTGAATTACGCCGACGTATTTACGAGGACCTTATGTTGCAACAGCTCCTCCTGGCCGGAATAAGCCGACCCGCGCCTTCCCCGCCATTAAGTGGTTGTCACCGAACGGCCGACACACCCCGACTTGTCCGAGGAGTTATACCCAGGCCGGTTGTTCGCTAAACCAGTTGCTCCACCGGCCTCGTGGAACCTCCGCCCACAGCCACCAATTGGGGCTCCGACCAAGGATTCTGTCTGCTATAGGTTACCCCATCGCTGTCAGTTACCCTCACTCCCGACCGACCTCGGCAGGTGAAGGGTGGCTCAGGCCAGAGGCAGCTCGAGGACTCTTCCGAGTCCGAAGATGATTCTCCTTCTTCTCCAAGCGACTGGACTTGGAGTCTTCAGGAGGTCAGCCAATGGATTTGCAGCCCGTCCGTCTTTCCTAGATCTGTCTCCGCTCATCTCGGAGTCTCACCGGGATGGAGCTCAACCTGTTTCCAAACGGGCCAGGTATCCCTCACGGAGATTCTGGACCGAGGGATTCTCCGGACGGAGGCTCTTCCGTGGCCGAGGCCAGTGGGTCCAGCACTGGAACTTTGGCAGCGCCTGCTTCCTGCCCTGCGCTCGGCCAGGATTGCCAGGGAAGTACGCGGTCCCTACCGTTCCTTGTCCGTTTTTGAACACCCTCTGCTGAGGGTTGGTTACCGACAGCGTCATGCCACGGCAACGCCCAGGGATGTGGACAAACCTCCTGACAAGGAGTCCAAGAAATTGACTATGTCAGGGCAAAAGCTCTACGCCAAGGCCCCTTCTCTCGCCTGGCAGGCCAGTTCGGCCGCCCTCATGGCACATTTTTCTCATGCCCTGTTGGGCTCCTGATGAGGTCATCCTCATCTTCCCGCCGATCTGCAGACTACGGGTTACAGGTGCGTGACCAGGCAGGGCAGTGGCCAAACAGCAGCTCCAGACTGCTTTGATGTAGGGACTCATGTGCTGATCGGTATGCCGCAGTGGCTATGCGTCATGGGCTTGGCTGAGGATATCCACCTTTACTTCGGATACCCAGCACAAGTTGGCTGGATGTTCCCTTTTGGGACTGACTCTTCGGCCCTGGGGTGGAAGGTCACCTGCAGAGGATCGAGAAGTTCAATGCCACCTTGACCGGGTCTCTTCCGTCAGAAGGACAAAGGCCGCAAACCACAGCCTAAGCTCCTTTCGTCTTTTCCAGCCCCTGGGCGCCTGCCCAGTAACGCTAGGGCCAGCAGGCTCGGCCTTGGTATCTCAAACCTGCCGCCGGCTTCCTTCAACAGGAGGCAGGAGGAAAGGGCCCAGGAGGTCCCTCTGCCGTCCCTCCTCCAGCCTGCCCAGTGACGGGCCGAGGGGTGTCATCCCCGCCACCACTCCTGGGTCCCCCTGGGGACGGCCCGCACTTCCGCCCGCCTGGTCCGCTGTACCACGGACAGGTGGGTCTGGAGGTGGGGAAGAGGCCTGCTCTTGACCTTAGTTAGGCACCACCAGAGCTGCCGCCTCGGGGCTTCCTGGGATCCCCAGGCTCACTGGCGGCCTGCCGAGCCGATATCACTCTCCTCCTCCAGAAGGAGGTGGTAAGAGAGGTGGTGACCTCCTCAGACCCAGGGTTTGTGTCCAGGTACTTGGTTCGAACGACGGGGTGGCCTCATTCTCGACCCACACGACTCAAACAAGTTCCTAAGGTCTCGAACTCTGTGATGGTCACCTGTCTGATAATACCATCCTGGAACGCCAAGCGCAGGTTCTGCTCTCTGACTTGCAGGACGCTGCCACGTCCCTATCCGTCTGCCCTCACCAGAGACCTTCTGCCTCAGCGGAAGGATCTCTTCGAAGTTCCAAGCCATGCCCTTCGGCTTGTCTCTGGCTCCAGGGTCTTCACCAAATGCATGGCAGTGGTGACAGCATTCCTGGGGCGCCTTAGGGTCCGGTGCCCCGCTCTGGACGACTGGCTGAGTGCAGCTCCTCCAGGAAGGAGGCGGAGGGTCCAGAGATCTGGTTCTTCCAGGTCTGCTCAACTGGGCCTCCTTGTCAACGAGGCCAAGTCGGAACTCTCGGTCAAGCAGGTGATTTTATTCATCGGGCGAGCTCTGACTTTCTCGAGCCAGAGCTGCGCGGCTCCCGGCGGACAGGGCCGAGGTTCTTTCCTCCTTTGCCCGATCATTTGGTTGGGCACTGCGCCTGCCCGGGACTTCTGCGCCTTGGGTCTCTTATGAGTGCCTGTACCAGCGGGTCCGTTGGGGTCTGCTGGAACATGCGTCCCTTTCAGTGGGGGACTGGCCAGCTAGTGGTCACAACGCTACGATCCCTTGACCAGCTTGAGTCGGTGACACAGGGATGTGGAATGCTCTCCAGTGTGGACCGCTCCAGATCATTTGCAGGAGGGCATCCCGCTCGTCTGCCTCTGAGCCGACGGTCTCTGTCGACCGATGCCTCTGATGGGTTGGGTGCCCATCTGGGGAATAAATTATGGCTCCTGGTCCCCTGCTGGAGTCCTGGCGCTACATCAACCTGCTGGAGCTCCAGCGTGTCCGCCTAGCCTCACCGCCTTTGTCTGGCCTCCTCCGGGTCAAGTGGTCCGAGTCCAGACGGACAATACCACGACCATGTACTATCTAAACCGCTAGGGCGGGACGCCGCCCATGCTTCTATGCAAGGAAGCTCTCCGCATTTGGTCACTGTGCGAGCCTGGAGGCGGATCTCTGCAGCTATTCACGTGGCAGGAGCCTCCAACACCCTGGCCGATGCCCTGAGCCGGATAGGGGCTGCATCCTACGAGTGGTCTCTCCTGCCGGAGGTAGTACAGCATCTGTTCTCCCTTTGGGGCACACCTCAGGTGGACCTGTTTGCCTCCAGGGAGAACGCGAAGCTGAGTCTGTTCCATGCCCGCCCCCCTCAGCAGGGCTCGCTGCAGGGGGATGCTTTCTCGAGGCAATGGACCCCGGTTTTTACGCTTTTCCCCATTTCCCTTGATCCACAAGTGCAGCCTCAAGGCGAGGAGGGACAAGGCGTGGTGATTTTGATAGCTCCAGACTGGCCTCGCCAGTTCTGGTACTCAGATCTCCTCAGTCTCAGCTCCAGGACTCGGCTGCAGCTTCCAGCTCGCCCGACCTGTTTCTCAGTCAATCAGGGAAGGTGTTCCATCCGACCTTCAATCCCTGCACCTGACGGCCTGGTTCCTGAGCCGTCTAGAGTTCCAGGCTTTGGGTCTTTTCCGCACGAGGTCCTCAATGTAGCTGAGGCGTCCCGTATGAGTCGCATCAGAAAATGTTATGCCTTCAAATGGAAAAAGGTTTATTTGGTGTCAGGCAAGGGCTTGACCTTCCTCCTGTTCCTTGCGCATCTTGACTATTTATGGTCCCTTTCTAGTCAATATGGGCTTCAGGGCCTATCTACCCTAAGGGTGCACCTTTATAGCCATCTCTGCTTACCGGGCGCGGGGCCGGAAGCAGTCGGTGGCGAGGAGAAGGTGGTTCTGGCTTCAAAGGCCTTGATCACATTTCTCCAGTGGGAACCCCACCGTGGGATCTACTGCTGGTATTGCAAAGCTCATGGGCAAGCCATTCAACCCCATGGGTGTTTCTCTCACCTGTCGTGAAGACCTTCTTGGGGCTATCACGCCAGAAGGATGGGAGAAGCCTGCCCATCGAGTCTCCCCACGAGACATCTGACCTGAGACGGTGGCTGCTCCAGGACGTCCAGGAAATCTGGCGGGCTGCTACCCGGAAGTCAGCAAACGTCTCCCATTACCCATACCACATCACCTTGAGTCACGCTGGATGCTGGTTTTGGGGCCTCGTTTTTCAGCCCTCTTCCCAAGTAAGATATGTGGTGTGTGTTTTGCCTCCTCCTCCTGAGAACTCTAGGAGTCTGCCAATGAGTGTGGATGAACAACATATCCATGTCTCAGAATATAGGTTATCACCTGTATTAGGAGTTTTAGAATGTATATGTTGTTCATCCACAGGACTCCACCCGACCTCCCCGGCCGACGCACAACCGAGCTTCCAGCGCCAGATCTGGTTGCTGGGCGGAGCCGAGTTATACCACCGGTGTGAGGAGTAAGCTAGACCTTCCTGTAAGATTTAAAGCGAGCTCTCCTCGGTCTCAGCCCAGGCTCCCGAGGTGGCTTCCAGCCTGCAGTCTTGATCTCTATAGAGAGGTATTATCCGGACCTTCAATCCTGCACCTGGCGGCCTGGTCCCAACGTGAGTAGCCGGCCTTGGATATTCAGCAAGGTCCTCGACATTGTTGAGGCGTCCTGCCAGGAGTTGACCAGATATACTAGCCTTCAAATGGAAGGTTCTCCATTTGGTGTTAGGATAGACCTGATCCTCTCCTGTTCCTCGGCCGAAGCATTCCAGACTACCTGTGGTCCATTCTTCCTCTTGAGCAAGGGCTTGATCAAGCGACCCATAAGGTGCTCCAGAGACACCCCTGTCTTCGAGCGGGCAGGTAATCAATGGCGCAGGAAAGATGGTCAGGTGCCAAACTTGATCACCGCCCCGCAGATATCCCCATCTCTGTGGGATCTTAAGCTGCTATGGGTAGCTCATGGGCAACAGTTGAACCTATGCAGGTCGATTTCCCCACCTGTAGTGGAAGAACACAGCAGTGAGCTGCCACCAACAGAAGGATGGGAGAGCTCCAGCTCTTTGGTCTCCTATCTGGTCTTCCACAGGGACAAGGTTGTCCTCGCAGTTCCTACTGTGGCGGCGGGTTTTCTAACGGTATTGTCTGCCAGGTTCAACATTCACCTGGAGGCCGCATAGGATCATTGGGACCTAATTTGTATTCGGCTTCCCAGGAGGCGTGGGAGGGCTGAAGTTCGGGGAGGGATTACCGCCAGCTGTTTGTCTCATGAAGCGCACCTGGCAGACTTGCAGCCAAGCGGACGATGAGTGGGGGTCCTTCATAAGACCTCCGCTATGGGTGGGCAGGCATGGAGCCTCAGAGGATAATGCCATTTCCCACCCTTCGCTGCATCGGTGTACAGCTACAGGATACCTGCCAGGATATCCGTGGGGCTCCTGGAAGCGGATACCGTTTACCTACACATCGACCCAGGTCGCACGGGATGTTGGTGAGTCTCGATTCTCATCTTTATTCCTAAGTGAGGTGTCTTGCTCCTCCTCGGAGGAACTGCTAAGTCTGCCAGATAGTGTGGATGAACAACATATCCATGTCTAAAATACAGGTTCTGGGACATGGATATATTCATCACTCATGAACAACATCCTTACGTTTACTAATCTTGCGAGGTCTTCAGCTTGCTCCTCCCACCCACCGGGTGGTATAACTCGGCTCTACGCCCCAGCGCAGATCTTCCTTACCGCTTGAGCTCAGGTTCCCTCCTTAGCGCTCTGCGTTTCACAATAGTTCCCTATTTCTCCGTTTGCGGATTTTAAAATAAAATTTGCAAAAGACACCGAGTCTTGATCCCTCGCGGCACAAATGGACAAATCGACTCCCGGTTGGAGATGCCCATGCGGGCGAAATATCTCGGACGGATCCACTCACGTGTGTCTACTGCTTAGGCCTGAGCACGACCAGGAGCTTGCGACCTGTGCTCATCTTTCTCGGCCCCAGTCCTCGAAGACCCATTTGCCGATTGCAACTGGGCGTCCCGAGCGTTCCCTCGGTGAAATCCCAGGAGGCCCCGGTTAGGCGGTGCGAAGCTGGCCCGGTGGCTCAGCGGATCAGCTCGGTAGTTGATGGCCCTCGAAGAGGGCCCGGTAGACGTATCTTCCTCGGCAGCGGCATTTATCCCGCTCTCTCTGGGACGCCTTCCTGACTGCAGGAGCTTTGTCTCATCCCTCTCCACTAAAGGAGAGGGGCCTCGTCTGGACCTTATTCTCGGTCCAAAAAGAGGACAAGAATGCCAAATCCCTCGTCATCTTGGGAAGCGGAGAAGGTCCCTCCCGGAGCGTCGTCCGTCGGCTTGATCAAACTCCTTCGGCTTGACCACTGGCCTCACCGGTGTCCCCGTCAGGTCAGTTGAGACTCCCACTGATGAGTCGAGATTTTCTCGACCCATTGAACGAGCTGTCGCCTTTAGCAGCAGTTCCCTCTCACGGTTCCCCGGGAGAGTTGAATCGAAGTAGGCTCGCCTGTGCCTCGGTTCAGAATTTCGGATGGACCTTCCGGGCTGGCGGAAAGTGCAGTTCGGCCGACCACCCGCACCGCACCGGAAATTCCGGGACTCGGTCTCGGTCGGACCTCTTCAGCGGTCCAGCCGTTCCCGTCATGGGCGGTCCTCGGTCTCGGCAGCGGTGGCGGCGTTGCGCTTCGTCCTCGTCCTCCTCACCGGATGAGGAGGCTCGGCGTAAATTCTCGTCGGCAGTGCGAGGACATATGTTCTAACAGCTCCTCCTGGCGAATAAGCCCGACTCCGGCGCCTTCCCGGCATTAAATGGCGCTGTCACGGGCGGCCGACACAACCCCTCGACTTGTCCGAGGCCTATACCCAGGCGGTTGTTGACCAAAACCAGCTGCTCCACGATTCCGGTGGAACCTCACATCACAGCACCAATTGGGGCTCCGACCAAGGATTCTCGGTCGGCTGGGGTTTCACCCATCGGCTGTCAGTTACCCCACTCCACGACCGACCTCGGCGGGTGAAGGGTGGCTCAGGCCAGGCAGCTCCTGAGGACTCTTCCGAGGTCGAAAGATGATTCCTCCTTCTTCTCAAGCGACTGGACTTGGGTCTTCAGGAGAGGTCAGTCAATGGACGATAGCCGTACGTCCTTCCTAGGACTGCTTCGGCTCATCTCAGAGTCTACGGGATGGGCTCGAACCCGTTCAAGCGGGCCAGAGTATCCCCTCACGGAGATTCTGGACCGGGAGATTCTCCGGCGGAGGCCCTTTCCGGTGGCCGAGGCCATAGTGGGTCGGCTCTGGAACTTTGGCAGCCCTGCTTCCCTGCCCTGCGCCTTGGCCAGGATGGCCAGAAGTATCACGGTCCACGGTTCCTTGTCCGGTTTTGAACACCCTCTGCTGAGGGTTGAGTTTACCGACAGCGTTTTCCGGTGGCCCGACAGCGCCAGGGATATGGACAAACCTCCTGACAAGGAGTTCAAAGATTGGACTATGTGAGGCGAAGAGTCTACGCTCGTCCTCTCGTGTCGTCAGGCCAGTTCGGCCCGTCCTCATGGCACATTTTTCTCATGCCCTGTTGGGCTCCCTGGATGAGGTCATCCCTCATCTTCCGCCCGATCTGCAGACTACGGTTAAGCAGGTGCGGGACCAGGGTGAACGGTGGCAAACAGCAGCTCCAGACTGCTTTTGGATATACAGGGGACTCGTATGGGCCAGATCGGCGGCGCCAAGACTATCATGTCAGCATGGCTTGGCTGAGGACATCCACCTTTACTCGGACACCCAGCACAAGTTGGCGGATGTTCCCTTTGGGACTGACCTCTTGACCCTGGGGTGGAAGGTCACCTGCAGAGGATCGAGAGTCCAATGCCACCTTGGACTCGGTCTCTTCCGCTCAGAAGGACAAGGCCCACAAACCACAGCCTAAGCCCTTTGGTCCTTCTGTGCCTTCGGCGCCCGACCCAGCTGGCGTCAGGGCCAGCAGGCACGACCTTGGCATCCCAAACCCAAGCCATGCCTTCCTCTAACAGGAGGCAGGAGGAAAGGCCCAGGGGTCCCTCGGCGGTCCCTCCTCCAAGCCTGCCCAGTGACGGGCTGGGGGGTGTCGCCCCATCCCGTCCTACTACCCTAGATCCCCGTAGAGGGCGTCGGCACTTCCGTTCCACCTGGTCCGCTGTTACCACGGACAGGTGGGTCTTGAAGGTGGTGGGAAGAGGCCTGCCTCTGGAGATTCGAGCAGGCACCACCCTTCAGGCCGTGCGCCCCTCACGGGAAACAGGATCCCAGCCTCACTGGCGGCTCGTCGAGCCGACGCCATCTCCTCCTCCAGAAGGGGTGGAAGAGAGGTGGTGGACCCTCCTTCAGACCCAGGGTTTTGTGTCCAGGTACTTCCTGGTTCCAGAAAGCAGACGAGGGCTGGCGCCTCCATTCTCAAACCTACCGACCTAAACAAGTTCCTAAGGTCTCGAACCTTCAGGATGGTCACTCTGGCTCAGATAATACCATCCTTGGCAACGGCGTGTGGTTCTGCTCTCTAGACTTACAGGGCCGCGTTTTTTCACGTCCTATCAATCCGTCTCACCAGAGGAATTCCTTAGCTTCGGCGGAAGGATCTCTCTTCGAGTTCAAGCCATGCCCTTGACTTGTCTCCAGCTCCAAGGGTCTACCAAATGCATGGCGAGTGGTGACAGCATTCCCTCTTGTGCTTGAGGGTCAGGTGTGTCCACCCTGGGCCGACTGGCTGATAGCAGCTCCCTCAAGGAAGGAGGCGGAGTGGTCCAGAAATCCTGGCCTCAGGTCTGCTCTCAACTGGGCCTCCTTATCAACGAGGCAAAGTCAGAACTCGAGGCGAAGCAGGTGATTCTATTCATCGGGCGCAGCTCGACTCTCTTCGAGCCAGGCCTTGGCTCCCGGACAGGGCGAGGTTCTTTCCTCCTTTGCCCGATCATTTCTGGTTGGGCAATGCGCCCTGCCAGGACTTCCTGCGCCTCCTGGGTCTCATGGCCCTGTACCAGCGTGGTCCGTTGGGCCCGCTGGAACATCACGCCCTTCAGTGAGGACTGGCCAGCCAGTGGTCCAGCGCTCGATCCTTAGACCAGCTTGTAGTCGGTGACACAGGGGATGTGGGCAGCTCTCCAGTGGTGGACCGTTCCAGATCATTTGCAGGAGGAGCATCCCGTTCGTCCCGCCCGAGCCCGGCAGTCTCTATCGACCGATGTTCACCTCTCTGATGGGTTGGGGTGCCCATCTGGGGGTACCACCAGACTCCTTGGCCTCTGGTCCCCTTGAAGTCCCGATGCCACATCAACCTGCTGGAGCTCGGCAGTCCGCCCTAGCTCTCACGCCTTTGCTCCGTTCCTCCGGGGTCAAGTGGTCCGAGTCAGCCGGACAATACCCGCGACCATGTACTATCTAAACCGCCAGAAATGAGCGCGCTCCATGTCCTATGCAAGGAAGCTCTCCGCATTTGGTCACTTCGTGCAGCCTGGGCGGATCTCCTAGCCATTCACGTGGCAGGGCCTCCAACACCCTGGCGATGCCCTGAGGCGGATGAGGGGCATCCCACAGTGGTCTCTCCTGCGGAGGTAGTACAGCATCTGTTCTCCCTTTGGGGCACACCTCAGGTGGACCTGTTTGCCTCCATGGAGAAGCAGCTGAGTCTGTTCCATGCCCCCCCTCAGCAGGGCTCGCTGCAGGGGATGCCTTCTCGAGGCAATGGACCCCGGGCCTCTTTCGCCTTTCCCCCATTTCCCTTGATCCACAAGGTGCTTCTCAAGGCGAGGAGGGACAAGGCGCAGGTGATTCTGATAGCCCCAGACTGGCCTCGCCAGTTCTGGTACCCAGATCTCCTCAGTCTCAGCTCCAGGACTCCGAGGCTTCCAGCTCGCCGGACCTGCTCTCAGTCAATCAGGGAAGGTGTTCCATCCGGACCTTCAATCCCTGCACCTGACCGGCCTGGTTCCTGGCGGCTAGAGTTCCAGGCCTTGGGTCTTTCCGACGAGGTCCTCATGTAGTTGAGGCGTCCGTAAAGTCGACCAGAAAATGCTATGCCTTCAAATGGAAAAGGTTTTCCATTTGGTGTCAGAACAGGGCTTGGACCCTTCCTCCTGTTCCTTGGCAAGCATCTTGGACTATTTATGGTCCCTTTCTAGTCAAGGCTTAGGTCGGCGACCCTAAGGGTGCACCTGGCAGCCATCTCTGCTTACAGGGCGCGGGCGGGAAGCAGTCGATGGCGCAGGAGAAGGTGGTCTGGCGCTTTTCAAGGCCTTGATCACATTTCCCTCAGTCAGGGAACCCCACCTCCGTGGGATCTACTGCTGGTACTGGCAAGCTCATGGGCAAGCCATTGAACCTATGCACAGGTGTGCTCTCTCTCACCTGTAGTGAGGACGCCTTCTTGGGTGGCTATCCGTCAGCCAGAAGGATGGGGAGGCTCCAGGCTTTCCATCGAGTCTCCTTACCTGGTCTTCCACAGGGACAAGGTTGTCCCTGCGTCCCCACCGAAATTCCTTCCGAAGGTGGTGTGGAGTTTCACCTTAACCAGAGTGTTGACTCTGCGGTGTTCTACCCCAATCACACCTCGGAGGCCGAATATAGGCTCCATACTCTGGACCCTAGAAGGCGCTCCTTATTATAAGGGCCTTACTGGCTGAAGTCGGGAGGGTTGCCAGCTGTTTGTCACCTACGCTGAAACCGCATCTGGCAGACCTGCAGCCAAGCGGACGATAAGCAGGTGGGTAACCTCCTGCATGAATCTCTGCTACAAGTTAGCGGGCATGGAGCCTCCCAGAGGATAGAGCTCATTCTACCGCCATACTGCTGCGGTGGCTGCTTCAGGGGCGTCCCTATCCAGGAAATCTGCAGGCTGCTACCCGGAAGTCAGCAACACCTCATTACCCACTACCACATCGACCTTGAGTCACGCCCGGGATGCTGGTTTTGGGGCCTCGGTTCTCAGTCTCTCTTTCCCAAGTAAGTATATAGAGGTGTGCGTCTTGCCTCCCCTCCCGAGGAGAACTGCTGGGAGTCTGCCAATGAGTGTGGATGAACAACATATCCATGTCCTAAGAAATACAGGTTTACTCACCTGTAACAGGAGTTCTAGGAATGGTATATGTTGTTCATCCTACGACCACCCGACTTCCCAGCCTCGACGCACAACCTGAGCTTCCAGCGGCCAGATCTGGCGTCATGGGGCGGAGCCGAGTTATACCACCGGGTGGGTGGGAGGGAGCAACGAAGACCTTCCGGCAAGATTTAAAGCGTGAAGGATACTGCCAATGGTGTGGATGAACAACATATACCATTCCTAGAACTCCTGTACAGGTGAGTAACCTGTATTTACTCACCTGTAACGGGAATTCTAAGAATAATATATATTCTACCAAGCCTCAACCTCCCGGCTCGAGCTTTAACCTGGCTTTCAGCGGGCTAGATCTGGCGTCATGGGGGCGGACCGAGTTTACTACCGGGTGGGTGGGAGGAGCCAGCTTGAAGACCTCCTGGCAAGATTTAAGCGACAAGAACCTGCCAGATAGTGTGTATGAACCAACATATACCATTCCTAGAACTCCTGTTACAGGTGGTAACCTGTATGTATGGGTATACGTGATGTTTGCGTAGCGTCTGGATGAGCAGGATCCTCCTGTTGGGTACAGGGATGCCTATCAGGTGGTCTCTGCAGCTGTCGGGTCCGCCGAACAGTTGGCAGCTTTCAAGGAAGGTGCAGTGCAGGCCACAGCAGGCTCATCTTTGGTATCCACATTGGTCCTGCTGGGCTTTGGCACATCTTTCACCAGGACGTTCTGGGACTTACCCTAATCTCTTTTGGCTCTTCCTGTGGGTCTAAATCCTTTAAGAAGGACTCTAAGATGAAAACTAAAAAATTCCGCCACAGGTCATGGGACTGCAAATGCTCTTGGCCTTGGATTCCCATGCTCCTGCTTTGTCTACCTTCATTGACAAGTCAGCGTTAGCCAATGCTTCTGTCCAGGCCGCTAGCTTCAGTGTCCCCATCAGGCCTGTCAGCTAAGAAGTGGGCCAACCAGCCTGTCAAGATTTTCCTCAACCCGGTTGGCCCATTGTCACAGGACAAGGGGTATACGTCCCTCTCCAGGACTCCAATCCTGACTCTTCAGTCCCAGGACAGGTAGGATCAGTTCCCTGACTCAGTCTTTAACCCTTAGGACACCAAGCTTGTGGGTGGACTCTAAGCATCCCTTGCCAGTTCCCACCTCTCCCTGCCACCCAGTCTGTCAAGGACCCATAGCTTAAGGTCAAGCAGGCCTCGCCGTACCCGCCGGTCCTGCTCTCGACACTCAGGGAAAGTGGCATCGCCGCTATTTCTCCTCTTCCAAGGAGGTTTGGCTCCACTGCAAGTTGCAACAGCGCTGTGAAGAGTTTATGTGGCAGCTGTGCCTTTTGAGTGCCGGGCCTAAGCCAGTGCGGCTCCCTTCCTGGCACACCCTTGGCTTCTGCCACCCCAGCTGGAACCTATTCTGTCTTGGCTACTCCCGGCCTCTCCACCCATTTGGGTGAAGCCCCCGCCACCTCAGCCCATGGACGATCCTCCTTCCATGGATACCTGTACTGCCCCCGGGCTTCCTGGACAGCTGTTGGTTACGGTCACTCGGGCTGACAAGGCCTTGCAGAGTTAACGGGGATGTGGGGTACGGGTCGGCTGGTCTTCAATGAATCCTCCGAATCGGAGGATTCCTCTGTGTATTCCCACCTCTTTGACATGGAGTCTGAGGAGGATCTGTCGACAGACAATGGCCCTCCCTCATTTGGGCCATGCTGTACATGATTTTAGAGGCCACAGGGATACAGTTAAAGCCATCCAGAAGCGGGTGAAGTATCCCTCACGAGAATCCTCAACCAGGGCGACTTTACTTGGGTCACCTTCCCAGTGGCGAAGCCATTCTTGGTCCCGTGTTGGAGCTCTGAACACGCAGCCTCTGTCCCACTGTTGGCCTATGTGGCCCAAGTACACAGTTTCTGTGGGTTCCCTCTATGGGTTTCAGACACCCCTCAGCGGTGGCTTTGTCACCCGTTCAGTGTTCAACAGATGGGGATATTAGCGAGCCCCGACAAGAATTTAAATTGGATCTTGTGCCAAGAAGGTTTATGTTACTTCATCCTCTGCCTTAGGTGGCTGCTTTGACCTTAATGATTGCCCACTTTACTCATGCCTTGTTGGGCACCCTTGACTAGGTGCTCCCTTGACCACTGGCCAACCTTCAGATGATGGTCAAGCAAGTCCATGACCAAGGTCGTGTTGTGGCTTAGCAGCAGCTTCAGACAGCCATGGACATTGTTGACTCCTGTGCCAGGTCTGTGGCTGGTGCCTAGCTATGCGCGCAGAGCTTGACTGAGGATCTCGACCTTCACAACAGATGCCCAGCACAAATTAGCAGATGTCTCTTTCCTGGGCACCAGCTTATTCAAGTTAAGGGTGGTGGCCATCTCACTCGAATTGAGAAGACCTTGGACTCCCATCGCCTCAGCCCAAAAGGACGTCAGGGGCTCCAAGCCCCAGAAGTTCTTTCGACCCCATTAGGCCCCTGCAGCGAAGCCACCCCGGACCCTGGCTAGGCACCAGCAGTCCTGGTGTCCCAGACTTAAGCCCATTGCATCTGTGGTTCAGAAGCCTGGAAATGAAAGCTCAGTTGCATCCTTCACTGGCCCTGCCTCCACCTCCAAGCCTGCCCAGTGATGGGTTGGTGTGCCACCTTACTGCCTGTCCTGTCTCCCCTGAATCCTCTCGTGGAGGGCCAGCTCTGCCACTTTCGTTCCACCTGGTCCAGTGTTACCACAGATAAGTGGGCACTGGAAGTAGTCCTCAGGGCTTGCCTCTGGAGTTCAAGGCTCTCCCGCCCAGCTAAGCCCATGCCTCTCAGGAGGATGCCGTGTTTGCAGATATGTCCCTTCTTTGGGAGGACATCACCCAGCTCCTCCAGAAGGAGGTGGTGGTTTGTGTCCAAGACTTGCCAGCTGATCCAGGGTTCATCTCCAGATATTTGTGGTTCAAAAACAGATGGGGGCTGGCCCCATCTTAGATCTACGACCTGAACAACAGTGGCGCACTTTCAGAATGGTCACTCTGACCCAGATCATTCCATCCCTGGAGCAGGACATGTGGTACTGCTCCTTGAACCTTCAGGACGCTTGTTCACGTCCCCCATCCATCCGTCCCACCAGCGGAGGTTTCTTTGGTCCGCCTGGTCTGTGGCTACTGTGGTGGCCATACACTGCAGGGCTTGACTGAGTCTCGACAGCTTATGGCACATACCCAGCACAAGCTGGCGGATGTACCTTTTGGGCTCCAACTTGTTCAGGCTGGGGTAGAAGAACACCTTAGTAGCACTGGGAAGTCCGTTGCCACCCTGGACTCTGTTACCTCTGCCCAGAGGGATCCCAAGGGCTCTAAGCTCCAAAAGAAGAAGGCCTTTCAGTCCCTCTCTGCCCCGTGGCCAAGCTGTCCCTGCCCCCAGCTGGGCAGCAGGCCCAGGCTTGGTGTCCCCTGACTGAAGTCCATTGGTCGTCCGACAGCCAGGTGGTCAAAGCCCCGTTGCTTCCACAGCCAGTCTGCCTCCAAGCCTGCCCAGTGACGGGATGGGTGTGCCTCCTCCATTGCCCACAGTGACTCCCCTGGGGACGGCTCCACCACTTCCTTTCCAACTGGTCCTCTGTCACCACAGACAGGTGGGTCCTCGAGGTGGTCGATCAGGGTCTGCCTCCAGAGTTCGAGGCTTACCCACCTTGCTGAGCCCGTGACCCACAGAAGGACACGTGTCCACTGACATGTTGTCAGTCCTTCAGGAAGACATTGCCCAGCTCCTCAGGAGGTAGTGTCTCAGTCCTAGACCCTCCAGTAAACTCAGGGTTTCTCCAGGTACTTCCTGGTGCCAAGCGGGGAGCTGGCATACTGTCTTATATCTGCACAACCTGAAAAAATGTCTTGGTTGCACACTTTCAGAATAGTCATTCTGTCTCAGAACATGCCATCTCTGGAGCAGAACACGTGGTTCTGCTCCTGGATCTTCAGGACATGTTTTCATGTCCCATCCCTCTGCCCACCGCTGGTTCTTGCAGTTCCTTGTGGACAGAGTCCTCTACAAGTTCCAGGCCATGCCCTTCGGCCTCTCCTCAACTCCCAGGGTCTTCACCAAGTGTATTGCAGTGGTGGTAGCCTACCCAAGATGCCAGGGGTCCAGGTGTACCTATACCTGTATGACTGGCTTATAGCTGGTCCCTCCATGCAGGAGGTGGAGCAGTCCAGGGACCTGGCCCTCCAGACGTGCTTTACCCTTGGCTCTTGGTCAGTGAGGCCAAGTCAGAGCTCATACCTTCACAGGGGATACACTTCATTGGGGCAGAGCTTGACTCTTGCAGAGCCAGGGCTGAACTTCCGGTGGACCAGGCGGAGGCTCTTTGCCTGATCATTTTGGGTTGGGCATTTGCACCTTGCTCAGGACTTCCTGCCTCCTGGGATACATGGCGTGCACCTGCTTTTTCAAAGGTCTTAACCACAATTGTCCTGCAGTGTGAGACCATCATTACCATGGTATTTGTTGCTGGTGTTGGCAGAGCTCATAGGCAAGACATTCTAACCAATGCACAGATGTGATATCGCTCACCTGTCATGGAAGACCGCCTTACTGGCGGCTATCACTTCAGCCAGAAGGATCAGTGAGCTTCGGGCACTCTCGGAGTCTGCTTACCTAGTCTTCCACAGAGACAAAGCTGTCCTTTGCCCCAACCCTGAGTTCCTCCTGAAGGATGTGTCTTCAGTTTCACCATAACCAGGTGATCAGTCTCCCGGTGTACTTCACTAACCACACCATGGAGGCCGAGCACAGACTCCATACCTTGGACCATGCGGCGAGTACTTGCCTACTATAAGGAGTGCACGACTGGAGTTCAGGAGAGGTTCACCAGCTATTTGTCACCTATGCTGAAACTGCACCTGGCAAGACCAGCAGCTAAGCGGACAATTGGCAAGTGGATTGTATCCTGCATCGACCTCTGCTGTAGGTTGGTGGGTAGGGAGCCACAGGGCTAAGAGCTTATTCCACCCATCATACCACTGCCTCAGTGCCTGTTTAGGGGGATGTCCCTATCCAGGAAATCCGCAAGGCTGCTACCTGTAAGTCAGCACACACCTTAATTTCCCTCTACCACATCGACCTTGAGTCATGCCGGGATGCTGGTTTTGGGGCCTCAGTTCTCCAGTGTCTGTTCCCTATGTATGGGGCGTGTGCCTTGCCCCCGAAGTGCTAGGAGTCAGTTAAAAGTGTGGGTAGTACATCATATCCACGTCCCTCACCTGTAACAGTAGACCTTCCACAGAGTAGTCTATGCATAGGTAATACACTTGGGTCATCTCCAGAGGTCGTTGTGGTGCATGACAGCTCTTCTAGCGGTCTTTCTCAGGGTCGCCCACACTGACATTAGTTTCCTGTGTAAGTGGGCAGTCCCTGGTATCCTCAGTTCATGTCCCGCCATCTTCAGCTACTTACGCAGCAGCTTGAGCAACTTCAGCAGCAGTCATCGAGAATTTGAGCAAGGTAATGTCCACAAAGAATCTTCAAGCGGCGTTATTTCGTTCCTACCGTTGCATTAGGAAAATCTACCACTTTGACAACCATACCTCTTGTGTAAGGTGTCTGGGACCAATACACAACACCAGTTCCTGCATGCACTGTAAGGATTTCAACCAAGCCACTCGTCGATGGTTGCTTGAGATTAAAAACCACGTAAAGGAGCAGAAATTGTCTCCCATAGAGAATCAGGGAGCCCGTCCCAAGGACTTCCCCTCCACTGATTCTCATCGACGGCACAAAAAGGAGGAGAAATCCTCCTCACACAGCATGCCTAAATGCTCATTGACAGCCACCACTTCTGCTGCCCCACCGTTGAAGGCATGTTCTCACCCTGCCTCTTTGTCGGCAGGAGGATATACCCTCTCATCAACGGCACTTTCTAGTGCATTGACAGCAGTTCATAATGAGCCTTTTTTGGGTTCAATCAATGTTCCGTCGACAGGGGGCTTCTCTCCCATCGATGGGACCATCGTTTATTCAACATAATACTTTTCGCGGGCTCAGTCGACAAAGGTCACATTCCTCAGGGAAACCAGTGGATTTTGCTATGCTTACTGCCCTCCACCTTCACGGGTGGCACCCATAGGGGCCAGGTGGGCAGGGATTGGGACCCTGGTCTTTACCACCCAGGGGCAAGACCTGCTTAGGCTACGCATCCAATCCCCTCCATCCTCCCTTTGGTGTCCCAACACCCCCCCCCAACTCAAAAAGAACTGGACGTTACTAAAGTAGTACAGCATGTCTTGCATGCCATGTGGCATGCTCAGCCTTCTGACCCAGGAGAGCTGGGCCATCTATCCCGTTCACCTACACCTCCGTCTGAGAGGTTCCACGGTGACAGGGATCCTTTACCACCCTGGTCACCTCCTCCATACATGGAGAACTATTTATCAGATGAACAAGAGTTTCCAGTAGACTTCACCAGAGACTTGGAGGACAAGGAATTCCAGGAGTTGGACTTCAAGCCCCAATCTCCTTTCTCGGACCTCTCCTGTCTGGAAGAGGATTTGCCCAGACATACAGCTGCCTCTCCTCCAGATGTCTCTTCTTTCCACGAAATGATGGTCCAAATTCATAAGGTCATGGGATTCTCTACCACAGAACATGACAAACAACGTAAGGACATGGCAGAATATCTAGAGTTACCTGAGGAGCGGTCTTAGTGGTACCCCACTAATACAAGCCTATCAAAATGCTATGCTTGCACCTGGCACCAACCTTCTGCTGTCACGACTGTCCTTTGCAAGGCAGACCATATCTACCAAGCTCCTCTGGATCATCCCTTTCTCTCTGCCACTCCTGAGGTGGATTCAATAGTTATTGCTGCCACTCATGATCATACTAAACGACCGAAGCACATGAGCTCCTTACCTCCTGATAAAGAATCCTGCAGAATAGACTATCGGGGGGGGGGGGGAGGTATTTTCCTCCAGTACCATGAATCTCAGAATTCTAAATTATATGGGTCATATGATCAAATACCAGTGTACCCTTGGGTCCTCTGCCATTGAACTAGTCAATAAACTCCCTTCTTCTCAGGAAAAGGAAAAATTACTGACTACAATATCAACTAGTAAAGTACAGTTACGTAAGAACTTACCATAACAGTAGATTTTCGAGAGAAGCTCTTGCAGCAGGGAACACATGTAGAACTGACGCCACCTGGCGGCCGATCTCGGCAATTTTTTTCTCTAGCAGTACTGACGTGGGACTGCCCACCCGGCATCAGCTCCACCCCCGGCGTCACCCAGTATAAGGGTGGGCGGTCCCCACATACTCCAGTTCTTGTATGCCAATGACAGGCCAAAACCAACATCTGTGGAAAAACAAGTCCACACTGAACTACGGGCAAAACAAGGCCTGCACAGAAAGCTAGACATTTGGCTCAGAGCAAAGGCTTACTCCCAGGGAAGGTGGGAGGAAAATCTTACCTGCTGCAAAAGCTTCTCTAAAGAATCTACTATTCACAGTAAGTTCTTCGTACTTTCTATCTTAACCGAGAGGACTCTTGCAGCAGGTGACACTTGTAGGACTGTTTCCCAAGCAGTATAAAACTAAAGACAGCCCTTGGGAAGGGGAGGGGGTGAACATACAGAAAACGCACCCAAGTAGTATGGAGCTTAAGACAACCCTTGGGAAGAGGAAGTCAACATACAGACACACTCCCAAACAGTAGAAAACTTAAGACAACCGATGGGAGAAGGAAGGAGAGGCAGACACACAAGGGAGGGAGCCTCTCAAGAAACAAGGCCCTGGAGAAATGCCAGGCCAAAACCTGCTTGGTGCCTGGAAATAACGTCCAGACTGTAGTGTCTGATGAAAGCGTGAACAGAATGCGAAGTGGCAGCAGCACAAATGTCAGCCGCCGACATTCTCTTGAGTGCGGCAAAGGAAGTAGTGACCTCTGTGGTGGAGTGCGCCTGATCGCACAGGAAGGGTTTTCCCACCTTTTCATAACAGAAGGAAATGCAATGAACCAACCAACATGATAGCATTTGTGTGGTGACAGGACTTCAAGGATCTGTCCACAAAGACACAAAAGCTGATCCAATTCCTGACCTCCTTGGTTCTGGACAAGTAACAGCGCAAAGCACGATGCACATCTAAGGTGTGTAACAGCGTCTCACCTCTATTGGAATGTTCCGGGTAATAAACCAGAAGTTGAACCACCTGATTCAAAGTAAGCTCCAAAACAGCCTTGAAAAGGAATTTATGATTGGTGCATAGATCTACCCTATCTTTATGAAAAATAAGATAAGGTGCTCTACACATCAAGGCATGGAGCTCAGAAATGCGTCTAGCAGAGGTGACAGCCACCAAGAGCAACATCTTCCAGGAGAGGTAGCAAAGCTCACTACTTATGGCTGGTTCAAAGGGGGGGGAGCGTAAGTCTTTCCAGAATGAACAATAAGTCCCAGGAAGGAACATGATCCCGGACCGGTGTACAGAGATGCACGATCCCCTTAAGAAAGGTTTTAACTACCTCCAATTGAGCCACTGTCCTGTCCTGGATGCAGTGGTGATAGGTGGAAACAGCGGCCAGGTGTACTTTAATGGAGGAGTAGCTGAGGCCTGACTCTGACAGGGATAGCAGGTATTGAAGGATAGAGTTGGCTGGACATACCAGAGGATCCAATCTCCTGGCTGTGGCCCAAAGACAAAAGCGCTTCCATTTCATGGTGTAAGTGGCCCTGGTGGCGGGCTTCTGCTCAATCAAAATATGAGCTATATCGTCAGATACTTCGAATCTAAGCTTAGCTAGCTCCGCAGGAGCCAAGCATGCAGATGGAGGGAGTGTAAATTGGGATGGACCAGAGCTCCCTGTTGCTGAAAGAGTAACTGACCCGAAAGTGGATGGGGCCACAGAAGCTCCACTGTTAGATGCCTAAGCAGTGGGAACCAAATCTATCTGGGCCACAGAGGGGCTATCATGATCACCCTCTCTGATTGGGCTTTAAGGTGGACCTGCTGCAAGAGGGGGAAGGGAGTAAATGCGTAAAGGAACCTCCCTTTCCAGGATAGGGACAATGCGTCTTGCCAAAAAGCTCGAGGCTCGGGACCAAACAAGCAGAAATTGGACAGTTTTGCATTGGACTGAGATGCAAAGACATCCAACTGTGGCATTCCCCATCTGGCAAACAGTGCATCTGCTACAGACTGTAGCAGGGACCACTCGTGAGAGAGCAGCTTGGCCCGGCTAAGAGTGTCTGCAATCACGTTCCGGGAACCCGGGCGTGAATTGCGAAGAGTGATGTGATGCTCCATTGCCCAGTCCACACCCTCATAGCTTCCGACAGAGGGATAGAGTGCATGCCCTGCTTGTTGAACATCACAGGTGTTGTCCCTCTGAACCACTGAAGGTGACTGGGCAGAAGAAATGGAGCCAAAGCCTGTAAAGTGTACAGGACGGCTCTGAGCTCGAGCACATTGATATGCAGGTTCTAGGGACGTGGATATGATGTTCAATCCACACTTTGTGGCAGGTTCCTTGCCGCTTTAAATGTTGCCGGAAGGTCTTCAAGCTGGCTCCTCCCACCCACCCGGGTGGTAAAACCCTCGGCTCCGCCCCATGATGCCAGATCTTCCTTACAGCTTGGAAGCTCAGTTCCCTCCTTTGCGCTCTGCGTTTTAGGCCTGGATCCTCACTCTTCGGAATTTCCAAAACTAATTTTAAAATTTACAAGACTACAGTCCTCGTCTTCCCTTGCGGCTGCGATGGACAAATCAACTCTCGACTTCCATCGGTGCCCTTGTGGGCAGAAGATGTCCCAGACCGATCCGCACTCCACATGCATCTACTGCCTAGGGCTTGGACATGATTTGCAGGCCTGCGAATTGTGCAGGTCTTTCTCGGCTTCGGTCTTGGAGGACCGCGCTGCCAGACTACTTCTTGGGCGCCCAGAAGCCAGTACCTGCGGTCCAAGTCTAAGTAGGCCCATTGGGCAGTGTCCATGGTGGCAGGCTCCGCAGAGCAGTTGGAACAGATGATCGCCCTCAAAGAGGAGGTGGCCCAGGCCGCTTCTTCCTCCTCGGCTGCTGCATTTATTCCGCTCTCCTTGGGCACCTCCTACACTGCTTCTTTTAAGGAGCTTTGTCAGTCCCTCTCCACGAAGGGAGAAGGGCCATCAGGACATTCCAGTTGGTCCAGAAAGAAGGACTCTAAAGGTAAGTCCCACTGTCGATGTTCATGGGAGTGGGAGAGATCCCCTTCACTGGACCGTCGACTCTCAACTCGGTTGAGGTTGCAGCTGCGACCGCTGGCTTCACCCGGCGAGACATTCATCAACGCGGTCGAATTTTTCTCGACCTGTCGAGATGATTTTGTCGTCTGGAGATGCCGACAACCCTTCTTCATCGAGGACTTGCCTGTGCCAAGTCCCGGTTAAGGTCCCTGCACCGAAGGAGGGGCAGGTTTCCCCCGTTCCCTCTTTGACCCACCCTTGGAATCCCTGAAGGTCTCGGTCTCGGTCCTCTTCCAGGTTCAGCCGGTCCCGCCAACGTCAGCGGTCTCGGCACCATGGAAAGCAGCGTTGCCACGCGTTCTCTTTGGAGGATAGGCTCCGGCGCAAGTTGCATTGGCGCTACGAGGACTTGATGTGGCAGCAACTTTTACTGACTGGTAACAAGCCGACTCCATCGTCTTCTCCAGCCATTAGGTGGCTGTCACCAGAGCAGCTGAAACAACCCTCGTGGTGAGTGAGGCACGCCCCTGGCGCTGGTTGTTCAGCAAAACCGCTGCTCCACCCATTGTGGTGGAACCTCCACCTCCACCTCCACAACTGAAGACTGGGGCCCCGACCAAGGATTCTTGGTCAGGTCAGGGCTTGCCCCATGGGTTGTTGGTCACCCTCACTCTCGATCGACCTCACCAGGTGGAGGATGGCTTGGCGCTCGGCAGCTGTTCGCAGACTCTCGGATTCTGATGATGACTCCTCCCTGTTCTCTGGGCCGAGTGACCTGGAGTCTGCAGGAGGCCAGTCGGTGGATGAGGCCATCCTCATTTCTGGGTATGCTTTGACTCATCTCAGAGTCTTCTGGGATGCAGCTCAAACCTGTCCAAAAAGCAGCTAAGTATCCCTCACAGATACTAGACTGAGGGGATTCCCATACGGTGGCGAAGATATTGTTGGCCCAGCCCTGGAGTTGTGGCAGCGACCAGCATCTTGTCATCCTTGACCAGGATGGCTCGAAGTCACCACGGTCCCCACCGGTTCACTCTCCAGTTTCTCGGAGCACCCCTCTGCGGAGGGGTTAGTGACCGATAGCATGTTCGGTGTTCGGAGCGCTTGGGATGTGGATAAACCACCCGATAATGAATCCAAAAAGTTGGATTACTCAGGGCGGAAGGTTTACACTGCTTCCTCCCCAGGCCTTCGTCAGGCTAGCTTGACCATTCTCATGGCACATTTCTCACACGCCCTTATGGGCTCCCTGGATGAGGTGATTCCTCATCTCCCGGCTGACCTTCAGATGACGGTCAAGCAGGTGTGGGATCAGGGAAGGGCAGTGGCTAAACAACAGCACCAAACTTCTTTGGACATTGGTGACTCTTGTGCTCGGTCAGAAGCGGCCACAGTGGCCATGTGCCGCAGAGCTTGGCTGTGGATCTCCACCTTCACGGCGGACACCCAGCACAAGCTGGCAGACGTTCCCTTCCTGGGCACCGACTTGTTCCGGCCCGGAGTTGAAGGCCATCTCCAGAGGATCGAGAAGTCCAATGCCACCTTGGACTCGGTCACGTCTGCCCAGAAGGACAAAGGCCGCCCGCAGCAGCGTAAGCCCTTTCGCCCTTTGACTCGTGTGGCATGTCCGGCCCAGCAACACCAGCATCAGGGCCAGCAGGCTCACACTTGGCGCCCTAAGGCCAAGTCTGCCGCTTCCTCCAGCAGGAAGCCTGGGGGCAAGGGTCCAGGAGGCCCCTCAGCGGGCCCTTCCTCCAAGCCTGCTCAGTGACGGGCTGAGGGGTGTCACCCCCAACCTGTCACTCCTCCCGGAGCTATGGATTCCACAGCCTCTCTGTCGGCTCGTCCAGCCGACATTGCCTTCACCTCAGAAGGAGGTGATCAGAAGGTGGTGGACCCTCCTCCAGACCAGGGTTTGTGTCCAGGTACTTCCTGGTCCCAAAATGGATGGAGGCTGGCGCCCCATTCTCGACCTGCCGACCTGAACAAGTTCCTAAGGTCTCGAACCTTCAGGATGGTCACTCTGGCTCAGATCATTCCATCCTTGGAACGAGGCGTGTGGTTCTGTTCTCTGGACCTTCAGGACGCGTTCTTTCACGTCCCAATCCATCCTTCTCATCAGTGATTCCTCTGCTTCTGAGCAGAGGATCTCTCAGATTCGGGCCATACCCTTGGCGTCTCCAGCTCCCAGGGTCTTCACCAAATGCCGCGGCTGTGGTGACAACATTCCTGCGGCACCGGAAGGTCCGGTGTTACCACTTACCTGGACAACTGGCTGATTGCAGCCTCCAGGTTGGAGGTGGAGTGCTCCAGGGATCTGGCCCTCAGGTCTGCTCTCAGATTGGCCTCCTCATCAGCTCGTGCCGCCGCGGGTGATTCAGTTCATCAGGGCAGAGATCGACTCTCTTGAGCCAGAGCCCAGCTCGGCAGTCAGGTCCAAGGTCCTTTCCTCCTTTGCCCGATCATTTCTGGGCAGGCAGTTGTGCCCTGCCCAGGACTTCCTGTGCCTCCTGGGCCTCATGGCGGCCTGCACCAGCGTGGTCCATTGGGCTCGCTGGCACGTCCCCTGCAGTGAGGGCTGGCCAGCCAGTGGTCCTGCGCTCGGTCCTCTGGACCAGCTGGTGACAATGACCCAGGAGATGTGGGACGGCCTGCAGTGGTGGCTTGTCCCAGTTCATCTGCAGGAGGTATCCCGTTCATCCGCCCGAACCGCGGTCCTCTAACGACTGATTCCTCTGATGGGTTGTGGTGCCCATCTGGGGGAGCTCAGAGCCCATGGCCTCTAGTCCCCTCAGGAGTCTGGATGCCACATCAACCTGCTGCAGCTTCGGGCGGTTTGACTAACCCTCACCGTCTTCACTCCGTTTGTACGGGGTCAGGTGTTTCAGGTCCAGATGGACAACACCACGACCATGTACTATCTCAACCGTCAGGGCGAGACACACTCCTTGCCTCTGTGCAAGGAGGCTCTCTGCATCTGGACTCTTGTGATCAGCCTAGAGGTGGATCTCCTAGCCATCCATGTGGCAGGAGCCTCCGGCAGTCTGGCCGATGCCCTCAGCCAGATAGGCGCTGCTTCTCACGAGTGGTGTCTCCTGCGGAGTAGTGCAAGACCTCTTTTCCCACTGGGGCATGCCTCAGGTGGACCTGTTTGCCTCAGGAGAATCACGAAGCTGAGGCTGTTTCATGCCACCCCTCAGCAGGGCTCACTGCAGGGGATGCCTTCTCGAGGCCGTGGACCATGAGCCTCTTCTCGCCTTTCCTCCATTTCCCTTGATCCACAAGGTGCTTCTCAAGGCAAGAGGATAAGGTGCAGGTGATTCTGGTAGCCCCAGACTGGCCCGCCAGTTCTGGTACCAGATCTCCTCAGCCTCAGCTCCAGGCTCCGGCGGCTTCCAGCCCTCCCGGACCTGCTCTAGTCGACAAGGGAAGGTTCTCCATCTGGATCTTCAATCCTGCACTGACGGCCTGGTTCCTGGCGGCTAGAGTTCCAGGCCTTGGGTCTTTCCAACGAGGTCCTCAACATTGTTGAGGCGTCCGTAGGAGTCAACCAGAAAATGCTATGCCTTCAAATGGAAGATTCTCATTTGGTGTCAGAACAAGGGGTTGGACCCTTCTTCCTGTTCCTTGACTAGCATTCTGGACTACCTGTGGTCCTTTCTCAGCTGGGGCTTTGGTCGGCCAGACCTTAAGGTGCACCTGGCAGCCATCTCTGCTTGCGGCGGCGGGCGGCAAGCAGTCTGTGGCTGAGGAAGGTGGTCTGGCACTTTTCAAGGCCTAGACCACATATCCCCTCCAGTGTGAGAACCTCCACCTCCGTGGCATCTGCTGCTGGTATTGGCTAGCTTATGGGCAAGCCATCTGAACCAATGCACACGTGACATCTCTCACCTATCATTGAAGTCCGCCTTCTTGGTGGCTATCATGTCAGTCAGAAGGATGGAGAGCTCCAGGCGCTTTCATTGAGTCTTCTCATTTGGTCTTCCACAGGGACAAGGTTGTCCTTCGCCCCACCCAAAATTCCTTCGAAGATGGTGTCAGAGTTTCACCTTAACCAGGTGCTGACTCTGCCAGTGTTCTACCCCAGTCACACCTCAGAGGCCGAATATGGGCTCCATACTTTGGACCCTAGAAGAGTACTCTCTTATTATAAGGCACGAACGAACGGCTGAAGTTCGGGGAAAGGTTCACCAGCTGTCTGTCACCTACGCTGAAGCCACACCTGGCAGACCTGCAGCCAAGTGGATGATAGGCAGTTGGGTCACCTCCTGCATAGATCTCTGCCATCGGTTGGCGGGCATGGAGCCTCCCAAAGGGATAAGAGCTCCTTCTACCCGCCATACCGCTGTTTTGGTGGCTGCTTCTAGGGACATCCCTATCCAGGAAAATTGCAGGGCTGCTACCTGGAAGTCAGCACACAGCTTCATTTCCCATTACCACATTGACCTAGAGTCACGGCGGGATGCTGGTTTTGGGACCTTGGTTCTCCAGTCCTTATTCCGTAAGTAGGGGGTGCGCGCCTTGCCTCCCTCCTCCCGGAGAACTGATAGAGTCTGCCACAAAGTGTGGATTGAACAACATATCCATCCTAGAAATACAGGTTACTCACCTGTGGGAGTTCTAGGGTGGTATATGTTCATCCACATGACCCTGCACGACCTCCTGGGCTTGACGCACAACCTGGTTCCAGTGGGCTAGATCTGGCATCATGGGGCGGAGCCGAGGGTTTTACCACCTGGGTGGGTGGGAGGAGCCAGCTTGAAGACCTTCCGGCAACATTTAAAGCGGCAAGGAACCTGCCACAAAGTGTGGATGAACAACATATACCACTCCTAGAACTCCTGTTACAGGTGAGTAATTTGTATTTCTCCTCTAAAGGGGACCACAGCCCTTGAGTCCTGTGGGTCCCCAAATGAGCCCCCCATCCCGTCCCAGACGCATCTGTTGTGAGAGTCTGGGCAGGAGTGTCAGGCTGGAAGGGGAGACGTTTGCAGAGATTCTGAGGGACCCCACCAGCAAAGTTCCAACGGATTGACTCCGAGATCTTGATAGGCAAATCCAACTCCTGGTTTGGTCCCACTGGACAGGAGGCGTCCACTGAATAGTGCACATGTGCAACCTGGCGAATGGGACGAAACAATGGCTGCGCTCATGTGGCCTAGAACCTGAGAATGGATCTGGTGGGTGCGACAGATGTAGAACAGATCTGGGTTGCCAGAGCCTGAGGCACTCTGCTCAGTCAGAGGAGAGGAAGGCCCTTCTAGGGAAGTATCTAAAAGAACTCCTGTGAATTAGAGACGTAGAGAAGGCAGGAGCTGAGATTTTTATGGGTTCACTGTGATCCCCAGACGTCAATAGAGGGAGAGTGTGTCCAGTATGGTCTCCCAGAGACGCGATGTGGACGGGGCAAGAAGAAGCCAATCATCTAAATAGGGGAACAGGAAGTGTCCGTCTCTGCACAGAGTTACTGCGACAATGGCAAAACACTTTGTAAAGACCCTGATGGAGGAGGAAAGTCCGAAAGGAAGGACCTTGAACTGGTAGGACTGACCTTTGAACCTGAACCTCAGGAATCTCAGATGGTTCTGGCATATGGGAAAGATATGTGGCCTGCATATCCAAAGACGCCAGCCAGTTCACGACCATCAAGAAGCGGGGGAGATTTGGGAGTGACACCATACGGAATCTCCGCTAGGAGACCCAGCGGTTGAGGTCGCTGAGATCCAGGATAGGCCTCAGGTCCCCTGACTTCTTGGGAACCAGGAAGATGTGGGAGTAGAAACCAGAGTCTACCTCTGCCTTGTCTAGGAGAGACTGGATTTTCTGTCTGATAGGAGCCCTGTGGTCTCTTGGATAATAAGACGGGGGCGGTGGTCTGCCCGGCAGTAGGGATTTTAACTCAGTGGAGTGCCCAAACTCCACGAGGTTGAGGACCCACTGATTAGAGGTCACTTCTCTCCAGGCTTGGGTGTAAAGAGAAAAATGACCTCCGAACGGCTCTCCCAACGAAAGATCTGGGAGAGAAGAGTCGCCTGAATAGTCAGGTTGAAGGTGGGGGAGGGAGGGCGGCGGCAGAAGGTCTAGCCTGTCTAGAGGGGGTAGAGGCAGCACGTCTGGAACCCCCTCATTGACCAAAGCCTCCCTGCTGTGCATGAGACTGAGCACGGGGCTGCTGAGGCTGATGTCCCCCTCTGCCACGAAAACGGGGCTTGTGAAAACGCTCCAGTTTTGGGCGGTACATGGACTGCATGGAACGTATGGCATTTCCGGAGTCCTGCAATTTGACAATAACCTTCTTTGTGTCTTCCCCAAAGAGCACAGAGCCTTTGAAAGGGCATCCAGAAGGGTCGTTTGAACCGCTGGGTTAAACCCTGAGACCCGGAGCCAGGAGTGGCACCGAAGGCAAATTCCAGTTGCAGCCGCCCTCACCGAGGTGTCCACAGAGTCATACGCCACTTGAAGAATGTGTGTACCCACATCCTAGCCTGTTTGCAAAAACTTTGCAAGCTCCACCTTCTGGGGGCTGTCAGGCACACCTTGCAGGATGTCCAGTCCTTTGTCCCAAAGGGCATTTTGGAACTAAACCATATGAGTCAAAAAATTAAGGCTCCATATGCTGCAAGTAGCAGATGAGTACACCCTGCGACTTAAGAAATCCAGCTGCTTAGACTCCCTGTCAGGCGGCTGGGTACATAGGTGCTTCAGCCTCTGCAAATGATCATGCGCAGCCAAAATAACCACCAAATCAGCTGTGGGGGGTTTGGCAAGGTAAGAATGGTCCTTGGGGGCCCAGTACAAGTGACTGGCCTTTTTGGGCACCGCAGAGGAAGCACGTGGGTGCCTCCAGGTTGCCAAAAAGTGACATCCTGGAAGGTATCCACTAATGGGGGGGGATAACCACCAGCTTGGGGTCCTTCTGGTGTAGGTACTTTGCCAAACACAAGCGTTCGGGGTCCAGGGCCTCTGTATCCCATCCCATATTCTCCTGTATATGACGCATGACCTCCATAAAGCTGGGGTTATCAGGAGGAGAGTTAGGCTGTTCCTCTGTGTCACCAGGAAGCAAGCCAGGGTCGGAATCAGGAAGGGAAGGTTCTGATTCCCCATAAGCATCAGAGGAAGAGGAGGAAGAAAAGTGTTGTCTCCTCTTTTTGTGTCTAGGCCTCCTGGGCGAAGAAAAGCAAGAGGATGAAAGAGTTCTTGTCCTCTTACGCTTGTCCTGGTGTTTCCTGGGGCTAGCAGGAGTCTTATCCCCCTCTTTCCCAGATGGGACAGGCGAAACCTGGGCATCTGGCTCAGGGACTGGAGGAGGCTGAGGAATAGGAGGGAGACCAGGTCTTGTTTAACAGCTTCCACCAATAAGTAAAGAGCTCCTTTACCTGAGACATACCCTAACTTGAGGACTCCAGGCTTGGGAGGCGTTGGATGGCCAGGACTCACACCGGTGTCGGTGGAATAGCGATGTCGTGTGCCTCCATAGCACCGTCGGGTTCTGGCATTGGGCGGACTGCAAGCGGTTTCGCTGAGACATCAGGGGTGCCAACAGGCGATGTTGGAGGGACTGACGATGGCAGAGATGCAGGTTGTCTTAGCGCGGAGGAGGAGCCAAAGGTTTGTCCGGTGTCTGAGTCGAAGCATCGGCCGACGGGCGTTCCTTGGCTGGAGACGTGGGGATGGTCAGATCGACAAGAGACCCTGTCTGACAACTTATGGGGCTTATCAGAGTGGTGTCTGTCCAAGGCAGTAGACTGACTCCGGTCAGGCTTAGACTTGGGTGCCAGGGAAGAAGCCCTGGAAGCCGAGTGCCCAAAGCCTGTTTGGCCTCCAGGGGATCGACTGAGGACGATCGGGAGGAAAATTTACTCTTAACCGTTGCAGAACTGACATCGGATGGCCTCCTGTGGGCCGAAGAGCCAGGGTCAGAGGGCTTCTTGGCAGTAGCACCGGAGTCTGAGGGCCAGTAAGCTACTGCGGTGCTGGAGTCTGGTGCCCGGATCTTGATGGGTTGTAAGGTGGGCCCCTTGAAAAGAGAGGAGCCAGAGTGACCAGCAGACTGGGAGCTGGATGACCTGGACCTGGAGGGCAAGCGGTCATGGTCCCAGGGATGGTGCTTCTCCTTCCGATGTTTCCTGGGTGGAGGAGGGCAAAGTCCCACCCAGAGGATGTTTCCTGCTGCATCTGGGTGAAACGTTTTTCCGCCAAAAAGCCTTGAAGAGACTTTTGCCTGCGGATCCTGGTGCGGCTGTTGAAGGCCTGGCAATGGGTACAGGCACCGGTGTCGTGGTCTGGGCCCAGGCAAAAGAGGCAGGCCAAATGTCTATCCTTGGCAGGGATCTGTTTTCCAAAAGAGCACTTATTACGGTGCCCGGTCGAAGTAGATGACATACGTCACAGTTTGCGGAGAAAAAACAAGAAATAACTGTTCTTAGCTGAGTAACCGATGAAGAGCCAAGAGCTGATCTAACGTGTTGCCACGGCGGGAAAGAACTGGAGCACATGGGGACAGCCTACTACCTTTATACTAGGAGACGTCAGGGGCGGAGCCGACACCGGGTGGGCAGTCCCACGTCGGTACTGCTAGAGAAAAGAATTGCTGAGATCTACGCCAGGAACCATCAGTTCTACATGTTACTTGCTGCAAGAGCTCCTCAAGTAAGATCTTCATTTCCAAACACCTACTCCGTCGGGCTATGATGCAGTTGATACCTCGCCTGCATGTCGCCATGCTTGCTCTGCGTTCAGGCTTCACACCTGATGTACAACAAAAGTAGTTAATGCCCCATTTAATCAGTCCAAACTATTTGGGCCAGGTACTCAAACATTGATAGATGTTCTCCAAGCATCAGGCAGAACCCTACATATGGTGCATGGCATGTACCATACTTCCCAGCTATCCTACTTCTCAATCCTCTTTCCACACCAAAAGAGGTGGAAAATATAGAAGCACTAACAGAGGCAGTTTTCAGGTTGTTTCCAACCTACCAGAGCCAAAATCTCTTCTGCTAGGGGCTCACCCTCCTACCCTCCGGTGGAGCCAGATAGCCCCCGTGACTTACCAGGGCTGTGCCCACACTTCCTCGACCAGGCCTCAGAGGTGGTGGGCGGTAATTTTGCCCTCCATTTGGAGGCCTGGAAAACGATCACATCAGACGAATGGGTACTCCAGATCATACTGCGGGGCCGCACAATAGAATTAATTTCCAAACCCCTCCTCACCCTCCTTGCCAAGTCCATTACCCACCCGATCATATTCATATTCTCCAAGAGGAGGTGAGGGCCCTTCTGGCAAGAAGGCTGTTTACCCATTAACCCCTCAGAACATCGACAGGGTTCTACTCCCACTACTTTCTGGTACCCAAATGAACTGGAGATCTCAGACCGATACTGGACCTCAGACAATTGAACTTATTCATCCAGTACAGACATTTCCCATGATTACCCTGAATTCCATCATGCCAGTACTGAAACAAGGGATTGGCTTTGTGCCTAGATATGAAAGATGCTTATCTGCATATCCCCATCCACCCTGTCCACCACAGGTTCCTTCATTTCCACCTGCTGGGCCAACATTACCAATTCTGAGCACTTCCATTCGGCCTCTCATCGGCCCCGAGTGTGTTCACCATGCCTAGCGGTAGTAACAGCAGCCCTTTGAAGAAACGGGCATTTTGTTTTCCATATTTGGACAACTGGCTAATCAAAGCAGAATCCCAAACGCTCTGCTTTCCTCCTAGAAGCAACCTTAAATCTGTTCCACACTCTAGGGATCACAGTCAATTGACAGAAGTCCAACCAACTCCTACACAATCTCGCCAATATATAGGAGCGGTTATAGATACAGTCTCAGCCAGAGCTTACCTTCCAACCATCGGGCAAGACAAACTTTTATTTCTGGCATCATGTATACTCACCCAGAAAGCAGTCACAGCCAGACAAATGCTATGTCTCCTGGGTCATATACTACACCATCCCTACAGTAGCTTTCGCCCATCTTCATGAGACCAATTCAGTGGGTTCTCCAAAACCAATGGTCCCAAAGAACAGGAAATTTTGAAGACAAGATCACAGTCACTACCACATTAAAGTCTGCACTGATCTGGTGGACACTCAGAACCAACCTATGTCAAGGCATGCTTTCCAGTCCCCAACTCCCACACAGATGTTAACCACAGATGCATCCCTGAAAAGGTGGGGTGCACCCTGCGTTCTCACAGGATACAAGGCAAGTGGACCACTTCTGTCCCTCAGTCCCACCAGTCTTCTGGAACTGAAGGCAGTATGCTTAGCCCTCCAGGCATTTCAGCCTTACTTGTCTTCGGGACTGTTGCTGATCCAATCAGACAACACCGCAGTAGTATTCTACCTCAACAAACAAGGAGGTACAAAGTTCCGTACTCCATGCAAAGAAACTCTTGCAGTCTGGCAAGAAGCCATCCGGCAACACCTTGTATTAACAGCCATCCATCTACCAGGACGTTACAACATTATGGCCGACCGTCTCAGTCGCCAAATGCCCACACATGAATGGACACTTCACAACAAAGTGCTTCAGAAAATCTTCCATCTGTGGGGGACCCCACAACTTAATCTGTTTGCCTCCCCCATCAATCACCTTCTCCCCAGATACTTTTCCATTATCCCGAGCAAAAAAGGATGGTTTCTAGGGACATGGATATGTTGTTCATCCACACTCATTGGCAGGTATCCTTGCCGCTTTAAATCTTGCCGGAAGGTCTTCAAGCTTGCTCCTCCCACCCACCCGGGTGGTATAACTCTCGGCTCCGGCCCATGACGCTAGATCTTCCTTACCGCTTGGAAGCTCAGGTTCCCTCCTTAACGCTCTGCGTTTGAGACTGGTTCCTATTTCTCCGTTTCTGGATTAAAAATAAAATTTGCAAAAGACTTCAGTCTTCTATCCTCGCGGCTACGATGGACAAATCGACTCCCGTTTCGGAGATGCCCATGCCGAGCAGAAGATGTCTCAGACGGATCCACACTCCACGTGTATCTGCTTAGGCCTTGAGCACGACCCGCGAAACATGCGACCTGTGCTCATCTTTCTCAGACTCACGTCCGCGAAGACCGTGCTGCCCGGTGCAACTGGGCGTCCAGGCGTTCCTCGGTGAAGTCCGGGGGCCGGTTGGCGGTGTCCGTGGCTGAGCTCGGCGGATCAGCTCGGCGGATGGTGCGCCTCGAAGAGGAAGCGGTAGCGGGCGTATCTTCCTCGGCCGCGTGTTATCCGCTCTCTCTGGGTTCTTCCTACACGGCTTCTTTTAAGGAGCTTTGTCTGTCCCTCTCCACTAAAGGAGAAGGCCTCGTCTGCTGGACCTTATTCTCGGTCCAAAAGAGGACAGTGAGTCCCTCCGTCGGCGCTCTTGGGCGGGAAAGGTCCCTCTCCCGGGCCGTCGGCCGTCGGCTCGATCGAGCACGCTCGGCTCCGACCACTGGCCTCACGGTGTCCCGTCAGGTCAGTTGACAGAACTCCCACCGATGATAAAGAGATTTTCGACCCATTGGAGTGAGCTGTCGCCTTTAGCAGCCGATTCCCCTCTCCCGGTTCCCCGGAGGGTTGAGGATCCCGTAGTGCTCGCCTGTGCCTCCGGTTCCGGAGCCCTCGGACGGACCATCCGAGCCGAAGGGAGTGCGGTTCAGCCGACACCTCCCGCACCGACCTGGAAATTCCGGGACTCTGGGTCTGGGGTCTCGGACCTCTTGGCGGTCCAGCTGATTCCACCGTCATAGGCGGTCTGGAATCTCGGCACCCTTGATAGTAGCGTCGCCCTTCGTCCTCGTCCTCCTCCTCGGATGAGGAGGCTTGGCGTAAATTACGTCCGTGTGCAGACCTTATGTTGCACAGCTCCTCCTGGCGGGAATAAGCCGACCCGTGCCTTCCCGGCCATTAAGTGGCTGTCACCGGGCGGCCGACACAACCCCTCGACTCATCCGAGAGCTATACCCAGGCGGTTGTTCGGCAAAACCAACTGCTCCACCGATTCGGTGGAACCTCCGCCTCCACAGCCACCAATTGGGGCTCCAACAAGGTTCTCGATTGACTGAGGTCTACCCATCGGCTGTCAGTTACCTCACTCCGACCGACCTCGGCAGGTGAAGGGTGGCTCAGGCCAGAGGCAGCTCTTGAGGACTCTTCAGAGTCGAAGATGATTCCTCCTTTTCTCCAAGCGACTGGACTTGGAGTCTTCAGGGGTCAGTCAATGGGCGATAGCCCGTCGTCCTTCCTAGGACTGCTTGGCTCATCTCGAGTCTACGGGATGGAGCTCGAACCCGTTTCCAAGCGGGCCAGGTACCCCTCACGGAGATTCTGGACCGAGGGATTCTCCGGCAGGGCCTTTCCGGTGGCGAGGCCATAGTGGGTCCGGCACTGGAGCTTTGGCAGCCCTGCCCTGCCCTGCTGCCCGGCCAGGATGGCCAGGAAGTATCACGTCCCTACGGTTCCTTGTCGGTTTTGAACACCCCTCTGCGGAGGGTTGGTTACCGACAGCGTTTTCGGCGTGCCCGTAGCGCCAGGGATGTGGACAAACCTCCTGACAAAGAGTCAAGAATTGGACTATGTCGGGGCGAAAAGTCTCGCTCGTCCTCTCGGCCTTCGTCAGGCCAGTTCGGCCGTCCTCATGGCACATTTTTCTTATGCCCTGTTGGGCTCCCTGGATGAGGTCATCCCTCATCTTCCCGCCGATCTGCAGACTACGGTTAAGCAGGTGCGGGACCAGGGCAGGCAGTGGCCAAACAGCAGCTCAGACTGCGTTGGATATAGGGACTCATGTGCCAGATCGGTGGCGGCCGCCGGTGGCTATCCGTCGTGAGCTTGGCTGAGATATCCACCTTTACCCGGATACCCAGCACAAGTTGGCAGATGTTCCTTTTAAGGACTGACCTCTTGACCCTGGGGTGGAAGGTCACCTGCAGAGGATCGAGAGTCCAATGCTACCTTGGACTCGGTCTCTTCGGCTCAGAAGGACAAAGGCATGAAACCACAGCCTAAGCCCTTTGGGTCCTCCTCGCGCCTTGCCCAGCAACGCTCAGGGCCAGCAGGCTCGGCCTTGGCATCCCAAACCCAAGCCGCCGGCTTCCTCTAACAGGAGGCAGGGAGAAAAGGCCCAGGAGGTCCTCGGCCGGTCCCTCCTCCAGCCTGCCCAGTGCGGGCTGAGGTGTAGCCCCCATTCCCATCACCTTACCCCTGGGTCCCCTGGGGGCGGCTCCGGCACTCCGTTCCGCCTGGTCCAGCGGTTTCCACGGACAGGTGGGTCTTGAAGGTGGTGGGAAGAGGCCTGCCTCTGGAATTGAGCAGGCACCACCCTTCAGAGCCATTGCCCTCGGAGGCCGGGATCCCAGCCTCACTGGCGGCTCGTCGAGCCGACATCGCTCTCCTCCTCCAGAAGGAGGTGATAAGAGAGGTGGTGGACCCTCCTTCAGACCCAGGGTTTGTATCCAGGTACTTCCTGGTTCGAAGCGGACAGGGGCTGGCGCCCCATTCTCGACCCTACTACCTAAACAAGTTCCTAAGGTCTCGAACCTTCAGGATGGTCACTCTGGCTCGAGATATTACCATCGCGGAGCGGCGTGTGGTTCTGCTCTCTGGACTTGCAGGGACGCGTTTTTCACGTCCCTATCGTCCGTCTCACCAGAGATTCCTTCGCTTCCGGCAGGAAGGATCCTCTTCGAGTTCCAAGCCATGCCCTTGGCTTGTCTCCAGCTCCCAGGGTCTTCACCAAATGCATGGCAGTGGTGACAGCATTCCTCTGCGGCGAGGGGTCGGGTGTGCCACTTACCTGGACGACTGGCTGATGGCAGCTCCCCTCCAGGAAGGAGGCGGAGTGGTCGAGATCTGGCCCTCCAGGTCTGCTCTCAACTGGGCCTCCTTATCAACGAGGCCAAGTCGAGACTCGGGCAAGCAGGTGATTCTATTCATCGAGTAGCTCGACTCTCTTCGAGCCAGGCCGCGGCTCCGGCGGACAGGGCCGAGGTTCTTTCCTCCTTTGCCCGATCATTTCTGGTTGGGCAATTGCGCCTGCCGGGACTTCCTCGCCTCCTGGGTCTCATGGCGGCCTGCACCAGCGTGGTCCGTTGGGCCGCTGGAACATCGTCCCTTCAGTGGGACTGGCCAGCCAGTGGTCCTGGCGCTGCGATCCTTTGGACCAGCTTGTGCCGGTGACACAGGGGATGTGGAACGCTCTCCAGTGGTGGACCGTTCCAGATCATTTTGCAGGAGGGCATCCCGTTAATCCGCCCAGGCAGCCGGTCTCTCTATCGACGATGCCTCTCTGATGGGTTGGGTGCCCATCTGGGGAACACCGGGCTCATGGCCTCTGGTCCCAGCGGAGTCGATGCCACATCAACCTGCTGGAGCTCAGGCGGTCCGCCTAGCTCTCACCGCCTTTGCTCCGTTCCTCCGGGGTCAAGTGGTCCGAGTCCAGACGGACAATACCACGACCATGTACTATCTAAACCGCCAGGGCGGAGCGCTCCATGCTTCTATGCAAGGAGGCTCTCCGCATTTGGTCACTCGTATGCGCAGCCTGGAGGCGGATCTCCTAGCCATTCACGTGGCAGGAGCCTCCAACACCAGGCCGATGCCCTGAGCGGATAGGGCTGCATCCCACGAGTGGTCTCTCCTACCGGAGTAGTACAGCATCTGTTCTCCCATTGGGGCACACCTCAGGTGGACCTGTTTGCCTCAGGAGAAGCTGGAGTCTGTTCCATGCCCGCCCCTCAGCAGGGCTCGCTGCAGGGGATGCCTTCTCGAGGCAGTGGACCCCGGCCTCTTTCGCCTTTCCCCATTTCCCTTGATCCACAAGGTGCTTCTCAAGGCGAGGAGGGACAAGGCGCAGGTGATTCTATAGGCCCCAGACTGGCCTCGCCAGTTCTGGTACCAGATCTCCTCAGTCTCAGCTCCAGGATTCACGGCAGCTTCCAGCTTCCCGGACCTGCTCTCAGTCAATCAGGGAAGGTGTTCCATCCGGACCTTCAATCCCTGCACCTGGCGCCTGGTTCCTGGCGGCTAGAGTTCCAGGCCTTGGGTCTTTCCGACGAGGTCCTCAATGTAGTTGAGGCGTCCGTGAAAGTCGACCAGAAAATGCTATGCCTTCAAATGGAAAAGGTTTTCCATTTGGTGTCAGAACAAGGGCTTGGACCCTTCCTCCTGTTCCTTGGCAAGCATCTTGGACTATTATGGTCCCTTTCTAGTCAAGGCTTGGGTCGGCGACCTAAGGGTGCACTGGCAGCCATCTCTGCTTGCAGGCGGCGGGCGGGAAGCAGTCAGTGGCGCTTGAGAGAAGGTGGTCTGGCGCTTTTCCAAGGCCTTGATCACATTTCCTCCAGTCTGGGAACCCCCACCTCCGTGGGATCTACTGCTGGTACTGGCGAAGCTCATGGGCAAGCCATTCGAACCTATGCACAGTGTGTGCTCTCTCACCTGTCGTGGAGACCGCCTTCTTGGTGGCTATCACGTCAGCCAGAAGGATGGGAGCTCCAGGCGCTTTCCGCCGAGTCTCCTTACCTGGTCTTCCCACAGGCACAGGTTTGTCCTGCACCCCACCGAAATTCCTTCCGAAGGTGGTGTCGGAGTTTCACCTTAACCAGGTGTTGACTCTGCCGGTGTTCTACCCAAATCACACCTCGGAGGCCGAATATAGGCTCCATACTCTGGACCCTAGAAGGGCGCTCGCTTATTATAAGGAGCGCACGGCTGAAATTCGAGGAGAGGTTCGCCAGCTGTTTGTCACCTACGCTGAAGCCGCATCTGGCAGACCTGCAGCCAAGCGGACGATAAGCAGGTGGGTAACCTCCTGCATAGATCTCTGCTATAAGTTGGCGGGCATGGAGCCTCCCAGAGGGATAAGGCTCATTCTACCCGCCATACTGCTGTGCAGTGGCTGCTTCCAGGGCGTCCCTATCCAGGAAATCTGCAGGGCTGCTACCTGAAGTCAGCAAACACCTTCATTACCCACTACCACATCGACCTTGAGTCACGCCGGGATGCTGGTTTTGGGGCCTCGGTTCTCCAGTCTCTCTTTCCCAAGTAAGTATTGGGGTGTCGTCTTGCCTCCCTCCTCCCGGAGAACTGCTAGGATCTGCCAATGAGTGTGGATGAACAACATATCCATGTCCTAGAAATACAGGTTACTCACCTGTAACAGGAGTTCTAGGAATGGTATATATTGTTTCATCCACACGACCCACCCGTCCTCCCCGGCTTCGACGCACAACCTGAGCTTCCAGCGGGCCAGATCTGGCGTCATGGGGCGGAGCCGAGAGTTATACCACCCGGGTGGGTGGGAGGAGCAAGCTTGAAGACCTTCCGGCAAGATTTAAAGCGGCAAGGATACCTGCCAATGAGTGTGGATGAACAACATATACCATTCCTAGAACTCCTGTTACAGGTGAGTAACCTGTATTTATAGATGCCCTGTCCCAACCAGGACTCCTCTTATATGCTTTCCCCATCCCTCTCCTGCAATGAACTCTACTGAAACTACAACTAGAACCTGCCACAATGGTCCTCATAGCCCCTCTGTGGCCTCGGCAGGTGTGGTTCCCCCTACTTCAACAACTATTGGTACAGGAACACGTTCTGTTGCCAATCAGACCGAACCTCTTGACTCAGAATCAAGGGACCCTGTTACATCCCAATCTGAAGGCTCTACACCTTCGCACTTGGCTCCTGAGGACACTTTCATAGCACAATTACAAGTGTCCTCTCCTGTTCTATATATTTCTGGCCTCACGTAAATCAGCAACTAGAAACATAATTCCAAATGGAAGCGCTTTTCCATCTGGGCTGTTTCCTGGTCATTGGATCCTTATTCCTGCCCACTGATGAAAGTTCTAGAGTACCTGGCCTCTATTGCCGAGACAGGTTTAAGCTATTCCTCCATCAAAGTCCATTTGATGCTATTTCAGCCTTCCACGAACCACTGGATGGCAGATTACTGTACCAACATCATCTAGCCAAAATGTTTTGAAAGGATTGTTACATATTAAGCCACCTGTTAGAAGATCCACTCCTCCATGGGATCTCAATTTTCTAATAGCGAAATTAACTCTTGAACCATTTGAACCAGTGGCCACTTGCAACCTCCGTTTCTTTCTTGCAAAACACTTTTCTAGTGGCTGTCACCCCGACTGACATATATTTCCAGCTCTATGCCCCATGTAGGGAATCTCACTTCATTTTTCACAAAGATAGGGTGGCACTTTGTACCAACCCTTCATTCCTACCTAAGGTAGTGTCTGAACACACCTTAAATCAATCCCTGGAGTTACTGGTATACTATCCTGAATACTCCAATCAAGGTGAATGCCTCTTACATACTATAGATGTCTATGGTATATTATAATACTATACTAATTGAACTAAATTAGTTAGAAAGACTTCTCAGCTTTTGTCACCTTCGCCTCAGGCAGGGATGGGCTTCCAGTCACTAAAAGGACCCTCTCCAACTGGCTGGCACATTGTATAACGTTTTGTTATTCAAAATACAACAAACCATTGCCAGGCCCTGTCCAAGCCATTTCCACCAGACCTATGGCCGCTATGCAGCCTGCTTTAAAGGGGCCTCTATCACAGATATCTTCAACATAACTACCTGGTCCACAATTCATATCTTCACGAAGCACTACAACCTTGATATTGCTTCACGCTGTAGGACAGCCTTTGGTCGAGCTGTCCTACAGGGCCTCCTGTCATATTGGCCACCCTTCTTGGTTATACTGCTTGGTATTCATCCCAAGTGTATTACCTACTGCAAGAGACCACTCCGTGGAAGATAGTACAGTTACATAAAATCTTACTGTAACAGTAGATCTTTGAGGAGTGTCTCTTGCAGTAGGTGCGATCCCACCCTCCGATCCTCCTCCTTCTCTAGGAGAGCAAATTCTGGTCCAGTGACTTTTGGGTTGGGATACCTACGCTACCTTGGCTTCCCCTCGATCCTCGCTTAGTGAAGTGAATCCGGCGGGGGGAACTGAGGATACCAGGGACCATCCATTCTTGTATCGAAATAGGAAGCTGATGTCATGTGTGGGCAGCCCTGGAAAAGACTGCCTGAAGAGCTGCCGTGTGCCACAGTGACCTCTGGCAATGACCCAAGTGTATTACCTGTGCAGAGACACTCCTCAAAGATCTACTGTTGTGGTAAGATTTTACGTAATTGTACTTTCTAGGAGTGGTGTGTATTTGTACAGTCACACTGACCCACCCACCTCCCTTGGCAAGTGGCACACCGATCTTGCTTCCAGCGGGTAAGATCAGATGTCACGGGGCGGTGCTGAGGGAGTTACTACCCAGATGGGTGGGAGGAGCCAGCTTGAAGTCATTCCAGTAAGCCTTAAAGGGAATGGAACACTGCCAGAAGTGTGAATGCACATCATATACCACTCCTAGAACTATCTGATTTTTGTATTTTCAGGGCCACATTGAACCACTGCATGTTGTGTCGCTAGACCCAAACTGATGCTCCACTAACCTCCCAGTGCTTGCCCACTTGGACAGAATGCAGTCTGTATGGTTGACTTGATGGTTTTAGACATATAGAAGGCATAAGGAATTTCTGTCTCCCACTCTGTGTGGGCACATAGTAATAGCCTTTACTTTATTCAACTCGGTTTTAAATAAGCTAAATGTTGTGATATCCACTAGGCTTTGGGGTAGTTTGTTCTAGACTCTTTGTACCCTTGGTGTAAACAAATTAATTATCCCTCCTTTTTGTGTTAACCATTGGGGTCTCTATTTGTTTATTATGCGATCTTAAATTTAACAAGCTAACTTTAAGGTTTATATTAAATATATCTGAAGTTCCAGGAGTATTCAACATCTTGTAAAGTAGCAATAGAGCCCCTCTAGCTCTTCTCTGTTCTAATGTCATTAGTTTCAGTTCATCCAAGCGGTGACTATGTGTAGCATTTTTTTAATCGTGGAATTAACTTGGTGTCTTGTCTTTGAACACCTAAAAGTATAGTTTAATGTCTTTTATCAAATATGGTGACCAGAATGGAGAACCACAGTCAACATGCAGATGCACATAGTTTCTATAAGGACAAATCATACAATCTTTATCCCTAGTGATTAATCCTTTCCTGATTATATGAACTTAGACGCAGTTTGTGTTATTTTCATAACCTGGCCTTGCATGGTGAAAGAATTATCGATCAGCAGACCCACGTCTCTCTCCTGTGTAACAGATTCTAGTGATATTTCTTTGAGATACAGTTCTTGCAGCAGGTTACACCATTAGGACTGAAGCCGTCGGGCAGCAGGACCCCACAGAAAAATTCTAGCTAGCTACATACAGTGGGACTGCTCCAACGTCTGCCCTGCCCTAGTTCTCTCCATTATAAAGGGCAGTCCCCAGTGTCCCTCAGTTCTTTTCTTGCCATCGACTTAAGCATCAGCTACACTGACTCCTTCAGCTAACAAATGATGCCATTACCTAAGTATCCTAAGTTATTTGTTTTATTCGAAAAGTTAGACTTTATTTCTTTTCTGTATGTCGTCTTTTCCCACGTCATCCATTGAAAGGCACTCATCAGAGTATGCTTGTGGCAAACCAGTTCCTTTTAAGGACAAACACACAGCCTGTGTGAAGTGCCTAGGCCCAGAACATGACACTAAGGCCTGTCCCATTTGCCAAAACTTTAATAATCGCATGAGAATCTACCACAAAAAGTTTTAGAGACCTTTCTCTTATAGAAAAATTAGCAGTAATGCAAAAGTACCTCCTTCAGGAAGGATCCTCTCATAGGTAGGGAAGCATAAAGAAAATGGATGGAAAGGAGAAAGGCTCTCCATCCACACAGACATCCGACTCTAGGGGAGTTCGAATCGACAACCTGTTCCAACCTGTCACTGTCTCGGACAAAGACCCAACCTCAGCCAGCCAAAGTCCAGACGCCAGGTGGCTCTGGTGCTCATCCACCCTCCAGCCCCTAAAAGTCCAGCCTAAAGACCATGCTCACAGCCAGACTTCGGGCTCCACAGGCTGATCTGCTTCAACAGATCACCCAGTCAAGGCGCACTCCAACTTGGCCTCTACTACAGGCCCGACTCCCCGGACCTGTGCCAGGATTCCGACCAATGGAGGTCAGCCTCCCAACCCCCCAGAGGCATCTTGGGGATGTCTGCTAAATGGACCTCAGAACTAGCATCCATTAAGCAGACTTCGACCCTAAATGGACGTCAGAGCAGATGTCTACCCAAGGACCAACGACCACCGGCCGAGGTCCACTCCCAGAGAAAGGACGATGTCTCGTCCATACCGGACGCCAGCTCATTCAGACGTACGGACAAGGAGGATACCGATGCCAGGGTTAAACACCTAAGCGACGACCAGGCATCAGGAGGCAGGGAGAAAGCAAACCTCCTGCACAACTCAACTCCACCCAAGGGCCAGATGATGGGTGTGTCGGGCCTGCAGACCATCAGACACTGAAATGGTCAGGCACCCCCCACTGGAGAGGTAGACGCCAGGTCAGACCTCGGGCCTCAACATTTCAGAGGTCAAGAAATTGTTTTCCTCGTGAGAAACCATCAAGAAGGATGTGGTTCCCAACAAGCCGCCTGTGAAGGACCAACCCCCCCATGGGTTCTTCCAAGAGATCAAAGCCCAACCAGACTGCCCCCTAGAGAAGAAAGTCCTAAACCTAGGGGCCGGTACAAAGAGAAGAAGCAGCCATGGACTCCATCACAGACCCATTCCCGCTCACTGAGCATGCACAGGTCGAGGAAGCACAAAGAGAAGAAGTGGCTGAGGTTTCCCATCACAGAACCCTTCCCGCTCACCAAGCGTGCACAGGTCCAAGAAGCACCACAGTAGGTCAGATTCCTCTTCCTCTAAAGAATCTTACTCTTCATCTTATGTGTCCTCCATGTCAGGCTGTTGTTTCAGCATCCCGTCACCAGATCCAAGGGATTTGCCTAGGTCTCTCCCAGACGACCCAACATTTACGGATTTAATGAGGCATATCCACAATAACATGGGGTGGGACACTGAAGATTTAGATCCTGAGAGGCGCCACCTCACCAGGTATCTAAGACAAAAGGATCCCAAACCAGTGGTGATCCCACCACTAGTCAATACATTCCAAGACGTGACCAAGGCTGCTTGAAGCATCCCTTCACTTCCTCAGCAGTACCTAAAAGGCAGATCACCTATATTGGGCTCCTTTACAAGACTCTTATTTGGCGAGCAGCCAGCAGATTTGGTGGTGATCACTGCCACGCATGACAGATCACAAAGGCCACAACATTTGAGCACTCAACCCCGGACCAGAGTTGAAACATCTGGATTCCATGGAAAGGAAGGTATATGCCTCAGCCACATATTACATCCGCTCATTAAACTTCTTGACCCACATGGTTCAATTCCAAAATGCCTTGTGGGAACAAGGCCTTGATTCGATCAAGAACCTTCCGGAAGGAGACCAAAAGGAGCTTACTAAACTGCTTCAGACAGGCTCTGATGTGGGCACACAGGTGCTCAGAGCAGCATATGGCTCTGCAGTCTCAGACTCAAGATGTGCAGCTTCAGGCATGTGTCTAAGAAGGTACTCTTGGGTGAGGGTCTCAGGCTTCACACTGGACATCCTGAAGAGCATCCTAGATGTCCCTTTCAAGGGCTCAGTTCTTTTCAGGGAGGAGTCCAAAAAGATAAGATTGCAAGATGTTGGAAAGGCAGCACACTCAGTACAAGCCATGTACAGACCAAAGTCAAAGCCATTTCTGAGGCAACAGAACCGTTTTTGAGGAAAGCGGGACAGCCTTGATTCAGACAGCAGCAGAGAGGAGGCTTTAGCCGTGAAGGGTCCCCTTGTGCTACGAGGAGGGAACAGGTGCCAGGAACATAAAATCTCCTCAGGCAAACTTCCCTCCTCCTCCACTGCCTGACTGCTGCTGAACCCTCTTCTCCCTCCAGCCCAGGGGAAGAGGCAGTCAGAGGTCATTTCTCCAAACACCTATCAGGATGGCAACAGATTGAATCTGACCAATGGGTTCTCCAGCTCGTTCAAAGAGGCACTCAATAGAATTCACCAGGCAGCCACTGTCCAGGCCACCACTACTCTCTCAGTACTCAAGACAACATGCTACACACTGATCAGGGAGGACATACAGGATCTTATAGTAAAAGTGGCCATAGAGTCAGTTCCATGGATCCAGAGAGAAGGGATACTATTTCCACTTCTTCTTAGTACCCAAAAGACAGGATTTCGCCCAATACTGGACCTCAGCGATCTAAACACATCCGTGGCATACAAATCCTTCAGGATGGTCATCTTACCAGGCCTGATCCCAATGTTATGCTATGGGCGTGGCTCGTATCACTGGATATGCAAGACCTATCTCCACATCCCATTGCAAGGCACCAGAAGACACCTGGAATTCAGGTTCCAGGGTCAACACTTTCAATTCCGAGCACTGCCCTTTGTGCTGTCATCAGCCGAGGGTTTTCACCAAATGCCTGGCAGTGGCAGCAGCGGCCCTCAGGAGAAAGGACCACTGCATCTTTCCTTATCTGGACAATTGGCTCCTGACCACATTGTCCAAGGAAGATCTCATCAGGCACTACAGGACACCTTTTCCACATTCGAAGACCTAGGTGTCACAATCAGCCTCCAAAAGTCGACCCTCACACCCTGCCAAAGGTTGTAGTTCATTAGGGCCATGCTGGACACAACAAAAAGGAGGGCCTTCCTGCCAAATGACAGGGCAGAATGCCACAGAGGTCTAACAAGATGTGTCCTAGAGCAGACACAGGTCTCAGCACTAACCATGTTGTGCCTTTTGGGTCATATGGCAGCCGCAATAGCCACAGTTCCCCTGTCACGCCTTCATGTGCGGACCGTTCAGTGGACACTCAAAGACCAGTGAGACCAACGCCAAGATGATTTCAACGGAAGGGTCTCAGTCCCCAGTTCCATTCACCGAGTCTTGCAATAGTGGCTAGTTCAAGAACACCTTACGGTAGGGGTCCCTTCCAGTCACCCACTCCAGAAAGGATTCTGACAACAGACGCATCAGGATCAGGCTGGGACACCTATCTTGGTGACAACAAGACCCAAGGTCAGTGGTCTGGAACAGAGGGTTTCTACCCATAAACATCCTGGAGATGAGGGCAGTTCTTAATGTCCAAGCGTTATGGACAGTACTTTCCCCAGGGCATCTTCTAATCTAAACAGGCAATATGCCAGTAGTGTTCTATATCAATAAACAGGGGCACCCATTCATACCAGCTCTTTAGGAGGTGATGAGAGTATGGTATTGGGCAATAGAACACCACATCACCCGTCTGCAGTTCACATTCCAGGGTTGCAGAACACACTAGCGGATCTTGTCAGCAGATCCAGATTCAAGCACTTATGGGAACTTATGCAGCATGTTGTAGAAACGCTAATCACAAAATGGGAAGCACCAGAACTAGATCTATTTGCCTCCCCATACAATGCAAAACTGCCCAGTTTCTGCTTGCTAGATCCAGGGCCTGGTATTTTCTGGCAAAACACGTTGTCCCTCTCCTGGACAGGCAGATTTCCCTAAGCCTTCCCTCCTTTCCCTTTGATCCTGATTCTCCTGCTCAAATTGCAGAATGAAGGAACAGTCACAGTTCTAGTGGCCCCATATTGGCCCAGACAGATATGGTTTCCTTTACTCCAACAACTAGCGAGCGAACCACTCTTTCCTTTCCCCCTCAGCTCGTACTTACTGTCTCAAGACAATGGGTCATTGGTTAACCCAAACTTGCGATCCCTACACCTGCTCGCCTTGCTCCTGAAGACTTAGCAATCTCTCGCTATGGAGTATCCGACAGAGTGGCCAATGTCCTAGTAGTGGCAAGAAAACCTTCTACTAGAGCCACATATGCCATGAAATGGTGCAGGTTTTGCTTTTGGTCCTCAGCTTGTGCCCTGGACCCCCTAACTTGCTGGTGAAATCGGTACTAGAGTACCTTCTTTCCTTGTTAGATACGGGGTTAAGTTATTCCTTAATAAAGGTGCATCTTCTGGCACTATCAGTTTATCATGCACCCTTTGGGGATAAATCTTTGGCCCAACTGGACCTGTAACGCACTTTTTTGTGTGGCATCCTACATTTAAAACATCCCATTAGAGACCCAATCCCTCCCTGGGATTTGCTATTTGTTTTGGAGCAGCTCATACCACCTTTCGAACCAGCTGCGAGTTGCGAGCTAAGCATCCTCTCTCGGAAGGCATTACTTTTGGTTGCAGTTACATCTGCAAGAAGGATTTCAGAGCTCCAGGCACTCATGTGCAAAGGGCGACATTTAATTTTTCTCAAGGACAGGGTGTCCTTAAGAACAAACCCTGAGTTCTAAGGACGTGGATATGTTGTTCTATCCACACTTATTGGCATGTCATTTCCTTTAAGAATCTTACGGAGGTCTAAAGCTGGCTCCTACCACCCACCAGGCGGTATAACCTCAGCTCCACCCCATGATGCCAGATCTTCCTTTCCGCTGGAAGATTCAGGTTCCCTCCTTACCGCCTCCCACGTTGAGTAGGCCCTGGCACTCACTTCTTTGGTTTTACCTACGATCAAAATAATTTGAATTTCTTCGCAGGTTTGCAGTCACAACCATGATGGAGGACAGGTCCTCGTCAGAGTTCTGCTGGTGTCCTTCAGGCAGAAGATGTCTCGTGCTGACCCGCATGCCACGGGCATGTACTGCCTGGGCAGCGATCATGATACCCAGGCCTGTGACCTATGTCGCACCTTTCATCCAACAGTTCTGGATGACCGCCTTGTGCGTCTTCAGCTCGGACATCAGAAAGCGGCACCTGCCAATCAGCTCTAAGGGTGCCGCCATGCGATCTCTGCAGCTGTGGGGTCCGTGGAACAGATGATGACCTTTGAAGAAGAAGCGACTCGCACCACTGATCTCTCCTTTTCACCCTCGGTTTTCATTCCTTTTAAACTGGACTCCTCATTCTCCGATTCCTTCAGGAAGCTTTGCCAGTCCCTCCCTACTCAAGGGGAGGGCCCTGGTACTCATGCCTCCCGATCCCATAAAAAGGATTCCAAGGAGTCAAGAGAAACTACATTTTATCAATATCACTCTTGGGACAGAGAGTGATCTTGATCCAAGAGTCTCCTGCTCGACTTGGTTGAAGTTGCTGCCTCGACTGCCAACCTCATAGTGATCCCATCAGGACAGCCAGCCAAGGCGGGACGATGACCTGGTCGAGATTGTCCTCAACACTGTCAACCCATTGTTGACCGATGAGTCCAACTCCTTATTCAGGACTCTGGTCCTGTTGGGCCCTCGCCGATGAGGAGACCCAGCCTGCTGGGAATCCCCAGCAGTGGTCGTCCTGACCTGGAGGAGCTGAGGTTCTCCCTGACCCCTCTTGAGCACCCCTGTGCGGTCCCCTGAAGGTCGGGGTCTTGGACATCCCTCGACCAAAAGGCTGAAAAGTCACACAAGCGGTGCTCCAAAAGCGGCGCGCCGCCATTCGTCTTTTTCCTCCTCGGATGAGGATACACTTCAGCATAAGTTTGGTGATTGGTATGAGGGACTTAATGTGGCAGCAGCTAGTGATGTCTGAAGTGGTGGCTTCCACCCGGCCATTACCTGGCTATTTGCGTCTGGGCAGTCAACCACTCTAGAGTCAGTCATCACCGCCTCCACCTGCAGAGCTGGTTAAGACACCTCCCAACTCAGTTAAAGCTGGCCTCTCCACCTATCCTGGTGGAGACACCACCTAAGCAGCCTCTCTCAGGAGCTCTTTCCAAGGAGTTTTGGCCCACTAAGGACCTCCCGCACAGGTTGTCTGTCATCCTCACTCCTGGCTGGCTGCAGCAGGTCGACAGTGACTGTGGTGGTCGGCTGCTGTATCCGGACTCTTGGTCTGAGGACTCAGAATTGGCATTGCATCCTTGTGATGACACTGCCATGAGTCTCTGGGCAGAGGAGGGGCCCAAGTCCTTCTTGGGTATCCTCTGTCTCAACTCAGAATCTCTGAGGGATGAAGCTGGAGCCCATCAGAAAATGGGCAGAATGCCCTCAACTGACATCCTCAGAAGAATTCTCTGACAGAAGCCTTTCAGTTGCCAAAGTCATTGTTGGTCAGCCCTGGAGCTCTGGCAGCACCCAGCCTCGTGCACCACACCTTCAGCCAGGATGCCCGCAAATATGCAGTTCCCATCTGCTCCATTTCAGGATTTACACGGCATCTCTCAAATGAGGGAATGGTGACCAAGTCTGTGTTCCAGCGCTCAGGGAATTCAGGGAACACTGATAGACCTCTGGACAAAGAGTGCAAGAAACTGAACGACTCAGCCAGGAAGGTCTATACTGCCTTGTCGCTCGGTCTCCATCAGGTGAGTTCAGCCATGATCATGGCACACTTCTCCCATGCCCTTTTGGGCTCTTTGTTTTTATCACAACTCTATTTATCCTCCTCGGCGGAGTGGCCCCCACAATCTCCAGCCGCTGACACCCACACCCCACACCCCTGGACCCGGTCGTCCGTGCGGGCCACGTGAACCCACACACTCAGGGCCAGCCTTTCATCGCTCCACACCCTGGTTAGGCACCTCTCTTGAGTCCGGAGGTGCGGGGCGTAGCCATTAGCCGCAGAGATTGCCCCCCGCTATTTTCCAACATTATTTTCCTCATGGGAGCCGGATGTGCAATGGCATCAGAGCACATCATGCTGACGCCTGATGCACTCCCTCCCCCCTTGTTTGACCACGCCACTGTAGTGCAGCTGGCCTCCACCAGTCACCACTACAGCACGATGCGATGGCCCCTGCCCACCCCAGAGGAAGGAAAGCAGTCGTCGGGCTCAATCCTTCCTCTCCCCTGCCACCCCTGGCAGTCCAGTCCATACCGAACCCAGGTCGCGGTGCAGTGTGAGATGTGGCGTACAGCGCTCAACCCTCAGCGCCACTGGGCAGGCCTTTGGGCTCTTTGGATGAGGTGCTTCCTCATCTCCCGGCGGACCTTCAGACTACGATCAAGCAGGTCTGGGACCAGGGTTGGGCGGTTGCTAGACAACTCCAAATGTCCCTGGACATTGGGGGCTTGTGTGCCCATTCGGTTGTGGCCACAGTCACCATGCACCACAGGGCTTGGCTGTGGGTCTTGACCTTTACAGCCGATACCCAGCACAAGTTGGATGATGTCCCATTCCTGGTCACCGACTTGTTCGGCCCAGGTGTGGACGGTCACCTAGAATGTATCAAGAAGTCCAATACCACCTTGGACTCCATTACCTTCACCCAGAAGGAATCCCAGAGTTCTCAGAAGCAACCTGAACCTGAAACTTTTTGTACTGAGGGTTCCAAGAAGCAAAGAAGAAGCCCTTTCAGCCTTCTGCCCCTGTGGCCAAGCAGCCCTAGTTTCAAACTGAGCAGCATCAGCAGGCCCAGTCTTGGTGCCCTCAGCCCAAGCCAGGAGCTCAGAGTCAGCCTGCAAACGGGGGAATGGGTCCAGGTGGTTCCGCTACCGGACCATCCTCTTCAGGCCTGCTCAGTGACAGGTTGGGGTGTCCAGCCCCATACTGTCATGACCACTCTGGGTCCTCCAGTGGGGGGCCGGCTCCACCACTTCCTTTCCGCCTGGTCTGCTGTACAATGGACAGGTGGGTTCTAGACATGGTCAGTCAGGGTCTGCCTCTGGAATTCGAGTGGTACCCTCCAAGCTGAGCCACCCAGGGAGAAGGGTTTCTATGGACACTCTGTTGGCTCTTCAAGGCGACATCGCTAACTCCTCCATGAGAGGTAGTGATCAGGTCATGGATCCCCAGTTAACCCAGTGTTTGTTTCAGGTACTTCCTGGTCCGAAGCGGATGGGGGCTAGTGCCCCATTCTAGATCTGCACGACCTGAATCAGTTTCTCAGGTCTTGCACCTTCCGAATGGTAACTCTGACCCAGATCATACCATCTCGAAGTGGAACATGGTTCTGCTCCTGGATCTCAGGATGTGTTTTTCATGTCCCAATCTGTCCGTCCCACCGGAGGTTCCTCTGCTTCGGCGGAGGGACCCTATCGAGTTCCAAGCCATACCGTTTGTCCTATCATCAGCCCCAGGGTCTTCACCAAATGCATAGCAGTGGTGGTGGCCCACCTTCAGCATCAAGGAGTCAGAGTTTACCCTTATCTCGATGACTGACTGATAGCAGGTCCCTCCAGAAGAGAGGTGGAGAGGTCCAGGGATCTGGTCCTCCAGACCTGTCTCAGACTTGGCCTCCTGATCAACAAGGCCAAGTCGGAACTCATGCCTTCACAGGTGATTTGCTTCATCGGGGCAGAGCTCGACTCTTGCCATGCCAGAGCCAGGCTCCCAGCAGAAAGGGCGGAGGCTCTTTCCTCCTTTGCCCGATCATTTCTGGTTGGGCACTTGACCCTGCCTGGAACTTCCTACGTCTTCTGGGAAACATGGCAGCCTGCACCTCCGTGGTCCAATGGGCCCGGTGTCATATGCACCCCCTTTAGTGGGAGCTGGCTGCTCAGTGGTCCCAGCGTCGAGGTCATTTCAACCAGCTGGTCACTGTAATCCTGAACATATGGGATGCTGTCCAATGGTGGATCGTCCTGGAACATCTGCAGGGAGGGATCCCATTTGTCCGCCCCAAGTCAACAGCTATTCTTACGACCGACACCTTTCTCACGGGCTGGGGGGCCCACATGGGGAACCACAGGGTCCATGGGCTCTGGACCCACCAAGGAATCCTGATGTCACATTAACCTGCTGGAGCGCCAAGTGGTCCAGCTGGTGCTGACAGCATTCGCTCCATTTCTCCGGGGTCAAGTGGTTCAGGTCCAGACGGACAATACCACGACCATGTACTATCTCAACAAACAGGGCTGCATGCACTCCTGGCCTCTGTGCAGGGAAGCGCTCAACATCTGGACACTCATGAGCAATCTGGAGTCCGATCTCCTAGCCATCCATTTGACAGAAGCCTCGAATCAGCTGGCAGGCGCCCCTCAGCCATCTGGACGAGGTGTCCCACGAGTGGTCTCTCCATCTAGAGGTAGTTCACAGTCTGTTCTCCCAGTGAGGCACCCCTGAGGTGGACCTGTTTGCCTCCAGGGAGAACACAAAGCTGAGGCTGTTTCATTGCCACCCCTCTCAGCAGGTCATGGACCCCAGGCTTCTTCTATGCCTTCCCCTCCAATTTCCTTGATCCACGAGGTGTTACTCAAGGTGAGGAGGGACAGGCGCAGGTGATTCTAACCCCAGGAATCACTCATTATGATTAAACTGTTGCAGTTAGCCTCCTGCATTGGACTGCCCAAAGAGATGGAATTATATGCAAATGATGGAACTCTCAATTGGCTCATGCCACTTTCAAACTGCTGCCCTAGCAACTGTTGCACTCTGAGTGCTTCAGATTCTTTACTCCGCCTGGCCTTACTGTTAGTTTATTTTGTAAACTGTGTTAATATTTAGTGTGTTTAGCGGGTCTTTCACGGTTCCACTATTTCTAGTGAGGTTTTTACCTCAAATCTTTATATAACTGTTAATTTTTTGTGGATGGATCCTAACCACATACACTTGTTTTAATTCTATTTAAATTTATTAGTTTCTTGGTGTCAGGAACAGTAGCTTCGGTTCCCAGAATACGATAGCTGTTGTTTATAGTTAAAATATTCGGTTCTAAGGAACCGATAATTTAGTATATTTCTTTTAGCAATTCCTGCTCAATGTCAGCGCTCCTGTTGTTAAGCCTAAAAATGCACAGGACCCACTGGTTTCAAATTGTGTGAGTCTTGTGGTCAGATCATAGCTAAAGCAGACAGACATTCATTGTGTATTTTTTGTCTGGGCACTAGCCATATTTTTTCAAACTGTGACATTTATAAAACATTTTGCCCTAAAACTCTTAAGAAAAGATCCAAAATTTTGGAAGAAATGACCTCTGCTTCTACTAATACTGGTGAAAGTGGTTCCTCCACCTCTGGCACTAGAAAGGATGGAGGTAAAGCTAAGGATCCTGATAAAGGATCGGATAAAGTTGAGCAGGGTAAGCCAAAAAGGCCAGTGGACTCAGGGACTGAACCTGTGCCACTTAAGAAAAAATGTAAGGAAAAGCATGTCGCTGTGCCTCCAGCCGAGAAGGCTAAGGAGCTCCCAGCTGACAAAATTGGTATGCCCTCAGCTGAGGACATTGCCAAGGCCTTACAGGTCTTGGAAGCACTGCAAGCTGCAGTCCTGGTTCCATTACTGACTGCATCAGTTCCTGTGCCAGTTCCACCTTCTCAGGCTTCCTTTCCTGAGGAGGAGGAGGAGGATTTTGAGGAGGAACCGATAGATCCAGAGGTTTCTCCAGAACAAGAGTTCAGTCCCCCTCCCCAGGGTCCAGGATTATTCTCACATTATGCTTTTGTTAAAAGCATGGTGGAAACCTCAATCTCCCTGCAGAAGATAGAGGAAGATGTGGAGGAAGCAGAATTTTGGATATGATGGGGCTAACCCCACAAAACGTTTACTACTGCCTATGCTTAAGTCCTTAAAAAAGGCAGCATTACAAGAATTCCAAACTCCTAACTCTATTCCAGGAGTTGACAAAAAAGCTGATAAGAAATATCAGCTTGATAGGACAACAGCAGATTTTCTATTCGGCCACCCTGACCCTGAAGGAGTTGTGCAGGCTACTGCCTGCGACAAAGCCAAAATTCCCTTGGCTACCCATCCTCCAGATAAGGATTCTTGGAAGATGGATGCAATGGGAAAAAAAGGATATATGGCTGCTTCTCTCATCCTTAGACAAGCCAATTATATGGCATACGCAGTGCAATACCAGAAGGCACTCTGGAATGCAGTGTTAGCTCTGGCCGACAGAGTGCCTAGTGAGGTGGCAGTGGACTTGCAGGACACAGCAAGAGCTGCTTTAGATGCCACAAAATACCAGCCCCACATGGCTGTGGACACTAATGACTCTGCAGCCAGGTTAATGGCACTATCTGTCTCCCTTAGAAGATTTGCCTGGCTCAGGGCCACAAACCTGACCCTGGACACCCAGGCCAAGGCGATGGACTTTCCTTTTGAGAAAAATTCCCTATTTGGGGATAAAACAGAGGCCTATTTGAAAAAGATAGAAGATTATAAGGCCACCTACAGAAGCAATTCTAAGGATAGGCCTTTCCCATCCTATAGGGCCCAGACTAGGAGAGGCAGGGGTAGAGGATCCTATCCCAGACCTTTTTTCCATGCTCAGGCCTCCCAACTGCAACAACAGCCTAGAGGATATTTTCGAGGAAGGGGCAGGAGAGCCATGAGGAGAGTTTCTCCCTCCCCGGTGATTCAGGCATAGCCCACTCAGAATCCCTGATGGGCTAGTACAGGTTGCATCCCCTGCCAAAAATCCACCAGTGGGTGACAGACTGGCTCACTACCTCCAGGACTGTTATACCATCACCACAGACAAGTGGGTCCTCGAGGTGGTGAGCCAGGGTCTGGCACTCAGTTTCAAATCTCTCCCCAAGCTGGGAGCAAGAACATTTGTACCAGTTACATCTGCAGACAGACTCCTACTGGATGCAGAGGTAAAACATCTGCTAACAATCAAGGCAGTGGGCGGTGCCCTAAACCTAGCGGGGCAAAGGCTTCTACTCCAGATACTTCCTTACAAAGAAGAAAAATGGGGATTGGCAATCTATCCTGGATTTAAGACTTCTAAACAGACACATTCTGAAACCAAAATTCAAAATGCTCACTCTAGCACTAATCATTCCACTTTACAGAAGGAGACTGGCTGGCCTCCCTAGATTTAAGGGCAGCTTATTTTCACATCCCCATCAGACCTTCTCACAGAAAGTTTCGGAAGTTCAGACTGGCCTCAGGTCATTATCAGTTTGCAGCCCTCCCTTTTGGTGTGACTTCTGCCCCAAGGGCAGTCACAAAGTATCTGGCCGGGGTAGTGGAGTTTCTCAGAAAACAAGGAGTCTCAGTCTTTCCCTATCTGGACGACTGGTTAGTAGTGGGTCCATCTCTACAACTTACAGAGCAGGCCTTAGCACTAGCAAAGTCTACTCTGGTGTCCCTGGGTTTTCTCATAAACTAGCAGAAATCTCAGCAAACACCAGTCCAGGTATTCGAGTTCATTGGAGCAGAACTAAACACCAGCCTGGGCAGAGCTTTTCTGCCACAGGACAGGGTAAGCAGCATTCTGAGGATTTCAAGCTCAATAGTACCAGGAAAACCCAAACCAGCCAGAGAATTCCTCAGGCTTTTGGGCTGCATGGCAGCTGCCACCACAGTGGTACTAGGGTTCCAGATTCCAAGTGAGAGACATCCAGTTCCACCTTAGACAATATTGGTCACGGAGGACAAATCCTCTATCAAACTGGTTCCTGTCACCCACAGCCTCTTAAAGGCACTGGAGCAGTGGCTAGCGAACAAAACCTTGGAGTAGGTGTGCCTTTCATAGGAACAACCTTCCTTAGTTCTTACAACAGATGCATCCCTTCTGGGTTGGGGAGAACACGTTGGATTATACAGCAAGTGGCACATGGTCTCCTCAGGAATCCCTGTTGCACATAAATCTGCTGGAGCTCAGAGCAGTGTACTTAGCCCTGCAGGCATTTGTTCCTCATCTTCAAAACAAAGTGGTGCAGGTCAGAACTGACAACACCACTACTGTGTTACATCAACAAACAGGGAGGACCAGTTCAGCCCCACTGTGCACAGAAGCAATGAGGCTATGGCCCTGGCTTACTCCATGAAGGTATCCCTATAAGCCATACATCTTCCTGAAAGGACAATGTGCTGGCAGACTCCCTCAGCAGGATAAGTCAGGACCACCATGAGTGGTGCCTGAATCCTCAAATACTCACTTGATTTTCAGACAATGGGGCACTCCAGAGATAGATCTCTAGCTCTGCAGAAAATTACCAGTTACCAATATATTGCTGCAGGCCTCCTCAGGAGCACGCTACCCTGGATACGTTGGCACTGGAGTGAACAGGAAGTTTCTGTATGCCTTTCCTTCTTTCCTCTGATATTCAGGACCCTGCTGAAATTGAGATGCCAGTCGGCAACAATGATACTGGTGGCACCAGATTGGGCAAGACAGCACTGGTACTCACTTCCTGTTGGCTCTATCAGTGGAGCCTCCAGTTCATCTGCCCAGGAGGCACAACCTGCTGGCTTTCTGTCAGGCAGGATACTGTACCCCAACCTAAAATCGCTAAGCTCAAGGCCTGGCTCTTGAGGACTTAGAGTATAGGATCTTAAACTGTCAGAACAGGTTTTGACAGTACTTAGGTGTTCAGGAAACCTTCCACTAAAAGACATACTCTGCTAAGTGGAAGAGGTTTTCCTATGGTGTGCAGGTAAGGGTGTTGACCCACCCAGGGCTGACTTAGCCATTCTCCTGGATTACCTGACACATTTGCATTCTAGCTCTGAGCCTTGACACTCAAGGTTCATTTGGCTTCAGCTGCAGTTTACCTGTCAGCTGGTTAAGAGAGGTCCATGGCCTCTCATCCAGTCTTCAGGAAGTATTTTAAAGGCCTTAATCTTTTGTACCCTCCTTTGAGGGAACCAGTTTCGGCCTGGAATCTGAATATCTGCATTGCCAAGTTCATGGATGCCCCATTTGAACCGATGGCAACTGCCGACTTGAAGTATATCACTTGGAAAACTGAGTTTCTGGTTGCTATTACTTTAGCCAGAAGAATCAGTGAGTTACAGGCCCTGTGCATGGATGTAGATTACATCTCATTCCACAGAGACAAAGTGGTCTTCAGGACCAATAGAAAATTCCTTCCTAAAGTGTTTGATTTCCATTTAAATCAGTCCATCACTTTACCTGTCTATTTCACAGAGAACTCCAATTCTCCAGAAAGGAGGCTTCACTCCCTTGATGTCAAAAGGGCACTTAGCCACTATATTAACATAACTAAGTCTTACAGACCAGGTCAGACACAGCTCTTTCTTACCTATGAAGAGGTAGGTAAGGGCAGACCTGCCACAAAACGTACAATTGCTCGCTGGATAGTGGCATGTATTCAGTTTTGCTATAGTAAAGTGGGTAAACAGGCTCCCCGGGCCTGTGTGCACACTCCACCAGGGGCATAGCTGCTTCAGTGGCAGCTTCAAGGGACATTCCACTTGGAAATCTGCAAAGCAGCTACATGGAAAACAGTACACACCTTCATAAAGCACTACAGCCTGGATCTGCAATCCAGAAGTGATGCCAAGTTTGGTACAGCAGTGCTGCAGAACTTGTTTCCAAAATGGGTTTTCTGCCCAACCTCCAAAGGTACTGCTTGGTAGTCTGCATCAGTTTAATCATAATGAGTGATTCCTGGGGTTAGAATAAAAAATTACTCACCATAGTAATATTGTTTCTTCAAAGGGATCACTCATTATGATTAAAGCACCCACCCTGCCTCCCCTACTAAAATACCTATGAAGGTTGTTCTGCATCCCTGTTTTAGGATATTTTCCATATAGGTCAGGCTAGAGATTCACCTTTTGTTAACCAGTTGGTTCCCTTGTGGTCTCAAGCTTTTTAGGTTTACCTATTGGGATGTTTTTTTGATCTGATAGGACAAAAATTATTTTATAAAAATGTTATTATAATCAATGGGTCTTACACCCAGTTTAGGCTATGTAAGAATCTGAAGCACTCAAAGTGCAACAGTTGCTAGGGCAGCAGTTTGAAAGTGGAATGAGCCAATTGAGAGTTCCATCATTTGCATATAATTCCATCTCTCCGGGCAGTCCAACACAGGAGGCTAACTGCATCAGTTTAATCATAATGAGTGATCCCTTTGAAGAAACAAGATTACAATGGTGAGTGATTTTTTCTTCTGGTAGCCCCAGACTGGCCCCGCCAGTTCTAGTATCCAGATCTCCTCAGCCTCAGTGCCAGGCTTCCGTGGCGTCTCCCAGCATGCCTGGACCTGATCTCCGACAATCAGGGGAAGGTACTCCAACTGGACCTTCAATCCCTGCACCTGATAGCCTGGTTCCCGAGTGGCTGAGTTCAGTTTCAGGCTTTGGGTCTCTCCACGATGTACTCAGTGTAGTTGGACGCACGAGGAACGAGTCGACCAGGAGGTGCTATGCCTTCAAATGGTAAAGATTTTCCATTTGGTGTCAGGGCATGGGCCTAGACCCTGATTCATGCTCTATGACTAGCATCCTCAACTACCTTAGGTCCCTTTCCAAAGGAGCTCTTTGGTCTATGACACTTAAGATGCACCTGGCAGCCATCTCTGCTTACTGGGCGCAGGCCGGTCAGCAGACGGTGGCACAGGAGAAGGTGATCTGGTGCTTTTTAAGGGCCTCAACACGTGTCGTGGAAGACTGCCTTCCTGGTGGCTATCACATCAGCCAGAAGGACTGTGGAGCTACAGACGCTGTCTGTTGAGTCTCCCTATCTGGTCTTCCGCAGGGACAAGGTTGTCCTGCGCCCCAACCCGAAATTCCTTCCAAAGGTTGTGTCAGAGTTTCACCTTAATCGGAAGTTGTCTCTGCTGGTGTACTACCCAAATTACACCTCAGAGGTTGAGTACAGGCTTCATACATTGGACCTGCCATGAGCACTCTCTTATTATAAGGAGCGGACGGCTGAAGTTCGGGGAGAGGTTCGCCAGCTGTTTATCACCTCTGCTGAAGCCGCACCTGGCAGACCTGCAGCGAAGCGGACGACTGGCAGATGGATTACATCATGCATTGATCTCTACTCTAGGCTGGCAGGTAGGGAGTCTCCTGTAGGGCTAAGGGCCCATTCCCGCTGCCATACCGCTGTGTCGGTGGCTGCTTCTAGGGATGTCCCTAGCCAGGATATCTGCAGGGCTGCTACCTGGAAGTCAGAAAACACTTTCATTACCCATTACCACATCAACCTAGAGTCATGCCAGGATGCTGGTTTTGGCGCCTCAGTTCTCCTGTCTCTGTTTCCCAAGTAGGGGTGTGTGCCTTGCCTCTCCTCCCGGAGAACTGCTAGGAGTCTGCCAATAAGTGTGGCTAGAACAACATATCCACGACCTTAGAAACACAAGATCTTACTTGAGAGGATTCCTGCAGTAGGTCTTCACACATAGGACTGCACCCTTGGCATCAGGACTGCACAGCAAACTTGTAGCTAGCAATCATCATCAGGGACCGCCTCCTGTCCTCAGGTGGCGTAGAGTTCTTTCCGCGTCGCACTCAGTTCATTCAACAAAAGCGGTAGAACAGCATTAAGTTGCCCACCATTTTTAGCATTTATTAGTGATTTTTTTCAAAAGTATCTCGGATATTTCTGTCCTTCACCTGTTATGGTGTATGTTGTCTAGTCAGCCCAAAAAGAAGTGCTCCAAGTGCGGCGCACAGATCCCGGCACAGGGACGATCACTCCCGGTGTGTCCTCTGCTTGGGGCCTAATCACAACTCGGCTGAGTGTATCATCTGCCAGGGCTTCAACCAGTCCACTCGCACCCATCGCAAGAGGACCCTCAAAGCCCATCTGCTGTCTCAGAGGCTGGCTTCCATGGTAAAGGAGCTTCAGGAGCTGAGAGAAAGATCATCGTCGCCGGCCCCAGAGAAGAAAAAGAAGGAAACGGACAAGGAGAGACGCCGGGAGCAGAGCTGTTCTCCTCAGGGGAAGACCAGCCAGACAACCGACGCTGACCAGGGTGGGCCCTCCACCTCCATGAGTACCCCACCTGTAGGGCCTTCGTCCGCTTCAGTGGACCGGATGCCCTCACCCCCCCCCGCCAAGGTGAGCGGGCAGTTGGGGCTCTCCTCTTTGGAAGTTTCTGTTAGGTTTCCTGCTCTGAGCACCACCAATAAGTCGCTCTTCAGCTCTGCTGCAGGCGCCTGGCCCAGGCCGATCAGTCTGTCCTGAGTATTTCTACCTGGTCAGCCCGGCTGCTTCCAGTAAGCCAGTCGATGGCTTCTCCGCCGACCATGAGGACGCCTGTACTCTCCCATCAGGCTCCCTTGTGGCCCCCGACGCCAGGGCAAGTGTGCTCGCAGGTACATCTTCATCCTTGAAGGTTCCTACCCCCAAGGATTCGCCACCGGTACCCGATATTTCTCTCCAGTCAGATACCTTACTTGACCTGTCACTGGGGGACTTGCCTGACCTCCCCTCCCCCCCCGTCAGGCTTAATTTCACCACCGGATCACCTCCTTCTTGTGGATCCCTCGCCAGACCTTCACAGGCAAGGCATGGACCCTCCTCCCATGGGACCTTTGGGCCATCTGCCTACCCTGTCACTGGGCGCACTTCCCAGCAAGCCTTGGGCGCCTCCTCCGTGGGCCCTTCTACTCCTCCTTTGGGCCCTGCATGTGATTTTCTGGAATCCCATGTCCCTCAATACTCGCTGCTGGGAGGTCCATCACCAGGTTAGATCCCAGCCGATGCCAGGCTACAACCCACCGACGCCGGGTTATCCTACACCGGGCTACCCAAGACCGGGATTCCCATCACCGGGCTACCCGGCTCTGGGATATCCAACACCAGGATACCCTACACCAGGCTACCAGGGTCAGATCTTCTACCAATACCCTTATTGGTACCAGAATCCAAGCTACCCCGCCTTTATGGGTTACCAACCTCCACCTCTGCCTCCTCCACCATCACAGCCTGATCACAAATCCATCCCTGCATGGTGGAAGGATGCAAAATCTCAACTTCTTTAGGAGCTGGGTCAGCCTCAGGTCGCGGTCAGGGCCACCCCTCCTGCCAGGGTGCTCCCTCCTAGTCCTGTACCCTCTAGCCAGGTTTCTGACAGGGACCAGGGTGCTCTGCCCCAAAGGATTTCAGACCCCGGACCAGGTTCTTGAACCTTCCTTGCCCAGCAGGCCGGAATCTTGGAGTCGGATGAGGACTCTGATATAAGACAGTCCGAGCCTCACTCCTGGTCGAGTCTCAACCTAAGGAGTCCCTAAATCTCCCCGGAGGACCCCTCCTTTGGGGAGTTACTTACAACAATCCAAAAATCTTGTGGATGGGCCTCCAAGGAACTGGATCCCCAGTGCAAGAGACTTGCAGAGCACCTGGACCTAGTCAGTGTGGATCCCCTTCCCATTCCCCCCTGGATGGGTCTACATGAGGACCTTGCATCCACTATTTGGTAACAGCCCTCTTCCATTCCAGCTGTGTCATGTAAAGTGGATCATACTTACTTTCGCCCGGAAGGGGTCTCTCATTTGACCGCTCAACCCGAGGCTGACTCCATGGTCATTACAGCTGCCCATGACAGATTTGCCCAACCTAAACACCTTAGTGCCTCCGCTGGATAAAGACTCCAAACAGCTGGACCAGTACAGTAGAAAATCTACTCCTAGTCCACCTGTGCCATCAGGTCCCTGAACTATGTTGCACACATGGTGGCCTTTCAGAAGTCCTCTAGCAGAGCTGGAGAAAGACATTCAGGAGATTCCTGATGAACAGCTCAGGAATAAACTCCTGGAAAAAGTCAGGATGAACAAGTCATCCTGTCGCCATGCCCTCTGCGCCACATACGGCTCTGTCGATTTTGTGGCTCAGGGAGCAGCCACTGGGATTTGTCTCAGATGTGTAGCCTAGCTTCGTCTGGTGGGGTTGGCACAAGATATTCAGTCATCTCTCCTGGACTTTCCTTTCAGGGGTCTAGTTCTGTTTGGCGGCAATGCCAAAGACATTATAACTGAGCTGCATGAGAGCAGCAAGTCCCTCCGAGACATCCGCTCCATGTACCGTTCCGGTCAGAAACAATGGCAGCAGCCTGTTCACCACCAAAGGAAGTCGAACAAGAACCAAGTCAAATGACAAAATAAATGTCATGCCCCAGGTTCCGGTACCCAAACTCCTCAGGCCAAGTTTTCAAAAGCCGCCTCAGGAGGAAGGCACCACTCCCCTCCGCATCCTGGCTCCTTCCCTCCTTCTGCTTCTTCCAACTCTCTCGGAGGAACCAGTGGGGAAGATTCAGCCTCCACCTGGACGGGTGGAAGGCCGTCACTACAGATGTATGGGTTCTCCAACTCATAGAAAGAGGTCACTCAATAGAGTTTCTGGAGAGAACTCCTCCCAACCCTCCGGAAGGTCCTTTTTACCCATCAGGCCAACTCCATCTGGTCAGGTAGGAAATTCAGGCTCTGCTACAAAATGCAGCTATAGAGCCAGTTCCTCCGGGACAGACAGGAAGGGGATTTAACTCCCACTTCTTCCTGGTTCCAAAGAAGACGGGGAATCTAAGACCTATCTTAGATCTCAGCATGCTCAATCTCTTCGTGGAGTACAAGAGATTTCGCATGTTGACTCTCCAGGAACTGTTACCCCTGCTCCTACCAAACACTTGGCTGTGCTCCCTGGATATGCAGGATGCTTACCTCCATATCCCCATTCTACAGGTCCACCGCCACTTCCTCAGATTCTCTTTCTGGAGAATCATTTCCAGTTCAGAGCCCTCCCATTTGGCCTCTCCTCAGCACCTGGTTTTCACCAAATGCTTAACGGTGGTTGCAGCATTTTTACACCACAGGGCATTTTTGTGTTCCTGTACCTGGATGACTGGCTTCCTTTTCAGTCACCGCCAGACGGCCATGAAGGAATCCCTCTCCTTCACTCTGGACCTCTTTTCCAGTCTGGGAACTTCCATCAGTCTCCCCAAATCCCAGCTAGTACCCTCCTAGCACCTCCAATTCATTGGAGCAGTACTGACACAGTCCAGAGCAAGGCCTTCCTCCCAGTCGACCGAGTGGGACTTTAATCTCACAAGCCACACTCATGGCTTCCTCTCGGTGGACCACAGCTCGGTCGGTCCTACGGCTCTTGGGTCTGATGGAAGGTTGCCTTACCCACAGTTCCTTTGGCCAGGCTGCACATTGAGGGTCACCCAGTGGTCTCTCCGTGTCTAATGGGTCCAGTGCTTGGATGACATGGACCAGAGTGTTCTTGTCTCCAGCAGCCTTCAAAGAGATCTCTTCTGGTGGAAGGACCCCGCCAATCTGTTGGTGGGGGCCTCATTTCACCCTCCATCTCCCTCTCAAATCCTCACTTCAGATGCCTCGAATTTGGGATGGGGAGCACATCTGGGAGACCACAAAACCCAAGGCTCCTGGTCTCCCACGGAGGAGAACCTGCACATCAGTATTCTGGAGATGAGAGCAATGCTCTACGCTCTTCAGGCATTCCAGTCACTCCTAACTCCGGGAACACTCCTCATCCAGACAGACAGACAACATGGCCACTGTCTGGTATCTAAACAAACAGGGAGGCACCTGATCGTACCCTCTCTGCATGGGAGGCGATGCGGGTGTGGTACTGGGCAATTCAGCATGGCCTATCTTTGACAGCAGTCCACGTGCCGGGTGTTCACAACATTCTGGCGGACAGTCTCAGCCAATCAGTAGCCAGGGCTCACGAGTGGGAACTAAAGCAGGAGGTAGTACAAAATCTGTTTCTTACATGGGGTCAACCAGACTTAGATCTGTTCAACTCCCCATCCAACGCAAAACTACCCAACTTTTGCTCGCTCATTCCCAGGTATGGTGCTTTTTGGCAAGACACACTGTCTGTATCCTGACCAGGGAAGTTTCTATATGCTTTCCTTCCCTTTTCTCTATTGCAGAAGGTTCTGCTGAAGCTGCAAGCAGAGGGGGCTTACATGATCCTCATTGCCCCTCTGTGGCCTTGGCAGGTATGGTTCCCGTTGTTACAGCAACTTGTACTGGAACCCTCAGTACCTCTGCCTCTCTCTCACAATCTTCTGTCCCAGGAGCAGGACACCCTGGTGCTTCTGAGCTTCAAGTCTCTCCATCTTCATCGTGGCACCTGTGAACATAGCAATTCTCGCTATGGAGCCTCTGCGGGGATAGCTCAGGTCTTAGTGGAAGCTATGAAGCTTTTTACTAGATCCACCTACGCCATGAAATGGAAGAGATTTTCTATCTGGGCCTCCCTGAAAGGCTTAGACCCTTTTTCTTGCTCAGCCTCCCAGGTGTTAGAGTACCTCTCGCATCTATCAGAGTTGGGCCTCAGTTATTCCTCACTGAAGATCCATCTCTCTGCAGTGTCGACCTATCACTTTCCGGTGGAGACAAAACCCTAGCTCAGCTAGAGGTTTCTAAGACTTTTCTGAAGGGGAGCCTTCATATCAAACCTCCAGTCTGGAATCCTGTTCCTCCCTGGGATCTCAATTTTATGTTAGAAAACCTTACTTTGCACCCTTTTGAACTGGCAGCAAGCTATGATATGCATTTTTTAGTGTGGAAAACGCCTTTTTCTAGGGACATGGATATGTTGTTCATCCACACTGTCTGGCAGGTATCCTTGCCGTTTAAATCTTGCCGGAAGGTCTTCAAGCTGGCTCCTCCACCCACCTGGGTGGTAAAAACTCGGCTCCTCCCATGGCGCCCAGATCTTCCTTACCGCTTGGAAGCTCAGGTTCCCTCTTAACGCTCTGCGTATAAGACTAGTTCCTAATTCTTGGTTTTCGAATTTAAAGTTTTGCTTAAAGACTTCGGTCTTCTATCCCTCGCGGCTGCGATGGACAAATCGACTCCCGGTTTTCGGCGGTGCCCTTGCGGGCAGAAGATGTCTCGGATGGATCCGCACTCCACGTGTGTGTACTGTTTAGGCCTTGAGCACGACCCGCAGGCTTGAGACCTGTGCTCTTCCTTCTCAGCCTCCGTCCTCGAAGACCGTGCTGCCCGTTTACAACTGGGGCGCCCAGAAACGCTTTCACCGTTAAGTCAAAAGAGGCCCGGTCGGCAGTTTCCGAGGCGGCAGGCTCGGCGGATCAGCTAGAGCAGATGATCGCCCTCAAAGAGTAGGCGGCGCAGGCCGCATCTTCCTCGACCGCAGCTTTTATTCCGCTTTCCTTGGGTTCCTCTTACACAGCTTCTTTTAAGGAGCTTTGTCTGTTCCTCTCCATTAGGGGAGAGGGACCAACATCTGCTGGACCTTCTTCTTCCTGGTCCAAGAAGAAAGACAAGGGTAAGTCTCTTCGTCGACGCTCTTGGGAGCGGGAAAGGTCCCTCTCCCCGAGTTGTCGGCCATCGACTTTGGTCGATCGTTCTGCTTCGGCCACTGGTCTCACGGTGTCCCCATCAGGTCAGTTGACCGAGACTCCCGTCGACGCAGTCGAGATCTTTCTCGACCTGTTGGACAGGTTGTCGACCGGCGAAGCCGAAAATCCCCTCTCCCCGGTTCCCCGGTGGGAGTTGAGGATCCCGTGGGCTTGCCAGTGCCTCCGGTTCCGGAGCCCTTGGGTGTTCCCTCCGAGCCGAGGGAGGAGCCGGTTCCACCCGTCCCCTCTCCGCACCGTCCTCGGAAAAGCCGAGGTTCTCGGTCTCGGACTTCTTCGCGGTCCAGCCGATCCCGCCATCACAGGCGGTCTGCAGTTGATGTAAGCGGCGCGCCTGTCGTCCTCTTCCTCCTCCTCAGATGAGGGCTTCACGCAAGTTGCGTCGATGATCATGAGACCTCATGTGACAACAGGCCCTATTGACCGGGAATAAGTCGACGCCATCGCCTTCCCCGGCCATTAAGTGGCTGTCACCGGAGCGGCCGAAACAACCCCCCGTTTTACCCGAGGAGCCTGTTGTCAGGCCGGTTGTTCGGCCAAAACCAGCTGCTCCACCGATTCTGGTGGAACCTCCGCCTCCACAGCCGTGGTTTGGGGCTCCGAACAAGAATTCTCGGTCGGCTCAGGGTCTGCCCCATAGGCTGTCGGTCACCCTCACTCCCGATCACCCTCGGCAGGTGGAGGGTGTCTCAGGCCCAAGGCAGCTCTTTGCGGACTCTTCCGAGTCCGACGACGATTCCTCCTTCTTCTCCAAGCGAGTGGACTTGGAGTCCTCTGGAGGTCAGTCGCTGGACGACAGCCCTTCGTCCTTCCTGGGGTTGCTCAGACTCATCTCGGAATCCACCGGGATGCAGCTCGACCCGTGTCCAAGCGGGCCGAAGTATCCCCCTCACGGAGATATTGGACGAGGGATTCCCCTAGAGCCTTCCCTGTGGCTGAGGCCATTGTGGCCCGGCCTTGGAGCTCTGGCAGCGTCCTGCTTCCTGCCCTCTGCCTTAGCCAGGATGGCCAGGAAGTATCACGGTCCCCTCGGTTCCCTGCTCGGTTTCTGGAACATCCCTCGGCGGGGGTTAGTTACCGACAGCGTTTTCTGGCATGCCGGAAATGCTAGGGACATGGACAAACCTCCCGACAAGAAGTCCAAGAAATTGGACTATGCCGGGCAAAAAGTCTACGCTGCGTCCTCCCTTGGCCTTCGTCAGGCCAGCTCGGCCATACTGATGGCACATTTTTCTCACGCCCTGTTGGGCTCCCTGGACGAGGTGGTCCCTCATCTCCCGGCTGACCTGCAGACCACGGTCAAGCAGGTGCGGGACCAGGGCAGGGCAGTGGCCAAGCAGCAACTTCAGACTGCTTTGGACATCGGTGATTCATGCGCCAGGTCAGTAGCGGCTGCAGTGGCTATGCGCCGTCGGGCATGGCTTAGGATATCCACCTTCACAGCGGATACCCAGCACAAATTGGCGGATGTCCCCTTCTTGGGGACCGACCTCTTCGGCCCTGGAGTGGAAGGCCACCTCCAGAGGATCGAAAAGTCCAATGCCACCTTGGACTCGGTATCTTCCGCTCAGAGGGACAAGGGCCGCAGACCTCAACCCAAGCCCTTTCATCCGTCTGCGCCCCCGGCATGCCCGGCCCAGCAACACCAGGGCCAGCAGCCTCGCGCTTGGTGTCCCAAACCCAAGCCTGCGGCTTCCTCCTCCAGGAAGCAGGGAGGTAAAGGCCCAGGTCATCCCTCGGCCGGTCCCTCCTCCAAGCCTGCACAGTGACGGGTTGAGGGGTGTCGGCCCCAACCTCGTCACCTCACCCCAGGTTCACCCCATGGGGGGACAGCTCCAGTACTTCCTTTATGCCTGGTCTGCTATTACCACAGACAAGTGAGTGTTGGAGGTGGTAGGAAAGGGCCTGCCTCTGGAGTTCGAGCAGGCCCCACCCTTCGGAGCCGTCGCACCTCGGGGGGCCTCGGGGTCCGAATCCTCGCTGTCAGCTCGCCGAGCCGACATCGCTCTCCTCCTCGAGAAGGAGGTGATAAGAGAGGTGGCGGACCCTCCCTCAAACCCGGGGTTCGTGTCCAGGTACTTCCTGGTTCCGAAACAGACGGGGGGCTGGCGCCCCATTCTCGACCTACACAACCTGAACAAGTTCCTAAGGTCTCGAACCTTCAGGATGGTCACTCTGGCTCAGATAATCCCATCCTTGGAACACGGCATGTGGTTCTGCTCTCTGGACCTACAGGACGCATTCTTTCACGTCCCTATCCGTCCGTCCCATCAAAGGTTCCTTCGCCGAGCGGAAGGTTCCTTTCGAGTTCCAGGCATGCCCTTCGGCTTATCTCCAGCTCCCAGGGTCCTCACCAAATGCATGGCAGTGGTGACAGCATTCCTGCGGCGCCTAGGGTCCGGGTTTACCCTTACCTGGATGACTGGCTGATAGCAGCCCCCTCCAGACAGGAGGTGGAGCGGTCCAGAGACCTGGCCCTCCGGGTTTGCTCTCAGGTCAGCCTCCTCATCAACGAGGCCAAGTCGGAACTCGAGCCGAAGCAGGTGATTCTTTTCATTGGGGCAGAGCTCGACTCTCTTCAAGCCAGAGCACGGCTCCCGGCGGACAGGGCCGAGGTTCTTTCCTCCTTTGTCCAATCATTTCTGGTTGGGCAATTGCGCCCTGCCCGGGACTTCCTGCACCTCCTGGGTCTCATGGCGGCCTGTACCAGCGGTGTCCATTGGGCCTGCTGGAACATGTGCCCCCTTCAGTGGGGGCTGGCCAGCCAGTGGTCACAACGCTGCGATCCATTGGACCAGCTAGTGACGGTGACCCAGGGGATGTGGAATGCTCTCCAGTGGTGGACCGTTCCAGTTCATCTGCAGGAGGGCATCCCGTTCATCCGCGCCAAGCCAACGGTCTCTCTATTGACCGATGCCTCTCTGATGGGTTGGGGTGCCCATCTGGGGGAACACTGAGCGCACGGCCTCTGGTCCCCGCGGGAGTCCCGATGCCACATCAACCTGCTGGAGCTCCGAGCAGTCCGCCTAGCTCTCACCGCCTTTGCTCCGTTTCTTCGGGGTCAAGTGGTCCGGGTCCAGATGGACAATACCACAACCATGTACTATCTAAACCGCCAGGGCGGGACGCGCTCCATGCTCCTATGCAAGGAAGCTCTCCGCATCTGGTCACTCATGCGCAGCCTGAAGGCGGATCTCCTAGCCATTCATGTGGCAGGAGCCTCCAACACCCTGGCTGATGCCCTAAGCCGGATAGGGGCTGCCTCCCACAAGTGGTCTCTCCTGCCAGAGGTAGTACAAGATCTATTCTCCCAATGGGGTACATCTCAGGTGGACCTGTTTGCCTCCAGGGAGAATGTGAAGTTGAGGCTGTTCCATGCCCCCCCCTCAGCAGGGCTCTCTGCAGGGGGATGCCTTCTCGAGGCCGTGGACCCGGGCCTCTTCTACGCCTTCCCCTGCCCCTTGATGCACAAGGTGCTTCTCAAAGCAAGGAGGGACAAGGCGCAGGTGATTCTGATAGCCCCAGACTGGCCCCACCAGTACTGGTACCCAGATCTCCTCAGCCTCAGCTCCAGGCTTCCGAGGCAGCTTCCAGCTCGCCCGGACCTGCTCTCAGTCAATCAGGGGAAGGTATTCCATCCGGACCTTCAATCCCTGCACCTGACGGCCTGGTTCCTGAGCGGCTAGAGTTCCAGGCCTTGGGTCTTTCTGACGAGGTCCTCAACGTAGTTGAGGTGTCCCATAAGGAGTCGACCAGAAAATGCTACGCCTTCAAATGGAAAAGGTTTTCCATTTGGTGTCAGGGCAAGGGCCTGGACCCTTCCTCCTGTTCCTTGGCGAGCATATTGGACTACCTGTGGTCCCTTTCTCAGCAAGGGCTTAGGTCGACGACCCTTAAGGTGCACCTGGCAGCCATCTCTACTTACCGGGCGTGGGCCGGGAAGCAGTCGCTGGTGCAGGAGAAGGTGGTCTGGCGCTTTTTCAAAGGCCTTGATCACATTTCCCCTCCGGTGCGAGAACCTCCACCTCCGTGGGATCTACTGCTGGTACTGGCAAAGCTCATGGGCAAGCCATTCGAACCAATGCACAGGTGTGAACTCTCTCACCTGTCGTGGAAGACCGCCTTCTTGGTGACTATCACGTCAGCCTGAAGGATGGGAGAGCTCCAGGCACTTTCCATCGAGTCTCCTTATCTGGCCTTCCACAGGGACAAGGTTGTCCTGCACCCCACCTGAAATTCCTTCCGAAGGTGGTGTCGGAGTTTCACCTTAACCAGGTGTTGACTCTGCCAGTGTTCTACCCCAGTCACACCTCGGAGGCCGAATATAGGCTCCATACTCTGGACCCTAGAAGAGCGCTCGCTATTATAAGGAGCGAACGGCTGAAGTTCAGAGAGAGGTTTGCCAGCTGTTTGTCACCTACACTGAAGCCACACCTGGCAGACCTGCAGCCAAGCGGACAATAAGCAGGTGGGTCACCTCCTGCATAGATCTGTGCTATAGGTTACGGGCATGAAGCCTCCCAGAGGATAAGAGCTCATTCTACCCGCCACACCGCTGCTTCGGTGGCTGCTTCTAGGGACATCCCTATCCAGGAAATCTGCAGGGCTGCTACCTGGAAGTCAGCACACACCTTTATTTCCCATTACCACATTGACCTTGAGTCACACCGGGATGCTGGTTTTGGGACCTTGGATCTCCTGTCCTTATTTCCTAAGTAGGGGGTGCGCGCCTTGCCTCCCTTCTCCCAGAGAACTGCTAGGAGTCTGCCAGACAGTGTGGCTTGAACAACATATCCACGTCCCTAGAAATACAGGTTACTCACCTGTAACAGGAGTTTTAGGAGTGGTATATGTTGTTCATCCACACAACCCACCTGATTTCCCAGCTTCGACGCGCAACCTGGCTTCTAGCGGGCTAGATCTGGTGTCATGGGGTGGAGCTGAGGGTTTACCACCGGTGGGTGGAGGAGGCGGCTTGATGACCTTCCGGCAAGATTTAAAGTGGCAAGAAACCTACCAGACAGTGTGTGGATGAACAACATATACCACTCCTAGAACTCCTGTTACAGGTGAGTAACCTGCATTTCTTACATAACTGCCATTTACTCACCTGTAACAGTAAATCTTACTTCAAGAGGGCTCTTGCAGCAGGTACTCACAAGTAGGACTAAGCTGTCAGGCATCGGGACCACACGTAAAAACGTCTAGCTAGCAGCGTCTGGCAGAGGACTGCCCCCGACGTCACGTGACTGACGTCAGCATGGCGCTATATAGGTAGCGATCCCCACACTCACTTTCCAGTTCTTTCCCGCCATCAACCTACACACGTAAGACCTCGCAGAAGAACGCTGCTGCTGTCACCACCATCTTTGGATGAGTGTACACCATTTAAATCACTTTCTATTGATCAATTTTCCTTCTTTTTCTCTATGAAAGTGTTTAGATTTATAACCATGCATGTCATCTCCAACACCTTCAGAATCACATAAAAACAAGTGCGACTCCTGTGGAACTCAGCTCCCTCACAAGGACTGCCATTCCCTCTTCCTTCTTTGCCTGGGCCCAGGCCATAAGGTTGAGGGGTGTGAACACTGTCAGAAATTTAATTGAGGGACATCCAGTTGAGCAGTGGTGGGCTGAGCATCGCGTCATCTGAGCTCTGTCGCTAAATTTGTTAAAAACTACCTAAAATGCTTAAGCTCCACTTTACAAACCATGGACTTACCTCCGGAGGGATTGTGCTCTTTAGTGACTGCATAGTATGAAAAAGAAAAGTTTCCAATCCAATAGATATTGGATTTTTCCCGAGACAACAGCAGCAATGGCAGGAGCAGATGACCCCGAAGAGGACCAGAAACCAGGCAAAAGAGAAAAACCTCAACACTAGTAAAATACCACCCTCCCCTAACAATACAATTCTTCAAGCTATCCAGGACTTTCACCTCGAAGTAAAAGAGGCCCTTCACGACATTTGCTCCAACTTAGAAGCCCTGCAGCACCACATCGATGAGGCGGATAAACAAATCTCTGCAAATACCGAGTGCCTCGATGCTTTGGAGGCCTTGGCCCGTGAGTTGGCTAGGACCCAATTAGCTACTGTCCTCCAGCAGGAGGATGCCAAAAATTGAGCCCTCCGGGAAAACCTGTGATTATATGGAGTGCCAGAGGGGGAGGAAGGAACAGATATGGCAGCATTTCTAGATCACTTTTTAAGGACCTCCTCAGACCTTGGCCCAGATTTTCCTATTGATATAGAAAGGCCCTAGACCTCCCCGTGATGTGCACCCATGCTCCATTGTGGCCAGATTTTTTAATTATTCCATAAAGGAGAAGTTGCTGCAAAAAGCTTGGACAAAGAAACAAATATTTTATGAAAACAAATGAGTCCTCTTCGATAATGATTATGCTCAAATAACAGTCACAAAGACATGCATACTCACCTGTTTCCCTGCTTGAGAGAAAACAAGTTGAAGTTTAAGACCCCCTACCCAGCCAAATTGGTGGTCTTTTACTCAGCAGGTCCTCAGTCTTACTTCTCAGCTGAGGAAGCAAAACAGGATCTACTCTCTAGAGGACTTTTTAAAGAACAGCTAGCCAAGGGGAAATCCAGAAACAGCAGGAGGCAGAGAGATTTACCAAGCAGCCAAGAACGCCCACTGAATGGACCGACAGGCAGGACTCCCTGAGCCTGGAAGAGCTGCTCAGGGATATGCAGCAGTACCGGAGTTCTTTTATTACTTTTGGCTGATCCCTGGTCTATAAGAAGGCCTAACCTGAATTGAAGAGCACTATCTCTTCGTTGTGGCTGCTCTTGGGTGGGTAAGGATGTGCTAGGGGGGGCAGCTGGTGGATCTGCAGGCCCATGTCCACAGATTGGACCCTCTTTATTTTATTTACTACACCAAAAGGGAGCACACTACGAGTAAAAACCACTGGCTCTCTCCTAGCTAGCGAAGGTGGCATTAGAGTTGGTGCTTCCTTACAGGAATTGGCTATAGAGAATCCCTAAGCCAGGCCGGGGACCTCGTTTTAAAGTTGGCTTAAGTCGGTCCATGGTGTGGGCCCATTTGATCTTGGGATGCCCCCTTGGGCTCTCTATTTTCCTCCCCCTCGGCTGCCTCCTCCTCGGTGGGCTGCTGGAGGACAGTATAAAACATGGATCGGATGTTGAGAATAAGAGAACTGCTTCTGCACCCTACAGTCAACAAATGAAGCGTTGACCCACTTTAAAGTAAACTGTTGCTATTTCTGATAACTCTCTCTTTGGGGGATATTGGACAGACATTTGCTACAAGGTTAGAATAGTCTCAAGAAATCTTGATGGGGGAGAGGGGGGTTTAGAAAACTTGGGAGGTAGGAGAGATTCCTGGCAAGCAATAGGGAGATGGAGGGAATATAAGGAGGGGTAATTTGGTAGTCGGCCAGTTTAATCCTCCAATTATGATAATCCTAGGGCCGTCATTGGTACGGAGAGTGGGGAAAGGGTGCATGGATTTTGGGGAACGGCTTGGGCGGGAGATGGGGCCAAGGTTCGTTATGCTGGGTAATAATCATATCAGCGAATTATTGGCCCCACTCTCCGATTAAAGATTTCAAAGATTTTATTGATCGGTTAGAAAAACATTTCAATATTAAAATGAAACGCACAAAAAATGAATTTGTGCATATACAGAATTTCCTACAGCCAAGCTATGACAATAAACAATTTGTCAATCCATATGTCTAGAAAACCAATGATTTAAAACCAGTAACAAAGGTATTTCACACCTGTTTAATTAGAAATATAGGGCCAGATATTCAAAACTTTGCCCTGGGCAAAATAAGCACTGCCTGGCGGGCAAACTATTCGGAGCACAGAGCAAGCTATATTCAAAAGGAATAGCCCAGGCCAAACAGCTTCCGAATATAGCATGGTAAAGAGGCCATGCAGACTGGGCTGGGAGTGCAGGGCAAACATAGCCTTGGAATAAGACAGCACTGAATAAAGCAACCAGGAAGTGCAACCACAACAACAACACAGTGCACAGCAACGTGAGGGCAGGTACAGACTAACCACGTGGCCAATGTGTGTGCCAACAAATGCATGGACTCAGTACAGCTGCAGGAAGCAGCAGATGTGAAAGAACAGTGATCAAAACTGTATAGTATTCCCCTGCATCAAGAGGCCACACACATTAGCATGGAGCTAAGTAGTTAGCCCGTGCAAACACGCTTGCCCAGAGCTAAATGTGCCATATTCAAAAGTGCTATGCAATGAGCCTATTTAGGTAGTCTCTGGGCAAACAACCGGATTAGTATCTCATTATACCCTGATTTGCATGCAGTTTGCCCAGCATTACTGCAGGGTCCCAGAGAACCACCTGTAGGTCAGTCTGGAATTACAGGGCTGACCAGGTCCAACCGCAGCTCCACCTGTAGGTCCGCTCTGGCAGTGCACGGCGATAGCGGCAGGCTACATGTAAACAGTACAGCATAGCATAGCATATTGTACCCCAGGGGACAAGACAGCATAGGCACAGGTGGTGGTGGTGCTGCATGCAACTGTCACACTGTAGGGCATGCCACAGTGCACAGCAGAAACTACAGTAGCAAGGGGGCCAGTAGTGTGTGGACACAGCAATGCCTATGGTGTGTAGGGCAGTGATGATGACTGCACTATACACAGTGAGAGGCCCAACCTGCGGGTGTTTACTGACACGGGACATTACTGTTACGCTGTTGTGTGACCCAAAGATGCTGCACCTGTGGCATAGATGCTCACAGTGACATGTACATTTCTGGCTTTGTGTGCTATGGCAGTTGTACAGATGTGCGGTATGTGGCCTGGGGTGGGCATATATTATCCGAAAGGCACACTGGTGTTGGGGTATTCCCAATACTGGCCCATGTACACTGCATGATGTGTCCCAGCCTAGTGGCCACACCTGGTCTGTAGCACAGCATCGCCACCCATACATGCTCCCCTCAACATCCTCCATGCCCACAGTGCTGCATGTGTGTGCTGGCATCTGTTGGTGTCCATAGAAGTGCGGTCCACAGGTGTGTGCTGTATGGCCACACTGCCGTGCTGTCCACTGGTGGCAGGGTTACCACTTACTGCCTGGCATGGCTGGGACTGGTGGCAGATGATGGCATCATTGTGATGCCATCAGTTAGCAGCATGCTTCCTCTGTGTTTGGCTTTATCTATGTGTCATATTTATTTGTTAGGGTCGCTACTAAACCTGCAAAGCCATAGTGTCACAGCTGATTGCCCAGGGTTAAGACAAGCTTTTCCTGGCTGTAATGTGCACCGGTATAAGTGTCGCTAAGTCACGAAAACCACTTAGGCATGGCGCCAGTCGCTGAATATAGCATTGCGCCTGTATTTATGTCAGTTTGCCCTTGCATACATTATATTCTTGCCGCGCTATTGGGTAGTTTGCCCGCTATTTGGCCTTTTTGAATATAGCAGACCCAAGACTAATCCTGTGGTAAACCATAGCAACGGTTTTTGCCCGCACAAAGTTTTGAATATCTGGCCCATAGACTTTTCTCTGGAGCTCTAAAATTCAATTTAAAGGCCTCATACATTTTACAAGTTAACGAACACAATTATTTACAGTAATCATAAATAAACATTAGAACCTTGATTCAAACCAGTAGGGCCCCAAAATGTTCAAAAATATGATTCTCCAGGATAATTGAACATAAGGGCTCTTTAAATTCATATAATGAACTTTTAACTCCAAGAGAGTCCACTTAGTTACTTGTCCACATCCTTAAAACTTGGAACCCTAGATTATCAAGATCCTGCTGCAGACGTGGCTTAGGCTCCTGTTTTACACCGGAGTCCGTCTAACACATAGCCCATTATCTCATAAGAGGCCCATTAGAGCACACAACACAAGCATCCCAAAATTCACTTTCCAGAGGTGCCTTTAGAATGTCGACATCCCACTCATCTGACAATAAAATTCAGCTGCTATACAATAAGAGACTATTAATAAGTCGAACTACATGTTTCCTTACCCCAAATTACACAAATTCTACGTATAAAATTATGCTCCTTTTAAACACTGGAGTCCATTTATTTGGTAGCGATACTCAAAAACTTCATAAAATCTGACAAGTTTTAACCTATAGCTCACACAATGTCCCACAGTAAGATTACAGGAAATATTAATTAATTTGACTCTTTCAAAGCTATTTTTAAAGCATAAAACATTAAAGCATTAGAATCTGTCAACCTATAAATAGTGTTTGTGGCTCATGGGCTCCATATGGTCTAATAAGGTTTTTAACAGCAACTTCATTTCAACAAGGGTTCAATTGCCATAGCAAAAACGTGCACCATTCAAATTCCTCCGATTAAAGAACTAACATGCTGCAACCTAATAAAATATCACAGCGTTGTAAAAGATTCTTACTGATATTGATACTTTAGAAGGCCCTTAGATATCAGTATTCACAAAGGATATAGAAATTAGTTGCAGTCTGTCAGAGAGACGGTATATAGAGCTGCCTTTCAGAAGTTTTGGCTCCACAAGCACTAAAATAGTGTTCAATGTGGTTATAAAATGGTTAAAATTAACACCCTTCTCATATCTTCATCATAAGAAAAACAGGACCTTCTCTCAAATCATTTGGCATTGGCACTGGCAATTTCACCTGTTCTTCATCTTCAGCTTTCCAACATAGACAGCAGAGTGCTTACGGCCTTCACATAATTTTCTCAGTCCTGCTTGTACTTTTTCTCAGTCAGGAGGGGGGATAATGGGCCAAAAGTTTTCAGAGGTCAATCTGGCTCCCATCGACCAGAACTATCCACGAATCCACCTCTTCGTCAATCCAGTCCACCACCATTTCTTTGATAGCAGGAGGGCTGAAAAATAGATTAAAAAGCGCTCCTGTAAGCACAATAAAACACACTTATCATAAGTAAATGGACCCCTGACCCTCAGGCAATAATGGCATACCTGCTATAAACTTTTAACAAGCATATTGGCATAATGTCTTCACAGTTTGCACCTCCTTTAAGGTATTGCTGCGTCCTTCTCTCGCTTTCCCATTCGAAATTACTCTGGACGAAGCACATGTAAATACAGGATTGGCTAATCATCTTTAAGCAGGTAGAGACACTTTTAATCTACTAAATAGTGGCAGTTCTTCTCTTATCTGAGATAAAAGGCATACAAACGACATTAAAAGAGCAACACCGAGATAAATAGCCACATGGCTGACTAAAGAACGCCATACGCCGAAAGCAGACAGTCACTTAACAGTCGCTCGCGAAGGTTACTTAAAGTCTCCCAAACAACATAAAACAGATTATAGAGCACGTTTAAATAAAACAATCGTGGGTTTCATTCATAAAAAACCTGGATAAACAAGTTTCAAACCAAAGCGGAGCGTAGCAAGGAGCAGCAGGGAGCGGAGCAGCCCTGCAGCCAACTTGCTGCCCCGCCCCCTCCTTCCAGTGGACACTTCGACCTCTTCATCTGCTCCACTCTCCGATTACTCTCCTTTACTCACCATAGGAGAGCCCTGGCTACCAGGGAACATGGTATAGTGCAAGGGAGTTAGGGGGTTTATGCTGGTAAGGAGGAAAGTCTATTAGGATATAAGAATGAGGAGATAACTGTACTATTACTCTATGGGAGAGGGAGTTCGATATAGGGATAGGTATATGGCTCAACTTTTTGGGGTGGGCCTGTTGCTCTTTTGAGTGACAGGCTCACTCATAGGGGTCTTCCCACCCTAGGGATCATGCCCCTTATTTAGGAGGGCTTGGTTCCAGGCAACCCGAGGCTTCTCAGTATGGACCCCTGGCTAGCTTCTATGGAAGGATCAGATTTCCTTCCCTGTGAAAGTCAGGTTGAACTTTAGATTGGTTGTAATTAGTTGAAATTTAGTTTACATTCCAAAATGTTTTGGATACGGACGGGATGGGGTATGGGGGAAGAGTTATAAGTTTTAGCTGGATTAATCCTGTTGTTCTCAGGACCCATTGGTCCATTGTTGGGTTAGTAGTTAAAGGGATTAAAAAGGATGAGATAAGAGACAAATAAACCACACACCTCGTTTTTTAACAAAACTTTATTGTGAACTAGAACTTAGAAAGGATTTGGGCTCCCCGGAAGGTAACTCTGAGGGAGTCCCATCATTTAGGCCTTTACCCTGTCTTTAAAAATATGATGACAGTAAATCCAGTTAAAATTTTTTCCTTAACCTTTAATGGCCTCCATAGCCCAGTCAAGAGATCCAGATTAATGCATAGGCTGAAGGAGCAAGCGGCCAACCTTTTTTTGCTTCAGGAAATGCATCTTTCAGAGGCAGAACATCAAAAGTTACATTGGGGTAAGAGGTATGGGGTCTATGCTTCTTCCCACTCTAGTGGTCGCAGAAGGGGGGTGGCCATACTAGTCCCACCCTCTACACCTCTGGAAGTACAAAGCATAACTTCGGATGCATAGGGGAGATATATTTTAGCAGTGTCAGTGGCTCAGTAGGTAGCACACTCGCCTCCTGAGGCCGGGAGATCAGAGAGCTGTGGGTTCAGTTCCCCATCTGGCACTTGGGTTAATATCCCAGTATGACACTGTAGTGCAGCATGAGAGGGTGCTGCACTTCGAGGTGCCATCTTTCAGATGAGACGTTAAACCGAGGTCCCATCTGCCTGGATTGGTGATAGTTCAGGTGGATGTTAAAGATCCCATGGCACTTATCGAAAGAGTAGGGAATTTTATTAGGCAAAGAAACATAACATCAAGTATACACAGAAAGGAAAAAATGAAACAATGAAATCACAGGAGAAATAATACATTTCAACACAAATTACAAGTAAACATCGTGGAAGAGCAATAAGCAAACAGTAGTATAAGTATAATTAATGCAAAAAGCAATATTCATCCAAAAGAGTAAAACATGTAACTGAAAGTCTGTTGCCGTCTGATTCTCTAATATTTGACAAAGCATTTTCTATTTGCTGAATAACATTTATAGGAGACGTTCGTACCTGTTGCAAGGAATATTGACAACGAGCTTGCCACAAATAATATTTACAAACTGAAAAAATCACTCTACGGGTACTGGGGTGAAATGGCAGCCGAGGAATAGAGAAGTCACCCAAAATCAAAATTTGATAAGTAATTTGGCTAAGAAATGGCCATTGCCATTTGTTGGCCAACGTTTTCCAGAACAAAAACGCATCCAGACAGTCAAGAAAAAAATGCGACATGGTTTCCTCAATATTATAACAAGAAGGTTTGGGGCAATACCTCTCCTGGGACGATTTATGCTTCAAGTTCCCCCGTACCGGTAATCGTCCATGACAACATAACCACGTAATGTCCCACATATGTGAGGGTATACGTGTATCTTTCAATATTGATAAAGCACATTCTATTCTAGAAGGAGAACATAATGGAAATTGTATAGCTGGTCTAGAGAGGTTAATAAAAGCATTATACAAGTGTTTCCGAGGGAGTAGCATTATGGATGCTTTAGTAAGTTTCCAGCTGCGCAATTTCTTAAAATTATCCACTGCATAAGTTGGGGAACCGGGAACACAGGTAAGGATGGGAGGAAGAAGGACCCAATTATTCCATACGTCTTGCATGTGGTAATTAATCCATACATCACAAACATGCGTTACTGATTGAATTCTAGAAAAAAGTTGAAAAAGACAAAAAGAGAGATAAAAAGCAATAGGGTGTACCATAGCAAGTCCTCCCTGTTTAATGGGTAAATATGTTAAGTCACGCTTAGCAGGGTTCAGACGGTTTCCCCATATCATTTGAAAGAAGATACTCAAGATCCTGGTCTCTAGAGTGCAGGGCGGAGCATATACATAACTGAGGTATAAAAATATTGGAATGATGAATTGTTTTACCACTAGAACCACTTTTTTTTTCCCAATTTCCAGGATTTCCAAATATTAACCTTAGTTTCTCCCAAACCTAAGTGTTTTTCCCAATTATAGAGGGCAGTATGTGGGACATTAAACCAAATCCCCAATATACGGTGAGGAGACAAACATAACTGAATCCCACCCACAACCGGCACTAAAGCAGAGTCAGGGTCTAAGGTGATAGAAACACTTTTCTGTAGGTTAAGAGTACCACCAGAGAGTTTGGAAAAGGAGTAAAAGATATTCACAGCACGGTCTCCTGACTGTTTATCCTGAACAAATAGTACAACGTCATCTGCATAGGCAGAAATCTTAACATGGGGCAGTGTCGGTGAGAGGTGCAAGACCTATAATAGAAGAGTCCCATAAAATATGGCGATAACAGGGTCTAACGTGAAGGCGAGACATGGCTGAAAGGACAGCCTGACGAAGGCCAGTCTTCTGAAGTAAGGTATTTCTCGTGACCATTAACAAGAGGTACAAAATAGGCCATAGAAAACAAACGTTGATCCATTGTATGAAAGTAGCGGATACCATAGGATGTCAGAATGTATATCAAGTATGCATGTTGTACGGAATCAAACGCTTTCGCTTGATCTAAGGAGTATGACGATTTTTTGCCTCAAAAATTTCACGGAGAAGGAATAAATTGTTTTGTATGGAGCGTCCCGGAACAGCGCAGGACTGAGCAGAGTCCAGTAGGTCAGGAGCTATGCGTGATAATCTAGAACTTAGAATTCGTGAAAGGAGTTTGTAATCAGTATTAAGGAGATGCAGAGGTCTCCAATTCAGTAGGTCATGGGCATCACCCTTCTTATAGATAAATTTAAGAAAGGACAAACCAAAATCTGGGATATCTTCTGTACAAAGTAAGATATAGTTAAAAACTTGTGTCAGAATTTCCAGGAGATTGTCCTTAAAAGTTTTATAAAACTCATGGGTTAATCCATCAGGGCCCGGAGAGACCTGTAGCGATAGATGAGATATAGCAGAAGCCACTTCCTCCTGCGTAATAAGTGAAACAAGATCCGGGACACGGTGAATAGGAAACTGTGGAAACGGGGCAGAAAATAGTGAAGAGAAGTTCAGTAATAAAGGGAATGGTCTGCAAAATTGAGACTGTAAATGAGAATGAACTATATCCAGCATGCTATGAGTGTCATAATTAATAACACGTTGCTGATTTAAGAAACCATTCATCACCGTGTTCCAATCCTATCTTTGTGGCAAAAAGGGTTAGAGGGTAGGTTTGAGGTTCCACTCTCATAAAATCCAGCGTGAGCACTGTTGTATTGATATGAAACCATATGGACGTTTAATAATGGCAATTTGGGAGGAGTAATCAATAGGGGATGTTGTGGATAGAGATAGTAATTTATATAATTGATTTCTATAGGATAGATATGTGATATATTTATCTCGGGCTATCCATTTTCCCATAGTTTGAAAAAGACGTCTAAGTTCCAACTTAGTGTCTGTCCACCACTGTAATATGGAATCATAAAAACATATTACAGAAATCCGGGCACGGAAGAGAAGATATACACAGTCTTGTATCTCCAGCGAGGAAATGAGAGTATTGTTCAATTTCCAGTGAGTAGATGGAGAAAGGGTGGAAAATGGGGATTGACTGATGCAAAACATGCATGAAAGTAAAAAATGGTCTGAAATTTCCAAAGGTCGAAGCATAGCTGTGCGTGCTACACATTGTGGGGAAGAAAAAAAATAGTCACTCGAGTATGAAATGTGATCTATAATATGTATGACCAGCAGTAGTGTGTAATGAACGGTAGGCATCAAGGAGACCCATATCTCTCACTCAGATAAGGCTAGGAGTCACAATAAATTTTCTTCCTTCAACAGTCTGATATTTAACATCCAAGGAACAATTAAAATCACCTCCCCAAATAATATGTTTTGTGGTACATAAATATGGTTTAATTAATTTTAGTAAAGCAATACATGTCTTTAGTTTGTGGGCCATATATAGTAATCAAACGAAACTGAAAATTGTGAAAGGTACAATCAAGGATTGAGGCCCTACCAGGAGAAATATCTATGATGCATGTAATAGAAAAGTGTATAGAAAAGAACAAAATAGCAACCCCATCTGCAACATTCTCTCCAAAGGTCCAGTATGAGGGCCCTTTAATCCAACTTCGTTTAAGGTGTTGTACCTCAAACAGTGTGGAGATATGGGTTTCCTGTATAAACAGGATGTCAATGTGTAGGGAAGCAGTGAGATGGAAAAAAAACATCCTCTTCTTGTAGCTTTTAATGTTACAAACATTGAGAGTAGCTACAGTAAGGGAAGCCAGGATAAAGCATAAATTCACCCACTGCCATCAGTGATGGTCATGTTTTTCCGCTTCTTACTGCCTTTGAGGGATTTGTTAGTTTTTTTACGGGATACATCAGGAGGTTTGGGGGTAGCCAAATCCATATCTGAGGGAAAAATCGAATTGTCTGATTCACCATCTGACTCTTCCCTGCCACCCTTCAGACAGTCAAAAGGATTAGAGAGGGGAAGGTCAAAAGTTTTCACTTTTTTCCCAGCAGCCGCTCTAGTGACCCTACTACTTGGCTTAAAACCTTCCTGGTCTGTAGTAGGGATTACTAGAGTAGCTGTGGGGCTGGACGAGGAAGCAGAAGTAGGTACAGGAGGAATAGGGTGGTCGAACAGAATAGGTGTGACATCACTGTCCACAGGAGGGGGAAAAGGGGGGGCAACATCCATGAGATTCGAGACATCAACCATAGAAATAGGTTTATCCTGTCTTTATCCTGTGCCTTTGTACTAGCACATCAGGATCCCATCCCTCCTGCAGTTTTGCTTGCCCAGGGACATTGGTGGTAGGCATGCCCTGTTTCCTCACATAAATTACATCGAAAAACATTCTCACAAGAAACACTAGGGTGTCCATACCCACCACAGAGACTACATTTTAAGAGATCACATGTGCTGCTTAAGTGCGTGTGAGCCCCACATTTGTAGCATGCCCTGGGCTGACCCCCCGTAAAAACACACACCCCGATCCTTACCCAAAAAGAAACTGTTAGGTAAGTGGAGGATTTCGGAGTTAACCAGAAAAAGTTTAACTCTGAACTTCCATCCTCCCGTCCAGAGGCCTTCCTCATCTAAAAGTGCCTCAGGAGGGGTTAACACAGTGCAGTGATTCTGTAGTCAGTGATTAATGTCACTAACGCTGACCCCCTCATTTCTAAACATGATAGTTACTGTACGAATGGAAGGTTTAGTGAGGGGAATGACATAAAATGGAGTCCAGGGGGAGGTATTCTTTAAGGAAGCATATTTATGCCAGAATCTATCTAAACCAGCAGTGGTTTTAAAACTAACGTCAAAGGTTTCTTCCCCAGAAACATGAATCAAGGCATATATATCAGAGGCCTGAAAATGCATAGTCCCTTTCAACAACGTACAAGCTACATAATATCTGTCTGGGAAATCCTAAAGCCCGCCCCTATAACGTAGACAGACAGCATTACGGCGTGGGGCTTGTTCCAGTTTGTTTTTAAATAAATCAGAAAGCATAGGACCATTGTGGGGGGCAGTGGGGGGTACAGCTGGGGAGGGTTGTAAGGTAGGAGTCAGGAGGATGGGCCTTCCCCAGGATCATCTAGTAGGGAGAGTAAAGGAGGTGGAACAGAGTCCGAGAGACGTGTGGAGGTTTGAGCACTGACTGGGGTACGGACAGGGGAAGACTGTGCATTATGCAAAGCCCCGTGTCAGGATGCACAGATAAAAGTAGAGGTTCATTAGGGTTAGGCTGTACTGTAGAGGGCTGAGATGGTATAGCATCTTGTAAATCCGTAACATCCCCCCAGGCTACCTTAGGCACATTAGACTGTTTAGTACTAGTACCATCAATAATTGAAATGTCCCCTTTGAGAACAGGTACCTCGGTGGAGCTCGTAGGTGTTGCAGGCCTGGAGGGTGAGAACAAAACGCCCTGGCGGTCAGCGTCCCAAGAAGGGTCGGGGGTCCAAGATCCAGACGCTGTTTTAGTCCATCCTGCTTGTTGTAAGGCCGTTGAAGCAATCCAGGGGGGATCACGAGCAGCGTCATCCTCCGATAGTCCAAAGCGAGAGCGTAGCAGCACTGAGGTGAAGAAGGAGAACAAGGAGGGAACTGGGCAGGCGGTGGCAATACAGAAATCGCAGGCATATCTCCCGAAAGCGACGTCTTGGTCGCATCCCCTGCAGGAACGGAAACACACAGGGGAAGGTCCGGCAGGTGACACCGCCTCAGCTGAAATGATCGTCCCGCTAACTGACGTAAGGCAGGAAGCATCTCGAAGGCAAAGAATCTAATAAGTGAATCAGAAGGTACAGAGATTTGTTCAATAATATTCGGTAGTAAGGCATTATCCAAGGCTCCAATTTTCCCGCAGGCAAGATTGCAGAAGTCTTTTGAGAAGGCAAGTCAGTCTCTTTTGGCAGAGTGAGCTCCAGAGTCGGTGCAGCACCATCATGATGCTGACACCGCGTGAAATCATCCATGTCTGTGTACCGGAAATCCCCTACCGACAAGAGTAGGGGAATTTCCCCAGTGTCCTGGCCAAATTTCCCTCATTCACTAAAATTACCAACAACAGCTTAATCTGGTTCAAGGTCAGTTGGCATTCATCTGTATCCCCCTCCCCCGGGTCGTGCCTGAAAATAGGCAGGAATTGTCTAGTGCACTTACCCGGTCAACAAAAACTAAATAAATAAAATTATTTTGACAGGCAAATTATTTTCCCAAGAGGTAACCATGGTGAATGCATACCTGCCACCTCAGACTCCTCCCAGTCATTCACGACTTATATTTATTGAATTTATATTTCAAACAAATACAAGTATAGCTTGAAGATCAATGTATCAAAGGTTACAGTCAATATATATATATATATATATATATATATATATATATATATTTTATTTATTATGCTTTTTGCCCCTTGCTCTGAGGCTATCAGCCACCTTCCCTGTATTCACCTTACCCTCCGATTGCCACTGTCCTCCACTGTCACCGATACTCCCTGGCTTTCCCCCCAGGGTGGGGCTGTGGCACTGCTGTCTGCCCATCTACAACAGGGAAAGGTGCCAGCTACCTGACATTGCCTCCCTGACTCCCCCCCAAGGGCGGGGTTTGGGGCTTGCAGCGGCCCACAGCACCATAATTAAGTCAGTGGTGTGGAGGTGTGGCAGAGAGCCATACAGGCCAGGCACAGAGGTGGCGTCATGATAGAGTCAGGCTGGAATTTTGTGTGCTTTTTTTACATGGGGGAACGCATGCAATGACATCCGTCCCCGCCCCTCCAGTCACTTTCAATGCCGGTTGCTGCGGTACCCCTGGCCTCCACTAGGGGTCCATCAAGCACCGGACATTCACCCTACCCTCCCCCTTGAGAAGGAGAGCAGTCCCTGGGATGCTTGATCCTTCTCCCCCTGGCCAGCCCTCCGACAACCAGGGTCCATTCCCGAACCCAGGTCCCCGACATCGCAAGCGGAAATCCAGCTGCCAGCACAGTCAAAATATTTGATTTACAGTATCATTGGCATACCTCTTCTGATACATCATAGGGGGTGTTATATCATATAATTATATTTTCTTAAAGCATTAGACGAAGGCTATTGCTGCCATGAATGGGGATATACTCCATAACATCTTGAAAACACTATCAAATTAACACCCTTCAATAGGTGTTCTTCCCAATATCCTGAATAGGATTATATACAAAAATACATAGAGCCCACCCCCACCTCCTAAACCTCTTATAGCTAGCTTTAACCATTCACTTTTGTTTATTTTCTAACTTTATACTTACTTTTTCAGTTACATCACTGTACAGCTACTAAACTACAGATTCTTTCCCAGTTAGCTATATTTTAACCATTTACATGTCAGCTATATGATTTATTAAACTGATGCAAAACCCCAATTCAGAGAGCATGCGCTCATTTAAAAACTGCGCCATACAAGATGCTCAGCCCATCCTTCCCTTCCACCATAACAATTATTATGAACACTGTTACTCAAGCATTTCATTAACGACAACATTTGGGTAATAGATTTAGTGTCCATACCATAACTTAATGTCCATATTTTCAAAACTGCAGGCCTAGTGAAGGAAAATCTGCTTCTGCGACGAAGATTAGAGAATCTTGAGAACAGGTCATGGACGACCCATATAAGAATTTTGGGTCTCCCAGAAGCAGTAGAAAGTGAAAATATGGGGGCAGTTTTATCACACAATGGCTAATGGACCATCTGCAGATAGACTTCTTGATTATTGTGCAGAGGGCCTACAGAGTTAACAGCAGAGGGGCTCGCCTGCATGTAGATTCCACACATATACAGGCAAGAGCTGTTTTAGTAATCCTTGGATCCTTACAAGAGAGAGACTTGATACTCCAAGAAGCACAGAAACGGGGTCCGTCGCAGTGGCAAGGTTCCTCCATTCATATTTTCCCAGACCTTAGCTTTGCCACACGGCAACAAAGAAAAGAATTCAACGGGATCAGGTCAAAGCTTTGGCAGTTGGGGGGTCCACCACGTATTGCTTATGCTAGCGAATTTAAAGATAGTTTATGGCAATAAAACTTACCATTTTGCTGATCCGGTGGACGCAGGAAAATTGCTCACTAAAATAGAAGCAGACTGTGCAGGGCGAGGAGAGGACTCCCAGGTCAGAGATAGAAGAAGAGACCTGAAAACTGGGTAGTGGAATACTGTTCAGCAAGATCGTAGCAGGGGAATTTGAGAGAGTGGTCATATAATTTGTGCCTTTCCCCCAGCTATATTAAGCCTTGACGCCGAGAAGGCATTTGACCGTGTTAATTGGAACTTCCTTTGGGACACACTTAGGACCTTCTCTTTTCCTGATTCTTTGTTTTTTTTTGTGTGTGTGTTATTTATTTATCTCCCCTGTGACTCCCCTACCTCTCCTTCAGGCCAATTACCAAGGACACCCACCTCTTGCTCGTCTCCGCCACCGAACCCTACCCCACATTGCAGCCACCTCAGGGTAACCCAATGTAAGCCTTGCGTCAGGTGGGTTCTTCTCTTCTGAGGAGAAATGGCCTGTCAGCCCAGGCATTGGTCCTGGGTGCTGCTGCAGTCGGGTCGGCTGTCGCAGAGCTCGAGGGGACACTGGTCCGGGCGGCCGTCATCCAGTAGGAGGAGACACCATTTTCAGTTTTTCCTCTGATTTCCCCTAGTTGCGCTGCCTCTGAGCTTCCCCTGGACTCCACCGGGGGGCCGCTACAGAGCGACGCCGATCCCCAACCCACCCCAGAGAGGAGAGCAGTCCTCTGGATGCTCAATCCTACTCCTTCCCCTGCCGACCCTCCGGCGCCCGAGTCCATTCCCAAAGCTGGGTTGCTGGTGTGGTGTGAGGTAAGGCGCCAGCACCTCAGCCCTCTACGCCACCGGGCCGGCCCCTAATTCTATATTAAACTGGCTCCAAAACCTATACTCACAACCAAAAGCATATATTCGAATCAATGGAGCACTTTCGTCCCTATTCTCAATTTATCAAGGAACCAGACAGGGATGCCCATTATCCCCACCCTCCTTTTTGCTTTATATATGGGACACCTAGCGGCAGCCCTACATCTCCACCCCGATATAGAAGGCTTACCTTTAGGACAAAAATATATAAGGTCTGTTATTTGCAGATGATATTCTGCTGACTCTTCTCTCTCCTGAATCATCCATCCCAGCGGCATGAGAGGTTCTACAATAACTGAAAGACTAGCTAACTTCAAGCTGAATATTGCTAACAGAAGCCTTACTGTTGTTCTTTCAACCTCTCCCACCCTGAAAAAGCTATTTCTATTAAATGGCTAGGACCCAAATTAAATATCTTTGGAGTCCATATTCCTAAAAATCTAATCTATCTAGATCTGGTTAACTATGAACCCCTTTTCTTCAAATTCAAGCCAATTTATCTAAATGGGGACAACTAAAGCTTTATTTCTTTCAACATATCAATACCATTCGCATGATTATTCTTCCAAAACTTCTATATCTTTTTCAAAATATTCCTATGTTCCTAGCCCCCTTGTATTTTAACTCATGGGAGAAAATGATTTCCTCATTTATCTGGGATGGACAGAGACCAAGGATCAGATTATCTCTCCTTTATCTTCTGCTATCTCAAGGTGGGGTTAACCTTCCAAATTTAAAGTGGTACGCCATGGCCACCTTTTTGAAAATCTTCTTGTGGATCTCCATGATGACCATTATATTTGGAAATACATTGAATTCCATATAAATGACCTACATGATACAGTGAAAATAGTCTTTGCTTCTAGAAAAATCCCTCCTCTTCAAGACTTTACAGTTTCTTGGCCCAAATTTTAAAATTTGGCACACTTAAGACAGAAAAGGCCTTTAAACAAACCATCTTTTTTCACATTACTCTCCTTAGATGCTAGCTTCATCCCAGCCAGCCTGGATCAGACCTTTGCACAATGGCGAAGACTAGGTCTCAGCTATTATCACCAATTTATTAATCAAAAGGGCATTATCCCTTTTTCTGAACTTCAAATTACCTTCTCTCTCCCAGACCATGACTTGTTTCGCTATACCCAGGTGAGAAATCACATACTCAGGAAAAGAGAGTTTGCATCTACACGCCCTGCTCCTGTTCCTGTATTATGGGTTATTTTGAGAGACTTTCTGAACAGGAACTCTCTAATTGAGGCTAATTAGTCATACCTATAAACTTTTAAGGGAGTCCCTTGGTGACTCTTCCTGATCAATTTTAGAAGCATGGAATGGTGATCTGGACCTGGAAGTCACCCCCCAAAAATGGGAAAGTGCAACACTGTGTGCAATCAAAATTACACCCTCCAAAATCTGGAGGGAATTCAATTGGGGAAATCCCGGTCTAGATCTTTTAGCAAAATATCTCCCAGCTACTTATGGGCATTGTTGGAGAGGGTGTGGTTGCACATTAGCGGGCCAGGGCCATATCTTCTGGTTCTGTTCTAAACTTACCCCTTTCTGGTGCTTCCTTCAATTGGAGCTGAAGGAGTGACTGGACGAAGAAATATAACTGATGGCTGAAGTTGCTGTACTTTCTATATACTCCCCTCACAGACCAAAATGGAAGCACACCTTATTACCAACTTACATACTAGTGGCACGCAAAGCTATTACATGCAGATGGATGTCCAACGTTGCCCCTACGGTGTCGGACTGGTGGCAGATAACTCTTGAAATATATAATCTAGAGCTTTTATCTGTCAAAATTCACAATAGGTCAGATTCCCTTGTAACTAAATGGCATAGATGGGTAATGCATTTAGCCTTGGTTGACCCAGAATTTGTTCCATAAGGGAGGGTTTGGTTCGAAAGAGTCGAGGCGATAACCATAGGTGTAGACCACCTGCACTTTATGTCAATTTTTTAACCCCTTACCATCCCCCCTTTTTTCTGAGATTGGGCTGAGGAGGACCAGTATACTGTTCTGTCTTTCTAGATATAAGTTGAGGTGTCATTAATCCTATCTAGTATTGATTTTGCATTATGATGTTTATGTATAACAATGTCATAGACAATGAATCTGAAGAAATCAACTGCATGTAATAACTTGTCTCACTCAACAAAAATGATATTTAAAAAAAAAATGTAATTCAGCCACACGTAAGCGTTGTCTGCAGTACCTGGAAGCTCATCCTTTGAAACAAAAGATGGCTAATATGGAGAAGCAGCTGAAGAAACTCAGGCAATCTTCATCCTCGGAGGGCCACCACAAAAGAAGGAGGAAAAAAGAGACATAGAGAGCAGGAAGGGTCCCCAGCAATCCCACGCTTCTGGCTGGAGTTGCAGCTCTCAAGGTAACTTCTCGGGGATCAGCCTTGACGTCCACTCTGGTGGCTACTAGCGCCGTCAGCCTCCCCCTGGCCCAAGCCTGGGCCCGACAGGAGCCTTCAGGGATAAGGAGGCATCCACCTCCTCAAGGCCTCAAAGAGTCAGATGCCTAGCGGTATGAGTGGAACCATTAAGTCGAGTCCTGGCCCCTCCAGATCTCACTTGGATATGGCTGCTAAGACGACTGCCAGCTCCTCCGATGGCGCACAGCCCGGGTCCTCCACCAGGCTCCAATAACAGGCCTCATGATGGGGTGACGGGCCAGCTGACTTTGATGCGCAGCTGACAATGGAGTCCTCTCTGTCCTCTCCTTGCACGGCCACTTCAGATGGTACTCCAGCTCCCCAACCAGGGATCGGAGGAAGGAATCCACCTGCCATCAGGGGTTTTACCTCCCTATGCCGGAGCCTCAGACATCTGTTGAACCATCAGACCAGATGAGGGTCCCTTTGCTCACCACAGGTCTCTTGATTCTTCACTGTCCACCGTTGGGCCTGACGCCCGGACTGTCAGGACATAACCTACAGGAGAGACAGGCAGCGGAGAAGAGAGGGAGGAGTAGCTCTCTATGTAAAGAAAGGGATAAAAGCAACTGAACAAAAGAGTAAACAGGGAGGAGAGGAGGCACTGTGGGTCACCTTGGAGACTGGAAAGGGCACCACAATCCGCACAGGGGTTGTGTACAGACCCCCATGTCAGGGGGAGGGAATGGACAAGGATATGATAGAAGGCATTCTTAGAATGGCAGAGAAAGGGGAGATACTGTTGATGGGAGACCTGAATATGCCAGATGTTAACTGGAGCACATTTGCTGCAGCCACATCCAAGAGCAGGGCCATTCTTGATTCCCTACAGGTGGCAGGCCTTAGATAGCTAGTTTCGAACCCACTGTGAGGGAGCATCTAGACCTCACTCTCAAACGGGGAAGTGAGAGGATCTCAGATCTTGAAGTGGGTTGCCATCTGGGGACAAGTGACCATCAAACAGTGTGGTTCACGTAACTCGCTACAGAGTCAAGCCATACAAAAGTGAGGGTACTGACTTTAGGAGGGCTGACTTTGGCAAGATGGAGAGTGCCTCAGAAAAGCACTAGCAAACAGGCTAGAAGGAGTGTGGCAACAATGGGGAATCATCAAAACTGCCATCACAGAGGCAACAAGCTTTGTGTGAAGTAAATAAACAAATCAAAATGAAAGAAAAAGCCACTATGGTTCTCAAAAGAGGTGGCTGTGAAAGTCAGGAAGAAAAGATAGCATTCTGGAAGTATAAGGAAGCACAGAAGGAGCAGGACAGAGAGCTGTACCAGTTAAGGCAGAAGGAAGCAGGGAGGGAAGTCAGAATAGCAAAGGCCCAAACTGAGGAAAAGATAGCCAACTCAGTTAAGAAGGGGGATAAAACCTTTTATAGGTACATCAGTGAGCATAGAAAGAAAAAGGGAGGGATAGTGAGGCTGAATAGAATGAACGGTGGGTGGGCAGAGGGGGACAGTGAAAAAGCAGGGATACTGAATGAATATTTCTGCTCAGTATTCACAAAAGAGGAGGGGGAAGTGCCTATTCCAATTAACAGAAGCACTCTTGATAGGGGGGTCGATCCCAGTCCTTTCACAGAAGAAAGAGTTCTGCAAGAACTCCTAAAACTGAAGGTGGACAAAGCAATGGGTCCTGATGGAATTCACCCCAGAATTCTAAAAGAATTAAGGAGGAACTAGTGAAACCACTGGCTACTCTTTTTAATAAATCATGGGAGGATGGTGTGGTACCCGAGGACTGGAGGAAGGTGGATGTGATTCCCTTCACAAAGTGGGACCAAGACAGAGGCAGGAAACTACAGACCTGTCAGTCTGACCTCTGTGGTAGGGAAAGTGATGGAGTCACTTCTGAAGGAAAGAATAGTTGAGTACCTAGAGGCCAGTGGAGCACAGGACCCAAGGCAGCATGGGTTCACAGCGGAAGGTCATATCAGACAAATCTAATAGATTTTTTGACTGGGTGACCAAAGTAGTAGACCAGGGAGGGGCTGTGGACATGGCCTACCTAGACTTTAGCAAGGCATTTGACACAGTCCCACACAAAAGATTAATAGTCAAATTAACCAGCCTGGGAGGTCCCAGGGTGGTAGCCTGGTAAACATTGGCTGCACAACAGGACACAGAAGGTAATTGTAAATGGAGTCCACTCTGAAGAAAAGGGGTTACTAGTGGGTAACTGTAGGGTTCAGTATTGGGTCCAGTCCTTTTAATGTCTTCATCAGTGACATTGCAGAGGGACTGAAGGAAAGTATGCTCTTTGCAGATGACACAAAGATCTGCAACAGGGTTGATACACAAGGAGGTGTGGAAAGGATGAAAAGGGACTTGGCAAGGTTGGAGGAATGGTCAGAAGTATGGCAGCTAGGATTCAATGCAAAGAAGTGCAAAATAATGCACCTGGGAAACAAGAACCCAGGAAGAATATACAATGGGTGGGGGAGTATTAACAACAACAAAAAGGAAGGGACCTGGGGGTAATCATATCAGATGACCTTAAGGTTGTAAGCAATGTGGAGAAGGCAGTAGGAGGGCTGGGGTATACTGGGATGTATAGGGAGAGGCATCAGCAGCAGAAAATAGGAAGTTGTTATCCTCTGTACAGACAGTTGGTGAGACCCCATCTGGAGTACTGTGTCCAGTTCTGAGACCCCAGCTCCTCAAGGACATAGACAGGATAGAGGTAGTCCAGAGGAGGGCAATTAAAATGGTGCAGGGTCTGCAAGAGAAGCCGTATGAGGAGAGACTAAAGGAGCTTAATATGTATACCCTTGAGGAAAGAAGGGAGAGGGGGGACATGATAGGAAACTTTTAAGTACCTCAGTGGAATCAACAAAGTCCAAGAGGGTAGCATCTTTCAGAAAAAGAGACTTGCAAGAACAAGGGGACACAATCTATAGATAGAAGGAGGGCAGTTCAGGGCAATGTGAGGAAGTATTATTTCACAGAAAGGGTAGTGGATGCATGGAAGCAGCCTTCCTGAGGAGGTTATAGGGTCTAAAACTGTGGGAGGATTCAAGAATGTATGGGACAGACATAAGGCAATTTTTATGGGGGGTAGGAAGAAATAGGCTGTTGGTTAACTAGGATCTGCGGCCTATCCTGTAGGTAGGGAAATGGGCAGACTGGATGGGCCAAGCGGTCCTTATCTGCTGTCAAAGTCTATGTTTCTATGTTCCGAATCCCCGCCCTCAGGGCCCTATGCTCCCCTGGTAGGGCATTTTCCAGACCCTTTGGTCTCAATGTCAGGACCGACGCCAGGCCCTTCAGCCCCTCCATCAGGTCCTGCACTAGGGCATTTTCTGGACCCTTCGGTCCCACCTTCAGGACTGACGCCAGGCCCTTTGGCCCCTCCATCAGGTCCTACACTGGGGCTATCTGGCAGCCCTTTTGGGCAACTGACGCCGGGTTATCCGACGACGCATTACCAGACGTCAGGGTACCCAGCACTGCACTACCCGATGCCGGGTTTCCAATCACCAGGTTGTCCACCAGGTTTCAATTACCCTTATTACAGGTACTAGGGTTATGGGTTCCAAACACAACTAACCCCCACAACCGCAAGTGGACCTACAGGTGATCCTCAAGTCGTGGTGGGTGGAAGCTAAGCCATAGCTTACATCGGATTTTGAAACGCGTCAGCTGCCGACTGCTCTGACACCAGCTCCCAGGCCTCATTCTCTGACACCACCTCCGCCATCGGGCCCGAGAGCCCCGACATCAAACAGAAGACTGGAGGCCCCTCCTAACCCGTGGCCTTCGGATATCTCCCGACCACAGGACTTGTCCAGGCCTATAGACATAACTCTTCCCATCATCTGCTCCCCCGATGACAGCCAGTCGTCGGACTTGGACAGTGATTCAGTTCCTTTGGACTCCGACTTTGATAATCAGACACGGGAGGACCCCAAATCAATAGAGTCCCCCAAGTCTTCCCCGAGGACCCGTCCTTCTTGGAGCTCCTCAAAAGATCCAAGCGGCGTACAACTGAGTGCATGTCGCTCCAGGATCCACAAAGGCAGAGACTGGCTGCCCACTTGGACCTGGCTGACTCTTCCCGACCCTCATTCCACCCTGGATTAAAGCCACATAAGGACTTAGTGACAACTATCTGAAGCAACCTCTCCCTTGTTCTGGTGGCCAGGAAAGCAGACAGATTTTACCAGACACCAGAGGACAGGGACTATCTCAGCCTTCAACTGAAAGCTGATTCAGAGACCATTAGTGTTGCTCATGATAGGTCCACTAGACCAAAACATCTTAGCGCTTCACCCCCCGATAAGGAGTCTACGATCCTTGATCAGTACAGGAAGAAGATTTATGCTTCCTCCACTCTGGGTATTAGGGCTTTAAATTATGTCGCAAACATGGGTGACTACCAAAAATCAGTCTTAGGGCAGCTGGAGTCCAAGATAGATTACCTCCAAGACTTGACCATGAAGTCAGAGATGGCAGATCTGGTACGGTCTGCCAGATCTGCGTGCAGACGTATACTATGAGCCACCTACGATGCAGTGGACACTGCAGATAGAGGCTCTGCATCAGCCATTAGCCTCAGATGACACGCATGGTTTAGGATCTCAGGCCTGGCATCAGAGGTGCAGATAGCCATACAAGATGCCCCTTTCAGAGGATCAGTCCTTTTCGGTGGAGATGTCAAAGACATCATTACCAACCTGCAAGATAAGGGAAAAGCTCTGTGCTCTGTACAATTCATGTACAAACCACTACAGAAGCGAAAGCAGCCATTTCAGAGGCAGCAACATCACCAACAAAAACAGTTTCAGAACCCACACCAAAATAAACATCTGGCCCCCTCAACGGCTAGAGCTCCCCCAGCCAAATCCCACAAGGCCTTGGGCGCTGCAGCCTCCTCTCTGCCCACTGCCTCCTGATTTCCAGACCCTCCCGCCTCCACTGGTGGGTGTCACAAACGCACTCAGCAGGTCAGGCCCTCTGCTCCCACAGTGCCAACCTCAGAGTGCAATAGTGTGAACAGATAACAGACAGGGTAACCTTCCTGTCTGCTTTTGGGTCCAAATTCACCTTTAGTCTCAAGTTCTGGGGGGATTCAAACTGTGAACCTTATGCTAGTGTACCCAATGTACAGGCTCAGATATGTACCCTCTTCAGGGATTGCGGTACAATCTTTCACCAGGAGCACCAAGCCAGGCTTCCAAAATGAACCCTTAAAACTCTATAAAAGACCTCAGGTATATTCTTACCTTTTCCCAGTTTAGTTAACACCATCAAGCTTTTGAACAGTTTTTGTCAGTCTTAACCCTCTATACGTCACATGCAAAAAAGAACTGGCAGACCCAGGCAGTCTTTCAAAATAAAGATTTTACTAAAAGATTATACAAATATGAAAAATGTAAGCACAGAACAATATATCAAAGAGTATCCAATCACTTAAAAGAAAAGCAAAGAACAAAATAAAACTCCTACCACAATACATTTAGACTTTTTCTATCTAATCTATCAGCTCTTTAAGTGCCTTATATCAGAGGACTGGGTGTCTCTATAGTCCCAAGATGGAATATATCTAAACAGTTCAGACACAGCATAGTTTAAACTGTGTCTCTCCACACCCCTTCTGTGAGTCATCTAGCTCCTCCTTCTAGAATATATAAAAAATACAAACAGGATGTCCTATCAGGAGGCATATTAAATAAGGTGACATCAGCAAAAACTCATTTCCCAAATTAGAAGTCTTTTTGATCCACCAGTTCCATTGAAGTTTTACAACCCTGCAATCCCTCACCTAAGTGTGAGATAGCTGGCAGGAATCAGCTTAATGATGTCTTGTTTCTGAAGTCACAAAATGTATATTTTAGTTTCCCAGCTTCAGAGCAGCAACAGGTCATAAAATGGCATAAAATGCAGTTTCTCAAAGAAGATAATTACATTACAGAGATCTCCTGTCAGTGTAATATATGTAGCTTCACTGAAACCTGGGGGGGGGGGGGGCACCCATGGAGCACAGGCTGTCTTATGTAAGACAGTCGCATACTATATTTGTATACTACAAATAGCATACAGTAATCATAACCAGTTGGTCAAGCGTCACAGTGGGCACCCCAGTGGAGCCGGTAGAGGGCAGATTTTCGCTCCACCTTCCACAGTGGGAAGAAAATCACATCAGACTCGTGGGTGCTACAACTAGTAGCAAAAGGCCACACAGTAGAATTCATAGAGAGTTCCCCAGCAAAGCCTCCAGGTCATTCATCTTACCCATCCCATCCCATCACATACACTTGGTAAGATAGGAAATAAACTCCCTACTAGCAAAGGCAACAATAGAGGTGGTACCTAAATAACATCAGGGAAAAGGGTACTACTCGCTCTTCTTCCTGGCACCCAAGAAGACAGGTGACCTCAGACTCATTCTTGATCTGAGCTCCCTGAACCTCTTCATTGAATACAAGAGGTTAAGAATGATGTTCCTTTCCAGCCTTCTTCCTCTCTTACAGAAGAGTCATTGGCTCTGTGCTCTGAATATGCAGGATGCCTACCTACATATCCCGATCTTCCCACCACACCGCAAGTTTCTGCATTTTTACTTCCAGGGAGAGCAGTTCCAATTCAAAGCCCTCCCCTTTGGCATTTCGTTAGAACCCAGGGTGTTTATGAAGTGTCTTGTGGTAGTGGCAGCTTTTCTGCGCAGACAGGGAGTCCAAGTATTCCCACATCTCGACGATTGGCGAGTGCCACCCTGTTTGTTGAGATAGAACACCACCACCATGTTGTCTGTCTGGATAAGGAGGTGTCCCAGGTGAAGTGCTGTGCTTAATTCCTGTAGGGCATAGAGGACTGCTCACATCTCTGCAATGTTGATGTGGAGAGTCTCTTCCGGCCACAGACCAGGTACCCTGTGGCCACCCAGATGTGCGCCCCAACTGATGCCAGAGGCATCTGATGTCAGTACTTGATCTGGAGCTGTTCTCTGAAAGGCATTCCTTCTGATAGAGATGGAGACATCATCCACCAATGGAGTTTTTGACAAATCGGTTTCGAGATAAAGATCAGTTGGTCCAGAGTATCCCATCTTTGGTCCCGCTGGACTCTCAGGATCCACTGAATCATCCTCATATATATTCTGGCTAGAGGAACTGTAACAATGGTGGCAGCCATGTGGCCTAGGAGCTGGAGAAGTGTCCTGGCTGAGACCATTGAGAGGGATGAGATGTGGTGGGCTAGGCCTCGAAATCAAAGTGCCCTGTCCTCTGGGAGAAAAGCCTTCCTTCAAGTGGAATTGAACAATGCCCCAATGTACTGGAGGTCTTGGGTCAGAAGCAAGGAAGACTTTGGAGCATTGATGGTTATACCCAATTCTCTGAAAAGAGAACAGGTGTCCTGGATTGTGCACTGCAGTTGCTCTCTGGACGGGGCCATTAAGAGACAGTCATCCAGGTAGGGGAAAATGCAGGGCCCCATCCTTCAGAGGGCTGCCACGACCACTGCCAGGCACTTGGTAAAAACCCTTGGGTCTGAAGACAAGCTGAAGGGTAACACTCTGAACTGGTAGTGCCTGCCTTGGAACTCAAATTTGAGAAACCTCCTGTGAGGTTTGGCCATTAGGATGTGGAGATAGGTGTCCTGCATATCCAGTGACACTAGCCAATCTCCTTGATGGATCATGGGCAGTAATCCCTGCAGGGTGACCATCTGAAACCATTTGTATTCCACAAACTGATTGAGGTCGCTGAGGTACAAGATGGTGCGTAGGTTCTCAGTCTTTTTGGGCACGAGGAAGAAATGAGAACAGAAGCCTGTGCCTTTCTGAGAGTGGGGAACTGGCTCTATGGCCCTCTTGAGCAAAAGAGCCAGAATGTCTGCCCGGATGAGCTCGGCATGAGCCAAGAAACAATGAAAAGGGAGAGGAGGCCTGTCCAGTGGCATTTGGACAAATTCTATCTAGTGTCCTTTGTCAACCATTTGTAGAACCCACTGGTCAGAGGTGATCTCCCGCCAACCCTTGGCATAAAGAGAAAAGCAGCCTCCAACTGCCTCCCCCGGTAGGGTTACGGAGGGGGGTTCAATAAGGAGTCAGGCTGTGGTGGGGGGGGAACAGCGGCTTGGGCTGATTTGGCAGCCCAAGCGGTAGGTCCTGATGATCCTCTGGAGGGACCTTTGTGGCCATAACCACCTCGCTGTTGCTGCTGTGGCTGAAAGAGAGACTGCTGTCTCCCTTTCCCATGAAAGTGAGGCTTTCGAAAGGGCCTTTGTTTCAGTCTGTACATGGAGTGTACAGACTGAATGGCCTTGCCGGAGTCCTGCAGTTTGGTGATGATCTTCTCTGAGTCCTCACCAAAGAGGACAGAACCATGAAATGGTGCATCCAAGAAGGTCGTCTGCACATCCTGGGCAAAGTCGGAGACCTGGAACCATGAATGCTGACGGTCACACACTGCAGTGATTGCAGCCCATGTGGCCGTGTCCGCTGAGTCATAGGCCAGCCAGAGGACATGCGTGCCTATGTCTGAACCAGTTTGTAGCAGCTTTTCTAGTTTTGCCTTCAGCAGGCAGTCTGGGATCTCTTTAACAGTGCTGATCCCTGTTCCCAAAGGGCATTCTGAAATTGTACCATATGAGTAAGGAAATTAAGACTCCATATGGTACATGTGGCAAATAAATCTTGCACCCCATATAATTAAGTTGTTTAGATTCTCTATACAGAGGTTGAGTACTGAGATGTCTCAGTCTCTGGGATCTATCATGAGCAGCCGAAATGACTACCAAGTCTGCCAAAGGCTGCTCGCCCAAAAAGGGTTCCTCCTCTGGAGCCGTGTAAAGGTGGTCTGCCTTCTTGGGTATCGCAGAGGAGGAATGGGGGCATTTCCATGCCACCTTGGTGACATCCACAAAAGTGTCCACCAAGGGTGGGATGACCACCGGCTTCAGATCTTTTTGATGCAAGTACTTGGCCAAGCGGAGTGTCTCCAGGTCGAAGTCCTCCGTCTCCCATCCCATGTTGGCCTCAATATTCCCTTCAACCTCCATGAAGGAGAGATCATCTGGTGGAGACTTGGGGTATCCCTTGGGTCTGGGGGGAGAGGTCCCCAATAGATGAGGGAATGGAGGAGGATGAGTCCGAAGAATGGTCTGAATCCACAGAAGAGGAGGAGGACCGAGACCTATGGCATTGGCGTTTGCGCCTGTGGTGGTTGGAGGATCCAGAGGAGCTTGGGCTCCTGGACCAAGACCTGGAGTGGTGTTTGTGAGGAGCCTTGCCTTTGCCCTTGTCCAGAGGTGGGGCGGGCTCCGTCAGAGAAGGAGCCCCTGTATCCCTATGGGGGGGGCCACTGTCTGATGGATCTTCGGTGGTAGGAGGTCTGTCCTCATGGTCTCCCACCAGTACCCAAAACGGTCATTGACCTGGGATAGATGGAGCTTAGGCTCCAAGTCAGTCATCAGGCCCAACGCCGGCCCAGAACCGTGGTCCAACCTAGAGCCGTGAGCTGGCGACAGCGGGCGAACCAGAGGCGACAGGGCTATAGTAGTAAGCCCGACTTCGGCAGCCAAAGCCTGCATCGAGGCCATCGTCCGGCTGTCCTCGAAAGGACTGTGGCCCAAACAATCATCAGCTGGTAGCAGGAGGGAAACTGGTGTTGTTAGAGGCTGGGTCAGCGACGTCAGTCATGTGTCATCAGTGGGAATCACCACCCAATGAATGCTGAGTCACCGGACGATTTTCTGACGGTGACTTCTCTGACCTGGGTGACTGAGGGGCAGATCTCCCTGGAGAGTGCCCGGGAGTCGGTGCCAGAGACAGAGGCTGACCAGGAGTAGGCTGATGTTGGACCCTTACCGAGGTCAGAGTGCCAACCAGAGGCCTGATCAGGTGGCTGGACTTTGAGCAGCTGAAGGGTGGGGCCTAAGGACCCAGAGCCATGGTCCTTAGCTCCCAACGCTCTTAGCAGGGCAGAAGGTTTGACAACCATAAGCCTGGAGGGAGAACAGGTCACCTGGGGGGCAGAGTCAGAACTGCCACTAGAGGCAGAGTGGGAGCCTGAAGATCTGGAGCTAGAGGGAGAGCTCTCCTTTTCTCTCTCCTTGCACTTCTTCTTGTGCTTCCCTGAAGGTCTGTGGTGGGAAGAACCCCTCCCCGAAGAGGAATCTGTCTGCATGGTGGCTAATCGTTGCTCTGTGAGGAAAGCCTGGGAGCCTTCTGGCATCAGATCCTCGTCCTGCTGTTGAACCACTGACAATGCTGGCAGGCCCTGGTGTCATGGTCGGGGCCTATACACAGCAAGCAGGCAGAGTGCCCATCCTTAGACGGTATTTGTTTGCCGCAGGTACACTTAAAGGGGTGCCATTCTATGGATGATGTCGGAGAAGACGACATGCAGCGCAATCACGGCATTAAAAGTGAACTTTTTCAAAGAAAAAAGTTAGGAATCTGCTAAGAAGTCTTAGCAAAGTGGTGGTCGAACTAGCGAGAGGCAATCCTTGGAGCCGATGAATGCAAGTCGATGGTGGGAAAAGAACTGAGGCATGTAGGGGACCGCCGTCTCTTTTTATTTATTTTATATTTATTTTGTTTTTGTTGATTGGGTAAGTGCACTAGACAAATTCTTGCCTATTTTCAGGCACGACCTGGGGGAGGGGGATACAGATGAATGTCAACTGACCTTGAACCAGATTAAGCTGTTGGTGGTATTTTGAGTGAATGGAAATTTGGCCAGGACACTGGGAGAATTCCCCTACTTTTTGAGAAGTACCATGGGATCTTAACATCCAACTGAACTACCAACAGAACAGGCAGATGAGACCTCGATTTAATGTCTCATCCGAAAGATGGCACCTCAGGAGTGCAGTAACCCCCCCCCTCATGCTGCACTACAGTGTCAGTACTGGGATATTAACCCAAGTGCCTGGTGTGGGGATGGAACCCACAGCCTTCTGATCTCCCAGCCTCAGAGGTGAGTGTGCTACCTGCTGAGCCACTGACCTTTATACCATGCATGATGTCCGGGGTAGGCCGATGTCGTGGGGGGTGGCCCCCACCATGGACTGCTAACTAGAAGTTTTCCATGGGGTCCTGCCACCTGCTGGCTTTAGTCCTACATGTGTTACCTGCTGCAAGAGCTGACTCTCGAAGTAAGATCTAAAGTTACATTTCAAAGGGGATTGGAAATTCCTGGTAAGCTGATCAAAAGGCAAAAGGCAAAGGTACAATAAAATAACAGGAGATAGAAGGCATCTCCTATGGTTATAAAAACTTTAAATCAAAGGAGACAATTCCAGTAGCACAGGGGATGGGAGAACTATCACCTGTCATAACCTTTTACACTTCAAGAAAAATACTTTGAGAACAGGATCTGGAAGTCTATTGTGAATACACTTCAGGTGTCATAATTCATCTTCATTTAAAAGAGGTCAGGGGATACTGGATCAGGCCAGGCAGGACATTGGTGTGGTGAGGAAATCTAAATAAAATTTTGGAAAAGAGTAGGCGCGACCCCTGCTGGCCTAAAGATGAGACCACCATCTAATTTCAAGACCGTTTTGCAGACTGCAGAACCAGGGTATACAAGTCCACTCCAAAACAGAGCAATACACATTTCCTGAAACTCATTTCCTGACATACAAGAGAAGCTAAGCTTTCTGACAGAGAACAAAACCTGCCACACACACACTGAGCACCAGTGGCTGCAAGAAGAACTGGGACTTGGAGACTTTTGCAGAAACTCATTTATTTTCTGGACTTTGATTTCTCTGCAGACAAGGTAGAAATTAGCCAGTCCAATTTTACAGTGCATTTTTTATGTATTTTCACAACTTTTATTTTGTTATCCTGTAACCCAAATTCCTGAATCTTTTGTTTGTAAGTCTTGTATGGTAATTATTTAAGTAACTAGTAAAAGCACTTGCTTTAAATAACTGCCGGGGAGTGATTTGTTGTGTATGAAAAGATGGGAAGATTTATTTAATCTGTGCCAGCCTGTTTATTGCTAAGGTGCCACCATTGCTACCAAAGACTAGGATCCTGGAAGGGAATCTTGGGGCTTAAGTAGGGGAAATGCACAAGGACTCTGGAGGGGTCCGTAGGGTTGGAACTAGGTTCCTGCACCACCTTTGGAAGAAGACACAATCAGGGTTACAAATACAGCCCCAAAGAGCTTGTAATGCCTGGGTCCTCTCACCCCCGCCCAGTGCAGCAACCAAGGAGGGTTCTCACCTGGCTATAGACTCGGGACTGTATTTTACCTTTACCCAGATTAGAGAGGAAGCCCTGGGCCCTCGTGGTGTGTGTTCAGTTGTGAACCCAGTGAGCACTCTAAACAGACACGAGGAGGGTATTCCTGCCCCCCCCATCATGGATTGCACTTAGGGGAAGGCCCTCTGAGCTCAGTAGACCTGGCCCCCAGGAGTGGGTTCATGACAGATCTGGTGACATATTGGTGGGATCTGAGAGCTATTGGTGGCACAGGCACCGTGGTCAGATTCGAGGCCAGTATATCAGATTGATAAACTGCAAACAATCCACACACAAGCAGGGCAGAGATTTGGAAAAAAAATATTTGGCTACAATATTAAGTTCCCTACCCTGTTTTTGAATTTTTTTTATGGTGTAGACTAGTGGTAGTGTAGGAAAGAAATTTGACTTCTAAGAACAGCGACTACAGTGTAGAAGAACTGAAGCAGCTGTGTCAGGAGAGAATGGTCCAGTATAAGGGGCTAAGCAAATAGAACCTCATGGAGGCTCTTGTGGCAGCCGATGAGCAAGCGGTTGCCCAGAACCTCGAGTTACTGCCAGTGACTGAAAAGGACCAGAGCTTGGGCATGGGAGTGCCAAGGGACATCGCGTGTCTAATCCTAGGGAGGTGGTCAATGAGACCAGAGAAGACCCAGAACTACAGCACCAAATAAAGTCCATGACAGATCGTGAGCTAGAGAGGCTAAAGCTAAAATTTGAGCTGAGGTAATTGGAGCTGGACAAGAGAATGTTCAAAGACCAGCAGCAGAAGGAATTCATGCAGAGAAAGTTCAAAATGGATATGCAGGAAAAGCAGCACCTGAGAGAGGTCGAGAAAAAGCAGCACCAGAGAGAGGCTGAGGAAGAGCAGTGCCAGAGAGAGGCCGAGGAACAGCAGCACCAGAGAGAGTTTTAACTGGAGAGGCTAAGACTCTAGTGACCAGTGCCAGAGAAGTAAATGTCAAGAGTGAACCTGAAACTCCAGAGCTGTTCCCACTGCTTACTGGCAAAGGACGTGAAGTGCTAGGTTAAATGGACAATGAGGACAGCAAAGGCTATGAGAAGCTTAAAACTGCTTTACTTAAAAAGTATGAACTAACTCCTGAGCCTACAGGGTTAAATTCCATAAACTCAGAAAAAGCCCTGACGTGAGCTTTGAAGAACTCGCCATAAAGCAACATCAGTTTTTGAAATGTTGGTTGGAGGGGGTTGAAGCAAACACTGTGGGGAAATGAGAAGGTTGTGTTACTAGAACAGTTTTTTGGGCTTGCCCAGCGGAGCTGAAAACCTGGCTAGAGGACCGGGATCCAAAAACAGCATAGTAAGCTGGTGAGATCTCGGATCGCTATGCCAGAAGCAGGCCTGCTCTGAAAGAAAATGTGGGAGCAGGTGCTGCAGGGCAAAAAGGGAAAACCGTGCCTTCAAGGCAGCTAAAGCCTCACTGCCTCTGCAGAAACAGGGAAGCCCCAAGTTATCAAAAAGGGATTTCTTGGATGAAAGAAATGATGAATGTTGCTTTTGTATGCAGCCAGGGCACCTTGCTAGGCAGTGTCCTGCAAAGGCACAGAGTGGACAAAGTGTCCCTTGAAAGAAAGTGGGTGCACTGTGTATCCCTGAAAGCATGCCTGTGAACATGAGTGAGCACATACACCCAATTACCGTAAATGGGGTGCAGACCCACGGGTTAAGGTACACAGGAGCATCTCTTACTTGGTGAAAGAGGATTTGGTTGGCCAGAACACCTTATACCTAATCTGTTTGTAATTGTGAGGGGATTCACTGGGGAGGAGAAAACCCTGCCACTAGCTAGTGTTCTCCTGGATTGGGGTGAGACAAGAGAGAGGGTGCAAAATGTGGCAGTGGCAGACAACCTCGCCCTGGATGTGATTATAGGAAATAATCTACAGCAGGGGGTGGAGTGTGTGGTTACCTGCAATCAGACAGCTAAGGTTGCTTGTGATTCCCTGAACCCCACAAAAGCCCCTGTGGAAAAGAATAGGAGGCTGATTACTCAGCCTGTGTCTCCTGACATGAAGAATAGTGAAAGGGAGGTAGGACTTCCCCAAGTAGCCATTCACCAGGCAGCTACAGAAGGTAACTCTGAGGAGGAAGGAGAAACAAATGGTCAGAAGGTTAGGGATGGCAGTGTCTGAATGCCCTGATGCTAGAGCTATTAACCCCAGTTTAGGAACTAAGGGGGACACGTCCCATACTTTGGGAAAATGTGAAGATTTTGCTGCCACTCAGAGGACTGACCCTAGTCTGGAGATGCTGAGGTCTGTGCAGAATCTGACAGGACAGATGGAGGTGACATGAGACATGGGGTATTTTGGCACAACTGCCAGTTGTATATACAGGGAGTGAGGACAGAGGGAGGGGTGATGGACAGGCAGCTTGTTCCCTAGGGGTATCGTGAGCAGTTGCTCAATATTGCTCACAACATCCCCATGTCTGGACAGCGGAGCATCACTTGCACCATGCATCGATTGGCTCAAAATTTCTATTGGCCCAACTTCACTCAACAGGTGAAGGAATACTGCAGGTCTTCTCAATGGAGCCAACAGATAGGGAAGGCAGTTATTAAAACAAAAGCTGTGGCCAGTCCGGTGGCACGGAGGGCTGAGGTGCTGGACACCTTACCTCGTGCAATGCGGTGACTCGTGTTCAGGAACAAGCATGGGCCGCTGGGGGTCGGCAGGGATGGAGGAGGATTGAGTGTCTGATGAACTGCTCTCCTTCTCCGGAGAGGGGGGTTCTCAGTGGTCGGCACCTGTCTGCTCCCTGGTGGAGGCTAGGGGACAGGGTGCTGAGCTGTAGAAGGGGGAGGAGTCAAGGCAACGCTTGGAGGGTGCGCGTGTGGACTCGTGCATGCTCCCTTCCGCAGGCGTCATTGCATGCCTCGACTCCTGGGGAGAAAATCTAAGAAAATCAGTTGCCACAGCAGAACGGTGGAGGGCACCTCGCAGGCTCCTCTCCCGGCCAGCCACAGCGCTGGCCCTCTGAATCCGGTCCCCGGTAGGAGTTGGGGAAACCAGCCAGTCTCACTGGGGGGATAAGCCCTGGGGCCGGGCCAGTGCCAGATGGTAGACGCCAGGGTACAGGGCTGGGGGCTCCCTCCAGAGACTAGCCGGCAACAGCAGAAAGGTATAACAAAAAAAAAAGCTGCCCTAATTCCTTTGCCCATTGTGAAGGAGCCATTTCAGACAGTAGGAATGGATATTGTGGGACCCTTGAATTCCCCAAGCTCCTCCGGGAAAAAGTTTATCCTGACAGTGGTTGATTACGCCACCAGATACCCAGAGGCGGTCGCTCTCTCCTCAATTAAGGCAAAGTGGCAGATGCCTTGCTAGGGATTTCCTCTTATGTTGGGTTTCCACAGGAGGTTATCTCTGGTCAAGCAGGTAGCTTCATGTCGGACCAGATGAAGTGTTTGTGGGAGAAGTGTGGGGTGATGCAGAGACACATGACACCTTATCACCCACAAGCCAATGGGCTTGTGGAATGTTTTAATGGTACCTTTACACTGATGCTTCAAGCATTTGCTGAACAGCATGGGAGGGACTGGGAGAAATACCTTCCCCACCTGTTGTTCGCATACAGGGAGGTGCCCCAAGAGTAGACAGGGTTCTCCCCCTTCAAACTCTTATACGGACATAGGGTGCATGGGCATCTAGACTTGATCCAGGAAGACTGGGAAGGCAAGCACGTCACCCAGGGAACTCCCATAGTGGAGTATGTTCTTAAGTTTAGGGAGAAGCTGAAGGAGCCTATGGGTGTGGCCCAAAGCAACCTGTCAGCTGCCCAACAGAAGCAAAAAGTCTAGTACGATCATGGAGCCAGAGCTCGCTCATACAACTCAAGCTGGGAAGTAATGGTCCTAATTCCAGTCCGGAAGGACAAGCTGCGGGCTGAGTGGGCAGGACCATATAAGGTAGTTCAACAGGTCAATGACGTGAACTTACATTGTGAAACTGCCTGACAGGAGACATACCCATAGGATGTACCATGTCCATATGATGAAGCCATATGCAAATTGGGCCGACATGGTGTCTGCAGTGTGTAGTCCTGTGGAGGGGATGGACATTGAAGACCCCCTCCTGGACTTGCTAGAGGAAAGCAAGCAGGAGTCATCTGTGGAGGCAATCAAGCTGTTGCCCCATTTGACCCCGGAACAGACCCAGGAAGTGAGGGAGGTTTAAGAGGATTTTGCCTCTTTGTTTATGGCCAAGTGCAGACGAGACCCCTTATCGACCCATGACATAGACACAGGGGCGCAAGTGCCCATACAGCGGACAGCCTACTGGGTGTCTGAGGCCATCCTATAGGACATTAAGAGGGAAGTGGCGGAAATGCTGGATTTAGGGGTTGTCCAGAAATCCCACAGTCCCTGGGCCTCACCTGTAGTCCTTGTTCCCAAGTCAGATAGATCAACTCACTTCTGTGTGTGGACCATCGTGGACTCAACACAGTCACAAAGTCTGACACCCACGCAATGCCACAGACAGATGAACTACTAGACAAACAGGGAAGGGTGACATACCTCACCACCATTGACTTGACAGAAGGATACTGGCAGGTAGAGTTAACTGCCAGAGCTAGAGAATGGTCAGTCTTTATCACTCCAATAAGATTATTCAAATTCCAGGTAATGCCTTTTGGAATGAAGAACACCCCTGCCACATTCCAAATGTTGGTCAACCAGGTGTTACATGGTACTGGAGAGTATGCAGTGGCTTATCTGGATGATATTGCCATCTTCAGTACCAGCTGGAAGGAACACCTGTCCCATCTGAAGGAAGTATTGGGTAGGATACCGAGGGCAGGGCTCACTGTAAAGGCTGAAAAGTGCCAGGTGGCTATGGGGGTAGTGGCATACCTAGGCCATGTAGTGGAGCAGGGCAGCTTCATCCTAATCAAGCAGAGATTGAGGCAGTAGAGGTGTGGCCCATGCCTGAAACCCAGAAGCAAGTTAGGAGCTTCCTAGGGACTGCGGGGTACTTCTGAAAGGCTGTGTCCAATTACAGTACCCTGGTGGCTCCCCTATCTGGCTTGCTAAAGAAAAGACAGCCCAAAAAGGTAAACTGAGAGCCAGCCTGTGAATGACCCTTCGCACGGCTAAATACGACACTATGCAGTGCCTCTGTGCTAGCTAGTACAGATTACACTAGGCAGTTTGTAGAACACATGGATGCCTTGGATGTGAGGATTGGAGCAGTCCTCAGCCAGACATCTAAAAGACCACTTGATAGTGTACCTTAGTAAGAAGTTACTTCCCCGGGAGCAGGCATACTCCACGGTTAAAAAAGAATGCCTTGAGCTGGTATGGGCCCTGAAGAATTTGGTGCTGTACCTCTACGAGAGACGCTTCGAGGTACAGACCAATCATAACCCCCTGGTGTGACTAAATCAGATGGGTAAAACAAATGGTCATCTCTTAAGGTGGAATATTGCCCTACAGGCCTACGACATGACAATTACCCACAGGGCTGGATCTGCCAGTGCCAACGCAGATGGCCAATCTTGCCAGTTAGAACAGTAACAGAATTTGTGAAAACCTTACCATGCAGTAGTGGGGCGTGTTCACACAAATTTAGTCTAGGATGGAGGGAAGTGGCAAGTTATGACACTGCCAGTCAGATGTATTGATATACTGTATGGTGTTATATTATATTCTATGTATGTTTAAAATGCCACGAGGAAAATGGATAAAAGGGTCACATGGAACAAGGGAATGGATTGTTTTTTTTTTTTAAAGGTCTGCAAATTCCCTGTGACCTAAGAGAAACTGGTTTTCCCGGGGAAGCTGGAAATTGCCTTTTAAAAGAGTCATCCTGGCTAACAGAAAGGTCCTAAATCTATCACCTGTAATAAAAGTTGTCATTTAAAAAGCCAGGATGGTTCAGAAGACAGTAGTGGGGAAATAAGTATTAGTGACAGCCTGGTATGGATTGTCTTACAAGTGTTGTATTGTAGGGCAGAAGGACTTCAAAGGCACTAATTCTGAAAGTGTTATTAATGTGCAAGGAAGTGGTGATATGAAAACCCAGATCAGGAAAATACATAATAATTACTTAAAATCTGGAAAGAGCAAGAAAGACCCCGCTGGCCGAAAGAGGAGACCACCAATTGTAAACCAGAGATGGATTTTTTTTGTCAGACTGCTAGAGGGACTATAAATACCAACTGTAAACAGAAGTTCACTGCAATGTTTTTTTGGATACTCTCCTGACACACACGAAGCAGGATGTCTACAGCACAGAGACGGACTATTACTACAAACATAAGGTAGAACTTTAGATAACAATTATAGTGCATTTTTCATGTATACTTTCCATTTTTATTTGTGTTATTCTGTGACCAAGATTCTCTAAAACTTTTAGTTGTAACTGTATGAATATTAAGTATTTTAGTGAAATATTTGTTTTTCTAAAGAAAACCTGCCTGAGCAAGATTCTTATATTGTGTGTGAATTGTGGAACAGTTATTAATAATCTGTGATCAAACTGTTATTGCTGGGGGGTGTCACCATAAGCTACCAAATTGAACAAATGTCTGTACAGGGACATCTGGGTAAAGATAGGGAGAATACGAAAGTCTCAAGGAAGGGTCTGTGGGGATTTGAACCAGGTTATTACATGCCAATGGGAGAAGACAAAATCAGGCTTACAAGGCTACCCTGAAGAGATTGTAAACCTGGATCTTCCCCCTTTGTGTAACAACCAAGAAATGGTTCTCATTTGGCTAAAAGACTCGAGACTGGTATTGTGCCCTTATCCAGAGTAAAAAGGGGACCCTGGGACTTTGTGGTGAGTGTTCAGTTATGAACTCTTCAAGCACTATAGAGGGACATGAAGAGGGTAACCCGTTTCCCCTTCCCTGTCACGGATTGCACTTAGGGGTGGGCACTGTGAGCTCAGTGGACCTGACCTTCAGGAGTGGGTTGGTGACACCATGTATCCCAGCAGCCACAGGAAGTCCCGAGCAGGGTACTAGTGTCTAATCTGAAATGATCGGGCAAAGGAGGTAACATCTGCTGCCTGGTCTACTGGGAGTTGGGACTTGGCCCAAAGGGAGTCAAGTTCTGCCCTGATGAAATGGACCACCTGTAATGGGTGGAGTTCTGACTTGGCCAGGTTGACTGGAAGGCCCAAGGTCAAACAAGTCTGGAGGGCCACATCCCTGGACCTCTCCACTTCCTCCCAAGAGGATCTGGCTATCAGCCAGTTGTTCAAGTAGGGGTACACCCTAAACCCAGACTCCTCAGTGCCTCAAGCATGCTGCCACCACTATAATACACTTAGTGAAGACCCTGGGGACCGAGGAGAGGCTGAATGGCATCACTTGAAACTCATAAACCACTCCATCTGAGTGGAACCAAAGCAACCGCCAGTGGGACTGACTGGGATGTTGAAGAAGGTGTCCTGGAGGTGAAGAGAGCAGAACCACGTGCCCTGCTCCAGGGACAGAATGATTTGGTTTAGACTGACCATCCAGAACCTGAGCTTCCTCAGCAACTTATTGAGATCGTGAAAATCCAATATGGGGTGCCAGTCCCCCATCCATATGGGGACCAGAAAGTATCTGGATATGACGCCCTGACTGACCATGGAGTCCAGGACATGGGCTATGGTGCCTCTGGTGAAGGAACTGATCAGTGTCCTCCCAAAGGGTGGATAGCATGTCCGGGGACACTACAACCTCCCGTGGGGCATGGTAGGGCAGGGGAGCCTTGAAATCTAGATGCAGATTGTGATCCACCACATCGAGCACCCATTTTCCCAATGTGATGATGGACCAGCTGTGCCAGAAATGGTGAAGCCAACCCTCAGTAGGAACCCAAGGCTGGTGCTAAACTGGCAGGAAAGTGACACCCCATAACCTGTCACTGGGCAGGCTTGGCAGAGGCTCTGGTGCTGGCTACCAGAGGAGCGCTGCCTCCCCAGCCTCTGGGCTTCTTAGAGCCGGAGGCAGTGGGCTTAGGCTTAGGTCACCAGACCTGGAACTATCCCAATTGGGGCTGCGGTGGATTGGATTGTGGTGTCGAGTAGGGCCCAAACTGAAAGGGCTTCTTTTTCTGGCCTTTAGGGTCCTTCTGAGAGGATGTAATGCAATCCAAGGTGGTACTGGATTTCACAGTCCTAGTGAGGTGACTATCCACCCCTGCACTAAATAGGTCAGTACACAAGAAGGGGACATCCACCAGCTTATGTTAGGTATCTGCCATAAAGGTGGAGATCCATAGCCAAGCCTGACGCTGCATGGTGACCACAGCAGCCGTGGACTGGGCACAGGAATCACTGATGTCCAAGGCCATCTGCAACTGCTGCTTGCCAGCCGAACATCCCTGGTCCCAAACCATCAACTAAAGATCTGCATTGAGGTGGGGAAGAACCTTGTCCAGGACACTCATGAGGTCGCAAGTGAAGTTGACCATCATGATGGCAGAGCTTGCCTGCCGAAGGCTACAGGAGGAGGCAGCATAGATCTTCTTCACCACATGGTCCAGCATCTTAGATTCCTTGTTTGGAGGTTTATCGACATCCCCAACATTGCCTGTCCGCAAGATGACCAAGTCCACCACCAATCCTTTGGCAAAAGTATGGTTGGTGAAGCCGGAAAGAGATCTAGTGAGTACTGCATACTTGTGGACTATACAGGTTAAAGGTGCCAAGCAAAAAGCTGGATGTTGCCAAAGCTCTAGAGTTGGACCAAGAATGGCTTCTGTCACCAGGAAGGGAACCCTCAGGGAGTCATCCCTGTCAAGGATTTCCATCAGGGGGTATTTGGTCTGCTTTTGGTCTGGCTTCAGTGAAATCACAATAGATTAGTAGATGAGGTGGAGCAAGACTCCAAAGAAGACCACCCATGCTCAGTGGTGAGCTCCCCGGTGGACTCTCAGTTGAAGGCTGGAGTCAGAATAGAATACATGGAGGAGTCCTCAGAGTTTGAGGACTCCTCAAACACTGCCATCAACCTGGGCTCCCAGTGGACCAGCCAGGATTCGTTCAAATGCATGCTCCAGACGGAGACCAAAAGCCGGCTCGGCAGCCTTGGATGGAGCCCCACCTGAATGAGAGGAGAAGCTGGTGTCAGCTCGACTGGGGAAGCTGGAATGGGCCAGGGCGAGGGCCACCAGAGGAGTGCTGCAAGCTAAGGCATGGCATGACCACAGCTAAGGTTCTACTGCTGTCTCACCAACTCCTTCTAATGATGCCGCAATTTGCGGTGGAGTATGTTCTCATCCGAAGATGAGGATGATGAGCACTGACAGCGCTTCTTGGTCGATGACCAAGAGCAGGAATGCCAAGACTCCTGAGATCCCAATCTAGGACAGGACCTCAATCAGGACTTCAACTGATGATCAGGTCATCGGGAAGGAGACACAGGGGAGGGAACCATGCATTCAGCATGAACTGGAGCATGCAGAATACTGAGGGGTTAATCTTCTGAGAGAAGCCAACCAGATTGGCTGGCTTGTTCGGACCCTCCTGAAAGAGGGCCAAGAGGACTGGGGTCCTCAAAAGCGAATCATGCTTGCCATTCTCTGACAACAGGTTGACCAAGTCAAGAAAAATCTCCACCAGCTGGTCAGCCCACATCATGGCTGGTAAGCCTGACAGGGACATTGAGGGGTCAGCAGCCTGGACTGGAACTCCAGGAGGGTTGCTGAAGCCGACGACGTGACAGCCATCAAGCTAGTTGCAGAATCGGGGGTGGGAGAGTGGGAAGAGTGAGCCCACTTCCAGTCCCACAACCTGTGATGGATCCTTTTAGACTTCGAGGCCCTGGATGATTTGGTCCCTCAGGGAGGGTTGGAAGTGGCTGGCACAAGTCTCAGAAAGCTCTGGTAAATGAAGCACCCAATCCCTTCAGGAGCAGTGCAGAGACTGAAGTAGTGCCTGCCGCAGCCTATGTTGCCGCCTCTTTGAGTGTGGCAAGCTGCACCGCCCAGCCTGCTGCCACCACAATGGCCCTGCGGGCATCTTTGGACCAGATTGGTGGATCCTGTTTGTCCAGGCAGCCTAACAGAAGGCAGGTGTAACGGTCCTCTAACATGGAGAGCTGGAGGGACTGGCACAGGCTGCAAGCCTGTGGATCGTGGTAAGCCCCAAGGCAATATATGCAAGAGGCATGTGGTTTGGTATGCAACATCTTCAGGTTACAAGCGGCACACCGCTTGAACCTGGTACCAGACTTCTGGTTGTTGTGCTCCATTTGTAATCAAGAAGGTAAACTATGGAGAAAAAGTCACCTGAAAACAGACAAAAAATGGTCCTAAACCGCACACAAGAGCTGTGAAAGAGGAGGCCTGACGCCTCCAGTGGAAAGGAATACGACATCATGGGGCAGAGCAAAGGAGGACACCACCCAGGTGGGGGGAAGCATAGCTTGAAAATGTTCCAGCAAGATTTAAAGGGAAAGGAAGATGCCTAAGTGTTGATAGTGCACCATATCCATGCCCATAGAACTTTCTGTTGCTCTGACCTGTAAATTTGATTACTGCATTTGCAACATTGCCCACTTTTGCCACTATCTCCCCTCTCATTCAGATGAACCCCTGATTTATGCTTTTGTCTCCTCCTACTAGTGTAGTTTCCCAAAGTCCCTCTTCATTTAGCTCCAGTCTTTCCAAAACGTCGTTGCAGGTCGCCTTCCCCCCTTTATGGACAGGGCAACTTTACCTCGTCCTTAAAATCCTCTATTGATCTTGCCATTGTTTTGTATACAGTATAGAAATGAGGGTTTTTCACTTGTAACCATAGTTCTAGAAGTAGTATGTGGTTCAACACTTCAGGCAGTCTTCTTTTCCCTTTAAATTCAGCCAGAACGTCTTCAAGCTAAGCTCCTCCTACCCACCCAGGTGGTATCCTCCTCAGCACTGCCTCATAACATCAGATCCTGCATGCTGGACATATGAACCTGTCAGCAGATAAAGGCCTTTTGGTCTGCTGAGCCTGCTCAATTGTGCAGCTAGCAGCCCTTATACTGCAGCTGCCTCTCCCTCCCTTCCCCTCCCCCCTTCCAGTGACCCTCCCCCTTACCCTGTCCCATCCCCTTTTAAAGCAGCCCACTGTATTACAGGCTACCACTTTCCCTTGTAATGTGATCCTCCCTTACACCACCCTCTCCATAAAAAAGTGTCTCCTCATTTCCCTCCTGAACCTTCCCTACTCCAATCTCAGCTTGTGCCTTCAGGTGTCCCTCCCTCTCCTTAACTGGAAAAGCCCCTCCATGTCCATCTTATTTATTTCCTTCATGTACTTGAATGTTTCAATCATGTCCTCCCCTTTCCCTCCACTCCTCCAGGGAGTACATGTTCAACTCTCTCAGCCTACTCTCATAGGGCAAGTACCCTAGCCCCTGGATCATTTTTGTTGCCCTGTACTGCACCGCCTCCAGTAATCTAATGTCCTTCTTCACGTACAGCCGCCAGAACTGCCTGCAGTATTCCAGGTGTGGTCTAACCAGTGACCTTTACAGCAGCAGGATCACCTCTCCCCTTCTGGAGGATATGCCTCTGGCAATACAACCCAGCATCCTGTTAGCCTTTGCAGCTGCCTTTCTACACTGTGGAGTTGTTCATTTCTCCCGTTATGATCACCCCCAGATCCTTCTCCTCCTCCATCTTGGCTTGCTGATCTCTCCCCCCCCCCACGCCCAGCTGGTAGCTCCTCCTTGGGTTTTCTGACCAGGCCTCCAATTTTGCCAGATTATCCTGCAACCCCTGCCACCCCTCTAAGTCATACACTACCACTCCTGTCTTGGTGTCATCTGAAAACAGACTTATCTTGCTCTTGATGCCTATTGAGATGTCTACTATGAAGATCCCAAACAACACCGACCCCAGTACAGAGCCCTGTGGCACCCCACTTGTCACTGCCCTGGGCGACGAGAGCTCCCCCTCCACCACCATCCTCTGCTGTCTCCCTTGCAACCAGTTCACTACCCATCTCACCATCTTCGCCCCAGCCCGTGCCTTCCAGCTTACTACCTAGCCTCCAATGCAGCACCAAATCCAATGCGTTACTGAAGTCCAAGTATCAATCAAAATTTATTTGTAAAAAGGCGCCTTTCCGTAGTTCAAGGTGCCTGTACATAAAAACATAATCACATAAAACCATATAATTCATAAAATTATAGCATATATAAAACCATATATTATCAGCAATACAATCTGCAGACAGCTAAAATGACGGCATCATTAAATTTCATCACTGAAGGCTAGGCCAAAGAGGTACATCTTAAGTTTGATTTTAAAATTTTGGATGGTCAGGCATTCTCTTATCCAATGAGGTAGAGAATTCCACAGGGTAGGGGCCGCGAATGCAAATGAATGGACTCCAGATGTCTAAACGCACCGCATACAGGACATGCACTGCATGGCCCCTGTCTAGTTGCCTGGTCACCCAATCATAGTACTCCACCAGGTTGGTCTGACAGGATCTGCTTGAGACAAACCCATGTTGACTGCTGTCCTGCAGCCCATTAGCCTCTAGGAGGGAAACCAGCCTCTCCTTCAGGATTGTCTCCATCAGCTTTCCCATAATGAATGTGAGGCTTACTGGTCTGTAGTTCCCCGGCTCAACCTTGGGGCCACTCTTGTGGAGGGGCATAACACGTGCACCATCCTCCAGTCCTGCGGTACACTCCCCGAGTCCAGGGAGGCATTCAACAGGTCTGCCATGGGTTCTGCCAGGACATCTGCTAGCTCCTTTAGCACCCTGGGTTGTATGCCATCTGGCCCACTGCGTTGTCCACCCTCAGTGTCCTCAATCCCTCGATACTCTGCCCACTGGGATTTCCTGTCACCTCTTCTCCCTCGTGCTCAGCCCTCTGGATACTGCTCCCCTTTCTTCAGTAAATACTGAGCAGAAGTACCGTTTAATGCTTCTGCCTGTTCTGCCCTAGTATACTGCCCCCACTCACTTTTAATCCTATTTGGTCATTGCAGCTCCTTTTCTCTGTGATGTGCCTAAAGAATTCCTTTTCCCCTTCTTTAATGCCCTGTGCCAGCCTGAGTTCCCGGGACGCCTTGGCTGCCCTGACTGCCCTTGTCATCTCCCTTGACTCCTTCAGGTATTCCTCTTTGTCCACCCCCCTCCCTGTTCTTTTGTACCTTCTAAAAGTGGGTCTTGTCTTTCTTTCTTACTTTCTCCACAACCTCCCTGCTCACCCAGCTAGGCTTCTTGACCCTAGCCCTCTTTCTCTGGACCCTTGCACATGATGTGGTTGCCTCCTCTATACCCCGTTTAATGACCTCCCACCTCTGATTAGTGTTCAGATCTGGAGTGATCTTGGCCAGATACCCCTGTACTATTTCCCTCATCCTCCTGAAGTCGACCCTTCTGAAGTCTATCACCCTTGTGCCTGATCCTACTCCCTCTTTCCCCATGTCCATCTTGAACCACACTGAGAGGTGGTCACTCCACACCTGCGGTTCCTCCACCCTCAGTTCCCTCTCAAACTCACTATTCACCAGCACAAGGTCAAGGGTTTTCCCTAACCTGGTAGGCTCATTGACCATCTGCAATAGAAAGCTGTCCTGGAAGGCATCCAGAGCTAACTGTTTCCTCCTATTTGTGATGGCTGGGGTACCCCAATCTACTCCTGGCAGACTGAAGTCCTCCATAATCACCGTACTGCCCTTCCCACAAGTCATTCTGATCTGTCCCACTAGAACCCTAACTCCTCAGTCTGAGAGAGTGGCCTGTACACCATTCCCATCCTGAAGGTCCTATTTTCAGAGTCCTGGAGCTGCACCCATAGTGACTCTGTGATGCCTTCCTCCGCTTCCTCCCTGATACACTTCAGACCTTCCCTCGCATACACCACCATCCCCCTTTCCCTTCTATCCTGTCCCTCTATAATATCCTATATCCTGGTACTGCCAGGTCCCAGTCATGGTAATGGGTGGCCTACATCTCAGTTATGGCCGACATATCCACTTCCCCAACTGACATTAGAGCCTGTAACTCTGCTGTTTTGTTCTCTAGACTATTAGTGTGCAGGGTTACCACCCTACACCCATCTTCCTTCCCCCCGCTCCCTACCTGCTCTTCCTTTTTAGCACCTTCTCCTGACCTCTCCCTAAGTCCCTTGCTGCCAGCATCAGGGGTAAGCTCATTTGACTTCCATGCTTGAGGATCCTGCTGGACTCCTGCCCACTTGCCCCCCCCCCCACTATTACTTTAAATTCTCATTGTTTGCTAGTATTCCTCCAGTTTCTGTTTTAAGACCCTCCTTCCTCCCACTTAAGTGAAGCCTGTCTTTGGCGTAGAGATCCTTGCACTCCCAAGTCCCCCACCAGTCCATACCCTTTGGATGGACATCATTCCCTTAGCCATGTGTAAAATTCCTCTATCCTAAGCTTCCTTGCAGTGCTCACCCTGGGTACAGGAAGCACCTCCAAGAAGGCTACTGATCTTCCTACCTCCTCACTAATCAGCCCAAGCTCCCCAAACCTCCCCTGCACAACATCTACTGTATTACCCACCAGGTTATTAGTTCCCAAATGCAGAACTATGTGATGTTTCTCCCTACCCCTCCTAGCATACTTCAGAATGGATTGCCCCATCCTTTCCGCTGTCATGACGGGCGTGGCCTACAACCATATTCGTATATGACTCTCCCCCTTGCTCCCCCATCTGATCTCCTTCAGAATTGAATCCAACAGCACTAGGATCCCACCCTTGTTTCCTTGTTCTGCTCACCTTGTCCATCCCTTATCCCCTCCTGCCAGGTCTTCTGTTCCCAAATGCATTGTCACTGTTCCCCCTTCCACCCCATCTCTGTCCCACCATCCCCATTCCCCACAATTTCACTACCCCCCTCCACTAGGCTCCTCTTGCCACTTCCTCCTGATGCATCCCTCCCCTTATCTCCTCATATCTCCCCTCCCCCCCTTAGCTACTGTCCCCTGTCCAGTCTCCTCGCTCCTGCCCCTTATCCTTACCCACTGAAGCCCTGCCTCCTTTAGTCAACCTACCAATGCCCTCTAGGTTGTGGGTGATCTCTTCCTCATTAGCCTTGTCTACGAGGTCCTCCCGCTTCATCTCCTCCAGTGTAGCCAGCACTGAGAACCTTTTGTGTGACATCTCCCCCCTGCCCTGAGTCCTCCCTGGCATACTACTGAGAGGCCTGCATTTACTGCCTGCTCTAGGCCTTTCCTACCTGTTCCCTGTTGTCCTCCACACCCCTTCATCTGTATTCAATGGTTCCTGAGGTGGAAATATTGGTCCATTTACCCCTTCCCCACTCACCCCCCTTGGCCTGGGGGTTGCCTGAAATCTTCTGGGGCACTTCCATGTGCCCTCAGTCCTGGAATGATCCATCAATCTGTACCTTTCTCTCATCTTATCTTTGCTCTTAACCACCTAATCTCTTCCTCGAGCTGCTGAAGTTGCCTGCCCACCAGGCATCCCCCTGCTTGCCATGCGACCCCTAAAAAGATAACTGCCCTACAGTTGTTGCGGCCTACTACCCTTCCCATGCCCCTACCTAACCCCCTACCACCCTTTCAGCCTGTCCCTGCTTCATACTGCCTGCCCCATCCCCTAGGACATTCTCCCTTATTAGGGCTAGCCATGTTATTTTCTGCCCCGTGTCCTCCCTTTGAACTGGTCTGGAATGATCAGTCAGTTCCAAGGTACTGGAAGCAGGAATCCACCTGGAAGCATGGATCCATGTGCCACTTGCCAGGGGAGGTTGGGTGGGTTGTGTGAATGTGCACCATATACCACTTCTAGAACTACAGTTACAGATGAGTAACCCTAATTTCTAGGGACGTAGATATAGTGCACTATCCATACTTCTGGTAGACTCCTAGAAGTTCTCCGGCAGGAGGGGAGGCAAGGCGCACACCCCTACTTGGGAAAAAGGGATTGGAGAACCAAGGCCCTAAAACCAGCATCCCAGCATGACTCAAGGTTGATGTGGTAATGGGAAATGAAGGCATGTGTTGACGTCTAGGTAGTAGCCCTGCACTGGAAGCAGCCACCAAGACAGCGGTATGTCTGGTGGAATAAGCCCTAAGCCCTACAGGAGGCTATCAGCCAACCTATAGCAGAGGTCAATGCAAGATACAATCCATCTGCCAATCATATGCTTAGCTGCCAGTCTGCCAGTTACAGCTTCAGCATAGCTGACAAAGAGCTGGTGAACCTCTCCTTGAACTCCAGCCATGTGCTCCTTATAAGCGAGCACTCGACTCAGGTCCAACATATGGAGCTTGTGCTCAGCCTCCTAGGTTGGATTGGTGACATACACCAAGAGACTGATCACCTGGTTAATGTGAAACTCCAAAACAACCTTCAGAAAGAACTTCAGGTTGGGGCAGGGGACAACCTTATCCCTATGGAACACCAAGTAAGGAGATGCCACTGAAGAGTGCTTGGAGCTTGCTGATCCTTCTGGCGGAGGTGATAGCCACCGAGAAGGTAGTTCTCCATGACAGGTGAGAAATTTCACACCTGTACATCGGTTCAAAAGGCTTGCCTATAAGCACTGCCAGTACCCCAGTAACAAGTCCCAAGGTGGTGGTGGCAGTGGTTCATGCACCAATGGGGACAGGTGGTCAAGGCCCTTAAAGAAGCACCTGACCACCTTTTCCTGCACCACTGTCAGCATACTAGCCCATGCCCGATATGCCTAGATGGCTGCTAGGTGCACCTTGAAGGTCATTGACCTCAGTTCCGAGTGACAGAGGGACCAAAGATAGTGCAGGATGGTAGCCACAGGGCAGGACCAGGGGGTCTAGCTCCCTGCTCTGGCACCAGATGTAAAAGCAATTCTATGTTAAGGCATAGCACTGGCGGGTCAACTCCTTCCGGGAGGCTTCCACAACCCAGAAAACTTCCTCAGAGAGACTCAAAGCCTGGAACTCTAGTCTCTCAGGAACCAGGCTGTCAGGTGCACCGACTGATAGTCTGTGTGTAAGATCCTCCTCTTGCGACAGGAGAGCAGGTCCGGGTGTAGAAGTAAGTGCTACTGAGGGCTGCTGCTGCTGAGGCTGAGGAGATCTGAGTACCAGAACTGGCGTGGCCAGCCTGGGGCTAGTAGGACCACCTGTGCCTTGTCCCTCCATACCTTGACCAGCACCTGGTGGATCAGGGGAAAAGGACGGACGGCATAGAAGAGGCCCGAGGTCCAGGGCCTCATGAAGGTATCCCCATCAGCATTCTGCACTGCGGGGAGTGGACACAGAACAGCCTCAGCTTTTTGTTCTCCCAGGAGGTGAACAGGTCGACCAGAGGCGTGCCCCACTGGGAGAACAGATGATTCACCACCTCCTGATGTAAGAGATCACTCGTGAGAGGTCTTGCCCACTTGGCCGAGGGGTGTCTGCCAGCTGGTTGGAGGCTCTGGCCATGTGGATCACCTGGAGATTGGTGTCCAGACTGTGCATAAGGGTCCAGGTGTGGAGGGCTTCCCAGCACAGCTGGAGGGAATGTATTCCACCCTGCTTATTGAGGTAGTACACGTTCGTGGGGTTGTCTGTCCGGACCAGCATGACCTGACCCCAAATCGCAGGAGCAAACGCCATCAGGGCTAGATGCACCACATGGAGCTCCAACAGGTTGATGTGGTATCAAGACTCCTTGGGGGTCCAGAATCCATGGGTTCTGTGATCCCCAAATGGGCTCCCCATCCCACCAGAGATGCATCGGTCATTAGAAAGACTGTTGGCTCTAAGCAGATGAATGGGACTCCTTCCTGCAAGTGTTCCCGGGACCAACCACCACTCAATGGCATCCCACATCGGCTTCATCACCACAACCAACTGGTCTAGGTGAGAGAGGCACTGAGACTACTGAAGAGCCAGTTCTCACTGCAGGAGGTGCATCCGTCAATGGGCCCACTGGACCATACTGGTGAAGGACACCATGTTCCCCAGCAGTGGCAGGAAGTCACGGGCAGGGTGCGAGTGCCCAACCTGAAATGATCAGGCAAAGGAGGTACAATCTGCCGCCCTGTCCGCTGGGAATCGGACCTTGGTCCAAAGGAAGACTAGCTGTGCCCTGATGAAGTGTATGGTCTGAGAAGTGCTGAGTTCCGACTTGGCCAGGGTGATATGAAGGTCCAAGGCCAAGCAGGTCTGGAGGGCCAGATCCCTGGACTGCTCTACTGCCTCCCGAGATGGACCAACAGTCAGCCAGTTGTCTAGGTACACGTTAAACTGGACTCAGTGGCACCTCAGGAATGATGCCACCTCTGCAGTGCACTTGGTGAAGACCCTGGGGGCTGAGGAGTGGCTGAAAGACATGACCCAGAACTTGTACAGAACCCCCTCCACACAGAACCAAAAGTATTGCTAGTGGGAAGGACGGACTGGGATGTGAAAGAAGGCATCCTGGAGGGCCAGAGAGCAGAACCACATTCCCTGCTCCAGAGACAGGATAATCTGGTTCAGAGTGACTATCCTTAACTTCTGCCTCCTCATGTACTGGTTCAGGTCATGCAGATCCAGTACGAGGCACCAACCCCCATCCCTTTTGGAGACCTGAAAATACCTGGACACGAGCCACAGTGCCTTTCTGTAGGAGCTGGGCAATGTTCTGCCTGAGGGCAGATAATATAAGTCCAGGGAAGTGACGGACTCCCATGGGACATGGTCCTGATAGGGTGAGAGAGCCTCAAAGTTGAAAGGCAGACTTTAACCCACTACATCCAGCACCCATTTGTCTATTGTAATAGTGGACCAAGTATGCCAGAAATGGCAAAACTGACCCCCGCATGAAAAGCAGCAGCAAAGGTGCAGCGGGTGGGAGGTAGATGCCCCCCAACCCATCACTAAGCAGCCTTGGAGGAGGAGGATCTGGCAGCCATCACCAGGAGAGGGCTGGTGCTCCGACCTCCAGACTGTTTCAAGCCCTGGTTGGCTGACTTGGGCTTGGGCTGCCAGACATGGGATAGCCCCAACTGGGGCTGCTGTTGCTTAGTCTCCTGGGGCTGAAAGGGCTGAAATGAAAAGGCCTTCTTTTTCATTCACTGACCCTTGGAGTCCTTTTGCGAGGATGTAAGGTGGCCCTCTACACCCAGCCCAAAGAGGACGGTGCCCAAGAACGGGACATCCACCAACTTATGCTAGGTATCTGCCATAAAGATGGAGATCCAAAGCCAGGCTCTGCAGTGCATGGGTACTGCCACTGTCACTGACCATGTGCAGAAGTCGCCTATGTCCAAGGCCATCTGGAGCCGATGCTTAGCCAGAGCATGGCCTTGGTCACAGACCACTTTTACAGCAGCCTGCAAGTCTGTGGAAAAGTGAAGGGTGACGTGGTCAAGGGTCCCCATGAGCGTGTGGCCGACATTGGCCATCATTATGGTAGGGCATGCCTGCCTAAGGGCCCAAGGAGGATGCAGCATACACCTTTTTGGCAGTGTGGTCCAGCCTCTTTGACTCCTTGTCGGGGGTTTGTCAACATCCCTGACATTGTCCGTGTGGCAAAAAACTGAGTTGGCCACAAACCCCTCAGTCTAGGGGTGATCAGAGAACCCAGGAAGAGACCTGGTCGGGATTGGGTGTGGTCCAGTTTCTTTGACTCCTTGTCATGGGTTTGCCAATATCCCAGAAATTGCCCGTGCGGTGAAACACTGAGTCCACCACCAACCCCTTGGTTGAGGGGTGATCGGAGAACCCAGGAAGGGACCCTGTCGGGACAGCATACTTATAGATCATAAAAGCAGAAGGCGCAGGGCAAGAAGCTGTATGATGCCAAAACTCCAGGGCTGAACACAGGAAAGCTTCTGCCACAGGGAAAGCCACCCCTGGGAAGTCATCCCTTTCCAGGATCTCAGTCAGGGGATACTAGTCCTTCTGGACAGGCTCCAGTGGAATCTCCATAGATTGAGATATAAACCAGAGCAAGGCCCCAAAGGACATGGGGTCTTAGTTAGAGGCAAAGACCGGGGTCCTCAAAGAGTGCACAGAGGAGCCATCCCTATCCAAGGACTCCTCAGACACAGCCCTCGGTGCCTGATCCCCATGAACCACTCTGGAGTCACCAGAGTGGGTAATCTGAACCAGAAGTCGGCCATGGGGACCTTAGGCCGACCAAGCAACCTTGGACAGAGCCTCATGTGACAGCTGCTTGGGCGGAGCCTCCACTAATATGGGTGGAGAAGCTGGAGACGGTTCAGCTGTCCTAGGCTCAGCTGGAACAAGCCTCACCGGGGCAGACCATGGAAGTGCCAGAACCTGCTGTAGTGATTGGCCCTGACCAAGGATCCACTGTTGCCAGAGGAACTCTTCATGCCACTGACAAAGCTTGCAGTGACGTCTTTCCTCACCCAATGACCAGGAAGAGGAAAAGCATCGGCGGTGCTTCTGAGAGGGTCAAGAACAGGAATGGTCCGAATCCCGAGAACAGGACCATGACCGAACCAAGTCCTTGACTTGGACACCAACCGGTGACAGGAAGGTCGTCATTGACGGGACGGGGGAGGACGGTCATGTAGACCACACAGACTAGGTCCAGCCATCAGACCCCTGAAGGTGAAATCTCCTGGGAGGAAACAGCAGGGTCGACCAACCTCTCCTGTCCCTCCTGGGAGCTGGCAGAGAGGACTGGAGTTCGGGGAAAGAAAGTCGTCCCCCAACTTGTCCAACAGCTGGTCAACCTGCATCTTGGCCAGAAAGCCTGACAGGGACATTGAGAAGCAAGTGGCCTGCCCATCAGCCCTGGTGGGTTCGGCCGAAGCCGTTTGTTCGACAACCATCGAGTGGTTGACAGAGTCCCGAGCGCGAGAAGAACAAGTCCACTCTTAGTCTCAAGAACTATGGTGGGACCTCTTAGGCCATGCCCAAGGCCCCTCCCTGAGGGTTTCAAAGGACTTACACATATCCCTGTAGGACCCGCTGAAGGAAGCCTCCGTAGAAGTGCCTGTAGTGCCGGGGAGGGGGAGAGAGACTGGTGGGGCCTAAGTTGCCACCTCCTTCAGGATGGCCAGCTGGAGGCAGAGCCCGCCGCTGCCAAAATGACTTTGCAGGTGTCTTTGGACCAGACTGGAGGATTCCACTTCTCCAGCTGGCCAAGCAAAAGGCAGGCATACTTCTCTTCCAAGGAGGAGGGAAGCAGGGTCTTGCACAGACCACAGACCTGTGGGTCATGCTCCGTGCCCAGGCAATAGACGCACGAGGCATGGGGGTTGGTGCACGACATCTGGCTGTCCAGAGGAAGGCAACTAAAATGGTGCAGGGTCTGCACCAGAAGACTTAGGAAGAGAGATTAAAGAAGCTTAATATGTATACACTTGAGGAGAGGAGGGACAGGGGGGACATGATAGAAACTTTCAAGTACATCAAGGGAATCAACAGAGTCCAAGACGGTAGCATCTTTCAGAAAAAGAGATGTGCAAGAACAAGAGGGCACAATTTGAAGATAGAGGGAGGACGTCTCAGAGGTAATGTGATAAAGTATTTTTTCACGGAGAGGGTTGTGGATGCATGGAACAGCCTTCCTGAGGAGGTAGTGGAGTCAAAAACAGTTGGGGAATTCAAGAATGCATGGGACAGACACAAGGCAATTCTAGTGGGGGGTAGGAGGAAGTAGGCTGTTGGTTAACTAGGATCTGCAGCCTATACATTAGGTAGGGAAATGGGCAGACTGGGCGGGCCAAGCGGTCCTTATCTGCCATCAAATTCTATGTTTCTATCTTCTGATTACAAGTCATGCACTGTTTAAACCCAGGGCGAGCTTGAGAATTGTCATGCTCCATGGAAGCAGAGACAGAAAGGAACCAGCAAAGAACTGCAACTCGACAAGGGCCTATGACGCGCACAGACAGCTGCAAAGGAGGTGACCTGACTCTTCCAGCAGTAAGGAAGATCTGATGTCACGGGGCAGTGACAAGGAGGATACCACCCGGGTGGGTGGGAAGAGCTTAACTTCAAGACATTACAGACGGATATCAAGGGAAAGAAAGACTGCCGGAAGTGTGGATAATGCACCATATCCACGTCCCTAGAACTGCCTTTCTGGTTTTCAAAATTCTTTATGGTCTGGCACACCCCCTATCTCACTGAATCTGTTCACATTATATAGGAAGGCAGTATAGTGCAGTGGTTTAACATAGAAACATAGAAACATAGAAGTTGATGGCAGATAAGGACCGCAAGGCCCATCCAGTCTGCCCATTTCTTTTTCTACCTTATAAATGTGCCATCGGCCTTTGCTCTGTCAGTGGTCTATCTATTCATAGTCATTTGTATTGCTCCCTTATGCCTATCCCATGCCTGTTTGAAGCCCTGCACTGTATTCATAGCCACCACTTCCTGAGGTAGTCCGTTCCATGCATCCACCACTCTTTCTGTGAAAAAGAATTTCCTCACATTCCCCCTTAATCAGCCTCCCTCTAATAATTTCATGCTGTGTCCTCCTGTCCTGCTATTTTTCTTATATTTAAACATGTTAGACTCTTTCACCTTGTTAATGCCCTTAAGTTGTTTGAATGTTTCGATCACATCACCTCTCTCCTTCCTTTGCTCAAGGGTAAACATACTGAGCTCCATTAATCTGTCCTCACTCCCCAATAACTACCAACCTATCTCCATCCTCTCCTCCCCACCCAAAGCCCTTGAAAAGATTATAGCCAGCCACACTGCTTGGGTCTGTCGGTGGTGGGACGGGCCAGGCAGACTGGTAGACATGCTGGAAAAAATTGTTCTGTGCTTCGGCAGTGGTTGGAAGAGGGGCAGGTGTGCATCCTTGCTAGCTCAGAACATGTTTTTTCTACATGGATGCCAGTCCGCCTAGTCTGTGCCACACTGCTTGGGTCTGTCACTGATAGTAAGTGGTGGAACGGGACAGGCAGAGTGGTGGTAGGCATGCTGTAAAAACACTATTCTGGCCTTAGGCAGTGGTTGGAAGAGGGTCGGGTGTGCATGCTGGCATAGAACAGTCTTTTTTTACATGGATGCCAGTCTGCCAGGGCTGTACCATGATCATGCTTGGGTCTGTCGCTGATGGTCGGCGATGGGACAGGACTGGCAGGCATACTGGAAAAAAGTGTTCTGTGCTTAGGCAGAGGTTGGAAGAGGGACGGATGTGCATGCAGGCTCAAAACATGTTTTTCTACATGGATGCCAGTCCGCTTGATCCGTGCCACGCTGCTTGGGTCTGTCGCTGATGGTCAGTGGTGGAATGGGCCTGGCAGATGGGTAGGCATGTAGAAAAACATTTTTCTACACCATGGTGATGGTGTGTAGATGGGCAGACAGGCAGAGAAATAGTGTTTCTAGGGACATGCATATGTTGTTCATCCACACTGTCTGGCAGGTTCCTTGCCACTTTAAATCTTGCCGGAAGGTCTTCAAGCTGGCTCCTCCCACCCACCGGGGTGGTAAAACTCTCAGCTCCCCCCCATGACGCCAGATCTTCCTTACCGCTTGGAAGCTCAGGTTCCCTCCTTAGTGCTCTGCGTTTTAGACTGGATCCTATTTCTTCGGTTTGTCTGAAACTCGTTTAAAGGTTTTCAAGACTTCGGTCTTCCTTTTCCCTCGCGGCTGCGATGGACAAGTCAACTCCCGGCTTTCGGAGGTGCCCTTGTGGGCAGAAGATGTCCAGAACGGATCCGCTGTCCATGTGCGTCTACTGCCTCGGCCTAGACCACGACCCGCAGGCCTGCGAGTCTTGCTGTTCCTTTTCGGCCAACGTCCTGGAGGATCACGCTGCCCAATTGAAACTTGGGCACCCCGAGAAGCGTTACCCGCCGGTAAAATCAAAAGAGGCCCGTTGGGCGGTGTCTGCAGTGGCTGGCTCGGCTGAGCAGCTCGAGCATATGGTCACTTTCGAGGAGGAGGTGGCCCAGGCCGCATCTTCCTCCTCCTCGGTCGCGGCATTTATCCCGCTCGCTCTGGGTACCTCATATTCTGCTTCGTTCAAGGAGCTGTGCCAATCCCTTTCCACGAAGGGAGAGGGGCCATTGGGACATCCCTCTCGGTCCAAGAAGGGGGATTCGAAGGGTTAGTCCCACCGTCAGCGTTCATGGGAGCGGGAGAGGTCTCCTTCCCCGGACAGCTGACCGTCGACTTCGGTCGAGGTTGCGGCTTGGCTGCTGGCTTCACGGCATCCCGTCAGGCCAGCCTGCTGAGACTACCGTCGATGCAGTGAGATATTTCTCGACCCGTCGGACGAGGTTCGATTGGTGAAGCCGACAACCCTTCTTCGTAGTTTCCCGGTGGAGGCAAGGTTCTGCCTACACCACCGGTGCGGCAGTCCCGTTAAATGTCTCGGAGCCAGGAAGAGCCGGTGCCCCGCCTTCCCAGGCTCGCCCTTGGTTGCACCAAGGGTCTCGGTCTCTGACTTCATCTCGGTCCAGCCGATCCCGCCGACATCGGCGGTCTCGGTCTCGGCAACGAAGCAAGCAGTGACGCCGCTCCTCCTCGTCTTCCTCCTCGGATGAGGAGATACTTTGGCGCAAATTGCATCGGCACTACGAGTAGCTGATGTGGCTGTCACCCGAACCGCCAAAGCGACCTTTTGCTGCAGTCGAGTTGCCCTTTTCTGGGCCGGTTGTTCGGCCGAAATTTGCTGCCCCAACGATTGTGGTGGAACCTCCGCCTCCACTACCAAAATCGGGGGCACCAACCAAAAATTCTCGGTCGGGTCACGGACTGCCCCACAGGTTGTCGGTCACCCTCACTACCGACGGTCCTTGGCAGGTGGAGGGTGGCTCAGGCCCTAGGCAGCTCTTCGCGGACTCTTCGGAGTCCGACGACGACTCCTCCCTGTTCTCCAGGCAGGTCGACCTGGAGTCCTCCGGGGGCCAGTCACTGGACGAAAGCCCATCGTCCTTCTTGGGTCTGCTTCAGCTCATCTCGGAGTCCACCGGGATGCAGCTCAATCCTGTATCCAAACGGGCCAAGTATCCCTTGACGAAGATACTGGACCGAGGGGATTCTCCCACGGAGGCCTTCCCTGTGGCTGAGGCCATTGTAGGCCCAGCCTTGGAGCTTTGGCAGTGGCCTACTTCCTGTCCTGTGCCCTCGGCCAGAATGGCCAGGAAGTATGTGGTCCCTACCGGCTCTTTGCCCGGTTTCTCGGAGCACCCCTCTGCCGAGGGGTTAGTCACTGACAGCGTTTTCCAGCGTTCCGGGAACGCGTGGGATGTAGACAAGCCCCCCGACAAAGAGTCCAAAAAGCTGGACTATGCCGGGCGCAAGGTGTACGCTGCGTCCTCCCTCGGCCTCCGACAGGCCAGCTGGGCTGTGCTGATGGCACACTTCTCCCACGCCGTCATGGGCTTCCTGGATGAGGTGATCCCTCATCTCCCAGACGACCTGCAGACCACGGTCTGACAGGTGCGGGACCAGGGTAAGACGGTGGAGAAGCAGCAGCTCCAGACTGCTCTGGACATATGTGATTCCTGTGCCAGGTCAGTTGCAGCTGCGGTGGCCATGCGCCGCAGAGCATGGCTGAGGATATCCACCTTCACGGCGGATACCCAGCACAACTAGCAGGCGTCCCTTCTGGGGACTGACCTCTTCAGCCCTGGGTGGAGGGACACCTCCAGCGGATCGAAAGTCCAATGCTACTCTGGACACGGTCACCTCTGCCCAGAAGGACAAATGCCACCGTCAGCAGCAGCACAAGTCCTTTCGTCCTTCTGCGCCTGCGGCACGTCCGGCCCAACAGCACCAGCACCAGGGCCAGCAGGCTCACGCTTGGCATCCCAAATCCAAGCCCGTGGCTTCCTCCAGTAGGAAGCAAGGAGGTAAAGACCCAGGAGGTCCCTCGGCATGTCCCTCCTCCAAGTCTGCCCAGTGACGGGTTGAGGGGTGTCGCCCCCAACCTCGTCACCCTTCCCTGGGTTCCCCCCATGGGGGGATGGCTCCACCACTTCCTTTCCACCTGGTCCGCTCTCACCACGGACTATTGGGTATTGGAGGTGGTAGGAAAGGGCCTGCCTCTGGAATTCAAGCAGACCCCTCCCTTTCGAGACGTCGCTTCCCGGGAGGCCACGGGGTCTGAAACCTCGCTGTTGGCCCGCTGAGCCGATATTGCCCTGCTCCTCGAGAAAGAGGTGATCAGGAAGGTGGTGGATCGTCCTCCAGACCCGGGGTTTGTGTCCAGGTATTTCCTGGTCCCAAAACGAACGAGGGGCTGGCACCCCATTCTTGACCTGTATGACCTGAACAGGTTCCTAAGGTGTTGGACCTTCAGGATGGTCACTCTGACTTAGATAATCCCATCCTTGGAACGAGGCATGTGGTTCTGTTCCCTGGACCTACAGGACGCGTTCTTTCACGTCCCGATCCGTCCGTCCCATCAGAGGTTCCTCCACTTCAGAGTGGAGGGATCCCTTTACGAGTTCCGGGCCATGCCCTTCGGGCTTTCTCTAGCTCCCAGGGTCTTCACCAAATGCATGGCAGTGGTGACAGCATTCCTGCGGCGCCGAAGGGTCCGGGTGTACCCCTACCTGGATGACTGGCTGATTGCAGCCTCCTCCAGAGCGGAGGTGGAGTGGTCCAGAGATCTGGCCCTCCAGGTTTGCTCTCAGTTTGGCCTCCTCATCAATGAGGCCAAGTCGGAACTCATGCCGAAGCAGGTGATTCACTTCATCGGGGCAGAGCTCGACTCTCTTCGAGGCAGAGCTCGGCTGCCGGCGGACAGGGCCGAGGTTCTTTCCTCCTTTGCCCAGTCATTTCTGGTTGGGCAATTGTGCCCTGCCCGGGACTTTCTGCGCCTCCTGGGCCTCATGGCGGCCTGCACCAGTGTGGTCCGTTGGGCCCATTGGTACATGCATCCCCTTCAATGGGGACTGGCCAGCCAGTGGTCTCAGCGCTGAGATACATTGGATCAGCTAGTGACAGTGACCCAGGAGATGTGGAACGCTCTCCAGTGGTGGACCGTTCCGGCACATCTGCAGGAGGGCATCCCGTTCGTCCGCCCCGAGCCGACGGTCTATCGACCGATGCATCTCTGATGGGTTGGGGTGCCCATCTGGGGGAACATAGAGCGCACGGTCTCTGGTCCCCTCGGGAGTCCTGATGCCATATCAATCTGCTGGGGCTCCGAGCAGTCCATCTAGCTCTCACCGCCTTCGCTCCGTTTTTACGGGGTCAAGTGGTCCAGGTCCAGACAGACAATACCACGACCATGTACTACCTAAACCACCAGGGCGGGCCGTGCTCCATGCCTTTATGCAAGAAAGCTCTCCGCATATGGTCTCTCGTGCGCAGCCTGGAGGCGGATCTCCTAGCCATTCATGTGGCAGGAGCCTACAACACCCTGGCCGATGCCCTGAACCGGATGGGGGCTGCGTCTCACGAGTGGTCTTTCCTACCGGAGGTAGTACAAGATCTCTTCTCCCACTGGGGCACGCCTCAGGTGAACCTCTTCGCCTTCAGGGAGAATGCGAAGCTGAGACTGTTTCATGCCCGCCCCCCTCAGCAGGGCTCGCTGCAGGGGGATGCCTTCTCGAGCCCGTGGACCCCGGGCCTCTTCTACGCCTTTCCCCCATTTCTCTTGATCCACAAGGTGCTTCTCAAGGCGAGGAGGGACAAGGTGCAGGTGATTCTGGTAGCCCCAGACTGGCCCCGTCAGTTCTGGTATCCAGATCTCCTCAGTCTCAGCTCCAGGCTCCGAGCGGTTTCCAGCCCGCCGGACCTGATCTCAGTCAATCAGGGGAAGGTATTCCATCCGGACCTTCAATCCCTGCACCTGACGGCCTGGTTCCTGAGCGGCTAGAGTTCCAAGCCTTGGGTCTTTCCGACGAGGTACTCAACGTCGTTGAGGCGTCCCGTAAGGAGTCGACCAGAAAATGCTACGCCTTCAAATGGAAGAGATTCTCCATTTGGTGTCAGGGCAAGGGTCTAGACCCTTACTTCTGTTCCTTGGCAAGCATTCTGGACTACCTGTGGTCCCTTTCTCAGCTAGGGCTTTGGTCGACGACCCTTAAGGTGCACCTGGCGGCCATCTCTGCTTACTGGGCGCGGGCTGGGAAGCAGTCGGTGGCGCAGGAGAAGGTGGTCTGGTGCTTTTTCAAAGGCCTTGATCACATATCCCCTCCGGTGTGAGAACCTCCACCTCCGTGGGATCTACTGCTGGTATTGGCCAAGCTCATGGGCAAGCCATTCGAACCAATGCACAGGTGCGATATCTCCCACCTGTCGTGGAAGACCGCCTTCTTGGTGGCTATAACGTCAGCCGGAAGGATGGTAGAGTAGAGCTCCTGGAGCTTTCCATGGAGTCTTCTTATCTGGTTTTCCACAGGGACAAGGTTGTCCTGCGCCCCCACCTGAAATTCCTTCCGAAGGTGGTGTCGGAGTTTCACCTTAACCAGGTGCTGACTCTGCCAGTGTTCTACCCCAATCACACCTTGGAGGCTGAATATAGGCTCCATACTTTGGACCCTAGAAGAGCGCTTGCTTATTATAAGGAGGGGGCTGAAGTTCGGGAGAGGTTGCCAGCTGTTTGTCACCTACGCTGAAGCCGCACCTGGCAGACCTGCAGCCAAGCGACGAAAGCAGGTGGTCACCTCCTGCATAGATCTCTGCTACAGGTTGGCGGGCATGGAGCCTCCCAGAGGGATAAGAGCTCATTCTACCCGCCATACCGCTGCATCGGTAGCTGCTTCCAGGGACATCTCTATCCAGGAAATCTGCAGGGCTGCTACCTGGAAGTCGGCACATACCTTCATCACCCACTACCACATTGACCTTGAGTCACGCCAGGATGCTGGTTTTGGGGCCTCAGTTCTCCAGTCTCTAATCCCTAAGTAGGGGGTGTGCGTCTTGCCTCCCTCCTCCCAGAGAACTGCTAGGAGTCTGCCAGACAGTGTGGATGAACAATATATCCATGTCCCTAGAAATACAGGTTACTCACCTGTAACAGGAGTTCTAGGAATGGTATATGTTGTTCATCCACATGTTTCTCCCGACCTCCCGGCCGGCCTTTGTAGCCTGGCTTCCAGCGGGCTAGATCTGGCGTCATTGGGTGGAGCCGAGAGTTTTACCACCGGTGGGTGGGAGAGCCAACTTGAAGACCTTCGGCAAGATTTAAAGCGGCAAGGAACCTGTCAGACAGTGTGGATGAGCAACATATACCATTCCTAGAACTCCTGTTACAGGTGAGTAACCTGTGTTTTCTGCCTGTCTGCCCCTCTGCACACCATCACCATCTGGTCTAAAGAATATTTTTCTATAGCATGCCTACCACCAGTCTGCCAGGCCCGCACCACCTCTGACCATCAATGACAGACCAAGCAGTGTGGCACAGACTAGGCGGACTGGCTTCCTTGTACAAAAAAAAAAAAAACTTCCGTACTAGCATGCACACCCACCCCTTTTCCAACCACCGTCTAGTAAGGCCAGAACAGTTTTTTTAAGCATGCCGACCAGTCTGCCAGGCCCGTCCCACCACTGACCACTAGTGACAGACCCAAGTTGCATGGCACATGCTACTCTGCGACAGACCCAGGGTGATACGGACAAGGCGGACTAGCAGTGCATCCATGATGTAGAAAAATGTTCTGTGAATGCCTGCCCTCTGCACACCATCAGTGAAATCCACAACAATTTTTACCTACATGTCTACCCCTCTGCCAGGTCCATCCCACCACCGACAGAAACAAGCAGCAGCATGGCACGGACCTGACAGACTGGCATCCTGTAGTCAAAAACTGTTCGGTACCACCATGCACACCCGCCCCTCTTTCGACCACTGCCTGAGGCCACAATTTTTTACAACATGCTGCCTTGCAGACTGCCAGGTCCTTCCATTCACAGACATTTTACAGCAACAGACCAAAGCATGATAGCATTATCATTATGAGGCAGACTGGCATCCTCCATGTACAAAACATGCACACATGCACCGCTGCTGACCACACAGACACAGACAGAGTCAAACACGATTTATTCAACACTCGAGAAGCCACCACAACAGTAACAACAGATAAGTAACGTAACACATTTTATTAAGCAACTCCAGAGGGTGTGTTAAAATGGTGGGATAACTGCCAACCTATTTGATGGCATCATCATGTACTTGTAGCCAATACAAACCATAATGCAACACCTGTAGTGCCTATTGTTGCACATTAGAAATTTTGACTGAGATAATTACACCTCTCCCCCCAACGTGGTTGATTGTCTAAACAAATTACTTAACTGTATCTTCAGACAGACAAAAACATGCGAGAAGCAACAACACTGGTGTTTGATTTTTGGGCAGGTTTCGAATCCTTATGCATTATCATGTCTTCCTGTAAACTGTCGACAGAGTCAGACTCATGGTAGCAGAGGTAACCGGTGGGCGTAGATTCAGAATGGCGGTGGCAGCAGTGGGGACTGAAAAAGCGAGGCAGCGAGACAAGAATTTAAGGCACGGTCTTGATATTTTTTCTAGTGATCTTGAGGGTACGCTGAGCTTCCTTCATGTCATTACCAAGTCATCAAGTTAGCTAGAGAGAGCAGGTGAGAGTCACACAGATTTCGGATTACAGAGTGATGGTGTTGAGCCACGAAGTGGTTAAAATTTGTATGTATTGTGTATGGTCCTGTGATGCCAAAAGTAGGGACGAGTCCACAAGGAAACTAAGACTAGTACTAGTAGACAGGAACGTGGTCGCAGGAACATCGGGGTACTGGTACTGCCAAGGGAAGGGGGTAGATTCAATAATTAACAAACAAGGGCAGACCACAGAGACCCGTGGCATTAATGTGTCAAGCCTCAAGGACAGAGGAACTGCTAAGCGGATGAAGGAGAATCGGTATACTTTGGGGAGTCGAAATTACAAAGGGTAGATCTGAGGTAGCAGGCCAGTGTTTTAACACAGAATCTGTCGAAAAACACTACTGAAGCAGGGCACGAATGAATAGAGAGGAGAGGGACTGAGGAGGCATTTCTTTCACTTTTAAATGAATAGCATACTACATAAAGGGAATGATGCTGGATCGAGGAACAAACAGAGAACTCGGAGTCATTCTCTGCAGGACGTCTTTTGAAATTCAGAGAACAATCTCCACTTAAAACAGAGGTGCATTTAATTTTCAAGCAATCTTCAAGTTCTAGCAGGAAATGTAAATAAATAGAGATTTTCCTTCGTATTTCAAAGGACATCGTGCCAAGACACATGCACAGACAATGAGCAACTCGATCAGCATTTAAATCCACTCCTCACCACTTTCCCACCTACCAGTCAGCTTTCATTTACTTATTAAATGTAAAATATTACCTATTTTTAACAAAAAAACTGCCAAATCTGTAATAAACAGCTACAACTATTATGCAGTGGCTGTTTCAAACTTACCTCAGCACTACTGGCAAGTAAAATGGTGCGCGCAAATGTTTCAGACCTTATATACCCCAGCAAAGTGGCCCGAAATTGTCAGAAGGTGACGCACCGTGTTGTGGACACTCCCAGCTTTCCAATGATACCAAAAATGTATTGGTTCATTGGTTTAATGACGCACTGAAACCACTAAAACAAGCGTGGTAGGAAAAAAAAAAGACGCACTTTAAGTGCTAGCACCAGAGGCTGCTCACAGAATACTACGGGCGGCAACTGCACAACAATACTGTGTTATTTTTTAACCTTTTTTTTCTTTCAAAGAAAACTGAAAATGAACACATGACAACAGAAATGAGGTGGAAAATATGTTTATTTAAAGAAAAACTGCAACAGGCATTTAATGGGGCATATATTCTAGGTTTATTTGAATGAAAGAGACATACAAATATTGCCATTCAGATGGAATAGATAGATAGAACACTAGGACCAAACAGCAGAATTCATACTGTGGCATAACTACACAAGGCCGTAGTCAGTGGAGGATACCACAGGACTGCAAGTGACAAGCTTTATCCCCTCAAGTGGCATGTATTGACAGTGTTTATACAGAACACCTAATTTTTCGCTGGCAGATTTGGCTAGCTGCTCAACATTTGTCGAGAAGGAAAGGGAGCTGTCCAGGTGTATACCAGGATATTTGAAGGTGTCAACCTGCTCTAATAGGTCCTCTTTGGAGCTCAGGATCTGAAGTTTTCCAAGGTGGTTCTTCCTGTGTGGCAGGGAAAGAGCATGCTCTTGGTTTTCTTGTAGTTGACCAACAGTTTGTTATCACTGAAGCACTCCTCAAGTCGGTAGAAGTTTGCTTTGAGTTCAGGAGATGGGTAAGTTTGACCCACTTACAGAGATGACCGTGATCATACATAGATACATAGATACATAGACAGTGTCGGCAGATAAAGGCCTATGGCCCACCCAGTCTGCCCATTTGAGCTTGTAAGTTCAGTTTGTTTTCCTAGAAGTCTGTTTCCCTTACCCCTGACCTCTAGAATTCCTTTATGTCTATCCATGCATTCTTAAATCCGTGATTGTTTCAGCCCCACCATTTCCTCTGGCAGGGTGTTCCACTTGTCCACCACCCGTTCTGTGAAGAAATTCTTTCTCATGTTTCCTCTGAATCGTCCTCCCTCCAACTTCATCCCATGCCCTCTAGTCCTGGAACATCTTTTTCGCTTAAAATAGTGTTTTCCTGCACCCTGTTCCTCCCTGTAAGATACTTGTATGTCTCTATCATATCCCCTCTCTCCCTCCTCTCCTCCAGGGAGTACATGTTCAGTTCCTTCAACCTGTCTTCATAGGACTTGTGATGCAATCCATGCACCATCTTTGTTGCCTTCTCCTGAACCTTCTCTACCCTGTCTATGTCCTTACGTGGTATGGCCTCCAGAACTGTACACTGTACTCCAGGTGGGGCCTCACTAGTGTCTTGTATAGCGGAATTATGACCTCCCTTTTCCTGCTGGTGATGCCCCTGCCCTATACATCCCAGCATCCTATTTGCTTTACCTGCTGCCTTGTCACACTGTTTCCCTACCTTGAGGTCATCAGAGATGACAACCCCAAGATCCTTTCCTGCTTGGTGCATGCTATATCCTCACCCCCAACTGATATATTGTGCCAGGGTTTTGTGCCCATATGCATTATCTTGCACTTCTTTGCATTGAATTTCAACTGCCAAACCCCTGACCATTCTTCAAGTTTCTGCAGGTCGCTTCTCATTCTGTCTACACCCTCTGGTGTGTCTACTCTGTTACAGAGCTTTGTGTCATCAGCAAACAGTGAAATTCTGCCTTCTAGTTCCTCGCAATGTCACTGATGAAGATGTTGAATAGGACCGGTCCCAGCACTGATCCCTGTGGTATCCACTGGTCCTCTTCCCTCTGTGGAGTGACAGCCATTTACCACCACCCTCTGTGTCCTGCCACCCAGCCAGTTACCTACCCACCACACTACTGTCCTGCCCACACCATATTCCCCAGTTTGTGTAATAGTCTTCTATGTGGCACAGTGTCAAAGGCCTTGCTGAAGTCCAGATAGGCCATGTCCACTGCCCTCCCTGATCCACCTCCCTAGTCACCCAGTCAAAAATTCAACGAGGTTGGTCTGACATGACCTCCCCTGGTGAAACCATGCTGCCTTGGGTCCTGTAGTCCATTGATAACCAGATGTTCCACCAATCTCTCCTTCAGTAGTGCTTCCATGATCTTCCCCACTACCGAGGTGAGGCTGACTGGTCTGTAGTTCCTGCTTCCTCTTTGTTCCCTTTTGTATAAGGGACTACATCTGCTGTCCTCCAGTCTTTGGGTACCTCCCTGTTTCCAGTGATCGGCTAAACAGGATAGCCAGAGGTTCAGCCACCACCTCTCTTAGTTCTTTAAGGACCCAGGGGTGCACCCCGTCTGGCCCCATTGCTTTATCAACTCTTATTACTTCCAGTTCCTTCAGGACCCTTTCTCGTGTAAAGGGACTTGTGTCCATTTCTGCACCATTCTCACCCCTTGTACTCCCTTCAGACCCATTACCCTCCTTTTCCTCAGTAAAGACTGAGCAGAAATACCTGTTCAATATGTCAGCTTTACTGTTGTCATCCTCCACGTGACTCCCACCCTCCCCTTCAGTCTCACTATCCCTCCTTTGTCTTTCTTTTCTCTTATGTACCTGTAAAGGTTTTGTCCTTTTCACTGATTTTGCAATGTGTTCTTCTGTCTGAGCTGGCTTCCTACTGACCTCCTGCCTCCCTTTGCGTCTCCTGGTACTTCTCCCTATCCCCTTCTGCCTGTGTCTTTTGTATTGCTTGAATGCAATCTTTTGGCTTTCACTTTCTTTGATACCTCTTTGGAAAACCATAATGGTCTCCTCTTCCTTTTCCTCTTGCTAACCTGCTTAATGCATAATTCTGTTGTTCTTGTAATCCCATTTTAAATACTGCCCACTGTTCCTCAACCCCTGATTCCTGTCCCATTCCCCTTAATGCCTCTTTCAAGTATCTCCCCATTTTCCCAAAGTCTGCTACCCTAAAATCCAGGATACGTGTTTTTGTGTGGTTTGGTTCTGCTCTTTCTGTGATTTCAAACCACAATGACTGGTGGTCACTGTTTCCCAGGTGCTCCCCCACTGTTATCCCCATCACACTGTCCCTGTTTGTGAGCACAAGGTCCATTATTGCCTTCTGCCGAGTTGGTTCCATGACCAGTTGCTTGAGGAAGGCACCCTGAAGGGATTCCAGGATAAATCTGCTCCTAGTTGATGCTGCTGCTGGGATGCTCCAGTCCACGTCTGGAATATTGAAGTCTCAACCAGTACTACCTCACCCTTGTCTGCCATCCTTTGGATGGCTAGCATCAACTCCTATCTGTTTCTTCCTCCTGGGCTGGTGGTCTATAGACCACACCTGTGGATGGCTGTCCCATTTTCCTTTCCAGCTTAACCCACAATATCTCTCCCCATTTTGTTCCTCCTGGATCTCTGTGGCCCTTATGTCATTTTTCACATACAGTGCCACTCCTCCTCCTTCCTGCCTGCTCTGTCTCTTCTGAATATGTTGTAGCCAGGTATGGCCATCTCCCAGTCATGGTTATCATTACACCAGGTTTCAGTGATGGCCACAATGTCCAGGTCTGCCTGTACCATGCGGCCTCAGATCTTCCATCTTGTTGCTAAGGCTCCTGGCATTTGCACAATGGCTTTCCATGATTTGACCTCCTAGACTGCTTCACTGTTCTACTCCAGCCCCTTCCTTGGTTGTCATTTATCATCTGCATAGAGCGCAATATGTGCTTGGCAGACTGTAGGCAGTTGGTTGATGAATATGCTGAACAGGAAGCGGTCCCAGGATAGACCCTTGTGGGACTCCCAGAGTCCGTCCATGGGTTCTGATAGTATATCATTAACTTTGACTTGCTGTGTCCTACCAGATAGGTAACTCTTGAACCATTTGACAGTGTCCAAGGACAAGCCCACTGAGTGATGGTTTTGTAGGAGTAGTTGATGGTTGACTGTGTTGAGTGCCTTGGTGAGGTCAATGAAGATAGACCCCACTGCTAAACCAGCATCAAATGCCTCATATACAGTATCTGGGAGGTATAATCGGTCACGGCGGTTATGGTTGAGTGTTGTTTCCTGAACCCATGTTGTTCCCTACAATGTAGGTTGTACTTCATTAAGTACTCAGTAAGCTGGTCCAAGATCACTCGTTCCAGTGCCTTGACGGGGGGAAGGGAGAATTGAGATGGGCCTGTAGTTGGTAAGGGTTGTGGCATTGCCTGATCTGAGAACAGGGGTGACAACCGCCCTCTTCCACTTATCTGGGAACACTCCTGACCTTAGTGAGGCATTGAAGACTTTGGTAAGGGGATCCGCCAGCTCATTGATGGTGAGTGCCACCAGTTTCATGTCTACAATTTCACTCCGTTGTCTCATCTTATTTAGAACAGCTTTAACATATTTAATGGTATCCTGTTGGTTCAACTGTTTGAAGTAGAAAGGGGGGCATTGGATTGGGGTACGGGTGGCGGGGCGTTAGAGAGGGGAGGGTTGAGAGTGGAATGGGACAGGCATTCCTTGGGAAGAACAGAATTTAGGTCAGAGAAAGCTTGGTTGAAGGCGTTAGTAATGTCTTCAGGCTCCAGGAGAGTCCCCTCGGTAGTGACTATTATCCCTGGTTGTGCTTTGGAAGCTTTGCCAGTGAGGGTTTTTATCGAGTCCCCGAATTCCTTACCTCTGCCTCAGCTCTTTTTTGGTGGGTCATGGTAGTAGCTTGCCTTAGCTTGTTGGATGATCCTGGTATAATTGTTTCTTTCAGACCTATATTTGATGTAGTCAGCCTCTTTACCGGTTGCTTTGGCCCTAGGCCACGAGTTGCCCCTATTCCGCATACGCTGTAGTATGGGGCCTGTAAGCCAGGGGTTGGCGGTTCCTCAAGTTCTTTTGGTTCTGTAAGGGGCAAAGATGTCACAGGCCTTGGTAAAAATGGTGATAAAGAAGTTGAGGGCTTGGTTTCCGTCCGAAGCCCTGTCTGGCAGTGACCAGTCAACTAAACTCAGATAATTCCTGAGAGAGTCTAGCTGTCCAGGTCTCAGGGATCGGTTTGAGATATTTGGTGGGGGGGCACAAGCACTGTCTTTATTCGACCAGGTGCACATCACCGGTGAATGATCTCTGGAGATATGCTCCGGGCTGCTCGCTAGAAGCCAATCGATTAGGGTACTTGTGCCTGTTTTGTAATTAAGCCTGGTTGCTTGGTGGACTAGTTGAGTAAGGTAGAGTCCGGACACCTGGTCGCGGACAGCTAGAGTGTCATTGGACAACCAGTTAGTATTAAAGTCACCTACTACTATGTGTTCTCAGTTTTTGTTGTACTGCTCAAAGTTACTCAGCACTTGCTGGATGCCCATTTTTGGAGGTTCCAGGGGGTATGTATACAGTGGATAGTAGTAGGGTTTTGTGTTGCTTTTCCATGGTGAGTTTGAGGGTAAGAGTTTGCGCTTCCTTGTTTAGGAAACTGCTAGGCAGAGGTTGGGCTCTGAGGTCATTCTTCAGGTAAACTGCGCATCCCCCCCTCCCCGCTTAGTCAGTCTGTCCTGCTGGAACACTGTGTAGCCATCCAGTGCTATGAAGGCATTCCTAACTTTGGTGAGAGTCAGGTTTCAGTAAGAGCAATTGTGTCAGCTTGTAGTAGCTCCACCCAGGCCTGGAACTGTGGAAGTTTATTACTGAGACTATATATATTTAGTGAGACTATTGAGAAGCGTCCCCAAGCCTGTTTTGGCTTAGTACCGGGTGAACCTGGGTAGGGTGGACATTTCAGAGATTAGCAGCAGCAGCAGTAATATCAACTTTCTGAGTATGTGTGCCCAGTGCAGCCTTATAACCCCTTTACCATTCCCCAGTGTGGTTCAGAGGTGTTTATCGTCACCACAGAGGTTCGGCCGCACAAGATGGCAGTGATGCTAATTTTGTGTGGAACTATGGATGTGTAGATGGAGGGTGGGATTTTGAAGACATGAGTAAGGCATCCGTCGGTGTGGTACCGCTGGGTTTAAGATTGGTGTGGTTGGTGAGGCTCAGTCTAGGATCAGTGTGGGTGGTATATGCAGAGGTTGTCCAGCCAGCTTCTCTTATGAAAGGGAGGAAGAAGGTTAGGAATCCAATTTTAGCGACTGACAGCATTTTATATTGCTAAGTGTAATAGTATAAATAGATCTATGAGAGAAGGTAGGGATCAACCAGTGAATCCTATTGGGGGCTAGTAATAGTCCCATGGGGAGAAGCCAGGGGCTGTCTTATGGCAGAAAGAGGTGGGGAGAGGAGAGGAGGGTATTTAATAGAGTCTGGGGTCAGGGTGGGCAGGTGGGACAAAACACAGAACTGAACAGTGGTGCCTGGTGTGAGTAAAGGTGCCAAAGCACGAGGCAGTCCGAAAAAGCTGCGGGCGGCCCAACCAATGGCAGGCTGAGCAGAAAAGAGACCATCCAATCACTGGCCAGCCCCAAGCATAACCAGAGCCAATGGAATTGCCAGCCGACAATCCGTGGCTCTCTGAGAGGCGGCGTACCTTATTGAGTTCAGGTGGGCGGGAGCCAGTGAGAACGGCCACCGGAGAGATGCTGGGCTGTTCAGCCCGCTTGGCTGCAGGCTTGGAGGGCAAGGGTTGGAGCACTGAAGTCTTGTGGCGGCCGCCGAAGGTCCAAGGTGGCGCAGCGCTGCCTGCTGGGTGGTAGGCTTATGGAGTTTGAGGCAGGCGGGAGCCAGTGAGAACGGCCATATTATTGAACAACATTGCAGCTACTGTTTACAGTGAATTAACTGTATCTGCCTATGGAAATTAATGTGAATATAAACATTCCTGGAGTTAACTGAAGGTAATTAATAATTTGCAAATGATATTTAATATTGTATTTCACTGCAAAGTTAATTGAGCAGTGCTCTGACTAAGAAGATATGTTTTGATAATTCAATTTTTGTGGACTTGGGCCTTTGATGTTTCAAATGCTTGCAAAAAACAACTCGCAATCTAGTACAGGGATCTGTCCAGCCTCACCTTGGTCTGTTTAATCGATGGCTGTCCTGTTGTCCGTACACTCTGATTTGACATTGCCATACTCATAGATTTCCCTATTGTCCACTGTCACCCTCTGCCACCCTCAACTGTCCTGTGCCACCGTGTCAGCGATTTCCCCTTGTATCTAATCTCATTTCCCACCCTCTTATCGCACGACAGCATAGTAATACTGCATCTGCAGTGTCATGGCCGGGGCATTGATTACAGGGCATCATAGGGCGGGTATTGCCACTAGATACCACAGCAATCAGTGTTTATATGTCATTGTGTGATAGGAGGGTGAGGGATGACATTAGACACCAGTGAAAATTACTGACTTGGTCGCACAGGACAGTCGAGGGTGGCACAGTGTGATTGTGGACAACAGGTAAAATCTAAGTGATTATGACAATGGGCAGTCAGACAGTAGGGCATACGTATAGTCAAGGTGACGTGCTTGACATGAATGTCTACCTTTTCATTAACTTGTCCTGATGTCTAATTTCCCTGTTTTGGTGTGCATGTGTAACACCACCTTCCCAAGTTCACAAAATAGTCTTTTTTGAACTTATCTTCTTACCCTGAGCACTACCTGAGTTCTCCAGTAGATGTACTCTATACCTTTATTTTTCTATACGTTTATCTGTATAGACAGAGCAGTTAATCCATTAAATGCAGTTGTTGGCTATTAAAAAAGATATGGTCATGGTATAGTAAATACAGTGCACACTATCAGCAGTGTTCTATACCACGAGGCGGACTACACCAGAAAACCCACAGGCACACAACTGTGACTTTGTATGTTAAAAAATTCAACGTAAACTAACCACTTTGTGAGAATATTGCGTATGTCAAGGAGCACACTTCCTAATTTTGACAACCACAAGATGACGCACTGCTTCACGGACTGATGCTCTGCAGCTCAGATAAGCGCTGCTCTTCTAAACTTTCTATTCTAGTTCTGTGCATTCCGTCTACAGTTTCTGTAGCTATAGGAATATTCTTGCATTTGTTCTGTTTTTAAGTTTTGACATGAAATGTAAAACGCTGCCTCCACCATTTTCTATATTCCAGGGCTGTACAGCAAATAAAGAAAATGACTCCAAATTGTGTGTTACTCGCTAAAGGCATAATTAGGGGTGAAGAGTGTGGGTGGGTGTGATCCTCAGATTAATAGACTTCATTGTAAGAGCTTCCCTATTCACCCAGTCAAAAAAATCCATTAGATTTGTTTGACAAGACCTTGATGCTGTAAATCTATGCTGCCTAACATCAGGGCACCATTGGATTCCAGGTGTGCCACCATCCTTTCTTCCTTCCAGCAGTGTCTCCATGATCCTCCCCCACCACTGAGGTGAGGCTGACTGGCCTGTAGTTCCCACTTCATCTCTACTAGTAATTTTGTGCAGTGGGACAACATGCACCTTCCTCCAGTCCTCTGGAACCATGCCTGTGTTCAGTGACCATGTGAAGAAGGCGCCAGAGACAAGTTATTTCTCTTGCAGTTCCTTAATATCTTCAGGTGTATGTTGTCTGACCCCATGACTTTATCCACCTTCAGCTTTGTGAGTTTCTCCAAAACTCTCTTCACTCTGAATGCACTGGTGTCCACTTCTCTCCCTCCCCCATGCCTCTGCTCCCCAAATGTGGTACTTGAACCTCTCCCTCCTTAGTGAATACTTAGCATAAGTATTTTGGCAGTATTTCTGCCTTGTCTAGAGCCCCCTCTGCTTTGTTCTGTCATGCTAAAGGCTATGTGTGTGTTGGTGCTCTCTTTCCTCGTACTTCCAAGCCAGAAATGCTGAACTATTGACTTTTTTGCGATGTGATACCTGTCCTGCTAGACACCCGGCCCCGTGCCACTGAACCAGCCAGACCAATACCTGCACGAAGTACATCACCCAGACACCCCAATCCATACTTTATATGGTGTGCTGACACACGGTCGACACCAGCACAGCAACATAAATCACCTGTCTGCAGCGAGTCACTGTGCTGGTATGCAGAAGACACCGGCGGTGCGTTTCCCAGTGTTGCGCTGTCCCCCCTCACCGGTCCAACTCTGACTCAAAGTTAGAATCCTAGAGACCTGGGAGTGTGGTGGGCAGAACCCCCTATATGGGGCTTTTGGGCACCCTCCCCCGATAGAAAGGCACCGACATCCCCGGCGGTACAATGCCGACCTTGGCGGCATTGTGGCCGTCGCTATTGAATAGGTGCTAGCACTGTCGAGATGCTATAGTAAAACCCTTTATACACATGGCACTGTTCAGCTGTTATCTACCCAGCAGACTGCCAAGTGTGATGTAAAGGACCATAGAAGTTTGACAGATAAGGACTGCAAGGCCCATGCAGTCTGCCCATTTCTTTACTACCTTATAAATGTGCCATCGGCCTTTGCTCTGTCAGTGGCCTATCTATTCATACTCATTTGTATTGCTCCCTTATGCCTATCCCATGCCTGTTTGAAGCCCTGCACAGTATTCATAGCCACCACTTCTTGAGGTAGGCCATTCCATGCATCCACCACCCTTTCTGTGAAAAGAATTTCCTCATTCCCCTTAATCGGACCCCTCTAATCTCATGCTGTGTCCTCTTGTACTGCTATTTTTCTTATATTTAAACATGTTAGACTCTTTCACCTTGTTAATGCCCTTAAGGTGTTTGAATGCCTCGATCATATCACCTCTCTCCTCCTTTGCTCAAGGGTATACATATTGAGCTCTGTTAATCTGTCTCGTATGTCTTCTGATGCAGTCCCTGCACCATTTTGGTTGCCCTTCTCTGGACTGCCTCAATTTGGTTAATGTCCTTGTGAAGGTTTGGCCTCCAGTACTGCATGCAGTACTCCAGATGGGGCCTAACCAGTGTCTTGTAAAGAGGGATTATTACCTCCCTCTTCTGACTTGTGATATCCCTACTAATACACCCCATCCCCCTAGCCTTACCTACTGCTTTAGAGGTCTGCTTGGATGATTTCAGGTCATCGGTGATGATGATGCCCAAGTCTCTTTCTTCCCTTGTGACTGCCAGCAACTCCCCTCCCAGCCTATAGGTGGCTTCAGGGTTTCTCTTCCCTATGTGCATGATCTTGCACTTCTTTGCATTAAATCCCAGTTGCCACTCTTCTGACCATTTTGCTAGTTTATCCAGATCTCTTCTCATTCTGCCCACCCCATCTGGATCATCTACTCTGTTGCAGATCTTGGTGTCATCTGCAAACAGACAAACCTTACCCTCTAGTCCATCTGCAAGGTCACTAATGAAGATGTTGAAGGACTGGCCCCAGGACTGATCCCTGAGGTACCCACTAGTGACTTGCATGTCTTCCGACGTATACCATTTACCACCACTCTCTGTTTCTGCCTGTCAACCAGTTTGCCACCCAGTTGACCAACTTCTGACCCACCCTGAGCCTACCCAGCTTATTTATCAATCTTCTATGTGGAACAGTGTCAAAAGCTTTGCTGAAGTCAAGGTATCGACATCAACTGCTCCCCTTGGTCCACCACTCTGGTTACCCAGTCAAAGAAATCTATGAGATTAGTTTGACAGGACCTTCCTTTGTAAACCCATGCTGTCTTGGATCCTGTGCTCCTATGGATTCCAGGTGTTGCACTATCCTTTCCTTAAGGAGTGCCTCCATAATCTTGCCCACTACTGAGGTAAGACTGACTGGTCTGTAGGTCCCGCCTCCTCCCTGCTACCACTCTTGTGAGCGGGATCACATGAGCCCTTCTCAGTCTTCTGGGACCTCTCCTGTGCTCAGAGACTCACTAAACAGTTCTGCTAATGGCTCTGCTAGTTCCACCTTTAGCTCCTAATACCCTGGGATGTATGCCATCAGGTCCCATTGCCTTATCCACCCTGAGCTTAGCAAGCTCTTGTAGGACCCTTTCTTTTGTGAAGGGAGTAGTGCTCACCTCCCTCCCCTGTGTCCATGATGCTGAGCTGTGGGCCCTGCCCTACCTTCTCTTCAGTAAATACTGAGCAAAAGTATCTATTTAGGATAGATGCCTTTACAGGGTCCTCCTCCTCCTCACATGCTCCCTTTTCTCCATTAAGCTTAGCAATACCCCTTCTGGACTTTCTCCTTTCACTAATGTATCTATAGAAAGTCTTGTCACCTTCTTTTACTGTTCCTGCTAGTGTTTCCTCAGTTTGGGACTTTGCCTGCCTTACTGCCTTCCCTGCTTCCCTTAGGGCAGTTTGGTATGTCTCCCTATCTTCATCCCGCTGTGTTCCCTTATATTTCCTGAAGGCCAGCCTTTAGGCTCTGACCTTTTCTGCTACTGTATTTGAGAACCAAAGTGGTTTCCTTCTTCTTTTGCACTTCCTTTTCTGTCTAACACAATGGGATGTTGCTTCAAGTATTGCATCCTTAATGCTTGCCCACTTTGCCTGTACCCCTCACCTGTGTTTCTTTTGCCAGGCTAGCTTAACTCTGTTGGCATCTTATCAAAGTCAGCTCCTCTGAAGTCCCATATTTTGTCTTGGAATGGGATGATTTAGATGTAGTAGCCAAATTGAACCAGACCATGTGATGGTCACTGGCCCCCAGGTGACCTTCTACCTGGAGATCTGTGATCCCTTCCTTGTTAGTCAGTACTAGATCTAGGATAGCCCTGTCTCTTGTGGGTTGCTGTACCAGTTGTTTGAGGCCCTCCCCCTGCAGGGAATCCACTATGTGTCTAGTTCTGGCAAATGTTAAGGCTCTGAGCTGCAAATCTGGAGACGTGGGTTTGAATCCCATAGCCTTCACTTGCATACTGTGTGACTCTGAGCAGGTCACTTAACTTCCCTGTGCTCCCAGGTCACACCTGTAAACAAGCTTTCAGCTTAGTGTGCCACTCCTGGTTGAACAACTGAAAAAAAAACATCAGAGAAACTGGCAGATGCCTGACTGACTGATTCAGAAAACATTATAGGACAGTCAGGAATGGAGACACTGATAAACCCATCGTATCCCACTTTAGCTCCAGGGACCACAATGTCAATAATCTCTCTGTTTGTGTCCTTCAGCAGGGTTTCTGGGATGCTGTCCAAAGAAAAAAAACATGGAAACCAAGCTGACAAGCCTAGGCTCCCAGCAGCCCTCCGGTTTAAATGACAGACTTATTAACATCTTTCAGCTACCTTGTGGTTTCTCACTATTGTCTGTCTTATTTACCCCCACTCTTGTCATATCTTTGCTTGCATATGTGCATGGTACATTTGCATGTGTGGGGGATGCCTGCACACACTTCCATCCTGGATGTGTGTGGGGGAGGGTTGGCATCCTCACAGAGGCATTCCAGCTATGTGTACACATCTATTTTCATTTTTCCCAGATGTCTCTGTCTCCTCTCCCCACGTTTGTCACCTTTCAGCCTTCTTACTAGGCCGTTAATTAGTCCCCACTTGAGGACTCCTCAGCTCATTCGCTCCTACTACAGTATGCCTTGTCATACCAATCAACAACTTTTGTTTTCTAGATTCTTTTCTTACCTTGCCTATAATCACTTTTTTCTCCAAGAGCCTTTCCCTTTTCTCTTTACTCACATATATAGCTCTTATTTTCCCTTCCCTCTCCACTAACTTTGCTTTGTTCTGTTTTAGATAATTCCTGAAGATGACCTAAGTTTGAAATGTCTATTTTAGCTCAATTTTCTATTTTCAGTGTGTTTTTAACATTGTCATTTTGTTTTGTTCCCCATTTCTCTGACCTCATAACCCCCTCCCGCCTACTCTCCATCCCACACTCCGCTTTTGTTGTTGTTAATATAGCTATTGGCTGTTGCCTCCTCTCTACTTTGGGTCCCTGCCAGCCCCCCAGTCTTATCACCTACTCCCCCCACTGCCAAGCTGATAGAGATCTATACGGAGCAGCCTGAGGAGCCAGCGAATGTCAGGTAGATGGCTTGAGGTATTTTATTTTTCTGTGTTTTGCCCTCCCAACTCCCTGTTGTCAGACTTATGCCTCCGACTGACACAGTCATAGCAGTGCAGCAGCATGCGACAGGCTGCCCCACCCCTCATGAGGGTGCAGGCTCACTGTGAGGGGCTGCTGCCATACCGGATCCCACGTTTCCCTCCCCACGCTCCTCACACTTGTCAACATCCCCTAACTCTGGCCACACTGATCATAGCTCCTTGGGTCTGCTCCCAAACCCAAGTTTCCAGCACGGGATCAGGGTGTGCTTCCATTAAGCCACAGGACGTCCTCCACTCTCTGCACCTCAAACTTGGCTTCTCTCTGTCCTTCATGCTACCCTCTCTATCCTGGTTGAGAGCTTCTTTAGCTCAGCTGCTCCTTCAGTCTGGAACAGTCTTCTTGCCTAGCTATGCCTTATTGACTCCTCTATCATCTCCAAATCTCACCTCAAAACCCCCTACAGCTCCCTAGTCTTCTACCCCTCGCCCTCTATTGAAACCCCCTTCACTGCTTTAACAAAGGCATATCACTGTGTTCTGGTTATTGTGCTTTATAAAATGGCAAGAAAAAAATCTAGAAATTTAATTGACCGAGAGACATCACCTGACCATGCATTAAATCTCTATAAATGCATGGTCAGGTGCCAACATGAAAATGACGTACCTAACATAATTCTTGATCTTTCTGTGTATCTTCACCATTCATCACTGTTGGGTTCTGGCTGGAGGATCAGGACCCCGCGGGAGCTTCCCCCCCCCCCAAGGGAGAGAAGTCGACATTGGGATGGCACCGCTCTTGAGGCCGACCCATTGCATGGTGCTCGAAGCCTGGCCAGTAACCGACACTGACCCCTCCTCAGCCCCAGTTCTGCATGCCGGAGAGACAGAGAAAAAGAGAGGGCAGGGGGCAAGGGAGCCCGAGGGATAGTAAAAGGAAAGGATGTAAAACTAAAAGGAGGAATAAAGCCATACAGAGAACAGAAGAGGAGGCAGCCTAAGGGATTGGAACAGAAAGGCCCCAATCTCTGGGTGAGTAAGGGAGGGATGAAAGGGTGAGGGGTAGAAAAGGAAGAGAGAAAGAAAGGAGGGAGGAGGAGGGGAGGCAGGTCGTGGATGAACAATATGTCTCATTCCTAGAACTCCTGTTACAGGTGAGTAACCTGTATTTAGGACATGGATATGTTGTTCATCCACACTCATTGGCAGACTCTAGCAGTTCTCCGGGAGGAGGGGAGGCAAGACGCATCACCTCAATACTTACTTGGGAAAGAGAGACTGGAGAACCGAGTCTCCAAAACCAGCATCCCGGCGTGACTCAAGGTCGATGTGGTAGTGGGTATGAAGGTGTTTGCTGACTTCAGGTAGCCCTGCAGATTTCCTGGATAGGGACATCCCTGGAAGCAGCCACGCTGCAGCAGTATGGCGGGTAGAATGAGCTCTTATCCTCTGGGAGGCTCCATGCCCGCCAACTTATAGTAGAGATCTATGCAGGAGGTTACCCACCTGCTTATCGTCCGCTTGGCTGCATGTCTGCCAGATGCGTTTCAGCGTAGGTGACAAACAGCTGATGCAACCTCTCCTCGACTTTCAGCCAGGCGCTTCCTATAATAAGCGAGCTTCTAGGGTCCAGAGTATGAGCCTATATTCGCCTCCCGAGGTGATTGGGGTAGAACACCGGCAGAGTCAACACCTGGTTAAGGTGAAACTCACACCACCTTCGGAAGGAATTTCGGTGGGCGAGGACAACCTTGTCCCTGTGGAAGACCAGGTAAGGAGACTCGATGAAGCGCCTGGAGCTTCCCATCCTTCTGGCTGACGTGATAGCCACCAAGAAGGCGTCTTCCACGACAGGTGAGAGAGAGCACACCTGCATAGGTTCGAATGGCTGCCCATGAGCTTGCCAGTACCAGCAGTAGATCCCACGGAGGTGGGGGTTCCCGCACTGGAGGAAATGTGATCAAGGCCTTTGAAAAAGCGCCAGACCACCTTCTCCTGCGCCATCGACTGCTTCTCGCCCGCGCCTGCAAGCAGAGATGGCTGCTAGGTGCACCCTTTAGGTCGCTCGACTCAAGCCCTTGATCTAGAAAGGACCATAAATAGTCCAAGATGCTTGCTAAGGAACAGGAGGAAGGATCCAAGCCTCATGTTCTGACACCAAATGGAAAACCTTTTTCCATTTGAAGGCATAGCATTTTCTGGTCGACTCTTAGGACGCCAACTACATTGAGGACCTCGTCGGAAAGACCCAAGGCCTGGAACTCTAGCCGCCAGGAACCAGGCCGCAGGTGCAGGGATTGAAGGTCCGGATGGAACACCTTCCCCTGATTGACTGAGAGCAGGTCCGGGCGAGCTGGAAGCTGCCGGAGTCCTGGAGCTGAGACTGAGGAGATCTGGGTACCAGAACTGGTGAGGCCAGTCTGGGGCTATCAGAATCACCTGCGCCTTGTCCCTCCTCGCCTTGAGAAGCACCTTGTGGATCAAGGGAAATGGGGGAAAGGCGCAAAAGAGGCCCGGGGTCCACGGCCTCGAGAAGGCATCCCCTGCAGCGAGCCCTGCTGAGGGGGGCGGGCATGGAACAGACTCAGCTTCGCGTTCTCCATGGAGGCAAACAGGTCCACCTGAGGTGTGCCCCAAGGGAGAACAGATGCTGTACTCTCCTGCGGCAGAGACCACTGTGATGCAGCCCTCATCCAGCTCAGGCATCGGCTAGGTGTTGGAGGCCCTGCCACGTGAATGGCTAGGGAGATCCGCCTCCAGGCTGCTATCGAGTGACCAAATCGAGAGCTCTTGCATAGAAGCACATGGAGCGGCCCCGCCTCTGGCGGTTTAGATAGTACATGGTCGTGGTATTGTCCGCCTGACTCGGACCACTTGACCGGAGGAACGGAGCAAAGGCGGTGAGAGCCTAGGCGGACCGCCGAGCTCCAGCAGGTTGATGTGGCATCGACTCCCGCTGGGACCAGAGGCCATGAGCCCGGTGTTCCCCAGATGGGCACCCCAACCCATCAGAGAGGCATCGCCGACAGAGAGACCGTCACGCTCGGGCGGACGAACGGATGCCCTCCTGCAAATGATCTGGAACGTCCACCACTGGAGAGCGCCCACATCCCTGTGTCACCGGCTACGCTGGTCCAAGGGATCGCAGCTGCCAGACCACTGGCTGGCCAGTCCCCACTGAAGGGACGCGATGTTCCAGCGGGCCCAACGGACCACGCTGGTGCAGGCCGCCATGAGACCCAGGAGGCGCAGGAAGTCCCGGGATGCAATTGCTCAACCAGAAATGATCGGGCAAAGGAGGAAAGAACCCGCCCTGTCCGCCGGAGCCGCCTGGTCTCGAAGAGAGTCGAAGCTGGGCGCCGATGAATAGAATCACCTGCTTCGCTCGAGTTCCCACTTGGCCTCGTTGATAAGGAGGCCCAGTTGAGAGCAGACCTGAGGGCCGGATCTCTGGACCACTCCGCCTCTTCCTGGAGGGAGTTGCTATCAGCCAGTCGCCCAGGTAAGGGTACACCCGACCCTCGGCGCCAAGAGAATGCTGTCACCACTGCCATGCATTTGGTGAAGACCTCGGAGCTGAGACAAGCCGAGGGCATGGCTTGAACTCAAGAGGGATCCTTCCGCCGGAAGCTTAAGGAATCTCTGGTGAGACGGACGGATAGGGACGTGAAAAAAATGCCCTGCAAGTCCAGAGAGCAGAACCACACGCTGCCCAAGGATGGTATTATCTGAGCCAGAGTGACCATCCTGAAGGTTCGAGACCTTAGGAACTTGTTTAGGTCGTGAGGTCGAGAATGGGCGCCAGCCCCCCGTCTGCTTCGGAACCAGGAAGTACCTGGACACAAACCCTGGGTCTGGCGAGGGTCCACCACCTCTCTTACCACCTCCTTCTGGAGGAGGGGAGCTGATGTCGGCCTCGACGAGCCGCCAGTGAGGCTGGGGATCCCAAGCTTTCGAGGGCGACGGCCTGAAGGGTGGTGCCTGCTCAAATTCCAGAGGCAGGCCTCTTCCCACCACCTTCCAAGACCCACCTGTCCGTGGTAACAGCAGACCAGGCGGAATGGAAGTGCCGGAGCCGCCCTTCCACGGGGACCCTAGGGGTAAGGTGACGGGAATGGGGCGGCCACCTCAGCCCGGCCACTGGGCAGGCTTTGGAGGAGGGACCGCCGAGGGACCTCCTGGGCCTTTCCTCCTGCCTCCTGTTAGAGGAAGCCGCGGTTGGGTTTGGGATGCCAAGGCCGAGCCTGCTGGCCCGACGTTGCTGGGTCAGGGCCGGCTAGTACAGAAGGACTAAAGGGCTTAGGCTGTGGTTTGCGGCTTTGTCCTTCTGAGCGGAAGAGACCGAGTCCAAGGTGGCATTGACCTCTCGATCCTCTGCAGGTGACCTTCCACCCCAGGCCAAAGAGGTCAGTCCCCAAAAGGAACATCCGCCAACTTGTGCTGGGTATCCGAAGTAAAGGTGGATATCCTCAGCCAAGCCCGCCGACGATAGCCACTGCGGCCGCCACCGATCTGGCACATGAGTCCCTATATCCAAAGCAGTCTGGAGCTGCTGTTTGGCCACTGCCTCTTCCTCTGGTCCCGCACCTGCTTAACCGTAGTCTGCAGATCGGGCGGAAGATGAGGATGACCTCATCCAGGAGCCCAACAGGGCATGAGAAAAATGTGCCATGAGGATCGGGCCGAACTGGCCTGGACGAAGGCGTGAGAGGACGCAAGCGAGACTTTTCGCCCGACATAGTCCACTCTCTTGACCCTTGTCAGGAGGTTTGTCCACATCCCTGGCGCTGTCGGGCGCTACCGAAAACGCTGTCGGTAACCAACCCCTCAGCAGAGGGGTGTTCAAAACCGGACAAGGAACCGTAGGGGACCGCATACTTCTGGCCATCCTGGCAAGGCGCAGGGCAGGAAGCAGCGCTGCCAAAGCTCCAGTGCCGGACCCACTATGGCCTCGGCCACCGGAAAGGCCTCCGTCGGAGAATCCCCGTCCAGAATCTCCGTGAGGGATACCTGGCCTGCTTGAAACGGGTTCGAGCTCCATCCCTGTAGACTCCGAGATGAGCCAAGTAGTCCTAGGAAGGACGACGGGCTATCGCCCATTGACTGACCTTCCTGAAGACTCCAAGTCCAGTCGCTTGAGAAAAAAGGAGGAATCATCTTCGACTCGGAAGAGTCTCAAGAGCTGCCTCTGGCCTGAGCACACCTTCACCTGCCGAGGTCGGTCGGGAGTGAGGGTAACTGACAGCCGGATGGGTAGACCCTTAGCCGACCGAGAATCCTTGGTCGGAGCCCCAATTGGTGGCTGTGGAGGCGGAGGTTCCACCGAATCGGTGGAGCAGCTGGTTTTGGCCGAACAACCGCCTGGTATAGGCCTCGGATAAGTCGAGGGGTTGTGTCGCCGCCCGTGACAGTTACTTTAATGGCCGGGAAGGCGACGGGTCGGCTTATTCCCGGCCAGGAGGAGCTGTTGCAACATAAGGTCCTCGTACCGTCGACGTAATTTACGCCGAAGCCTCCCCTCATCCGAGGAGGAGGACGAGGACGAGCGGCGACGCCGCTTACCGCGGTGCCGAGACCGAGACCGCCTATGACGGTGGGATCGGCTGGACCGCGAAGAGGTCCGAGACCGAGACCGAGAGTCCCGGAATTTCCGAGGTCGGTGCGGGGAGGTGTCGGCCGGAACCGGCACTCCCTTCGGCTCGGATGGTCCATCCGAGGGCTCCGGAACCGGAGGCACAGGCGAGCCCACGGGATCCTCAACCTCCGGGGAACCGGGAGAGGGGAATCTCGGCTGCTAAAGGCGACAGCCCGTCCAATGGGTCGAGAAAAATCTCGACTTCATCGGTGGGAGTCTCGGTCAACTGACCTGACGGGGACACTGTGAGGCCAGTGGCCGAAGCCGAGCGGTCGACCGAAGCCGACGGTCGACGGCCCGGGAGAGGGACCTTTCCCGCCTCCCAAGAGCGCCGACGAGGGATTCTACCCCTGTCCCCTTTTGGACCGAGAATAAGGTCCAGCAGACGAGGCCCTTCTCCTTTAGTGGAGAGGGACAGACAAAGCTCCTTAAAAGAAGCCGTAGGAAGAACCCAGAGAGAGCGGGATAAATGCCGCGGCCGAGGAAGATACGTTCACAAGCCTCCTCTTCTCGAGGGCGACCATCCGTCCGAGCTGATCCGACAGCCCGTCAGCCGCTGACACCGCCCAACCGGCCTCCTTGACTTCACCGAGGGAACGCTTCGGACGGCCCAGTTGCAATCGGGCAGCACGGTCTCGAGGACGAGGCCGAGAAAGATGAGCACAGGTCGCAAGCCTGCGGTCATGCTCAAGGCCTACAGTAGACACACGTGAGTGTGGATCCGTCCGAGACATCTTCTGCCCGCATGGGCATCTCCGAAATCCGGGAGTCGATTTGTCCATCGCAGCTGCGAGGGATAGAAGACTGAAGTCTTTTTCGCAAAATTTATTTTTAAATCCGCAAACGGAGAAATAGGAACCAGTCTCAAACGCAGAGCGTTAAGGAGGGAACCTGAGCTTCCAAGCGGTAAGGAAGATCTGGCGTCATGGGGCGGAGCCGAGAGTTATACCACCCGGGTGGGTGGGAGGAGCAAGCTTGAAGACCTTCCGGCAAGATTTAAAGCGGCAAGGATACCTGCCAATGAGTGTGGATGAACAACATATCCATGTCCCTAGAACAGAGAATTTTCCCAACCCATTTTACAGTGACACTGATAACTAACACATTGCTGTTAAAATGTTTTTTTAATTTGTTTTATTTAAAAATGTGTTGACCGGGTAGAGAAGCACTGGGTCAAATGGCCCTTTTACAGGCTTGACCTTGAAGATAAAAAACAGTATGACAATTACAGACAAAACAATTCAACATAAAACCAAAAATGGAACAATCAATTAATTACTGTACATCACAGCAAAAGTACAAATTTGGGATACAAGGGTGTAAGAAAGGTGTTACATAAAACCAGATTATCTGTTTTTATTTTATTTAAAAATATTCTTGAATGTCATAAAAAAAGAGACATGAAAAGTTTGAGTGCTTAAGCCTGTTCTGTTTGTCTCTTTGCATCAGGTACTAACATGCTGATGGTAGGTGTCCATGGCCCAAAGACCCCCTGCGAGGAGGTGTATGTGAAGCACATAGGCAACAGAGTGTACAACGTCACCTATACCGTCAAGGAGAAGGGCGACTACATTCTCATCGTCAAATGGGGGGATGAAAACGTACCAGGCAGCCCCTTCCATGTCACTGTACCTTAAAAAGCACACATCTCCAGCACCCTGTAAACCAAGACGGATCTGCTCCACCCTCACATCTTGCAACGCAATAAAATGGAAGAAAAAAAAAACTTTTACAACTAATTTAAAACAAAACACTATGCAACGAAAGTTAAACTATTGCAAACTATTTTTTTTACCTGATCACTAAGGACATTTTGCCTGTGCATGATGGCAGTAGTGATGTCACGGCAGGAAAGAAAAGCACGCACTAAAAAATGTATACAATGAAATGCTCTAATTCTTTGCCTCTGTTTTAGGATGTGTGTTTTTTTAATCATGGATCTTTATAATCTTAAATGTGGTGGTTTCCTAAGGGTTTTTTACATGTTTGAAGATTTAAAAAAGGGGAGCTGGGGCATAGCTGATGTGTCCTAAGGTCAGTGCCTGGTCAAATTATATATGTTTGTTATTTTTTAGTTTCGCTGATTTACATATGTATTTAATTTAAAGAAATTGTATCTGAAGGTCTTCTTTAACTTTCGAAACAAAAAAAAAGGACTGAAAACATTTTAGCAGTTTTTTGTGTTGCCTTAAAAGGCTTTCTTCTGCAATACACTGGAGCCCCCGACCAAGTGAAGGGATTACACAGATGAACCTTGTACAAAAAAAGTCACTAAGCTATTTGTTTTTTTCTTTTAAAACTAGAAATACGGTTTGTATTTTCTTTTGAGGGAAGACTACTGTGAATTGTCCATAATTCACCTGGCGCTGACCTATTGACCTGTGGTGACCCGTGTATTTAAAACGAGGTTCAGAACACACACAAAAGCCTTGACTGGCAGCTGACACTGGAAGTGAGGTCACAGCACTGCTTTTGTGTTCCAAGCCTCGTTTTAAACGGACCTGCGACTAAGGGACTTGGTTGGTTGATGTCATCCCGGCCACAGAAACCAGCAGTGTCACATGACTTTTGCAACTTATGGCACCTGTTCATTGCAAACAAAATAATGTGGGGGCTATTTTTCTGTGAAAGATTAGAAAGCTGAAGTTGAAACTGCATTACTGAGTGCCATTTTATAGAATTTTTTTTTTTGTATGTGAGAGGAAGAAAAAGATTAAATTGTTTGTTATATACCTATTGTTTGGTAAGAAATTGCAAACATAAATAAAGTTTTATCGCTAAAGTGCCATGAGTGACTTCCAAGTTTTATTTTTATTTGCAATGAGGTAAAAAAGTGCCCCCTTTATCCACTCATTCCTGTTAAGCAAGTTAGTAGTCCTGATGGTTGTGCTGACAGTCACAGCTGCTTTCACAACCTTTGAGGGGGTGGCTACTCAATGGTTTCTGTCAGGCTGTGTTCTTTGGCTGTTTAATTCGCTCTTTGCAGTGGTGCCATTGAAAGAGAACTGTAAGAGAGACTGCACAGACAGTACACCATTCTGTTAGATATTGTGTCTTATGTCCAATGGATCACAAAATGCTTTATAAGATAGTGGTTCAAAGACGAAAGTAATAAGCCACGACAGGTTGTACATTATAGGATTTTAATGCACTCCCTGGGGGTGTAGTAAGGCATGATGCTAAAGGCCTAGTGTCCTTGTGCCCCTGGGAGGTGCAATAAAATCCTATGATGCATACCTTGGAGGAGCTTATTACACTTATGAAATGACTCTAAGTAGATTTTGGGGGGAGTATTACACTTACAAAATGAGTCTAAGTAGACTTTTGGGGGAAGAAAATGAGATCTTATCTGTGTCAGTCTTCACCATTCATCACTGTTGGGTTCTGGCCAGAGGATCAGGATCCCGCGGGAGCTTTTGCAAGAGGAGGTCGACGCGGTTGGGGCGGCGCCACCCTCGAGGTGGAGCATTCGTGGCGCTCCGGTTGGCCAGTAACCAATGACGCACCCCTCCTCAGCCCCAGTTCTGCTTCTCCCGCCGTCGAAGTGAACATGACCTCACAGTGAGCTTATTTTATCTTCGCCAGCCTAGTCTGATGGTTTGTGTAAGTCCTAGTTCTGTTGCTGCGTTTTCCTCGGCGATCGACAGGTAAGACCTTTCCATTATTTTCATTGTCGATGCCGAGTGCTGTATTTATTTTTTTCGTCTGGTCATGTCTCGTTCGGGGGACAAAAAGAAATCTTCCAAGGCGTGTCAGCTTCCAATGTGTCGGTGTCCCTGTGGTTGACTGTTCCATCTTGGACCAGCATGACCAGTGTCTCACCTGCTTGGGCCCTAACCGTGACATGGATCACTGCGCCGCCTGTTTCTCCATGGACCGTCGTGTGTTGGAGTTGCGCCCATTAAAAGTCAGACATGCAGCGTTGACTTTCGGGGGACAGGCACACACCTGGGTCGCCAAATGCAGGGTTCTTGACACTTCCTCCTTGTCCCCTCCTCCTATATGGCCCACGGAGGAGGGGATTTCTGCGCCTTCTAGCCTTGCCTCGACAGGAACCCCTTCCACAGTGCAGGAGGCCTGGCCTGACCCCTTCTACGGTCAGGCGGGAGGCACCGTCCAGGCAATCGCCTTCTCGGAGGCAAGGGCTCACCTGGCATCGCGGTCTGAGGCCTCCGAATCTGGGCCGGTGCCGCTGGTGCTGGGGATCTGGGCGGTGCAGCGGGCGGCATGGGGCCAGTCTTGGGCGCCGCCTCTGACTCCGGCGCCGCTCGTGATGACGGGGATGGGGGTGGTGCCGTGGGCAGCGTGAGGCCGGTTCGTGGCACCACTCACAGTGTCACATCTGGGAGGGACCAGGAAGTGGTCTGGGTTCAAGCTTCCTCTGGGAGGACGATGCTGCGACTGACCCAGACTGGCTCCCAGATTCTTCGGAATCCTCTAATTCCTCTTCCTCCAGAGCGTTGGCTCCAATTCAGCCCCCTTCTGAGAAGCGGATGACTTCCACTGATACCGGGGGTTGGTGGCACCAACCATGTCCTCATGTGCCCCGCGGTGCACCACAGGGCGCCTGGAGTCAGTGGTCCATCTGCCACCTTGGGAGATGTACCCCCCTTCTGTGACAGTTCTCACTGACCCCACTTCTGGGCCGACTGGAGCATCTCAGGCAGGGGAGGGTGCTACACCTCCGGCTGTCTCTCAGGAGTCAGCTACGGGGTGTCAGTTACCTTGGCTGATGTTGAAGAAGAGGGCTGTCTTGGAGTCCGAGGGGTTGACGGGGCTGGATTCAGGGCGGCGTCCTTTCCTGGGAACCTGCAGGGTTCAGGGAGGAGTCACAGCACTGATTCGGTCTCCTCCTCCTCCGAGGTCTCCTTCAGAGAGACCTCATCTTTAGAGGTTAGGGGCTGCCCTTCTGGGCTCATGCGTCCCAGTTACCTCGCGGGGGGAATTCTGTCTTTGGGCTCAGCCCTGGCCATTCCAGCTCGGTTGAGCAGACTTCGTCTGCTGGGACCACCGGGTCTCCTCCTCCTTTGAGGTCTCCTGTCAGGTCCCCCAGCCTGGGCAGAGGCCATGCCCCTCCTTGGAGGTGCCTGGCCCTTTTGCCTCTGCCAACCCCTCCTTCACTCCCAGGTGACTCCGGTCCCATGGGACCCCTTATCTGGGAGCAGTTTAGGTCCATGGCTGCACTATTCCCCGCCTACTACCTGTCCATGGATGAAGAGGTGTTCCACCACTCCTGGTGTAGCCTGAACCTAACTCTCCGGACTCGGCTCCCTCATCTTCCTCTTCTCAGGGAGAGGAGTCCTCTGTCCACCTTTTCCCTGCAGCTGATCTTTCCAGTTATCAGCGCTTCCGTTGGGGTTGCTCGATGAGCTCCAAATCTCCACCATAGGCAGTCACAATTCTGACTGGTCGGCACGTGCCTTCTTGGGTGAGTTCAGTGCGGCCAACCTGTTGGTTCCCGCCTGGCCTACTCCCTTCCAGGAGGTGTCGTACCAGGCCTGGCGACATCCCTCAACCCTTGCACCAGCTCCGAGGGACCTCTGCTAGAGGTTTTGCACACCCCTAGGGTTTCCAGGAGCCCTGCCTCACCCCCCTTCAGGCATGACTCTCCTGGATACACCAGTCGGGCATAGAAGTCAAAGTGTGACCCCCCCAGAATCTGACTCCGACTGAATTTGATTTTTGGGATAGGAGAGCCTTCTCCTTGGCGTGCCTCCTTTTATGTCTATCAGCTCATAAGGTCCACCATGCTGCCTAGAATAGGCACTTGTGGTCTCTGCTAGGTCAGATCCAAGTCTCTTTGCCTGACTTGGAGGTGACCAGACAAGCCATTGCCTCTCTCCACGTGGGGCCTGGAGCTTGCAAGGCACCAAGCAAGGGCATCTTACAATGCCAACAAGGTGGCTTCCAGGTTGGCGGGGACAGCGATCTGCATCAGGCGGATGGCGTGGCTTCATCTTTCCCGGTTATCACCCATGGCCCGGCGTAGGGTGACTGCCTCCTCTTTCCGGGGAACCCATCTCTTTTCCCGCAGGGTGAGACGAGAGCTTCAGGAGCGTCTTCCCTCTCCTGCTAGGAGAACCTCACCTCACCCAGACCAGCCTCAGGCCTAAACAGGCCTGTTAGAGTTCCCTCCTCTGTTGTCTCCCCCACTAGAGGCTGAGGGACTTTGTCCCCTAGGGAGGTTCTCAGCCCCCCTTATCACCCAACAGTGATGAATGGTGAAGATTGACACAGATAAGATATGAAAATTATGTACCTACTGTAATTCTTGATCTTTCTGTGTATCTTCACCATTCATCACTGAATCCCTCCCACCTTCCATTCTTAGGCTTCAGTTTTTGGGCAATCCTCCTCCCTGTTTGCTTCTCAGCTAGGACCTCGGTCCATCTCCAGCACCTCCTCCCCCCTCCCCCCTTTGGGGTCGGGTTTTTTTCCCCCTGGGAAGACAGCCAGGGAGGCTACCCTCTATTGGGAGTCTCCAGGGACCCTCCTCAGTCCAGATAGTCTTGTCTTGGATTTACTCCTCTCCCTCCAGCCTTGGTCATTGAAGAAGTACAAAGGGGAGGCCCTGGTGACTCCCTCAGTTATTTCCCATCCAATCACATTGTGCCAGTCTCCATAATGTGGTTTCCCTGTATCTCCCTTTCTCGTTCGGAGGAGAATAAGTACTTTTCTAGGGACATGGATATGTTGTTCATCCACACTTATTGGCAGGTTCCTTGCCGCTTTAAACCTTGCCGGAAAGTCTTCAAGCTGGCTCCTCCCACCCACCCAGGTGGTAAAACTCTCGGCTCCGCATGTGGCCTTAGATCTTCCTTACAGCAGGAGCTCAGGTTTCCTCCTTAGCGCTCTGCGTTTACGACTGGTTCCTGAAAATTTGGTCTTGAAATCAATTTGGAAGATTTTCTGCAACCCGATCCTTTCTTCTTCCGCTGCAGCGATGGCTCATTCTTTTTCCAGCCCTGGGGCGCCCAGTTGATTCCTCCAGGAGGAGACCCGCACTCGCGTCACGTTTACTGCCTTGACCTGGATCATGATCCTCAGCTTTTCTGCGAGTTTTGGTTGTGCCCTTCAGGCTGGCCTTTGGGACCCGCATGGCCGTTGGGGCTCAGGCACCCAGTGGTTTTTCCTGCTCCGGAGAATCCCTCGGATCGTCGGGCAGCGTCCACATCAGCTGTTTCTGGGCAGCTCGTCTTTCCCTCCACCGGGAAGGGGGCGGCTCCACCTCCCTCTTCCTCGGTTGCGGCGCTTATCTCGTTGTCCTTGAGGCTCTACTCATGCAGCATCATTCAAGGAGCTTACGTCCAGTCCCTTTCCTCGAAGGAGAGAGGACCCTGGGGACCTGCCCCTCGGCCCAAGTCAAAGGGCGCATGGCAGGGGTCCCTTCATCGTGACCCAGTGAGGGCGGGAAAAGTCCCTCTCCCTTGCCGGCCGACGCTCAGCTTCGGTCGAGGATCACTTGACCACTGGCCTCATGGTTTCCCCGTCAGGTCAGCCGGCCAGGACCCCCATCGATGTGGCTGAGCCCCTCGGCCCATCATCTGGGCTGTCTCCTGCTAGTGCCACAATCCCTTCGCCGGTTCCCCCGGCAGGGGCTGAGGTTCTGCCGGTACCTTCGGGTCGACAGTCCTCGGCCATTTTCTCCAAGCCGAAGGAGGAGCGGGTGTGCTCCGCTCCCTCCCAGGCCCTCTCTCGGTTCCCCCGAGGATTCGGGTCTCAGTCTCAGTCCTCCTCTTGGTCTAGCCACTCACGCCGACCTCGGCGTTCTCGGTCGGGGCACTGAGTCAAGTGGCATTGCCGTTCTTCTCGTCCCCTCCTCGGATGAGGGTAAGCTTGATGCCGTTAGGCGTCAATGTTCTGAGAATTTATGTGGCTTACCAGCTGTTGTTGTCCAGAATCAATCAGCCCGGTTCATTCTCCGGCTAATGGCAACCGCGCCTGCATCGGCCCGCGCAGCCGCTCGAGGCAGTCAAGGAGTCCTCTCCAGGGCCGGTTGCTCGTCCGATCCTCACTGCCCCACCGTCCTCGGCGGAACCCGGGCCGGGCCTTGACCTGTCCCGCAGGTTACTCGGTCCCCTCACTCCCGCCGCCCTCAAGCGGACGAAGAGTGTCTCGCAGGCCTGGAAAGCTTTTGCCAGACCCCTCGGAACTGAAGTCGGCTCCGTTATGTTTCCCTAACAGGAGGACCATGGTCTTCCCCAGAACATTCCGTGGACGACAGCCATCATCCTTTGGGTCTGCTCCAGCTCATCAGGAGTACGGGATGCAGCTCAACCCGTTCAAATGAACCACCCCCCTGAATTCTGGACCGGGGGCTCTCCCAGGGCACTGCAGTGGCTGAAACATCGTGGGCCAGCGGGCTCTGGTGACAGCCTACTTCCTGCCCTGCCTTGGCAGGGTGGCTGGAGTACCCTGTCCTATCCGGTTTCTGCCCGGTTTCTGCGGAGCGCACCCCTTGTGGCTGAAGGGGTAGTCACGATAATGTTTTCCAAAGTTTGGAAATGCTAGGGATGTGGATAGGGCCCCCCTGACAAAGGAGTCCAAGGATGGACTATATCGGTGCAAGGTTCTGACGCATCCTCCTAGGCCTCCATCAGGCCAGCACGGCGGCACTGATGGCACCTGTTCCCACGCCTTTGGGCTCCTGGAAGGTCCTCCCTCATCTCGGCTGACCTGGAACCAGTCAGCGGAGTGAGACCAGGGTAGAGCGGGCAAGCAGCGCTCAAACGGCTCTGGATCTGGGGCGACTCCTGTGCCAGATCGGTGGCGGCCCGCGGTGGCCATGCACCGCGCAGTGGCTGAGGGTTATCCTCCTTCTCCTTGGAAACCCAGCACGAGTTGGCGGACATCCCCTTCTTGAGGACTGACCTTTTCGGCCCTGGGTGGAGGCATATCAGGGGCCCCAGAGAGTCGATACCACTCGGACTCTGTCCTCCTGCCGGAGGGACAAGGGCAACCGTCGGCTTTGTGTAAGCCCCTTTGCCCCCAGCCCCTGCGGCTCGACGGCCAACAAGAAGACCCAGCAGGCATGCGCTGGGTGGCCTGTGCCAGAGACCGTCTTCCTCCAAAGGAAGTAGGGGTAGAGTCAAAGCCTCGGCCTCTTCTCCACCAAGCCTCCTCAGTGACAGGTAGGCGCTGTCCACAGCCCCATAAGCCCCTGCCCGGGTTTCCTGTGGGGCGGCTCGCACCTCTTCCTCTTGGGTGGTGCTAGGTAAGTCTGTTGCGATTGAGAGCAGGTTCCCCGCGCAGGCGTTGCACGGGGATCTTGGGTCCACAGACTCTTTGTCGGACTGCTTGGTGGGCCTCCTTCAGACCCTGGGTTCATGTCCAGGCCCTCCTGGTCTCAAATGGATGGGGGCTTGCGCCCATCCCCTGCTGCCTTGGATGGTCCTCTGCAGATATCCATCCTCAGATCGAGCGTCACGGCTTCTTTCTGGGCCTCCAGAATACTTCTCCTCATGCGTCCGTTTCTTGGGACCTCTCCCTTTCTAATGGAGAATCCATGAGTTCCCGAACAGGCCCTTCATTCTCTGCTCCAGCATTTCTACGGCATTGAAGGGTCAGGCGTAGCCCACCGGATGGCGGCCTATTAAAACCCTTCCAGGCTCGGACTGGTCTCCCTTCACCGAGCCACGTTGGAACTGCGTGCCTTAGCGGTGAGACTCTTGGGACAGGCTCGACTCTTGATCAGAGCCGACTCGGCGGACAGGGCTGAGTTCTTACTCCTACCCAGTCAGGTTGGCGGGTAATGTGCCCTGGGACCTCCTGCACCTCCTGGGCCTCACGGCGGATAGGTTCCCTAGTGGGACGGGCCAGCTCGCTCACAGTGCTGCGTTCATGGACCAGTTCGTGACTGCCCAGGGTTGGGGAATGTCCCCATCGGACTTCCAACTCCTGCAGAGAACATCCTGTTTAAGGGACATGGATATCTTCATCCACACTGTCTAGCAGGTATCCTTGCCGCTTTAAATCTTGCGGAGTCTTCAAGCTGGCTCCTCCGTACCGAATTGGTAAAACTCGGCTCTCCGCCCCATGGCGCCAGATCTTCCTTGCAGCTTGGAAGCTCAGGTTCCTCCTTAATGCTCTGCGTATAAGACTGGTCTAATTCTTAGTTTTGCAATTTAAGCATTTTTGGCTTCTAGACCCGGTCTTCTATCCCTCGGCTGTGATGGATAAATCGACTCGGTTTCAGATGCCCTTGCGGAGCAGAGATGTCGGATAGATCCGCACTCACGCGTGTCTACTGTTTAGGCCTTGAACGACCCGCGAGCTTGACCTGTACCCTTCCTTCTCAGCCCTCGTCCTCAAAGGCCGTGCCCGTTTAACTGGGGCGTCCTGAAAGCGTTTTCCTCTAGTAAAAGTCAAAGAGGCCCGGTCAAGGGTTCAGTGGGGCTCGGGGATCAGCTAGAGCAGATGATCGCCTCGAAGAGGAGGCGGCGCTGGACCGATCTTCTCGGCTGCAGCATTTATCCCGCCTCCCTGGGTTCCTCTTATACAGCTTCTTTTGAGTTTGTCTGTCCCTCCACTAAGGGAGAGGGACCACGTCTGCTGGACCTTCTTCCCGTCCAAAAGAAAGATAAGGGTAAGTCCCTCCGCCGACGCTTATTGGGAGGGAAAGGTCCCTCTTCGAAGTTGTCGGCCATCGACTTGGCCTCGATCGCTCGGCTTCGCCACTGGTCTCACACGGTGTCCCGCCAGGCCAGTTGACCGAGACCCTGTCGACGCAGGTCGAGATTTTTCTGACCCGTTGGACGGGTTGTCACCAGGTGGCTTCTAGAACTCTCTCCCGGTTCCCGATGGGAGTTGAGGATTCTGTGGCTTGCCAGTGCCTCCGTTCGGAGCTCTCGGTGAACCCTCCGAGCCGAGGTGGGAGCTCTGTTCCCCCGTCCTCCCCCCCCCGCACCGCCTCGGAAAGCCGAGGTTCTCGGTCTCAGTCTCGGACTTCATGGGTCCAGCCGATCCCCCGGCCATAGGTGGTCTCGGTCTCGGCACTGCGGTAAGCCGCTGCGGCCGCCGTCTCGCCCCTCCTCCTCGGACGAGGGAGGCTTGACATGGGGTTACGCCGACGGTACGAGGACCTTATGTGGCAACAGCCTCCTTCTGACTGGGAACAAGCCGATGCCGCCACCTTCCCCGCCATTATGGTTGTCACCGAGCAGTCAAACAACCCTCGACTTACCCGAGGAGCCTGTTCTCAGGTCAAGTTGTTCAGCTAAAACCAGCTGCTCTAATTCTATTCGGAACCTCCGCCCACAGCTGATTATTTAGGGCTCGACCAAGAACTCTCGGTCGGCTCAGGGACTGCCCCATAGGCTGTCTGTTACCCTCACTCCCGATCGACCTCGGCAGGTGGTGGTGCTCAGGCCCGAGAGCAGTTTCTATGGACTCTTCAGAGTCCGACGGCGATTCCTCCCTTTCTCCAGGCGAGTAGACTTGAGTCCCTGAGGTCAGTTGACTGACATATAGCCCTTCGTCCTATCTGGGATTGCTTCGCTCATTTCGAAAGTCTCACCGGATGAAGCTCGAACTCATGTCTGTTAGGCCAGGTATCCCCTCACGGAGATACTGGACCTAGGGATTCCCCACGGAGTGTCTTCTCCGTGGCCGGTGGCCATAGTGGCCCAGCCTTGAGCTCTGGTAGTGCTCTGCTTCCTGTCCCTGCCTCGGCCAGGATGGCCAGGAAGTATGTGGTCCCCAATTCCCTTGTCAGGTCTGAACACCCTCAGCCGAGGGGCTAGTTACCACAGCTGCTTCATGCCTACTGAATGCTAGGACGGGACAAACCTCGCACAAGGAGTCCAAGAAATTGGACTATGCCGGGCGCAGTTCACGCCTGCCCTCCCTGGCCTTCATCAGGTCAGTTCTGCCATACTCATGGCACATTTCTCTCATGCCCTGTTGGGCTCCTGGACGAGGTAGTTCCTCATCTTCCGGGCGGACCTGCAGACCACGGGCCAGGCAGGTGCGGGACCAGGGCAGGGCAGTGGCCAAACAGCAGCTTCAGACTGCTCTGGACATTGGAGACTCATGAGCCAGGTCAGTAGTGGCTGCAGTGGCTATGCGCCGTTGGGCATGGCTGAGGATATCCACCTTCACTTCGGATACGCAGCACAAGTTGGCGGATGTCCCCTTCCTGGGGACCGACCTCATCGGCCCTGGGGTGGAAGGTCAGCTGCAGAGGATCGAGAAGTCCAATGCTACCTTGGACTCGGTCTCATCCGCACAGAAGGACAAAGGCCGCAGCCTAAGCCCTTTTGTCCCTCTGCGCCCACGGCACCTCCGGCCCAGCAACGCCAGGCCAGCAGGCTCGAGCTGGCATCCCAAACCCAAGCCCTCAGCTTCTCCTCCAGGAAGCAGGGAGGTAAAGGCCCTGAGGTCCCTCGCCGTCCCTTCCTCCAAGCCTGCTCAATGACGGGTTGAGGGTGTCGCCTCAACCCCGTCGCCTCACCCCAGGTGCCCTGTGGGGGGTGGCTTTGCTACTTCTTCCGGCCTGGTCCGGCATTTCTCACCACAGACCGGTGGGTGTTGAGGTGGTGGGAAAGGCCTGGCTCTGGAGTTCGAGCAGGCCCCACCTTCAGAGCCATCGCACTCGGGGCCTTTAACAGCCGCTGTCAGCTCACCAAGCTGACATCGCCTCCTCCTCGAGAAGGAGGTGATAGAGAGGTGGCAGACCTCCTCAGACCCGGGGTTCGTGTCCAGGTACTTCCGGTTCGAAACTGACGGGGGGGTGGTGCCCATTCTCAACTCCACACGACCTAAACAAGTTCCTAAGGTCTTGAACCTTCAGGATGGTCACTGTGGCTCAGATAATACCATCCTTGGAACACGGCATGTGGTTCTGCTCTGGACCTGCAGGACGCGTTCTTTCACGTCCCTATCCGTCCGTCACATCAGAGGTTCCTTCGCTTTGAGCGGAGGGATCCCTTTTCGAGTTCCAAGCCATGCCCTTCGGCTTATCTCCAGCTCCCAGGGTCTTCACCAAATGCATGGCAGTGGTGACAGCATTCCTGTGGCACCGAGGGGTCCGGGTTTACCCTTACCTGGACGATTGGCTGATAGCAGCCCCCTCCAGACAGGAGGTGGAGCGGTCCAGAGATCTGGCCCTCCAGGTTTGCTCTCAGGTCGGCCTCCTCATCAACGAGGCCAAGTCGGAACTCGAGCCAAAGCAGGTGATTCTTTTCATCGGGGCAGAGCTCGACTCTCTTAGAGCCAGAGCATGGCTCCTGGCAGATAGGGCTGAGGTTCTTTCCTCCTTTGCCCAATCATGTCTGGTTGGGCAATTGCGCCCTGCCCGGGACTTCCTGCACCTCCTGGGTCTCATGGCGGCCTGTACCAGCGTGGTCCATTGGGCCCGCTGGAACATGCGCCTTCAGTGGGGCTGGCCAGCCAGTGGTCCCAACGCTGCATCCATTGGACCAGCTAGTGACGGTGACCCAGGGGATGTGGAACGCTCTCCAGTGGTGGACCGTTCTACTTTATCTGCAGGAGGGCATCCCGTTTGTCCGCCCCGAGCCGACGGTCTCTCTATCGACTGATGCCTCTGTGATGGGTTGGGGTGCCCATCTGGGGGAACACCGAGTGCACGGCCTCTGGTCCCCGCGGGAGTCCCGATGCCACATCAACCTGCTGGAGCTCCGAGCGGTCCGCCTAGCTCTCACCGCCTTTGCTCCGTTTCTTCGGGGTCAAGTGGTCCGGGTCCAGACGGACAATACCATGACCAAGTACTATCTAAACCACCAGGGCGGGACGCGCTCCATGCTTATATGCAAGGAAGCTTTCCGCATCTGGTCACTCATGTGCAGCCTGGAGGCGGATCTCCTAGCCATTCATGTGGCAGGAGCCTCCAACACCCTGGCCGATGCCCTAAGCCAGATAGGGGCTGCATCCCACAAGTGGTCTCTCCTGCTGGAGGTAGTATAAGATCTATTCTCCCATTGGGGCACACCTCAGGTGGACCTGTTTGCCTCCAGGGAGAATGCGAAGCTGAGGCTGTTCCATGCCCGAACCCCTCAGCAGGGTTTGCTGCAGGGGGATGCCTTCTCGAGGCCGTGGACCCCGGGCCTCTTCTACACCTTTCCCCCGTTCCCCTTGATGCACAAGGTGCTTCTCAAAGCAAGGAGGGACAAGGCGCAGGTGATTCTGATAGCCCCAGACTGGCCCCGCCAGTACTGGTACCCAGATCTTCTCATCCTCAGCTCCAGGCTCCCAAGGCAGCTTCCAGCTCGCCCGGACCTGCTCTCAGTCAATCAGGGGAAGGTATTCCATCCGGACCTTCAATCCCTGCACCTGACGGCCTGGTTCCTGAGCGGCTAGAGTTCCAGGCCTTGGGTCTTTCCGACGAGGTCCTCAACGTAGTTGAGGCGTCCCGTAAGGAGTCGACCAGAAAATGCTACGCCTTCAAGTGGAAGAGATTTTCCATTTGGTGCCAGGGCAAGGGCCTGGACCCTTCCTCCTGTTCTTTGGCGAGCATATTAGACTACCTTTGGTCCCTTTCTCAGCAAGGGCTTAGGGTCGACGACCTTAAGGTGCACCTGGCAGCCATCTCGCTTACTGGGCGCGGGCCGGAAGCAGTCGGTGGTGCAGGAGAAGGTGGTCTGCGCTTTTCAAAGGCCTTGATCACAGTTCCCTCCGTGCGAGAACCTCCACCTCGCGGGATCTACTGCTGGTACTGGCAAAGCTCATGGGCAAGCCATTTGAACCAATGCACAGGTGTGAACTCTCACCTGTCATGGAAGACCGCCTTCTTGGTGGCTATCACGTCAGCCAGAAGGATGGGAGAGCTCCAGGTGCTCTGCATCGAGTCTCCTTACCTGGTCTTCCACAGGGACAAAGTTGTCCTGCACCCCCACCCGAAATTCCTTCCGAAGGTGGTGTCGGAGTTTCACCTTAACCAGGTGTTGACTCTGCCGGTGTTCTACCCCAATCACACCTCGGAAGCCGAATATAGGCTCCATACTCTGGACCCTAGAAGGGCGCTCGCTATAAGGAGCGCACGGCTGAAATTCGGGGAGAGGTTCGCCAGCTGTTTGTCACCCACGCTGAAGCTGCACCTGCAGACCTGCAGCCAAGGAACGATAGGCAGGTGGGTCACCTCCGCATAGATCTCGCATAAGCTGGCGGGCATGGAGCCCCCAGAGGATAAGAGCTCATTCTACCCGCCATACTGCTGCACCGGTGGCTGCTTCCAGGGACGTCCCTATCCAGGAAATTGCAGGGCTGCTTCCTGGAAGTCAGCACACACCTTCATCACCCATTACCACATCGACCTTGAGTCACGCGGGATGCTGGTTTTGGGGCCTCGGTTCTCCAGTCTCTATTCCCTAAGTAGGGTGCGCCTTGCCTCCTCTCCTCCCGGAGAACTGCTAGAGTTCGATAGAGTGGATGAATATATCCATGTCCCCAGAAATACAGGTTCTAGGACATGGATATGTTGTTCATCCACACTTATTGGCAGTTCCTTGCCGCTTTAAATCTTGCCGGAAGGTCTTCAAGTTGGCTCCTCCCACCCACCCGGTGGTAAACCTCGGCCCGCCCCATGACGCCAGATCTTCCTACTGCTTGGAAGCTCAGGTTCCTCCTTAACGCTGCTATGATTAAGACTGGTTCCTAATTCTTCAAAAGTTCGAAATTAAAAAATTTTTGCTAAAGACTTGGTCTTCTTCTCCCTCGGCCCTGGCGGACAAATCGACTCTCGTTTTGGAGGTGCCCTTGTGGGCAGAAGATGTCTAGGACAGATCCGCACTCCACGTGCGTCTACTGCCTGGGCCTTGAGCACGACCCGCAGGCCTGCGACTTGTGGTCTTCCTTTTCGGCCTACGTCCCTGAAGACTGTGCTGCCCGATACAACTGGGGCACCCCGAGAAAAGAATTCCACCGTGAAATCTAAAGAGGCCTGACATGTGTCCACGGGCGGCGGGCTCGGGCGGATCAGCTAGAGCAGATGATCGCCTCTAAGAGGAGGCGCGCGGGCCGCCTACCTCGGGTGCAGCATTTGTCCCGCCTTTCTCGGTGCCTGTACTGGCTTTTTTAAGGAGCTTTGTCTGACCCTCTCGACCAAAGGTGAGGGTCCAATCTCTTCGGACCTTTTCCAGGTCCAAAAGAGCAAAGTAAGTCTCCGTCGACGCCTGGGAGCGGGAAAGATCCCTCCCTTGTCGACAGCTCACTTTGGTCGACCCTCAGCTTCGCCACTGGCTTCACGGTGTCCCCGCCAGGCCAGTTGACTGAGACTCTTCTCGACGGGTCGAGATTTTTCTCACCTAGACAGGTTGTCGGCTGAGAAGCTGAGAATCCTCTCCCTGGTTCCCCGGGTGGGAGTTGAGGATCCCGCTGGCTCGCCTGTGCCTCCGGTTCCGAGCCTTCGTGGACTGCCCCGAGCCGAGGGAGTGCCGATTCGACACTTCTCCCGCTTCCTCGGCCTAGTCGAGATCTCGGTCTCGGACATCCTCGTGGTCCAACCGATCCCCCCGCCTTAGGCGGTCTTGGTCTCGCACTGCAGCAGTGCCGCCGCTCTTCCTCTTCCTCGACGAGGCTTCGCGCGTTAAGTGCCGGAGGTACGAGGAACTTATGTGGCAGCAGTTGCCTTTTGACCGGGAATAAGCGACCCAGTCGCCTTTCCCCGCCATTAAGTGGCTGTCACCGGAGCAGCCGAAACAACCCCTCGTTGTAGTCGAGGAGCCTGTTCTCAGGCCGGTTGTTCGGCCAATTCCAGCTGCCCCACCGATTCTGGTGGAACCTCCGCCTCCACAGCCATTAGTTGGGGCTCCGACCAAAAATTCTCGGTCGGCTTTGGGTTTGCCCCATAGGCTGTCTGTCACCCTCACTCCCGATAAACCTCGGCAGGTGGAGGGTGGCTCAGGGCCGAGGCAGCTCTTTGAGGACTCTTCTGAGTCCGATGATGGTTACTCCCTCTTCTCCAAGCGCATGGACTTGTAGTCCTCAGGAGGGCAGTCAATGGACGATAGCCCTTCATCCTTCTTAGGGTTGCTTCGACTCATCTCGGAGTCCACCGGGATGAAGCTCGAACCCATTTCTAAATGGGCCAGGTATCCCCTCATGGAGATTCTGGACCGAGGGAATTCTCCTACTGAGGCCTTTCTGGTGGCCGAGGCCATAGTGGGTCCGGCCTTGGAACTTTGGCAGCGTCCTGCTTCCTCCTCTGCGCCTTCAGCCAGGTTGGCCAGGAAGTATGCGGTCCCTACTGGTTCCCTGTCCGTTTGAACACCCTCGGCCGAGGGGTTGGTTACTGACAGCGCTCGGCGTCAACGCCAGGATGTGGACAAACCTCCGCTGACAAGGAATCCAAGAAATTGGATTATGCCGGCGTAAAAGTCTATGCTGCGCCCTCTTCTCGGCCTTCACAGGCCAGTTCGCCATCCCCATGGAACATTTTTCTCATGCCTTGTTGGGCTCCTGGATGAGGTTGTCCTCATCTTCCCGCAGATCTGGCAGACTACGGCCAGGCAGGTGCGGACCAGGGCAGGGCAGTGGCTAAACAGCAGCTCCAGACTGCTAGACATTGGGGACTCATGTGCCAGGTCTGTGGCGGCCGCAGGGCTACAAGGCCGTCGGGCTTTGGCTGAGGATATCCACCTTACTCGGATACCCAGCACAAGTTGGCGGATGTTCCTTTGGGGACTGACCTTCGGCCCTGGGGTGGAAGGTCACCTGCAGAGGATCGAGAAGTCCAATGCTACCTTGACTCGGTCTCTTCCACCAGAAGGACAAAGGCCTCAAGCCACAGCCTAAGCCTCCTTCGCTCCTATGCCTCTCATGCCGCCTCCGCCCAGCAACGTCAGGGTTAGCAGGTCGACCTTGGTATCCCAAGCCAAGTCGCCGGCTCCTCCAACAGGAAGCAGGAGGTAGAAGGCCCAGGAGGTCCCTCGGCCGGTCCCTCCTCCAAGCCTGCCCAGTGACAGGCTGAGGGTGTCACCCCATCCCTGTCGCCTCACCCTGGTTCCCCATGGGGATGGCTCAGACACTTCCTTTCCGCTGGTCCGCTGTTACCACGGACAGGTGGGTACTGGAGGTGGTGGAAAACCTTACCTCTGGAATTCGATGCAGGCCCCACCCTTCAGAGCCGTCGTGACCGGGGACCTCGGGTCCGCCAGGCTTCACTGGCGGCTCGGCGAGCCGACATCGCCTCCCTCCTCCAAAAGGAGGTGATCACGGAGGTAGAGGACCCCTTCAGACCTGGGGTTCGTGTCCAGGTATTTCCTGGTTCCGAAACGGATGGGGGGCTGGTGCCCCATTCTCGACCTACACGACCTGAACAAGTTGCTAAGGTCTCGAACCTTCAGGATGGTCACTCTGGCGCAGATAATACCATCTCTGGAACACGGCGTGTGGTTCTGCTCTCTGGACCTACAGGACGCTTCTTTCACGTCCCTATCCGTCCGTCAATCGAGATTCCTCCGCTTTGAGCGGAGGGATCCTCTTCAGTTCTGAGCCATGCCTTCAGCTATCTCCGCTCCCAGGTCTTCACCAAATGCATGGCAGTGTGACAGCATTCCTGCAGCGCCGAGGGGTCCGGGTACCCTTACCTGGATGATTGGCATAGCAGCCCTCCAGACGGGAGGTGGAGCGGTCCAGAATCTGGCCTCCTGGTTTGCTCTCAAGTCGGCCTTCTCATCAACGAGGCCAAGTCGAACTCGAGTCAAGCAGGTGATCCTGTTCATCGGGCAGAGCTCGACTCTCTTGAGCCAGAGCACGAGCTCCCGGCGGACAGGGCCGAGGTTCTTCACCTCCTTTGCCCAATCATTTCTGGTTGGGCAATCGCGCCCTGCCCGGGACTTCCTGCGCCTTCTGGGTCTCATGGCGGCCTGTACCAGCGTGGTCCGTTGGGCCCACTGGCACATGCGCCCCCTTCAGTGGGGACTGGCCAGCCAGTGGTCACAATGCTGCGATCCTTTGGACCAGCTAGTGATAGTGACCCTGGAGATGTGGAACACTCTCCAGTGGTGGACCGTTCCATTTCATCTGCAGGAGGGCATCCCGTTTGTCCGCCCTGAGCCGACGGTCTCTCTATTGACCGACGCCTCTCTGATGGGTTGGGGTGCCCATCTGGCGGAACACCGAGTGCACGGCTTCTGGTCCCCGCGGGAGTCCCAATGCCACATCAACCTGCTGGAGCTCCGAGCGGTCCGCCTAGCTCTCACTGCCTTTGCTCCGCTTTCTCCGGGGTCAGTGGTCCGAGTCCAGACGGACAATACCACAACCATGTACTACCTGAACCGCTAGGGTGGGACGCCGCCCATGCTTCTATGCAAGGAAGCTCTCCGCATTTGAAAAACTCGTGTAGCCTGGAGGCGGATCTCCTAGCTATTCATGTGGCAGGAGCCTCCAACACCCGGCCGATGCCCTGAGCCGGATAGGGGCTGCATCTCACGAGTGGTCTTCTCCTGCCGGTGGTAGTGCAAGATCTGTTCTCCCACTGGGGCACACCTCAGGTGGACCTGTTTGCCTCCAGGAGAACGCCGGCTGAGGCTGTTTCATGCCCCCCTCAGCAGGGCTCACTGCAGGGGGATGCCTTCTCGAGGCTGTGGACCCCGGGCCTCTTCTACGCCTTTCTCCCATTTCCCTTGATTCACAAGGTGCTTCTCAAAGCAAGGAGGGACAAGGCGCAGGTGATCCTGATAACCCCAGACTGACCCCGCCAGTTCTGGTACCCAGATCTCCTCAGCCTCAGCTCCAGGCTCCCGAGGCAGCTTCCAGCTCGCCCGGACCTGCTTTCAGTCAATCAGGGGAAGGTGTTCCATCCGGACCTTCAATCCCTGCACCTGACGGCCTGGTTCCTGAGCGGCTAGAGTTCCAGGCCTTGGGTCTTTCCAACGAGGTCCTCAATGTGGTTGAGGCGTCCCGTAAGGAGTCGACCAGAAAATGCTACGCCTTCAAATGGAAGAGATTCTCCATTTGGTGTCAGGGCAAAGGTCTGGACTCTTCCTCCTGTTCTTTGGCAAGCATTTTGGACTATTTATGGTCCCTTTCTAGTCAAGGGCTTAGGTCGACAACCCTAAAGGTGCACCTGGCAGCCATCTCTGCTTACCGGGCGCGGGCCGGGAAGCAGTCGGTGGTGCAGGAAAAGGTGGTCGGGCGTTTTTTCAAAGGCCTTGATCACATTTCCCCTCCGGTGCGAGAACCTCCACCTCCGTGGGATCTACTGCTGGTACTGGCAAAGTTCATGGGCAAGCCATTTGAACCAATGCACAGGTGTGAACTCTCTCACCTGTCATGGAAGACCGCCTTCTTGGTGGCTATCATGTCAGCCAGAAGGATGGGAGAGCTCCAGGTGCTTTGCATCGAGTCTCCTTACCCGGTCTTCCACAGGGACAAGGTTGTCCTGTGCCCCCACCCGAAATTCCTTCCGAAGGTGGTGTCGGAGTTTCACCTTAACCAGGTGCTGACTCTGCCAGTGTTCTACCCCAATCACACCTCGGAGGCCAATATAGGCTCCATACTCTGACCTGGAGGGCGCCTTATTATAGCAGCGCACGGCTGAAATTGGGAGAGGTTCGCCAGCTGTTTGTCACCTACGCTTGAGCCGCATCTGGCAGACCTGCAGCCAAGCGGGACGATAGGCAGGTGGGTCACCTCCTGCATAGATCGCTATATGTTGGCGGGCATGGAGCCTCCCAGAGGGATAAGAGCTCATTCTACCCGTCATACTGCTGCATCGGTGGCTGCTTCCAGGACGTTCCTATCCAGGAAATCTGCAGGGCTGCTACCTGGAAGTCAGCACACCTTTATTACCCATTACCACATCGACCTTGAGTCACGCCGGATGCTGGTTTTGGGGCCTCGGTTCTCCAGTCCTTATTTCCCAAGTAAGTATTGGGGTGTGCGCTTTGCCTCCCTCCTCCCGGAGAACTGCTAGGAGTTCAATAAGTGTGGATGAACAACATATCCATGTTCCTAGAAATACAGGTTACTCACCTGTAACAGGAGTTCTAGGAATGGTATTTGTTCATCCACACGACCCACCCGACCCCCAGCTTCGACGCACAACCTGACCTTCCAGTGGGCCAGATCTGGCGTCATGGGGTGGAGCCGAGAGTTTTACCACCCGGGTGGGTGGGAGGAGCCAGCTTGAAGACCTTCCGGCAAGATTTAAAGCGGCAAGGAACCTGCCAATAAGTGTGGATGAACAACATATACCATTCCTAGAACTCCCTGTTACAGGTGAATAACCTGTATTTATCCACCTGTAACAGGAGTTCTTGGAATGGTATATGTTGTTCATCCACACGACCCACCCGACCTCCCTGGCTTCGATGCACAACCTGAGCTTCCAGCGGGCCAGATCTGGTGTCATGGGGTGGAGCCGAGAGTTTTACCACCCGGGTGGGTGGGAGGAGCCAGCTTGAAGACCTTCCGGCAAGATTTAAAGTGGCAAGGATACCTGCCAGACAGTGTGGATGAACAACATATACCATTTCTTGAACTCCTGTTACAGGTGAATAACCTGTATTTCGTCCCCCCTGAGTCAACAGTCTTCTCCAACCGATGCTTCTCAGATGGGTGGGGGTGCCCATCTAGGGGAATACAGAGTGCTTCGTCTCTGGTCCTCTTGGGAGTCCCGATGTCCTTACCCCGCTGGAGCTCCAGGCGGTCCACATTGCACCGTCGCCCATTTGTGCGGGGTCTAGTGGTTTTAGTCCATGCGGACAGCACCACAACCATGTGCTACCTACCCTGCCAGGTTCGGTCTAACCCCTTGCCTCCGCATAAGGAGGTTCTCCGCATTGGGTTTTTCGTGCAGTCGGAGGCAGGTTCCCAGCCATTTGATGGCAGGAGTCTCCAACTCCCTGGCTGCTGCCCTAAGCCATACATAAGCTGCGCCTCACGAGTGGTCTCCCTGCCGGAGGTAGCACAGGATCTTCTCCTCCTCCCTCCAGGGAGAATACGAGGCTGAGACTGTCTCATGCCCGCCCCCTCAGCAGGGTTTGCTGTAGGGGACGCCGTCGAGGTCGCAGACCCCGGGCCTCTTCTATGCTTCTCCCCCATTTCCCTTGACCCGCAGGCAAGGCAAGGAGGGACTAGGCGCAGGTGATGCTGGTAGCCCAGACTGGGTTTCCAGCTCTGGTATCCAGTTCTCCTCAGTCTCAGCCCCAGGCTCCCGAAGCGGCTTCCAGTCCGCCCGGTCCTGATCTCTGTTTTTAGGGGAAGGTTTTCCACCTGGACCTTCAATCCCTGCACCTGAAGGCCTGGTCCCTGTGCGGCTAGGGGCCAGGCCTTGGGTCCTTCGGCAAGGTCCTCAACGTTTCGAGGCATCCTGCTAGAGGTCGGCCAAACATGCTTGCCTTCAATAGGTAGAGTTCTCCATTTGATGAGGGGATAGGGCCTGGTCCTCTCTCGTCCCTGGGCGAGCATTCCGGACCATCTGTGGTCCGTTCTTGAACTAGGGCTTTGGCTGACGACCCTCTAGGTGCTTCTGTTGATCACCCCTGTCTTCCGGGTGCGGGCTGGAAGGCAGTCGGTGGCGCAGATAAGGTGGTCTGGCCCCTTTCTAGGCCTTGATCACACTTCCCCTTTGGAGGAGAGTATCCCCATTCTGTGGGACCTGCGCTGGTATGGGCTTAGCTCACGGGCAAGCCATTCGAACCGTTGCACAGGTGTGAGTTTCCCTCACCTGTTGTGGAAGATCACCTTCTTGGGGCTATTCTGCCATCCAGAAGGAGGGGAGAGTTCCAGGCGCTCCTTTGAATCTCCCTATCTGGTCTTCCACAGGGACAAGGTTGTCCTGCGCCCCACCCGAAGTTCCTTCTGAAGGCGGCGGTGGAGTCTTCCCTAACCGGGTATTGTCTCTGCTGGGGTTCATCCCCATTCACACCTCGGAGGCTGTATATAGGTTCCATGGGACCCTATTTATCACTCACCTACCCAGGGAGCGTATGGCTGAAGTTCAGGAAAGGTTCACCAGCTGTTTGTCATCTACGCTGGAGCCGCACCTGGCAGACCTGCAGCCTAGCGGGCGACAGGTGGGTCACCTCCTGCATGAGTCTCCATATAGGTGGGCGGGCATGGAGCCTCCCAGAGGATAAGTGCTCATTTACCCGCCCTTCGAGCACCGGTGGCTGCTTCCAAGGATACCCGGCTCAGGATATCCGCAGGGCTTCTGCCCGAAGCAGGCTTACCGCTCCCCTTCCACATCGACCTTGGGTCACGGGATGTTGGTCGGGCCTCGGTTCTCCAGTCTTTCTCTAAGCAGGGTGTGCGCTTGCCCCTCCTCCGGAGAACTGCTAGGAGTCTGCCAATAAGTGTGGATGAACAACATATCCATGTCCCTAAAATACAGGTTACTCACCTGTAACAGGAGTTCTAGGAATGATATATGTTGTTCATCCCGACGTCCCACCAGCCTCCCCGGCTTCGACGCACAACCTGGCTTCCAGAGGGCTAGATCTGGCATCATGGGGCGGAGCCGAGAGTTTTACCACCCGGGTGGGTGGGAGGAGCCAGCTTGAAGACCTCCCGGCAAGATTTAAAGCGGCAAGGAACCTGCCAATAAGTGTGGATGAACAACATATACCATTCCTAGAACTCCTGTTACAGGTGAGTAACCTGTATTTCTGTATAGTTCCTCCTGTGGAGGTGACTTCTCTCTCTAAAAAAAAAAAAAAAAGTGCTAAAAGAAAATGTCTTGGGGTTTCCCTCTTCAGGGGTATTTCTAAAGTGTCCTTTCCACTTCAAATTCTTCTTGGCAGGAGGGGGAGACACCGACCCATCCCCCATCCTTGGCCCTCTGAGTAGGTCTTGACTGCTTTTTCCCTCATGGATTGGTGCCAATATGCTGCCTCAGCCTTATTTGGCCCTCCTCTGGTTTGGAAGATGGTCTGGTCTGGGGCAATACCATCCTACTCCTTGAGCAGTTTCTGGGCTATATCCTCGGGGGTGGTGTCTCCCCTCCCCTCTCCTCCCTCCTTTCTTTCTCTCTTCCTTTTCTACCCCTCACCCTTTCATCCCTCCCTTACTCACCCAGAGATTGGGGCCTTTCTGTTCCAATCCCTTAGGCTGCCTCCTCTTCTGTTCTCTGTATGGCTTTATTCCTCCTTTTAGTTTTACATCCTTTCCTTTTACTATCCCTCGGGCTCCCTTGCCCCCCTGCCTCTCTTTTCTCTGTCTCTCCGCATGCAGAACTGGGGCTGAGGAGGGTCAGTGTCGGTTACTGGCCAGGCTTCGAGCACCATGCAATGGGTCGGCCTCAAGAGCGGTGCCATCCCAATGTCGACTTCTCTCCCTTGGGGGGGGGGGGAAGCTCCCCGGGGTCCTGATCCTCCAGCCAGAACCCAACAGTGATGAATGGTGAAGATACACAGAAAGATCAAGAATTATGTTAGGTACGTCATTTTCATGTTGGCACCTGACCATGCATTTATAGAGATTTAATGCATGGTCAGGTGATATCTCTAGTCAATTAAATTTCTGATTTTTTTCTGCCATTTTATAAAGCACAATAACCAGAACACAGTGATATGCCTTTGTTAAAGCAGTGAAGGGGTTTCAATAGAGGCGAGGGGTAGAAGACTAGGGAGCTGTAGGGGGTTTTGAGGTGAGATTTGGAGATGATAGAGAGTCAATAAGGCATAGCTAGGCAAGAAGACTGTTCCAGACTGAAGGAGCAGCTGAGCTAAAGAAGCTCTCAACCAGGATAGAGAGGGTAGCATGAAGGACAGAGAGAAGCCAAGTTTGAGGTGCAGAGAGTGGAGGACGTCCCTGTGGCTTAATGGAAGCACACCCTGATCCCGTGCTGGAAACTTGGGTTTGGGAGCAGACCCAAGGAGCTATGATCAGTGTGGCCAGAGTTAGGGATGTTGACAAGTGTGAGGGAGCGTGGGAGGGAAACGTGGGATCCGTATGGCAGCAGCCTCACAGTGAGCTTGCACCTCATGAGGGGTGGGCAGCTTGTCGATGCTGTTGCACTGCTATGACTGTGTCAGTCGGAGGCATAAGTCTGACAACAGGGAGTTGGGAGGGCAAAACACAGAAAAATAAAATACCTCAAGCCATCTACCTGACATTCGCTGGCTCCTCAGGCTGCTCCGTATAGATCTCTATCAGCTTGGCAGTGGGGGGAGTAGGTGATAAGACTGGGGGGCTGGCAGGGACCCAAAGTAGAGAGGAGGCAACAGCCAATAGCTATATTAACAACAACAAAAGCGGAGTGTGGGATGGAGAGTAGGCGGGAGGGGGTTATGAGGTCAGAGAAATGGGGAACAAAACAAAATGACAATGTTAAAAACACACTGAAAATAGAAAATTGAGCTAAAATAGACATTTCAAACTTAGGTCATCTTCAGGAATTATCTAAAACAGAACAAAGCAAAGTTAGTGGAGAGGGAAGGAAAATAAGAGCTATATATGTGAGTAAGAGAAAAGGAAAGGCTCTTGGAGAAAAAAGTGATTATAGGCAAGGTAAGAAAAGAATCTAGAAAACAAAGTTGTTGATTATGACAAGGCATACTGTAGTAGGGCGAATGAGCTGAGGAGTCCTCAAGTGGGGACTAATTAACGGCCTAGTAAGAAGGCTGAAAGGTGACAAACGTGGGAGAGGAGACAGAGACATCTGGGAAAAATGAAAATAGATGTGTACACATAGCTGGAATGCTCTGTGAGGATGCTAATCCCTCCCCACACACATCCAGGATGAGTGTGTCAGGCATCCACACATGCAAATGTACCATGCACATATGCAAGCAAAGATATGACAAGAGTGGGGGTAAATAAGACAGACAATAGTGAGAAACCACAAGGTAGCTGAAAGATGTTAATAAGTCTGTCATTTAAACCGGAGGGCTGCTGGGAGCCTAGGCTTGTCAGCTTGGTTTCCATGTTTTTTTTCTTTGGACAGCATCCCAGAAACCCTGCTGAAGGACACAAACAGAGAGATTATTGACATTGTGGTCCCTGGAGCTAAAGTGGGATACGATGGGTTTATCAGTGTCTCCATTCCTGACTGTCCTATAATGTTTTCTGAATCAGTCAGTCAGGCATCTGCCAGTTTCTCTGATGTTTTTTTTTCAGTTGTTCAACCAGGAGTGGCACACTAAGCTGAAAGCTTGTTTACAGGTGTGACCTGGGGACAGGGAAGTTAAGGACCTGCTCAGAGTCACACAGTATGCAAGTGAAGGCTATGGGATTCAAACCCACGTCTCCAGATTTGCAGCTCAGAGCCTTAACATTTGCCAGAACTAGACACATAGTGGATTCCCTGCAGGGGGAGGGCCTCAAACAACTGGTACAGCAACCCACAAGAGACAGGGCTATCCTAGATCTAGTACTGACTAACAAGGAAGGGATCACAGATCTCCAGGTAGAAGGTCACCTGGGGGCCAGTGACCATCACATGGTCTGGTTCAATTTGGCTACTACATCTAAATCATCCCATTCCAAGACAAAAATATGGGACTTCAGAGGAGCTGACTTTGATAAGATGGCCAACAGAGTTAAGCTAGCCCTGGCAAAAAGAAACACAGGTGAGGGGGTACAGGCAAAGTGGGCAAGCATTAAGGATGCAATACTTGAAGCAACATCCCATTGTGTTAGACAGAAAAGGAAGTGCAAAAGAAGAAGGAAACCACTTGGTTCTCAAATACAGTAGCAGAAAGGTCAGAGCCTAAAGGCTGGCCTTCAGGAAATATAAGGGAACACAGCGGGATGAAGATAGGAGACATACCAAACTGCCCTAAGGGAAGCAGGGAAGGCAGTAAGGCAGGCAAAGTCCCAAACTGAGGAAACACTAGCAGGAACAGTAAAGAAGGTGACAAGACTTTCTATAGATACATTAGTGAAAGGAGAAAGTCCAGAAGGGGTATTGCTAAGCTTAATGGAGAAAAGGGAGCATGTGAGGAGGAGGAGGACCCCGAAAGGCATCTATCCTAAATAGATACTTTTGCTCAGTATTTACTGAAGAGAAGGTAGGCAGGGCCCACAGCTCAGCATCATGGACACAGGGGAGGGAGGTGAGCACTACTCCTTCACAAAAGAAAGGGTCCTACAAGAGCTGCTAAGCTCAGGGTGGATAAGGCAATGGGACCTGATGGCATACATCCCAGGGTACTTAAGGAGCTAAAGGTGGAACTAGCAGAGCCATTAGCAGAACTGTTTAGTGAGTCTCTGAGCACAGGAGAGGTCCCAGAAGACTGGAAGGGCTCATGTGATCCCGCTCACAAGAGTGGTAGCAGGGAGGAGGCGGGACCTACAGACCAGTCAGTCTTACCTCAGTAGTGGGCAAGATTATGGAGGCACCTTAAGGAAAGGATAGTGCAACACCTGGAATCCATAGGAGCACAGGATCCAAGACAGCATGGGTTTACAAAGGAAGGTCCTGTCAAACTAATCTCATAGATTTCTTTGACTGGGTAACCAGAGTGGTGGACCAAGGGGAGCAGTTGATGTCGATACCTTGACTTCAGCAAAGCTTTTGACACTGTTCCACATAGAAGATTGATAAATAAGCTGGGTAGGCTCAGGGTGGGTCAAGTTGGTCAACTGGGTGGCAAACTGGTTGACAGGCAGAAAACAGAGAGTGGTGGTAAATGGTATACAGTCGGAAGACATGCAAGTCACTAGTGGGGTACCTCAGGGATCAGTCCTGGGGCCAGTCCTCTTCAACATCTTCATTAGTGACCTTGCAGATGGACTAGAGGGTAAGGCTTGTCTGTTTGCAGATGACACCAAGATCTGCAACAGAGTAGATGATCCAGATGGGGTGGGCAGAATGAGAAGAGATCTGGATAAACTAGCAAAATGGTCAGAAGAGTGGCAACTGGGATTTAATGCAAAGAAGTGCAAGATCATGCACATAGGGAGAGAAACCCTGAAGCCACCTATAGGCTGGGAGGGAGTTGCTAGCAGTCACAAAGGAAGAAAGAGATTGCATCATCATCACTGATGACCTGAAATCATCCAAGCAGACCTCTAAAGCAGTAGGTAAGGCTAGGGGTGTTAGGGTGTATTAGTAGGGGTATCACAAGTCGTAAGAGGAGGTAATAATCCCTCTTTACAAGACACTGATTAGGCCCCATCTGGAGTACTGCGCAGTATTGAGGCCACACCTTCACAAGGACATTAACCAAATTGAGGCAGTCCAGAGAAGGGCAACCAAAATGGTGCAGGGACTGCATCAGAAGACATACGAGACAGATTAACAGAGCTCAATATGTATACCCTTGAGCAAAGGAGGGAGAGAGGTGATATGATCGAGGCATTCAAACACCTTAAGGGCATTAACAAGGTGAAAGAGTCTAACATGTTTAAATATAAGAAAATAGCAGTACAAGAGGACACAGCATGAGATTAGAGGGGTCCGATTAAGGGGAATGAGGAAATTCTTTTTCACAGAAAGGGTGGTGGATGCATGGAATGGCCTACCTCAAGAAGTGGTGGCTATGAATACTGTGCAGGGCTTCAAACAGGCATGGGATAGGCATAAGGGAGCAATACAAATGAGTATGAATAGATAGGCCACTGACAGAGCAAAGGCCGATGGCACATTTATAAGGTAGTAAAAGAAATGGGCAGACTGCATGGGCCTTGCAGTCCTTATCTGCCGTCAACTTCTATGGTCCTTTACATCACACTTGGCAGTCTGCTGAGTAGATAACAGCTGAACAGTGCCATGTGTATAAAGGGTTTTACTATAGCACTTCGACAGTGCTAGCACCGACATCCCCAACAGCGACGGCCACAATGCCGCTGTCGGCATTGTACCGTCGGGGATGTCGGTGCCTTTCTATCGGGGGAGGGTGCCCAAAAGCCCCATATAGGGGGTTCTGCCCACCACACTCCCAGGTCTCTAGGATTCTAACTTTGAGTCAGAGTTGGACCGGTGAGGGGGGACAGCGCAACACTGGGAAACGCACGCCGGTGTCTTCTGCATACCAGCACAGTGACCGCTGCAGACAGGTGATTTATGTTGCTGTGCTGGTGTCGACCTGTGTCAGCACACCATAAAGTATGGATTGGGTGTCTGGGTGATGTACTGTGCAGGTATTGGTCTGGCTGGTTCAGTGGCACGGGGGCCGGTGTCTAGCAGGACAGGTATCACATCGCAAAAAAGTCAATAGTTCAGCATTTCTGGCTTGGAAGTACGAGGAAAGAGAGCACCAACACACACATAGCCTTTAGCATGACAGAACAAAGCAGAGGGGGCTCTAGACAAGGCAGAAATACTGCCAAAATACTTATGCTAAGTATTCACTAAGGAGGGAGAGGTTCAAGTACCACATTTGGGGAGCAGAGGCATGGGGGGAGGGGAGAGAAGTGGACACCAGTGCATTCAGAGTGAAGAGAGTTTTGGAGAAACTCACAAAGCTGAAGGTGGATAAAGTCATGGGGTCAGACAACATACACCTGAAGATATTAAGGGAACTGCGAAGAGAAATAACTTGTCCCCTGGCGGCCCTCTTCACATGGTCACTGAACACAGGCATGGTTCCAGAGGACTGGAGGAAGGTGCATGTTGTCCCACTGCACAAAATTACTAGTAGAGATGAAGTGGGGAACTACAGGCCAGTCAGCCTCACCTCAGTGGTGGGGGAGGATCATGGAGACACTGCTGGAAGGAAGAAAGGATGGTGGCACACCTGGAATCCAATGGTGCCCTGATGTTAGGCAGCATAGATTTACAGCATCAAGGTCTTGTCAAACAAATCTAATGGATTTTTTGACTGGGTGAATAGGAAGCTCTTACAATGAAGTCTATTAATCTGAGGATCACACCCACCCACACTCTTCACCCTAATTATGCCTTTAGCTAGTAACACACAATTTGAGTCATTTTCTTATTTGCTGTACAGCCCTGAATATAGAAAATGGTGGAGGCAGCTTTACATTTCATGTCAAAACTTAAAACAGAACAATGCAAGAATATTCCTATAGCTACAGAAACTGTAGACGGAATGCACAGAACTAGAATAGAAAGTTTAGAAGAGCAGCGCTTATCTGAGCTGCAGAGCATCAGTCCGTGAAGCAGTGCGTCATCTTGTGGTTGTCAAAATTAGGAAGTGTGCTCCTTGACATACGCAATATTCTCACAAAGTGGTTAGTTTACGTTGAATTTTTTAACATACAAAGTCACAGTTGTGTGCCTGTGGGGTTTTCTGGTGTAGTCCGGCCTCGGTGGTATAGAACACTGCTGATAGTGTGCACTGTATTTACTATACCATGACCATATCTTTTTTAATAGCCAACAACTGCATTTAATGGATTAACTGCTCTGTCTATACAGATAAACGTATAGAAAAATAAAGGTATAGAGTACATCTACTGGAGAACTCAGGTAGTGCTCAGGGTAAGAAGATAAGTTCAAAAAGACTATTTTGTGAACTTGGGAAGGTGGTGTTACACATGCACACCAAAACAGGAAATTAGACATCAGGACAAGTTAATGAAAAGGTAGACATTCATGTCAAGCACGTCCACCTTGACTATAATGTATGCCCTACTGTCTGACTGCCCATTGTCATAATCACTTAGATTTTACCTGTTGTCCACAATCACACTGTGCCACCCTCGACTGTCCGTGCGACCAAGTCAGTAATTTTCACTGGTGTCTAATGTCATCCCTCTCCTATCACACAATGACATATAAACACTGATTGCTGTGGTATCTAGTGGCAATACCCGCCCTATGATGCCCTGTAATCAATGCCCCGGCCATGACACTGCAGATGCAGTATTACTATGCTGTCGTGCGATAAGAGGGTGGGAAATGAGATTAGATACCAGGGGAAATCGCTGACACGGTGGCACAGGACAGTTGAGGGTGGCAGAGGGTGACAGTGGACAACAGGGAAATCTAAGTGAGTATGGCAATGTCAAATCAGAGTGTGCGGACAACAGGACAGCCATCGATTAAACAGACCAAGGTGAGGCTGGACAGATCCCTGTACTAGATTGCGAGTTGTTTTTTGCAAGCATTTGAAACATCAAAGGCCCAAGTCCACAAAATTGAATTATCAAAACATATCTTCTTAGTCAGAGCACTGCTCAATTAACTTTGCAGTGAAATACAATATTAAATATCATTTGCAAATTATTAATTACCTCAGTTAACTCCAGGAATGTTTATATTCACATTAATTTCCATAGGCAGATACAGTTAATTCACTGTAAACAGTAGCTGCAATGTTGTTCAATATGGCTGCTTCACTGGCTCCCGCCTGCCTCAAACTCCATAAGCCTACCACCCAGCAGGCAGCGCTGCGCCACCTTGGACCTTCGGCGGCCGCCACAAGACTTCAGTGCTCCAACCCTTGCCCTCCAAGCCTGCAGCCAAGCGGGCTGAACAGCCCAGCATCTCTCCGGTGGCCGTTCTCACTGGCTCCCGCCCACCTGGAACTCAATAAGGTACGCTCGCCTCTCAGAGAGCCGCGGATCGTCGGCTGGCAATTCCACTGGCTCTGCTTATGCTTGAGGCTGGCCGGTGATTGGACGGTCTCTCTCTGCTCAGCCTGCCATTGGTTGGGCCCGCCCGCAGCTTTTTCCGACTGCCTCGTGCTTTGGCACCTTTACTCACACCAGGCACCACTGTTCAGTTCTGTGTTTTTGTCCCACCTCGCCCACCCCGACCCCAGACTCTATTAAATACCCTCCTCCCTCTCCCCACCTCTTTCTGCCATAAGACAGCCCCTGGCTCCTCCCCATGGGACTATTACTAGCCCCCAATAGGATTCACTGGTTGATCCCTACCTTCTCTCATAGATCTATTTATACTATTACACTTAGCAATATAAAATGCTGTCAGTCGCTAAAATTGGATTCCTAACCTTCTTCCTCCCCTTTCTCATAAGAGAAGCTGGCTGGACAACCTCTGCATATACCACCCACACTGATCCTAGACTGAGCCTCACCAACCACACCAATCTTAAACCCAGCGGTACCCACACCGACGGATGCCTTACTCATGTCTTCAAAATCCCACCCTCCATCTACACATCCATAGTTCCACACAAAATTAGCATCACTGCCATCTTGTGCGGCCGAACCTCTGTGGTGACGATAAACACCTCTGAACCACACTGGGGAATGGTAAAGGGGTTATAAAGGCTGCACTGGGCACACATACTCAGAAAGTTGATATTACTGCTGCTGCTGCTAATCTCTGGAAATGTCCACCCTTACCCAGGTTCACCCGGTACTAAGCCAAAACAGGCTTGGGGACGCTTCTCAATAGTCTCACTAAATATATATAGTCTCAGTAATAAACTTCCACAGTTCCAGGCCTGGGTGGAGCTACTACAAGCTGACACAATTGCTCTTACTGAAACCTGACTCTCACCAAAAGTTAGGAATGCCTTCATAGCACTGGATGGCTACACAGTGTTCCAGCAGGACAGACTGACTAAGCGGGGAGGGGGGGATGCGCAGTTTACCTGAAGAATGACCTCAGAGCCCAACCTCTGCCTAGCAGTTTCCTAAACAAGGAAGCGCAAACTCTTACCCTCAAACTCACCATGAAAAGCAACACAAACCCTACTACTATCCACTGTATACATACCCCTGGAACCTCCAAATGGGCATCCAGCAAGTGCTGAGTAACTTTGAGCAGTACAACAAAAACTGAGAACACATAGTAGTAGGTGACTTTAATACTAACTGGTTGTCCAATGACACTCTAGCTGTCCCATGACCAGGTGTCCGGACTCTACCTTACTCAACTAGTCCACCAAGCAACCAGGCTTAATTACAAAACAGGCACAAGTACCCTAATCGATTGGCTTCTAGCGAGCAGCCCGGAGCATATCTCCAGAGATCATTCACCGGTGATGTGCACCTGGTCGAATAAAGACAGTGCTTGTGCCCCCCCACCAAATATCTCGAAACCGATCCCTGAGACCTGGACAGCTAGACTTTCTCAGGAATTATCTGAGTTTAGTTGACTGGTCACTGCCAGACAGGGCTTCGGACGGAAACCAAGCCCTCAACTTCTTTATCACCATTTTTACCAAGGCCTGTGACATCTTTGCCCCTTACAGAACCAAAAGAACTTGAGGAACCGCCAACCCCTGGCTTACAGGCCCCATACTACAGCGTATAGGAATAGGGCAACTCTGGCCTAGGGCCAAACCGTAAAGAGGCTGACTACATCAAATATAGGTCTGAAAGAAACAATTATACCAGGATCATCCAACAAGCTAAGGCAAGCTACTACCATGACCCACCCAAAAGAGCTGAGGCAGAGGTAAGGAATTGGGACTCGATAAAACCCTCACTGGCAAAGCTTCCAAAGCACAACCAGGGATAATAGTCACTACCGAGGGGACTCTCCTGGAGCCTGAAGACATTACTAACGCCTTCAACCAAGCTTTCTCTGACCTAAATTCTGTTCTTCCCAAGGAATGCCTGTCCCATTCCACTCTCAACCCTCCCCTCTCTAACGCCCCGCCACCCGTACCCCAATCCAATGCCCCCCTTTCTACTTCAAACAGTTGAACCAACAGGATACCATTAAATATGTTAAAGCTGTTCTAAATAAGATGAGACAACGGAGTGAAATTGTAGACATGAAACTGGTGGCACTCACCATCAATGAGCTGGCGGATCCTTACCAAAGTCTTCAATGCCTCACTAAGGTCAGGAGTGTTCCAGATAAGTGGAAGAGGGCGGTTGTCACCCCTGTTCTCAGATCAGGCAATGCCACAACCCTTACCAACTACAGGCCCATCTCACCCTCCTCCCCCGCCAAGGCACTGAACGAGTGATCTTGGACCAGCTTACTGAGTACTTAATGAAGTACAACCTACATTGTAGGAACAACATGGGTTCAGGAAACAACACTCAACCATAACCGCCGGGACCGATTATACCTCCCAGATACTGTATATGAGGCATTTGATGCTGGTTTAGCAGTGGGGTCTATCTTCATTGACCTCACCAAGGCACTCAACACAGTCAACCATCAACTACTCCTACAAAACCATCACTCAGTGGGCTTGTCCTTGGACACTGTCAAATGGTTCAAGAGTTACCTATCTGGTAGGACACAGCAAGTCAAAGTTAATGATATACTATCAGAACCCATGGACGTGACTCTTGGGAGTCCCACAAGGGTCTATCCTGGGACCGCTCCTGTTCAGCATATTCATCAACCAACTGCCTACAGTCTGCCAAGCACATATTGCGCTCTATGCAGATGATAAATGACAACCAAGGAAGGGGCTGGAGTAGAACAGTGAAGCAGTCTAGGGAGGTCAAATCATGGAAAGCCATGTGTGCAAATGCCAGGAGCCTTAGCAACAAGATGGAAGATCTGGAGGCCGTCATGGTACAGGCAGACCTGGACATTGTGGCCATCACTGAAACCTGGTGTAATGATAACCATGACTGGGAGATGGCCATACCTGGCTACAACATATTCAGAAGAGACAGAGCAGGCAGGAAGGAGGAGGAGTGGCACTGTATGTGAAAAATGACATAAGGCCACAGAGATCCAGGAGGAACAAAATGGGGAGAGATATTGTGGGTTAAGCTGGAAAGGAAAATGGGACAGCATCCGCACAGGTGTGGTCTATAGACCACCAGCCCAGGAGGAAGAAACAGATAGGAGTTGATGCTAGCCATCCAAAGGATGGCAGACAAGGGTGAGGTAGTACTGGTTGAGACTTCAATATTCCAGACGTGGACTGGAGCATCCCAGCAGCAGCATCAACTAGGAGCAGATTTATCCTGAATCCTTCAGGGTGCCTTCCTCAAGCAACTGGTCATGGAACCAACTCGCAGAAGGCAATAATGGACCTTGTGCTCACAAACAGGGACAGTGATGGGGATAACAGTGGGGAGCACCTGGAAACAGTGACCACCAGTCATTGTGGTTTGAAATCACAGAAAGAGCAGAACCAAACCACACAAAAACACGTATCCTGGATTTTAGGGTAGCAGACTTTGGGAAAATGGGGAGATACTTGAAAGAGGCATTAAGGGGAATGGGACAGGAATCAGGGGTTGAGGAACAGTGGGCAGTATTTAAAATGGGGATTACAAGAACAACAGAATTATGCATTAAGCAGGTTAGCAAGAGGAAAAGGAAGAGAGACCATTATGGTTTTCCAAAGAGGTATCAAAGAAAGTGAAAGCCAAAAGATTGCATTCAAGCAATACAAAAGACACAGGCAGAAGGGGATAGGGAGAAGTACCAGGAGACGCAAAGGGAGGCAGGAGGTCAGTGCAGGAAGCCAAAGCTCAGACAGAAGAACACATTGCAAAATCAGTGGAAAAGGACAAAACCTTTACAGGTACATAAGGAAAAAGAAAGACAAAGGAGGGATAGTGAGACTGAAGGGGAGGTGGGAGCACGTGGAGGATGACAACAGTAAAGCTGACATATTGAACAGGTATTTCTGCTCAGTCTCTTACTGAGGAAAAGGAGGGTAATGGGTCTGAAGGAGTACAAGGGGTGAGAATGGTGCAGAAATGGACACAAGTCCCTTTACACGAGAAAGGGTCCTGAAGGAACTGGAAGTAATAAGAGTTGATAAAGCAATGGGGCCAGGACGGGTGCACCCTGGGTCCTAAAGAACTAAGAGAGGTGGTGGCTGAACCTCTGGCTATCCTGTTTAGCCGATCACTGGAAACAGGGGAGGTACCCAAAGACTGGAGGACAGCAGATGTAGTCCCCTTATACAAAAGTGGGAACAAAGAGGAAGCAGGGAACTACAGACCAGTCAGCCTCACCTCGGTAGTGGGGAAGATCATGGAAGCACTACTGAAGGAGAGATTGGTGGAACATCTGGTTATCAATGGACTACAGGACCCAAGGCAGCATGGTTTCACCAGGGGGAGGTCATGTCAGACCAACCTCGTTGAATTTTTTGACTGGGTGACTAGGGAGGTGGATCAGGGAGGGCAGTGGACATGGCCTATCTGGACTTCAGCAAGGCCTTTGACACTGTGCCACATAGAAGACTATTACACAAACTGGGGAATATGGGTGTGGGCAGGACAGTAGTGTGGTGGGTAGGTAACTGGCTGGGTGACAGAGGGTGGTGGTAAATGGCTGTCACTCCACAGAGGAAGAGTGACCAGTGGGATACCACAGGGATCAGTGCTGGGACCGGTCCTATTCAACATCTTCATCAGTGACATTGCAGAGGAACTAGAAGGCAGAATTTCACTGTTTGCTGATGACACAAAGCTCTGTAACAGAGTAGACACACCAGAGGGTGTAGACAGAATGAGAAGCACCTGCAGAAACTTGAAGAATGGTCAGGGGTTTGGCAGTTGAAATTCAATGCAAAGAAGTGCAAGATAATGCATATGGGGCACAAAAACCCTGGCACAATATATCAGTTGGGGGGTGAGGATATAGCATGCACCAAGCAGGAAAGGGATCTTGGGGTTGTCATCTCTGATGACCTCAAGGTAGGGAAACAGTGTGACAAGGCAGCAGGTAAAGCAAATAGGATGCTGGGATGTATAGGCAGGGGCATCACCAGCAGGAAAAGGGAGGTCATAATTCCGCTATACAAGACACTAGTGAGGCCCCACCTGGAGTACAGTGTACAGTTCTGGAGGCCATACCTCACGTAAGGACATAGACAGGGTAGAGAAGGTTCAGAGGAAGGCAACAAAGATGGTGCATGGATTGCATCACAAGTCCTATGAAGACAGGTTGAAGGAACTGAACATGTACTCCCTGGAGGAGAGGAGGGAGAGAGGGGATATGATAGAGACATACAAGTATCTTACAGGGAGGAACAGGGTGCAGGAAAACACTATTTTAAGCGAAAAAGATGTTCCAGGACTAGAGGGCATGGGATGAAGTTGGAGGGAGGACGATTCAGAGGAAACATGAGAAAGAATTTCTTCACAGAACGGGTGGTGGACAAGTGGAACACCCTGCCAGAGGAAATGGTGGGGGCTGAAACAATCACGGGATTTAAGAATGCATGGGATAGACATAAAGGAATTCTAGAGGTCAGGGGTAAGGGGAAACAGACTTCTAGGAAAACAAACTGAACTTACAAGCTCAAATGGGCAGACTGGGTGGGCCATAGGCCTTTATCTGCCGACACTGTCTATGTATCTATGTATCTATGTATGATGCGGTCATCTCTGTAAGTGGGTCAAACTTACCCATCTCCCTTGAACTCAAAGCAAACTTCTACCGACTTGAGGAGTGCTTCAGTGATAACAAACTGTTGGTCAACTACAAGAAAACCAAGAGCATGCTCTTCTCCCTGCCACACAGGAAGAACCACCTTGGAAAACTTCAGATCCTGAGCTCCAAAGAGGACCTATTAGAGCAGGTTGACACCTTCAAATATCCTGGTATACACCTGGACAGCTCCCTTTCCTTCTCGACAAATGTTGAGCAGCTAGCCAAATCTGCAGCTAAAAATTAGGTGTTCTGTATAAACACCGTCAATACATGCCACTTGAGGGATAAAGCTTGTCACTGCAGTCCTGTGGTATCCTCCACTGACTACGGCCTTGTGTAGTTATGCCACAGTATGAATTCTGCTGTTTGGTCCTAGTGTTCTATCTATCTATTCCATCTGAATGGCAATATTTGTATGTCTCTTTCATTCAAATAAACCTAGAATATATGCCCCATTAAATGCCTGTTGCAGTTTTTCTTTAAATAAACATATTTTCCACCTCATTTCTGTTGTCATGTGTTCATTTTCAGTTTTCTTTGAAAGAAAAAAAGGTTAAAAAATAACACAGTATTGTTGTTCTGATTACGCCCGTGAGTATTCTGTGAGCAGCCTCTGGTGCTAGCTTAAAGTCGTCTTTTTTTCCTACCACGCTTGTTTTAGTGGTTTCAGTGTCATTAAACCAATGAACCAATACATTTTTGGTATCATTGAAAGCTGGGAGTGTCCACAACACGGTAAGGCCACCTTCTGACAATTTCGGGCCACTTTGCTGGGTATATAAGGTCTGAAACATTTGCACCATTTTACTTGCCAGTAGTGCTGAGGTAAGTTTGAAACAGCCACTGCATAATAGTTGTAGCTGTTTATTACAGATTTGCAGTTTTTTGTTAAAAATAGGTAATATTTTACATTTAATAAGTAAATGAAAGCTGACTGGTAGGTGGGAAAGTGGTGAGGAGTGGATTTAAATGCTGATCGAGTTGCTCATTGTCTGTGCATGTGTCTTGGCACGATGTCCTTTGAAATACGAAGGAAAATCTCTATTTATTTACATTTCCTGCTAGAACTTGAAGATTGCTTGAAAATTAAATGCACCTCTGTTTTAAGTGGAGATTGTTCTCTGAATTTCAAAAGACGTCCTGCAGAGAATGACTCCCGAGTTCTCTGTTTGTTCCTCCGATCCAGCATCATTCCCTTTTATGTAGTATGCTATTCATTTAAAAGTGAAAGAAATGCCCTCCTCAGTCCCGTTCTCCTCTCTATTCATTCGTGCCCTGCTTCAGTAGTGTTTTTCGACAGATTCTGTGTTAAAACACTGGCCTGCTGCCTCAGTCTACCCCTTTGTAATTTCGACTCCCCCAAAGTATACCGATTCTCCTTCATCCGCTTAGCAGTTCCTCTGTCCTTGAGGCTTGACACATTAATGCCACGGGTCTCTGTGGTCTGCCCTTGTTTGTTAATTATTGAATCTACCCCTTCCCCGCCCGCGTGCCAGTACCCCGATGTTCCTGCGACCACGTTCCTGTCTACTAGTACTAGTCTTAGTTTCCTTGTGGACTCCGTCCTACTTTTGGCATCACAGGACCATACACAATACATACAAATTTTAACCCCCCCCGTGGCTCAACACCATCACTCTGTAATCCGAAAGCTGAAATCTGTGTGACTCCCCTCACCTGCTCTCTCTAGCTAACTTGATGACTTGGTAATGACATGAAGGAAGCTCAGCGTACCCTCAAGATCACTAGAAAAAAATATCAAGACCGTGCCTTAAATTCTTGTCTCGCTGCCTCGTTTTTTTTCAGTCCCCCACTCGCTGCCACTCGCCATTCTGAATCTACGTCCACCGAGTTACCTCTGCGACTATGAGTCTGACTCGTCGACAGTTTACAGAAGACATGATAATGCATAAGGATTCGGAAACCTGCCCAAAAAATCAAACACCAGTGTTGTTGCTTCTCGCATGTTTTTTGTCTGTCTGAAGATACAGTTAAGTAATTTGTTTGCGACAATCAACCACGTTGGGGGGAGAGGTGTAATTATCTCAGTCAAAATTTCTAATGTGCAACAATAGGCACTACAGGTGTTGCATTATGGTTTGTATTGGCTACAAGTACATGATGATGCCATCAAATAGGTTGGCAGTTATCCCACCATTTTAACACACCCCCTGGAGTTGCTTAATAAAATGTGTTACGTTACTTATCTGTTGTTACTGTTGTGGTGGCTTCTCGAGTGTTGAATAAATCGTGTTTGACTCTGTCTGTGTCTGTGTGGTCAGCAGGTGCATGTGCATGTTTTGTACATGGAGATGCCAGTCTGCCTCATAATGATAATGCTATCATGCTTTGGTCTGTTGCTGTAAAATGTCTGTGAATGGAAGGACCTGGCAGTCTGCAAGGCAGCATGTTGTAAAAAATTGTGGCCTCAGGCAGTGGTCGAAAGAGGGGCCGGTGTGCATGGTGGTACCGAACAGTTTTTGACTACAGGATGCCAGTCTGTCAGGTCCGTGCCATGCTGCTGCTTGTTTCTGTCGGTGGTGGGATGGACCTGGCAGAGGGGTAGACATGTAGGTAAAAATTGTTGTGGATTTCACTGATGGTGTGCAGAGGGGCAGGCATTCACAGAACATTTTTTTCTACATCATGGATGCACTGCTAGTCCGCCTTGTCCGTATCACCCTGGGTCTGTCGCAGAGTAGCATGTGCCATGCAACTTGGGTCTGTCACTAGTGGTCAGTGGTGGGACGGGCCTGGCAGACTGGTCGGCATGCTTAAAAAAACTGTTCTGGCCTTACTAGACGGTGGTTGGAAAAGGGGTGGGTGTGCATGCTAGTACGTTGTGAAGTTTTTGTACAAGGAAGCCAGTCCGGCTTAGTCTGTGCCACACTGCTTGGTCTGTCATTGATGGTCAGAGGTGGTGCGGCCTGGCAGACTGGTGGTAGGCATGCTATAGAAAAATATTCTTTAGACCAGATGGTGATGGTGTGCAGAGGGGCAGACAGGCAGAAAACACAGGTTACTCACCTGTAACAGGAGTTCTAGGAATGGTATATGTTGCTCATCCACACTGTCTGACAGGTTCCTTGCCGCTTTAAATCTTGCCGGAAGGTCTTCAAGCTGGCTCCTCCCACCCACCCAGGTGGTAAAACTCTCGGCTCCACCCAATGACGCCAGATCTAGCCCGCTGGAAGCCAGGTTGTGCGTCGAAGCCGGGAGGGGGTCGGGTTGGTCATGTGGATGAACAACATATACCATTCCTAGAACTCCTGTTACAGGTGAGTAACCTGTATTTCTAGGGACATGGATATATTGTTCATCCACACTGTCTGGCAGACTCCTAGCAGTTCTCTGGGAGGAGGGAGGCAAGACGCACACCCCCTACTTAGGGATTAGAGACTGGAGAACTGAGGCCCCAAAACCAGCATCCTGGCGTGACTCAAGGTCAATGTGGTAGTGGGTGATGAAGGTATGTGCCGACTTCCAGGTAGCAGCCCTGCAGATTTCCTGGATAGAGATGTCCCTGGAAGCAGCTACCGATGCAGCGGTATGGCGGGTAGAATGAGCTCTTATCCCTCTGGGAGGCTCCATGCCCGCCAACCTGTAGCAGAGATCTATGCAGGAGGTGACCCACCTGCTTATCGTCCGCTTGGCTGCAGGTCTGCCAGGTGCGGCTTCAGCGTAGGTGACAAACAGCTGGCGAACCTCTCCCCGAACTTCAGCCGTCCGCTCCTTATAATAAGCAAGCGCTCTTCTAGGGTCCAAAGTATGGAGCCTATATTCAGCCTCCAAGGTGTGATTGGGGTAGAACACTGGCAGAGTCAGCACCTGGTTAAGGTGAAACTCCGACACCACCTTCGGAAGGAATTTCAGGTGGGGGCGCAGGACAACCTTGTCCCTGTGGAAAACCAGATAAGAAGACTCCATGGAAAGCTCCAGGAGCTCTACTCTACCATCCTTCTGGCTGACGTTATAGCCACCAAGAAGGCGGTCTTCCACGACAGGTGGGAGATATCGCACCTGTGCATTGGTTCGAATGGCTTGCCCATGAGCTTGGCCAATACCAGCAGTAGATCCCACGGAGGTGGAGGTTCTCGCACCGGAGGGGATATGTGATCAAGGCCTTTGAAAAAGCACCAGACCACCTTCTCCTGCGCCACCGACTGCTTCCCAGCCCGCGTCCAGTAAGCAGAGATGGCTGCCAGGTGCACCTTAAGGGTCGTCGACCGAAGCCCTTGCTGAGAAAGGGACCACAGGTAGTCCAGAATGCTTGCCAAGGAACAGAAGTAAGGGTCTAGACCCTTGCTCTGACACCAAATGGAGAATCTCTTCCATTTGAAGGCGTAGCATTTTCTGGTCGACTCCTTCGAGACGCCTCAACGACGTTGAGTACCTCGTCGGAAAGACCCAAGGCTTGGAACCTCAGCGCCAGGAACCAGGCCGTCAGGTGCAGGGATTGAAGGTCCGGATGGAATACCTTCCTGATTGACTGAGATCAGGTCCGGCGGGCTGGAAACCGCTCGGAGCCTGGAGCTGAGACTGAGGAGATCTGGATACCAGAACTGGCGGGGCCAGTCTGGGGCTACCAGAATCACCTGCACCTTGTCCCTCCTCGCCTTGAGAAGCACCTTGTGGATCAAGGGAAATGGGGGAAAGGCGTAGAAGAGGCCCGGGGTCCACGGGCTCGAGAAGGCATCCCCCTGCAGCGAGCCCTGCTGAGGGGGGCCGGCATGAAACAGTCTCAGCTTCGCATTCTCCCTGAAGGCGAAGAGGTTCACCTGAGGCGTGCCCCAGTGGGAGAAGAGATCTTGTACTACCTCCGGTAGGAAAGACCACTCGTGAGACGCAGCCCCCATCCGGTTCAGGGCATCGGCCAGGGTGTTGTAGGCTCCTGCCACATGAATGGCTAGGAGATCCGCCTCCAGGCTGCGCACGAGAGACCATATGCGGAGAGCTTTCTTGCATAAAGGCATGGAGCACGGCCCGCCCTGGTGGTTTAGGTAGTACATGGTCGTGGTATTGTCTGTCTGGACCTGGACCACTTGACCCCGTAAAAACGGAGCGAAGGCGGTGAGAGCTAGATGGACTGCTCGGAGCCCCAGCAGATTGATATGGCATCAGGACTCCCGAGGGGACCAGAGACCGTGCGCTCTATGTTCCCCCAGATGGGCACCCCAACCCATCAGAGATGCATCGGTCGATAGACCGTCGGCTCGGGGCGGACGAACGGGATGCCCTCCTGCAGATGTGCCGGAACGGTCCACCACTGGAGAGCGTTCCACATCTCCTGGGTCACTGTCACTAGCTGATCCAATGTATCTCAGCGCTGAGACCACTGGCTGGCCAGTCCCCATTGAAGGGGATGCATGTACCAATGGGCCCAACGGACCACACTGGTGCAGGCCGCCATGAGGCCCAGGAGGCGCAGAAAGTCCCGGGCAGGGCACAATTGCCCAACCAGAAATGACTGGGCAAAGGAGGAAAGAACCTCGGCCCTGTCCGCCGGCAGCCGAGCTCTGCCTCGAAGAGAGTCGAGCTCTGCCCCGATGAAGTGAATCACCTGCTTCGCCATGAGTTCCGACTTGGCCTCATTGATGAGGAGGCCAAACTGAGAGCAAACCTGGAGGGCCAGATCTCTGGACCACTCCACCTCCGCTCTGGAGGAGGCTGCAATCAGCCAGTCATCCAGGTAGGGGTACACCCGGACCCTTCGGCGCCGCAGGAATGCTGTCACCACTGCCATGCATTTGGTGAAGACCCTGGGAGCTAGAGAAAGCCAAGGGCATGGCCCGAATCATGAAGGGATCCCTCCACTCTGAAGTGGAGGAACCTCTGATGGGACGGACGGATCGGGACGTGAAAGAACGCGTCCTGTAGGTCCAGGGAACAGAACCACATGCCTCGTTCCAAGGATGGGATTATCTAAGTCAGAGTGACCATCCTGAAGGTCCAACACCTTAGGAACCTGTTCAGGTCATACAGGTCAAGAATGGGGTGCCAGCCCCTCGTTCGTTTTGGGACCAGGAAATACCTGGACACAAACCCCGGGTCTGGAGGACGATCCACCACCTTCCTGATCACCTCTTTCTCGAGGAGCAGGGCAATATCGGCTCAGCGGGCCAACAGCGAGGTTTCAGACCCCGTGGCCTCCCGGGAAGCGACGTCTCGAAAGGGAGGGGTCTGCTTGAATTCCAGAGGCAGGCCCTTTCCTACCACCTCCAATACCCAATAGTCCGTGGTGAGAGCGGACCAGGTGGAAAGGAAGTGGTGGAGCCATCCCCCCATGGGGGGAACCCAGGGAAGGGTGACGAGGTTGGGGGCGACACCCCTCAACCCGTCACTGGGCAGACTTGGAGGAGGGACATGCCGAGGGACCTCCTGGGTCTTTACCTCCTTGCTTCCTACTGGAGGAAGCCACGGGCTTGGATTTGGGATGCCAAGCGTGAGCCTGCTGGCCCTGGTGCTGGTGCTGTTGGGCCGGACGTGCCGCAGGCGCAGAAGGACGAAAGGACTTGTGCTGCTGCTGACGGTGGCATTTGTCCTTCTGGGCAGAGGTGACCGTGTCCAGAGTAGCATTGGACTTTTCGATCCGCTGGAGGTGTCCCTCCACTCCAGGGCTGAAGAGGTCAGTCCCCGAGAAGGGGACGTCTGCTAGTTTGTGCTGGGTATCCGCCGTGAAGGTGGATATCCTCAGCCATGCTCTGCGGCGCATGGCCACCGCAGCTGCAACTGACCTGGCACAGGAATCACATATGTCCAGAGCAGTCTGGAGCTGCTGCTTCTCCACCGTCTTACCCTGGTCCCGCACCTGTCAGACCGTGGTCTGCAGGTCGTCTGGGAGATGAGGGATCACCTCATCCAGGAAGCCCATGACGGCGTGGGAGAAGTGTGCCATCAGCACAGCCCAGCTGGCCTGTCGGAGGCCGAGGGAGGACGCAGCGTACACCTTGCGCCCGGCATAGTCCAGCTTTTTGGACTCTTTGTCGGGGGGCTTGTCTACATCCCATGCGCTCCCGGAACGCTGGAAAACGCTGTCAGTGACTAACCCCTCGGCAGAGGGGTGCTCCGAGAAACCGGGCAAAGAGCCGGTAGGGACCACATACTTCCTGGCCATTCTGGCCGAGGGCACAGGACAGGAAGTAGGCCACTGCCAAAGCTCCAAGGCTGGGCCTACAATGGCCTCAGCCACAGGGAAGGCCTCCGTGGGAGAATCCCCTCGGTCCAGTATCTTCGTCAAGGGATACTTGGCCCGTTTGGATACAGGATTGAGCTGCATCCCGGTGGACTCCGAGATGAGCTGAAGCAGACCCAAGAAGGACGATGGGCTTTCGTCCAGTGACTGGCCCCCGGAGGACTCCAGGTCGACCTGCCTGGAGAACAGGGAGGAGTCGTCGTCGGACTCCGAAGAGTCCGCGAAGAGCTGCCTAGGGCCTGAGCCACCCTCCACCTGCCAAGGACCGTCGGTAGTGAGGGTGACCGACAACCTGTGGGGCAGTCCGTGACCCGACCGAGAATTTTTGGTTGGTGCCCCCGATTTTGGTAGTGGAGGCGGAGGTTCCACCACAATCGGTTGGGCAGCAAATTTCGGCCGAACAACCGGCCCAGAAAAGGGCAACTCGACTGCAGCAAAAGGTCGCTTTGGCCGTTCCGGTGACAGCCACATCAGCTACTCGTAGTGCCGATGCAATTTGCGCCAAAGTATCTCCTCATCCGAGGAGGAAGACGAGGAGGAGCGGCGTCACTGCTTGCTTCGTTGCCGAGACCGAGACCGCCGATGTCGGCGGATCGGCTGGACGAGATGAAGTCAGGGCCGAGACCCTTGGTGCAACCAAGGGCGAGCCTGGGAAGGCGGGGCACCGGCTCTTCCTGGCTCCGAGACATTTAACGGGACTGCCGCACCGGTGGTGTAGGCAGAACCTTGCCTCCACCGGGAAACTACGAAGAAGGGTTGTCGGCTTCACCAATCGAACCTCGTCCGACGGGTCGAGAAATATCTCACTGCATCGACGGTAGTCTCAGCAGGCTGGCCTGACGGGGATGCCGTGAAGCCAGCAGCCGAAGCCGCAACCTCGACCGAAGTCGACGGTCAGCTGTCCGGGGAAGGAGACCTCTCCCGCTCCCATGAACGCTGACGGTGGGACTAACCCTTCGAATCCCCCTTCTTGGACCGAGAGGGATGTCCCAATGGCCCCTCTCCCTTCGTGGAAAGGGATTGGCACAGCTCCTTGAACGAAGCAGAATATGAGGTACCCAGAGCGAGCGGGATAAATGCCGCGACCGAGGAGGAGGAAGATGCGGCCTGGGCCACCTCCTCCTCGAAAGTGACCATATGCTCGAGCTGCTCAGCCGAGCCAGCCACTGCAGACACCGCCCAACGGGCCTCTTTTGATTTTAGCGGCGGGTAACGCTTCTCGGGGTGCCCAAGTTTCAATTGGGCAGCGTGATCCTCCAGGACGTTGGCCGAAAAGGAACAGCAAGACTCGCAGGCCTGCGGGTCGTGGTCTAGGCCGAGGCAGTAGACGCACATGGACAGCGGATCCGTTCTGGACATCTTCTGCCCACAAGGGCACCTCCGAAAGCCGGGAGTTGACTTGTCCATCGCAGCCGCGAGGGAAAAGGAAGACCGAAGTCTTGAAAACCTTTAAACGAGTTTCAGACAAACCGAAGAAATAGGATCCAGTCTAAAACGCAGAGCACTAAGGAGGGAACCTGAGCTTCCAAGCGGTAAGGAAGATCTGGCGTCATGGGGGGGAGCTGAGAGTTTTACCACCCCGGTGGGTGGGAGGAGCCAGCTTGAAGACCTTCCGGCAAGATTTAAAGTGGCAAGGAACCTGCCAGACAGTGTGGATGAACAACATATGCATGTCCCTAGAAACACTATTTCTCTGCCTGTCTGCCCATCTACACACCATCACCATGGTGTAGAAAAATGTTTTTCTACATGCCTACCCATCTGCCAGGCCCATTCCACCACTGACCATCAGCGACAGACCCAAGCAGCGTGGCACGGATCAAGCGGACTGGCATCCATGTAGAAAAACATGTTTTGAGCCTGCATGCACATCCGTCCCTCTTCCAACCTCTGCCTAAGCACAGAACACTTTTTTCCAGTATGCCTGCCAGTCCTGTCCCATCGCCGACCATCAGCGACAGACCCAAGCATGATCATGGTACAGCCCTGGCAGACTGGCATCCATGTAAAAAAAGACTGTTCTATGCCAGCATGCACACCCGACCCTCTTCCAACCACTGCCTAAGGCCAGAATAGTGTTTTTACAGCATGCCTACCACCACTCTGCCTGTCCCGTTCCACCACTTACTATCAGTGACAGACCCAAGCAGTGTGGCACAGACTAGGCGGACTGGCATCCATGTAGAAAAAACATGTTCTGAGCTAGCAAGGATGCACACCTGCCCCTCTTCCAACCACTGCCGAAGCACAGAACAATTTTTTCCAGCATGTCTACCAGTCTGCCTGGCCCGTCCCACCACCGACAGACCCAAGCAGTGTGGCTGGCTATAATCTTTTCAAGGGCTTTGGGTGGGGAGGAGAGGATGGGGATAGGTTGGTAGTTATTGGGGAGTGAGGACAGATTAATGGAGCTCAGTATGTTTACCCTTGAGCAAAGGAAGGAGAGAGGTGATGTGATCGAAACATTCAAACAACTTAAGGGCATTAACAAGGTGAAAGAGTCTAACATGTTTAAATATAAGAAAAATAGCAGGACAGGAGGACACAGCATGAAATTATTAGAGGGAGGCTGATTAAGGGGGAATGTGAGGAAATTCTTTTTCACAGAAAGAGTGGTGGATGCATGGAACGGACTACCTCAGGAAGTGGTGGCTATGAATACAGTGCAGGGCTTCAAACAGGCATGGGATAGGCATAAGGGAGCAATACAAATGACTATGAATAGATAGACCACTGACAGAGCAAAGGCCGATGGCACATTTATAAGGTAGAAAAAGAAATGGGCAGACTGGATGGGCCTTGCGGTCCTTATCTGCCATCAACTTCTATGTTTCTATGTTTCTATGTTAAACCACTGCACTATACTGCCTTCCTATATAATGTGAACAGATTCAGTGAGATAGGGGGTGTGCCAGACCATAAAGAATTTTGAAAACCAGAAAGGCAGTTCTAGGGACGTGGATATGGTGCATTATCCACACTTCCGGCAGTCTTTCTTTCCCTTGATATCCGTCTGTAATGTCTTGAAGTTAAGCTCTTCCCACCCACCCGGGTGGTATCCTCCTTGTCACTGCCCCGTGACATCAGATCTTCCTTACTGCTGGAAGAGTCAGGTCACCTCCTTTGCAGCTGTCTGTGCGCGTCATAGGCCCTTGTCGAGTTGCAGTTCTTTGCTGGTTCCTTTCTGTCTCTGCTTCCATGGAGCATGACAATTCTCAAGCTCGCCCTGGGTTTAAACAGTGCATGACTTGTAATCAGAAGATAGAAACATAGAATTTGATGGCAGATAAGGACCGCTTGGCCCGCCCAGTCTGCCCATTTCCCTACCTAATGTATAGGCTGCAGATCCTAGTTAACCAACAGCCTACTTCCTCCTACCCCCCACTAGAATTGCCTTGTGTCTGTCCCATGCATTCTTGAATTCCCCAACTGTTTTTGACTCCACTACCTCCTCAGGAAGGCTGTTCCATGCATCCACAACCCTCTCCGTGAAAAATACTTTATCACATTACCTCTGAGACGTCCTCCCTCTATCTTCAAATTGTGCCCCCTTGTTCTTGCACATCTCTTTTTCTGAAAGATGCTACCGTCTTGGACTCTGTTGATTCCCTTGATGTACTTGAAAGTTTCTATCATGTCCCCCCTGTCCCTCCTCTCCTCAAGTGTATACATATTAAGCTTCTTTAATCTCTCTTCCTAAGTCTTCTGGTGCAGACCCTGCACCATTTTAGTTGCCTTCCTCTGGACAGCCAGATGTCGTGCACCAACCCCCATGCCTCGTGCGTCTATTGCCTGGGCACGGAGCATGACCCACAGGTCTGTGGTCTGTGCAAGACCCTGCTTCCCTCCTCCTTGGAAGAGAAGTATGCCTGCCTTTTGCTTGGCCAGCTGGAGAAGTGGAATCCTCCAGTCTGGTCCAAAGACACCTGCAAAGTCATTTTGGCAGCGGCGGGCTCTGCCTCCAGCTGGCCATCCTGAAGGAGGTGGCAACTTAGGCCCCACCAGTCTCTCTCCCCCTCCCCGGCACTACAGGCACTTCTACGGAGGCTTCCTTCAGCGGGTCCTACAGGGATATGTGTAAGTCCTTTGAAACCCTCAGGGAGGGGCCTTGGGCATGGCCTAAGAGGTCCCACCATAGTTCTTGAGACTAAGAGTGGACTTGTTCTTCTCGCGCTCGGGACTCTGTCAACCACTCGATGGTTGTCGAACAAACGGCTTCGGCCGAACCCACCAGGGCTGATGGGCAGGCCACTTGCTTCTCAATGTCCCTGTCAGGCTTTCTGGCCAAGATGCAGGTTGACCAGCTGTTGGACAAGTTGGGGGACGACTTTCTTTCCCCGAACTCCAGTCCTCTCTGCCAGCTCCCAGGAGGGACAGGAGAGGTTGGTCGACCCTGCTGTTTCCTCCCAGGAGATTTCACCTTCAGGGGTCTCGTGGCTGGACCTAGTCTGTGTGGTCTACATGACCGTCCTCCCCCGTCCCCTCAATGACGACCTTCCTGTCACCGGTTGGTGTCCAAGTCAAGGACTTGGTTCGGTCATGGTCCTGTTCTCGGGATTCGGACCATTCCTGTTCTTGACCCTCTCAGAAGCACCGCCGATGCTTTTCCTCTTCCTGGTCATTGGGTGAGGAAAGACGTCACTGCAAGCTTTGTCAGTGGCATGAAGAGTTCCTCTGGCAACAGTGGATCCTTGGTCAGGGCCAATCACTACAGCAGGTTCTGGCACTTCCATGGTCTGCCCCGGTGAGGCTTGTTCCAGCTGAGCCTAGGACAGCTGAACCGTCTCCAGCTTCTCCACCCATATTAGTGGAGGCTCCGCCCAAGCAGCTGTCACATGAGGCTCTGTCCAAGGTTGCTTGGTCGGCCTAAGGTCCCCATGGCCGACTTCTGGTTCAGATTACCCACTCTGGTGACTCCAGAGTGGTTCATGGGGATCAGGCACCGAGGGCTGTGTCTGAGGAGTCCTTGGATAGGGATGGCTCCTCTGTGCACTCTTTGAGGACCCCGGTCTTTGCCTCTAACTAAGACCCCATGTCCTTTGGGGCCTTGCTCTGGTTTATATCTCAATCTATGGAGATTCCACTGGAGCCTGTCCAGAAGGACTAGTATCCCCTGACTGAGATCCTGGAAAGGGATGACTTCCCAGGGGTGGCTTTCCCTGTGGCAGAAGCTTTCCTGTGTTCAGCCCTGGAGTTTTGGCATCATACAGCTTCTTGCCCTGCGCCTTCTGCTTTTATGATCTATAAGTATGCTGTCCCGACAGGGTCCCTTCCTGGGTTCTCCGATCACCCCTCAACCAAGGGGTTGGTGGTGGACTCAGTGTTTCACCGCACGGGCAATTTCTGGGATATTGGCAAACCCATGACAAGGAGTCAAAGAAACTGGACCACACCCAATCCCGACCAGGTCTCTTCCTGGGTTCTCTGATCACCCCTAGACTGAGGGGTTTGTGGCCAACTCAGTTTTTTGCCACACGGACAATGTCAGGGATGTTGACAAACCCCCGACAAGGAGTCAAAGAGGCTGGACCACACTGCCAAAAAGGTGTATGCTGCATCCTCCTTGGGCCCTTAGGCAGGCATGCCCTACCATAATGATGGCCAATGTCGGCCACACGCTCATGGGGACCCTTGACCACGTCACCCTTCACTTTTCCACAGACTTGCAGGCTGCTGTAAAAGTGGTCTGTGACCAAGGCCATGCTCTGGCTAAGCATCGGCTCCAGATGGCCTTGGACATAGGCGACTTCTGCACATGGTCAGTGACAGTGGCAGTACCCATGCACTGCAGAGCCTGGCTTTGGATCTCCATCTTTATGGCAGATACCTAGCATAAGTTGGTGGATGTCCCGTTCTTGGGCACCGTCCTCTTTGGGCTGGGTGTAGAGGGCCACCTTACATCCTCGCAAAAGGACTCCAAGGGTCAGTGAATGAAAAAGAAGGCCTTTTCATTTCAGCCCTTTCAGCCCCAGGAGACTAAGCAACAGCAGCCCCAGTTGGGGCTATCCCATGTCTGGCAGCCCAAGCCCAAGTCAGCCAACCAGGGCTTGAAACAGTCTGGAGGTCGGAGCACCAGCCCTCTCCTGGTGATGGCTGCCAGATCCTCCTCCTCCAAGGCTGCTTAGTGATGGGTTGGGGGGCATCTACCTCCCACCCGCTGCACCTTTGCTGCTGCTTTTCATGCGGGGGTCAGTTTTGCCATTTCTGGCATACTTGGTCCACTATTACAATAGACAAATGGGTGCTGGATGTAGTGGGTTAAAGTCTGCCTTTCAACTTTGAGGCTCTCTCACCCTATCAGGACCATGTCCCATGGGAGTCCGTCACTTCCCTGGACATATTATCTGCCCTCAGGCAGAACATTGCCCAGCTCCTACAGAAAGGCACTGTGGCTCGTGTCCAGGTATTTTCAGGTCTCCAAAAGGGATGGGGGTTGGTGCCCCGTACTGGATCTGCATGACCTGAACCAGTACATGAGGAGGCAGAAGTTAAGGATAGTCACTCTGAACCAGATTATCCTGTCTCTGGAGCAGGGAATGTGGTTCTGCTCTCTGGCCCTCCAGGATGCCTTCTTTCACATCCCAGTCCGTCCTTCCCACTAGCAATACTTTTGGTTCTGTGTGGAGGGGGTTCTGTACAAGTTCTGGGTCATGTCTTTCAGCCACTCCTCAGCCCCCAGGGTCTTCACCAAGTGCACTGCAGAGGTGGCATCATTCCTGAGGTGCCACTGAGTCCAGTTTAACGTGTACCTAGACAACTGGCTGACTGTTGGTCCATCTCGGGAGGCAGTAGAGCAGTCCAGGGATCTGGCCCTCCAGACCTGCTTGGCCTTGGACCTTCATATCACCCTGGCCAAGTCGGAACTCAGCACTTCTCAGACCATACACTTCATCAGGGCACAGCTAGTCTTCCTTTGGACCAAGGTCCGATTCCCAGCGGACAGGGCGGCAGATTGTACCTCCTTTGCCTGATCATTTCAGGTTGGGCACTCGCACCCTGCCCGTGACTTCCTGCCACTGCTGGGGAACATGGTGTCCTTCACCAGTATGGTCCAGTGGGCCCATTGACGGATGCACCTCCTGCAGTGAGAACTGGCTCTTCAGTAGTCTCAGTGCCTCTCTCACCTAGACCAGTTGGTTGTGGTGATGAAGCCGATGTGGGATGCCATTGAGTGGTGGTTGGTCCCGGAACACTTGCAGGAAGGAGTCCCATTCATCTGCTTAGAGCCAACAGTCTTTCTAATGACCGATGCATCTCTGGTGGGATGGGGAGCCCATTTGGGGATCACAGAACCCATGGATTCTGGACCCCCAAGGAGTCTTGATACCACATCAACCTGTTGGAGCTCCATGTGGTGCATCTAGCCCTGATGGCGTTTGCTCCTGCGATTTGGGGTCAGGTCATGCTGGTCCGGACAGACAACCCCACGAACGTGTACTACCTCAATAAGCAGGGTGGAATACATTCCCTCCAGCTGTGCTGGGAAGCCCTCCACACCTGGACCCTTATGCACAGTCTGGACACCAATCTCCAGGTGATCCACATGGCCAGAGCCTCCAACCAGCTGGCAGACACCCTCGGCCAAGTGGGCAAGACCTCTCACGAGTGATCTCTTACATCAGGAGGTGGTGAATCATCTGTTCTCCCAGTGGGGCACGCCTCTGGTCGACCTGTTCACCTCCTGGGAGAACAAAAAGCTGAGGCTGTTCTGTGTCCACTCCCCGCAGTGCAGAATGCTGATGGGGATACCTTCATGAGGCCCTGGACCTCGGGCCTCTTCTATGCCGTCCGTCCTTTTCCCCTGATCCACCAGGTGCTGGTCAAGGTATGGAGGGACAAGGCACAGGTGGTCCTACTAGCCCCAGGCTGGCCACGCCAGTTCTGGTACTCAGATCTCCTCAGCCTCAGCAGCAGCAGCCCTCAGTAGCACTTACTTCTACACCCGGACCTGCTCTCCTGTCGCAAGAGGAGGATCTTACACACAGACTATCAGTCGGTGCACCTGACAGCCTGGTTCCTGAGAGACTAGAGTTCCAGGCTTTGAGTCTCTCTGAGGAAGTTTTCTGGGTTGTGGAAGCCTCCCGGAAGGAGTTGACCCGCCAGTGCTATGCCTTAACATAGAATTGCTTTTACATCTGGTGCCAGAGCAGGGAGCTAGACCCCCTGGTCCTGCCCTGTGGCTACCATCCTGCACTATCTTTGGTCCCTCTGTCACTCGGAACTGAGGTCAATGACCTTCAAGGTGCACCTAGCAGCCATCTAGGCATATCGGGCATGGGCTAGTATGCTGACAGTGGTGCAGGAAAAGGTGGTCAGGTGCTTCTTTAAGGGCCTTGACCACCTGTCCCCATTGGTGCATGAACCACTGCCACCACCACCTTGGGACTTGTTACTGGGGTACTGGCAGTGCTTATAGGCAAGCCTTTTGAACCGATGTACAGGTGTGAAATTTCTCACCTGTCATGGAGAACTACCTTCTCGGTGGCTATCACCTCCGCCAGAAGGATCAGCAAGCTCCAAGCACTCTTCAGTGGCATCTCCTTACTTGGTGTTCCATAGGGATAAGGTTGTCCCCTGCCCCAACCTGAAGTTCTTTCTGAAGGTTGTTTTGGAGTTTCACATTAACCAGGTGATCAGTCTCTTGGTGTATGTCACCAATCCAACCTAGGAGGCTGAGCACAAGCTCCATATGTTGGACCTGAGTCGAGTGCTCGCTTATAAGGAGCACATGGCTGGAGTTCAAGGAGAGGTTCACCAGCTCTTTGTCAGCTATGCTGAAGCTGTAACTGGCAGACTGGCAGCTAAGCATATGATTGGCAGATGGATTGTATCTTGCATTGACCTCTGCTATAGGTTGGCTGATAGCCTCCTGTAGGGCTTAGGGCTTATTCCACCAGACATACCGCTGTCTTGGTGGCTGCTTCCAGTGCAGGGCTACTACCTAGACGTCAACACATGCCTTCATTTCCCATTACCACATCAACCTTGAGTCATGCTGGGATGCTGGTTTTAGGGCCTTGGTTCTCCAATCCCTTTTTCCCAAGTAGGGGTGTGCGCCTTGCCTCCCCTCCTGCCGGAGAACTTCTAGGAGTCTACCAGAAGTATGGATAGTGCACTATATCTACGTCCCTAGAAATTAGGGTTACTCATCTGTAACTGTAGTTCTAGAAGTGGTATATGGTGCACATTCACACAACCCACCCAACCTCCCCTGGCAAGTGGCACATGGATCCATGCTTCCAGGTGGATTCCTGCTTCCAGTACCTTGGAACTGACTGATCATTCCAGACCAGTTCAAAGGGAGGACACGGGGCAGAAAATAACATGGCTAGCCCTAATAAGGGAGAATGTCCTAGGGGATGGGGCAGGCAGTATGAAGCAGGGACAGGCTGAAAGGGTGGTAGGGGGTTAGGTAGGGGCATGGGAAGGGTAGTAGGCCGCAACAACTGTAGGGCAGTTATCTTTTTAGGGGTCGCATGGCAAGCAGGGGGATGCCTGGTGGGCAGGCAACTTCAGCAGCTCGAGGAAGAGATTAGGTGGTTAAGAGCAAAGATAAGATGAGAGAAAGGTACAGATTGATGGATCAATTCAGGACTGAGGGCACATGGAAGTGCCCCAGAAGATTTCAGGCAACCCCCAGGCCAAGGGGGGTGAGTGGGGAAGGGGTAAATGGACCAATATTTCCACCTCAGGAACCATTGAATACAGATGAAGGGGTGTGGAGGACAACAGGGAACAGGTAGGAAAGGCCTAGAGCAGGCAGTAAATGCAGGCCTCTCAGTAGTATGCCAGGGAGGACTCAGGGCAGGGGGGAGATGTCACACAAAAGGTTCTCAGTGCTGGCTACACTGGAGGAGATGAAGCGGGAGGACCTCGTAGACAAGGCTAATGAGGAAGAGATCACCCACAACCTAGAGGGCATTGGTAGGTTGACTAAAGGAGGCAGGGCTTCAGTGGGTAAGGATAAGGGGCAGGAGCGAGGAGACTGGACAGGGGACAGTAGCTAAGGGGGGGAAGGGAGATATGAGGAGATAAGGGGAGGGATGCATCAGGAGGAAGTGGCAAGAGGAGCCTAGTGGAGAGGGGGAGTGAAATTGTGGGGAATGGGGATGGTGGGACAGAGATGGGGTGGAAGGGGGAACAGTGACAATGCATTTGGGAACAGAAGACCTGGCAGGAGGGGATAAGGGATGGACAAGGTGAGCAGAACAAGGAAACAAGGGTGGGATCCTAGTGCTGTTGGATTCAATTCTGAAGGAGATCAGATGGGGGAGCAAGGGGGAGAGTCATATACGAATATGGTTGTAGGCCACGCCCGTCATGACAGCGGAAAGGATGGGGCAATCCATTCTGAAGTATGCTAGGAGGGGTAGGGAGAAACATCACATAGTTCTGCATTTGGGAACTAATAACCTGGTGGGTAATACAGTAGATGTTGTGCAGGGGAGGTTTGGGGAGCTTGGGCTGATTAGTGAGGAGGTAGGAAGATCAGTAGCCTTCTTGGAGGTGCTTCCTGTACCCAGGGTGAGCACTGCAAGGAAGCTTAGGATAGAGGAATTTTACACATGGCTAAGGGAATGATGTCCATCCAAAGGGTATGGACTGGTGGGGGGGGGGGACTTGGGAGTGCAAGGATCTCTACGCCAAAGACAGGCTTCACTTAAGTGGGGAAGGAAGGAGGGTCTTAAAACAGAAACTGGAGGAATACTTAGCAAACAATGAGAATTTAAAGTAATAGTGGGGGGGGGGGCAAGTGGGCAGGAGTCCAGCAGGATCCTCAAGCATGGAAGTCAAATGAGCTTACCCCTGATGCTGGCAGCAAGGGACTTAGGGAGAGGTCAGGAGAAGGTGCTAAAAAGGAAGAGCAGGTAGGGAGCGGGGGGAAGGAAGATGGGTGTAGGGTGGTAACCCTGCACACTAATAGTCTAGAGAACAAAACAGCAGAGTTACAGGCTCTAATGTCAGTTGGGGAAGTGGATATGTCGGCCATAACTGAGATGTAGGCCACCCATTACCATGACTGGGACCTGGCAGTACCAGGATATAGGATATTATAGAGGGACAGGATAGAAGGGAAAGGGGGATGGTGGTGTATGCGAGGGAAGGTCTGAAGTGTATCAGGGAGGAAGCGGAGGAAGGCATCACAGAGTCACTATGGGTGCAGCTCCAGGACTCTGAAAATAGGACCTTCAGGATGGGAATGGTGTACAGGCCACTCTCTCAGACTGAGGAGTTAGGGTTCTAGTGGGACAGATCAGAATGACTTGTGGGAAGGGCAGTACGGTGATTATGGAGGACTTCAGTCTGCCAGGAGTAGATTGGGGTACCCCAGCCATCACAAATAGGAGGAAACAGTTAGCTCTGGATGCCTTCCAGGACAGCTTTCTATTGCAGATGGTCAATGAGCCTACCAGGTTAGGGAAAACCCTTGACCTTGTGCTGGTGAATAGTGAGTTTGAGAGGGAACTGAGGGTGGAGGAACCGCAGGTGTGGAGTGACCACCTCTCAGTGTGGTTCAAGATGGACATGGGGAAAGAGGGAGTAGGATCAGGCACAAGGGTGATAGACTTCAGAAGGGTCGACTTCAGGAGGATGAGGGAAATAGTACAGGGGTATCTGGCCAAGATCACTCCAGATCTGAACACTAATCAGAGGTGGGAGGTCATTAAACGGGGTATAGAGGAGGCAACCACATCATGTGCAAGGGTCCAGAGAAAGAGGGCTAGGGTCAAGAAGCCTAGCTGGGTGAGCAGGGAGGTTGTGGAGAAAGTAAGAAAGAAAGACAAGACCCACTTTTAGAAGGTACAAAAGAACAGGGAGGGGGGTGGACAAAGAGGAATACCTGAAGGAGTCAAGGGAGATGACAAGGGCAGTCAGGGCAGCCAAGGCGTCCCGGGAACTCAGGCTGGCACAGGGCATTAAAGAAGGGAAAAGGAATTCTTTAGGCACATCACAGAGAAAAGGAGCTGCAATGACCAAATAGGATTAAAAGTGAGTGGGGGCAGTATACTAGGGCAGAACAGGCAGAAGCATTAAACGGTACTTCTGCTCAGTATTTACTGAAGAAAGGGGAGCAGTATCCAGAGGGCTGAGCACGAGGGAGAAGAGGTGACAGGAAATCCCAGTGGGCAGAGTATCGAGGGATTGAGGACACTGAGGGTGGACAACGCAGTGGGCCAGATGGCATACAACCCAGGGTGCTAAAGGAGCTAGCAGATGTCCTGGCAGAACCCATGGCAGACCTGTTGAATGCCTCCTGGACTGGGGGAGTGTACCGCAGGACTGGAGGATGGTGACGTGTTATGCCCTCCACAAGAGTGGCCCCAAGGTTGAGCCGGGGAACTACAGACCAGTAAGCCTCACATTCATTATGGGAAAGCTGATGGAGACAATCCTGAAGGAGAGGCTGGTTTCCCTCCTAGAGGCTAATGGGCTGCAGGACAGCAGTCAACATGGGTTTGTCTCAAGCAGATCCTGTCAGACCAACCTGGTGGAGTACTATGATTGGGTGACCAGGCAACTAGACAGGGGCCATGCAGTGCATGTCCTGTATGCGGTGCGTTTAGACATCTGGAGTCCATTCATTTGCATTCGCGGCCCCTACCCTGTGGAATTCTCTACCTCATTGGATAAGAGAATGCCTGACCATCCAAAATTTTAAAATCAAACTTAAGATGTACCTCTTTGGCCTAGCCTTCAGTGATGAAATTTAATGATGCCGTCATTTTAGCTGTCTGCAGATTGTATTGCTGATAATATATGGTTTTATATATGCTATAATTTTATGAATTATATGGTTTTATGTGATTATGTTTTTATGTACAGGCACCTTGAACTACGGAAAGGCGCCTTTTTACAAATAAATTTTGATTGATACTTGGACTTCAGTAACGCATTGGATTTGGTGCTGCATTGGAGGCTAGGTAGTAAGCTGGAAGGCACGGGCTGGGGCGAAGATGGTGAGATGGGTAGTGAACTGGTTGCAAGGGAGACAGCAGAGGATGGTGGTGGAGGGGGAGCTCTCGTCGCCCAGGGCAGTGACAAGTGGGGTGCCACAGGGCTCTGTACTGGGGTCGGTGTTGTTTGGGATCTTCATAGTAGACATCTCAATAGGCATCAAGAGCAAGATAAGTCTGTTTTCAGATGACACCAAGACAGGAGTGGTAGTGTATGACTTAGAGGGGTGGCAGGGGTTGCAGGATAATCTGGCAAAATTGGAGGCCTGGTCAGAAAACCCAAGGAGGAGCTACCAGCTGGGCGTGGGGGGGGGGAGAGATCAGCAAGCCAAGATGGAGGAGGAGAAGGATCTGGGGGTGATCATAACGGGAGAAATGAACAACTCCACAGTGTAGAAAGGCAGCTGCAAAGGCTAACAGGATGCTGGGTTGTATTGCCAGAGGCATATCCTCCAGAAGGGGAGAGGTGATCCTGCTGCTGTAAAGGTCACTGGTTAGACCACACCTGGAATACTGCAGGCAGTTCTGGCGGCTGTACGTGAAGAAGGACATTAGATTACTGGAGGCGGTGCAGTACAGGGCAACAAAAATGATCCAGGGGCTAGGGTACTTGCCCTATGAGAGTAGGCTGAGAGAGTTGAACATGTACTCCCTGGAGGAGTGGAGGGAAAGGGGAGGACATGATTGAAACATTCAAGTACATGAAGGAAATAAATAAGATGGACATGGAGGGGCTTTTCCAGTTAAGGAGAGGGAGGGACACCTGAAGGCACAAGCTGAGATTGGAGTAGGGAAGGTTCAGGAGGGAAATGAGGAGACACTTTTTTATGGAGAGGGTGGTGTAAGGGAGGATCACATTACCAAGGAAAGTGGTAGCCTGTAATACAGTGGGCTGCTTTAAAAGGGGATGGGACAGGGTAAGGGGGAGGGTCACTGGAAGGGGGGAAGGGAAGGGAGGGAGAGGCAGCTGCAGTATAAGGGCTGCTAGCTGCACAATTGAGCAGGCTCAGCAGACCAAAAGGCCTTTATCTGCTGACAGGTTCATATGTCCAGCATGCAGGATCTGATGTTATGAGGCAGTGCTGAGGAGGATACCACCTGGGTGGGTAGGAGGAGCTTAGCTTGAAGACGTTCTGGCTGAATTTAAAGGGAAAAGAAGACTGCCTGAAGTGTTGAACCACATACTACTTCTAGAACTATGGTTACAAGTGAAAAACCCTCATTTCTATACTGTATACAAAACAATGGCAAGATCAATAGAGGATTTTAAGGACGAGGTAAAGTTGCCCTGTCCATAAAGGGGGGAAGGCGACCTGCAACGACGTTTTGGAAAGACTGGAGCTAAATGAAGAGGGACTTTGGGAAACTACACTAGTAGGAGGAGACAAAAGCATAAATCAGGGGTTCATCTGAATGAGAGGGGAGATAGTGGCAAAAGTGGGCAATGTTGCAAATGCAGTAATCAAATTTACAGGTCAGAGCAACAGAAAGTTCTATGGGCATGGATATGGTGCACTATCAACACTTAGGCATCTTCCTTTCCCTTTAAATCTTGCTGGAACATTTTCAAGCTATGCTTCCCCCCACCTGGGTGGTGTCCTCCTTTGCTCTGCCCCATGATGTCGTATTCCTTTCCACTGGAGGCGTCAGGCCTCCTCTTTCACAGCTCTTGTGTGCGGTTTAGGACCATTTTTTGTCTGTTTTCAGGTGACTTTTTCTCCATAGTTTACCTTCTTGATTACAAATGGAGCACAACAACCAGAAGTCTGGTACCAGGTTCAAGCGGTGTGCCGCTTGTAACCTGAAGATGTTGCATACCAAACCACATGCCTCTTGCATATATTGCCTTGGGGCTTACCACGATCCACAGGCTTGCAGCCTGTGCCAGTCCCTCCAGCTCTCCATGTTAGAGGACCGTTACACACGCCTTCTGTTAGGCTGCCTGGACAAACAGGATCCACCAATCTGGTCCAAAGATGCCCGCAGGGCCATTGTGGTGGCAGCAGGCTGGGCGGTGCAGCTTGCCACACTCAAAGAGGCGGCAACATAGGCTGCGGCAGGCACTACTTCAGTCTCTGCACTGCTCCTGAAGGGATTGGGTGCTTCATTTACCAGAGCTTTCTGAGACTTGTGCCAGCCACTTCCAACCCTCCCTGAGGGACCAAATCATCCAGGGCCTCGAAGTCTAAAAGGATCCATCACAGGTTGTGGGACTGGAAGTGGGCTCACTCTTCCCACTCTCCCACCCCCGATTCTGCAACTAGCTTGATGGCTGTCACGTCGTCGGCTTCAGCAACCCTCCTGGAGTTCCAGTCCAGGCTGCTGACCCCTCAATGTCCCTGTCAGGCTTACCAGCCATGATGTGGGCTGACCAGCTGGTGGAGATTTTTCTTGACTTGGTCAACCTGTTGTCAGAGAATGGCAAGCATGATTCGCTTTTGAGGACCCCAGTCCTCTTGGCCCTCTTTCAGGAGGGTCCGAACAAGCCAGCCAATCTGGTTGGCTTCTCTCAGAAGATTAACCCCTCAGTATTCTGCATGCTCCAGTTCATGCTGAATGCATGGTTCCCTCCCCTGTGTCTCCTTCCCGATGACCTGATCATCAGTTGAAGTCCTGATTGAGGTCCTGTCCTAGATTGGGATCTCAGGAGTCTTGGCATTCCTGCTCTTGGTCATCGACCAAGAAGCGCTGTCAGTGCTCATCATCCTCATCTTCGGATGAGAACATACTCCACCGCAAATTGCGGCATCATTAGAAGGAGTTGGTGAGACAGCAGTAGAACCTTAGCTGTGGTCATGCCATGCCTTAGCTTGCAGCACTCCTCTGGTGGCCCTCGCCCTGGCCCATTCCAGCTTCCCCAGTCGAGCTGACACCAGCTTCTCCTCTCATTCAGGTGGGGCTCCATCCAAGGCTGCCGAGCCGGCTTTTGGTCTCCGTCTGGAGCATGCATTTGAACGAATCCTGGCTGGTCCACTGGGAGCCCAGGTTGATGGCAGTGTTTGAGGAGTCCTCAAACTCTGAGGACTCCTCCATGTATTCTATTCTGACTCCAGCCTTCAACTGAGAGTCCACCGGGGAGCTCACCACTGAGCATGGGTGGTCTTCTTTGGAGTCTTGCTCCACCTCATCTACTAATCTATTGTGATTTCACTGAAGCCAGACCAAAAGCAGACCAAATACCCCCTGATGGAAATCCTTGACAGGGATGACTCCCTGAGGGTTCCCTTCCTGGTGACAGAAGCCATTCTTGGTCCAACTCTAGAGCTTTGGCAACATCCAGCTTTTTGCTTGGCACCTTTAACCTGTATAGTCCACAAGTATGCAGTACTCACTAGATCTCTTTCCGGCTTCACCAACCATACTTTTGCCAAAGGATTGGTGGTGGACTTGGTCATCTTGCGGACAGGCAATGTTGGGGATGTCGATAAACCTCCAAACAAGGAATCTAAGATGCTGGACCATGTGGTGAAGAAGATCTATGCTGCCTCCTCCTGTAGCCTTCGGCAGGCAAGCTCTGCCATCATGATGGTCAACTTCACTTGCGACCTCATGAGTGTCCTGGACAAGGTTCTTCCCCACCTCAATGCAGATCTTTAGTTGATGGTTTGGGACCAGGGATGTTCGGCTGGCAAGCAGCAGTTGCAGATGGCCTTGGACATCAGTGATTCCTGTGCCCAGTCCACGGCTGCTGTGGTCACCATGCAGCGTCAGGCTTGGCTATGGATCTCCACCTTTATGGCAGATACCTAACATAAGCTGGTGGATGTCCCCTTCTTGTGTACTGACCTATTTAGTGCAGGGGTGGATAGTCACCTCACTAGGACTGTGAAATCCAGTACCACCTTGGATTGCATTACATCCTCTCAGAAGGACCCTAAAGGCCAGAAAAAGAAGCCCTTTCAGTTTGGGCCCTACTCGACACCACAATCCAATCCACCGCAGCCCCAATTGGGATAGTTCCAGGTCTGGTGACCTAAGCCTAAGCCCACTGCCTCCGGCTCTAAGAAGCCCAGAGGCTGGGGAGGCAGCGCTCCTCTGGTAGCCAGCACCAGAGCCTCTGCCAAGCCTGCCCAGTGACAGGTTATGGGGTGTCACTTTCCTGCCAGTTTAGCACCAGCCTTGGGTTCCTACTGAGGGTTGGCTTCACCATTTCTGGCACAGCTGGTCCATCATCACATTGGGAAAATGGGTGCTCGATGTGGTGGATCACAATCTGCATCTAGATTTCAAGGCTCCCCTGCCCTACCATGCCCCACGGGAGGTTGTAGTGTCCCCGGACATGCTATCCACCCTTTGGGAGGACACTGATCAGTTCCTTCACCAGAGGCACCATAGCCCATGTCCTGGACTCCATGGTCAGTCAGGGCGTCATATCCAGATACTTTCTGGTCCCCATATGGATGGGGGACTGGCACCCCATATTGGATTTTCACGATCTCAATAAGTTGCTGAGGAAGCTCAGGTTCTGGATGGTCAGTCTAAACCAAATCATTCTGTCCCTGGAGCAGGGCACGTGGTTCTGCTCTCTTCACCTCCAGGACACCTTCTTCAACATCCCAGTCCGTCCCACTGGCGGTTGCTTTGGTTCCACTCAGATGGAGTGGTTTATGAGTTTCAAGTGATGCCATTCAGCCTCTCCTCGGTCCCCAGGGTCTTCACTAAGTGTATTATAGTGGTGGCAGCATGCTTGAGGCACTGAGGAGTCTGGGTTTAGGGTGTACCCCTACTTGAACAACTGGCTGATAGCCAGATCCTCTTGGGAGGAAGTGGAGAGGTCCAGGGATGTGGCCCTCCAGACTTGTTTGACCTTGGGCCTTCCAGTCAACCTGGCCAAGTCAGAACTCCACCCATTACAGGTGGTCCATTTCATCAGGGCAGAACTTGACTCCCTTTGGGCCAAGTCCCAACTCCCAGTAGACCAGGCAGCAGATGTTACCTCCTTTGCCCGATCATTTCAGATTAGACACTAGTACCCTGCTCGGGACTTCCTGTGGCTGCTGGGATACATGGTGTCACCAACCCACTCCTGAAGGTCAGGTCCACTGAGCTCACAGTGCCCACCCCTAAGTGCAATCCGTGACAGGGAAGGGGAAACGGGTTACCCTCTTCATGTCCCTCTATAGTGCTTGAAGAGTTCATAACTGAACACTCACCACAAAGTCCCAGGGTCCCCTTTTTACTCTGGATAAGGGCACAATACCAGTCTCGAGTCTTTTAGCCAAATGAGAACCATTTCTTGGTTGTTACACAAAGGGGGAAGATCCAGGTTTACAATCTCTTCAGGGTAGCCTTGTAAGCCTGATTTTGTCTTCTCCCATTGGCATGTAATAACCTGGTTCAAATCCCCACAGACCCTTCCTTGAGACTTTCGTATTCTCCCTATCTTTACCCAGATGTCCCTGTACAGACATTTGTTCAATTTGGTAGCTTATGGTGACACCCCCCAGCAATAACAGTTTGATCACAGATTATTAATAACTGTTCCACAATTCACACACAATATAAGAATCTTGCTCAGGCAGGTTTTCTTTAGAAAAACAAATATTTCACTAAAATACTTAATATTCATACAGTTACAACTAAAAGTTTTAGAGAATCTTGGTCACAGAATAACACAAATAAAAATGGAAAGTATACATGAAAAATGCACTATAATTGTTATCTAAAGTTCTACCTTATGTTTGTAGTAATAGTCCGTCTCTGTGCTGTAGACATCCTGCTTCGTGTGTGTCAGGAGAGTATCCAAAAAAACATTGCAGTGAACTTCTGTTTACAGTTGGTATTTATAGTCCCTCTAGCAGTCTGACAAAAAAAATCCATCTCTGGTTTACAATTGGTGGTCTCCTCTTTCGGCCAGCGGGGTCTTTCTTGCTCTTTCCAGATTTTAAGTAATTATTATGTATTTTCCTGATCTGGGTTTTCATATCACCACTTCCTTGCACATTAATAACACTTTCAGAATTAGTGCCTTTGAAGTCCTTCTGCCCTACAATACAACACTTGTAAGACAATCCATACCAGGCTGTCACTAATACTTATTTCCCCACTACTGTCTTCTGAACCATCCTGGCTTTTTAAATGACAACTTTTATTACAGGTGATAGATTTAGGACCTTTCTGTTAGCCAGGATGACTCTTTTAAAAGGCAATTTCCAGCTTCCCCGGGAAAACCAGTTTCTCTTAGGTCACAGGGAATTTGCAGACCTTTAAAAAAAAAAAACAATCCATTCCCTTGTTCCATGTGACCCTTTTATCCATTTTCCTCGTGGCATTTTAAACATACATAGAATATAATATAACACCATACAGTATATCAATACATCTGACTGGCAGTGTCATAACTTGCCACTTCCCTCCATCCTAGACTAAATTTGTGTGAACACGCCCCACTACTGCATGGTAAGGTTTTCACAAATTCTGTTACTGTTCTAACTGGCAAGATTGGCCATCTGCGTTGGCACTGGCAGATCCAGCCCTGTGGGTAATTGTCATGTCGTAGGCCTGTAGGGCAATATTCCACCTTAAGAGATGACCATTTGTTTTACCCATCTGATTTAGTCACACCAGGGGGTTATGATTGGTCTGTACCTCGAAGCGTCTCTCGTAGAGGTACAGCACCAAATTCTTCAGGGCCCATACCAGCGTAAGGCATTCTTTTTTAACCGTGGAGTATGCCTGCTCCCGGGGAAGTAACTTCTTACTAAGGTACACTATCAAGTGGTCTTTTAGATGTCTGGCTGAGGACTGCTCCAATCCTCACATCCAAGGCATCCATGTGTTCTACAAACTGCCTAGTGTAATCTGTACTAGCTAGCACAGAGGCACTGCATAGTGTCGTATTTAGCCGTGCGAAGGGTCATTCACAGGCTGGCTCTCAGTTTACCTTTTTGGGCTGTCTTTTCTTTAGCAAGCCAGATAGGGGAGCCACCAGGGTACTGTAATTGGACACAGCCTTTCAGAAGTACCCCGCAGTCCCTAGGAAGCTCCTAACTTGCTTCTGGGTTTCAGGCATGGGCCACACCTCTACTGCCTCAATCTCTGCTTGATTAGGATGAAGCTGCCCTGCTCCACTACATGGCCTAGGTATGCCACTACCCCCATAGCCACCTGGCACTTTTCAGCCTTTACAGTGAGCCCTGCCCTCGGTATCCTACCCAATACTTCCTTCAGATGGGACAGGTGTTCCTTCCAGCTGGTACTGAAGATGGCAATATCATCCAGATAAGCCACTGCATACTCTCCAGTACCATGTAACACCTGGTTGACCAACATTTGGAATGTGGCAGGGGTGTTCTTCATTCCAAAAGGCATTACCTGGAATTTGAATAATCTTATTGGAGTGATAAAGACTGACCATTCTCTAGCTCTGGCAGTTAACTCTACCTGCCAGTATCCTTCTGTCAAGTCAATGGTGGTGAGGTATGTCACCCCTTCCTGTTTGTCTAGTAGTTCATCTGTCTGTGGCATTGCGTGGGTGTCAGACTTTGTGACTGTGTTGAGTCCACGATGGTCCACACACAGAAGTGAGTTGATCTATCTGACTTGGGAACAAGGACTACAGGTGAGGCCCAGGGACTGTGGGATTTCTGGACAACCCCTAAATCCAGCATTTCCGCCACTTCCCTCTTAATGTCCTATAGGATGGCCTCAGACACCCAGTAGGCTGTCCGCTGTATGGGCACTTGCGCCCCTGTGTCTATGTCATGGGTCGATAAGGGGTCTCGTCTGCACTTGGCCATAAACAAAGAGGCAAAATCCTCTTAAACCTCCCTCACTTCCTGGGTCTGTTCCGGGGTCAAATGGGGCAACAGCTTGATTGCCTCCACAGATGACTCCTGCTTGCTTTCCTCTAGCAAGTCCAGGAGGGGGTCTTCAATGTCCATCCCCTCCACAGGACTACACACTGCAGACACCATGTCGGCCCAATTTGCATATGGCTTCATCATATGGACATGGTACATCCTATGGGTATGTCTCCTGTCAGGCAGTTTCACAATGTAAGTTCACGTCATTGACCTGTTGAACTACCTTATATGGTCCTGCCCACTCAGCCCGCAGCTTGTCCTTCCGGACTGGAATTAGGACCATTACTTCCCAGCTTGAGTTGTATGAGCGAGCTCTGGCTCCATGATCGTACTAGACTTTTTGCTTCTGTTGGGCAGCTGACAGGTTGCTTTGGGCCACACCCATAGGCTCCTTCAGCTTCTCCCTAAACTTAAGAACATACTCCACTATGGGAGTTCCCTGGGTGACGTGCTTGCCTTCCCAGTCTTCCTGGATCAAGTCTAGATGCCCATGCACCCTATGTCCGTATAAGAGTTTGAAGGGGGAGAACCCTGTCTACTCTTGGGGCACCTCCCTGTATGCGAACAACAGGTGGGGAAGGTATTTCTCCCAGTCCCTCCCATGCTGTTCAGCAAATGCTTGAAGCATCAGTGTAAAGGTACCATTAAAACATTCCACAAGCCCATTGGCTTGTGGGTGATAAGGTGTCATGTGTCTCTGCATCACCCCACACTTCTCCCACAAACACTTCATCTGGTCCGACATGAAGCTACCTGCTTGACCAGAGATAACCTCCTGTGGAAACCCAACATAAGAGGAAATCCCTAGCAAGGCATCTGCCACTTTGCCTTAATTGAGGAGAGAGCGACCGCCTCTGGGTATCTGGTGGCGTAATCAACCACTGTCAGGATAAACTTTTTCCCGGAGGAGCTTGGGGAATTCAAGGGTCCCACAATATCCATTCCTACTGTCTGAAATGGCTCCTTCACAATGGGCAAAGGAATTAGGGCAGCTTTTTTTTTTGTTATACCTTTCTGCTGTTGCCGGCTAGTCTCTGGAGGGAGCCCCCAGCCCTGTACCCTGGCGTCTACCATCTGGCACTGGCCCGGCCCCAGGGCTTATCCCCCCAGTGAGACTGGCTGGTTTCCCCAACTCCTACCGGGGACCGGATTCAGAGGGCCAGCGCTGTGGCTGGCCGGGAGAGGAGCCTGCGAGGTGCCCTCCACCGTTCTGCTGTGGCAACTGATTTTCTTAGATTTTCTCCCCAGGAGTCGAGGCATGCAATGACGCCTGCGGAAGGGAGCATGCACGAGTCCACACGCGCACCCTCCAAGCGTTGCCTTGACTCCTCCCCCTTCTACAGCTCAGCACCCTGTCCCCTAGCCTCCACCAGGGAGCAGACAGGTGCCGACCACTGAGAACCCCCCTCTCCGGAGAAGGAGAGCAGTTCATCAGACACTCAATCCTCCTCCATCCCTGCCGACCCCCAGCGGCCCATGCTTGTTCCTGAACACGAGTCACCGCATTGCACGAGGTAAGGTGTCCAGCACCTCAGCCCTCCGTGCCACCGGACTGGCCACAGCTTTTGTTTTAATAACTGCCTTCCCTATCTGTTGGCTCCATTGAGAAGACCTGCAGTATTCCTTCACCTGTTGAGTGAAGTTGGGCCAATAGAAATTTTGAGCCAATCGATGCATGGTGCAAGTGATGCTCCGCTGTCCAGACATGGGGATGTTGTGAGCAATATTGAGCAACTGCTCACGATACCCCTAGGGAACAAGCTGCCTGTCCATCACCCCTCCCTCTGTCCTCACTCCCTGTATATACAACTGGCAGTTGTGCCAAAATACCCCATGTCTCATGTCACCTCCATCTGTCCTGTCAGATTCTGCACAGACCTCAGCATCTCCAGACTAGGGTCAGTCCTCTGAGTGGCAGCAAAATCTTCACATTTTCCCAAAGTATGGGACGTGTCCCCCTTAGTTCCTAAACTGGGGTTAATAGCTCTAGCATCAGGGCATTCAGACACTGCCATCCCTAACCTTCTGACCATTTGTTTCTCCTTCCTCCTCAGAGTTACCTTCTGTAGCTGCCTGGTGAATGGCTACTTGGGGAAGTCCTACCTCCCTTTCACTATTCTTCATGTCAGGAGACACAGGCTGAGTAATCAGCCTCCTATTCTTTTCCACAGGGGCTTTTGTGGGGTTCAGGGAATCACAAGCAACCTTAGCTGTCTGATTGCAGGTAACCACACACTCCACCCCCTGCTGTAGATTATTTCCTATAATCACATCCAGGGCGAGGTTGTCTGCCACTGCCACATTTTGCACCCTCTCTCTTGTCTCACCCCAATCCAGGAGAACACTAGCTAGTGGCAGGGTTTTCTCCTCCCCAGTGAATCCCCTCACAATTACAAACAGATTAGGTATAAGGTGTTCTGGCCAACCAAATCCTCTTTCACCAAGTAAGAGATGCTCCTGTGTACCTTAACCCGTGGGTCTGCACCCCATTTACGGTAACTTGGTGTATGTGCTCACTCATGTTCACAGGCATGCTTTCAGGGATACACAGTGCACCCACTTTCTTTCAAGGGACACTTTGTCCACTCTGTGCCTTTGCAGGACACTGCCTAGCAAGGTGCCCTGGCTGCATACAAAAGCAACATTCATCATTTCTTTCATCCAAGAAATCCCTTTTTGATAACTTGGGGCTTCCCTGTTTCTGCAGAGGCAGTGAGGCTTTAGCTGCCTTGAAGGCACGGTTTTCCCTTTTTGCCCTGCAGCACCTGCTCCCACATTTTCTTTCAGAGCAGGCCTGCTTCTGGCATAGCGATCCGAGATCTCACCAGCTTACTATGCTGTTTTTGGATCCCGGTCCTCTAGCCAGGTTTTCAGCTCCGCTTGGCAAGCCCAAAAAACTGTTCTAGTAACACAACCTTCTCATTTCCCCACAGTGTTTGCTTCCACCCCCTCCAACCAACATTTCAAAAACTGATGTTGCTTTATGGCGAGTTCTTCAAAGCTCACGTCAGGGCTTTTTCTGAGTTTATGGAATTTAACCCTGTAGGCTCAGGAGTTAGTTCATACTTTTTAAGTAAAGCAGTTTTAAGCTTCTCATAGCCTTTGCTGTCCTCATTGTCCATTTAACCTAGCACTTCACGTCCTTTGCCAGTAAGCAGTGGGAACAGCTCTGGAGTTTCAGGTTCACTCTTGACATTTACTTCTCTGGCACTGGTCACTAGAGTCTTAGCCTCTCCAGTTAAAACTCTCTCTGGTGCTGCTGTTCCTCGGCCTCTCTCTGGCACTGCTCTTCCTCAGCCTCTCTCTGGTGCTGCTTTTTCTCGACCTCTCTCAGGTGCTGCTTTTCCTGCATATCCATTTTGAACTTTCTCTGCATGAATTCCTTCTGCTGCTGGTCTTTGAACATTCTCTTGTCCAGCTCCAATTACCTCAGCTCAAATTTTAGCTTTAGCCTCTCTAGCTCACGATCTGTCATGGACTTTATTTGGTGCTGTAGTTCTGGGTCTTCTCTGGTCTCATTGACCACCTCCCTAGGATTAGACACGCGATGTCCCTTGGCACTCCCATGCCCAAGCTCTGGTCCTTTTCAGTCACTGGCAGTAACTCGAGGTTCTGGGCAACCGCTTGCTCATCGGCTGCCACAAGAGCCTCCATGAGGTTCTATTTGCTTAGCCCCTTATACTGGACCATTCTCTCCTGACACAGCTGCTTCAGTTCTTCTACACTGTAGTCGCTGTTCTTAGAAGTCAAATTTCTTTCCTACACTACCACTAGTCTACACCATAAAAAAAATTCAAAAACAGGGTAGGGAACTTAATATTGTAGCCAAATATTTTTTTTCCAAATCTCTGCCCTGCTTGTGTGTGGATTGTTTGCAGTTTATCAATCTGATATACTGGCCTCGAATCTGACCACGGTGCCTGTGCCACCAATAGCTCTCAGATCCCACCAATATGTCACCAGATCTGTCATGAACCCACTCCTGGGGGCCAGGTCTACTGAGCTCACGGGGCCTTCCCCTAAGTGCAATCCATGATGGGGGGGGCAGGAATACCCTCCTCGTGTCTGTTTAGAGTGCTCACTGGGTTCACAACTGAACACACACCACGAGGGCCCAGGGCTTCCTCTCTAATCTGGGTAAAGGTAAAATACAGTCCCGAGTCTATAGCCAGGTGAGAACCCTCCTTGGTTGCTGCACTGGGCGGGGGTGAGAGGACCCAGGCATTACAAGCTCTTTGGGGCTGTATTTGTAACCCTGATTGTGTCTTCTTCCAAAGGTGGTGCAGGAACCTAGTTCCAACCCTACGGACCCCTCCAGAGTCCTTGTGCATTTCCCCTACTTAAGCCCCAAGATTCCCTTCCAGGATCCTAGTCTTTGGTAGCAATGGTGGCACCTTAGCAATAAACAGGCTGGCACAGATTAAATAAATCTTCCCATCTTTTCATACACAACAAATCACTCCCCGGCAGTTATTTAAAGCAAGTGCTTTTACTAGTTACTTAAATAATTACCATACAAGACTTACAAACAAAAGATTCAGGAATTTGGGTTACAGGATAACAAAATAAAAGTTGTGAAAATACATAAAAAATGCACTGTAAAATTGGACTGGCTAATTTCTACCTTGTCTGCAGAGAAATCAAAGTCCAGAAAATAAATGAGTTTCTGCAAAAGTCTCCAAGTCCCAGTTCTTCTTGCAGCCACTGGTGCTCAGTGTGTGTGTGGCAGGTTTTGTTCTCTGTCAGAAAGCTTAGCTTCTCTTGTATGTCAGGAAATGAGTTTCAGGAAATGTGTATTGCTCTGTTTTGGAGTGGACTTGTATACCCTGGTTCTGCAGTCTGCAAAACGGTCTTGAAATTAGATGGTGGTCTCATCTTTAGGCCAGCAGGGGTCGCGCTCACTCTTTTCCAAAATTTTATTTAGATTTCCTCACCACACCAATGTCCTGCCTGGCCTGATCCAGTATCCCCTGACCTCTTTTAAATGAAGATGAATTATGACACCTGAAGTGTATTCACAATAGACTTCCAGATCCTGTTCTCAAAGTATTTTTCTTGAAGTGTAAAAGGTTATGACAGGTGATAGTTCTCCCATCCCCTGTGCTACTGGAATTGTCTCCTTTGATTTAAAGTTTTTATAACCATAGGAGATGCCTTCTATCTCCTGTTATTTTATTGTACCTTTGCCTTTTGCCTTTTGATCAGCTTACCAGGAATTTCCAATCCCCTTTGAAATGTAACTTTAGATCTTACTTCGAGAGTCAGCTCTTGCAGCAGGTAACACATGTAGGACTAAAGCCAGCAGGTGGCAGGACCCCATGGAAAACTTCTAGTTAGCAGTCCATGGTGGGGGCCACCCCCCCCGACATCGGCCTACCCCGGACATCATGCATGGTATAAAGGTCAGTGGCTCAGCAGGTAGCACACTCACCTCTGAGGCTGGGAGATCAGAAGGCTGTGGGTTCCATCCCCACACCAGGCACTTGGGTTAATATCCCAGTACTGACACTGTAGTGCAGCATGAGGGGGGGGGTTACTGCACTCCTGAGGTGCCATCTTTCGGATGAGACATTAAATCGAGGTCTCATCTGCCTGTTCTGTTGGTAGTTCAGTTGGATGTTAAGATCCCATGGTACTTCTCAAAAAAAGTAGGGGAATCTCCCCAGTGTCCTGGCCAAATTTCCATTCACTCAAAATACCACCAACAGCTTAATCTGGTTCAAGGTCAGTTGACATTCATCTGTATCCCCCTTCCCCAGGTCGTGCCTGAAAATAGGCAAGAATTTGTCTAGTGCACTTACCCAATCAACAAAAACAAAATAAATATAAAATAAATAAAAAGAGACGGCGGTCCCCTACATGCCTCAGTTCTTTTCCCACCATCGACTTGCATTCATCGGCTCCAAGGATTGCCTCTCGCTAGTTCGACCACCACTTTGCTAAGACTTCTTAGCAGATTCCTAACTTTTTTCTTTGAAAAAGTTCACTTTTAATGCCGTGATTGCGCTGCATGTCGTCTTCTCCGACATCATCCATAGAATGGCACCCCTTTAAGTGTACCTGCTGCAAACAAATACCGTCTAAGGATGGGCACTCTGCCTGCTTGCTGTGTATAGGCCCCGACCATGACACCAGGGCCTGCCAGCATTGTCAGTGGTTCAACAGCAGGACGAGGATCTGATGCCAGAAGGCTCCCAGGCTTTCCTCACAGAGCAACGATTAGCCACCATGCAGACAGATTCCTCTTCGGGGAGGGGTTCTTCCCACCACAGACCTTCAGGGAAGCACAAGAAGAAGTGCAAGGAGAGAGAAAAGGAGAGCTCTCCCTCTAGCTCCAGATCTTCAGGCTCCCACTCTGCCTCTAGTGGCAGTTCTGACTCTGCCCCCCAGGTGACCTGTTCTCCCTCCAGGCTTATGGTTGTCAAACCTTCTGCCCTGCTAAGAGCGTTGGGAGCTAAGGACCATGGCTCTGGGTCCTTAGGCCCCACCCTTCAGCTGCTCAAAGTCCAGCCACCTGATCAGGCCTCTGGTTGGCACTCTGACCTCGGTAAGGGTCCAACATCAGCCTACTCCTGGTCAGCCTCTGTCTCTGGCACCGACTCCCGGGCACTCTCCAGGGAGATCTGCCCCTCAGTCACCCAGGTCAGAGAAGTCACCGTCAGAAAATCGTCCGGTGACTCAGCATTCATTGGGTGGTGATTCCCACTGATGACACATGACTGACGTCGCTGACCCAGCCTCTAACAACACCAGTTTCCCTCCTGCTACCAGCTGATGATTGTTTGGGCCACAGTCCTTTCGAGGACAGCCGGACGATGGCCTCGATGCAGGCTTTGGCTGCCGAAGTCGGGCCTTCTACTATAGCCCTGTCGCCTCTGGTTCGCCCGCTGTCGCCAGCTCACGGCTCTAGGTTGGACCACGGTTCTGGGCCGGCGTTGGGCCTGATGACTGACTTGGAGCCTAAGCTCCATCTATCCCAGGTCAATGACCGTTTTGGGTACTGGTGGGAGACCATGAGGACAGACCTCCTACCACCGAAGATCCATCAGACAGTGGCCCCCCCCATAGGGATACAGGGGCTCCTTCTCTGACGGAGCCCGCCCCACCTCTGGACAAGGGCAAAGGCAAGGCTCCTCACAAACACCACTCCAGGTCTTGGTCCAGGAGCCCAAGCTCCTCTGGATCCTCCAACCACCACAGGCGCAAACGCCAATGCCATAGGTCTCGGTCCTCCTCCTCTTCTGTGGATTCAGACCATTCTTCGGACTCATCCTCCTCCATTCCCTCATCTATTGGGGACCTCTCCCCCCAGACCCAAGGGATACCCCAAGTCTCCACCAGATGATCTCTCCTTCATGGAGGTTGAAGGGAATATTGAGGCCAACATGGGATGGGAGACGGAGGACTTCGACCTGGAGACACTCCGCTTGGCCAAGTACTTGCATCAAAAAGATCTGAAGCCGGTGGTCATCCCACCCTTGGTGGACACTTTTGTGGATGTCACCAAGGTGGCATGGAAATGCCCCCATTCCTCCTCTGCGATACCCAAGAAGGCAGACCACCTTTACACGGCTCCAGAGGAGGAACCCTTTTTGGGCGAGCAGCCTTTGGCAGACTTGGTAGTCATTTCGGCTGCTCATGATAGATCCCAGAGACTGAGACATCTCAGTACTCAACCTCTGTATAGAGAATCTAAACAACTTAATTATATGGGGTGCAAGATTTATCTGCCACATGTACCATATGGAGTCTTAATTTCCTTACTCATATGGTACAATTTCAGAATGCCCTTTGGGAACAGGGATCAGCACTGTTAAAGAGATCCCAGACTGCCTGCTGAAGGCAAAACTAGAAAAGCTGCTACAAACTGGTTCAGACATAGGCACGCATGTCCTCTGGCTGGCCTATGACTCAGCGGACACGGCCACATGGGCTGCAATCACTGCAGTGTGTGACCGTCAGCATTCATGGTTCCAGGTCTCCGACTTTGCCCAGGATGTGCAGACGACCTTCTTGGATGCACCATTTCATGGTTCTGTCCTCTTTGGTGAGGACTCAGAGAAGATCATCACCAAACTGCAGGACTCCGGCAAGGCCATTCAGTCTGTACACTCCATGTACAGACTGAAACAAAGGCCCTTTCGAAAGCCTCACTTTCATGGGAAAGGGAGACAGCAGTCTCTCTTTCAGCCACAGCAGCAACAGCGAGGTGGTTATGGCCACAAAGGTCCCTCCAGAGGATCATCAGGACCTACCGCTTGGGCTGCCAAATCAGCCCAAGCCGCTGTTCCCCCCCCACCACAGCCTGACTCCTTATTGGACCACCCTCCGTAACCCTACCGGGGGAGGCAGTTGGAGGCTGCTTTTCTCTTTATGCCAAGGGTTGGCCGGAGATCACCTCTGACCAGTGGGTTCTACAAATGGTTGACAAAGGACACTAGATAGAATTTGTCCAAATGCCACTGGACAGGCCTCCTCTCCCTTTTCATTGTTTCTTGGCTCATGCCGAGCTCATCCGGGCAGACATTCTGGCTCTTTTGCTCAAGAGGGCCATAGAGCCAGTTCCCCACTCTCAGAAAGGCACAGGCTTCTGTTCTCATTTCTTCCTCGTGCCCAAAAAGACTGAGAACCTACGCACCATCTTGTACCTCAGCGACCTCAATCAGTTTGTGGAATACAAATGGTTTCAGATGGTCACCCTGCAGGGATTACTGCCCATGATCCATCAAGGAGATTGGCTAGTGTCACTGGATATGCAGGACACCTATCTCCACATCCTAATGGCCAAACCTCACAGGAGGTTTCTCAAATTTGAGTTCCAAGGCAGGCACTACCAGTTCAGAGTGTTACCCTTCAGCTTGTCTTCAGACCCAAGGGTTTTTACCAAGTGCCTGGCAGTGGTCGTGGCAGCCCTCTGAAGGATGGGGCCCTGCATTTTCCCCTACCTGGATGACTGTCTCTTAATGGCCCCGTCCAGAGAGCAACTGCAGTGCACAATCCAGGACACCTGTTCTCTTTTCAGAGAATTGGGTATAACCATCAATGCTCCAAAGTCTTCCTTGCTTCTGACCCAAGACCTCCAGTACATTGGGGCATTGTTCAATTCCACTTGAAGGAAGGCTTTTCTCCCAGAGGACAGGGCACTTTGATTTCGAGGCCTAGCCCACCACATCTCATCCCTCTCAATGGTCTCAGCCAGGACACTTCTCCAGCTCCTAGGCCACATGGCTGCCACCATTGTTACAGTTCCTCTAGCCAGAATATATATGAGGATGATTCAGTGGATCCTGAGAGTCCAGCGGGACCAAAGATGGGATACTCTGGACCAACTGATCTTTATCTCGAAACCGATTTGTCAAAAACTCCATTGGTGGATGATGTCTCCATCTCTATCAGAAGGAATGCCTTTCAGAGAACAGCTCCAGATCAAGTACTGACATCAGATGCCTCTGGCATCAGTTGGGGCGCACATCTGGGTGGCCACAGGGTACCTGGTCTGTGGCCGAAGAGACTCTCCACATCAACATTGCAGAGATGTGAGCAGTCCTCTATGCCCTACAGGAATTAAGCACAGCACTTCACCTGGGACACCTCCTTATCCAGACAGACAACATGGTGGTGGTGTTCTATCTCAACAAACAGGGTGGCACTCGCCAATCGTCGAGATGTGGGAATACTTGGACTCCCTGTCTGCGCAGAAAAGCTGCCACTACCACAAGACACTTCATAAACACCCTGGGTTCTAACGAAATGCCAAAGGGGAGGGCTTTGAATTGGAACTGCTCTCCCTTGAAGTAAAAATGCAGAAACTTGAGGTGTGGTGGGAAGATCGGGATATGTAGGTAGGCATCCTGCATATTCAGAGCACAGAGCCAATGACTCTTCTGTAAGAGAGGAAGAAGGCTGGAAAGGAACATCATTCTTAACCTCTTGTATTCAATGAAGAGGTTCAGGGAGCTCAGATCAAGAATGAGTCTGAGGTCACCTGTCTTCTTGGGTGCCAGGAAGAAGAGCGAGTAGTACCCTTTTCCCTGATGTTATTTAGGTACCACCTCTATTGTTGCCTTTGCTAGTAGGGAGTTTATTTCCTATCTTACCAAGTGTATGTGATGGGATGGGATGGGTAAGATGAATGACCTGGAGGCTTTGCTGGGGAACTCTCTATGAATTCTACTGTGTGGCCTTTTGCTACTAGTTGTAGCACCCACGAGTCTGATGTGATTTTCTTCCCACTGTGGAAGGTGGAGCGAAAATCTGCCCTCTACCGGCTCCACTGGGGTGCCCACTGTGACGCTTGACCAACTGGTTATGATTACTGTATGCTATTTGTAGTATACAAATATAGTATGCGACTGTCTTACATAAGACAGCCTGTGCTCCATGGGTGCCCCCCCCCAGGTTTCAGTGAAGCTACATATATTACACTGACAGGAGATCTCTGTAATGTAATTATCTTCTTTGAGAAACTGCATTTTATGCCATTTTATGACCTGTTGCTGCTCTGAAGCTGGGAAACTAAAATATACATTTTGTGACTTCAGAAACAAGACATCATTAAGCTGATTCCTGCCAGCTATCTCACACTTAGGTGAGGGATTGCAGGGTTGTAAAACTTCAATGGAACTGGTGGATCAAAAAGACTTCTAATTTGGGAAATGAGTTTTGCTGATGTCACCTTATTTAATATGCCTCCTGATAGGACATCCTGTTTGTATTTTTATATATTCTAGAAGGAGGAGCTAGATGACTCACAGAAGGGTGTGAGACACAGTTTAAACTATGCTGTGTCTGAACTGTTTAGATATATTCCATCTTGGGACTATAGAGACACCCAGTCCTCTGATATAAGGCACTTAAAGAGCTGATAGATTAGATAGAAAAGTCTAAATGTATTGTGGTAGGAGTTTTATTTTGTTCTTTGCTTTTCTTTTAAGTGATTGGATACCTTTGATATATTGTTCTGTGCTTACATTTTTCATATTTGTATAATCTTTAGTAAAATCTTTATTTTGAAAGACTGCCTGGTCTGCCAGTTCTTTTTGCATGTGACGATAGAGGTTAAGACTGACAAAACTGTTCAAAAGCTTGATGGTGTTAACTAAACTGGGAAAAGGTAAGAATATACCTGAGGTCTTTTATAGAGTTTTAAGGGTTCATTTTGGAAGCCTGGCTTGGTGCTCCTGGTGAAAGATTGTACCGCAATCCCTGAAGAGGGTACATATCTGAGCCTGTACATTGGGTACACTAGCATAAGGTTCACAGTTTGAATCCCCCCAGAACTTGAGACTAAAGGTGAATTTGGACCCAAAAGCAGACAGGAAGGTTACCCTGTCTGTTATCTGTTCACACTATTGCACTCTGAGGTTGGCACTGTGGGAGCAGAGGGCCTGACCTGCTGAGTGCGTTTGTGACACCCACCAGTGGAGGCGGGAGGGTCTGGAAATCAGGAGGCAGTGGGCAGAGAGGAGGCTGCAGCGCCCAAGGCCTTGTGGGATTTGGCTGGGGAGCTCTAGCCGTTGAGGGGCCAGATGTTTATTTTGTGTGGGTTCTGAAACTGTTTTGTTGGTGATGTTGCTGCCTCTGGAAATGGCTGCTTCCGCTGTGTGGTTTGTACATGAATTGTACAGAGCACAGAGCTTTCCCCTTATCTTGCAGGTTGGTAATGATGTCTTTGACATCTCCACCGAAAAGGACTGATCCTCTGAAAGGGGCATCTTGTATGGCTATCTGCACCTCTGATGCCAGGCCTGAGATCCTAAACCATGCGTGTCATCTGAGGCTAATGGCTGATGCAGAGCCTCTATCTGCAGTGTCCACTGCATCGTAGGTGGCTCATAGTATACGTCTGCACGCAGATCTGGCAGACCGTACCAGATCTGCCATCTCTGACTTCATGGTCAAGTCTTGGAGGTAATCTATCTTGGACTCCAGCTGCCCTAAGACTGATTTTTGGTAGTCACCCATGTTTGCATATAATTTAAAGCCCTAATACCCAGAGTGGAGGAAGCATAAATCTCTTCCTGTACTGATCAAGGATCGTAGACTCCTTATCGGGGGGTGAAGCGCTAAGATGTTTTGGTCTAGTGGACCTATCATGAGCAACACTAATGGTCTCTGAATCAGCTTTCAGTTGAAGGCTGAGATAGTCCCTGTCCTCTGGTGTCTGGTAAAATCTGTCTGCTTTCCTGGCCACCAGAACAAGGGAGGAAGGTTGCTTCCAGATAGTTGTCACTAAGTCCTTATGTGGCTTTATCCAGGGTGGAATGAGGGTCAGGGAAGAGTCAGCCAGGTCCAAGTGGGCAGCCAGTCTCTGCCTTTGTGGATCCTGAGCGACAGTACGCCAGTTGTACGCCGCTTGGATCTTTTTGAGGAGCTCCAAGAAGGACGGGTCCTCGGGGGGAAGACTTGGGGGACTCTATTGATTTGGGGTCCTCCCGTGTCTGATTATCAAAGTCGGAGTCCAAAGGAACTGAATCACTGTCCAAGTCCGACGACTGGCTGTCATCGGGGGAGCAGATGATGGGAAGAGTTATGTCTATAGGCCTGGACAAGTCCTGTGGTCGGGAGATATCCAGAAGGCCACGGGTTAGGAGGGGCCTCCAGTCTTCTGTTTGATGTCGGGGCTCTCGGGCCCGATGGGCGGTGGTGTCCAGAGAATGAGGCCTGGGAGCTGGGTGTCAGAGCAGTCGGCAGCTGACGCGTTTCAAAATCCGATGTAAGCTATGGCTTGCTTCCACCACCACGACTTGAGGATCACCTGTAGGTCCACTTGCGGTTGTGGGGGTTAGTTGTGTTTGGAACCCATAACCCTAGTACCTGTAATAAGGGTAATTGAAACCTGGTGGACAACCTGGTGATTGGAAACCCGGCATCGGGTAGTGCAGTGCTGGGTACCCTGACGTCTGGTAATGCGTCGTCGGATAACCCGGCGTCAGTTGCCCAAAAGGGCTGCCAGATAGCCCCAGTGTAGGACCTGATGGAGGGGCCAAAGGGCCTCGCGTCAGTCCTGAAGGTGGGACCGAAGGGTCCAGAAAATGCCCTAGTGCAGGACCTGATGGAGGGGCTGAAGGGCCTGGCGTCGGTCCTGACATTGAGACCAAAGGGTCTGGAAAATGCCCTACCAGGGAGCATAGGCCCTGAGGGCGGGATTCGAACATAGAAACATAGACTTTGACAGCAGATAAGGACCGCTTGGCCCATCCAGTCTGCCCATTTCCCTACCTACAGGATAGGCCGCAGATCCTAGTTAACCAACAGCCTATTTCTTCCTACCCCCCATAAAAATTGCCTTATGTCTGTCCCATACATTCTTGAATCCTCCCACAGTTTTAGACCCTATAACCTCCTCAGGAAGGCCGTTCCATGCATCCACTACCCTTTCTGTGAAATAATACTTCCTCACATTGCCCCTGAACTGCCCTCCTTCTATCTATAGATTGTGTCCCCTTGTTCTTGCAAGTCTCTTTTTCTGAAAGATGCTACCCTCTTGGACTTTGTTGATTCCACTGAGGTACTTAAAAGTTTCTATCATGTCCCCCCTCTCCCTTCTTTCCTCAAGGGTATACATATTAAGCTCCTTTAGTCTCTCCTCATATGGCTTCTCTTGCAGACCCTGCACCATTTAATTGCCCTCCTCTGGACTACCTCTATCCTGTCTATGTCCTTGAGGAGCTGGGGTCTCAGAACTGGACACAGTACTCCAGATGGGGTCTCACCAACTGTCTGTACAGAGGATAACAACTTCCTATTTTCTGCTGCTGATGCCTCTCCTATACATCCCAGTATACCCCCAGCCCTCCTACTGCCTTCTCCACATTGCTTGCACCTTATGGTCATCTGATATGATTACCCCCAGGTCCCTTTCCTTTTTTTGTTGTTGTTACTACCTCCCCACCCATTGTATATTCTTCCCCTGGGTTCTTGTTTCCCAGGTGCATTATTTTGCACTTCTTTGCATTGAATCCTAGCTGCCATACTTCTGACCATTCCTCCAACCTTGCCAAGTCCCTTTTCATCCTTTCCACACCTCCTTGTGTATCAACCCTGTTGCAGATCTTTGTGTCATCTGCAAAAAGGCATACTTTTCCTTCCAGTCCCTCTGCAATGTCACTGATGAAGACATTAAAAAGGACTGGACCCAATACTGAACCCTGCGGTTCCCACTAGTAACCCCTTTTCTTCAGAGTGGACTCCATTTACAATTACCTTCTGTGTCCTGTTGTGCAGCCAATGTTTTTCAGGCTACCACCCTGGGACCCACTCCCAGGCTGGTTAATTTGACTATTAATCTTTTGTGTGGGACTGTGTCAAATGCCTTGCTAAAGTCTAGGTAGGCCATGTCCACAGCCCCTCCCTGGTCTACTACTTTGGTCACCCAGTCAAAAATCTATTAGATTTGTCTGGATATGACCTTCCGCTGTGAACCCATGCTGCCTTGGGTCCTGTGCTCCACTGGCCTCTAGGTACTCAACTATTCTTTCCTTCAGAAGTGACTCCATCACTTTCCCTACCACAGAGGTCAGACTGACAGGTCTGTAGTTTCCTGCCTCTGTCTTGGTCCCACTTTTGTGAAGGGGAATCACATCCACCTTCCTCCAGTCCTCGGGTACCACACCATCCTCCCATGATTTATTAAAAAGAGTAGCCAGTGGTTTCACTAGTTCCTCCTTAATTCTTTTAGAATTCTGGGGTGAATTCCATCAGGACCCATTGCTTTGTCCACCTTCAGTTTTAGGAGTTCTTGCAGAACTCTTTCTTCTGTGAAAGGACTGGGATCGACCCCCCATCAAGAGTGCTTCTGTTAATTGGAATAGGCACTTCCCCCTCCTCTTTTGTGAATACTGAGCAGAAATATTCATTCAGTATCCCTGCTTTTTCACTGTCCCCCTCTGCCCACCCACCGTTCATTCTATTCAGCCTCACTATCCCTCCCTTTGTCTTTCTATGCTCGCTGATGTACCTATAAAAGGTTTTATCCCCCTTCTTAACTGAGTTGGCTATCTTTTCCTCAGTTTGGGCCTTTGCTATTCTGACTTCTCCCCCTTCCTTCTGCCTTAACTGGTACAGCTCTCTGTCCTGCTCCTTCTGTGCTTCCTTATACTTCCAGAATGCTATCTTTTTCTTCCTGACTTTCACAGCCACCTCTTTTGAGAACCATAGTGGCTTTTTCTTTCATTTTGATTTGTTTATTTACTTCACACAAAAGCTTGTTGCCTCTGTGATGGCAGTTTTGATGATTCCCCATTGTTGCTCCACACCTCCTTCTAGCCTGTTTGCTAGTGCTTTTCTGAGGCACTCTCCCATCTTGCCAAAGTCAGCCCTCCTAAAGTCAGTACCCTCACTTTTGTATGGCTTGACTCTGTAGCCGAGTTTACGTGAACCACACTGTTTGATGGTCACTTGTCCCCAGATGGCAACCCACTTCAAGATCTGAGATCCTCTCACTTCCCCGTTTGAGAGTGAGGTCTAAGATTGCTCCCTCACAGTGGGTTCGAAACTAGCTATCTAAGGCCTGCCACCTGTAGAGCATCAAGAATGGCCCTGCTCTTGGATGTGGCTGCAGCAAATGTGCTCCAGTTAACATCTGGCATATTCAGGTCTCCCATCAACAGTATCTCCCCTTTCTCTGCCATTCTAAGAATGCCTTCTATCATATCCTTGTCCATTCCCTCCCCCTGACATGGGGGTCTGTACACAACCCCTGTGCGGATTGTGGTGCCCTTTCCAGTCTCCAAGGTGACCCACAGTGCCTCCTCTCCTCCCTGTTTACTCTTTTGTTCAGTTGCTTTTATCCCTTTCTTTACATAGAGAGCTACTCCTCCCTCTCTTCTCCGCTGCCTGTCTCTCCTGTAGGTTATGTCCTGACAGTCCGGGCGTCAGGCCCAACGGTGGACAGTGAAGAATCAAGAGACCTGTGGTGAGCAAAGGGACCCTCATCTGGTCTGATGGTTCAACAGATGTCTGAGGCTCCGGCATAGGGGGAGGTAAAACCCCTGATGGCAGGTGGATTCCTTCCTCCGATCCCCTGGTTGGGGGAGCTGGAGGTACCATCTGAAGTGGCGGTAAAGGAGAGGACAGAGAGGACTCCATTGTCAGCTGCGCATCCAAAGTCAGCTGGCCCCGTCACCCCATCATGAGGCCTGTTATTGGAGCCTGGTGGAGGACCCGGGGCTGTGCGGCCATCGGAGGAGCTGGCAGTCGTCTTAGCAGCCATATCCAAGTGAGATCTGGAGGGGCCAGGACTCGACTTAATGGTTCCACTCATACCGCTAGGCATCTGACTCTTTGAGGCCTTAGAGGAGGTGGATGCCTCCTTATCCCTGAAGGCTCCTGTCGGGCCCAGGCTTGGGCCAGGGGGGAGGCTGACGGCCGCTCGGTAGCCACCAGAGTGGACGTCAAAGGCTGATCCCCGGAGAAGTTACCTTGAGAGCTGCAACTCCAGCCAGAGGCGGTGGGATTGCTGGGGACCCTTCCTGCTCTCTATGTCTCTTTTTTCCTCCTTCTTTTTGTGGTGGCCCTCCGGGGAGGATGAAGATTGCCTGAGTTTCTTCAGCTGCTTCTCCATATTAGCCATCTTTTGTTTCAAAGGATGAGCTTCCAGGTACTGCAGACAACGCTTACGTGTGGCTGAATTACATTTTTTTTTTAAATATCATTTTTGTTGAGTGAGACAAGTTATTACATGCAGTTGATTTCTTCAGATTCATTGTCTATGACATTGTTATACATAAACATCATAATGCAAAATCAATACTAGATAGGATTAATGACACCTCAACTTATATCTAGAGACAGAACAGTATACTGGTCCTCCTCAGCCCAATCTCAGAAAAAAGGGGGATGGTAAGGGGTAAAAATTGACATAAAGTGCAGGTGGTCTACACCTATAGTTGTCCTTCTCGACTCTTTTCGAACCAAACCCTCCCTTATGAACAAATTCTGGGTCAACCAAGGCTAAATGCATTACCCATCTATGCCATTTAGTTACAAGGAATCTGACCTATTGTGAATTTTGACAGATAAAAGCTCTAGATTATATATTTCAAGAGTTATCTGCCACCAGTCCGACACCGTGAGGGGCAACGTTGGACATCCATCTGCATGTAATAGCTTCTGCCACTAGTATGTAAGTTGGTAATAAGTGTGCTTCCATTTTGGTCTGTGAGGGGAGTATAGAAAGTACAGCAACTTCAGCCATCAGTTATATTTCTTCGTCCAGTCACTCCTTCAGCTCCAATTGAAGGAAGCACCAGAAAGGGGTAAGTTTAGAACAGAACCAGAAGATATGGCCCTGGTCTGCTAATGTGCAACCACACCCTCTCCAACAATGCCCATAAGTAGCTGGGAGATATTTTGCTAAAAGATCTAGACCGGATTTAATTGAATTCCTCCAGATTTTGGAGGGTGTAATTTTGATTGCACACAGTGTTGCACTTTCCCATTTTTGGGGGTGACTTCAGGTCCAGATCACCATTCCATGCTTCTAAAATTGATCAGGAAGAGTCACCAAGGGACTCCTTAAAAGTTTATAGGTATGACTAATTAGCCTCAATTAGAGAGTTCCTGTTCAGAAAGTCTCTCAAAATAACCCATAATACAGGAACAGGAGCAGGGCGTGTAGATGCAAACTCTCTTTCCTGAGTATGTGATTTCTCACCTGGGTATAGCGAAACAAGTCATGGTCTGGGAGAGAGAAGGTAATTTGAAGTTCAGAAAAGGATAATGCCCTTTGATTAATAAATTGGTGATAATAGCTGAGACCTAGTCTTACCATTGTGCAAAGGTCTGATCCAGGCTGGCTGGGATGAAGCTAGCATCTAAGGAGAGTAATGTGAAAAAAAGATGGTTTGTTTAAAGGCCTTTTTCTGTCTTAAAGTGTGCCAAATTTTTAAAATTTGGGCCAAGAAACTCGTAAAGTCTTGAAGAGGAGGGGAATTTTCTCTAGAAGCAAAGACTATTTTCACTGTATCATGTAGGTCATTTATATGGAATTCAATGTATTTCCAAATATAATGGTCATCAGCGGAGATCCACAAGAAGATTTTCAAAAAGGTGGCCATGGCGTACCACTTTAAATTTGGAAGGTTAACCCCACCTTGAGATAGCAGAAGATAAAGGAGAGATAATCTGATCCTTGGTCTCTGTCCATCCCAGATAAATGAGGAAATCATTTTCTCCCATGAGTTAAAATACAAGGGGGCTAGGAACATAGGAATATTTTGAAAAAGATATAGAAGTTTTGGAAGAATAATCATGCGAATGGTATTGATATGTTGAAAGAAATAAAGCTTTAGTTGTCCCCATTTAGATAAATTGGCTTGAATTTGAAGAGAAAGGGGTTCATAGTTAACCAGATCTAGATAGATTAGATTTTTAGGAATATGGACTCCAAAGATATTTAATTTGGGTCCCTCGCCATTTAATAGAAATAGCTTTTTTCAGGGTGGGAGAGGGTTGAAAGAACAACAGTAAGGCTTCTGTTAGCAATATTCAGCTTGAAGTTAGCTAGTCTTTCGTATTGTTGTAGAACCTCTCATGCCGCTGGGATGGATGATTCAGGAGAGAGAAGAGTCAGCAGAATATCATCTGCAAATAACGAGACCTTATATATTTTTTGTCCTAAAGGTAAGCCTTCTATATCGGGGTGGAGATGTAGGGCTGCCGCTAGGTGTCCCATATATAAAGCAAAAAGGAGGGTGGGGATAATGGGCATCCCTGTCTGGTTCCTTGATAAATTGAGAATAGGGACGAAAGTGCTCCATTGATTCAATATATGCTTTTGGTTGTGAGTATAGGTTTTGGAGCCAGTTTAATATAGAATTAGGGGCCGGCCGTGGCGTAGAGGCTGAGGTGCTGGCGCCTTACCTCACACCACACCAGCAACCCAGCTTTGGGAATGGACTCGAGAGCGCGGAGGGTCGGCAGGAAGGAGTGGGATTGAGCATCCGGAGGACTGCCTCTCCTCCTGGGGTGGTTGGGATCGGCGCCGCCTGTAGCGCCCCGGTGGAGTCTAGGGGAAGCTCAGAGGCAGCGCAACTAGGGAAATCAGAGGAAAACTGAAAATGGTGTCTCCTCCTACTGGATGACGGCCGCCTGGACCAGTGTCCTCGAGCTCTGCGACAGCCGACCCGTACTCAGCAGCACCCAGGACCAATGCCTGGGCTGACAGGCCATTTCTCCTCAGAAGAGAAGAACCCACCTGACGCAAGGCTTACATTGGGTTACCCTGAGGTGGCTGCAATGTGGGGTAGGGTTCGGTGGCGGAGACGAGCAAGAGGTGGGTGTCCTTGGTAATTGGCCTGAAGGAGAGGTAGGGGAGTCACAGGGGAGATAAATAAATAACACACACACAAAAAAAAACAAAGAATCAGGAAAAGAGAAGGTCCTAAGTGTGTCCCAAAGGAAGTTCCAATTAACACGGTCAAATGCCTTCTCGGCGTCAAGGCTTAATATAGCTGGGGGAAAGGCACAAATTATATGACCACTCTCTCAAATTCCCCTGCTACGATCTTGCTGAACAGTATTCCACTACCCAGTTTTCAGGTCTCTTCTTCTATCTCTGACCTGGGTCCTCTCCTCGCCCTGCACAGTCTGCTTCTATTTTAGTGAGCAATTTTCTCGTCCCACGGATCAGCAAATGGTAAGTTTTATTGCCATAAACTATCTTTAAATTAGCTAGCATAAGCAATACGTGGTGGACCCCCCAACTGCCAAAGCTTTGACCTGATCCCGTTGAATTCTTTTCTTTGTTGCCGTGTGGCAAAGCTAAGGTCTGGGAAAATATGAATGGAGGAACCTTGCCACTGCGACGGACCCCGTTTCTGTGCTTCTTGGAGTATCAAGTCTCTCTCTTGTAAGGATCCAAGGATTACTAAAACAGCTCTTGCCTGTATATGTGTGGAATCTACATGCAGGCGAGCCCCTCTGCTGTTAACTCTGTAGGCCCTCTGCACAATAATCAAGAAGTCTATCTGCAGATGGTCCATTAGCCATTGTGTGATAAAATTGCCTATTTTCACTTTCTACTGCTTCTGGGAGACCCAAAATTTTATATGGGCGTCCATGACCTGTTCTCAAGATTCTCTAATCTTCGTCGCAGAAGCAGATTTTCCTTCACTAGGCCTGCAGTTTTGAAAATATGGACATTAAGTTATGGTATGGACACTAAATCTATTACCCAAATGTTGTCATTAATGAAATGCTTGAGTAACAGTGTTCATAATAATTGTTATGGTGGAAGGAAGGATGGGCTGAGCATCTTGTATGGCTAGTTTTAAATGAGCGCATGCTCTCTGAATTGGGGTTTTGCATCAGTTTAATAAATCATATAGCTGACATGTAATGGTTAAATATAGCTAACTGGGAAAGAATCTGTAGTTTAGTAGCTGTACAGTGATGTAACTGAAAAAGTAAGTATAAAGTTAGAAAATAAACAAAAGTGAATGGTTAAAGCTAGCTATAAGAGGTTTAGGAGGTGGGGGTGGGCTCTATGTATTTTTGTATATAATCCTATTCAGGATATTGGGGAAGAACACCTATTGAAGGGGTGTTAATTTGATAGTGTTTTCAAGATGTTATGGAGTATATCCCCATTCATGGCAGCAATGGCCTTCGTCTAATGCTTTAAGAAAATATAATTATATGTAGATAACCACCCTATGATGTATCAGAAGAGGTATGCCAATGATACTGTAAATCAAATATTTTGACTGTGCTGGCAGCTGGATTTCCGCTTGCGATGTCGGGGACCTGGGTTCGGGAATGGACCCTGGTTGTCGGAGGGCTGGCCAGGGGGAGAAGGATCAAGCATCCCAGGGACTGCTCTCCTTCTCCAGGGGGAGGGTAGGGTGAATGTCCGGTGCTTGATGGACCCCTAGTGGAGGCCAGGGGTACCGCAGCAACCGGCATTGAAAGTGACTGGAGGGGCGGGACGGATGTCATTGCATGTTCCCGCCCCCATGTAAAAAAAAAGCACACAAAATTCCCGAGCCTGACTCATGACGCCACCTCTGTGCCTGGCCTGTATGGCTCTCTGCCACACCTCCACACCACTGACTTAATTATGGTGCTGTGGGCCGCTGCAAGCCCCAAACCCCGCCCTTGGGGGGGAGTCAGGGAGGCAATGTCAGGTAGCTGGCACCTTTCCCTGTTGTAGATGGGCAGACAGCAGTGCCACAGCCCCACCCTGGGGGGAAAGCCAGGAGATATCGGTGACAGTGGAGGACAGTGGCAATCGAGGGTAGGTGAATACACAGGAAGGTGGCTGATAGCCTCAGAGCAAGGGCAAAAAGCATAATAAATAAATAAATATATATATATATATATATATATATATATATTGACTGTAACCTTTGATACATTGATCTTCAAGCTATACTTGTATTTGTTTGAAATATAAATTCAATAAATATAAGTGCGTGAATGACTGGGAGGGGAGTCTGAGGTGGCAGGTATGCATTCACCATGGTTACCTCTTGGGAAAATAATTTGCCTGTCAAAATAATTTTATTTATTTAGTTTTTGTTGACCGGGTAAGTGCACTAGACAATTCCTGCCTATTTTCAGGCACGACCCGGGGGAGGGGGATACAGATGAATGCCAACTGACCTTGAACCAGATTAAGCTGTTGTTGGTAATTTTAGTGAATGAGGGAAATTTGGCCAGGACACTGGGGAAATTCCCCTACTCTTGTCGGTAGGGGATTTCCGGTACACAGACATGGATGATTTCACTGCGGTGTCAGCATCATGATGGTGCTGCACCGACTCTGGAGCTCACTCTGCCAAAAGAGACTGACTTGCCTTCTCAAAAGACTTCTGCAATCTTGCCTGAGAAAATTGGAGCCTTGGATAATGCCTTACTACCGAATATTATTGAACAAATCTCTGTACCTTCTGATTCACTTATTATGGATTCTTTGCCTTCGGAGATGCTTCCTGCCTTACGTCAGTTAGCGGGACGATCATTTCAGCTGAGGCGGTGTCACCTGCCGGACCTTCCCCTGTGTGTTTCCGTTCCTGCAGGGGATGCGACCAAGACGTCGCTTTCGGGAGATATGCCTGCGATTTCTGTATTGCCACCGCCTGCCCAGTTCCCTCCTTGTTCTCCTTCTTCTACCTCAGTGCTGCTATACGCCTTGGACTATCGGAGGATGACGCTGTTCGTGATCCCCTGGATTGCTTCAACGGCCTTACAACAAGCAGGATGGACTAAAACAGCGTCTGGATCTTGGACCCCGACCCTTCTTGGGGCGCTGACCGCCAGGCGCTTTTGTTCTCACCCTCCAGGCCTGCAACACCTACGAGCTCCACCGAGGTACCTGTTCTCAAAGGGGACATTTCAATTATTGATGGTACTAGTACTAAACAGTCTAATGTGCCTAAGGTAGCCTGGGGGGATGTTACGGATTTACAAGATGCTATACCATCTCAGCCCTCTACAGTACAGCCTAACCCTAATGAACCTCTACTTTTATCTGTGCATCCTGACACGGGGGCTTTGCATAATGCACAGTCTTCCCCTGTCCGTACCCCAGTCAGTGCTCAAACCTCCACACGTCTCTCGGACTCTGTTCCACCTCCTTTACTCTCCCTACTAGATGATCCTGGGGAAGGCCCATCCTCCCTGACTCCTACCTTACAACCCTCCCCAGCTGTACCCCCACTGCCCCCACAATGGTCCCATGCTTTCTGATTTATTTAAAAACAAACTGAACAAGCCCCACGCCGTAATGCTGTCTGTCTACGTTATAGGGCGGGCTTTAGATTCCCAGACAGATATTATGTAGCTTGTACGTTGTTGAAAGGGACTATGCATTTTCAGGCCTCTGATATATATGCCTTGATTCATGTTTCTGGGGAAGAAACCTTTGACGTTAGTTTTAAAACCACTGCTGGTTTAGATAGATTCTGGCATAAATATGCTTCCTTAAAGAATACCTCCCCCTGGACTCCATTTTATGTCATTCCCCTCACTAAACCTTCCATTCGTACAGTAACTATCATGTTTAGAAATGAGGGGGTCAGCGTTAGTGACATTAATCACTGACTACAGAATCACTGCACTGTGTTAACCCCTCCTGAGGCACTTTTAGATGAGGAAGGCCTCTGGACGGGAGGATGGAAGTTCAGAGTTAAACTTTTTCTGGTTAACTCCGAAATCCTCCACTTACCTAACAGTTTCTTTTTGGGTAAGGATCGGGGTGTGTGTTTTTACGGGGGGTCAGCCCAGGGCATGCTACAAATGTGGGGCTCACACGCACTTAAGCAGCACATGTGATCTCTTAAAATGTAGTCTCTGTGGTGGGTATGGACACCCTAGTGTTTCTTGTGAGAATGTTTTTCGATGTAATTTATGTGAGGAAACAGGGCATGCCTACCACCAATGTCCCTGGGCAAGCAAAAACTGTACGGAGGGATGGGATCCTGATGTGCTAGTACAAAAGGCACAGGATAAAAGACAGGATAAACCTATTTCTATGGTTGATGTCTCGAATCTCATGGATGTTGCCCCCCCTTTTCCCCCTCCTGTGGACAGTGATGTCACACCTATTCTGTTCGACCACCCTATTCCTCCTGTACCTACTTCTGCTTCCTCGTCCTGCCCCACAGCTACTCTAGTAATCCCTACTACAGACCAGGAAGGTTTTAAGCCAAGTAGTAGGGTCACTAGAGCGCTGCTGGGAAAAATGAAACTTTTGACCTTCCTCTCTAATCCTTTTGACTGTCTGAAGGGTGGCAGGGAAGAGTCAGATGGTGAATCAGACAATTCGATTTTTCCTCAGATATGGATTTGGCTACCCCAAACCTCCTGATGTATCCCGGAAAAACTAACAATCTCTCAAAGGCAGTAAGAAGCGGAAAAACATGACCATCACTGATGGCAGTGGGTGAATTTATGCTTTATCCTGGCTTCCCTTACTGTAGCTACTCTCAATGTTTGTAACATTAAAAGCTACAAGAAGAGGATGTTTTTTTTCCATCTCACTGCTTCCCTACACATTGACATCCTGTTTATACAGGAAACCCATATCTCCACACTGTTTGAGGTACAACACCTTAAACGAAGTTGGATTAAAGGGCCCTCATACTGGACCTTTGGAGAGAATGTTGCAGATGGGGTTGCTATTTTGTTCTTTTCTATACACTTTTCTATTACATGCATCATAGATATTTCTCCTGGTAGGGCCTCAATCCTTGATTGTACCTTTCACAATTTTCAGTTTCGTTTGATTACTATATATGGCCCACAAACTAAGGAGACATGTATTGCTTTACTAAAATTAATTAAACCATATTTATGTACCACGAAACATATTATTTGGGGAGGTGATTTTAATTGTTCCTTGGATGTTAAATATCGAACTGTTGAAGGGAAGAAAATTTATTGTGACTCCCTAGCCTTATCTGACTTAGTGAGAGATATGGGTCTCCTTGATGCCTACCGTTCATTACACACTACTGCTGGTCATACATATTATAGATCACATTTCATACTCGAAGTGACTATTTTTTTTCTTCCCCACAATGTGTAGCACGCACAGCTATGCTTCGACCTTTGGAAATTTCAGACCATTTTTACTTTCATGCATGTTTTGCATCAGTCAATCCCCATTTTCCACCCTTTCTCCATCTACTCACTGGAAATTGAACAATACTCTCATTTCCTCGCTGGAGATACAAGACTGTGTATATCTTCTCTTCCGTGTCGGATTTCTGTAATATGTTTTATGATTCCATATTACAGTGGTGGACAGACACTAAGTTGGAACTTAGACGTCTTTTTCAAACTATGGGAAAATGGATAGCCCGAGATAAATATATCACATATCTATCCTATAGAAATCAATTATATAAATTACTATCTCTATCCACAACATCCCCTATTGATTACTCCTCCCAAATTGCCATTATTAAACGTCATATGGTTTCATATCAATACAACAGTGCTCGCACGCTGGATTTTTTATGAGAGTGGGAACCTCAAACCTACCCTCTACGAACCCTTTTTTTGCCACAAAGATAGGATTCGGAACACGGTGATGAATGGTTTCTTAAATCAGCAACGTGTTATTAATTATGACACTCATAGCATGCTGGATATAGTTCATTCTCATTTACAGTCTCAATTTTGCAGACCATTCCCTTTATTACTGAACTTCTCTTCACTATTTTCTGCCCCGTTTCCACAGTTTCCTATTCACCGTGTCCCGGATCTTGTTTCACTTATTACGCAGGAGGAAGTGGCTTCTGCTATATCTCATCTATCGCTACAGGTCTCTCCGGGCCCTGATGGATTAACCCATGAGTTTTATAAAACTTTTAAGGACAATCTCCTGGAAATTCTGACACAAGTTTTTAACTATATCTTACTTTGTACAGAAGATATCCCAGATTTTGGTTTGTCCTTTCTTAAATTTATCTATAAGAAGGTGATGCCCATGACCTACTGAATTGGAGACCTCTGCATCTCCTTAATACTGATTACAAACTCCTTTCACGAATTCTAAGTTCTAGATTATCACGCATAGCTCCTGACCTACTGGACTCTGCTCAGTCCTGCGCTGTTCCGGGACGCTCCATACAAAACAATTTATTCCTTCTCCGTGAAATTTTTGAGGCAAAAAATCGTCATACTCCTTAGATCAAGCGAAAGCGTTTGATTCCGTACAACATGCATACTTGATATACATTCTGACATCCTATGGTATCCCCGTTACTTTCATACAATGGATCACACGTTTGTTTTCTATGGCCTATTTTGTACCTCTTGTTAATGGTCACGGGAAATACCTTACTTCAGAAGACTGGCCTTCAGTCGGGCTGTCCTTTCAGCCGCTATTATCGCCTTCACGTTAGACCCTGTTATCGCCATATTTTATGGGACTCTTCTATTATAGGTCTTGCACCTCACCCGACACTGCCCCATGTTAAGATTTCTGCCTATGCAGATGACGTTGTACTATTTGTTCAGGATAAACAGTCAGGAGACCGTGCTGTGAATATCTTTTACTCCTTTTCCAAACTCTCTGGTGGTACTCTTAACCTACAGAAAAGTGTTTCTATCCCCTTAGACCCTGACTCTGCTTTAGTGCCGGTTGTGGGTGGGATTCAGTTATGTTTGTCTCCTCACCGTATATTGGGGATTTGGTTTAATGTCCCACATACTGCCCTCTATAATTGGGAAAAACACTTAGGTTTGGGAGAAACTAAGGTTAATATTTAAATCCTGGAAATTGGGAAAAAAAGTGGTTCTAGTGGTAAAACAATTCATCATTCCAATATTTTATACCTCAGTTATGTATATGCTCCACCCTGCACTCTAGAGACCAGGATCTTGAGTATCTTCTTTCAAATGATATGGGAAACCGTCTGAACCCTGCTAGCGTGACTTAACATATTTACCCATTAAACAGGGAGGGACTTGCTATAGTTTACACCCTATTGCTTTTATCTCTCTTTTGTCTTTTCAACTTTTTCTAGAATTCAATCAGTAACGATGTTTGTGATGTATGGATTAATTACCACATGCAAGACGTATGGAATAATTGGGTCCTTCTTCCTCCCATCCTTACCTGTGTTCCCGTTCCCCAACTTATGCAGTGGATAATTTTAAGAAATTCGCAGCTGGAAACTTACAAGCATCCATAATGCTACTCCTCGAAACACTTGTATAATGCTTTTATTAACCTCTCTAGACCAGCTATACAATTTCCATTATGTTCTCCTTCTAGAATAGAATGTGCTTTATCAATATTGAAAGATACACGTATACCCTCACATATGTGGGACATTACGTGGTTATGTTGTCATGGACGATTACCGGTACGGGGGAACTTGAAGCATAAATCGTCCCAGGAGAGGTATTGCCCCAAACCTTCTTGTTATAATATTGAGGAAACCATGTCGCATTTTTTTCTTGACTGTCTGGATGCGTTTTTGTTCTGGAAAACGTTATAACAAATGGCAATGGCCATTTCTTAGCCAAATTACTTATCAAATTTTGATTTTGGGTGACTTCTCTATTCCTCGGCTGCCATTTCACCCCAGTACCCGTAGAGTGATTTTTTCAGTTTGTAAATATTATTTGTGGCAAGCTCGTTGTCAATATTCCTTGCAACAGGTACGAACGTCTCCTATAAATGTTATTCAGCAAATAGAAAATGCTTTGTCAAATATTAGAGAATCAGACGGCAACAGACTTTCAGTTACATGTTTTACTTCTTTTTGGATGAATATTGCTTTTTTGCATTAATTATACTTATACTACTGTTTGCTTATTGCTCTTCCACGATGTTTACTTGTAATTTGTGTTGAAATGTATTATTTCTCCTGTGATTTCATTGTTTCATTTTTTTCCTTTCTGTGTATACTTGATGTTATGTTTCTTTGCCTAATAAAATTCCCCTACTCTTTTCGATAAGTGCCATGGGATCTTTAACATCCACCTGAACTATCACCAATCCAGGCAGATGGGACCTCGGTTTAACGTCTCATCTGAAAGATGGCACCTCAGAAGTGCAGCACCCCTCTCATGCTGCACTACAGTGTCAGTACTGGGATATTAACCCAAGTGCCAGATGGGGGAACTGAACCCACAGCTCTCTGATCTCCCGGCCTCAGAGGCGAGTGTGCTACCTACTGAGCCACTGACACTGCTAAAATATATCTCCCCTATGCATCCGAAGTTATGCTTTGTACTTCCAGAGGTGTAGAGGGTGGGACTAGTATGGCCACCCCCCTTCTGCGACCACTAGAGTGGGAAGAAGCATAGACCCCATACCTCTTACCCCAATGTAACTTTTGATGTTCTGCCTCTGAAAGATGCATTTCCTGAAGCAAAAAAAGGTTGGCCGCTTGCTCCTTCAGCCTATGCATTAATCTGGATCTCTTGACTGGGCTATGGAGGCCATTAAAGGTTAAGGAAAAAATTTTAACTGGATTTACTGTCATCATATTTTAAAGACAGGGTAAAGGCCTAAATGATGGGACTCCCTCAGAGTTACCTTCCCGGGGGAGCCCAAATCCTTTCTAAGTTCTAGTTCACAATAAAGTTTTGTTAAAAAACGAGGTGTGTGGTTTATTTTGTCTCTTATCTCATCCTTTTTAATCCCTTTAACTACTAACCCAACAATGGACCAATGGGTCCTGAGAACAACAGGATTAATCCAGCTAAAACTTATAACTCTTCCCCCCATACCCCATCCCGTCCGTATCCAAAACATTTTTGGAATGTAAACTAAATTTCAACTAATTACAACCAATCTAAAGTTCAACCTGACTTTCACAGGGGAAGGGAAATCTGATCCCTTCCATAGGCTAGCCCAAGGGGTCCATACTGAGAAGCCTCGGGTTGCCTGGAACCAAGCCCTCCCTAAATAAGGGGGCATGATCCCTAGGGTGGGAAGACCCCCTATGAGTGAGCCTGTCACTCAAAAGAGCAACAGGCCCACCCCAAAAAGTTGAGCCATATACCTATCCCTATATCGAACTCCCTCTCCCATAGAGTAATAGTACAGTTATCTCCTCATTCTTATATCCTAATAGACTTTCCTCCTTACCAGCATAAACCCCTAACTCCCTTGCACTATACCATGTTCCCTGAGTGCCAGGGCTCTCCTATGGTGAGTAAAGGAGAGTAATCGGAGAGTGGAGCAGATGAAGAGGTCGAAGTGTCCACTGGAAGGAGGCGGGCAGCAGAGTTGCTGCAGGGCTCGTTCGGCTCCCTCTGCTCTTTTGCCACGCCCGCTTTGGTTTGAAACTTGTTTATCCAGGTTTTTATGAATGAAACCCACGATTGTTTTATTTAAACGTGCTCTATAATCTGTTTTTATGTTGTTTGGGAGACTTTAAGTAACCTTCGGCGACTGTTAAGTGACTGTCTGCTTTCGGTATAGCGTTCTTTAGTCAACCATGTGGCTATTTATCTCGGTGTTGCTCTTTTAATGTCGTTTGTATGCCTTTTATCTCAGATAAGAGAAGAACTGCTACTATTTAGTAGATTAAAAGTGTCTCTACCTGCTTAAAGATGATTAGCCAATCCTGTATTTACATGTGTACGTCCAGGTAATTTCGAATGAGAAAGCGAGAAGGACGCAGCAATACCTTAAAGGAGGTGCAAACTGTGAAGACATTATGCCAATATGCTTGTTAAAGTTTATAGCAGGTATGCCATTATTGCCTGAGGGTCAGGGGTCCATTTACTTATGATAAGTGTGTTTTATTATTGTGCTTACAGGAGCGCTTTTAATCTATTTTCAGCCCTCCTGCTATCAAAGAAATGGTGGTGGACTGGATTGACGAAGAGGTGGATTCGTGGATAGTTCTGGTCGATGGGAGCCAGATTGACCTCTGAAAACTTTTGGCCCATTATCCCCCCTCCTGACTGAGAAAAAGTACAAGCAGGACTGAGAAAATTATGTGAAGGCCGTAAGCACTCTGCTGTCTATGTTGGAAAGCTGAAAGATGAAGAACAGGGTGAAATTGCCAGTGCCAATGCCAAATGATTTGAGAGAAGGTCCTGTTTTTCTTATGATGAAGATATGAGAAGGGGTGTTAATTTTAACCATTTTATAACCCACATTGAACACTATTTTAGTGCTTGTGGAGCCAAAACTTCTGAAAGGCAGCTCTATATACCGTCTCTCTGACAGACTGCAACTAATTTCTATATCCTTTGTGAATACTGATATCTAAGGGCCTTCTAAAGTATCAATATCAGTAAGAATCTTTTACAGAGCTGTGATATTTTATTAGGTTGCAGCATGTTAGTTCTTTAATCGGAGGAATTTGAATGGTGCACGTTTTTGCTATGGCAATTGAACCCTTGTTGAAATGAAGTTGCTGTTAAAAACCTTATTAGACCATATGGAGCCCATGAGCCACAAACACTATTTATAGGTTGACAGATTCTAATGCTTTAATGTTTTATGCTTTAAAAATAGCTTTGAAAGAGTCAAATTAATTAATATTTCCTGTAATCTTACTGTGGGACATTGTGTGAGCTATAGGTTAAAACTTGTCAGATTTTATGAAGTTTTTGAGTATCGCTACCAAATAAATGGACTCCAGTGTTTAAAAGGAGCATAATTTTATACGTAGAATTTGTGTAATTTGGGGTAAGGAAACATGTAGTTCGACTTATTAATAGTCTCTTATTGTATAGCAGCTGAATTTTATTGTCAGATGAGTGGGATGTCGACATTCTAAAGGCACCTCTGGAAAGTGAATTTTGGGATGCTTGTGTTGTGTGCTCTAATGGGCCTCTTATGAGATAATGGGCTATGTGTTAGACGGACTCCGGTGTAAAACAGGAGCCTAAGCCACGTCTGCAGCAGGATCTTGATAATCTAGGGTTCCAAGTTTTAAGGATGTGGACAAGTAACTAAGTGGACTCTCTTGGAGTTAAAAGTTCATTATATGAATTTAAAGAGCCCTTATGTTCAATTATCCTTGGAGAATCATATTTTTTGAACATTTTGGGGCCCTACTGGTTTGAATCAAGGTTCTAATGTTTATTTATGATTACTGTAAATAATTGTGTTACGTTAACTTGTAAAATGTATGAGGCCTTTAAATTGAATTTTAGAGCTCCAGAGAAAAGTCTATGGGCCAGATATTCAAAACTTTGTGCCGGGCAAAAACCGTTTGCGCAGGTTTACCACGGGATTAGTGCGGGTCTGCTATATTCAAAAGGCCAAATAGCGCGGGCAAACTGCAATAGCGCCGGGCAAAATTATAATGTATGCAAGGGGCAAACTGACATAAATACAGGCGCAATGCTATATTCAGCGACTAGCGCCATGCCTAAGTGGTTTTCGTGACTTAGCGACACTTATACCGGTGCACATTACAGCCAGGAAAAGCTTGTCTTAACCCTGGGCAATCAGCTTTGCGTGACACTATGGCTTTGCGCGGGTTTAGCGCGACCCTAACAAATAAATATGACACATAGATAAAGCCAAACACAGAGGAAGCATGCTGCTAACTGATGGCATCACAATGATGCCATCATCTGCCACCAGTCCCAGCCATGCCAGGCAGTAAGTGGTAACCCTGCCACCAGTGGACAGCACGGCAGTGTGGCCATACAGCACACACCTGTGGACCGCACTTCTATGGACACCAACAGATGCCAGCACACACATGCAGCACTGTGGGCATGGAGGATGTTGAGGGGAGCATGTATGGGTGGCGATGCTGTGCTACAGACCAGGTGTGGCCACTAGGCTGGGACACATCATGCAGTGTACATGGGCCAGTATTGGGAATACCCCAACACCAGTGTGCCTTCGGATAATATATACCCACCCAGGCCACATACCTCACAGCTGTACAACTGCCATAGCACACAAAGCCACAAATGTACATGTCACTGTGAGCATCCATGCCACAGGTGCAGCATCTTTGGGTCACACAACAGCGTAACAGTAATGTCCAGTGTCAGAAAACACCCGCAGGTTGGGCCTCTCACCGTGTATAGTGCAGTCATCATCACTGCCCTACACACCATAGGCATTGCTGTGTCCACACTACTGGCCCCCTTGCTACTGTAGTTTCTGCTGTGCACTGTGGCATGCCCTACAGTGTGACAGTTGCATGCAGCACCACCACCACCTGTGCCTATGCTGTCTTGTCCCCTGGGGTACAATATGCTATGCTATGCTGTACTGTTTACATGTAGCCTGCCGCTATCATCGTGCACTGCCAGACGGACCTACAGGTGGAGCTGCGGTTGGACCTGGTCAGCCCCTGTAATTCCAGACTGACCTACAGGTGGTTCTCTGGGACCCTGCAGTAATGCTGGGCAAACTGCATGCAAATCAGGGTATAATGAGATACTAATCCGGTTGTTTGCCCAGAGACTACCTAAGTAGGCTCATTTGCATGGCACTTTTGAATATGGCACATTTTAGCTCTGGGCAAACGTGTTTGCACCGGGCTAACTGCTTAGCTCCATGCTAATGTGTTAGCGCGCCGCTAACGGTACGGGGAATACTATACAGTTTTGATCACTGTTCTTTCACATCTGCTGCTTCCTGCAGCTGTACTGAGTCCATGCATTTGTTGGCACACACATTGGCCACGTAGTTCGTCTGTACCTGCCCTCACGTTGCTGTGCACTGTGTTGTTGTTGTGGGTTGCACTTCCTGGTTGCTTTATTCAGTGCTGTCTTATTCCAAGGCTATGTTTGCCCTGCACTCCCAGCCCAGTCTGCATGGCCTCTTTACCATGCTATATTCGGAAGCTGTTTGGCCTGGGCTATTCCTTTTGAATATAGCTTGCTCTGTGCTCCGGGCTAAGTTTGCCCGCCAGGCAGTGCTTATTTTGCCCCGGGGCAAAGTTTTGAATATCTGGCCCTATATTTCTAATTAAACAGGTGTGAAATACCTTTGTTACTGGATTTTAAATCATTGGTTTTCTAGACATATGGATTGACAAATTGTTTATTGTCATAGCTTGGCTGTAGGAAATTCTGTATATGCACAAATTCATTTTTTGTGCGTTTCATTTTAATATTGAAATGTTTTTCTAACCGATCAATAAAATCTTTGAAATCTTTAATCGGAGAGTGGGGCCAATAATTCGCTGATATGATTATTACCCAGCATAGCGAACCTTGGCCCCATCTCCCGTCCAAGCCGTTCCCCAAAATCCATGCACCCTTTCCCCACTCTCCGTACCAATGACGGCCCTAGGATTATCATAATTGGAGGATTAAACTGGCCGACTACCAAATTACCCCTCCTTATATTCCCTCCATCTCCCTATTGCTTGCCAGGAATCTCTCCTACCTCCCAAGTTTTCTAAACCCCCCTCTCCCCCATCAAGATTTCTTGAGACTATTCTAACCTTGTAGCAAATGTCTGTCCAATATCCCCCAAAGAGAGAGTTATCAGAAATAGCAACAGTTTACTTTAAAGTGGGTCAACGCTTCATTTGTTGACTGTAGGGTGCAGAAGCAGTTCTCTTATTCTCAACATCCGATCCATGTTTTATACTGTCCTCCAGCAGCCCACCGAGGAGGAGGCAGCCGAGGGGGAGGAAAATAGAGAGCCCCAAGGGGCATCCCAAGATCAAATGGGCCCACACCATGGACCGACTTAAGCCAACTTTAAAACGAGGTCCCCGGCCTGGCTTAGGGATTCTCTATAGCCAATTCCTGTAAGGAAGCACCAACTCTAATGCCACCTTGCTAGCTAGGAGAGGCCAGTGGTTTTACTCGTAGTGTGCTCCCTTTTGGTGTAGTAAATAAAATAAAGAGGGTCCAATCTGTGGACATGGGCCTGCAGATCCACCAGCTGCCCCCTAGCACATCCTTACCCACCCAAGGCAGACAACGAAGAGATAGTGCTCTTCAATTCAGGTTAGGCCTTCTTATAGACCAGGGATCAGCCAAAAGTAATAAAAGAACTCCGGTACTGCTGCATATCCCTGAGCAGCTCTTCCAGGCTCAGGGAGTCCTGCCTGTCGGTCCATTCAGTGGGCGTTCTTGGCTGCTTGGTAAATCTCTCTGCCTCCTGCTGTTTCTGGATTTCCCCTTGGCTAGCTGTTCTTTAAAAAGTCCTCTAGAGAGTAGATCCTGTTTTGCTTCCTCAGCTGAGAAGTAAGACTGAGGACCTGCTGAGTAAAAGACCACCAATTTGGCTGGGTAGGGGGTCTTAAACTTCAACTTGTTTTCTCTCAAGCAGGGAAACAGGTGAGTATGCATGTCTTTGTGACTGTTATTTGAGCATAATCATTATCGAAGAGGACTCATTTGTTTTCATAAAATATTTGTTTCTTTGTCCAAGCTTTTTGCAGCAACTTCTCCTTTATGGAATAATTAAAAAATCTGGCCACAATGGAGCATGGGTGCACATCACGGGGAGGTCTAGGGCCTTTCTATATCAATAGGAAAATCTGGGCCAAGGTCTGAGGAGGTCCTTAAAAAGTGATCTAGAAATGCTGCCATATCTGTTCCTTCCTCCCCCTCTGGCACTCCATATAATCACAGGTTTTCCCGGAGGGCTCAATTTTTGGCATCCTCCTGCTGGAGGACAGTAGCTAATTGGGTCCTAGCCAACTCACGGGCCAAGGCCTCCAAAGCATCGAGGCACTCGGTATTTGCAGAGATTTGTTTATCCGCCTCATCGATGTGGTGCTGAGGGCTTCTAAGTTGGAGCAAATGTCGTGAAGGGCCTCTTTTACTTCGAGGTGAAAGTCCTGGATAGCTTGAAGAATTGTATTGTTAGGGGAGGGTGGTATTTTACTAGTGTTGAGGTTTTTCTCTTTTGCCTGGTTTCTGGTCCTCTTCGGGGTCATCTGCTCCTGCCATTGCTGCTGTTGTCTCGGGAAAAATCCAATATCTATTGGATTGGAAACTTTTCCTTTTCATACTATGCAGTCACTAAAGAGCACAATCCCTCCGGAGGTAAGTCCATGGTTTGTAAAGTGGAGCTTAAGCATTTTAGGTAGTTTTTAACAAATTTAGCGACAGAGCTCAGATGACGCGATGCTCAGCCCACCACTGCTCAACTGGATGTCCCTCAATTAAATTTCTGACAGTGTTCACACCCCTCAACCTTATGGCCTGGGCCCAGGCAAGAAGGAAGAGGAATGGCACGTCCTTGTGAGGGCTGAGTTCCACAGGAGTCGCACTTGTTTTTATGTGATTCTGAAGGTGTTGGAGATGACATGCATGGTTATAAATCTAAACACTTTCATAGAGAAAAAGAAGGAAAATTGATCAATAGAAAGTGATTTAAATGGTGTACACTCATCCAAAGATGGTGGTGACAGCAGCAGCGTTCTTCTGCGAGGTCCTACGTGTGTAGGTTGATGGCGGGAAAGAACTGGAAAGTGAGTGTGGGGATCGCTACCTATATAGCGCCATGCTGACGTCAGTCACGTGACGTCGGGGGCAGTCCTCTGCCAGACGCTGCTAGCTAGACGTTTTTTCGTGTGGTCCCGATGCCTGACAGCTTAGTCCTACTTGTGAGTACCTGCTGCAAGAGCCCTCTTGAAGTAAGATTTACTGTTACAGGTGAGTAAATGGCAGTTATGTAAGAAATGCAGGTTACTCACCTGTAACAGGAGTTCTAGGAGTGGTATATGTTGTTCATCCACACTGTCTGGTAGGTTTCTTGCCACTTTAAATCTTGCCGGAAGGTCATCAAGCCGCCTCCTCCCACCCACCCGGGTGGTAAAACCCTCGGCTCCACCCCATGACACCAGATCTAGCCCGCTAGAAGCCAGGTTGCGCGTCGAAGCTGAGGAAATCAGGTGGGTTGTGTGGATGAACAACATATACCACTCCTAAAACTCCTGTTACAGGTGAGTAACCTGTATTTCTAGGGACGTGGATATGTTGTTCAAGCCACACTGTCTGGCAGACTCCTAGCAGTTCTCTGGGAGAAGGGAGGCAAGGCGCGCACCCCCTACTTAGGAAATAAGGACAGGAGATCCAAGGTCCCAAAACCAGCATCCCGGTGTGACTCAAGGTCAATGTGGTAATGGGAAATAAAGGTGTGTGCTGACTTCCAGGTAGCAGCCCTGCAGATTTCCTGGATAGGGATGTCCCTAGAAGCAGCCACCGAAGCAGCGGTGTGGCGGGTAGAATAAGCTCTTATCCCTCTGGGAGGCTTCATGCCCGCCAACCTATAGCACAGATCTATGCAGGAGGTGACCCACCTGCTTATTGTCCGCTTGGCTGCAGGTCTGCCAGATGCGGCTTCAGCATAGGTGACAAACAGCTGGCAAACCTCTCTCTGAACTTCAGCCGTTCGCTCCTTATAATAAGCGAGCGCTCTTCTAGGGGCCAGAGTATGGAGCCTATATTCGGCCTCCGAGGTGTGACTGGGGTAGAACACTGGCAGAGTCAACACCTGGTTAAGGTGAAACTCCGACACCACCTTCGGAAGGAATTTCAGGTGGGGGTGCAGGACAACCTTGTCCCTGTGGAAGGCCAGATAAGGAGACTCGATGGAAAGTGCCTGGAGCTCTCCCATCCTTCAGGCTGACGTGATAGTCACCAAGAAGGCGGTCTTCCACGACAGGTGAGAGAGTTCACACCTGTGCATTGGTTCGAATGGCTTGCCCATGAGCTTTGCCAGTACCAGCAGTAGATCCCACGGAGGTGGAGGTTCTCGCACCGGAGGGGAAATGTGATCAAGAGCCTTTGAAAAGCGCAGACCACCTTCTCCTGCACCAGCGACTGCTTCCCGGCCCACGCCCGGTAAGTAGAGATGGCTGCCAGGTGCACCTTAAGGGTCGTCGACCTAAGCCCTTGCTGAGAAAGGGACCACAGGTAGTCCAATATGCTCGCCAAGGAACAGGAGGAAGGGTCCAGGCCCTTGCCCTGACACCAAATGGAAAACCTTTTCCATTTGAAGGTGTAGCATTTTCTGGTCGACTCCTTATGGGACACCTCAACTACGTTGAGGACCTCGTCAGAAAGACCCAAGGCCTGGAACTCTAGCCGCTCAGGAACCAGGCCATCAGGTGCAGGGATTGAAGGTCCGGATGGAATACCTTCCCCTGATTGACTGAGAGCAGGTCCGGGCGAGCTGGAAGCTGCCTCGGAAGCCTGGAGCTGAGGCTGAGGAGATCTGGGTACCAGTACTGGTGGGGCCAGTCTGGGGCTATCAGAATCACCTGCGCCTTGTCCCTCCTTGCTTTGAGAAGCACCTTGTGCATCAAGGGGAACAGGGGAAAGGCGTAGAAGAGGCCCGGGGTCCACGGCCTCGAGAAGGCATCCCCCTGCAGAGAGCCCTGCTGAGGGGGGCGGGCATGGAACAGCCTCAACTTCACATTCTCCCTGGAGGCAAACAGGTCCACCTGAGATGTACCCCATTGGGAGAATAGATCTTGTACTACCTCTGGCAGGAGAGACCACTTGTGGGAGGCAGCCCCTATCCGGCTTAGGGCATCAGCCAGGGTGTTGGAGGCTCCTGCCACATGAATGGCTAGGAGATCCGCCTTCAGGCTGCGCATGAGTGACCAGATGCGGAGAGCTTCCTTGCATAGGAGCATGGAGCGCGTCCCGCCCTGGCGGTTTAGATAGTACATGGTTGTGGTATTGTCCATCTGGACCCGGACCACTTGACCCCGAAGAAACGGAGCAAAGGCGGTGAGAGCTAGGCGGACTGCTCGGAGCTCCAGCAGGTTGATGTGGCATCGGGACTCCCGCGGGGACCAGAGGCCGTGCGCTCAGTGTTCCCCCAGATGGGCACCCCAACCCATCAGAGGCATCGGTCAATGAGAGACCGTTGGCTTGCGCGGATGAACAGGATGCCCTCCTGCAGATGAACTGGAACGGTCCACCACTGGAGAGCATTCCACATCCCCTGGGTCACCGTCACTAGCTGGTCCAATGGATCGCAGCGTTGTGACCACTGGCTGGCCAGCCCCCACTGAAGGGGGCACATGTTCCAGCAGGCCCAATGGACACCGCTGGTACAGGCCGCCATGAGACCCAGGAGGTGCAGGAAGTCCCGGGCAGGGCGCAATTGCCCAACCAGAAATGATTGGACAAAGGAGGAAAGAACCTCGGCCCTGTCCGCCGGGAGCCGTGCTCTGGCTTGAAGAGAGTCGAGCTCTGCCCCAATGAAAAGAATCACCTGCTTCGGCTCGAGTTCCGACTTGGCCTCGTTGATGAGGAGGCTGACCTGAGAGCAAACCCGGAGGGCCAGGTCTCTGGACCGCTCCACCTCCTGTCTGGAGGGGGCTGCTATCAGCCAGTCATCCAGGTAAGGGTAAACCCGGACCCCTCGGCGCCGCAGGAATGCTGTCACCACTGCCATGCATTTGGTGAGGACCCTGGGAGCTGGAGATAAGCCGAAGGGCATGGCTTGGAACTCGAAAAGGGAACCTTCCGCTCGAAAGCGAAGGAACCTTTGATGGGACGGACGGATAGGGACGTGAAAGAATGCGTCCTGTAGGTCCAGAGAGCAGAACCACACGCCGTGTTCCAAGGATGGGATTATCTGAGCCAGAGTGACCATCCTGAAGGTTGAGACCTTAGAAACTTGTTCCAGGTTGTGGAGTCGAGAATGGGCCTAAACCCCGTCCTGTTGGAACCAGGAAGTACCTGGACACGAACCCGGGTTTGAGGAGGGTCCGCCACCTCTCTTATCACCTCCTTCTCGAGGAGGAGAGCGATGTCGGCTCGGCGAGCTGACAGCGAGGATTCGGAACCCGAGGCCCCCCGAGGTGCGACGGCTCCGAAGGGTGGGGCCTGCTCGAACTCCAGAGGCAGGCCCTTTCCTACCACCTCCAACACTCACTTGTCTGTGGTAATAGCAGACCAGGCATAAAGGAAGTACTGGAGCTGTCCCCCCATGGGGTGAACCTGGGGTGAGGTGAAGAGGTTGGGGGCGACACCCCTCAACCCGTCACTGTGCAGGCTTGGAGGAGGGACGGCCGAGGATGACCTGGGCCTTACCTCCCTGCTTCCTGGAGGAGGAAGCGCAGGCTGGGTTTGGGACACCAAGCGAGGCTGCTGGCCCTGGTGTTGCTGGGCCGGGCATGCCGGGGGCGGAGACGGATGAAAGGGCTTGGGTTGAGGTCTGCGGCCCTTGTCCCTCTGAGCGGAAGATACCGAGTCCAAGGTGGCATTGGAATTTTCGATCCTCTGGAGGTGGCCTTCCACTCCAGGGCCGAAGAGGTCGGTCCCCAAGAAGGGGACATCCGCCAATTTGTGCTGGGTATCCGCTGTGAAGGTGGATATCCTAAGCCATGCCCGACGGCGCATAGCCACTGCAGCCGCTACTGACCTGGCGCATGAATCACCGATGTCCAAAGCAGTCTGAAGTTGCTGCTTGGCCACTGCCCTGCCCTGGTCCCGCACCTGCTTGACCGTGGTCTGCAGGTCAGCCGGGAGATGAGGGACCACCTCGTCCAGGGAGCCCAACAGGGCGTGAGAAAAATGTGCCATCAGTATGGCCGAGCTGGCCTGACGAAGGCCAAGGGAGGACGCAGCGTAGACTTTGCCCGGCATAGTCCAATTTCTTGGACTTCTTGTCGGGAGGTTTGTCCATGTCCCTAGCATTTCCGGCATGCCAGAAAACGCTGTCGGTAACTAACCCCTCGGCCGAGGGATGTTCCGAGAAACCGGACAGGGAACCGGTAGGGACCGCATACTTCCTGGCCATCCTGGCCGAAGGCAGAGGGCAGGAAGCAGGACGCTGCCAGAGCTCCAAGGCCGGGCCCACAATGGCCTCAGCCACAGGGAAGGCCTCCGTAGGGGAATCCCTCGTCCAATATCTCCGTGAGGGGATACTTGGCCCGCTTGGATACGGCTCGAGCTGTATCCCGTGGATTCGAGATGAGTCTGAGCAACCCCAGGAAGGACGAAGGGCTGTCGTCCAGCGACTGACCTCCAGAGGACTCCAAGTCCACTCGCTTGGAGAAGAAGGAGGAATCGTCGTCGGACTCGGAAGAGTCCGCAAAGAGCTGCCTTGGGCCTGAGACACCCTCCACCTGCCGAGGGTGATCGGGAGTGAGGGTGACCGACAGCCTATGGGGCAGACCCTGAGCCGACCGAGAATTCTTGTTCGGAGCCCCAAACCACGGCTGTGGAGGCGGAGGTTCCACCAGAATCGGTGGAGCAGCTGGTTTTGGCCGAACAACCGGCCTGACAACAGGCTCCTCGGGTAAAACGGGGGGTTGTTTCGGCCGCTCCGGTGACAGCCACTTAATGGCCGGGGAAGACGATGGCGACTTATTCCCGGTCAATAGGGCCTGTTGTCATAGAGGTCTCATGATCATCGACGCAACTTGCGTGAAGCCCTCATCTGAGGAGGAGGAAGAGACAGCACAGCGGCGCCGCTTACCAGCGTCTTGCAGACCGCCTGTGATGGCGGGATCGGCTGGACCGCGAAGAAGTCCGAGACCGAGAACCTCGGCTTTTCCGAGGACGGTGCGGAGAGGGACGGGTGGAACCGGCTCCTCCCTCGGCTCGGAGGGAACACCCAAGGGCTCCGGAACCGGAGGCACTGGCAAGCCCACGGGATCCTCAACTCCCACCGGGGAACCGGGAGAGGGATTTTGGCTTCGCCGGTCGACAACCTGTCCAACAGGTCGAGAAAGATCTCGACTGCGTCGACGGGAGTCTCGGTCAACTGACCTGACGGGGACACCGTGAGACCAGTGGCCGAAGCCGAACGATCGACCAAAGTCGATGGCCGACAACTCGGGGAGAGGGACCTTCCCCGCCTCCCAAGAGCGCCGACGTGAGAGACTTACCCTTGTCTTCTTCTTGGACCAGGAAGAAGAAGGTCCAGCAGATGTTGGTCCCTCTCCCTAATGAGAGGAACAGACAAAGCTCCTTAAAAGAAGCTGTAAGAGGAACCAAGGAAAGCGGAATAAAAGCTGCGGTCGAGGAAAGATGCGCCTGCGCGCCTACTCTTTGAGCGATCATCTGCTCTAAGCTGATCCGCTCGAGCCTGCCGGCCTGGAAACTGCCGACCGGGCCTCTTTTGACTTAACCGGTGGAAAACGTTTCTCGGGGCGCCCCAGTTGTAAACGGGCGGCACGGTCTTCGAGGACGTAGGCTGAGAAGGAAGAGCACAGGTCGCAAGCCTGCGGGTCGTGCTCAAGGCCTAAACAGTACACACACGTGGAGTGCGGATCCGTCCGAGACATCTTCTGCCCACAAGGGCACCGCCGAAAACCGGGAGTCGATTTGTCCATCGCAGCCGCGAGGGATAGAAGACCGAAGTCTTTAAGCAAAAAACTTTTAAATTCGGAAAACCGAAGAATTAGGAACCAGTCTTATACGCAGAGCGTTAAGGAGGGAACCTGAGCTTCCAAGCGGTAAGGAAGATCTGGCGTCATGGGGAGGAGCCGAGAGTTTTACCACCCAGGTGGGTGGGAGGAGCCAGCTTGAAGACCTTCCGGCAAGATTTAAAACGGCAAGGATACCTGCCAGACAGTGTGGATGAACAACATATCCATGTCCCTAGAAAAAGAGCGTTTTCCACACTAAAAAATGCATATCATAGCTTGCTGCCAGTTCAAAAGGGTGCAAAGTAAGGTTTTCTAACATAAAATTGAGATCCCAGGGAGGAACAGGATTCCAGACTGGAGGTTTGATATGAAGGCTCCCCTTCAGAAAAGTCTTAGAAACCTCTAGCTGAGCTAGGGTTTTGTCTCCACCGGAAAGTGATAGGTCGACACTGCAGAGATGGATCTTCAGTGAGGAATAACTGAGGCCCAACTCTGATAGATGCGAGAGGTACTCTAACACCTGGGAGGCTGAGCAAGAAAAAGGGTCTAAGCCTTTCAGGGAGGCCCAGATAGAAAATCTCTTCCATTTCATGGCGTAGGTGGATCTAGTAAAAAGCTTCATAGCTTCCACTAAGACCTGAGCTATCCCCGCAGAGGCTCCATAGCGAGAAATTGCTATGTTCACAGGTGCCACGCATGAAGATGGAGAGACTTGAAGCTCAGAAGCACCAGGGTGTCCTGCTCCTGGGACAGAAGATTGTGAGAGAGAGGCAGAGGTACTGAGGGTTCCAGTACAAGTTGCTGTAACAACGGGAACCATACCTGCCAAGGCCACAGAGGGGCAATGAGGATCATGTAAGCCCCTGCTTGCAGCTTCAGCAGAACCTCTTCTGCAATAGAGAAAAGGAAGGAAAGCATATAGAAACTTCCCTGGTCAGGATACAGACAGTGTGTCTTGCCAAAAGCACCATACCTGGAATGAGCGAGCAAAAGTTGGGTAGTTTTTGTTGGATGGGGAGTTGAACAGATCTAAGTCTGGTTGACCCCATGTAAGAAACAGATTTTGTACTACCTCCTGCTTTAGTTCCCACTCGTGAGCCCTGGCTACTGATTGGCTGAGACTGTCCCCAGAATGTTGTGAACACCGCACGTGGACTGCTGTCAAGATAGGCCATGCTGAATTGCCCAGTACCACACCCGCATCGCCTCCCATGCAGAGAGGGACGATCAGGTGCCTCCTGTTTGTTTAGATACCAGACAGTGGCCATGTTGTCTGTCTGTCTGGATGAGGAGTGTTCCCGGAGTTAGGAGTGACTGGAATGCCTGAAGAGCGTAGAGCATTGCTCTCATCTCCAGAATACTGATGTGCAGGTTCTCCTCCGTGGGAGACCAGGAGCCTTGGGTTTTGTGGTCTCCCAGATGTGCTCCCCATCCCAAATTCGAGGCATCTGAAGTGAGGATTTGAGAGGGAGATGGAGGGTGAAATGAGGCCCCCACCAACAGATTGGCGGGGTCCTTCCACCAGAAGAGATCTCTTTGAAGGCTGCTGGAGACAAGAACACTCTGGTCCATGTCATCCAAGCACTGGACCCATTAGACACGGAGAGACCACTGGGTGACCCTCAATGTGCAGCCTGGCCAAAGGAACTGTGGGTAAGGCAACCTTCCATCAGACCCAAGAGCCGTAGGACCGACCGAGCTGTGGTCCACCGAGAGGAAGCCATGAGTGTGGCTTGTGAGATTAAAGTCCCCACTCGGTCGACTGGGAGGAAGGCCTTGCTCTGGACTGTGTCCAGTACTGCTCCAATGAATTGGAGGTGCTAGGAGGGTACTAGCTGGGATTTGGGGAGACTGATGGAAGTTCCCAGACTGGAAAAGAGGTCCAGAGTGAAGGAGAGGGATTCCTTCATGGCCGTCTGGCGAGGCGGCTGAAAAGAGCCAGTCATCCAGGTACAGGAACACAAAAATGCCCCTGTGGTGTAAAAATGCTGCAACCACCGTTAAGCATTTGGTGAAAACCCGAGGTGCTGAGGAGAGGCCAAATGGGAGGGCTCTGAACTGGAAATGATTCTCCAGAAAAGAGAATCTGAGGAAGTGGCGGTGGACCTGTAGAATGGGGATATGGAGGTAAGCATCCTGCATATCCAGGGAGCACAGCCAAGTGTTTGGTAGGAGCAGGGGTAACAGTTCCTGGAGAGTCAACATGCGAAATCTCTTGTACTCCACGAAGAGATTGAGCATGCTGAGATCTAAGATAGGTCTTAGATTCCCCGTCTTCTTTGGAACCAGGAAGAAGTGGGAGTTAAATCCCCTTCCTGTCTGTCCCGGAGGAACTGGCTCTATAGCTGCATTTTGTAGCAGAGCCTGAATTTCCTACCTGACCAGATGGAGTTGGCCTGATGGGTAAAAGGACCTTTCCGGAGGGTTGGGAGGAGTTCTCTCCAGAAACTCTATTGAGTGACCTCTTTCTATGAGTTGGAGAACCCATACATCTGCAGTGACGGCCTTCCACCCGTCCAGGTGGAGGCTGAATCTTCCCCCTACTGGTTCCTCCGAGAGAGTTGGAAGAAGCAGAAGGAGGGGAAGGGAGCCAGGATGCGGAGGGGAGTGGTGCCTTTCCTCCTGAGGCGGCTTTTGAAAACTTGGCCTGAGGAGTTTGGGTACCGGAACCTGGGGCATGACATTTATTTTGTCATTTGACTTGGTTCTTGTTCGACTTCCTTTGGTGGTGAACAGGCTGCTGCCATTGTTTCTGACCGGAACGGTACATGGAGCGGATGTCTCGGAGGGACTTGCTGCTCTCATGCAGCTCAGTTATAATGTCTTTGGCATTGCCGCCAAACAGAACTAGACCCCTGAAAGGAAAGTCCAGGAGAGATGACTGAATATCTTGTGCCAACCCCACCAGACGAAGCTAGGCTACACATCTGAGACAAATCCAGTGGCTGCTCCCTGAGCCACAAAATCGACAGAGCCGTATGTGGCGCAGAGGGCATGGCGACAGGATGACTTGTTCATCCTGACTTTTCCAGGAGTTTATTCCCTGAGCTGTTCATCAGGAATCTCCTGATGTCTTTCTCCAGCTCTGCTAGAGGACTTCTGAAAGGCCACCATGTGTGCAACATAGTTCAGGGACCTGATGGCACAGGTGGACTAGGAGTAGATTTTTCTACTGTACTGGTCCAGCTGTTTGGAGTCTTTATCCAGCGGAGAGGCACTAAGGTGTTTAGGTTGGGCAAATCTGTCATGGGCAGCTGTAATGACCATGGAGTCAGCCTCGGGTTGAGCGGTCAAATGAGAGACCCCTTCCGGGCGAAAGTAAGTATGATCCACTTTACATGACACAGCTGGAATGGAAGAGGGCTGTAAACTAGTGGATGCAAGGTCCTCATGGAGACCCATCCAGGGGGAATGGGAAGGGGATCCACACTGACTAGGTCCAGGTGCTCTGCAAGTCTCTTGCACTGGGGATCCAGTTCCTTGGAGGCCCATCCACAAGATTTTTGGATTGTTGTAAGTAACTCCCCAAAGGAGGGGTCCTCCGGGGGAGATTTAGGGGACTCCTTAGGTTGAGACTCGACCAGGAGTGAGGCTCGGACTGTCTTATATCAGAGTCCTCATCCGACTCCGAAGATTCCGGCCTGCTGGGCAAGGAAGGTTCAAGAACCTGGTCCCGGGGTCTGAAATCCTTTGGGAGCAGAGCACCCTGGTCCCTGTCAGAAACCTGGCTAGAGGGTACAGGACTAGGAGGGAGCACCCTGGCAGGAGGGGTGGCCCTGACCGCGACCTGAGGCTGACCCAGCTCCTAAAGAAGTTGAGATTTTGCATCCTTCCACCATGCAGGGATGGATTTGTGATCAGGCTGTGATGGTGGAGGAGGCAGAGGTGGAGTTGGTAAACCCATAAGGGGGGTAGCTTGGATTCTGGTACCAATAAGGGTATTGGTAGAAGATCTGACCCTGGTAGCCTGGTGTGGGGTATCCTGGTGTTGGATATCCCAGAGCCGGGTAGCCCGGTGATGGGAATCCCGGTCTTGGGTAGCCCGGTGTAGGATAACCCGGCGTCGGTGGGTTGTAGCCTGGCATCGGCTGGGATCTAACCTGGTGATGGACCTCCCAGCAGCGAGTATTGAGGGACATGGGGATTCCCCAGAAAATCACATGCAGGGCCCAAAGGAGGAGTAGAAGGGCCCACCGGAGGAGGCGCCGAAGGCTTGCTGGGAAGTGCGTCCAGTGACAGGGTAGGCAGATGGCCCAAAGGTCCCATGGGAGGAGGGTCCATGCCTTGCCTGTGAAGGTCTGGCGAGGGATCCACAAGAAGGAGGTGATCCGGTGGTGAAATTAAGCCTGACGGGGGGGGAAGGGAGGTCAGGCAAGTCCCCCAGTGACAGGTCAAGTAAGGTATCTGACTGGAGAGAAATATCGGGTACCGGTGGCGAATCCCTTGGGGTAGGAACCCTCAAGGATGAAGATGTACCTGCGAGCACACTTGCCCTGGCGTCGGGGGCCACAAGGGAGCCTGATGGGAGAGTACAGGCGTCCTCATGGTCGGCGGAGAAGCCATCGACTGGCTTACTGGAAGCAGCCGGGCTGACCAGAGTAGAAATACTCAGGACAGACTGATCGGCCTGGGCCAGGCGCCCGGCAGCAGAGCTGAAGAGCGACTTATTGGTGGTGCTCAGAGCAGGAAACCTAACAGAAACTTCCAAAGAGGAGAGCCCCAACTGCCCGCTCACCTTGGCGGGGGGGGGTGAGGGCATCCGGTCCACTGAAGCGGACGAAGGCCCTACAGGTGGGGTACTCATGGAGGTGGAGGGCCCACCCTGGTCAGCGTCGGTTGTCTGGCTGGTCTTCCCCTGAGGAGAACAGCTCTGCTCCCGGCGTCTCTCCTTGTCCGTTTCCTTCTTTTTCTTCTCTGGGGCCGGCGACGATGATCTTTCTCTCAGCTCCTGAAGCTCCTTTACCATGGAAGCCAGCCTCTGAGACAGCAGATGGGCTTTGAGGGTCCTCTTGCGATGGGTGCGAGTGGACTGGTTGAAGCCCTGGCAGATGATACACTCAGCCGAGTTGTGATTAGGCCCCAAGCAGAGGACACACCGGGAGTGATCGTCCCTGTGCCGGGATCTGTGCGCCGCACTTGGAGCACTTCTTTTTGGGCTGACTAGACAACATACACCATAACAGGTGAAGGACAGAAATATCCGAGATACTTTTGAAAAAAAATCACTAATCGTACGCAAAAATGGTGGGCAACTTAATGCTGTTCTACCGCTTTTGTTGAATGAACTGAGTGACGGCCGGAAAGAACTCTGCGTCACCTGAGGACAGGAGGCGGTCCCTGATGATGATTGCTAGCTACAAGTTTGCTGTGCAGTCCTGATGCCAAGGGGTGCAGTCCTATGTGTGAAGACCTACTGCAGGAATCCTCTCGAAGTAAGATCTTGTGTTTCTAAGGTCGTGGATATGTTGTTCTAGCCACACTTATTGGCAGACTCCTAGCAGTTCTCCGGGAGGAGAGAGGCAAGGCACACACCCCTACTTGGGAAACAGAGACAGGAGAACTGAGGCGCCAAAACCAGCATCCTGGCATGACTCTAGGTTGATGTGGTAATGGGTAATGAAAGTGTTTTCTGACTTCCAGGTAGCAGCCCTGCAGATATCCTGGCTAGGGACATCCCTAGAAGCAGCCACCGACACAGCGGTATGGCAGCGGGAATGGGCCCTTAGCCCACAGGAGACTCCTACCTGCCAGCCTAGGTAGAGATCAATGCATGATGTAATCCATCTGCCAGTCGTCGCTTCAGTGCAGGTCTGCCAGGTGCGGCTTCAGCAGAGGTGATAAACAGCTGGCGAACCTCTCCCGAACTTCAGCCTCCGCCTTTATAATAAGAGAGTGCTCATGGCAGGTCCAATGTATGAAGCCTGTACTCAACCTCTGAGGTGTAATTTGGGTAGTACACCAGCAGAGACAACTTCCGATTAAGGTGAAACTCTGACACAACCTTTGGAAGGAATTTCGGGTTGGGGCGCAGGACAACCTTGTCCCTGCGGAAGACCAGATAGGGAGACTCAACAGACAGCGTCTGTAGCTCCACAGTCCTTCTGGCTGATGTGATAGCCACCAGGAAGGCAGTCTTCCACGACACGTGTTGAGGCCCTTAAAAAGCACCAGATCACCTTTTCTCCTGTGCCACCGTCTGCTGACCGGCCTGCTTCAGTAAGAGAGATGGCTGCCAGGTGCATCTTAAGTGTCATAGACCAAAGAGCTCCTTTGGAAAGGGACCTAAGGTAGTTGAGGATGCTAGTCATAGAGCATGAATCAGGGTCTAGGCCCATGCCCTGACACCAAATGGAAAATCTTTACCATTTGAAGGCATAGCACCTCCTGGTCGACTCGTTCCTCGATGCGTCAACTACACTGAGTACATCGTCGGAGAGACCCAAAGCCTGAAACTGAACTCTAGCCACTCGGGAACCAGGCTATCAGGTGCAGGGATTGAAGGTCCAGTTGGAGTACCTTCCCCTGATTGTCGGAGATCAGGTCCAGGCATGCTGGGAGACGCCACGGAAGCCTGGCACTGAGGCTGAGGAGATCTGGATACTAGAACTGCGAGGGGCCAGTCTGGGGCTACCAGAAGAAAAAATCACTCACCATTGTAATCTTGTTTCTTCAAAGGGATCACTCATTATGATTAAACTGATGCAGTTAGCCTCCTGTGTTGGACTGCCCGGAGAGATGGAATTATATGCAAATGATGGAACTCTCAATTGGCTCATTCCACTTTCAAACTGCTGCCCTAGCAACTGTTGCACTTTGAGTGCTTCAGATTCTTACATAGCCTAAACTGGGTGTAAGACCCATTGATTATAATAACATTTTTATAAAATAATTTTTGTCCTATCAGATCAAAAAACATCCCAATAGGTAAACCTAAAAGCTTGAGACCACAAGGAACCAACTGGTTAACAAAAGGTGAATCTCTAGCCTGACCTATATGGAAAATATCCTAAAACAGGGATGCAGAACAACCTTCATAGGTATTTTAGTAGGGAGGCAGGGTGGGTGCTTAATCATAATGAGTGATCCTTTGAAGAAACAATATTACTATGGTGAGTAATTTTTATTCTAACCCCAGGAATCACTCATTATGATTAAACTGATGCAGACTACCAAGCAGTACCTTTGGAGGTTGGGCAGAAACCCATTTTGGAAACAAGTTCTGCAGCACTGCTGTACCAAACTTGGCATCACTTCTGGATTGCAGATCCAGGCTGTAGTGCTTTATGAAGGTGTGTACTGTTTTCCATGTAGCTGCTTTGCAGATTTCCAAGTGGAATGTCCCTTGAAGCTGCCACTGAAGCAGCTATGCCCCTGGTGGAGTGTGCACACAGGCCCGGGGAGCCTGTTTACCCACTTTACTATAGCAAAACTGAATACATGCCACTATCCAGCGAGCAATTGTACGTTTTGTGGCAGGTCTGCCCTTACCTACCTCTTCATAGGTAAGAAAGAGCTGTGTCTGACCTGGTCTGTAAGACTTAGTTATGTTAATATAGTGGCTAAGTGCCCTTTTGACATCAAGGGAGTGAAGCCTCCTTTCTGGAGAATTGGAGTTCTCTGTAGAAATAGACAGGTAAAGTGATGGACTGATTTAAATGGAAATCAAACACTTTAGGAAGGAATTTTCTATTGGTCCTGAAGACCACTTTGTCTCTGTGGAATGAGATGTAATCTACATCCATGCACAGGGCCTGTAACTCACTGATTCTTCTGGCTAAAGTAATAGCAACCAGAAACTCAGTTTTCCAAGTGATATACTTCAAGTCGGCAGTTGCCATCGGTTCAAATGGGGCATCCATGAACTTGGCAATGCAGATATTCAGATTCCAGGCCGAAACTGGTTCCCTCAAAGGAGGGTACAAAAGATTAAGGCCTTTAAAATACTTCCTGAAGACTGGATGAGAGGCCATGGACCTCTCTTAACCAGCTGACAGGTAAACTGCAGCTGAAGCCAAATGAACCTTGAGTGTCGAAGGCTTCAGAGCTAAAGAATGCAAATGTGTCAGGTAATCCAGGAGAATGGCTAAGTCAGCCCTGGGTGGGTCAACACCCTTACCTGCACACCATATGGAAAACCTCTTCCACTTAGCAGAGTATGTCTTTTTAGTGGAAGGTTTCCTGGAACACCTAAGTACTGTCAAAACCTGTTCTGACAGTTTAAGATCCGCATACTCTAAGTCCTCAAGAGCCAGGCCTTGAGCTTAGCGATTTTAGGTTGGGGTACAGTATCCTGCCCTGACAGAAAGCCAGCAGGTTGTGCCTCCTGGGCAGATGAACTGGAGGCTCCACTGATAGAGCCAACAGGAAGTGAGTACCAGTGCTGTCTTGCCCAATCTGGTGCCACCAGTATCATTGTTGCCGACTGGCATCTCAATTTCAGCAGGGTCCTGAATATCAGAGGAAAAGAAGGAAAGGCATACAGAAACTTCCCTGTTCACTCCAGTGCCAACGTATCCAGGGGTAGCGTGCTCCTGAGAGGAGGCCTGCAGCAATATATTGGTAACTGGTAATTTTCTGCAGAGGCGAAGAGATCTATCTCTGGAGTGCCCCATTGTCTGAAAATCGAAGTGAGTATTTGAGGATTCAGGCACCACTCATGGTGGTCCTGACTTATCCTGCTGAGGGAGTCTGCCAGCACATTGTCCTTTCCAGGAAGATGTATGGCTTATAGGGATACCTTCATGGAGTAAGCCAGGGACCATAGCCTCATTGCTTCTGTGCACAGTGGGGCTGAACTGGTCCTCCCTGTTTGTTGATGTAATACACAGTAGTGGTGTTGTCAGTTCTGACCTGCACCACTTTGTTTTGAAGATGAGGAACAAATGCCTGCAGGGCTAAGTACACTGCTCTGAGCTCCAGCAGATTTATGTGCAACAGGGATTCCTGAGGAGACCATGTGCCACTTGCTGTATAATCCAACGTGTTCTCCCCAACCCAGAAGGGATGCATCTGTTGTAAGAACTAAGGAAGGTTGTTCCTTTGCGAAAGGCACACCTACCCGAAGGTTTTGTTCGTCTAGCCACTGCTCCAGTGCCTTTAAGAGGCTGTGGGTGACAGGAACCAGTTTGGATAGAGGATTTGTCCTCCGTGACCAATATTGTCTAAGGTGGAACTGGATGTCTCTCACTTGGAATCTGGAACCTAGTACCACTGTGGTGGCAGCTGCCATGCAGCCCAAAAGCCTGAGGAATTCTCTGGCTGGTTTGGGTTTTCCTGGTACTATTGAGCTTGAAATCCTCAGAATGCTGCTTACCCTGTCCTGTGGCAGAAAAGCTCTGCCCAGGCTGGTGTTTAGTTCTGCTCCAATGAACTCGAATACCTGGACTGGTGTTTGCTGAGATTTCTGCTAGTTTATGAGAAAACCCAGGGACACCAGGTAGACTTTGCTAGTGCTAAGGCCTGCTCTGTAAGTTGTAGAGATGGACCCACTATTGACCAGTCGTCCAGATAGGGAAAGACTGAGACTCCTTGTTTTCTGAGAAACTCCACTACCCCGGCCAGATACTTTGTGACTGCCCTTGGGGCAGAAGTCACACCAAAAGGGAGGGCTGCAAACTGATAATGACCTGAGGCCAGTCTGAACTTCCGAAACTTTCTGTGAGAAGGTCTGATGGGGATGTGAAAATAAGCGTCCTTTAAATCTAGGGAGGCCAGCCAGTCTCCCTTCTGTAAAGTGGGAATGATTAGTGCTAGAGTGAGCATTTTGAATTTTGGTTTCAGAATGTGTCTGTTTAGAAGTCTTAAATCCAGGATAGATTGCCAATCCCCATTTTTCTTCTTTGTAAGGAAGTATCTGGAGTAGAAGCCTTTGCCCCGCTGGTTTAGGGGCACCGGCTCCACTGCCTTGATTGCTAGCAGATGTTTTACCTCTGCATCCAGTAGGAGTCTGTCTGCAGATGTAACTGGTACAAATGTTCTTGCTCCCAGCTTGGGGAGAGATTTGAAACTGAGTGCCAGACCCTGGCTCACCACCTCGAGGACCCACTTGTCTGTGGTGATGGTATAACAGTCCTGGAGGTAGTGAGCCAGTCTGTCACCCACTGGTGGATTTTTGGCAGGGGATGCAACCTGTACTAGCCCATCAGGGATTCTGAGTGGGCTATGCCTGAATCACCGGGGAGGGAGAAACTCTCCTCATGGCTCTCCTGCCCCTTCCTCGAAAATATCCTCTAGGCTGTTGTTGCAGTTGGGAGGCCTGAGCATGGAAAAAAGGTCTGGGATAGGATCCTCTACCCCTGCCTCTCCTAGTCTGGGCCCTATAGGATGGGAAAGGCCTATCCTTAGAATTGCTTCTGTAGGTGGCCTTATAATCTTCTATCTTTTCAAATAGGCCTCTGTTTTATCCCAAATAGGAATTTTCTCAAAGGAAAGTCCATCGCCTTGGCCTGGGTGTCCAGGGTCAGGTTTGTGGCCCTGAGCCAGGCAAATCTTCTAAGGGAGACAGATAGTGCCATTAACCTGGCTGCAGAGTCATTAGTGTCCACAGCCATGTGGGGCTGGTATTTTGTGGCATCTAAAGCAGCTCTTGCTGTGTCCTGCAAGTCCACTGCCACCTCACTAGGCACTCTGTCGGCCAGAGCTAACACTGCATTCCAGAGTGCCTTCTGGTATTGCACTGCGTATGCCATATAATTGGCTTGTCTAAGGATGAGAGAAGCAGCCATATATCCTTTTTTTCCCATTGCATCCATCTTCCAAGAATCCTTATCTGGAGGATGGGTAGCCAAGGAATTTTGCTTTATGCAGGCAGTAGCCTGCACAACTCCTTCAGGGTCAGGGTGGCGAATAGAAAATCTGCTGTTGTCCTATCAAGCTGATATTTCTTATCAGCTTTTTTGTCAACTCCTGGAATAGAGTTAGGAGTTTGGAATTCTTGTAATGCTGCCTTTTTTAAGGACTTAAGCATAGGCAGTAGTAAACGTTTTGTGGGGGTTAGCCCCATCATATCCAAGAATTCTGCTTCCTCCACATCTTCCTCTATCTTCTGCAGAGGGAGATTGAGTGTTTCCACCATGCTTTTAACAAAAGCATAATGTGAGGAATAATCCTCGGGACCCTGGGGAGGGGGGACTGAACTCTTGTTCTGGAGAAACCTCTGGATCTATCGGTTCCTCCTCAAAATCCTCCTCCTCCTCCTCAGGAAAGGAAGCCTGAGAAGGTGGAACTGGCACAGGAACTGATGCAGTCAGTAATGGAACCAGGACTGCAGCTTGCAGTGCTTCCAAGACCTGTAAGGCCTTGGCAATGTCCTCAGCTGAGGGCATACCAATTTTGTCAGCTGGGAGCTCCTTAGCCTTCTCGGCTGGAGGCACAGCGACATGCTTTTCCTTACATTTTTTCTTAAGTGGCACAGGTTCAGTCCCTGAGTCCACTGGCCTTTTTGGCTTACCCTGCTCAACTTTATCCGATCCTTTATCAGGATCCTTAGCTTTACCTCCATCCTTTCTAGTGCCAGAGGTGGAGGAACCACTTTCACCAGTATTAGTAGAAGCAGAGGTCATTTCTTCCAAAATTTTGGATCTTTTCTTAAGAGTTTTAGGGCAAAATGTTTTATAAATGTCACAGTTTGAAAAAATATGGCTAGTGCCCAGACAAAAAATACACAATGAATGTCTGTCTGCTTTAGCTATGATCTGACCACAAGACTCACACAATTTGAAACCAGTGGGTCCTGTGCATTTTTTAGGCTTAACAACAGGAGCCGCTGACATTGAGCAGGAATTGCTAAAAGAAATATACCAAATTATCGGTTCCTTAGAACCGAATATTTTAACTATAAACAACAGCTAACGGTTCCGGGAACCGAGCGCTACTCGGTTCCTGACACCAAGAAACTAATAAATTTAAATAGAATTAAAACAAGTGTATGTGGTTAGGATCCATCCACAAAAAATTAACAGTTATATAAAGATTTGAGGTAAAAACCTCACTAGAAATAGTGGAACCGTGAAAGACCCGCTAAACACACTAAATATTAACACAGTTTACAAAATAAACTAACAGTAAGGCCAGGCGGAGTAAAGAATCTGAAGCACTCAGAGTGCAACAGTTGCTAGGGCAGCAGTTTGAAAAGTGGCATGAGCCAATTGAGAGTTCCATCATTTGCATATAATTCCATCTCTTTGGGCAGTCCAATGCAGGAGGCTAACTGCAACAGTTTAATCATAATGAGTGATTCCTGGGGTTAGAATCACCTCGCCCTGTCCCTCCTCACCTTGAGTAACACCTCGTGGATCAAGGAAATTGGAGGAAGGCATAGAAGAAGCCTGGGGTCCATGACCTGCTGAGAGGGTGGCAATGAAACAGCCTCAGCTTTGTGTTCTCCTGGAGGCAAACAGGTCCACCTCAGGGTGCCTCACTGGGAGAACAGACTGTGAACTACCTCTAGATGGAGAGACCATCGTGGACACCTCGTCCAGATGGCTGAGGCGCCTGCCAGCTGATTCGAGGCTTCTGTCAAATGGATGGCTAGGAGATCGGACTCCAGATTGCTCATGAGTGTCCAGATGTTGGCGCTTCCCTGCACAGAGGCCAGGAGTGCATGCAGCCCTGTTTGTTGAGATAGTACATGGTCGTGGTATTGTCCGTCTGGACCTGAACCACTTGACCCGGAGAAATGGAGCGAATGTTGTCAGCACCAGCTGGACCACTTGGCGCTCCAGCAGGTTAATGTGACATCAGGATTCCTTGGTGGGTCCAGAGCCCATGGACCCTGTGGTTCCCCATGTGGGCCCCCCAGCCCGTGAGAAAGGTGTCGGTCGTAAGAATAGCTGTTGACTTGGGGCGGACAAATGGGATCCCTCCCTGCAGATGTTCCAGGACGATCCACCATTGGACAGCATCCCATATGTTCAGGATTACAGTGACCAGCTGGTTGAAATGACCTCGACGCTGGGACCACTGAGCAGCCAGCTCCCACTAAAGGGGGTGCATATGACACCGGGCCCATTGGACCACGGAGGTGCAGGCTGCCATGTTTCCCAGAAAGGCGTAGGAAGTTCAGAGCAGGGTCAGGTACCCAACCAGAAATATCGGGCAAAGGAGGAAAGAGCCTCCGCCTCTTTCTGCTGGGAGCCTGGCTCTGGCATGGCAAGAGTCGAGCTCTGCCCCGATGAAGCAAATCACCTGTGAAGGCATGAGTTCCGACTTGGCCTTGTTGATCAGGAGGCCAAGTCTGAGACAGGTCTGGAGGACCAGATCCCTGGACCTCTCCACCTCTCTTCTGGAGGGACCTGCTATCAGTCAGTCATCGAGATAAGGGTAAACTCTGACTCCTTGATGCTGAAGGTGGGCCACCACCACTGCTATGCATTTGGTGAAGACCCTGGGGGCTGATGATAGGACAAACGGTATGGCTTGGAACTCGTATAGGGTCCCCTCCGCTCGGAAGCAGAGGAACCTTCGGTGGGACGGACAGATTGGGACATGAAAAAACACATCCTGGAGATCCAGGGAGCAGAACCACATGTTCCACTCGAGAGATGGTATGATCTGGGTCAGAGTTACCATTCGGAAGGTGCAAGACCTGAGAAACTGATTCAGGTCGTGCAGATCTAGAATGGGGCACTAGCCCCCCATCCGTTTCGGACCAGGAAGTACCTGGAAACAAACACTGGGTTAACTGGGGGATCCATGACCCTGATCACTACCTCCTTGCGGAGGAGTTAGGCGATGTCGTCTTGAAGAGCCAACAGAGTGTCCATAGAAACCCTTTCCTCCCCTTGGGCGTGGGCTCAGCTTGGAGGGTACCACTCGAATTCCAGAGGCAGACCCTGACTGACCATGTCTAGAACCCACCTGTCCATTGTAACAGCAGACCAGGCGGAAAGGAAGTGGTGGAGCCGGCCCCCCCACTGGAGGACCCAGAGTGGTCATGACAGTATGGGGCTGGACACCCCCAACCTGTCACTGAGCAGGCCTGGAAGAGGATGGTCCGGTAGCGGAACCACCTGGACCCATTCCCCCCTGTTTGCAGGCTGACTCTGAGCTCCTGGCTTGGGCTGAGGGCACCAAGACTGGGCCTGCTGATGCTGCTCAGTTTGAAACTAGGGCTGCTTGGCCACAGGGGCAGAAGGCTGAAAGGGCTTCTTCTTTTGCTTCTTGGAACCCTCAGTACAAAAAGTTTCAGGTTCAGGTTGCTTCTGAGAACTCTGGGATTCCTTCTGGGTGAAGGTAATGGAGTCCAAGGTGGTATTGGACTTCTTGATACATTCTAGGTGACCGTCCACACCTGGGCCGAACAAGTCGGTGACCAGGAATGGGACATCATCCAACTTGTGCTGGGTATCACATGTAAGGTCAAGACCCACAGCCAAGCCCTGTGGTGCATGGGTGACTGTGGCCACAACCGAATGGGCACACAAGCCCCCAATGTCCAGGGACATTTGGAGTTGTCTAGCAACCGCCCAACCCTGGTCCCAGACCTGCTTGATCGTAGTCTGAAGGTCCGCCGGGAGATGAGGAAGCACCTCATCCAAAGAGCCCAAAAGGCCTGCCCAGTGGCGCTGAGGGTTGAGGCGCTGTACGTCACATCTCACACTGCACCGGCGACCTGGGTTCGGGTATGGACTCGGACTGCCAGGGGCTGGCAGGGGAGAGGAAGGATTGAGCGTCCGACGACTGCTTTCCTTCCTCTGGGGTGGGCAGGGGCCATCGCATCGTGCTGTAGTGGTGACTGGTGGAGGCCAGCTGCACTACAGTGGCGTGGTCAAACAAGGGGGGAGGGAGTGCATCAGGCGTCAGCATGATGTGCTCTGATGCCATGCACATCCGGCTCCCATGAGGAAAATAATGTTGGAAAATAGCGGGGGCAATCTCTGCGGCTAATGGCTCGCCCGCACCTCGGACTCAAAGAGGTGCCTAACCAGGGTGTGGAGCGATGGCTGCCCTGAGTGTGGGTTCACGTGGCCAGCGCGGACGACCGGGTCCAGGGGTGTGGGGTGTGGGTGTCAGCGGCTGGAGATTGTGGGGGCCACTCCGCCGAGGAGGATAAATAGAGTTGTGATAAAAACAAAGAGCCCAAAAGGGCATGGGAGAAGTGTGCCATGATCATGGCTGAACTCACCTGATGGAGACCGAGCGACAAGGCAGTATAGACCTTCCTGGCTGAGTCGTTCAGTTTCTTGCACTCTTTGTCCAGAGGTCTATCAGTGTTCCCTGAATTCCCTGAGCGCTGGAACACAGACTTGGTCACCATTCCCTCATTTGAGAGATGCCGTGTAAATCCTGAAATGGAGCAGATGGGAACTGCATATTTGCGGGCATCCTGGCTGAAGGTGTGGTGCACGAGGCTGGGTGCTGCCAGAGCTCCAGGGCTGGGTCAACAATGACTTTGGCAACTGGAAAGGCCTCTGTCAGAGAATTCCCTTTTCTGAGGATGTCAGTTAAGGGGTATTCTGCCCATTTTCTGATGGGCTCCAGCTTCATCCCCGTAGACTCTGAGTTGAGACAGAGGATACCCAAGAAGGACTTGGGCCCCTCCTCTGCCCAGAGACTCATGGCAGTGTCATCACAAGGATGCAATGCCAATTCTGAGTCCTCAGACTCCGAAGAGTCCGGATACAGCAGCCGACCACCACAGTCACTGTCGACCTGCTGCAGCCAGCCAGGAGTGAGGATGACAGACAACCTGTGCGGGAGGTCCTTAGTGGGCCAAAACTCCTTGGAAAGAGCTCCTGAGAGAGGCTGCTTAGGTGGTGTCTCCACCAGGATAGGTGGAGAGGCCAGCTTTAACTGAGTTGGGAGGTGTCTTAACCAGCTCTGCAGGTGGAGGGGCGGTGATGACTGACTCTAGAGTGGTTGACGTCGGCCTAGACGGCAACAGCCAGGTAATGGCCGGGGTGGAAGCCACCGACTTCGTACATCACTAGCTGTTGCCACATTAAGTCCTCATACCACCGACCAAACTTATGCTGAAGTGTATCCTCATCCGAGGAGGAAAAAGACGAATGGCGGCGACGTCGCTTTTTGGAGCACCGTTTGTGTGACTTTTTCAGCCTTTTGGTCGAGGATGTCCAAGACCTCGACCTTCAGGGGGACCGACAGGGGTGCTCAAGAGGGGTCAGGGAGAACCTCAGCTCCTCCAGGTCAGGGACGACCACTGCTGGGGGATTCCCAGCAGGCTGGGTCTCCTCATCGGCGAGGCCCAACAGGACCAGAGTCCTGAATAAGGAGTTGGACTCATCGGTCAACAATGGGTTGACAGTGTTGAGGACAATCTCGACCAGGTCATCGTCCCGCGTCTTGGCTGGCTGTCCTGATGGGATCACTATGAGGTTGGCAGCCGAGGCAGCAACTTCAACCGAAGTCGAAGCAGGAGACTCCTGGGATCAAGATCACTCTCTGTCCCAAGAGTGATATTGATAAAATGTAGTTTCTCTTGACTCCTTGGAATCCTTTTTATGGGATCGGGAGGCATGAGTACCAGGGCCCTCCCCTTGAGTAGGGAGGGACTGGCAAAGCTTCCTGAAGGAATCGGAGAATGAGGAGTCCAGTTTAAAAGGAATGAAAACCGAGGGTGAAAAGGAGAGATCAGTGGTGCGAGTCGCTTCTTCTTCAAAGGTCATCATCTGTTCCACGGACCCCACAGCTGCAGAGATCGCATGGCGGGCACCCTTAGAGCTGATTGGCAGGTGCCGTTTTTCTGGATGTCCGAGCTGAAGACGCACAAGGCGGTCATCCAGAACTGTTGGATGAAAGGTGCGACATAGGTCACAGGCCTGGGTATCATGATCGCGGCCCAGGCAGTACATGCCCGTGGCATGCGGGTCAGTACGAGACATCTTCTGCCTGAAGGGACACCAGCAGAACCCTGGCGAGGACCTGTCCTCCATCATGGTTGTGACTGCAAACCTGCGAAAAAAAATTCAAATTATTTTGATCGTAGGTAAAACCAAAGAAGTGAGTGCCAGGGCCTACTCAACGTGGGAGCGGTAAGGAGGGAACCTGAATCTTCCAGCGGAAAGGAAGATCTGGCATCATGGGGTGGAGCTGAGGGTTATACCGCCCCGGTGGGTGGTAGGAGCCAGCTTTTAGACCTTCCGGTAAGATTCTTAAAGGGAAATGACATGCCAATAAGTGTGGATAGAACAACATATCCACGTCCTTAGAACTCAGGGTTTGTTCTTAAGGACACCCTGTCCTTGAGAAAAATTAAATGTCGCCCTTTGCACATGAGTGCCTGGAGCTCTGAAATCCTTCTTGCAGATGTAACTGCAACCAAAAGTAATGCCTTCCGAGAGAGGATGCTTAGCTCGCAACTCGCAGCTGGTTCGAAAGGTGGTATGAGCTGCTCCAAAACAAATAGCAAATCCCAGGGAGGGATTGGGTCTCTAATGGGATGTTTTAAATGTAGGATGCCACACAAAAAAGTGCGTTACAGGTCCAGTTGGGCCAAAGATTTATCCCCAAAGGGTGCATGATAAACTGATAGTGCCAGAAGATGCACCTTTATTAAGGAATAACTTAACCCCGTATCTAACAAGGAAAGAAGGTACTCTAGTACCGATTTCACCAACAAGTTAGGGGTCCAGGGCACAAGCTGAGGACCAAAAGCAAAACCTGCACCATTTCATGGATATGTGGCTCTAGTAGAAGGTTTTCTTGCCACTACTAGGACATTGGCCACTCTGTCGGATACTCCATAGCGAGATTGCTAAGTCTTCAGGAGCAAGGCGAGCAGGTGTAGGGATACAGCAAGTTTGGGTTAACCAATGACCCATTGTCTTGAGACAGTAAGTACGAGCTGAGGGGAAAGGAAAGAGTGGTTGCTCGCTAGTTGTTGGAGTAAAGGAAACCATATCTGTCTGGGCCAATATGGGCAACTAGAACTGTGGACTGTTCCTTCATTCTGCAATTTGAGCAGGAGAATCAGGATCAAAGGGAAAGGAGGGAAGGCTTAGGGAAATCTGCCTGTCCAGGAGAGGGACAACGTGTTTTGCCAGAAAATACCAGGCCCTGGATCTAGCAAGCAGAAACTGGGCAGTTTTGCATTGTATGGGGAGGCAAATAGATCTAGTTCTGGTGCTTCCCATTTTGTGATTAGCGTTTCTACAACATGCTGCATAAGTTCCCATAAGTGCGCGTTGAATCTGGATCTGCTGACAAGATCCGCTAGTGTGTTCTGCAACCCTGGAATGTGAACTGCAGACGGGGTGATGTGGTGTTCTATTGCCCAATACCATACTCTCATCACCTCTCGAAAGAGCTGGTATGAATGGGTGCCCCCTTGTTTATTGATATAGAACACTACTGGCATATTGCCTGTTTAGATTAGAAGATGCCCTGGGGAAAGTACTGTCCATAACGCTTGTGGGACATTAAGAACTGCCCTCATCTCCAGGATGTTTATGGGTAGGAAACCCTCTGTTCCAGACCACTGACCTTGGGTCTTGTTGTCACCAAGATAGGTGTCCCAGCCTGATCCTGATGCGTCTGTTGTCAGAATCCTTTCTGGAGTGGGTGACTGGAAGGGGACCCCTACCGTAAGGTGTTCTTGAACTAGCCACTATTGCAAGACTCGGTGAATGGAACTGGGGACTGAGACCCTTCCGTTGAAATCATCTTGGCGTTGGTCTCACTGGTCTTTGAGTGTCCACTGAACGGTCCGCACATGAAGGCGTGACAGGGGAACTGTGGCTACTCGGCTGCCATATGACCCAAAAGGCACAACATGGTTAGTGCTGAGACCTGTGTCTGCTCTAGGACACATCTTGTTAGACCTCTGTGGCATTCTGCCCTGTCATTTGGCAGGAGGCCCTCCTTTTTGTTGTGTCCAGCATGGCCCTAATGAACTACAACCTTTGGCAGGGTGTGAGGGTCGACTTTTGGAGGCTGATTGTGACACCTAGGTCTTCGAATGTGGAAAAGGTGTCCTGTAGTGCCTGATGTAAATCTTCCTTGGACAATGTGGTCAGGAGCCAATTGTCCAGATAAGGAAAGATGCAGTGGTCCTTTCTCCTGAGGGCCGCTGCTGCCACTGCCAGGCATTTGGTGAAAACCCTCGGGCTGATGACAGCACAAAGGGCAGTGCTCGGAATTGAAAGTGTTGACCCTGGAACTTGAATTCCAGGTGTCTTCTGTGGTGCCTTGCAATGGGGATGTGGAGATACGAGTCTTGCATATCCAGTGATACGAGCCACGCTCCATAGCATAACATTGGGATCAGGCCTGGTAAGATGACCATCCTGAAGGATTTGTATGCCACGAAGGTGTTTAGATCGCTGAGGTCCAGTATTGGGCGTAAATCCTGTCTTTTTGGGTACTAAGAAGAAGTGGAAATAGTATCCCTTTCCTCTCTGGATCCATGGAACTGACTCTATGGCCACTTTTACTATAAGATCCTGTATGTCCTCCCTGATCAGTGTAGCATGTTGTCTTGAGTACTGAGAGAGTAGTGGTGGCCTGGACAGTGGCTGCCTGGTGAATTCTATTGAGTGCCCTCTTTGAACGAGCTGGAGAACCCATTGGTCAGATTCAATCTGTTGCCATCCTGATAGGTGTTTGGAGAAATGACCTCTGACTGCCTCTTCCCCCTGGGCTGGAGGGAGAAGAGGGTTCAGCAGCGAGTCAGGCAGTGGAGGAGGAGGGGAAGTTTGCCTGAGGAGATTTTATGTTCCTGGCACCTGTTCCTCCCGTAGCACAAGGGGGACCCTTACGGCTAAAGCCTCCTCTCTGCTGCTGTCTGAATCAAGGCTGCTGTCCCCGGTTTCCTCAAAAACGGTTCTGTTGCCTCAGAAATGGCTTTGACTTTGGTCTGTACATGGCTTGTACTGAGTGTGCTGCCTTTCCAACATCTTGCAATCTTATCTTTTTGGACTCCTCCCTGAAAAGAACTGAGCCCTTGAAAGGGACATCTAGGATGCTCTTCAGGATGTCCAGTGTGAAGCCTGAGACCCTCACCCAAGAGTACCTTCTTAGACACATGCCTGAAGCTGCACATCTTGAGTCTGAGACTGCAGAGCCATATGCTGCTCTGAGCACCTGTGTGCCCACATCAGAGCCTGTCTGAAGCAGTTTAGTAAGCTCCTTTTGGTCTCCTTCCGGAAGGTTCTTGATCGAATCAAGGCCTTGTTCCCACAAGGCATTTTGGAATTGAACCATGTGGGTCAAGAAGTTTAATGAGCGGATGTAATATGTGGCTGAGGCATATACCTTCCTTTCCATGGAATCCAGATGTTTCAACTCTCGGTCCGGGGGTTGAGTGCTCAAATGTTGTGGCCTTTGTGATCTGTCATGCGTGGCAGTGATCACCACCAAATCTGCTATGGGCTGCTCGGCCAAATAAGAGTCTTGTAAAGGAGCCCAATATAGGTGATCTGCCTTTTTAGGTACTGCTGAGGAAGTGAAGGGATGCTTCCAAGCAGCCTTGGTCACGTCTTGGAATGTATTGACTAGTGGTGGGATCACCACTGGTTTGGGATCCTTTTGTCTTAGATACCTGGTGAGGTGGCGCCTCTCAGGATCTAAATCTTCAGTGTCCCACCCCATGTTATTGTGGATATGCCTCATTAAATCCGTAAATGTTGGGTCGTCTGGGAGAGACCTAGGCAAATCCCTTGGATCTGGTGACGGGATGCTGAAACAACAACCTGACATGGAGGACACATAAGATGAAGAAGTGAAGATTCTTTAGAGGAAGAGGAATCTGACCTACTGTGGTGCTTCTTGGACCTGTGCACGCTTGGTGGCGGGAAGGGTTCTGTGATGGGAAACCTCAGCCACTTCTTCTCTTTGTGCTTCCTCGACCTGTGCATGCTCAGTGGCGGAATGGGTCTGTGATGGAGTCCATGGCTGCTTCTTCTCTTTGTACGGCCCCTAGGTTTAGGACTTTCTTCTCTAGGGGCAGTCTGGTTGGGCTTTGATCTCTTGGAAGAACCCATGGGGGGTTGGTCCTTCACAGGCGGCTTGTTGGGAACCACATCCTTCTTGATGGTTTCTCACGAGGAAAACAATTTCTTGACCTCTGAAATGTTGAGGCCCGAGGTCTGACCTGGCGTCTACCTCTCCAGTGGGGGGGGGGGGGTGCCTGACCATTTCCAGTGTCTGATGGTCTGTGGCCCGACACACCCATCATCTGGCCCTTGGGTGGAGTTGAGTTGTGCAGGAGGTTTGCTTTCTCCCTGCCTCCTGATGCCTGGTCGTCGCTTAGGTGTTTAACCCTGGCATCGGTATCCTCCTTGTCCGTACGTCTGAATGAGCTGGCGTCCGGTATGGACGAGACATCGTCCTTTCTCTGGGAGTGGACCTCGGCCGGTGGTCGTTGGTCCTTGGGTAGACATCTGCTCTGACGTCCATTTAGGGTCAAGTCTGCTTAATGGATGCTAGTTCTGGGTCCATTTAGCAGACATCCCCAAGATGCCTCTGGGGGTTGGGAGGCTGACCTCCATTGGTCGGAATCCTGGCACAGGTCCGGAGTCGGGCCTGTAGTAGAAGCCAAGTTGAGTGCCTTGACTGGGTGATCTGTTGAAGCAGATCAGCCTGTGAACCCAAGTCTGGCTGTGAGCATGGTCTTTAGGCTGGACTTTTAGGGGCTGGAGGGTGGATGAGCACCAGAGCCACCTGGCGTCTGGACTTTGGCTGGCTGAGGTTGGGTCTTTGTCCGAGACAGTGACAGGTTGGAACAGGTTGTCGATTCCGAACTCCCCCTGGAGTCGGATGTCTGTGTGGATGGAGAGCGCTCTTTCTCCCTTTCCATCCATTTTTCTTTATGCTTCCCCTACCTATGAGAGGATCCTTCCCTGAAGGAGGTACTTTTTTGCATTACTGCTAATTTTTTCTATAAGAGAAAGGTCTCTAAAACTTTTTGGTGGTAGATTCTCATGCGATTATTAAAGTTTTGGCAAATGGGACAGGCCTTAGTGTCATGTTCTGGGCCTAGGCACTTCACACAGGCTGTGTGTTTGTCCTTAAAAGGAACTGGTTTGCCACAAGCATACTCTGATGAGTGCCTTTCAATGGATGACGTGGGAAAAGACGACATACAGAAAAGAAATAAAGTCTAACTTTTCGAATAAAACAAATAACTTAGGATACTTAGGTAATGGCATCATTTGTTAGCTGAAGGAGTCAGTGTAGCTGATGCTTGCGAGTCGATGGCAAGAAAAGAACTGAGGGACACTGGGGGACTGCCCCTTTTATAATGGAGAGAACGTCAGGGCAGGGCAGACGTTGGAGCAGTCCCACTGTATGTAGCTAGCTAGAATTTTTCTGTGGGGTCCTGCTGCCCGACGGCTTCAGTCCTAATGGTGTAACCTGCTGCAAGAACTGTATCTCAAAGAAATATCACTAGAATCTGTTACACAGGAGAGAGACGTGGGTCTGCTGATCGATAATTCTTTCACCATGCAAGGCCAGGTTATGAAAATAACACAAACTGCGTCTAAGTTCATATAATCAGGAAAGGATTAATCACTAGGGATAAAGATTGTATGATTTGTCCTTATAGAAACTATGTGCATCTGCATGTTGACTGTGGTTCTCCATTCTGGTCACCATATTTGATAAAAGACATTAAACTATACTTTTAGGTGTTCAAAGACAAGACACCAAGTTAATTCCACGATTAAAAATGCTACACATAGTCACCGCTTGGATGAACTGAAACTAATGACATTAGAACAGAGAAGAGCTAGAGGGCTCTATTGCTACTTACAAGATGTTGAATACTCCTGGAACTTCAGATATATTTAATATAAACCTTAAAGTTAGCTTGTTAAATTTAAGATCGCATAATAAACAAATAGAGACCCCAATGGTTAACACAAAAAGGAGGGATAATTAATTTGTTTACACCAAGGGTACAAAGAGTCTAGAACAAACTACCCCAAAGCCTAGTGGATATCACAACATTTAGCTTATTTAAAACCGAGTTGAATAAAGTAAAGGGCTATTACTATGTGCCCACACAGAGTGGGAGACAGAAATTCCTTATGCCTTCTATATGTCTAAAAACCATCAAGTCAACCATACAGACTGCATTCTGTCCAAGTGGGCAAGCACTGGGAGGTTAGTGGAGCATCAGTTTGGGTCTAGCGACACAACATGCAGTGGTTCAATGTGGCCCTGAAAATACAAAAATCAGATAGTTCTAGGAGTGGTATATGATGTGCATTCACACTTCTGGCAGTGTTCCATTCCCTTTAAGGCTTACTGGAATGACTTCAAGCTGGCTCCTCCCACCCATCTGGGTAGTAACTCCCTCAGCACCGCCCCGTGACATCTGATCTTACCCGCTGGAAGCAAGATCGGTGTGCCACTTGCCAAGGGAGGTGGGGTGGGTCAGTGTGACTGTACAACATACACCACTCCTAGAAAGTACAATTACGTAAAATCTTACCACAACAGTAGATCTTTGAGGAGTGTCTCTTGCACAGGTAATACACTTGGGTCATTGCCAGAGGTCACTGTGGCACACGGCAGCTCTTCAGGCAGTCTTTTCCAGGGGCTGCCCACACATGACATCAGCTTCCTATTTCCGATACAAGAATGGATGGTCCCTGGTATCCTCAGTTCCCCCCGACGGATTCACTTCACTAAGCGAGGATCGAGGGGAAGCCAAGGTAGCGTAGGTATCCCAACCCAAAAGTCACTGGACCAGAATTTGCTCTCCTAGAGAAGGAGGAGGATCGGAGGGTGGGATCTATCTGTCAGAAGACACTCCTCAAAGATCTACTGTCATGCAAGATTTTTATGTAACTGTACTATCTTCCACGAGTGGTCTCTTGCAGTAGGTAATACACTTGGGATGAATACCAAACAGTATAACCAGAAGGGTGGCCAATATGACAGGAGGCCCTGTAGGACAGCTTCGACCAAAGGCTGTCCTACAGCGTGAAAGCAATATCAAGGTTGTAGTGCTTCGTGAAGATATGAATTGTGGACCAGGTAGTTATGTTGAAGATATCTGTGATAGAGGCCCCTTTAAAGCAGGCTGCATAGCGGCCATAGGTCTGGTGGAAATGGCTTGGACAGGGCCTGGCAATGGTTTGTTGTATTTTGAATAACAAAACGTTATACAATGTGCCAGCCAGTTGGAGAGGGTCCTTTTAGTGACTGGAAGCCCATCCCTGCCTGAGGCGAAGGTGACAAAAGCTGAGAAGTCTTTCTAACTAATTTAGTTCAATTAGTATAGTATTATAATATACCATAGACATCTATAGTATGTAAGAGGCATTCACCTTGATTGGAGTATTCAGGATAGTATACCAGTAACTCCAGGGATTGATTTAAGGTGTGTTCAGACACTACCTTAGGTAGGAATGAAGGGTTGGTACAAAGTGCCACCCTATCTTTGTGAAAAATGAAGTAAGATTCCCTACATAGAGGGCATAGAGCTCGGAAATATGTCGAGTCGAGGTGACAGCCACTAGAAAAAGTGTTTTGCAAGAAAGAAAACGGAGGTTGCAAGTGGCCACTGGTTCAAATGGTTCAAGAGTTAATTTCGCTATTAGAAAATTGAGATCCCATGGAGGAGTGGATCTTCTAACAGGTGGCTTAATATGTAACAATCCTTTCAAAAACATTTTGGCTAGATGATGTTGGTACAGTAATCTGCCATCCAGTGGTTCGTGGAAGGCTGAAATAGCATCCAAATGGACTTTGATGGAGGAATAGCTTAAACCTGTCTCGGCAATAGAGGCCAGGTACTCTAGAACTTTCATCAGTGGGCAGGAATAAGGATCCAATGACCAGGAAACAGCCCAGATGGAAAAGCGTTTCCATTTGGAATTATGTTTCCCTAGTTGCTGATTTACGTGAGGCCAGAAATATATTAGCAACAGGAGAGGACACTTGTAATTGTGCTATGAAAGTGTCCTCAGGAGCCAAGTGCGAAGGTGTAGAGCCTTCAGATTGGGATGTAACAGGGTCCCTTGATTCTGAGTCAAGAGGTCTGGTCTGATTGGCAACAGAACGTGTTCCTGTACCAATAGTTGTTGAAGTAGGGGGAACCACACCTGCCGAGGCCACAGAGGGGCTATGAGGACCATTGTGGCAGGTTCTAGTTGTAGTTTCAGTAGAGTTCATTGCAGGAGAGGGATGGGGAAAGCATATAAGAGGAGTCCTGGTTGGGACAGGGCATCTATAAATACAGGTTACTCACCTGTAACAGGAGTTCTAGGAATGGTATATGTTGTTCATCCACACTCATTGGCAGGTATCCTTGCCGCTTTAAATCTTGCGGAAGGTCTTCAAGCTTGCTCCTCCACCCACCCGGGTGGTATAACTCCAGCTCCAGCCCCATGGCGCCAGATCTGGCCCGCTGGAAGCTCAGGTTGTGCGTCGGCCGAGAAACAGGGTTGTCGTGGATGAAACAATATATACCATTCCTAGAACTCCTGTTACAGGTGAGTAACCTGTATTTCTAGGACATGGATATGTTGTTCATCCACACTCATTGGCAGACTCCTAGCAGTTCTCCGGGAGGAGGGAGGCAAGACGACACCCCAATACTTACTTGGAAAGAGAGACTGGAGAACCGAGGCCCCAAACCAGCATCCCGGCGTGACTCAAGGTCGATGTGGTAGTGGGTAATGAAGGTGTTTGCTGACTTCAGGTAGCAGCCCTGCAGATTTCCTGGATAGGGACGTCCCTGGAAGCAGCCACCGTTGCAGCAGTATGGCGGGTAGAATGAGCTCTTATCCCTCTGGGAGGCTCCATGCCCGCCAACTTATAGCAGAGATCTATGCAGGAGGTTACCCACCTGCTTATCGTCCGCTTGGCTGCAGGTCTGCCAGATGCGGCTTCAGCGTAGGTGACAAACAGCTGGCGAACCTCTCCCTGAATTTCAGCCGTGCGCTCCTTATAATAAGCGAGCGCCCTTCTAGGGTCCAGAGTATGGAGCCTATATTCGGCCTCCGAGGTGTGATTGGGGTAGAACACCGGCAGAGTCAACACCTGGTTAAGGTGAAACTCCGACACCACCTTCGGAAGGAATTTCGGGTTGGGGCGCAGGACAACCTGTGCCTGTGGGAAGACCAGGTAAGGAGACTCGATGGAAGCGCCTGGAGCTCTCCCATCCTTCTGGCTGACGTGATAGCCACCAAGAAGGCGGTCTTCACGACAGGTGAGAGAGAGCACACCCTGCATAGGTTCGAATGGCTTGCCCATGAGCTTCGCCAGTACCAGCAGTAGATCCCACGGAGGTGGGGGTTCCCAGACTGGAGGAAATGTGATCAAGGCCTTGGAAAGACGCCCAGACCACCTTCTCTCAAGCGCCACTGACTGCTTCCCGCCCGCCGCCTGTAAGCAGAGATGGCTGCCAGGTGCACCCTTAGGTCGTCGACCCAAGCCCTTGACTAGAAAGGGACCATAAATAGTCCAAGATGCTTGCCAAGGAACAGGAGGAAGGGTCCAAGCCCTTGCCCTGACACCAAATGGAAAACCTTTCCATTTGAAGGCATAGCATTTTCTGGTCGACTCTACGGGGACGCCTCAACTACATTGAGGACCTCCGTCGGAAAGACCCAAGGCCTGGAACTCTAGCAGCTCAGGAACCAGGCGTCAGGTGCAGGGATTGAAGGTCCGGATGGAACACCTTCCCTGATTGACTGAGAGCAGGTCGGGCAAGCTGGAAGCTGCCGCGAATCCTGGAGCTGAGACTGAGGAGATCTGGTACCAGAACTGGCGAGGCCAGTCTGGGGCTCTCAGAATCACCTGCGCCTTGTCCCTCCTCGCCTTGAGAAGCACCTTGTGGATCAAGGAAATGGGGAAAGGCGTAAAGAGGCCCGGGGTCCACTGCCTCGAGAAGGCATCCCCTGCAGCGAGCCCTGCTGAGGGGCGGCATGGAACAGACTCAGCCGGCGTTCTCCTGGAGGCAAACAGGTCCACCTGAGTGTGCCCCAATGGGAGAACAGATGCTGTACTACTCCGGCAGGAGAGACCACTGTGGGATGCAGCCCCTATCCGCTCAGGGCATCGGCCAGGGTGTTGGAGGCTCCTGCCACGTGAATGGCTAGGAGATCCGCCTCCAGGCTGCATACAGTGACCAAATGCGGAGAGCTTCCTTGCATAGAAGCATGGAGCGGCGTCCGCCCTGGCGGTTTAGATAGTACATGGTGGTGGTATTGTCCGTCTGGGACTCGGACCACTTGACCCCGGAGGAACGGAGCAAAGGCGGTGAGAGCTAGGCGGACCGCCGGAGCTCCAGCAGGTTGATATGGCATCGGACTCCAGCGGGGACCAGAGGCCATGAGCCCGTGTTCCCCAGATGGGCACCCCAACCCATCAGAGAGGCATCGTCGATAGAGAGACCGGCGGCCGGGGCATGACGAACGGGATGCCCTCCTGCAAATGATCTGGAACGGTCCACCACTGGAGAGCTGCCCACATCCCTGTGTCACCGACACAAGCTGGTCCAAAGGATCGCAGTGCCAGGACCACTGGCTGGCCAGTCCCTACTGAAGGGACGATGTTCCAGCGCCCAACGGACCACGCTGGTGCAGGCCGCCATGAGACCCAGGAGGCGAAGTCCCGGCAGGCGCAATTGCCCAACCAGAAATGATCGGGCAAAGGAGGAAAGAACCTCGGCCCTGTCCCCGAGCGCGCTCTGGCTCGAAGAGAGTCGAGCTGCCCGATGAATAGAATCACCTGCTTGACTCCAGTTCCGACTTGGCCTCGTTGATAAGGAGGCCCAGTTGAGAGCAGACCTGGAGGGCCAGATCTCTGGACCACTCCGCCTCCTTCCTGGAGGGAGCTGCTATCAGCCAGTCGTCCAGGTAAGGGTACACCCGGACCCCTCGGCGCCGCAGGAATGCTGTCACCACTGCCATGCATTTGGTGAAGACCCTGGGAGCTGGAGACAAGCCGAAGGGCATGGCTTGGAACTCGAAGAGGGATCCTTCAGCTCGGAAGCGAAGGAATCTCTGGTGAGACGGACCGGATGAGGGCGATGAAAGCGTCCTGCAAGTCCAGAGAAACAGAACCACAGCAGCGTTCAAGGATGGTATTATCTGAGCCAGAGTGACCATCCTGAAGGTTGAGACCTTAGGAACTTGTTTGGGTAGTGTGGAGTCGAGAATGGGCGCCAGCCCCTGTCGCTTCAGAACCAGGAAGTACCTGGATACAAACCCTGGGTCTGAAGGAGGGTCCACCACCTCTCTTATCACCTCCTTCTGGAGGAGGAGGCGATGTCGGCTCGACGAGGCACGCAGTGAGCTGGGGATCCCGAAGCCCCCGAGGCGACGGCTCTGAAGGTGGTGCCTGCTCGAATTCCAGAGGCAGGCCTCTTCCCACCACCTCAAGACCCACCTGTCCGTGGAAACGCGGACCAGGGAGAACGGAGTGCGGGCCGTCCCCCGGGGACCCAGGGGAAGGAGTGATGGGAATGGGGCGACACCTCAGCCCGTCACTGGGCAGGCTGGAGGAGGGACCGGCCGAGGACCTCCTGGGCCTTTTCCTCCTGCCTCCTGTTAGAGGAAGCCGGTGGCTTGGGTTTGGGATGCCAAGGCCGAGCCTGCTGGCCCTGGCGTTACTGGGCAGGCGCGAGGCTAGAAGGACGAAAGGAGCTTAGGCTGTGGTTTCTGGCCTTTGTCCTTCTGAGCCGAAGAGACCGAGTCCAAGGTAGCATTGGACTTCTCGATCCTCTGCAGGTGACCTTCCACCCCAGGGCGAAGGTCAGTCCTAAAGGAACATCTGCCAACTTGTGCTGGGTATCCGGTAAAGGTGGATATCTCAGCAAGCTCACGTGACGCCACCGGGCCGCCACCCATCTGGCACAGGTCCCCTATATCCAACGCAGTCTGAGCTGCTGTTTGGCCACTGCCCTGCCCTGGTCCCGCACCTGCTTAACACGTAGTCTGCAGATCGTGGAGAAGATGAGGATGACCTCATCCAGGGAGCCCAACAGGGCATAAGAAAATGTGCCATGAGGACGGCCGAACTGGCCTGACAAGGCGAGAGAGGACTAGCGTAGACTTTAAGCTCCGACATAGTCCATTCTTGGACTCCTTGTCAGGAGGTTTGTCCACATCCTGGCGTTGCCACGCCGGCAAAGCTCGGTAACCAACCCCTCCGCAGAGGGTGTTCGAAAAACGGACAAGGAACGGTAGGGACCGCATACTTCCTGGCCATCCTGGCCGGCGCAGGGCAGGAAGCGAGGGCGCCAAAGCTCCAGTGCCGGACCCACTGTGGCCTCGGCCACGGAAGAGGCCTCCGTCGGAGAATCCCTCGGTCCAGAATCTCGTGAGGATACCAGGCCCGTTTGGAAACAGGTTCGAGCTCCATCCGGTAGACTCGAGATGAGCGAAGCAGTCCTAGGAAGGCACGACGGCATCGTCCATTGACTGACCCCTGAAGACTCCAAGTCCAGTCGCTTGGAGAAAAGGAGGAATCATCTTCGACTCTGAAGAGTCCTCGAAGAGCTGCCTCTGGCCTGAGCCACCCTTCACCTGCCGAGGTCGGGTCGGGAGTGAGGTAACTGACAGCCGATGGGTAGACCCTTAGCCGACTCGAGAATCCTTGGTTGGAGCCCCAATTGGTGGCTGTGGAGGCGGAGGTTCCACGAATCGGTGGAGCAGCTGGTTTGGCAACAACCGGCCTGGGTATAGCTCCTCGGATGAGTGAGGGGTTGTGTCGGCCGTTCGGTGACAGCCACTTAATGGCGGGGAAGGCGGCGGTCGCTGCTCCGCCAGGGAAATATTGCAACATAAGGTCTAAACCGTCCGGCGCAATTCGCGAAGCCTCCCTCATCCGAGGAGGAGGAGCGAGGACGAAGGGCGACGCTACTAGCAAGCGTACCGAGATTCCGAGACCGCCTATGACGGTGGAATCGCTGGACCGCCAAGAGGTCCGAGACCGGACCGAGAGTCCCGGAATTTCAGGTCGGTGCGGGAGGTGTCGGCTGGAACGGCACTCCCTTCGGCTCGGATGGTCCGTCAGGGCTCCGGACCGGAGGCACAAGCGGCACCACGGGATCCTCAACTCCTCGGGGGAACCGGGGAGAGGTCTCGGCTGCTAAAAGCGACAGCCACGTCCAATGGGTCGAGAAAATCTCGACTTCGCCAGGTGGAGTCTCGGTCAACTGACCTGGCGGGGACACCGTGAGGCCAGTGGCCGAGCGAGCATGATCGACGAAGCCGACGGCCCGGCGGCCCGAGGAGGACCTTTCCCATCCCAAGAGCGTCGGACGGACTTACCTGTCCCTCTTTTTGGACCGAGAATAAGGTCCAGCAGGCACGAGCCCTTCTCCGCTAGTGGAGAAGGGACAGACAAAAGCTCCTTAAAAGAAGCCGTGTAGGAAGAACCCCAGAGGAAGCGGGATAAATGCAGCGGCCGAGAAGATCTGACCCAGCGCCGCCTCCTCTTGAAGCGACCATCCGCTCGACTGATCATGAGCCCGCGCCCGCGCCAACGAGCCTCATGGACTTCACGGAGAAAGCGCTTCGGGACGGCCCAGTTGCAATCGGGCATGCCGGTCTTCGAGGACGTAGGCGAGAAAAGATGAGCACAGGTCGCAAGCCTGCGGGTCGTGCTCAAGGCCTAAACAGTGAACATGCGATGGTGTGGATACATCCGAGACATCTTCTGCCCGGCATGGGCATCTCCGAAACCGGAGTCGATTTGTCCATCGCAGCCGCGAGGATAGAAGACTGAAGTCTTTTGCAAATTTTATTTTTAAATCCATAAACGGAGAAATAGGAACCAGTCTCAAACGCAGGCGTTAAGGAGGGAACCTGAGCTTCCAAGCGGTAAGGAAGATCTACGTCATGGGCGAGCCGAGTGTGATACACCCGGTGGGTGGGAGAGCAAGCTTGAAGACCTTCCGCAAGATTTTAAAGCGCAAGGATACCTGCCAATGAGTGTGGATGAACAACATATCCATGTCCCTAGAAACCATCCTTTTTGCTCGGGATAATGGAAAAGTATCTGGGGAGAAGGTGATTGATGGGGAGGCAAACAGATTAAGTTGTGGGGTCCCCACAGATGGAAGATTTTCTGAAGCACTTTGTTGTGAAGTGTCCATTCATGTGTGGGCATTTGGCGACTGAGACGGTCGGCCATAATGTTGTAAACGTCCCTGGTAGATGGATGGCTGTTAATACAAGGTGTTGCCGGATGGCTTCTTGCCAGACTGCAAGAGTTTCTTTGCATGGAGTACGGAACTTTGTACCTCCTTGTTTGTTGAGGTAGAATACTACTGCGGTGTTGTCTGATTGGATCAGCAACAGTCCCGAAGACAAGTAAGGCTGAAATGCCTGGAGGGCTAAGCATACTGCCTTCAGTTCCAGAAGACTGGTGTGGGACTGAGGGACAGAAGTGGTCCACTTGCCTTGTGTCCTGTAAGAACCCAGGTGTGCACCCCCGTCTTTCCAGGGATGCCTCTGTGGTTAATGTCTGCATGGGGTCGGGGGGGGGGGGGGGCCCTGGAAAGGCATGCCTTGACATAGGTTGGTTCTGAGTGTCCACCAGATCAGTGCAGACTTTAATGTGGTAGTGACTGTGATCTTGTCTTCAAAATTTCCTGTTCTTTGGGACCATTGGTTTTGGAGAACCCACTGAATTGGTCTCATGTGAAGATGGGCGAAAGCTACTGTAGGGATGGTAGTGGCCATATGACCCAGGAGACATAGCATTTGTCTGGCTGTGACTGCTTTCTGGGTGAGTATACATGATGCCAGAAATAAAAGTTTGTCTTGCCCCGATGGTTGGAAGGTAAGCTCTGGCTGAGACTGTATCTATAACCGCTCCTATATATTGGCGAGATTGTGTAGGAGTTGGGTTGGACTTCTGTCAATTGACTGTGATCCCTAGAGTGTGGAACAGATTTAAGGTTGCTTCTAGGGAGGAAAGCAGAGCGGTTTGGGATTCTGCTTTGATTAGCCAGTTGTCCAAATATGGAAAACAAAATGCCCGTTTCTTCAAAGGGCTGCTGTTACTACCGCTAGGCATGTGGTGAACACACTCGGGGCCGATGAGAGCCGAATGGGAGTGCTCAATTGGTAGTGTTGGCACAGCAGGTGGAAACAAAGGAATCTGTAGTGGGCAGGGTGGATGGGGATATGCAGATAAGCATTTTTCACATCTAGGGCACAAAGCCAATCCCCTTGTTTCAGTACTGGCATGATGGAATTCAGGGTAATCATGCGGAAATGTCTGTACTGGATGAATAAGTTCAATTGTCTGAGGTCCAGTATCGGTCTGAGATCTCCAGTTCATTTGGGTACCAGAAAGTAGTGGGAGTAGAACCCCTGTCGATGTTCTGAGGGGGTTAATGGGTAAACAGCCTTCTTGGCCAGAAGGGCCCTCACCTCCTCTTGGAGAATATGAATATGATCGGGTGGGTAATGGACTTGGCAAGGAGGGTGAGGAGGGGTTTGGAAATTAATTCTATTGTGCGGCCCCGCAGTATGATCTGGAGTACCCATTCGTCTGATGTGATCGTTTTCCAGGCCTCCAAATGGAGGGCAAAATTACCGCCCACCACCTCTGAGGCCTGGTCGAGGAAGTGTGGGCACAGCCCTGGTAAGTCACGGGGGGGGGGGCTATCTGGCTCCACCGGGAGGGTAGGAGTGGGAGCCCCCTAGCAGAAGAGATTTTGGCTCTGGTAGGTTGGAAACAACCTTGAAAACTGCCTCTGTTAGTGCTTCTATATTTTCCACCTCTTTTGGTGTGGAAAGAGGATTGAGAACGGTAGGATAGCTGGGAAGTATGGTACATGCCATGCACCATATGTAGGGTTCTGCCTGATGCTTGGAGAACATCTATCAATGTTTGAGTACCTGGCCCAAATAGTTTGGACTGATTAAATGGGGCATTAACTACTTTCTGTTGTACATCAGGTGTGAAGCCTGAAACGCGAAGCCAAGCATGGCGACATGCAGGCCGAGGTATCAACTGCATCATAGCCCGAGCGGAGTAGGTGTTGGGAAATGAAGATCTTACTTCGAGAGGAAGCTCTTGCAGCAAGTAACATGTAGAACTGATGGTTCCTGGCGGCAGATCTCAGCAATTCTTTTCTCTAGCAGTACCGACGTGGGACTGCCCACCCGGTGTCGGCTCCGCCCCTGACGTCTCCTAGTATAAAGGTAGTAGGCTGTCCCCATGTGCTCCAGTTCTTTCCCGGCGTGGCAACACGTTAGATCAGCTCTTGGCTCTTCATCGGTTACTCAGCTAAGAACAGTTATTTCTTGTTTTTTCTCCGCAAACTGTGACGTATGTCATCTACTCGACCGGGCACCGTAATAAGTGCTCTTTTGGAAAACAGATCCCTGCCAAGGATAGACATTTGGCCTGCCTCTTTTGCCTGGGCCCAGACCACGACACCGGTGCCTGTACCCATTGCCAGGCCTTCAACAGCCGCACCAGGATCCGCAGGCAAAAGTCTCTTCAAGGCTTTTTGGCGGAAAAACGTTTCACCCAGATGCAGCAGGAAACATCCTCTGGGTGGGATTCTCGTTCCCCTCCTCCACCCAGGAAACATCGGAAGGAGAAGCACCATCCCTGGGACCATGACCGCTTGCCCTCCAGGTCCAGGTCATCCAGCTCCCAGTCTGCTGGTCACTCTGGCTCCTCTCTTTTCAAGGGGCCCACCTTACAACCCATCAAGATCCGGGCACCAGACTCCAGCACCGCAGTAGCTTACTGGCCCTCAGACTCCGGTGCTACTGCCAAAGCCCTCTGACCCTGGCTCTTGACCCCACAGGAGGCCATCCGATGTCAGTTCTGCAGCAGTTAAGAGTAAATTTTCCTCCCGGTCGTCCTCAGTCGATCCCCTGGAAACCAAACAGGCTTTGGGCACTTTCGGCTTCAGGGCTTCTTCCTGGCACCAAGTCTAAGCCTGACCCGAGTCAGTCTACTGCCTTGGACAGACACCACTCTGATAAGCCCCATAAGTTGTCAGACAGGGTCTCTTGTCGATCTGACCATCCCCACGTCTCCAGCCAAGGAACGCCCGTCGGCCGATGCTTCGACTCAGACACCGGACAAACCTTTGGCTCCTCCTCCGGCTAAGACAACCGTACCTCTGCCATCGTCAGTCCCTCCAACATCGCCTGTTGGCACCCCTGATGTCTCTCCTTGAAACCGCTTGCCGGTCCGCCCAATGCCAGAACCCGACGGTGCTATGGAGGCATTACCGACATCAGCTATTCCACCGACACCGGTGTGAGTCCTGGCCATCCAACGTCCCCTCCTAAGCCTGAGTCCCCCAAGTTAGGTATGTCTCAGGTAAAGGAGCTCTTTACTTATTGGTGGGAAGCTGTTAAACAAGACCTGGTCTCCCCTCCTATTCCTCAGCCTCCTCCAGTCCCTGAGCCAGATGCCCAGGTTTCGCCTGTCCCATCTGGGAAAGAGGGGGATAAGACTCCTGCTAGCCCCAGGAAACACCAGGACAAGCGTAAGAGGACAAGAACTCTTTCATCCTCTTGCTTTTCTTCGCCCAGGAGGCCTAGACACAAAAAGAGGAGACAACACTTTTCTTCCTCCTCTTCCTCTGATGCTTATGGGGAATCAGAACCTTCCCTTCCTGATTCCGACCCTGGCTTGCTTCCTGGTGACACAGAGGAACAGCCTAACTCTCCTCCTATGATAACCCCAGCTTTATGGAGGTCATCGTCATATACAGGAGAATATGGGATGGGATACAGAGGCCCTGGACCCCGAGCGCTTGTGTTTGGCAAAGTACCTACACAGAAGGACCCCAAGCTGGTGGTTATCCCCCCATTAGTGGATACCTTCCAGGATGTCACTTTTGGCAACCTGGAGGCACCCAATACTTCCTCTCACGGTGCCCAAAAGGCCAGTCACTTGTACTGGGCCCCAAGGACCATTCTTACCTTGCCAAACCCCACAGCTGATTTGGTGGTTATTTTGGCTGCGCATGATCATTTGCAGAGGCTGAAGCACCTATGTACCCAGCCGCCTGACAGGGAGTCTAAGCAGCTGGATTTCTTAAGTCGCAGGGTGTACTCATCTGCTACTTGCAGCATATGGAGCCTTAATTTTTTGACTCATATGGTTTAGTTCCAAAATGCCCTTTGGGACAAAGGACTGGACATCCTGCAAGGTGTGCCTGACAGCCCCCAGAAGGTGGAGCTTGCAAAGTTTTTGCAAACAGGCTAGGATGTGGGTACACACATTCTTCAAGTGGCGTATGACTCTGTGGACACCTCGGTGAGGGCGGCTGCAACTGGAATTTGCCTTCGGTGCCACTCCTGGCTCCGGGTCTCAGGGTTTAACCCAGCGGTTCAAACGACCCTTCTGGATGCCCCTTTCAAAGGCTCTGTGCTCTTTGGGGAAGACACAAAGAAGGTTATTGTCAAATTGCAGGACTCCGGAAATGCCATACGTTCCATGCAGTCCATGTACCGCCCAAAACTGGAGCGTTTTCACAAGCCCCGTTTTCGTGGCAGAGGGGGACATCAGCCTCAGCAGCCCCGTGCTCAGTCTCATGCACAGCAGGGAGGCTTTGGTCAATGAGGGGGTTCCAGACGTGCTGCCTCTACCCCCTCTAGACAGGCTAGACCTTCTGCCGCCGCCCTCCCTCCCCCACCTTCAACCTGACTATTCAGGCGACTCTTCTCTCCCCAGATCTTTCGTTGGGAGAGCCGTTCGAGGTCATTTTCTCTTTACACCCAAGCCTGGAAAGTGACCTCTAATCAGTGGGTCCTCAACCTCGTGGAGTTTGGGCACTCCACTGAGTTAAAATCCCTACTGCCGGGCAGACCACGCCCCGTCTTATTATCCAAGAGACCACAGGGCTCCTATCAGACAGAAAACCAGTCTCTCCTAGACAAGGCAGAGGTAGACTCTGGTTTCTACTCCCACATCTTCCTGGTTCCCAAGAAGTCAGGGGACCTGAGGCCTATCCTGGATCTCAGCGACCTAACACGCTGGGTCTCCTAGCGGAGATTCCGTATGGTGTCACTCCCAAATCTCCCGCTTCTTGATGGTCGTGAACTGGCTGGCGTCTTTGGATATGCAGGCCATATCTTTCCCATATGCCAGAACCATCTGAGATTCCTGAGGTTCAGGTTCAAAGGTCAGTCCTACCAGTTCAAGGTCCTTCCTTTCGGACTTTCCTCCTCCATCAGGGTCTTTACAAAGTGTTTTGCCATTGTCCAGTAACTCTGTGCAGAGACGGACACTTCCTGTTCCCCTATTTAGATGATTGGCTTCTTCTTGCCCCGTCCACATCGCGTCTCTGGGAGACCATACTGGACACACTCTCCCTCTATTGACGTCTGGGGATCACAGTGAACCCATAAAAATCTCAGCTCCTGCCTTCTCTACGTCTCTAATTCACAGGAGTTCTTTTAGATACTTCCCTAGGAAGGGCCTTCCTTCCTCTCGACTGAGCAGAGTGCCTCAGGGCTCTGGCAACCCAGATCTGTTCTACATCTGTCGTACCCACCAGATCCATTCTCAGGATTCTAGGCCACATAGCGGCAGCCATTGTTTCGGTCCCATTCGCCAGGTTGCACATGTGCACTATTCAGTGGACGCTTCGTGTCCAGTGGGACCAAACCAGGGAGTTGGATTTGCCTATCAAGATCTCGGAGTCAATCCGTTGGGAACTTTGCTGGTGGGGGTCCCCTCAGAATCTCTGCAAACGTCTCCCCTTCCAGCCTGACACTCCTGCCCAGACTCTCACAACAGATGCGTCTGGGACGGGATGGGGGGCTCATTTGGGGACCCACAGGACTCAAGGGCTGTGGTCCCCTTTAGAGGAGAAATACAAATTACTCACCTGTAACAGGAGTTCTAGGAGTGGTATATGTTGTTCATCCACACTTTGTGGCAGGTTCCTTGCCGCTTTAAATGTTGCCGGAAGGTCTTCAAGCTGGCTCCTCCCACCCACCCAGGTGGTAAAACCCTCGGCTCCGCCCCATGATGCCAGATCTAGCCCACTGGAACCAGGTTGTGCGTCGAAGCCCAGGAGGTCGTGTGGGTCATGTGGATGAACATATACCACTCCTAGAACTCCTGTTACAGGTGAGTAACCTGTATTTCTAGGGATGTGGATATGTTGTTCAATCCACACTTTGTGGCAGACTCCTATCAGTTCTCCGGGAGGAGGGAGGCAAGGCGCGCAACCCCTACTTACGGAATAAGGACTGGAGAACCAAGGTCCCAAAACCAGCATCCCGGCGTGACTCTAGGTCAATGTGGTAATGGGAAATGAAGCTGTGTGCTGACTTCCAGGTAGCAGCCCTGCAATTTTCCTGGATAGGGATGTCCCTAGAAGCAGCCACCAAAACAGCGGTATGGCGGGTAGAAGGAGCTCTTATCCCTTTGGGAGGCTCCATGCCCGCCAACCGATGGCAGAGATCTATGCAGGAGGTGACCCAACTGCCTATCATCCACTTGGCTGCAGGTCTGCCAGGTGTGGCTTCAGCGTAGGTGACAGACAGCTTGTGAACCTTTCCCCGAACTTCAGCCGTTCGTTCGTGCCTTATAATAAGAGAGTACTCTTCTAGGGTCCAAAGTATGGAGCCCATATTCGGCCTCTGAGGTGTGACTGGGGTAGAACACTGGCAGAGTCAGCACCTGGTTAAGGTGAAACTCTGACACCATCTTCGGAAGGAATTTTGGGTGGGGGCGAAGGACAACCTTGTCCCTGTGGAAGACCAAATGAGAAGACTCAATGGAAAGCGCCTGGAGCTCTCCCATCCTTCTGACTGACATGATAGCCACCAAGAAGGCGGACTTCAATGATAGGTGAGAGATGTCACGCATGTGCATTGGTTCAGATGGCTTGCCCATAAGCTTAGCCAATACCAGCAGCAGATGCCACGGAGGTGGAGGTTCTCACACTGGAGGGGATATGTGGTCTAGGCCTTTGAAAAAGTGCCAGACCACCTTCTCCTGTGCCACAGACTGCTTGCCGGCCCGCGCGCGGTAAGCAGAGATGGCTGCCAGGTGCACCTTAAGGTTCGTCGACCAAAGCCCCAGCTGAGAAAGGGACCACAGGTAGTCCAGAATGCTAGTCAAGGAACAGGAAGAAGGGTCCAACCCCTTGTTCTGACACCAAATGGAGAATCTCTTCCATTTGAAGGCATAGCATTTTCTGGTTGACTCCTTACGGGACGCCTCAACAATGTTGAGGACCTCGTTGGAAAGACCCAAGGCCTGGAACTCTAGCCGCTCAGGAACCAGGCCGTCAGGTGCAGGGATTGAAGATCCAGATGGAGAACCTTCCCCTTGTCGACTGAGAGCAGGTCCGGGAGGGCTGGAAGCCGCCTCGGGAGCCTGGAGCTGAGGCTGAGGAGATCTGGGTACCAGAACTGGCGGGGCCAGTCTGGGGCTACCAGAATCACCTGCACCTTATCCCTCTTTGCCTTGAGAAGCACCTTGTGGATCAAGGGAAATGGAGGAAAGGCGTAGAAGAGGCTCATGGTCCACGGCCTCGAGAAGGCATCCCCCTGCAGTGAGCCCTGCTGAGGGGGGGTGGGCATGAAACAGCCTCAGCTTCGCATTCTCCCTGGAGGCAAACAGGTCCACCTGAGGCATGCCCCAGTGGGAAAAGAGGTCTTGTACTACCTCCGGCAGGAGACACCACTCGTGAGAAGCAGCGCCTATCTGGCTGAGGGCATCGGCCAGACTGCCGGAGGCTCCTGCCACATGGATGGCTAGGAGATCCACCTCTAGGCTGATCACAAGAGTCCAGATGCAGAAGCCTCCTTGCACAGAGGCAAGGAGTGTTCTCGCCTGACGGTTGAGATAGTACATGGTCGTGGTGTTGTCCATCTGGACCTGAAACACCTGACCCCGTACAAACGGAGTGAAGACGGTGAGGGTTAGTCAAACCGCTCGAAGCTGCAGCAGGTTGATGTGGCATCCAGACTCCTGAGGGGACTAGAGGCCGTGGGCTCTGAGCTCCCCCAGATGGGCACCACAACCCATCAGAGGAATCAGTCGTTAGAGTGACCGTCGGTTCGGGGCGGATGAACGGGATACCCTCCTGCAGATGAACTGGGACAAGCCACCACTGCAGGCCGTCCCACATCTCCTGGGTCATTGTCACCAGCTGGTCCAGAGGACCGGAGCGCTGTGACCACTGGCTGGCCAGCCCTCACTGCAGGGGACGCATATGCCAGCGAGCCCAATGGACCACGCTGGTGCAGGCCGCCATGAGGCCCAGGAGGCACAGGAAGTCCTGGGCAGGGCACAACTGCCTGCCCAGAAATGATCGGGCAAAGGAGGAAAGGACCTTGGACCTGACTGCCGGGAGCTGGGCTCTGGCTCGAAGAGAGTCGATCTCTGCCCTGATGAACTGAATCACCTGCGATGGCACGAGTTGATGAGGAGGCCAATCTGAGAGCAGACCTGGAGGGCCAGATCCCTGGAGCACTCCACCTCCAACCTGGAGGGGGCTGCAATCAGCCAGTTGTCCAGGTAAGGGTACACCCGGACCCTTCGGTGCCGCAGGAATGTTGTCACCACAGCCGTGCATTTGGTGAAGACCCTGGGAGCTGGAGAGACGTCGAAGGGTATGGCCCGGAACTCGTAGAGAGATCCCTCTGCTCAGAAGCAGAGGAATCACTGATGAGAAGGATGGATTGGGACGTGAAAGAACACGTCCTGAAGGTCCAGAGAACAGAACCACATGCCTGGTTCCAAGGATGGAATGATCTGAGCCAGAGTGACCATCCTGAAGGTACGAGACCTTAGGAACTTGTTCCGGTCGTGCAGGTCGAGAATGGGGCGCCAGCCCCCCCCATCCATTTTGGGACCAGGAAGTACCTGGACACAAACCCTGGGTCTGGAGGAGGGTCCACCACCTCTCTGATCACCTCCTTCTGGAGGTGTAAGGCAATGTCGGCTGGACGAGCCGACAGAGAGGCTGTGGAATCCATAGCTCCGGGGAGGAGTGACAAGGTTGGGGGTGACACCCCTCAGCCCGTCACTGAGCAGGCTTGGAGGAAGGGCCCGCTGAGGGGCCTCCTGGACCCTTGCCCCCAGGCTTCCTGCTGGAGGAAGCGGCAGACTTGGCCTTAGGGCGCCAAGTGTGAGCCTGCTGGCCCTGATGCTGGTGTTGCTGGGCCGGACATGCCACACCGAGTCAAAGGCGAAAGGGCTTACGCTGCTGCGGGCGGCCTTTGTCCTTCTGGGCAGACGTGACCGAGTCCAAGGTGGCATTGGACTTCTCGATCCTCTGGAGATGGCCTTCAACTCCGGGCCGGAACAAGTCGGTGCCCAGGAAGGGAACGTCTGCCAGCTTGTGCTGGGTGTCCGCCGTGAAGGTGGAGATCCACAGCCAAGCTCTGCGGCACATGGCCACTGTGGCCGCTTCTGACCGAGCACAAGAGTCACCAATGTCCAAAGAAGTTTGGTGCTGTTGTTTAGCCACTGCCCTTCCCTGATCCCACACCTGCTTGACCGTCATCTGAAGGTCAGCGGGAGATGAGGAATCACTCATCCAGGGGACCCATAAGGGCGTGTGAGAATGTGCCATGAGAATGGTCAAGCTAGCCTGGCAAGGCCTGGGGAGGAAGCAGTAAACCTTCCGCCTGGGTAATCCAACTTTTGGATTCATTATCGGTGGTTTATCCACATCCCAAGCGTTCCCGAACACCGGAACATGCTATCGGTCACTAACCCCTCCGCAGAGGGGTGCTCCGAGAAACTGGAGAGTGAACCGGTGGGGACCGTGTACTTTCGAGCCATCCTGGCCGAAGGCGCAGGACAAGATGCTGGTCGCTGCCACAACTCCAGGGCTGGGCCAACAATATCTTCGGCCACCGTATGGGAATCCCCTCAGTCTAGTATCTCTGTGAGGGGATACTTAGCCCGTTTTTGGACAGGTTTGAGCTGCATCCCAGAAGACTCTGAGATGAGTCAAAGCATACCCAGAAATGAGGATGGGCTCTCATCCACCGACTGGCCTCCTGCAGACTCCAGGTCACTCGGCTCAGAGAACAGGGAGGAGTCATCATCAGAATCCGAGGAGTCTGCGAACAGCTGCCGAGCGCCTAAGCCATCCTCCACCTGCTGAGGTCGATCGAGAGTGAGGGTGACCAACAACCTATGGGGCAAGCCCTGACCTGACCAAGAATCCTTGGTCGGGGCCCCAGTCTTCAGTTGTGGAGGTGGAGGTGGAGGTTCCACCACAATGGGTGGAGCAGCCGGTTTTGGCTGAACAACCAGCGCCAGGGGCGGCTCCTCGACTACCACGAGGGGTTGTTTCAGCTGCTCTGGTGACAGCCACCTAATGGCTGGAGAAGACGATGGAGTCGGCTTGTTACCAGTCAGTAAAAGTTGCTGCCACATCAAGTCCTCGTAGCGCCAATGCAACTTGCGCCGGAGCCTATCCTCCAAAGAGAACGCGTGGCAACGCTGCTTTCCATGGTGCCGAGACCGCTGACGTTGGCGGGACCGGCTGGACCTGGAAGAGGACCGAGACCGAGACCTTCAGGGATTCCAAGGGTGGGTCAAAGAGGGAACGGGGGAAACCTGCCCCTCCTTCGGTGCAGGGACCTTAACCGGGGACTTTGGCACAGGCAAGTCCTCGATGAAGAAGGGTTGTCGGCATCTCCAGACGACAAACCGTCCGACAGGTCGAGAAAAATCTCGACCGCGTTGATGAATGTCTCGGCCGGCTGAAGCCAGCGGCCGCAGCTGCAACCTCAACCGAAGTTGAGAGTCGACGGTCCAGTGAAGGGGATCTCTCCCACTCCCATGAACATCGACAGTGGGACTTACCTTTAGAGTCCTTCTTTCTGGACCAACTGGAATGTCCTGATGGCCCTTCTCCCTTCGTGGAGAGGGACTGACAAAGCTCCTTAAAAGAAGCAGTGTAGGAGGTGCCCAAGGAGAGCGGAATAAATGCAGCAGCCGAGGAGGAAGAAGCGGCCTGGGCCACCTCCTCTTTGAGGGCGATCATCTGTTCCAACTGCTCTGCGGAGCCTGCCACCATGGACACTGCCCAATGGGCCTACTTAGACTTGACCGGCAGGTACCGTTTCTCAGGGCGCCCAAGAAGTAGTCTGGCAGCGCGGTCCTCCAAGACCGAAGCCGAGAAAGACCTGCACAATTCGCAGGCCTGCAAATCATGTCCAAGCCCTAGGCAGTAGATGCATGTGGAGTGCGGATCGGTCTGGGACATCTTCTGCCCACAAGGGCACCGATGGAAGTCGAGAGTTGATTTGTCCATCGCAGCCGCAAGGGAAGACGAGGACTGTAGTCTTGTAAATTTTAAAATTAGTTTTGGAAATTCAAGAGTGAGGATCCAGGCCTAAACGCAGAGCGAAAGGAGGGAACTGAGCTCAAGCTGTAAGGAAGATCTGGCATCATGGGGCGGAGCCGAGGGTTTTACCACCCGGGTGGGTGGGAGGAGCCAGCTTGAAGACCTTCCGGCAACATTTAAAGCGGCAAGGAACCTGCCACAAAGTGTGGATTGAACAACATATCCACGTCCCTAGAACCTGCATATCAATGTGCTCGAGCTCAGAGCCGTCCTGTACACTTTACAGGCTTTGGCTCCATTTCTTCTGCCCAGTCACCTTCGTGTTCAGAGGGACAACACCTGTGATGTTCAACAAGCAAGGGGGCATGCACTCCTATCCCCTCTGTCGGGAAGCTATGAGGGTGTGGGACTGGGCAATGGAGCATCACATCACTCTTTCGGCAATTCACGTTCCGGGTTCCCGGAACGTGATTGCAGACACTCTTAGCCGGGCCAAGCTGCTCTCTCACGAGTGGTCCCTGCTACAGTCTGTAGCAGATGCACTGTTTGCCAGATGGGGAATGCCACAGTTGGATGTCTTTGCATCTCAGTCCAATGCAAAACTGTCCAATTTCTGCTTGTTTGGTCCCGAGCCTCGAGCTTTTTGGCAAGACGCATTGTCCCTATCCTGGAAAGGGAGGTTCCTTCGCATTTACTCCTTCCCTCTTGCAGCAGGTCCACCTTAAAGCCCAATCAGAGAGGGTGATCATGATAGCCCTCTGTGGCTCCAGATGATTTGGTTCCTATCGTTTAGGCATCTAACAGTGGAGCTTCTGTGGCCCCATCCACTTTCGGGTCAGTTACTCTTTCAGCAACAGGGAGCTCTGGTCCATCCCAATTTACACTCCCTCCATCTGCATGCTTGGCTCCTGCGGAGCTAGCTAAGCTTAGATTCGAAGTATCTGACGATATAGCTCATATTTTGATTGAGCAGAAGCCCGCCACCAGGGCCACTTACACCATGAAATGGAAGCGCTTTTGTCTTTGGGCCACAGCCAGGAGATTGGATCCTCTGGTATGTCCAGCCAACTCTATCCTTCAATACCTGCTATCCCTGTCAGAGTCAGGCCTCAGCTACTCCTCCATTAAAGTACACTGGCGCTGTTTCCACCTATCACCACTGCATCCAGGACAGGACAGTGGCTCAATTGGAGGTAGTTAAACCTTTCTTAAGGGATCGTGCATCTCTGTACGGTCCGGGATCATGTTCCTTCCTGGGACTTATTGTTCATTCTGGAAAGACTTACGCTCCCCCCCCTTTGAACCAGCCATAAGTAGTGAGCTTTGCTACCTCTCCTGGAAGATGTTGCTCTTGGTGGCTGTCACCTCTGCTAGACGCATTTCTGAGCTCCATGCCTTGATGTGTAGAGCACCTTATCTTATTTTTCATAAAGATAGGGTAGATCTATGCACCAATCATAAATTCCTTTTCAAGGCTGTTTTGGAGCTTACTTTGAATCAGGTGGTTCAACTTCTGGTTTATTACCCGGAACATTCCAATAGAGGTGAGACGCTGTTACACACCTTAGATGTGCATCGTGCTTTGCGCTGTTACTTGTCCAGAACCAAGGAGGTCAGGAAATTGGATCAGCTTTTTGTGTCTTTTGTGGACAGATCCTTGGGGCGTCCTGTCACCACACAAATGCTATCATGTTGGTTGGTTCATTGCATTTCCTTCTGTTATGAAAAGGGTGGGAAAACCCTTCCTGGTGCGATCAGGGCGCACTCCACCACAGAGGTCACTACTTCCTTTGCCGCACTCAAGAGAATGTCGGCGGCTGACATTTGTGCTGCTGCCACTTCGCATTCTGTTCACGCTTTCATCAGACACTACAGTCTGGACGTTATTTCCAGGCACCAAGCAGGTTTTGGCCTGGCATTTCTCCAGAGGCCTTGTTTCTTGAGAGGCTCCCTCCCTTGTGTGTCTGCCTCTCCTTCCTTCTCCCATCGGTTGTCTTAAGTTTTCTACTGTTTGGGAGTGTGTCTGTATGTTGACTTCCTCTTCCCAAGGGTTGTCTTAAGCTCCATACTACTTGGGTGCGTTTTCTGTATGTTCACCCCCTTCCCTTCCCAAGGGCTGTCTTTAGTTTTATACTGCTTGGGAAACAGTCCTACAAGTGTCACCTGCTGCAAGAGCGTCCTCTCGAAGTTAAGATAGTACAGTTACGTAAGAACTTACCGTAACAGTAGATCTTCGAGAGAAGCTCTTGCAGCAGGTAAGATTTTCCCTCCCACCTTCCCCTGGGAGTAAGCCTCTTTGCTCTGAGCCAAATGTCTAGCTTTCTGTGCAGGCCTTGTTTTGCCCGTAGTTCAGTGTGGACTTGTTTTTTCCACAGATGTTGGTTTTGGCCTGTCATTGGCATACAAGAACTGGAGTATGTGGGGACCGCCCACCCTTATACTGGGTGACGTCGGGGGTGGAGCTGATGCCGGGTGGGCAGTCCCACGTCAGTACTGCTAGAGAAAAAAATTGCCGAGATCGGCCGCCAGGTGGCGTCAGTTCTACATGTGTTCCCTGCTGCAAGAGCTTCTCTCGAAAATCTACTGTTATGGTAAGTTCTTACGTAACTGTACTTTACTAGTTGATATTGTAGTCAGTAATTTTCCTTTTCCTGAGAAGAAGGGAGTTTATTGACTAGTTCAATGGCAGAGGACCCAAGGGTACACTGGTATTTGATCATATGACCCATATAATTTAGAATTCTGAGATTCATGGTACTGGAGAAAATACCTCCCCGATAGTCTATTCTGCAGGATTCTTTATCAGGAGGTAAGGAGCTCATGTGTCGGGTCGCTTTAGTATGATCATGAGTGGCAGCAATAACTATTGAATCCACCTCAGGAGTGGCAGAGAGAAAGGGATGATCCAGAGGAGCTTGGTAGATATGGTCTGCCTTGCAAAGGACAGTCGTGACAGCAGAAGGTTGGTGCCAGGCTGCAAGCATAGCATTTTGATAGGCTTGTATTAGTGGGGGTACCACTAAGACCGGCTCCTCAGGTAACTCTAGATATTCTGCCATGTCCTTACGTTGTTTGTCATGTTCTGTGGTAGAGAATCCCATGACCTTATGAATTTGGACCATCATTTCGTGGAAAGAAGAGACATCTGGAGGAGAGGCAGCTGTATGTCTGGGCAAATCCTCTTCCAGACAGGAGAGGTCCGAGAAAGGAGATTGGGGCTTGAAGTCCAACTCCTGGAATTCCTTGTCCTCCAAGTCTCTGGTGAAGTCTACTGGAAACTCTTGTTCATCTGATAAATAGTTCTCCATGTATGGAGGAGGTGACCAGGGTGGTAAAGGATCCCTGTCACCGTGGAACCTCTCAGGCAGGTGTAGGTGAACGGGATAGATGGCCCAGCTCTCCTGGGTCAGAAGGCTGAGCATGCCACATGGCATGCAAGACATGCTGTACTACTTTAGTAACGTCCAGTTCTTTTTGAGTTGGGGGGTGTTGGGACACCAAAGGGAGGATGGAGGGGATTGGATGCGTAGCCTAAGCAGGTCTTGCCCCTGGGTGGTAAAGACCAGGGTCCCAATCCCTGCCCACCTGGCCCCTATGGGTGCCCACCTGTGAAGGTGGAGGGGCAGTAAGCATAGCAAAATCCACTGGTTTCCCCTGAGGAATGTGACTCCTTGTCGACTGAGCCGCTGCGGAAAAAGTATTATGTTGAATAAACGATGGTCCCATCGATGGGAGAGAAGCCCCCTGTCGACGGAACATTGATTGAACCCAAAAAAGGCTCATTATGAACTGCTGTCAATGCACTAGAAAGTGCCGTTGATGAGAGGGTATATCCTCCTGCCGACAAAGAGGCAGGGTGAGAACATGCCTTCAACGGTGGGGCAGCAGAAGTGGTGGCTGTCAATGAGCATTTAGGCATGCTGTGTGAGGAGGATTTCTCCTCCTTTTTGTGCCGTCGATGAGAATCAGTGGAGGGGAAGTCCTTGGGACGGGCTCCCTGATTCTCTATGGGAGACAATTTCTGCTCCTTTACGTGGTTTTTAATCTCAAGCAACCATCGACGAGTGGCTTGGTTGAAATCCTTACAGTGCATGCAGGAACTGGTGTTGTGTATTGGTCCCAGACACCTTACACAAGAGGTATGGTTGTCAAAGTGGTAGATTTTCCTAATGCAACGGTAGGAACGAAATAACGCTCGTTTGAAGATTCTTTGGACATTCGTTTCGTTGCTCAAATTCTCGATGACTGCTGCTGAAGTTGCTCAAGCTGCTGCGTGCGAGCTGAAGATGGCGGGGACATGAACTGAGGATACCAGGGACTGCCCACTCTTACACAGGAAACTAATGTCATGTGTGGGCGACCCCTAGAAAAGACCGCTAGAAGAGCTGTCATGCACCACAACGACCTCTGGAGATGACCCAAGTGTATTACCTACTTCGAGACTACTCTGTGGAAGGTCTACTGTTACAGGTGAGGGACGTGGATATGATGTACTACCCACACTTTTAACTGACTCCTAGCACTTCCGGGGGCAAGGCACACGCCCCATACATAGGGAACAGACACTGGAGAACTGAGGCCCCAAAACCAGCATCCCGGCATGACTCAAGGTCGATGTGGTAGAGGGAAATTAAGGTGTGTGCTGACTTACAGGTAGCAGCCTATGGATTTCCTGGATAGGGACATCCCCTAAACAGGCACTGAGGCAGTGGTATGATGGGTGGAATAAGCTCTAGCCTGTGGCTCCCTACCCACCAACCTACAGCAGAGGTCGATGCAGGATACAATCCACTTGCCAATTGTCCGCTTAGCTGCTGGTCTTGCCAGGTGCAGTTTCAGCATAGGTGACAAATAGCTGGTGAACCTCTCCTGAACTCCAGTCGTGCACTCCTTATAGTAGGCAAGTACTCGCCGCATGGTCCAAGGTATGGAGTCTGTGCTCGGCCTCCATGGTGTGGTTAGTGAAGTACACCGGGAGACTGATCACCTGGTTATGGTGAAACTGAAGACACATCCTTCAGGAGGAACTCAGGGTTGGGGCAAAGGACAGCTTTGTCTCTGTGGAAGACTAGGTAAGCAGACTCCGAGAGTGCCCGAAGCTCACTGATCCTTCTGGCTGAAGTGATAGCCGCCAGTAAGGCGGTCTTCCATGACAGGTGAGCGATATCACATCTGTGCATTGGTTAGAATGTCTTGCCTATGAGCTCTGCCAACACCAGCAACAAATACCATGGTAATGATGGTTCACACACTGCAGGACAATTGTGGTTAAGACCTTTGAAAAAGCAGGTGCACGCCGCCATGTATCCCAGGAGGTGCAGGAAGTCCTGAGCAAGGTGCAAATGCCCAACCCAAAATGATCAGGCAAAGAGCCTCCGCCTGGTCCACCGGAAGTTCAGCCCTGGCTCTGCAAGAGTCAAGCTCTGCCCCAATGAAGTGTATCCCCTGTGAAGGTATGAGCTCTGACTTGGCCTCACTGACCAAGAGCCAAGGGTAAAGCACGTCTGGAGGGCCAGGTCCCTGGACTGCTCCACCTCCTGCATGGAGGGACCAGCTATAAGCCAGTCATACAGGTATAGGTACACCTGGACCCCCTGGCATCTTGGGTAGGCTACCACCACTGCAATACACTTGGTGAAGACCCTGGGAGTTGAGGAGAGGCCGAAGGGCATGGCCTGGAACTTGTAGAGGACTCTGTCCACAAGGAACTGCAAGAACCAGCGGTGGGGCAGAGGGATGGGGACATGAAAAACATGTCCTGAAGATCCAGGGAGCAGAACCACGTGTTCTGCTCCAGAGATGGCATGTTCTGAGACAGAATGACTATTCTGAAAGTGTGCAACCGAAGACATTTTTTCAGGTTGTGCAGATATAAGACAGTATGCCAGCTCCCCGCTTTGGCACCAGGAAGTACCTGGAGAAAAACCCTGAGTTTACTGGAGGGTCTAGGACTGGAGACACTACCTCCTCCTGGAGGAGCTGGGCAATGTCTTCCTGAAGGACTGACAACATGTCAGTGGACACGATGTCCTTCTGTGGGTCACGGGCTCAGCAAGGTGGGTAAGCCTCGAACTCTGGAGGCAGACCCTGATCGACCACCTCGAGGACCCACCTGTCTGTGGTGACAGAGGACCAGTTGGAAAGGAAGTGGTGGAGCCGTCCCCAGGGGAGTCACTGTGGGCAATGGAGGAGGCACACCCATCCCGTCACTGGGCAGGCTTGGAGGCAGACTGGCTGTGGAAGCAACGGGGCTTTGACCACCTGGCTGTCGGACGACCAATGGACTTCAGTCAGGGGACACCAAGCCTGGGCCTGCTGCCCAGCTGGGGGCAGGGACAGCTTAGCCACGGGGCAGAGAGGGACTGAAAGGGCTTCTTCTTTTGGAGCTTAGAGCCCTTGGGATCCCTCTGGGCAGAGGTAACAGAGTCCAGGGTGGCAACGGACTTCTCAGTGCTACTAAGGTGTTCTTCTACCCCCAGCCTGAACAAGTTGGTGCCCAAAAAGGTACATCCGCCAGCTTGTGCTGGGTATGTGCCATAAAGGTCGAGATCCTCAGTCAAGCCCTGCAGTGTATGGCCACCACAGCAGCCACAGACCAGGCGGACCAAAGAAACCGCTGGTGGGACGGATGGATGGGGACGTGGAATAAGGCGTCCTGAAGGTTCAAGGAGCAGTACCACATGTCCTGCTCCAGGGATGGAATGATCTGGGTCAGAGTGACCATTCTGAAAGTGCGCGACTGTTGTTCAGGTCGTGTAGATCTAAGATGGGGCGCCAGCCCCCCATCTGTTTTTGAACCACAAAATATCTGGAGATGAACCCTGGATCAGCTGGCAAGTCTTGGACACAAACCACCACCTCCTTCTGGAGGAGCTGGGTGATGTCCTCCCAAAGAAGGGACATATCTGCAAACACCGCATCCTCCTGAGAGGCATGGGCTTAGCTGGGCGGGAGAGCCTTGAACTCCAGAGGCAAGCCCTGAGGACTACTTCCAGTGCCCACTTATCTGTGGTAACACTGGACCAGGTGGAACGAAAGTGGCAGAGCTGGCCCTCCACGAGAGGATTCAGGGGAGACAGGACAGGCAGTAAGGTGGCACACCAACCCATCACTGGGCAGGCTTGGAGGTGGAGGCAGGGCCAGTGAAGGATGCAACTGAGCTTTCATTTCCAGGCTTCTGAACCACAGATGCAATGGGCTTAGAGTCTGGGACACTGGGACTGCTGGTGCCTAGCCAAGGGTCGGGGTGGCTTCGCTGCGAGGGCCTAATGGGGTCGAAGAACTTGGGGGCTTGAGCCCTGACGCCCTTTGGGCTGAGGCGGCGGGAGTCCAAGGTCTTCTCAATTGAGTGAGATGGCCACCACCCTTAACTTGAATAAGCTGGTGCCCAGGAAAGAGACATCTGCTAATTTGTGCTGGGCATCTGTTGTGAAGGTCGAGATCCTCAGTCAAGCTCTGCGCGCATAGCTAGGCACCAGCCACAGACCTGGCACAGGAGTCAACAATGTCCATGGCTGTCTGAAGCTGCTGCTAAGCCACAACACGACCTTGGTCATGGACTTGCTTGACCATCATCTGAAGGTTGGCCAGTGGTCAAGGGAGCACCTAGTCAAGGGTGCCCAACAAGGCATGAGTAAAGTGGGCAATCATTAAGGTCAAAGCAGCCTACCTAAGGCAGAGGGATGAAGTAACATAAACCTTCTTGGCCACATGATCCAATTTCTTAAATTCTTTGTCGGGGGGGGGCCTGCCAATATCCCCCATCTGTTGGAACACTGAACGGGTGACAAAGCCACCGGCTGAGGGGTGTTCCGTAAACCCATAGAGGGAACCCACAGAAACTGTGTACTTGTGGGCCACATAGGCCAACAGTGTGGGACAGGAGGCTGCGTGCTGTCAGAGCTCCAACACGGGACCAAGAATGGCTTCGGCCACTGGGAAGGTGACCCAAGTAAAGTCGTCCTGGTTGAGGATTTCGGTGAGGGGATACTTCACCCGTTTCTGGATGGGCTTTAACTGTATCCCTGTGGCCTCTAAAATCATGTACAGCATGGCCCAAATGAGGGAGGGCCATTGTCTGCCGACAGATCCTCCTCAGACTCCATGTCAAAGAGGTGGGAATACACAGAGGAATCCTCCGATTCGGAGGATTCATTGAAGACCAGCCGACCCGTACCCCACATCCCCGTTAACTCTGCAAGGCCTTGTCAGCCCGAGTGACCGTAACCAACAGCTGTCCAGGAAGCCCGGGGGCAGTACAGGTATCCATGGAAGGAGGATCGTCCATGGGCTGAGGTGGCGGGGGCTTCACCCAAATGGGTGGAGAGGCCGGGAGTAGCCAAGACAGAATAGGTTCCAGCTGGGGTGGCAGAAGCCAAGGGTGTGCCAGGAAGGGAGCCGGCACTGGCTTAGGCCCGGCACTCAAAAGGCACAGCTGCCACATAAACTCTTCACAGCGCTGTTGCAACTTGCAGTGGAGCCAAACCTCCTTGGAAGAGGAGAAATAGCGGCGATGCCACTTTCCCTGAGTGTCGAGAGCAGGACCGGCGGGTACGGCGAGGCCTGCTTGACCTTAAGCTATGGGTCCTTGACAGACTGGGTGGCTGGGAGAGGTGGGAACTGGCAAGGGATGCTTAGAGTCCACCCACAAGCTTGGTGTCCTAAGGGTTAAAGACTGAGTCAGGGAACTGATCCTACCTGTCCTGGGACTGAAGAGTCAGGATTGGAGTCCTGGAGAGGGACGTACCCTTGTCCTGTGACAATGGGCCGACGGGTTGAGGAAAATCTTGACAGGCTGGTTGGCCCACTTCTTAGCTGACAGGCCTGATGGGGACACTGAAGCTAGCGGCCTGGACAGAAGCATTGGCTAACGCTGACTTGTCAATGAAGGTAGACAAAGCAGGAGCATGGGAATCCAAGGCCAAGAGCATTTGCAGTCCCATGACCTGTAGTGGATTTTTAGTTTTCATCTTAGAGTCCTTCTTAAAGGATTTAGACCCACAGGAAGAGCCAAAAGAGATTAGGGTAAGTCCCAGAACGTCCTGGTGAAAGATGTGCCAAAGCCCAGCAGGACCAATGTGGATACCAAAGATGAGCCTGCTGTGGCCTGCACTGCACCTTCCTTGAAAGCTGCCAACTGTTCGGCGGACCCGACAGCTGCAGAGACCACCTGATAGGCATCCCTGTACCGAACAGGAGGATCCTGCTCATCCAGACGTTTACGCAAACATCACGTATACCCATACATACAGGTTACTCACCTGTAACAGGAGTTCTAGGAATGGTATATGTTGTTCATACACACTATCTGGCAGGTTCCTTGCCGCTTTAAATCTTGCCAGGAGGTCTTCAAGCTGGCTCCTCCCACCCACCCGGTAGTAAACTCGGTCCCGCCCCCATGACGCCAGATCTAGCCCGCTGAAAGCCAGGTTAAAGGCCAAGCCGGGAGTGGTGGGAGTCGTAGGATGAACATATCATTTCTAGAACCCTGTTACAGGTGAGTAAATACAGGTTACTCACCTGTAACAGGAGTTCTAGGAATGGTATATGTTGTTCATCCACACCATTGGCAGTATCCTTGCCGCTTTAAATCTTGCCGGAAGGTCTTCAAGCTTGCTCCTCCCACCCACCCGGGTGGTATAACTCTCGGCTCCGCCCCATGACGCCAGATCTGGCCCGCTGGAAGCTCAGGTTGTGCGTCGAAGCCGGGGAAGTCGGGTGGGTCGTGTGGATGAACAACATATACCATTCCTAGAACTCCTGTTACAGGTGAGTAACCTGTATTTCTAGGGACATGGATATGTTGTTCATCCACACTCATTGGCAGACTCCTAGCAGTTCTCCGGGAGGAGGGAGGCAAGACGCACACCCCATATACTTACTTGGGAAAGAGAGACTGAGACAGAGGCCCCAAAACCAGCATCCGGGCGTGACTCAAGGTCGATGTGGTAGTGGGTAATGAAGGTGTTTGCTGATGCTTCCAGGTAGCAGCCCTGCAGATTTCCTGGATGGGACGTCCTGAAGCAGCCACCGTTGCAACAGTATGGGCGGGTAGATAGAGCTCTTATCCCTCTGGGAGGCTCCATGCCCGCTAACTGTGGCAGAGATCATGCAGGAGGTTACCCACCTGCTTATAATCCCGCTTGGCTGCAGGTCTGCCAGATGCGGCTTCAGCGTAGGTGACAAACAGCTGGCGAACCTCCCGAACTTTCAGCCTAGCGCCCTTATAATGTAGCGCCCTTCTAGGGTCCAGAGTATGGAGCCTATATTGACCTCCGAGTGTGATTGGGGTAGAACACGGCAGAGTCAACACCTGGTTAAGGTGAAACTCCACACCACCTTCGGAAGGAATTTCGGTGGGGGCGCAGGACAACCTTGTCCCTGTGGAAGACCAGGTAAGGAGACTCGATGGAAAGCACTGGAGCTCTCCCATCCTTCTGGCTGACGGATAGCCACCAAGAAGGCGGTCTTCCACGACAGGTGAGAGAGAGCACACCTGTGCATAGGTTCAATGGCTTGCCCATGAGCTTTGCCAGTACCAGCAGTAGATCCCACGGAGGTGGGGGTTCCCAGACTGAGGGAGAAATGTGATCAAGGCCTTTGGAAAAGCGCCAGACCACCTTCTCCTGCGCCACCGACTGCTTCCCGGCCCGCGCCCGCTAAGCAGAGATGGCTGCCAGGTGCACCCTTAGGGTCGTCGACCTAAGCCCTTGACTAGAAAGGGACCATAAATAGTCCAAGATGCTTGCCAAGGAACAGGAGGAAGGGTCCAAGCCCTTGCCCTGACACCAAATGGAAAACCTTTTCCATTTGAAGGCATAGCATTTTCTGGTCGACTCCTTACGGACGCCTCAACTACATTGAGGACCTCGTCGGAAAGACCCAAGGCCTGGAACTCTAGCAGCTCAGGAACCAGGCCGTCAGGTGCAGGGATTGAGAGGTCCGGATGGAACACCTTCCTGATTGACTGAGAGCAGGTCCGGCGAGCTGGAAGCTGCTGAGTCCTGGAGCTGAGACTGAGGAGATCTGGGTACCAGAACTGGCGAGGCCAGTCTGGGGCTATCAGAATCACCTGCGCCTTGTCCCTCCTCGCCTTGAGAAGCACCTTGTGGATCAAGGAAATGGGGAAAGGCGAAAGAGGGCCGGGGTCCATTGCCTCGAGAAGGCATCCCCGCAGCAGCCCTGCTGAGGGCGGGCATGGAACAGACTCAGCCGCTTCTCCATGGAGGCAAACAGGTCCACCTGAGGTGTGCCCCAAAGGAGAACAGATGCTGTACTACCTCGGCAGGAGACCACTCATGGGATGCAGCCCCTATCCGGCTCAGGGCATCGGCCAGGGTGTTGGGCTCCTGCCACGTGAATGGCTAGGAGATCCGCCTCCAGGCTGCGCCACGAGTGACCAAATCCGGAGAGCTTCCTTGCATAAATGGGCGTCCACCACGGCGGTTTAGATAGTACATAATTCGTGGTATTGTCCGCCTGGACTCCGGACCACTTGACCCCGGAGGAGACGGAGCAGGCGGTGAGGCTAGGGCGGACCGCCGGGCTCCAGCAGGTTGATGTGGCGCCAGGGACTCCCTTGGGACCAGAGGCCACAGGCAGTGTTCCCCCAGATGGGCACCCCAACCCATCAGAGAGGGCATCGGTCGCATAGAGACTGCCGGGGCTCGGGCGGGACGAACGGGATGCTCCTCCTGCAAATGATCTGGAACGGTCCACCACTGGAGAGCTGCCCACATCCCCTGTGTCACCGACTACAGCTGGTCCAAGGATCGCAGGCCAGGACCACGTGGCCAGTCCCCACTGAAGGGGACGGATGTTCCAGCCGGGCCCAACGGACCACGCTGGTACAACCCGCCATGAGACCCAGGAGGCGCAGGAAGTCCTGGGCAGGGCGCGGTGCCCAACCAGAAATGATCGGGCAAAGGAGGAAAGAACCTCGGCCCTGTCCGGGGCAGCTCTGGCTCGAGAGAAATCGAGCTGCGCCGATGAATAGAATCACCTGCTTCGCTCGAGTTCCGACTTGGCCTCGTTGATAAGGAGGCCCAGTTGAGAGCAGACCTGGAGGCCAGACCTCTGGACCACACCGCCTCCTTCCTGGAGGAACTGCTATCAGCCAGTCGTCCAGGTGGTACACCGGACCCTCAAAGCATGAGAATGCTGTCACCACTGCCATGCATTTGGTTGCGAAGACCTGGGAGCTGGAGACAAGCCAGGGCATGGCTTGGAACTCGAAGAGAGATCCTTCCGCTCAGGCGAAGGAATCTGGCTGAGGCAGACGGATGATAGGAATGAGAAAAACGCGTCCTGCAAGTCCAGAGAGCAGAACCACGCGCGTTCCAAGGATGGTATTATCTGAGCCAGAGTGACCATCCTGAAGGTTCGAGACCTTAGGAACTTGTTTAGGTCGGTAGGATCGAGAATGGGCGCCAGCCCCGTCTGCCGCAACCAGGAAGTACCTGGACACAAACCCTGGGTCTGAAGGAGGTCCACCACCTCTTACCACCTCCTTCTGGAGGAGGGAGAGGCGATTCGGCTCGACGAGCCGCCAGTGAGCTGGGATCCTGAAGCCCCCGGTAGACGGCCTGAAGGGTGGTGCCTGCCAATTCCAGAGGCAGGCCTCTTCCCACCACCTCCAAGACCCACCTGTCCGTGGTAACAGCGGACCAGGTGGAACGGAGAGATGCCGAACGCCCCACGGGGACCTAGGGTAAGGACGGGATGGGGGCGACACCCCTCAGCCCGTCACTGGGCAGGCTTGGAGGAGGGACCGCCGAGGGACCTCCTGGCCCTTCCTCCCTGCCTCCTGTTAGAGGAAGCCAGGCTTGGTTTGGGATGCCAAGGCCGAGCCTGCTGGCCCTGACGTTAGCTGGGCCGGGCGCCGAGGGCACAGAAGGACGAAAGGCTTAGGCTGTGGTTTGCGGCTTGTCCTTCTGAGCGGAAGAGACCGAGTCCAAGGTGGCATTGGACTTCTCGATCCTCTGCAGGTGACCTTCCACCCCAGGGTCGAGAGGTCAGTCCCAAAGGGAACATCAGCCAACTTGTGCTGGGTGTCCGAGTAAAGGTGGATGTCCTCAGCCAAGCCATGATAACATATACTCTTGACGCCACCGATCTGGCACATGAGTCCCCTTATATCCAAAAGCAGTCTGGAGCTGCTGTTTGGCCACCGCTCCCCCTGGTCCCGCACCTGCTTAACCGTAGTCTGCAGATCGGTGCGAAGATGAGGATGACCTCATCCAGGGAGCCCAACAGGGCATGAGAAAAATGTGCCATGAGGACGAACAGACTGCACAAGACGAGAGAGGACGAGCGTAGACTTTTCGCCCCACATAGTCCAATTTCTTGAACTCCTTGTCAGGAGGTTTGTCCACATCCCTGGCGCTAGCCAGGCCACCGGAAAACGCTGGTCGGTAACCAACCCTCAGCAGAGGGTGTCTCAAAACCGGACAAGGAACCCAGGACCGTGATACTTCTGGCCATCCTGGCCAAGGCGAGGGCAGGGAAGCAGGGCGCTGCCAAAGTTCCAGAGCCGGACCCACTATGGCCTCGGCCATCGGAAAGGCCCTCCGCCGGAGAATCCCTCGGTCCAGAATCTCCGTGAGGGATACCTGGCCCGCTTGAAGCGGGTTCGAGCCCATCCCGTGAGACTCCGAGATGAGCCGAAGCAGTCCTAGGAAGAACTGACGGGCTATCGTCCATTGACTGACTCCTGAAGACTCCAAGTCCAGTCGCTTGAGAAGAAGGAGGAATCATCTTCGGACTCGGAAGAGTCTCGAAGAAGCTGCCTCTGGCCTGAGCCACCCTTCACCGCCGAGGTCGGTCGGGAGTGAGGGTAACTGACAGCCGATGGGGTAAACCCTTAGCCGAACCGAGAATCATTGGTCGGAGCCCCAATGGCGGCTGTGGAGGCTGGAGGTTCCACCGGAATCGTGGAGCAGCTGGTTTGGCGAACAACCGCCTGGGTATAGGCCCTCGGACAAGTCGAGGGTTGTGTCGGCCCGTCCCGTGACAGCCATTTAATGGCCGGGAAGGCGCCGGAGTCGGCTTATTCCGGCCAGGAGGAGCTGTTGCAACATAGGTCCTCGTGCAGTCGACGTAATTCTACGACCTCCCTCTCATCCGGTGAGGAGGACGAGGACGAAGCGCAACGCCGCCACCGCTGCCGAGACCGAGGACCGCCCATGACGGGAACGGCTGGACCGCTGAAGAGGTCCGACCGAGACCGAGTCCCGGAATTTCCGGGGTCGGTCGCGGGAGTGTCGGCCGGAACAACCTCTCCGCCAGCTCGGAAGGTCCATCCGAGGGCTCCGGAACCGGAGGCACAGGCGAGCCTACGGCGATCTCAACTCCTCCCGGGGAACCGGGAGAGGGAATCTCGGCTGCTAAAGGCGCACAGCCGTCAATGGGTCGAGAAAATCTCGACTTCATCAGTGGGAGTCTGGGTCAACTGACCTGACGGGGACACCGGTGAGGCCAGTGGCCAAGCCGAAGGAGTTCGACCAAGCCGACGGACGACGCCCCGGGAGGACTTCCCGCTCCCAAGAGCGTCGAGGGGCCTGTCCCTCTTTTGGGACGAGATAAGGTCCACAGGCCGAGCCTTCTCCTTTAGTAGAGGACAGACCACCCATAAAAAGAAGCCGTGAGGAAGAACCCAGAAGCCAGGATAAATACGCGACAGAGAAGATCTGACCAGCGCCTCCTCTTAAGGGACCATCCGCTCGAGCTGATCCGCCAGGCCCGCGCAGACACACCACCAGGCCTCTTGAACTTCACGAAGAGCTTCGGGGCCCGGTGCAATGAACAGACGGTCTTGGCGTGGGCGAAAAGAAAACACAGGTAAGCCTGCGGGAAGTGCTCAGGGCCTAACAATGAACCCACGTGAGTGTGGATCGTCCAGACATCTTCTGCCCGCATGGGCATCTCCGAAAACCAGTCGATTGTCCACCGCCGCAGCGAGGACAAAGACAGTCTTTACAATTTTTATTTTAAAATCATACCGGAGAAATAGAACCAGTCATAGCGCGGAAGCGTGAGAGAACCTGAGCTTCAAGCGTAAGGAAGATCTGGGCGTAGGGGGCAGGGTTACCACCGGGTGGTGGAGGAACAAGCAGACCTTCGGCCCAAGTTAAAAGCGGAAAGGATACGCCAATGAGTGTGGATGAACAACATATCTCCTAGAACCTGTTCTGGGACATGGATATGTTCATCACTATCAACGACTCTAGCAATTCGAGGAGGAGGCAAGCGCACACCCCACTTAGGAATAAGACTAGAGAACAGGGCCCGACCAACATCCCGACCCAAAGGTCGATGGTAGGGGTAAAAGCGGTATATTCAGCTTCCAGTAGGAGCCTCACGGATATCCTGGCGGGGTATCCAGAAACAACCACCGATGCAGCGGAAGGTGGGTAAAATGAAACTTATCCTCTGGGAGGCTCATGCCTGCCCACCTATAGCGGAGATCTATGCAGGAGTGACACCCACTCACCGTCCGCTTGGCTGCAAGTCTGCAGGTCTTGGCTTCAGCGTAATGACAAACAGCTGGCGAACCTCCCGAACTTCAGCCCTCGCTCCTGAAGCCGAGCGCTAAGTGGATCCAATGGATCCTATCGGCCTCCAGGGATAAGGGGTTGAACCACGCAGAGACAATACCAGGTGAGAAAAACTCGCCACGCCACAGTAGGAACTTGGTGGGCGCAGGACAACCTGTCCCTATGGAAGACCAGATAAGGAGACTCAAAGGGCCTGGAGCTCCCATCCTTCTGGTTGGTGTGGTAGCCCCAGTGTTCTTCCACGACAGGTAAAATCGCTGTACTAGGTTGACAGCGCCCATGAGCTAGCCCATAGCAGCGTAAGATCCCACAGAGATGGGGATACTCCCGGAGGAAGTGTGATCAAGGCCTTGGAAAGCGCAGACCGCGCCTGCGCCACTGACTACCTTCCGGCCTGCGCCCGGAGACAGGGTGTATCAGGAGCACCTTAAGGTCATGACCGAAGCCCTTGCTCAAGGAAGAATGGACCAGGTATCTGGAATGCTGGCGAACAGGAGGTGGACCAGGCCCTATCCTAACACCAAATGGAGCTCTTCCATTTGAACGTAGCATATCTAGTCAGCACAACGGGCCTCAACAATGTCGAGGACCTTGCAGAAGACCCAAGGCCTGGACTAGCACACAGGGACCGCCAGGTGCAGGGATTGAAGGTCGGATGGAATACCTTCCCAATAACAAGTCAAGACAGACAGGCTGGAGCCACCTCGAGAACCTGGGGCTGAGACAGAGGAGGCAAATACAAGGCTAGCAAAACCAGTCTGGGGCTACCAAATCATCTCGCCTAGTCCTTCTCGCGCCTTGCCTGGGTCAAGGGGAAATGGGGAGAGGTGTAGAAGAATGCAGTCCTGTGACCTCAAGGCATCCCTACAGACACTTTGAGGCGGGCATGAACAGTCTAAAACTATTTCTCCTGGAGGGAAAAACAAGGTCACCGAGGGTGACCTGGAGAAAGATCTTTGCTACCTCCGTCAGGAAGACCACTCGTGACGCAGCCATATCCGGCAGGGCCAGACAGAGCTGGGCTCCTGTCATCGAAATGGCTAGGAAACTGCCTCGACTGTCGTAAGACAATCACAGAGAACCTCATCGCCCTTGAGAATATCGACCCTGGTAGGTTCGTGCACATGGTCGTGGCATTGTCGCCTGGACCTAAACCACTAGACCCTCACAGGCGAGGACGGTACGAGCTAAGTGGACCGCCTGGGCTCCAGCAGGTTGGAATGACATCAGGACTCGAGAGGACCAAGCGTGACTCTGTATTCCCTTGATGACACCCCCACCCATCGAGATGCATCAGTCGGAGAAGACCAATGGGCTAAGGCGGACGAATGGGATGTTCTCCTGCAGATGAGCTGGAGCAGTCGAAGGAGGCGTTCCCCAACCCTGGGCTGTTATCACGGACTGGTCAAGGATAGCAGCGTTGTGACAGCTAGCCAGCCCCGTAGGGGCGCATGGACCAGGGGGCCAAACAGACCAGCTGGTGCAGGCTGCACAAGGTCCAGGAGTGCAGGTCCGGCAGGCGCAGTGTCAATCAGACATGACTGAGGGGAGGAAGAACTAAGCCCTGTCCTCCGGGGCGAGCTCAACTCAAGAGTCAAGCTTCATCCTGAAGAAAGGATCACCCGCAAACACGAGTTCTAACTCCCATTAGAGACGGTCTGAGCAACTAGGGCCAGAACTGGACCGTCCCCCTCCGCCTGGAGGTTGCAGTCGACCACCATCCAGTGAGGTTATGCGGACCCTTGATTACACGCAGGAATGCTGCGAAGAGACCAAAGGGCATAGCCTGGAACACAATAGAGATCCCAGCTAGAAAGCGGAGGTCTCCCAAGAAATGGATGGATCAGTGTAAGTACATCCTGGAGGTCGATAAGGCCCCGCCTCGTTCGAGGATGGGATATCTGAATGAGTGACCATCCGTCATGCGGGTCAGGATGGGCGCAAAACCCTCCGTCCGTTGGGGACCAGGAATACTTGGACCAACCCAAGACCTGGAGGATCCATACCTTCTGATACCTCTTGAGGGCAGGGCAAGTCGACAAGCGGACATGACCCAGGGCTGACCCGAGGATGAGGCCTGCTCGCAATCAGAGGCAGGACCCTAACCTCCGACACCCAGCGGTCCGTGGGGGCGAACCAGGCGGAGGAGGGTGGAGCCATCTCCCCACAGGGACCCGGTAGGGTGACAAGGCAGGGCAGCCCCTCAGCCGTCCAGGCAGGCAGGAGGAAGACTGCCGAGGGCTCTAGCCTACCTCCTGTCTCTTTGGAGGAAGCCGCTGGCTTGGGCAGGATGCCCAGCACAAGCCTGCTGGCCCTCATGCTGATGGGTGGTCGAGCCGCAGGCGAAGGAAAGGGAGCTTACGCAAAGGCTGCTAAGCCCTTGTCCTCTGGGAAGGTGACAAAGTCAGGTAATGGTTCTGGGTGTCCCTCCTCCCTCAGGGCCGAGGTCAGTCCCAAGAAGAATATCCGCCAACAGTGGGTATCCATGAAAGAGGATATCCTCAGCCCGCCTGACACATGGCCACCTGCTACAGACTGGCTGGGGTCACCTAGGTCAGAGCAGTCTGGGCTCACCTTGCCACCGCCTAGGTACTGCACCCGCGGACGTGGTCTAGGTCAGCTGGGAGATGAGAGCCTCATCCAGGAGCCCAAAAGGCGTGGGAAAATGTGCCATCAGTGCGGCGTGGCCTGCGCCGGAGGCCTGGGAGGGGCCAGGCGTAAACCATCGCGACATGTCCATCCTTTTGGACTCTTTGTGGGGGAACTATCTACATCAGTTCACAGGCAGCTGAAAATGTCGGTAACACCTCCGGAGGGTGCTCAGAAAAAGCAGGAAAGAACCGACAGGACAGAAATTCCTGGCCATCTTGGCTGAGGCGCAGGACAGGAAGTAGGCTCCAGTGTCCAGAGTCCCGAAGGCGACAATGGCCTCGCCACGGGAAAGGCCTCCGAAGGGTGAACCCCTCGGTGGGATCTCACGTCAGGATAAAGAGATCCCATTTGGACAGGTTAAGCTGCATCCAATGAACTCGAGATGAGCTGAAGCAGACCCAAGGATATGGGCTGTCATCCACAGGCGGTCGGAAGAACCGGGCCCTCGACTGGGGACATGGAGGTCGTCGGTCGAAGGGTCTGCAAGAGCCTCAGGCCTGAGCCTCCTCCCAGCGAGGCGGGTAAGTGAAACAGACAACCTGGGACAGGTCGTACCGACCAAGGTTCCCAAATGGTGAAGCAGCAAATTCAGGCGAACAACCGGCCCTGAAGTGGGCACCTGGGCTGCAGCAAGCCGTTCGTCGGCAATTGGCGGCAACAACGCTGGAGCGAAAATGAATGATCGATTGATTCCCGGACATGCAACTCACACCATGAACTCACCATACTCGGCGCCATCTGCAAAGCCACTCCTCATCCGAGGAGGCCCGAGAAGAGCGGTAATGCCACTTAACTCGATTTACTGGCGAGACCACGGTCGGTGGGCGGCTGACCGGAACCGAGACCAGATCCTCGGGGAGCCGAGGAATTGGGTCCGGAAGATGGGACACCCTCTTCCTCGGCTCCACAAAAGCCCGAGCCTGTCGCCCGCGAAGGTGCAGGCAGAACCTCAGCCCTCCACTGGGGGAAACCCGGTGAAGGTTGGACGGCTCCTGCATGAACCACCCGGGTGTGGTGAGAGAAGACTCGACAGCGTCGGCCGGAGTCATGGCCAGCTGGCCTGACAGGGACGTGAGCCAGCATCCTGAGCTGCAACCTGGACACAAGTCGAAAGTCGGCAGACAGGGAAGGACACCTCCCACAAGCGCCCGGCTGGGACTTACCCTCGATCTCCTTTGACCTGGGCGAGAGGCAGGTCCGAAAGCCCTTCTCCCTTCGAGGAAAGGCAGCGAAGCTCATTGAGCAGGCTGAATGAGAGGAACTCAAAGAAGCGGATATGCGCCCATGACCGAGGAGGAGGGGGAACAGCCTCGTCGCCGCCTCCTCCGTGGAGGAAGAGAGAGAGCTGCTCAGCACGAGACAGCCGACGACACACCACCCAATGAGCCTCTAAAGATTTTTCCAGCCGAAAAAATTCCAGGTTGCAAGCCCCAAACGGACGTGATCCTCAGGCGCTGGTCGAAAGGGCACAGCAAAATCATAAACTTGCAGATCATGGTCAAGTCCCGAGGCAGTAAACATGATGGGTACACTTCCTGGAGGTATTCCCGGGCACCTCAGAGCCCGATACAGGTTACTCACCTGTAACAGGGAGTTCTAGGAATGGTATATGTTGTTCATCCACACTCATTTATGAGTATCCTTACGCTTTAAATCTTGCGGAAGGTCTTCTGAAACACTCCTCCCACCCACCCGGGTGGTATAACTCTCGGCTCAACCCCATGGCGCCAGATCTGGCCGCTGGAAGCTCAGGTTGTGCGTCGAAGCCGAGGAGGTGGGTGGGTCGTGGATGAACAACATATACATCCCTAGAACTCCTGCTACAGGTGAGTAACCTGTATTTCTAAGGACATGGATATGTTGTTCATCCACACTCATTGGCAGACTCTAGCAGTTCTCCGGGAGGAGGAGGCAAGAGCCACTTTTAATACTTACTTGGGAAAGAGGACTGGAGAACCGAGGCCCCAAAACAGCATCCCGGCGTGACTCAAAAGTGATGGTAGTAGTACGGGTAATAAAGTGTTGCTGACTTCAGGCAGCAGCCCTGCAGATTTCCTGGATAGGGACGCCCCTCGAAGCAGCCACAGTTGCAGCAGTATGGCGGGTAGAGTGAGCTCTTATCCCTCTGGGAGGCTCCATGCCCATAACTTATAACAGAGATCTATGGAGGTTACCACCCTTATCGTCCGCTTGGCTGCAGGTCTACCCGATGCGGCTTCAGCGTAGGTGACCAACAGCTGGCGAACCTCCCCGAATTTCAGCCGTCGCTCCTTATAATAACCGACGCCCTTCTAGGGTCAGAGTATGGAGCCTATGCCGAAACCTCGAGGTGTGATTGGGGTAGAACAGCAAGTCAACACCTGGTTAAGGTGAAACTCGACCACCTCCGGAAGGAATTTGAAGTGAGGCGCAGGACAACCTTGTCCTGTGGAAGACCAGGAAGGAGACTGGAGTGGAAAGCGCCTAGGAGCTCTCATCCTTCTGGCTGACGTGATAGCCACCAAGGCGGTCTTCCACGACAGGTGAGAGAGAGCACACCTGTGCATGAGTTGCAATAGCTTGCCCATGAGCTACCAAACACCAGTAGATCCCACGGAGGTGGGGTTCCACACCACTGGAGGAAATGTGATCAAGGCCTTTGAAGCGCCAGACCACCTTCTCCTGTACAACCGACTGCTTCCGGCCCGCGCCGGTAAGCAGAGATGGCTGCCAGGTGCACCCATAGAAGTCGTCGACTAAGCCCTTGACTAGAAAGGACCACAAATAGTCCAAGATGCTTGCTGCAAGGAACGGGAGGAAGGTCAAGCCCTTGCCCTGACACAAATGGAAACCTTTTCCATTTGAAGGCAACTTTTCTGAAATTCGACTGCTACAGGGGCGCCTCAACTACATTGAGGACCTGGTCGAGAAGACTAAAGGCTGGAACTCTAGCAGCTCAGGAACCAGGACGTCAAGGTGCAAGGATTGAAGGTCCGGATGGAACACCTTCCCGATTGACTGAGAGCAGGTCCGGCGAGCTGGAAGCCCGCGGAGTCCTGGAGCTGAGACTGAGGAGATCTGGGTACCAGAACTGGCGAGACCAGTCTGGGGCTATCAGAATCACCGCGCCTTGTCCTCCTCGCTAGGCTGCTGGATCAAGGGGAAATGGAAAAGGCGTAAAGGGCCCGGGGTCCTGCCTCGGCATCTGTGAGCCCACTGCTGATGGGCATGAAACAGGCTCAACCAGCGTTCTCCTGGGCAAACAGGTCCACCTGAGGTGTGCCCCAATGGGAGAACAGATGCTGTACTACTACCGCAGGAGAGACCACTGGGATGCAGCCCCTATCCGGCTCAGGGCATCGGCCCAGGGGTGTTGGAGGCTCCTGCCACGGGAATGGCTAGGAGATCCGCCTCCAGGCTAGCATGAGTGACCAAATGCGGAGGCTTCCTTACGCAGAAGCATGGAAGCGCGTCCACGCCCTGGCCAGTTTAGATAGTACATGTGGTAGTATTGTCCGTCTGGACTGGACCACTTGACCCCAAACGGGCAGGCGGTGAGAGCTACGGCGGACCGCTCGGAGCTCCAGCAGGTTGATGTGGCAGCCAGGACTCCCAGCGGGGACCCAGAGGCCATGAGCCGATGTTCCCAGATGCATTTTTAGCCCATCAGGAGAGGCGCCGGTGATAGAGACCCGTCGGCTCGGGCAGGCAGAGCAGGATGCCCTCCTGCAAATGATCTGGAGCGGTCCACCACAGAGGCGATCACATCCCCCCTGTCACCGGCCTAAACGGTCAAAAGGATGCTGGCGTTGTGACCACTGGCTGGCCAGTCCCACTGAAGGGGACCATGTTCAAGCAGAGCCCAGCGGACCACGCTGGCACATGACGCCATGAGACAGGAGGCGCAGGAAGTCCCGGGCAGGCATGGTGCCCAACCAAATGATGGGCAGGAGGAAGGAACCTCGGCCCTGTCACGGGAGCCAGCTCTGGCTCGAGAGAGACGCAGGCTCGCCCGATGAATAGAATCACCTGCTCGACAAGAGTTCCGACAGCCTCGTTGATGGGGAGGCGAGTTGAGAACTTGAACCTGGAGGCCAGATTTCTGGACCACTCTGCCTCCTTCCTGGAGGGAGCTGCATCAGCCAGTCGTCCAGGTAAGGTACATCGGACCCTCGGCGCCGAAAAATGCTGTCACCACTGCCGCGTACGGTGAAGACCACAGGAGCTGGAGACAAGCCGAGGCATGGCTGGAACCACGAGGATCCTTCCGCTCGGGCAGAAGGAATCTCTGGTGAGACGGACCCGGATGGGGCGTGAAAAAAGCACGTCCTGCAAGTCCAGAGACAGAACCACGCAGCGTTCAAGGATGGTATTATCTGAGCCAGGTGACCATCCTGAAGGTTCGAGACCTTGAGAACTTGTTTAGGTCGTGTAGGAATCAGAAATGAACGCTCAGCCCGTCCCGCATTCGGAACCAGGAGTACCTGGACACAAACCCTGGGTCTGAAGGAGGGTCCACCACCTCTCTGCCTCCCTCCTTCTGGAGGAGGAGACGATAACGGCTCGAACGCCCAGTGAACTGGGATCCGAAGCCCCGATGGGCGCGGCTCTGGTGGTGCCTGCTCGGGAATTCAGGCAGGCCTCTTCCACCACCTCAAGACCCACCTGTCCGTGGACAGCGGACCAGGCGGGCAGAGTGCGGAGCCGTCCCCAGGGGACCCAGGGATAAGGTGGCAGAGATGGGGGCGACACCTCAGCCGTCACTGGGCAGGCTTGGAGGAGGGACCGGCCGAGGGAACCTCCTGGGCCTTTCCTCCTGCCTCCTGTTAGAGGAAGCAGCGGCTTGGGTTTGGGATGCCAAGGCCGAGCCTGCTGGCCCCTGGTGATGGGCCGGGCCCCGGGAGGGCACAGAACCAGAGGGCTTAGGCTGTGGTTCACCGGCCTTTGTCCTTCCTGAGCGGAAGAGACCCGAGTCCAGGTAGCAGTGGGATTCTGATCCTCTGCATGGACCTTCCACCCCAGGGCCGAAGGGTCAGTCCCAAAGGGGACATCCATAACTGTGCTGGGTATCGAAGTAAAGTGGATATCCTCAGCCAAACCACGCCGTGCATAGCACTACGGCACCTCCGATCTGGCACATGAGTCCCCTAAATCCAAAGCAGTCTGGAGCTGCTGTTTGGCCACTGCCCGGCCCGCACCTGCTTAACCGTAGTCTGCAGATCCCGGCAGGAAGATGAGGATGACCTCATCCAGGAAGCCCAACAGGGCATGAGAGAAATGTGCCATGAGGACGGCGAACTGGCCTCTGAGAAGGCAGAGAGGGCCCAGCGTAGACTTTACGCCCGACATAGTCCAATTTCTTGATCCTTGTCAAGGAGGTTTGTACATCCTGGCGTTGCACTAGCTGAAAACTATCGGTAACCAACCCCTCAGCAGGGGTGTTCGAAAAAAACGGACAAGGAACCATGAGACGCATACTTCCTGGCCATCCTGGCGGCGCGGGAGCAGGAAGCAAAGGCGCACAGCCAGTGCGGACCCACTAGCCTCGGCCACGGAAAGGCCTCCGTCAGGAGAATCCTCGGTCCAGAATCTCCGTGAGGATACCTGGCCCGTTTGGAAGCAGGTTCGAGAGCTCCATCCGGTGGACTCGAGATGAGCAAGTAGTCCTAGGAAGGACGACGGGCTATAAGTCCCATTGACTGACCTCCTGAACTCCAGTCCAATCGCTTGGAGAAAAGGAGGAATCATCTTCGGACTCGGAAGAGTCTCGAAAACTGCCTCTGGCCTGAGCCACCCTTCCCCGAGGCCGATCGGAGAGGGTAACAACCGATGGTAGACCTTGACCCAGAATCCTTGGTGAACTCATGGTGGCTGTGGGCGGAGGTTCCACGAATCGCGAACATGGTTTTGACCTGGGTATAGCCCTCGGATAAGTCGGGTTGTGGCGATCCGTGACAGCACTTAATGGCGGGAAGCGACGGGTCGGCTTATTCTCTCGGCCAGGAGGAGTTGTTGTAACACAAGGTCTCGCATCACGACGTAATTTACGCCTGGCCTCCCTCATCCGAGGAGGAGGATCGAGGACGAGCGCGACGCCGCTTATCACTGCGCCGAGACCGAGACCGCCGGCAGACGGTGGGATCAGGCTGACCGCCAAGAGGTCCGAGACCGAGACCCAGAGTCCCGGAATTTCCGAGGTCGCGCGGGAGGTGTCGGCCGGAACCGCACTCCTTCGGCTCGGATGGTGCATCCGAGGCCCCGAACCGAGGCACAGGCGACCCACGGATCCTCAACCTCCCGGGGAACCGGGAGAGGGGAATTCGCTGCTAAAGGCACAGCTCAGTCTAACGGGTCGAGAAAATCTCGACTTCATCGGTGGGAGTCTCGTCAACTGACCTGACGGGACACCGCGAGAGGCCAGTGGTCGAAGCCGAGGCGGCCGATCAAGCCGACGGTCGACGGCCGGGAGAGGGACCTTCCGCTTCCCAAGAGGCCGACGGAGGGACTCTACCCTTGTCCTCTTTTGACCGAGAATAAGGTCCCGCCAACGAGGGCCCTTCTCCTTAGTGGAGAGGGACAGACAAAGCCCTTAAAAGAAGCCGCAAAGAAGAGCCCAGAGAGAGCGATAAATGCCGTGTCGAGGAAGATACGTGCACGCCGCCTCCTCTTCGAGGGTGACCATCCGCCGAAGCTGATCTGCCGAGCCCGCCGACGCTGACACCGCCAACCGGGCCTCCTTGACTTCACCGAGGGAAACGCTCGGACGGCCCAGATGTAATCGGGCAGCACGGTCTTCGAGGACGAGGTTTCGAAGGATGAGCACAGGTCGCAAGCCCTGCGGTCGCGCTCAAGGCCAAGCAGTAGACACACGTGAGTGTGGATCCGTCCGAGACATCTTTCGACCGCATGGCATCCCGAACCGGGAGTCGACGTGTCCATCGAGCCGCGAGGGATAGAAGACTGAAGTCTTTTGCAAAATTTTATTTTTAAACCGCAAACGGAGAAATAGGAACTCAGTCTCAAACGCAGAGCGCTAAGGAGGGAACCTGAGCTTCCAAGCGGTAAGGAAGATCTACGCCATGGGCGGAGCCGAGATTATACCACCCGGTGGGTGGGAGGAGCAAGCTTGAAGACCTGCCAAGATTTAAAGCGGCAAGGATACCTGCCAATGAGTGTGGATGAACAACATATCCATGTCCCTAGAAATGAAATATCCATCGCAGCAGCGAGGGAAGAAGACCGAAGTTTTAGAAAACTTCCAAAGTAAATTTGGAGAAACCGAAAAATCAGGAACCAGTCGAAAACGCAGAGCGCTAAGGAAAGAACCTGAGCTTCCAAGCGGTAAGGAAGATCTGGCGTCATGGGGCGGAGCCGAGAGTTTTACCACCCGGGTGGGTGGGAGGAGCAAGCTTGAAGACCTTCCGGCAAGATTTCAAGTGGCAAGGAACCTGCCAGATAGTGTGGATGAACAACATATCCATGTCCCTAGAAACAACATCTTCTGTCTACATGGGCAAAGTTTAAAACCAGGCACCAACTTAGCAGTCAAGTTCATGATGCAAACGAGTGAAACCACATAGCAACCTAAAGACCAAAAGGTTTTATTTTGAGAACGAAAGACAGGGCCTATACCTAACACAAAGCACTATGGAGGGAACCTGTCTTGTCGAGCGGAAAGGAAGATTTGACATCATGGTATATGTTGTTCATAACACACTGGCAGGTTCCTTGCTGCTTTAAATCTTGCCGTAAGGTCTTCAAGCTGGCTCCTCCACCCACCCACCCAGGTGGTAAAACTCTGCCTCCCATGACACCAGATCTAGCCCGCTGGAAGCCAGGTCGTGCGTCGAAGCCGGGGAGGTCGGGTGGGTTGTGTGGATGAGCAACATATACCATTCCTAGAACTCCTGTTACAGGTGAGTAACCTGTATTTCTAGGGACATGGATATGTTGTTCATCCTCACTGTCTGGCAGACTCCTAGCAGTTCTCCGGGAGGAGGGAGGCAAGGCACACACCCCCTACTTGGGAAATAAAGACTGGAGAACTGAGGCGCCAAAACCAGCACCCGGCATGACTCAAGGTCGATGTGGTAGTGGGTGATGAAGGTGTGTGCTGATTTCCAGATAGCAGCCCTGCAGATTTCCTTGATAGGGACATCCCTGGAAGCAGCCACCGATGCAGCGGTATGGCGGGTAGAATTAGCTCTTATCACTCTGGGAGGCTCCATGCCTGCCAACCTATAGCAGAGATCTATGCAGGAGGTGACCCACCTGCCTATCGTCCGCTTGGCTGCAGATCTGCCAGGTGCAGCTTCAGCGTAGGTGACAAACAGCTGGCGAACCTCTCCTCGAACTTCAGCCATCTGCTCTGTAGTAAGCGGCGCGCTTCTAGGGTCCAAAGTATGGAGCCTATATTCGCCACCGAGGTGTGACTGGGGTAGAACACTGGCAGAGTCAACACCTGGTCAAGGTGAAACTCCGACACCACCTTTGCAAGGAATTTTGGGTGGGGGCGCAGGACAACCTTGTCCCAGTGGAAGACCAGATAAGGAGACTCGATGGAAAGCGCCTGGAGCTCTCCCATCCTTCTGGCTGACGTGATAGCCACCAAGAAGGCGGTCTTCCACGACAGGTGAGAGATGTCACACCTGTGCATTGGTTCAAATGGCTTGCCCATGAGTTTAGCCAATACCAGCAGTAGATCCCAGAGAGGCGGAGGTTCTCGCACCGCAGGGGATATGTGATCAAGGCCTTTGAAAAAGCACCGACCACCTTCTCCTGTGCCACCGACTGCTTCCCGGCCTGCGCCCGGTAAGCAGAGATGGCTGCCAGGTGCACCTTAAGGGTCGTCGACCGAAGCCCTTGCTGAGAAAGGGACCACAGGTAGTCCAGAATGCTTGCCAAGGAACAGGAGGAAGGGTCCAGACCCTTGCCCTGACACCAAATGGAGAATCCCTTCCATTTGAAGGAATAGCATTTCCTGGTCGACTCTTACGGGATGCCTCAACAACGCTTGAGGACCTGCTCAGAAAGACCCAAGACCTGGAACCCTAGTTGCTCAGGAACCAGGCCGCCAGGTGCAGGGGATTGAAGGTCCGGGTTGAGAACCTTCCCCTGGTTGACTGTGATCAGGTCCGGGCGGGCTGGGAGTCGCCTTGGGAGCCTGGAGCTGAGGCTGAGGAGATCTGAATACCAGAACTGGCGGGGCCAGTCTGGGGCTACCAGAATCACCTGCTCACCATGAGAAGCACCTTGTGGATCAAGGGAAATGGGGGAAAGGCATAGAAGAGGCCCGGGGTCCATGGGCTCGAGAAGGCATCCCCCTGCAGTGAGCCTGCTGAGGGGGGCGGGCATGAAACAGCCCTCAGCTTCTCATTCTCCCTGGAGGCAAACAGGTCCACCTGAGGCGTGCCCCAGTGGGAGAAGAGATCTTGTACTACCTCCGGCAGGACAGACCACTCGTGAGATGCAGCCCCTATCTGGCTTAGGGCATCGGCCAAAGTGTTGGAGGCTCCTGCCACATGGATGGCTACGAGATCCGCCTCCAGGCTGCGCATCGAGAGACCAAGTGCGGAGAGCTTCTTGCACAGGGCAAGGAGCGATCCTGCCCTGGCGTTTAGGTAGTACATGGTCATGGTATTGTCCGGCCTGACCTGGACCACTGGACCCAGTACAGAGAGAAGGTGGTGAGGGCTAGACAGCCCGCCCGAAGCTCCAGCAGGTTGATGTGGCATCGGGACTCCTGAGGGGACCAGAGGCCATGCGCTCTGTGCTCCCCCAGATGGGCACCCCAACCCATCAGAGAGATGTCAGTCGATAGAGAGACTGTCGGCTTGGGGCGGACAAACAGGATGCCCTCCTGCAGATGAGCTGGAACGATCCATATCTCCTGGGTCACTGCCACTGGCTGATCCAAAGGACCGGAGTGCTGTGACCACTGGCTGGCCATTCCCAACTGTAGGGGATGCATGTTCCAACTTCCCCAACGGACCACACTGGTGCAGGCTGCCATGAGGCGCAGAAAGTCCCAGGCAGGGCGCAATTGCCCAACCTGAAATGATTGGGCAAAGGAGGAAAGAACCTTGGCCCTGTCCACCGGGAGCCGTGCTCTGGCTTGAAGAGAGTTGAGCTCTGCCCCGATTAATTGAATCACCTGCTTTGGCACGAGTTCCGACTTGGCCTCGTTGATGAGGAGGTCAATCTGAGAGCAAACCTGGAGGGCCAGATCCCTGGACCACTCCACCTCCAGTCTGGAGGAGGCCGCAATCAGCCAGTCGTCCAGGACAGGGTACACCCGGACCCTTCGGCACCGCAGGAATGCTGTCACCACTGCTATGCATTTGGTGAAGACCCTGGGAGCTGGAGAGAGGCTGAAGGGCATGGCCCGGAACTCGTAAAGGTACCCCTCTGCTCTGAAGTGGAGGAATCACTAGTGGGACGGACGTGATTGGGACGTGAAAGAACGCTGGCCCTGAGGTCCAGAGAACAGAACCATATGCCTCGCTCCAAGGATGGAATGATCTGAGCCAGAGTGACCATCCTGAAGGTTCGAGACCTTAGAACCTGTTCAGGTCGTGCAGGTCTAGGAATGGCCCAGCCCGTCCGCTTTCGGGACCAGGAAATACCTAGACACAAACCCTGGGTCTGGTGGAGGATCCGCCACCTCCCGATCACCTCCTTCTGGAAGAGGAGGGCAATGTCGGCTCGACGGGCGATAAAGAGGCTGCAGACCTCGTAGCCCACCGTGGGCGCTCGGAAAGGTGGGGGCCTGCTCGAACTCCAAAGGCAGACCCTTTCCTACCACTTCCAACACCCAGCGGTCTGTGGTGATAGCGGACTAGGTGGAAAGAAAGTGGCGGAGCCGTCACCCAACGAGGGAACCCAGGGGGGAGCGATGAGGCTGGGTGCAACACCCCCCAACCAGTCACAGGGCAGGCTTGGAGGAGAGACTGGCCGAGGGGCCTCCCGGGCCTTTTCCTCCTGGTTTCCTGCTGGAGGAAGCTGCAGGCTTGGCTTTGGGGTGCCAAGTGTGAGCCTGCTGGCCCTGATGCTGGTGTTGCTGGGCTGGACGTGCCGCAGGGGCAGAAGGGCGAAAGGGCTTGTGCTGCTGCTGGCGGCCTTTGTCCTTCTGGGCAGACATGACCAAATCCAAGGTGGCATTGGACTTCTCAATCCTCTGGAGATGGCCTTCCACCCCACGCCCGAACAAGTCGGTACCCAGGAAGGGGACGTCTGCCAGCTTGTGCTGGGTATCTGCCGTGAAGGTGGAGATCTGCAGCCAAGCTCTGTGGTGCATGGCCACTGCGGCCACTACTGACTGGGCACAAGAGTCTCCAATGTCCAGAGAGGTCTGGAGCTGCTGTTTCGCCACCGTCCTTCCCTAATCCCGCACCTGCTTGACCGTAGTCTGGAGGTCAAATGGGAGAGGAGGGATCACCACATTTAGGGAGCCCATAAGGGCGTGGGAGAAGTGCGGCATCAGTACGGCCAAACTGGCCTGACGGAGGACTAGGGAGGACAAAGTGTACACCTTACGCCTGGCAAAGTCCAGCTTTTTGGACTCTTTGTCGGGAGGCTTGTCCACGTCCCTGGTGTTCCCGGAACGCCAGAAAACACTATCGGTAACAAGCCCCTCCGCAGAGGGGTGCTCCGAAAAACCAGACAGTGAACCGGTTGGGACTGCGTACATCCTGGCCATCCTGGCCGAAGGAGCAGGACAAGAAGCCAGCTGCTGCCATAACTGCAAGGCTGGGCCAACAATGGCTTCAGCCACGGAAAGGTCTCCTGGGAGAATCCTCAGTCCAGTATCTCGTGAGGGGATACTTGGCCCTCTTGGACACAGGTTCGAGCTGCATCCCAGTAGACTCTGAGATGAGCCGAAGCACAGCCATGAACGAGGATGGGCTCTCGTCCACAGACTGTCCCCCAGCGGACTCCAGGTCAAGGGGCCTGGAGAACAGGGAAGAGTAGTCATCAGACTCCGAGGAGTCTGCGAACAGCTGCCTAGGGCCTGGGCCACCCTCCACCTGCTGAGGACGGCTGGGAGTGAGGGTGGACGACAACCGATGGGGCAACCCCTGACCCGACTGAGAATCCTTGGTCGGAGCCCCAGATTTAGGTTGTGGAGGCGGGGGTTCCACCACAATGGGTGGCACAGCTGGTTTCAGACGAACAACCGGCGCCGGTTTGGGCTCAACAACCACGAGGGGTTATTTCGGCCTTTCAGGTGACAGCCACTTAATGGCCGGGGAAGGAGACGGGGTCGGCTTGTTCCCGGTCAGAAGAAGCTGCTGCCACATTAAGTCCTCGTAGCGTCGACGCAACTTGCGCTGAAGCCTTTCCGAGGAGGAGGAAGAAGACAAGGATGAGTGGCGCCACCACTTCCCTCGGTGCCGAGACCGAGACCGCCAGTGTCGGCTGGACCGAGAAGAGGTCCGAGACCGAGACTGTCGGTGTTTCCGAGGGTGGGTCTGGGAGGAAGCGGGGGAAACCTGTTCCTCCCTCGGCTCGGGAACCTTAACCGGGGACACCGGCACAGGAGGTGCAGGCAAGTCCTCGGTTTCCATCGGGGGAACCGGTGAAGAACGGTTGTCGGCTTCTCCAGTTGACAACCTGTCCAACGGCTTGAGAAAAATCTCGACCGCGTCGATGGGTGTCTCGGCCAGCTGACCTGACGGGGACACCGTGAAGCCAGCAGCCATAGCCGCAACCTCGACCGAAGTAGAGTGTCGAGCAGCCGGGGTGGGGACCTCTCCTGCTCCTCCCGAGGCGCCGCACGGTGGACTTCACCTCCAGTCCTTTTTCTTGGACTGAGGAGTGTCCCGATGGACCCTCACCTTTCGTGGAGAGGGACTGACAAAGCTCCTTAAAAGAAGCCGTGTAGGAGGAACCCAAGGAGAGCGGGATAAATGCCGCGACCGAGGAGGACAAAGATGTGGCCTGGGCCGCCTCCTCCTCGAGGGCGATCCTCTGCTCAAGTTGCTCAGCCGAGCCCGCCGTCTCGGACACTGCCCAATGGGCCTCCTTTGACTTCACCGGTGGAATTCATCTCTCGGGGCGCCCAAGTTGGAGTCTGGCAGCATGGTCTTTGAGGACATTGGCCGAGAAGGACCTGCACAAATCGCAGGCTTGTGGATTGTGGTCAAGCCCGAGGCAATATACGCACATGGAATGCGGATCCATCCGAGACATCTTCTGCCCGCATGGACACCGCCGAAAACCGACAGTTGACTTATCCATTGCAGCCACGAAGGAAGAAACAGACCGAAGTCTTGTAAACTTTAAAATTAGTTTCAGGTTAACCGAAGAGTTTGGATCCAGTCTAAATGCAGAGTGCCAAGGAGGGAACCTGAGTTTCCAAGCGTAAGGGAAGACACATGGGGCTATGGAGCCGAGAGTTTTACCACCCGGTGGGTGGGAGGAGCCAGCTTGAAGACCTTCCAGTAAGATTTAAAGTGGCAAGGAACCTGCCATGAAGTGTGGATTAAACAACATATCCATGTCCCTAGAAACATCATGCCTTTATAAATCAATCATGATCAGGTGGGCTTTATTAAGGGATGACAGGTTCACAATACAGTGCGACTAACACATCTACTTAAAGAGTACATTCGATTCCCCTGGCACTCATTGGATTGGATGCCGAAAAAGCATTTGACAGGGTGGCCTGGCCATTTCTGTGGGCTACCTTGTCTAGTTTTGGCTTTCCGCTGGAGATCATACAACAATTGCAAAATATGTATAAACACCCTCAGGCTTACTTAAAATTAGATGGCTCTATCTCTGACCCTTTTCCTCTACAGAGGGGAATTCATCAGGGATGCCCCCTCTCACCCCTGTTATTTGCTCTGTACCTCGAGCCATTAGCCCAAGCCATTAGAGCTCACCCGGAGATTGAGGGCATACCTATGGGAGGCACAAACCATAAAATTTCACTATTTGCAGACGACATCCTTCTCACTTTGTCCTTCCCAGATATATCAATCCTAAGAGTCTGGGAACAGCTGGAGATGTACGGTAAAATCTCAAGAGTATAAAATGAACCAACAAAAACAGAGGTACTACTGTGTAACTACATCCCTTCCCTGCTTAAAATGGCATTTCATAAGTGGTATAAACAATCGATGCGGTAAAAGCCAGCCGGTGGCGCTTGAGGCGCTGGCACGCCATCGCCACCGACTACCTGAGTTCAGGAGCGAGCTCGGGAGTCGCCAGGGAGGTAAATGGATTGTGCCCCATAGGCTCTCTCCTCTCCGGGTGGGAGGGCATGGGCTATCCGGTGCTCTGGCGACTCCTGGTGGAGACCAGAGGCACCTGAGCTGTTGGACCGCATGTAAGGCGTGGCTGATGCAGGCAGGGTTGCCGTGCCATAGCATCGGATGTGCACCATGCAGGGAGGGGGATCTCTGGCTTCCACCACAAGAAATACCCCTCTAGCCCTGGATAGGTGACGGCCCCTGCCAGTGCCACTGCCACACTCCCAATGCTGGTTCCCCGCCACTGCCCCCCCCCCCGCAGTCTCTCTGGGTTGACCTGCCCGACCCGGGGAACTGCAACGAACTTGAAGATGGTCGGGGAACACAGTGGGAGGTAGAGCAAGCTGGTGAGTGCAGGGGGCCTAAGAGAGTTCCAGGCTTAGGACTACATAATTGGAAAAAAACAAAAACAAAAAAATCGATGCGGTACCTTGGGATCCAGCTTACTAAAACTCAGATACATGCAGATATTGCAAATTTTGAACTCCTAACCCACAACATAACTGAGGACCTCACACGATGGTCACAAGATACCTTTTGAGTTTCCTAGCTCAAATAGAAACTATTAAACAAAACATATTTCCCCGGATTTTGTTCTATCTGCAGACACTCCCATTATTTCCAACACAGACTTATTTTCAAGCTTGGAATAGGATGATCTCTCGCTTTATATGGCAGGGGAAACCTTCCATGATTCGGTACTCTATTACAGTTATCAAAAGACAGAGGTGGGTTAAATTTACCAAATCTCCTGAATTATGCCCGAGCTTCTAAATTAAAGATCTTACTCTCCTGAATGAACCCCAATTATATTATGCCCTGGAAGCAGTTTGAGATGACTTGAAAAGCATGAAGACCTGTGAGTGTCTCTTTGGACATCCTCCTGGTTGCATACCTCTCTCTAGATTCCCACAATATACTGCAGAGGTGTTTAAGCAGTGGCTGACTGTACTTAATGAAAGATTATTGCCCATGGAGGCACTTTTTCTGAGATCCCTTGAGGTGAACAGTGCCTTTCCACCCAATTCTTTGGATAGATCCCTAACCCAGTGGTATAAATATAATATCAAACAATATTTTTTAATTATTAGGCCCACAGGGCCTTTATTCATTTGTCCAGCTCCAGGCTCAGTATAAAATACCCCAGGACTTCTTTCATAAGTATTTGCAGCTAAAATCTTATTTGCAGCCAATGGAGGAAGCACTGGCAGCAGTGGCTAAAAACCCCTCACTAATAATAAAATTACTTCTATCACAGAGACAAGGTACCACTCTAGACCACGGTATCAGTCTGGCCTACCTTGCTTTGGGAGAGAAACCAGAAGACTCTACTGAGTCGATTAGAAACCCGTTGGTCCTGGAACTGGGACTGACCTACGTTACTAACTAGAAGATGGCCTCCCCACTTATGCTTAAGGCCTCGGGATCCCCATATTGGAAAGAGTTTACATGGAAATTACGATATAAATTTTTCCACACTCCTGCTGTGGTAGCTAGTTTGACAGGCGATCCTGAAGGAAAGTGCTAGAGGGGATGTAGAGCAGTACATGCAGTCCAGACTCATATTTTGGAATTGTAGTATGCTGGGTCCTTACTGGGGGGAGGTAGTGCAGGAGCTGGTGGCAATATATGAAAACCCAGGTCTTTTTACCTCTGGGTATATACTGACAGCTACTACCCCATTTGGTCTAAAAGTAGAGAAGAATGTATACCTGCAAACTACATTGCTAATATTGGCAACAAAAAGGTAATAACCAGACTATGAGGCAGAATAGGCACCCAACTAAGACAGAGTGGCTAAACTTGTCGAGAGAGATATATAGGATGGAGAGAATGGCTGCCAGATGCAGGATAGAGTGGAGGTATTTGATATAAAATGGAAAAATGGATTATGTATCAGTTAAGCACTTATTGGACTTAGTTCCTGAAGCTAATCAAATCAATACTGGAGAAATGTTAAACGAGACTTGTCTAGTCCATGTGATTAATTAGTCCTGATGCTGGGTGAGAGGTTTTTGTTTTTTTGTTTTTAAAGTCCAATGTATAATTATATAAACTGAATGAATATATCTATATAAAATGTCTTGTATAATGTATAAATTTCCTCTGCCTAATAAAATATTATAAAAAAAAAAATTACAGAACTACAGTCCCATTATTCAGTCTACTGTATAACCGGACAGTAACCCACATTGTGAGTGGCCAAGAGGTTCTTTCCCAGTATAATACAAAATCACTGCAGACCCTGCTGAATGCTGTTCCTTGCATATCAGAGTGCAACCCATTACTGCCAGACAGTACATTCACTTCCAGTATGTAGATTTGCATCCATAATTAACATACCAATTGAATGTTTGGCCCATAAAGTACAGTTACTTAAGAACTTACTGTAACAGTAGATCTTGAGAGAGGCTCTTGCAGTAGGTATTACATACAGGACTAGCGCTTGACGTGGCAGGACTCCCATGGAAAAATTTCTAAGCTAGCAGTCCCTGGCGAGGACCAACTCCACGCCAGGTGACCGCGCCATACGACCTTGGTAAAAGGGCGGTCCCGGACGCCCGCCTTCCAGTTCTTTCCCGCCACAGGCCCGGATGAGAGAGAAGCAGACATTTCCCTCAATGGAAAAGGAGCTGAAAAAGCCTAGGGGTATGGAGGGTGGGAAGGTATTACCTACTGCAAGAGCCTCTCTCTGAGATCTACTGTTACGTTAAGTTCTTACGTAACTGTACTATCTTACTTCGAGAGGGCTCTTGCAGTAGGTAATTACATATAGGACAGAATCCCAAGCAGTCTGGAACAAATGAAAGGCACCGGGAGGAGGAACTACTCCAAAAAGTAGCCAATAATTCTAGCAGGTTTCAAGAAAGGAGGCCTTGCAAGACAGCTAACCTGAAGCCTGCTCTACGGCGAGAGGCAATGTCCAAACTGTAATGTTTAGTAAAGGTATGGACTGAAGTCCAAGTGGCGGCAGCACAGATGTCTGCCGCAGACAGGTTCTTGAAACAAACCGCAGAGGCTGCTACTCCATGAGTGGAGTGACCTCTGACTTGACCCGGTAGGGTCTTGTTGTACTTGTCATAACAGAAAGTGATGCAATGGGCCAACCATTTTGACAGGCATTGCTTAGAGACAGCATTGCCTTCTCTTTTATGAGCAAAAGAGACAAACAACTGATCAGTCTTTCTGAGATCCTTCGTCCTATCGGTGTAGTATCTCAGGATCCTGTGAACATCCATGGTATAGAGCAGGTATTCTCCTTGATTGGAGTACTGCGTGAAGAAGGCAGGTAATTCAATAGACTGATTCAAGGTAGATTCTGCTACTACCTTCGGGAGAAACTTAGGATTCGTGTGAAGAGTTACTCGTTCTTTGTGAAAAATCAGATAAGGGATTTTGCACATCAGGGCCTGGAGCTCGGAAATTCTGCGAGCAGAAGTAATGGCCACCAAGAAGAGCATTTTCCACGATAAAAACTTCAAGTCTGCAGAAGCCGCAGGCTCAAAAGGAGGAAGGGTAAGTTTCTCGAGGACAACGTTCAAGTCCCATGGGGGAGCTGGAATCCGGACAGGGGGCCTGAGATGAAGGACCCCTCTGAGGAAAGTTTTGGATACCTCCAGCTGAGCAAATGTCTTGTCAGTGAAAGGGACATGGTAGGCTGAAATAGCCGCCATATGGACTTTCAAAGGAGTGACTGAGACCCAGGTCAAAAAGATGACGCATGTACTCAAGCAGAATGGTCACAGGGCAGGAAAAGGGTTCCACGTTCCTGGCCGCAGCCCAGATAGAAAATCTTTTCCATTTCATGGCGCAGGTGGACCTAGTGGAGGGTTTTCTAGCCTCCACCACAATCTCGGCCACCTTAGGAGAAATGCCAGAACGAGATTGAGCTAGGTCTGCAGGAGCCATGCATGAAGTTGAAGGGACTTGAGTCCCGGATGGACCAGGGTCCCCTGATCCTGGGTCAGCAATCCTGGACATAAAGGAAGAGGAAGAGGAGGAACCTCTGAGTATTGTTGTAGAAGAGAGAACCAGATTTGCCTGGGCCAGAAAGGAGCGATCAGAATCATTCTCGCTCCTTCTAAAGCCAGCTTCTATAACACACGAGGGACCAGAGGAATTGGGGGAAAAGCATAGACGAATCTGTCCTTCCAGCTTAGAGACAGAGCGTTGTTCCAGAAAGCGTCTCACTCTGGAACGAGCGAGCAAAAGATTGGAAGCTTTGCGTTTTGGGAGGAAGTGAACAGATCTATCTGAGGAGTCCCCCAAATCTGGAAGATGCCTTTTAGAACTTTTTCGTCCAATTCCCATTCGTGTGGTAGAGCCGACAAGTGACTTAAGTCTGTCTGCTAGGACATTGTCAACTCCCGGAACATGGATCGCCGTGAGGTGAAGGTTGTGAAGCGTTGCCCAATCCCAAACTCTCATCGCTTCCCTGCACAGCGGGTAGGACCGAATCCCTCCCTGCTTGTTGATGTACCACACCACGCACATGTTGTCCGTTTGGACAGCTAGGTGACCGGGAAGGATGAATTGGTGAAGGGCTTGGAGAGCATACAGCACTGCCCGAAGCTCGAGCACGTTGATATGGAGAGCTATCTCCATCTTTGACCATAGGCTCTGGGTTCGGTGAGGACCCAGATGGGCTCCCCAACCTTCGCCTGAAGCGTCTATGGTCAGAGTCTGATCGGGGGGAGGATGAAAAAAGGGGACCCCCCGGAATAGGTTCTCTCGCACCAGCCACCACTGCAAGTCTCTTACCATTGGCAAGGAGATCAGCACTAGATGATCTAGATCGTCTACCCATTGATCCCACTGAGAGATTCTCATGTGGAGGCGCGCGCGCTGAACTGGTCGGGATGGCCGCCGCCATAAGCCCCAGCAGACCGCAAACTGACTCTGGCTGGGACCCTCCTACGCTCCGATAGGAGGGAAATCTGTGACTGGAGGAAGCCCCTGTCCGAGGCAGAAAGGCCTTGCACAGTGATGTGTCGAGAATTGCCTGATGAACTGGAGCCCTGTGAAGGCTCCAGGTGAGACTGGAATGGTTGATGGTAATACCCAGGCCAGTAAAACCTGCTGGGTGAGGGAGAGAAAATGCAGGAGTTCCTCCCTGGACGAGGCCGCCAGGAGCCAGTCGTTCAGGTAGGGAAAAACCTGAGCTCCCAAAGAATGCAGGTGGGCTGCTACCACCACCAGGCATTTGGTAAAGACTCGGGGGGCCGAGGAAAGACCAAGCAGGAGCACCGGATTGGTAGTGGACCCCTGGAACACAAACCTGAGGTACTTTCGGTGCGAGGGGCGAATGGGGATGTGCAGGTACGCATCCTGCATATCCAGTGCACAAAGCCATTGGCCCGGCCGAAGCAGGAGCAAAAGGGATTGAAGGGAAAGCATCCTGAACCTCTTGTATTCCACATACAGGTTCAGAGAGCTGAGATCGAGAATAGGTCTGAGATCTCTTGTCTTCTTTGGTACAAGAAAGAAGTGGGAATAGTAACCCGTCCCGTAGAGGTGAGGAGGGACGGGTTCTATAGCCTGTTTTGCAAGGAGCGCCGAGATATCTTCCCTGACCAAAGGAAGATGGTCCCTTGAGTAAGAGGAGTTCAGAGGGGGGTGACGTGGAGGTTTCTGCAGAAACTCTATGGAGTGCCCCTCTGCTATGATCTGAAGCACCCATGAATCCAATGTTATCCTCTCCAAACCCGGAAGGTGGAGGGAGAACCTCCCTCCTACTGGTTCCTCCGGGGCTGCCGGAGGCAGTGGGAGAGGGAAGGAGTCAGGTGGTGTGAGGCAGCACCGCAGCTGGGGCACCCATTGCTTTTTTGGGCGGCGGGGGCCTGGCAGCTGTGGGGGCCCGACGTTTAGTGGCCCGCCTTCCCTGAGGTTTCGCTTGAGGCTGGCTGCGTCTGCGAAAGGGACGGCGCTATGGGGGATGGGGACGGTACATTGAATCAACAGATTTAAGGGCCGGCCCCTTCTCCTGCAAATCAGTGATGATGTCCTTGACATCGCCACCGAAAAGCACAGAACCCCTGAAAGGTGCTTCTTGGATAGCTGACTGCACCTCCGGGACCAGACCTGACACACGGAGCCACGCATGACGCCGAAGACTGACGGCAAAGGCAGAACTCCGTCCTGCGGTGTCCACTGCGTCGTAGGTCATCCTCAAAATATGACGACTGGCCAAACGAGCAGAACGGACCAGGTCGGCCAACTCCTGCTTGACTTGGGAGTCAGGCAAAGAGTCGATCATAGATTCCGCCTGGGTAAGGACGGCCTTCTAGTAATCCCCCATATGTGCTACATAGTTCAGGGCCCTAATCCCCAGTGTGGAAGAAGCGTAGATCTTCCTTCCATACTGATCCAGAAGGCAAAATTTCTTATCCAGGGAGGCAGGCTCAAGTGTTTTTGGGTGTGCTGACCGGCTGTGGTAGCGCTAATCACAACGAGTCTGCAAGGGGTGAGAGTCTAAAGTCTACACCCTCTGGAGCCTGGTATAGCCTGTTCGACTTCCTGGGAAGTGGGGCTAAAGCCGACTGTTGCTTCCAAATTGTGGAAAACAAGGTGGGCGTGAGGCTCGATCCAGGGTGGCACTAGGGTAGGAGCCATAAGGGGTAAGTCCAGATGTTCGGCGAGTTTACCCGTTGAGGATCTGGCTCTAAGGAGTGCCACTGATGGACCTCCTGGATCTTCCTGAGCACCTCCGTGAAGGAAGGATCCTTCGGAGGAGTACTCGGCCGGGGCTTGGATGGAGAGCGTGGCTCGTTGTCTTTCTCAGAACATCCATCGGAAGCCTCCAAGGAGTCCGATAGAGAAGAGGAAGAATCTGAAGCAGAGTAAGACTGCCTAACTCGACTAGGGGGAGGAACGGGTTCCTTGGGGGGAATCCCAGAATGCATGTCCTGCCCCTCTCTGGATCCCGAGGGTAAAGCCAGGGAATCCGTAGGAGGAGAGGGAGCGTGCCGTCTGGGGCGTACGGGAGCCAGGGGTGGCACCGTCGCCGTAAGATGGCTCTCGACTTCCTTGGGGAGCTGAGCCTTGGCCTCAGCCCACCAGGAGGCAAGAGTCTCCTGAAGATCCACTGGCGGCCTAGGGGGCGGTGGAGGAGGAGGGGGATAGGTGTACAGAGGAAATCCGTAGGGGGAGTATCCGTAACCTGGCTGCGGGTATACCGGAGCTGGTAACTGCGGCGTCAGGTACTGCGGCGTCGAAAGAGTCGGCATCGGGTACTGCGGCGCAGGATACTGTGGACCTGGGAAAACCGGCGTCGGATATGACGGCGGATGCCCAGGCACTGGAGGAGCTGCCAGAGCAGACGGCCCAGCCGGGTACTCCATGGGCGGATCAGTCGGGAGAGGCCTGTGGGGTGGAGGGCCTGATGGAAGAGGAATATCCCCCGCCGTCGGAGGGGCCGGTATTGGAACCGGCGTTGGCGGGGCTGGTGTCGGCGTCAGGGGAGCCGGCGTCAGATCCGGCTCTTCAGGAAGAAGATCAGATGGTAGCCCAGGGTCCCGAGCCTCGTCCGGGGACGGAGGGGAAAAATCCCCGGGGTTGGGCAGGGGACTGAGGCTTCCCCTGACGGCAGCGAAGGCTGCGGGGAGCCTGATACGACAGACGCGGCAGGGTCTGCCGTAGGCTCCGAGGCCCCGCGCACGTCGGAGGAGCAGACGTGTGGCTTATGGGCCGAATCCCGGCGGATGCCAGAGGAGCGGCGTCCGACTGGGGTCCCTCGCCGGAGGCGGGCAAAGTATGGGAGGAGCCCGGTCCGAGGAGGACACTGCTATGCGCCGCCCAGAAGGGTCGGCGTTTAGCGGCCTTCTCCGGCGTACGAGCAGAGCTGACGCCTGGCTTAAGGGAGGTGTCCACACCAGTAGGCCGCAGGCCTGCGGCGGTACTGGGGGCTAGAGTCTCCTTTTGCCCAGAGACACCAGGCGGGCTCGAACGCGAACCCAACGGGAGGGCAGACGCCTCCTCCAAAGCCTTGGAGGCTGCCGTCGGGCGATCCCCCGGAAGGGATGTTACCTTGCCCGTGACTCCGGCCGGAGTCGCGGAGGAGGAGGCCTTCTCCCGGTGCCTTTCCTTGTCCCACTTCTTATGCCCTTCAGGGGAGGTCGATGCCTGCCGGAGTTTCTTCAACTCCTTCTCCATCGCGGACATCTTCTTTTTGAGGAGATGGGCTTTGAGGGACTGCTGGCGTCGTCTGCGGGTGGCCGCGTTGAAACAAAGGCAGTGCGGACACTTGTCGACCGCGTGGTCGGGGCCTAAGCAGAAAAGGCAGAGGGAGTGACCGTCTTTGTGAGGCAGTTGGGCGCCGCACGAGTCGCACTTATTCTTTGAAGGGGATGACATAAACCGACGTTCACCTGACGAAAGAAGAATAAAATTCTCTACTGAAAACTTGTTCGGAAAAACCGACGAAGTAACAGGACTGAGCGATAAGAACTTAACCGCGAGGCGCTGCACGAGCGGCGGCGGGGAAAGAACTGGAAGGCGGGGCGTCCGACCACCCCTTTATACCGATGTCAGATGACGCCGGGTCACCTGGATCGGAAGTGGTCTCTCTAGGGACTGCTAGCTAGAAATTTTTTCTAGGTCCCGCCACCGACCGCCACCCTATATGTATTACCTACTGCAAGAGCCCTCTCAAGGAAGATCTTGAATTCTGGTTTTCTAGATCAGCATTTAAATGGAACAATCAGAACTAAGAACCCCACACCCAAGTCCAGGGCTCATCCCAGTTTGCACTCTGTGTGCAAAAGCATTTTTTTCCTCATAGAAATATAGTAGATTGTATTAGAGTGATACTGCTGACTTGCAGACTGACATTTTCTGTCACTACAAATCCCAGAATCCCCTGCAGTGGACATCAGAGGGCTGCAGCAGTGGCCTGTAGTGAATGTTAGACATCTTATAAGCGCTGTTCAGAAGTTTACCGGTCCCACTGTTCTCTGAGGGCTAGGTACAGACTACAGTCCTCAGAATGTAGCTCCCCTAGCTGCCCGTTGACCCTTTGGCATTGGAAGAGTGTTGTGTTTCGTGCCAGGGACTGGGTTTGGGAAGGATCTCTGGGAGTCAGCACTGTGGGATACAGGGCTGAGTGCTGTGGAGTGCAGCACAAGCCACCCCAGGAAGGAGAGTGCCTCTGTTTCTGTCGTAGTGCCCACAGTAAGCTGGGAAGCTGGCTCCCTCACAGGAGGTGCCTGGGCACAAGTGGGCTGTGCCATACAAGGCCAACAATAGCCACTACCCGACATCAGCGAGGTGCGAGGGAGTATAATGACAGGTAAAAATCATGTGATGACAGCCTGCAAGTCTCTGTCTCAGTGCTGTGTATCCTCCACCATGGGTAGGTGGTGGCTGATGGAGGACTGGGTCAGGCTGGTCGCATCAAGGTTATGCCAACAGTGCTAAGGGATTGGTGTACTGTACTGGCAGGCAGAAAGCAATGAAGCCATATGAAGAAAATAAAAATTAAAAAATTAAAAATTAAAAGAAAAGTTGCTTCCCTTAGGGGCACAGCTGCATTGCCCCACCCCAATGGTGAAAGAAGATGGCACAGTCTAAAGAGATGGAATTAACTTGACTCAGAAGGGAACATATTTTCAAGGACAGTTAAAGCAGTTCCACAGAAACACTGAGTCAGAAAACACTGCCACTCAACACAGCGTTAATCATCTGTTACTATTTAATAACTGCTCATCTTCTCTTTTGCTTCAGTTAACATGAAGGTACAGGAAAACCACACAGACAGAAACACAAATGAAAAACACATTTCGCATTTTGTACATCCACTAGAATAACTTAAACAGCAACAGTCTTGGGGCTTTGGTCAAGAAACAGCAGGTCTTTCATAAAGCAGGTCACAACATTTATTCAGAAGCAGCTTATTGCCCCCAGTAGGGCTGTTCTAAGGCCAGATTACATTGAAGAACTTTTTTCAGGCCCACCATGCAGATTTAAAAGCACAAAAATCACTAGTTATTGGGAAGGGAATGAAACTGGACAAATAGGGAAAACTAAACTGCAAACTAGGATGGTAACCAATTTGAAACAGGTAATGGTCCTTGTGCAACACTCCTCCACATCAAGCCACATGTTAAAACCCAACCCCTTTTCCCTCTAAACTCAGAAAGGGCAGGTCCAGCTGTGCACACTTTAAAAACTCTGTTCAAACACAGCGTAATTTTTTTTTTTTTTATTATTATTTCTGCCGGGAGGGGGCAGTGTCAAGCTTTTGCGTGGATACCTGCTGATGACGCAACAAATCTTTTTTTCTGCTTCTGACAGGTTAGAAGCTGTGAAAAACAAACAATGTTATTGAAGTGTCAGCAAGGGCTAAAGACTACTAGTAAATATTGACACATATGTGGACCAAATCAGGCTTAAGACTGGGTTAAAGATTATGGGATTTCCCCATCATCAACAGGAAATTTGGAATAACAGGGTTAGATACACGAGACACATTTATCAAGCTCCAAGACCATGTTTTGGGGGAAGAAAGTCTTGCTCAAAGTTCAGCTATAGCTCTGTAGCCCAGCATCTCGTGGCCCATTTACCGCAACTCTTCAGCACTGAACATGCCCTTTGCCCTGCGCAGGATGGAATCCTTAGCGGGATCATAGGGGTGCTCTTTGGACGGGATCTCAAGCACGGCTGGGATGGACTTGTTATGGGCGTCGATTACATGCCGTATCATCTCAGCAATGAACTGGTTAATAAGAATGATTCCTATATCCTCTCGAGTCAGGAAACTCCTAAAAAAAACACACATACACAAAAAAAAAACCAAAAAAAAAAAAACATTAATGATACGAAGGAATAAAACACAGTACCCAACTGAAGCAAAGCGAGCATCAGTAATACTGCAGCAGGGGACAGTCAGTACTTTTACTTGACATAACCTCCACCTATTTGAATGGCCCTGTCTCCAACACAAAATGCCTACGCCCACCCAAGACATACGAATGGTTCCGTCTCAAAGACATAACAGCTGCATTACCCCATTGAATGGTCCTCAATTGAAGACATAACACCTCTGCCCCCCCACCCCACCTACAGTACCGGTACAGTCCTGTCTCCAAGATATAACCCCCCATCCCAGCTTTTTTTCAACTTCTGACAGGATTTTCAAACTACTGCTGGAATAGACCAACAGGATTTTCACACTGATGAGAGGAAGCAGTCTTGTTAATTTCAGTATTCAGCTTTCCGATTTCCCCTCCCTCCATGGTTGCACTTTCTTTGTGTGGGAGGGCATGCAAATAACTGTCTTCACCACGACATTAATTCGCTCCTTGGTTTGCTGTGTCAGGGGTGCAACAATGTCGGTCAGCCCCATGTCCCCACCCGCCCTCTCTGCAGGCCCTGCACATTGCTCCTCATCGCACTCCGCCCAGAATGGGATTCTGAGTCTCACTTGTTGACCTAATCTTGGCCTTTGAGACACTCGGAACGATCGACCCACCCAGCCACCCACCCAACTGGCCTGCAGACCTATGGAGAGAAAGACTGCCCTGTATCACGTGGGTAAAAGTCGATGCTCTCCACAGCTGCACAAAAGTTAGGACACTAATCTGCCAGCAATGTGTTAGGATTTATTTTCAGCATTATAGAGGGATGGCACTGCACCTCCGACAGATAAGCTGGATAGAGTTAACAGAGTACAGCAGAGAACGACCAAAGAACAAAAGCTATTTAACAATTTCTGACAACAGTATTAAGGAACTGGACTGAATCTGCAAGTCATGCCCCCACTGAAGTGATTTTAAATACTGTTCAAATTCTGTTACTGTTCTAGCTATAGGGTATACAGGCTTCTTACTTAACCCCAGTGGGGGTTTTGAATTTACACCCTGCTGGTAAGGACTACTTCAGAACTCTATGATGTAGCTTGTGTCCTTAGATGTGCTCTTCTATTGCTGGCACATTACAGAACTCAGCGACTGAAAGGGACAAACTACATCATACAGTTCTAAAATGGTGCTCACCAGACTGCAATTCAGAAATGCCCACTGTGGTTATTAAAACGTCTGTATAGATGGAATAATAAAAACTGAACAAGGACTAAAAAAACAGCTTCTCCTAGGAAATAGGAGTTGCAAGTTCTGCGCAGTTCTCCTTTAATAGGGCCTCCGAGAAAAATGTCTCTTAAGGTAGAAGAGACTAAGCATGATTTTAGGCAGACTGAACCACTCAGCTTTGCAGTCCTCCAAATCAAAACTACATGCTCAGAGTATCTTATACCATGAGAGAAGCCATAGCAACTATTATAAATTCAGCGTTAGCTAGAGTGCTTTATAATAGATTTAAATTAATATATTTTTACATTTATAAGTTTCTGCTGCTGTCCTCACATGCTGAAATGGGTGCTCACTTCAACACGAAGGACCACTGTATGCAAGATAAGAGATACAGCGGCTCTTTGCTCTGACTGGCTGAAATCACATGAATGATTTATAATACTTAAAGTGGGGCTTTGGTCACAGCTTAAAGAAGGGCTTCGGTCTCAGTACCAAAAGATTACTTGGCAGTCGAAGAACTTCATTATAAAACAGTCATTTATAAAGTAAGTCTCCATGAAAATGAGAGCTCTATTATGGTTCTCTTGCAGCACAAGAGTATTCTGCAACCAAAGTTATAATTGCCTGCTTGTGATTAGGGATGTCTCGATAACATGATATGACGATATATCACGATAATTATCACTGGCTATAATTTATCGTAAAAACAATATCGCGATTATTGTGCAGCACGACATACCGTGATATGCAGTGATAAAGCACCTCAGGTTGCTTTTCCAGCAGCACATTCCTTTCCAGTATTTTTTTCCTTAGAATAAGAGCTGCAGTGCTGGCCGTGTGGTGTGGAGTATTGCAGGCCTCACCTGTCGCCATGCTGGTAAACCAGGTTCAGGAACAGACCTGGGTAGCTCGAGAACTGACTGCATGAAGGAGGACTGAGCATCCATGGGCAGCTCCCCTGCTCTGAGGAGGGGGCACAGCGCAAGCCACTGCTTGATCGCCATCTAGCAGACGCTGGATGACGCAGCAGTAACAGCCTTCTGACTGTCTGGGTGCAGGGGCCGAGTATGTGAGACAGGTTTACTTTATACACTCGCACCATAGCACGTGTGCCAGCCCAAGGGATGGGAAAAAGAAATGGGGGGGTATGTGCTCTAGTCGACTTACTTGCATAGAAACTGATGGCAGATATGAACTGCTTGGCCCACCTAGTCTGCCTATTTTCCCTACCTACTGTAATACTGCAGTCCCTACTTAAGTCTCCAGCTTTACCCTCCCTTTCCTAACCAATAAGGTTCCCTTATGCCTATTCTATGCGTTCTTGAATCCAGTTACAGGTTTTGCCCAGACCACTTCCGCTGGGAGGATTTTCCAGGTGTCCACCACTTTTTCTGTGAAGAAGTAGTTCCTCACATTTCCCCTGAATCTACCCCCTCCTACGTCACAGCATGACCCCTTTTTCTTGAGCATCTTTTTTTCTGAAAAATGCTTCCCTCTTGTACCCTTTTTATACCCATGAGGTATCTGACAGTCTCTATTGTATTCCGCCCCCTCCTTTTCTCCAGGGTGTACATATTGAGGTCCTTTAGCCTCTCCTCATAGGGCTTTTGATGCAGACCCTGCACCATTTTAGTTGCCCTCCTCTGGACTGCCTCTACACTATGTCCTTATCGAGATGTGGTCTCCAGGACTGAACACAGTATTCTAGGCGAGGTCTCACCAATTATTTATACTTTGATTTCACCACCTCATTCTTTCTGCTGGTGGTACCCTCCTATGCACCCTACCATCCACTAGCTCTCCCCACGCCTCGTCACACTGTTTGGCCACCTTACGTTGTCAGATGAATTGCCCCAGGTCTTGCTCTCTTTCCTGCTTGGTGGTTGTCAGTATCACTCCCTCCCATCTTGTACTCCACCCTGGGTTTCTTTGCCCCAAGTGCATGATTTTGCACTTCTTAGCATAAAATCTTAGTTGCCACACTTTTGACTACTCCTCAAGCTTTCTTGATCTCTGTTCATTACACACACACACACACACACACACACACACACACCCACCACCCAGAATGTCTACCCTACTGCAGATCTTTGTGTCATCTGCAAAAAGGCATACCTTCTCTTCTAGCCTCTCTATAATGTTGCTAATAAAAAAGACATTACAAAGAGGCCCAATCTCAGTACAGATCCTTGTGGGTGGCACCTTGCTGGTCACCCTCTCTTCCTCGGAGTGTGCTTCGTTTACTGCTATTGTATGCTGTCAACCCCGCAACCAATTTCTTACCCAGTTTACTACCTTTGAACCCACTCCCAGGCTGCCCAACTTGTTTAGGAGTCTCCTATGTGGAATGGTGTTGGAGGCCTTACTGAAATGTAGGCAGGCTACATCCAAGGTTCTACACTTATCCAACAAAAGTAACAAGGCTAGTGTAACTTGAACACCAATTCCGATCTGTACTACAAGTTGGGTTAAAATCGTAAAGCGAAGTTTAAAATGCCACCCCATAGACTTACATGGAGCATGTCTCCACGGTAGGCATATAATGACCTCACAAAACAAGGAAGCGTGGGGATGGCGTCGGCGATCAGGAAGTGGAAAGGACTGGGCGGCTAACCCTCCCTTGAGGACAATATGATCCCTTCCCTCTAAGGGGCTATTGAGATAATTTTTCAACTACTATGGAGACTCCCAATCAAGTAAGGAGTCTACTGATGATTTTTCAGTCAAGGAGAACATTCTGGAAAATGTGCTCTTTAAACAAGCAAATAACAACATTCACATTTTAAAATGTATTGTACTCTGTGTGTATATCACATGTATTCATTATATATTTAAACTTTTACATAAAAATTTAAGCAATTTTATAAAGTTGAGAGAATTTAATCTAGAAAAAAAACAAAAACAAAAAAACAGGTTACTCACCTAAAACAGTAGTTCTAGGAGTGGTATGGGTTGTTCTTCCACCCTTCTCGGCAGGTACCTTGCCGCTTTAAGATGTGCAGAAAGTCTTCAAGCTGGCTCCCCCACCCACCGGGTGGTATAACTCGGCTCTGCCCCATGATGCCAGATCTTGGCCTGCTGGAAGGCAGGTTTGTGTGTCAAAGCTGTGGAGGTCGGGTGAGTCAGTGTGGATGAACAACATATACCACTCCTAGAAATCGAGTTACTCACCTGTAACAGGAGTTCTAGGAATGGTATATGTTGTTCATCCACACTTACTGGCAGGTTCCTTGCCGCTTTAAATCTTGCGGAAGGTCTTCAAGCTGGCTCCTCCCACCCACCGGGTGGTAAAACTCGGCTCCGCCCCATGGCGCCAGATCTGGCCTGCTGGAAGCTCAGGTTGTGCGTCGAGCCGGGGAGGAGTCGGGTGGGTCGTGTGGATGAACAACATATACCATTCTAGAACTCCTCTGACATGTGAGTAAAATATATACTCACCTGTAACAGGAGTTCTAGGAATGGTATGTTGTTCATCTACACTTATTGGCAGGTATCCTTGCCGCTTTAAATCTTGCCGGAAGGTCTTCAAGCTTGCTCCTCCCACCCACCGGGTGGTATAACTCTTAATCTCCGCCCCATGGCGCCAGATCTGGCCCGCTGGAAGCTCAAGTTGTCGCGTCGAGCCGAGGGAGTCGGGTGGGTCGTGTGGATGAACAACATACCATTCCTAGAACTCCTGTTACAGGTGGTAACCTGTATTTCTAAGGACATGGATATGTTGTTCATCCACACTTATTGGCAGACTCCTAGCAGTTCTCCGGGAGGAGGGAGGCAAAACCTTCCCCAATACTTACTTGGGAAAGAGAGACTGGAGAACCGAGGCCCCAAAACCAGCATCCAGGCGTGACTCAAGGTCGATGTGGTAATGGGTAATGAAGGTGTTTGCTGACTTCCAGGTAGCAGCCCTGCAGATTTCCTGGATAAGGGCGTCCCTGGAAGCAGCCACGTTGCAGCAGTATGAGCGGGTAGAATGAGCTCTTATCCTCTGGGAGGCTCCATGCCCGCCAACTTATAGCAGAGATCTATGCAGGAGGTTACCCACCTGCTTATCGTCCGCTTGGCTGCAGGTCTGCCAGATCTGCGGCTTCAGCGTAGGTGACAAACAGCTGGCGAACCTCTCCCAATTTCAGCCGTCGCTCCTTATAATAGCGGCCCTTCTAGGGTCCAGAGTATGGAGCCTATATTCGGCCTCGAGGTGTGATTGGGGTGGAACACCGGCAGAGTCAACACCTGGTTAAGGTGAAACTCCGACACCACCGGGAAGGAATTTCGGGGGGCGCAGGACAACCTGTCCCTGTGGAAGACCAGGTAAGGAGACTCGATGGGCGCCTGGAGCTCTCCCATCCTTCTGGCTGGCGTGATAGCCACCAAGAAGGCGGTCTTCCACGACAGGTGAGAGAGAGCACACCTGTGCACAGGTTCAGAATAGCTTGCCCATGAGCTTTGCCAGTACCAGCAGTAGATCCCGCGGTGGGGTTCCCGCACTGGAGGGAATGTGATCAAGGCCTTTGAAAAGCGTGAACCACCCCTCTCCTGCGCCACCGACTGCTTCCGGCCCGCGCCCGTAAGCAGAGATGGCTGCCAGGTGCACCCTTAGGGTCGTCGACCTAAGCCCTTGACTAGAAAGGGACCATAAATAGTCCAAGATGCTTGCCAAGGAACAGGAGGAAGGTCCAAGCCCTTGCCTGACACCAAATGGAAAACCTTTTCCATTTGAAGGCATAACATTTTCTGGTCGACTCCTGCAGGGACGCCTCAACTACATTGAGGACCTCGTCGGAAAGACCCAGGCCTGGAACTCTAGCCGCTCAGGAACCAGGCCGTCAGGTGCAGGATTGAAGGTCGGATGGAACACCTTCCCTGATTGACTGAGAGCAGGTCGGGTGAGCTGGAAGCTGCGTGAGTCCTGGAGCTGAGACTGAGAGATCTGGGTACCAGAACTGGCAGGGGCCAGTCTGGGGCTATCAGAATCACCTGCGCCTTGTCCCTCCTCGCATGAAAGCACCTTGTGGATCAAGGGAATGGGGAAAGGCGTAAAGAGGCCGGGGTCCACTGCCTCGAGAAGGCATCCCCTGCAGCGAGCCATGCTGAGGCGGGCATGGAACAGAACTCAGCCGTTCTCCCTGGAGGCAAACAGGTCCACCTGAGGTGTGCCCCAATGGGAGAACAGATGCTGTACTACCTCCGGCAGGAGAGACCACTCGTGGAATGCAGCCCCTATCCGGCTCAGGGCATCGGCCAGGGTGTTGGAGGCTCCTGCCACGTGAATGGCTAGGAGATCCGCCTCCAGGCTGCGCCACAGTGACCATATGGGAGAGCTTCCTTGCATAGAAGCATGGGCGCGTCCCGCCCTGGCGGTTTAGATAGTACATGGTCGTGGTATTGTCCGTCTGGACTCGGACCACTTGACCCGGAGGAGCAGAGCAAAGGCGGTGAGAGCTAGGCGGGCCGCTCGGAGCTCCAGCAGGTTGATGTGGCATCGGGACTCCTGCGGGGACCAGAGGCCATGAGGCCGGTGTTCCCCAGATGGGCACCCCAACCCATCAGAGAGGCATCGGTCGATAGAGACCGTCGGCTCGGGCGGACGAGCGGATGCCCTCCTGCAAATGATCTGGAGCGGTCCACCACTGGAGGCGTTCCACATCCCTATGTCACCCGACTAAGCTGGTCAAAGGATCGTGGCTTGTGACCACTGGTTGGCTAGTCCCACTGAAGAGGCAGCATGTTCCAGCGGGCCCAACGGACCACGCTGGTGCAGGCCGCCATGAGACCCAGGAGGCGCAGGAAGTCCCGGGCAGGGTGCAATTGCCCAACCAGAAATGATCGGGCAAAGGAGGAAAGAACCTCGGCCCTGTCCGCCGGGAGCCGCGCTCTGGCTCGAAGAGAGTCGAGCTGCGCCCCGATGAATAGAATCACCTGCTTCGGCTCGAGTTCCGACTTGGCCTCGTTGATAAGGAGGCCCAGTTGAGAAGCAGAACCTGGAGGCCAGATCTCTGGACCTCCGCCTCCTCCCTGGAGGGAGCTGCTATCAGCCAGTCATCCAGGTAAGGGTACCCAGGACCCCTGGCGAGCAGAGATGCTGTCACCACTGCCATGCATTTGGTGAAGACCCTGGGAGCTGGAGACAAGCGAAGGGCATGGCTGGAACTCGAAGAGGATCATTCCTTCAGGCGAGAATCTCTGGTGAGACGGACGGATAGGGACGTGAAAAGCGGTCCTGCAAGTCAGAGAGCAGAACCACACGCCGCGTTCAAGGATGGTATTATCTGAGCCAGGTGACCATCAGAAGGTTCGAGACCTTAGGAACTTGTTTAGGTCGTGTGGGTCGGAATGGGTGCCAGCCCCGTCCGCTTGAACCAGGAAGTACCTGGACACAAACCCTGGGTCTGAAGGAGGGTCCACCACCTCTCTTATCACCTCCTTCTGGAGGAGGAGGCGATATCGGCTCGACGAGCACGCCAGTGACTGGGATCCCGAAGCCCCGAGGCGGACTCTGAAGGGTGGTGCCTGCTCGAATTCAGAGGCAGGCCTCTTCCACCACCTCAAGACCCACCTGTCCGTGGAAACAGCGGACCAGGCGAGCGGAAGTGCGGGCGTCCCCGCGGGACCCAGGGAAAGGTGGCGGGAATGGGGCGACACCCTCAGCCCATCACTGGGCAGGCTTGGAGGAGGGACCGGCCGAGGGACCTCTGGGCCTTTTCCTCCCTGCCTCCTGTTAGAGGAAGCCGGCGGCTTGGTTTGGGATGCAAGGCGAGCCTGCTGGCCCTGGCGTTGCTGGGCCGAGGCGCGCCGGGGCACAGGAAGGCGAAGGCTGAGGCTGTGGTTTCGGCCTTTGTCCTTCTGGCGGAAGAGACAGAGTCCAAGGTAGCATTGGACTTCTCGATCCTCTGCAGGTGACCTTCCACCCCAGGGCGAAGAGGTCAGTCCCAAAAAGGAACATCCACAACTTGTGCTGGGTATCAGTAAAAAGGTGGATATCCTCAACCAACCCATGAGCCTTAGCCACTGCGGCCGCCACCCGATCTGGCACATGAGTCCCTATATCCAAAGCAGTCTGGAGCTGCTGTTTGGCCACTGCCCTGCCCTGGTCCGCACCTGCTTAACCGTAGTCTGCAGATCGGGGAGGAAGATGAGGATGACCTCATCCAGGGAGCCCAACAGGGCATGAGAAAAATGTGCCATGAGGGCGGCCTGAACTGGCCTGGCGAGAGCCGAGAGGGGCTGTGAACTTTTAGCCCGACATAGTCCAATTTCTTGGATTCCTTGTCAGGAGGTTTGTCCACATCCTGGCGTTGCCCGGGCGCAAGACGCTGTCGGTAACCAACCCCTCCGCGAGAGGGTGTTCAACCGGACAAGGAACGGTAGGGACCGACAACTTCCTGGGCCATCCTGGCCAAAGGCGCAGAGCAGGAGCAGGCGCTGCCAAAGCTCCAGTGCGGACCCACTATGGCCTCGGCCACGGAGAAGCCTCCGTCGGAGAATCCCTCGGTCCAGAATCTCCGTGAGGGATACCTGGCCCGTTTGAAGCAGGTTCGAGCTCCATCCGGTGGACTCGAGATGAGCCGAAGCAGTCCTAGGAAGGACGGCGGGCTATCGTCCATTGACTGACCTCCTGAAGACTCCAAGTCCAGTCGCTTGGAGAAAAGGAGGAATCATCTTTGGACTCGGGAAGAGTCCTCGAAGAGCTACCTCTGGCCTGAGCCACCCTTCACCTGCGGAGGTCGGTCGGAGTGAGGGTAACTGACAGTCGATGGGATGAGACCCTTGCCGACCGAGAATCCTTGGTCGGAGCCCCAATTGGTGGCTGTGGAGGCGGAGGTTCCACCGGAATCGGTGGAGCAGCTGGGTTTGGCCGAACAACCGGCCTGGGTATAGGCTCCTCGGATAAGTCGAGGGGTTGTGTCGGCTGCTCCGGTGACAGCCACTTAATGGCCGGGGAAGGCGACGGGGTCGGCTTACTCCCGGTCAGGAGGAGCTGTTGCAACATAAGGTCCTCGTACCGTCGGCGTAATTTACGCGAGCCTCCCTCATCCGAGGAGGAGGGCCGAGGGCAGCGCCAGCCTGCCGTGGTGCGAGACAGGGGCCGCCTATGGCGGTGGGATCGGCTGGACGTGAAGAGGTCCGAACCGAGTCCCGAATTTCCGAGGTGGCGGCGGGGAGGTGTCGGCGGGACCGGCACTCCCGCCCGGCTCGGATGGTCATCCGAGGGCTCGGAACGGGAGGCTGGGCGAGCCCGGGATCCTCAACTCCTCCGGGGAACAGGGAGGGGAATCTCGGCTGCTAAAGGCGACAGCCCGTCAATGGGTCGAGAAAATCGACTTCATCGGTGCAGGAGTCTCGGTCCAGCTGACCTGGCAGGGGACACCGTGAGGCCAGTGGCAGCCAGCGATGAGCGAACCACGGATCGGCGGCCGGGGAGAGGACCTTCCCGCTCCCAGGCGTCGGCGGAGGACTTACCTCTTTTGGACAAAGAGAATAAGGTCCAGCAGGCATGAGCCCTTCTCCTTTAGTGGAGAGGGACAGACAAAGCTCCTTAAAAGAAGCGTGTAGGAGAACCCAGAGAGAGTGGGATAAATGCGCGGCCGAGGAAGATACTGACCGCGCCTCCTCTTCGAGAGGCGACCATCCGCTCGAGCTGATCCGCTGACCATACGGACACACGCCAACCGGACCTCCTTGGACTTCACGGAGGAAGCGCTTCGGGGCGGCCAGTTGCAATCGGGCAACACGGTCTTGAGGGCGTAGGCCGAGAAAGATGAGCACAGGTCGCAAGCCTGCGGGTGCTCACAGGGCCTAACAGTATGAACCTACGTGGAGTGTGGATCAGTCAGACATCTTCTGCCCGCATGGGCATCTCGAAATCCGAGTCGATTTGTCTATACGCGGCCGCGGGATAGAAGACCCAAGTCTTACGCAAAATTTATTTTTTAAATCCATAAGCGGAGAGGAACCAGTCTCAAGCATGGAAGCGTTAAGGAGAACCTGAGCTTCCAAGCGGTGGGAAGATCTGGCGTCATGGGGCGGAGCAGAGGTTATACCACCGGGTGGGTGGGAGGAGCAAGCTTGAAGACCTTCCGGCAAGATTTAAAGCGGCAAGGATACCTGCCAATAAGTGTGGATGAACAACATATCATGTCCTAGAACCTGTATTTCTAAGGACATGGATGTATTCATCCACTACTAACGAACTCTAACAATTCTCCGGGAGGAGGAGGCAAGCGCACACCTTAGGAAATAAAGACTGGAGAACAGAGGCCCCAAAACCAGCATCCCGGCGTGACTCAAGGTCGATGTGGTAATGGGTAATAAGGTGTGGCTGACTTCCAGGTAGCAGCCCTGCAGAATTTCCTGGATGAGGGCGTCCTAACAGCCACTGATGCAGCAGTATGGCGGGTAGAATGAGCTCTTGCTCCCTCTGGAGGCTCCATACAAGTAACACTGCTTGAAGATCTATGCAGGAGGTGACCCATCTGTATCGTCCAGCAGCTTGCAGGTCTGCCAGGTGTGGCTTCAGCGTGAATGACAAACAGCTGTGCGAACCTCTTCCAATTTCAGCCGTGCGCTCCCTTATAATAAGCGGCGCCTTCTAGGGTCAAAGTATGGAGCCTATATTCGACCTCAGGTGTGACTGGGGTAGAACACCGGCAGAGTCAACACCTGGTTAGGTGAAACTCCGACACCACCTTGGGAAGGAATTTGGGTGGGGCGCTGGACAACCTTGTCCCTGTGGAAGACCAGGTAAGGAGACTCAATGCTAGCGCCTGGGTTCTCCCATCCCTCTGGCTGATGTGATAGCCACCAGAGAGGCGGTCTTCCACGACAGGTGGAGAGATCACACCGTGCATTGGTTGAATAAACGCCCACCAGGCTTTGCCAGTACCAGCAGTAAATCCCACGAGGTGGGGGTTCCCGCACTGGAGGAAATGTGATCAAGGCCTTTGAAAAAGCGCCCACCTCTCTCCTCACCGAGCTATACGGCCCGTGCCGGTGGCAGAGATAGCTGCCAGGTGCACACTTAGGTCGTCGAGCCTAAGCCCTTGACTAGATAGGGACCATAGATGGTCAAAATGCTAGCACACAGAACAGGAGGAAGGGTCCAAACCCTTGCCTCGACACCAAATGGAAAATCTTTTTCCATTTGAGCGTAACATTTTCTGGTCGACTCCTTCGGGGCACCTCAACGGCGTTGAGGACCTAAATCAGAAAGACCCAAGGCCTGGAACTCTGGCAGCTCAGGAAAGCAGGCCGTCAGGTGCAGGGATTGAAGGTCCAGATGGAACACCTTCCCTGATTGACTGAGAAGCAGGTCAGGCGAGCTGGAAGCTGCCTCGAGGAGCCTGGAGCTGAGGCTGAGGAGATCTGGGTACCAGGAACTGGGGGCCAGTCTGGGGCTATCCAGAATCACCCTGCGCCTTGTCCCTCCTGCCTTGAGAAGCACCTTGTGAATCAGGGAAATGGGGGAAGCGTAGAAGGGGGCCGGGGTCCACTGCCTCGAGAAGGCATCCTGCAGGAGCCTGCTGGGGGCGGGAGCATAGAAACAGCCTCAACCAGCGTTCTCCCTGGAGACAAACAGGTCACCAGAGGTGTGCCCCAGAGGAGAACAGATCTTGTACTACCTCCGGCAGGAGAGACCACTCGTGAGATGCAGCCCTATCCGGCTCAGGGCATCGGCCAGGGTGTGGAGGCTCTGTCACATGAATGAGCTGGAATCGCCTCCAGGCTGCACAGTGACCAAATGCGGAAGCTTCCTTGCATAGAAGCAGGGGCGTGTCCCGCCTGGCAGTTTAGGTAGTACATGGTGGTGGTATTGTCCGTCTGGACTCGACCCTTGACCCCGGAGAAAGCGGAGCAAAGGTGGTGAGGCTAGGCCGGACCGTTGAAACTCCAGCAGGTTGATGTGGCATCGGGACTCCAGCGGGGACCAGAGGCCGTGCACTCGAGTGTTCCCCCAGATGGCACCCCAACCCATCAGAGCATCGGTCGATAGAAGACCGTCGGCTCGGGATGGACAAGCAGGATGCCCTCCTGCAGATGGGATGGGCAGTCCACCACTGGAGGCGTTCACATCTCCTGGGTCACTATCACTACGCGGGTCAATGGATGCATGGCCGTTGTGACCAGGCTGGCCAATCCCCACTGAAGGCGCATGTGCCAGGCGATGCCCAGCAGTTCACGCTGGTACAGGCCGCCAGACAGGAGGCACAGAAAGTCGGGCAGTGGTGCCCAGCCAGAAATGATTGGGCAAGAGGTAAGAACCTCGGCCCTGTCCGCCGGGAGCAAGTGCTCTGGCTCGTGAAATCGAGCTCTGCCCGATCAACAGGATGCCTGTGACTCGAGTTCGATTGGCCTCGTTGATAAAGGCCGACCTGAGAGCAAACCTGGAGGCCAGATTTCTGGACGCTCCACCTCCTGTCTGGAGGGGGCTGCTATCAGCCAATCGTCCAGGTAAAGGTACACCTGGACCCCTCGGCGCCGCGAAAAGCTGTCACCATACATGCATTTGGTGCGAGACCCTGGAGAGCTAGAGATAAGCCGAAGGGCATGGCTTGGAACCGAGAGAGGGATCCCCTCAGCATTCGGAAGCGGAGGAATCTCCGTCATGACGGATGGATAGGGACGTGAAAGAGCGTCCTGAGGTCCAGACAGCAGAACCCAGCCCGTGTTCCAGAGATGGTATTATCTGAGCAAGTGACCATTCTGAAGGTTGAGACCTTAGGAACTTGTTTGAGGTCGTGTGGAATTAGAATGGGGCACAACCCCCGTCCGTTAGGACAGGAAATACCTGGACATGAACCCAGTTCTGAGGAGGGTCCTCCACCTCTCTTATCACCTCCCTCTGGAGGAGAGGCGATGTCGAATCCGACCGAGCCGCCAGTGAGCTAGGGACCCCGAAGCCCCCGAGGCGGCGGCTCTGTAAGGCGAGGCATGCTCGAACTCTAGAGCAGGCCTCTTCCCACACCTCCAGTACCCACCTGTCCGTGGTAACAGCGGACCAGGCGGAAAAGGAAGTGCCGGGCAGTCCCCCACGGGGGGAACCAGAGTTGGTGTGAGATAGAGGTGACACCCCTCAGCCCGTCACTGAGCGAGACAGAAGGAGGGACACGGCCGAGACCTCCTGGACCTTTTCTCCCAGCTTCCTGTTGGAGGAAGCCGGCAACAAGGTTTGGGTACCAGGCCAGTCTACTGGCTAGCGTTGCTGGGCGGGCGCGCCCGCGTACACAGAAGGATGAAAAGGTTTAGGCTGAGAAGCACGGCCTTTGTCCTTCTACGCGGAAGAGACTGAGTCCAAAGTAGCATTGGACTTCCAATCCTCTGCAGGTGAACTTCCACCCAGGGCCGAAGGGTCAGTCCCCAAAGGGAACATCCGCCAACGGCTGCTGGGTATCCGGGTGAAATTGGATATCCTCAGCAAAGCCCATGACCTTGTAACCCTCCGGTAGCCACTGATCTGGCACATGAGTCTCAATGTCAAAACCAGTCTGGAGCTGCTGCTTAGCTACTGCCTGCCTGGTCCGCACCTGCCTGACCGTAGTCTGTAGGTCCAGCGGGGAAGATGGGAACAACCTCATCCAGGAGCCCAACAGGGCATGAGAAAATGCCATAGGACGGCCGAACTGGCTAGCCCAGAAGGCCGAGAAGGGCCTTGGCGTGAACTTTCCGCCTGGCATAATCCAATTTCTTAGATTCCTTGGCGGGAGGATTTAGTCGACATCTGGCGTTCAGCGACCGACGCTGTCGTGTACCAGCCCCTCCGCAGAGGGTGTTCGAAAAAAAGACAGAGGCAGGTAGGGACCGCATACTTCCTGGCCATCCTGGCGGCGCGGGCAGGAAGCAGGGGCAGCTATACAGTTCCAAGGCCAGACCAACAATGGCCGACCCACCAGGACAGGCCTCGTGGAGAATCCCTCGGTCCAGAATCTCCGTGAGGGGATATCTGGCCCACGTTAGAAACGAGGTTCGACTTCATCCCAGTGGACTCCGAGGATGAGCGAGTAGCCCTAGAAAGGACGAAGGGCTACAGATCCGCAGCTGCCCTCTGAGGATTCAAGTCCATGCTTGGAGAACGAGGAGGAGTTATCTTGGGACTCGGAAGAGTCTTGAAACTACCTCGAGCCTGAGACACCTTCACCTGCGAGGTTTATCCGGGTGAGTGACCGACAGCCTATGGGGCAGTCCCTGAGCCAGACCGAGAATTTTGGTCGGGCCCCACAACTAACGGCTGAGGCGGAGGTTCCACCAAAATCGGTGGGGCAGCTGGAATAGGCCCAGACAACCGGCCTGGGGTCAGGCTCCTCCAACCTCGCGGTGTTGATGACAGCTCGGTGACAGCTACTTAATGGCGGTGAAGGCGGCAGGGTCGGCTTATTCCCGGCAAAAGCAAGCAGCTGTTGCGCAAGCTCCTCGTGTTCTGGCAACTGGCGAAGCCTCCCTCGTCAGGAGGAGGAAGAAGAGGCCCGGCGGGCGCCGCTTACGTGTGCAGGCCGAGACGCCTATGGCGGGCACATCGGCTGGACAGCAGTCCGAGACCGAGAATCTCGGCTGGGCGAGAATGGGTGAGGTGATGAGTGCCGAGATCGGCACTCCCTTAAACTCGGAAAGATTCCACCGGCGGTTCTGGAACCCGAGCACAGTCGAAACAGCCAGGATCCTCAACTCTTGCCGGGGAACGGGGAGAGGGAATATCAGCTTCACCAACCGACAACCGTCTAATGGGTGAGAAAAATCTCGACCGGCGTCGTCAGTGTCTGGTCAACTGACTGGCGGGGGACACGTGAAGCCAGTGGCGAAACTGATTCGACGAAGTAGACGCTGTCGACCAGGGAGAGATCTTTCCCGCTCCAAAGGCGTCGATGATGGGACTTACCCTTGCTCTTTTGACGAAAAAGCGGTCAGAAGAGGTTGGACCCTCACCTCTAGTCGAGAGGGTCAGACAGAGCTCCTGAAGAAATAAATGAAGGCATACCCGAGAGGCGGGGCGAATGCCATGACCGAAGATGGAAGCGGCCTGCGCCGCCTCCTCTTAGAAGCGATCATCTGCTCGACTGTTACATGGAAGTCAGCACCAGACACCAGCATAATCAGGCCTCCCTCTGACTTGACGGTGCAAATCTTTTCTCGGGGCGCCCCAGCTGCAAGCAGGCCACGATCTTCGAGGACATAAGCCGAAAAGGAAGGCATGGATCATGAGCCTGCGGGTGGGTACTCAAGGCCTAAACAGAAACGCACGTGGAGTCTTGGTCCGTTCGGGACATTTTCTGCCCATGAGGGCATCTCAGAAACCCGGGGTGATTTATCCATCGCGCCCTTGAGGAGAGAAGACCAAAGTCTTTTAAAATCTAGACAAACTTTTTGAAGTTTGAAGAGTTAGAGCCAGTCTTAATGTGGAGGCGTTCGGGAGGAACCTGAGCTTACAGTGAGGAAGATCTGGCGTCATGAGGGCGAAGCGAGTTTACCACCGGGTGGGTGGGAGGAGCCAACAAGACCTTCGGACAAGATTCGCAACGGCAACAAGACAGGTTCACTCACCTGTAACAGGAGTTCTAGGAATGGTATATGTTGTTCATCCACACTCATTGGCAGTATCCTTGCCGCACTAAATCTTGCGGAGGTCTTCAGAAGCTTGCTCCTCCACCCACCGGGTGGTAACTCTCGCTCCTTACAACATAGTCTTCGCTGGGCTCAGGTTGTCTTGTCAGAAGCCGGGGAAGTCGGGTGGGTCGTGTGGATGAACAACATATACCATTCTAGAACTCCTGTACAGGTGAGTAACCTGTATTTCTAGGGACATGGATATATTGTTCATCCACACTCATTGGCAGACTCTAGCAGTTCTCCGGGAGGAGGCAAGCAGCCCACTATACTTGCCAGGAAGAGACTGGAGGACAAGGCCCCAAAACCCAGCATCCGAGGCGTGACTCAGCAAGGTCGATGTGGTAGTGGGTATGAAGGTGTTGCTGACTTCAGGTAGCAGCCTGAATTTCCCTGGATAGGGCGTCCCTGGAAGCAGCCACCGTTGCAGCAGTATGGCGGAGTAGAATGAGCTCTTATCCTCTGGGAGGCTCATGCCCGCAACTTATAACAGAGATCTATACGAGAGGTTACCCACCTGCTTATCAAATCCAGCTTGGCTGCAGGTCTGCCAGATCGCGGCTTCAGGCGTGGGTGACAAACAGCTGGCGAACCTCCCCGAATTTCAACCGATGCGCTCCTTATAATAAGCGGGCCCAGCCCAGGAGGTCAGAGTATGGAGCCTATACGACCTCCAGTGTGATTGAGGTGGGAACACCGGGAGTCAACACCTGGTTGGTGAAACTCAACACCACAACCGGAAGGAATTTCGGGTGGGGACGCGGGACAAACTTGTCCCTGTGGAAGACCAGGTAAAGACACGATGGAAAGCGCCTGGAGCTCTCACTCCTTCTGGCTGGCGTAGTAGCCACCAAAGTCTTCCACGACGGGTGAGAAGAGCACACCTGTGCATAGGTTCGAGGCCAGCACCCATGAAGCTTTGCCAGTACCAGCAGTAGATCACGGAGGTGGGGGTTCCCGACTGGAGGGAAATGTGATCAAGGCCTTTGAAGCATGAACCACCTTCTCCTACGCCACCGACTGCTTCGGCCCAGCGCCGATGGCGAGATGGCTACCAGGTGCACCATGAGGGCGTCGACCTAAGCCCTTGACTGAAAGGGACCATAAATAGTCAAAGATGCTTGCCAAGGAACAGGAGGAAGGGTCAAGCCCTTGCCTGACATGGAAAACCTTTTTCCATTTGAGCATAGCATTTTCTGGTCGACTCATAACGACACCTCAGCTACATTGAGGACCTCGTCGGAAGACCCAAAGCCTGGAACTCTGGCAGCTCAAGACAGGCCCGTCAGGTGCAGGGGATTGAAGGTCGGATGGAACACCTTCCCTGATTGACTGAGAACAGGTCGAGCGAGCTGGAAACTTCATGGTCTGGAGACTGAGACTGAGGAGATCTGGGTACAAAACTGGCGAGGCAGTCTGGGGCTATCAGAATCACCTGCGCCTTGTCCCTCCCTCGCCTTGAAGCACCTTGTGGATCAAGAAATGGGAAAAGCAAAAAGAGCCGGGGTCATTGCCTGAAGGCATCCCTGCAGCGAGCCCTGCTGAGGGGGGCGGGCATCAGGAAACAGACTCAACCCGCGTTTCATAGGCAAACAGGTCCACCTGAGGTGTGCCCAAGGGAACAGATGCTGCTACCTCAGCGGGAGACCACTAGTGGGATGCAGCCCTATCCGGCTCAGGGCACAGCCAGGGTGTTGGAGGCTCCTGCCGCGAACCGCTAGAGATCGCCTCCAGGCTGCGCCAGTGACAAATGGGAAGCTTCCTTGCATAGAAACATGGGCAGCGTCCCGCCTAGCGTTCAGATATACATAGTCGTGTATTGTCCGTCTGGACTCGGACCCTTGACCGGAGGAACGGGCAAAAGCGGTGGAAACTGGGGCGGACAGCTCGGAGCTCCAACAGGTTGATAATGACATCGGGACTCCAGCGAGGACCCAGGCCATGAGCCCAGTGTTCCCAGATCATTTTAACCCATCAGAGAGGCATCGGTCGACAGAGACCCCGTCGGCTCAGGCGGACGAGCAGGATGCCCTCTGCAAATGAGCAGTCCACCACTGGGCGGTCACATCCCATGTCACCCGGCACAAGCTGGTCAAGGATGCCAGCGTTGTGACCACTGCTGGCAGTCCCACTGAGGGCTGTTCCAGCAGACCAACGGACCACGCTGGACAGACCGCCATGAGACCAGGGCGCAGGAAGTCCCGAGCAGGCGGTGCCCAACAAATGATCAGACAAGGAGGAAGAACCTCGGCCCACTCACCGGGGAGCCTTGCTCTGGCAAGAGGGAGAGGGCGGCGACAAGAATAAATCACCTGTGGCTCGAGGTCCGACGGCCTCGTTGATAAGGAGGCCGGGAAACTTGAACCTGGGGCCAGATCTCTGGACACTCGCCTCCTTCCTGGAGAGCTGCTATCAGCCAGTCGTCCAAAGGGTACACAGGACCCCTCGGCGCCGCAGGATACTGTCACCACTGCTGCATTTGGTGAAGACCCTGGGAGCTGGAGACAAACCGAGGGCATGGCTTGGAACTCGAAGAGATCCTTGCTCGGGCGAAGGAATCTCTGGTGAAGCAGACCGATGGGCGTGGCAATCCTGCAAGTCAGAAGCAGAACCACCGCGCGTTCAAGGATGGTATTATCTGAGCCAAGTGACCATCCTGATGCGGACACAAGGAACTTGTTGAGTGTGGAGGGGAATGGGAGCCAACCCCGTCCGTTGAACCAGGAAGTACCTGGACACAAACCCTGGGTCTGAAGGGTCCACCTCTCTTACCACCTCCTTCTGGAGGAGGAACCGGCCAGCGAGACGCCAGGAGGCTGAGATCCCGAAGCCCCGAGCCAGCTCTGAAGGTGGTGCCTAAATTCCAGAGCAGGCCTCTTCCCAACCTCAAGACCCACCTGTCCGTGGCAACAGCCAGGCGGAGCAGAGTGGGCCGTCCCCAGGACCCAGGGAGTGGTGGCGAGGATGGGCGACACCCCTCAGCCGTCACTGGGCAAACTTGGAGGAGGGACAGCCGAACCTCCTGGGCCCACCTCCCTGCTCCTGTTAGGAAGCGGCGACTTAGGTTTGGGATACAAGCCCGACCTGCTGGCCTGGCGTTACTGGTCGGGGCGCCGAGGCACAGAGATGAGGCTTAGGCTGTAGTTCGCGGCCTTTGTCCTTCTGATGAAGACCGAGTCAAGGTGGCATTGGACTTCTCGATCCTCTGGGTGACCTTCCACCCCAGAGCAGGTCAGTTCCCAAAAGGAACATCCGCCAACAATGCTGGGTATCAAATAAGTCAATATCCTCAACAAGCCATGACGCATAACCACTGCGGCAGACGATCTGGCACATGGTCACCCAAAGCAGTCTGGGCTGCTGTTTGGCCACTGCCTGCCTGGTCCGCACCTGTAACACGTAGTCTGCAGATGGAGGCGGGAAGATGAGGATGACCTCATCAGGAGCCCAAACATGAAAAATGTGCCATGAGGGGCCGAGAACCAGCCTGCGACCCGAGAAGGGCCTTGGCGTGAACTTCGCCCGACATAGTCCAATTTCTTGGACTCATGTCAGGTTGTCCAACCCTGGCGTTACTTGTGCGCGGAAAAAGCGCTGTCGTGTCAACCCTCAGCAGAGGTGTTCAGCTTCGGACAAGGAACGGTGGGGACCGCCTGGCCATCCTGGCCAGGCGCAGACAGGAAGCAGGCTGCCAGTTCAGTCTGGACACTATGGCCTCGGCCACGGAAGACCTCCGTCGAGAATCCTCGGTCAGATCTCCGTGAGGATACAACCCGTTTGGAAACTCAGGTTCGAGCTCCATCCAGTCAGACTCCGAGATGAGCGAAGCAGTCCCTAGGAAGAGACTGACGGAGCTGCTCGTCCATTGGCTGACCTCACCAAATTGAGTCAATCGCTTGGAGAAGAGGAGGAATCATCTCGGTTCGGAAGTCCTCGAAAAACTTCTGCCTCTGGCCCTGAGCCACCCTTCACCTGCGAGGTCGGTCGGGAGTGAGGTAACGACAACCGATGGGGTAAACCCTTAGCCGACGAAGTCCTTGGTGAGCACCAATTAACTGTGGGAGGAGTTCCACACGGTAAATGAGCAGCTGGTTTGGCGAACAACGGCCTGGGTACAAACTCTCGGGCAGAGTCGGGGTTGACCCGTTCGATGAACACGCAATGGCGAGGCGCGGTAAGCTTATTCGGCAGGAGGGCTGTTGCAACATAAGGTCCTCGTGCGTAGGCATCATGCATGACCTCCCTCGCCGGCGAGGCCGAGACGGCGACGCGCACACCATGATGCCGAGACGAGACCGCCTATGGCGGTGAGACAGCTGGACGAGTCGAACCGGATTCGAGTCCCGAATTTCGGGGTGGTGCAGAGAGGTATCGGGGAACCGACCTCCCTCGGCTGGAAGGTCCATCCAGGGCTCTGGAACCGGAGGCCAGGCGAGCCACGGGATCCTCAACTCCTCCCGGGGGAACCGGGGAGAGGGGAATCTCGGCTGCCAAAGGCGACAGCCCGTCCAATGGGTCGAGAAAAATCTCGACTTCATCAGTGGGAGTCTCGGTCAACTGACCTGACGGGGACACCGTGAGGCCAGTGGCCGAAGCCGAGCGGTCGACCGAAGCCGACGGTCGACGGCCCGAGGAGAGGGACCTTTCCCGCTCCCAAGAGCGTCGACGGAAGGACTTACCACTGTCCCTCTTTTTGGACCGAGAAAAGGTCCAGCAGGCCTGAGGCCCTTCTCCTTTTAGTGGAGAGGACAGACAAAAGCCTCTAAAGGAAGCCGAGTAGGAAGAACCCAGAGAGAGGGATAAATGTCACGCCGAGGAAGATACAGCCAGCATGGCCTCCTCCTTCGAGGGCTTACCATCCCGCACGAGCTGATCCGCCGAGCCTTGGCCACAAGGACACCGCCAACCGGCCTCCTTGGACTTCACCGAGGGAACGCCTCAACGGCCCAGAAGCAATCACAGGGCATCAATCTTCGAGGACGAGGGTCGAAAGATGAGCACAGGTCGCAAGTCATGCGGTCGTCTCAAGGCCTAAACAGTAGACATAGTGGGTGTGGATCCGTCCGAGACATCTTCTGCCCGCATGGGCATCTCGAAATCGGGAGTCGATTTATCCATCTGACTGAGGATCAAGACTGAAGTCTTTGCAAAATATTTTTAAATCCGTAAACGGAGAAATAGGAACTAGTCACAAACGCGGGCGTTAAGGAGGGAACCTGAGCTGTGATGAGGAAGATCTACGCCATGGGGCGGAGCGAGAGTTATACTACCGGGTGGGTGGGGAGGCAACGAAGACCTTCCGCAAGATTTAAAGCGGCAAGGATACTGCCAATGAGTGTGGATGAACAATATCCATGTCCTAGAACCTGCCAGTAAGTGTGGATGAACAATATATCCATGTCCCTAGAACTATTGTTACAGGTGAGTAACCTGTTTTTCTAGAATCGTGGATATGGTGTTCTATCCACACTTCTTGGCAGACTCCTAGCAGTTCTCCGGGAGAAGGGAGGCAAGATGCACACCCCCTACTTAGGAAAGAGGGACTGGAGAACTAAGGCTCCAAAACCAGCACCTCAATGTGACTAGAGGTCGATGTAATGGGAAATGAAGGTATGTGCAGATTTCCAGGTAGCAGCCCTGCAGATTTCCTGGATGGGGATGTCCCTAGAAGCAGCCACTGACGCAGTGGTATGGCGAGTGGAATGAGCCTCAAGCCCTACGGGAGGCTGCCTTCCCACCAACCTATAGCAGAATTCAATGCAAGATGTAATCCATCGAACTACTGTCCACTTAGCTACAGGTCTGCCAGATGTGGCTTCAGCGTAGGTGACAAACAGCTGGCAAACCTTTCCCTGAACTTCCGCTGTTCGCTCTTATAGTAGGCGAGCTGTCTCAGGTCCAAAGTATGAAGCCTGTACTCAGCCTCCGAGGTGTGACTGGGGTAGAACACTGGCAGAGTAATCACCTGGTTAAGGTGAAACTCTGACACCACCTTTGAAGGAATTTCAGGTGGGGGCGCAGGACAACCTTGTCCCTGTGGAAGACCAGGTAAGAAGACTCGCTAGAGAGCGCCTGTAACTCCCCAGTCCTTCTGGCTGATGTGACTGCCACCAAGAAGGCGGTCTTCCACGACAAATGTGAGATGTCACATTTGTGCTACGGTTCGAATGGCTTGCCCATGAGCTCTGCCAAAACCAGCAGTAGATCCCACAGAGGTGGAGGTTCACGCACCAGAGGGGATATGTGATTTAGGCTTTTGAAGAAGCGCCAGACCACCTTCTCCTGCGCCACTGACTGCTGACCGGCCCGCACCTGGTAAGCAGAAATGGCTGCCAGGTGCACCTTTAGAGTCGTCGACCGAAGTCCCTGTTGGGAGAGGGACCAAAGATAGTCCAAAATGCTAGCCACTGGACAGGACGATGGGTCCAACCCTTTGCCCTGACACCAGATGAAGAATCTCTTCCATTTAAAGGTATAGCATTTTCTGGTCGATTCCTTACGGGAAGCCTCAACAACGTTGAGGACCTTGTCGGAGAGACCCAAGGCCTGGAACTCTAGCCGTTCAGGAACCAGGCCGTCAGGTGCAGGGATTGAAGGTCCGGCTGGAGTACCTTCCCTGACTGATCGAGAGCAGGTTCGGGCATGCTGAAAGCCACCTTGGGAGCCTGGAGCTGAGGCTGAGGAGATCTGAATACCAGAACTGGTGAGGCCAGTCTGGGGCTACCAGGATTACCTGAGCCCTGTCTCTCCTGACCTTGATGAGCACCTTGTGAATCAGGAGGGAGGACGGAAGGCATAGAAGAGGCCTGGGGTCCACGGCCTCGGAAGGCATCCCCTGCAGCAAACCCTGCTGAGGGGGGTGGGCATGATAAGCTCAGCTGCTCTTCTCCTGAGGCGAACAGGTCCACCTGAGGGTGCCCAGCGGAGAACAGATCTTGTACTACCTCCTGGTGGAGAGACTACTCATGAGATGCCCTGCCAACCCAGCTGAGGGCATTGGCCAGCTGATTTGAGGCTCCTGACACATGAATGGCTAGGAGATCAGACTCCAGGCTGAGCACAAGGGACTAAATGTGGAGAGCTTCCTTGCAGAGGGGCAGGGAGCGCATCCCACCCTGCCTGTTGAGACAGTACATAGTCGTGGTGTTGTCTGTCTGGACCTGGACCACTTGACCCCGTACAAACGGAGCGAATGTGGTCAGGCTAGCCAAACTGCTCGAAACTCCAGCAGGTTGATGTGGTATCAGGACTCCTGGGGGACCAGAGCCTGTGGTCTCTGTGCTCCCCCAGATGGGCACCTCAACCCATCAGAGAGGCATCGGTTGTCAGGATGACTGTCACTCGGGGAGGACAAATGGGATCCCTTCCTGCAGGTGGGATAGGACGAGCCACCACTGGAGGCCGTTCCACATCCTCTGGGTCACAGAGACCAGCTGGTCGAGATGACCTGAGCACTGAGACCACTGGCTGGCCAGCTCCCACTGGAGGGAACGCATATGCCAGTAGGCCCATCGGACCATGCTGATGCAGGCCGCCACGTAGCCCAGAAGACACAGGAAGTCCCGGGTAGGCGCGATTGCCCAACGAAAAATGTCTGGGCAAAGGAGGAAAGAACCTCCGCCCTGTCTGCTGGAAGCCAAGCTCTGGCTCGGTAGGAATCGAGCTCTGCCCCGACGAACTGAATCACCTGAGAAGGCATGAGTTCCGATTTGGCCTCATTGATCAGGAGGCCACGGTTGAGGCAAGTCTGGAGGGCCAGATCACTGGACCACTCCATCTACCGCTTGGATGGACCTGCTATCAGCCAGTTGTCCAGGTAAGGGTACACCCAGACCCCTCGGTGCCTCAGGTAAGCCACCACCACTGCCATGCATTTAGTGAAGATCCTGGGGGCTGAAGACAGACCAAAGGGCATGGCTTGGAACTCGTAAAGGGTTCCCTCGGCTCGGAAGCGGAGGAACCATTGATAGGACGGATGGATTGGGATGTGAAAGAATGTATCTTGAAGATCTAGGAAGCAGAACCACATGCCTTGCTCCAGGGATGGTATGATCTGAGCCAGAGTTTCCATCCAGAAGGTGCGGGACGTGAGGAACTTGTTCAGGTCGTGCAGATCTAGAATGGGGCGCCAGTCCCCTGTCTGTTTCAGTACCAGGAAGTACCTGGAAATGAACCCTGGGTCTGAAGGCGGGTCCGCTACTCTGTGCACCACCTCCTTGAGGAGGAGCGGAGCCAAGTTGTCTCGGACAGCGACTGAGAGGCTATGACACTGATCCTCTCTGCATGGGGCTCAATATGGAGGGGCCTGCTCGAATTCCAGAGGCAGGCCTCGACTGACCACTTCCAGAACCCAACGGTCCTTAGTCATAGCAGATCAGGCAGAAAGGAAGTGGCTGAGCCAGCCCTCCCTGGGAGGTCCCAGGGGAGGTGTGCCGGGATTGAGGGAGGCACCCCCCCAACCCATCACTTGGCAGGCTTGGAGGAAGGTCCAGTGGAGGAGCCGCCAGGACCGTCCCCCCGGGCTTCCTGAATGAGAAGGCCACGGACTTGGCCAGAGGACGCCAAGATTGAGCCTGCTGGCCCTGCTGCTGCTGCTGGGCTGGTCTGGCCACAGGAGTGGATGAATGAAAGGGCCTGCGGTTCTGACGCGTGGTGCCCTTGTCCTTCTGGGCAGATGTAGTGGAGTCCAAGGTGGCACTGGACTTCTCTATACACTGGAGGTAGCCCTCCACACCGGGCCCGAACAGCTCGGTGCCCAAGAAGGGGACATCTGCCAGCCTGTGTTATATATCAGCCATAAAGGTCGAGATGCGCAGCCAAGCCCTGCAGTGCATGGCCACTGTGGCCACTACCGAACAGGCACCAGAGTCACCAATGTCTAGAGCCATCTGGAGTTGTTGCTTCACTACTACCCTACCCTGGACCTGCTTGACCGTGGTCTGGAGGTCCACCAGGAGATGAGGGATCACCTTGTCCAGGAAGCCCAAGAGGGTATGGGAGAAATGTGCCATGATAACGGCCGAACTGACCTGACGAAGGCCAAGGGAGGAGGCTGCATAGACCTTCTTCCCAGAATGGTCCAACTGTTTGGAATCCTTGTCTGGGGTCTGTCCACATCCCCTTTGTTGCCTGAATGGTGAAAGATGGAGTCGACTATCAACCCCACTGCAGAGGAGTGCTCTGAAAACCCCAAAAGGGACCCCATAGGGACCACATACTTGTGGGCCATGCGGGCAGAAGGCGCAGGTTAAGATGCAGGATGCTGCCACAGCTCAAAGGCTGGGCCCACAATAGCCTCAGCCACCGGAAAGGCCTGCATCGGAGTATCCCCTTTGTCCAGAATCTCTGTGAGGGGATACTTGGCTCGTTTCTGCACAGGTTCGCGCTTCATTCCCATGGATTCTGAAATGAGCCGACAAATACCCATCAAAGAGGTGGGGCCCTCGTTGACGGAGAGACACCCATGAGAATTGGCGTCGACAGGATGGGGACCATGAAGGCATCTTGCGACTCAAGGAGAATTGTAGCTGGTGACTGTCAGAAGTCATTTCCCCACCGCTTGGGCGCAGTCGAGAGTAAGAGTTACCACAACCGTGGGGCAGGCCTTTGGGACAACAGAGTTTTTGGTCGAGCCCGGATTCTCGGTTGCTCGGGTGGTTCTACCCGATCGGGTGGAGTAGCTGGCTTCGGGCTGAGCCGCAGGGCCTTACCCGCACCTCGGGTAACGGTGGTTGACGCCGGTCGCCAGGGCGAAAGCCACTAAATGGCTGGGATACAAACTGAAATCAGTTTCAACCTGGATAGGCCCAACTGCTATCACATTAGGTCTTTGTAGCGCCGACGCAACTTGCGCCGGAGCCTCTCCTCACCTGAGGAGGACGAAGATGAGGAGCGGCGCTGCCGCTTACCATGGTGTTGGGAGTGAGATTGCTGATGAGGGTAAGTCTTGCCTGATGTCGAACTCAAGGAACAAGACCGAGACTGAGACCGTTGGCGGGGCCGAAGGGGGACCTCAGAAGGAGTCGGGAAACCCGCGGCTCCTCCTGGTCAGGTTCCTTGGGGGACGGGTCCTGCCCAGTAGGTTAAGCCGACCCATCCGAGGGCACTGGAAGCACTGGTGTCTGAAATAAGGAGTTGTCGACCGGATTGGGCGACAACCCGCTGATCAGCTTGAGAAAAATCTCGGCCGCATCAACAGGCGTCTCAGCCGACTGGTCTGACGGGTTACCGTGAAACCGCGACTTTGACCAAAGTTTAAACGGGTTTCCTGTGAGCAGGACTGCTCCTGGTCCCAAGAGCGTCGATGCTACGACTTGTTCTTTTTCGACTCCTTCTTCCGAGAGTGCAAAACATGCGACCCCGAAGGGTCCTCTCCCTTGGTAGAGAGAGACTGGCACAACTCCTTGAAGGAAGCCGAATAGGAGAATCCTAGTTGTAGCAGAATGAAGGCTGAAGCCGAAGAGGAACCTGCCATGGCCTGAGCCGCCGCCTCCTCCAAGGCCTTAAGCTGTTCCAGCTGCTCGGCGGACCTCGCAGCCGCAGAGACCACCCAACGGGCATCCTTGGATTTAACCAGCAGGCAACGCTTTTCCGTTCCCCCAGCTGAAGTCAGGCAGTGCGGTCTTCCAGAGCCAAGAGGTGAAAAGGACCAAGAGACCGCAAGCCTGCAGATCATGGTCGTGTCCCAGGCAGTAGATGCACACGGTGTGTGGATTAGTGCATCTTCTGATCTCGCAGGGCACTGCCACAAACCTTAGACCCGGATTTGTCTGCCATCATGGCAGCGAGAGAAGAAAGCAAAGATGAATCTCGAGAGAGTTTTAAAATAAGTTTTGAAGCGAATGGCCGCCCACCGCGCAGGGGTTGGATTGCTTGAGACGCCGGCGACCTGGTTCGGGAATGAACCCGGTTCGTCGGAGGGCCGGCCGGGGGGAGAAGGATGGAGTGTCCCATGGATGGCTCTCCTTCTCCGGGGGAGGGTGGGGAAGTGCCCGGCGCATGGAGGACCCCTGGCGGAGGCCAGGAGTCACTCAAGCTACTGGCGCTCGTCACACAGGGGAAGCAGGGCGGATGCTGGCATCATTGCACGTCCCCGCCTCCAGGAAAAACGGAAAAAGGAATAGGCGGAGTGGGACCTCTAAGTGAAGCCCTCTCTGGGGCTTCGATTAGCCTGCCATTGCTGCACTCCCCAACCAGATACTTGTCCAACGGCTTGGATACAGGGGTCCAGTGACACGACCCCGCCCTCCGGAGGGTAAGCCGGGGGTAAGTGGGGAAGGTAGCAGCAATAGATGGGGGAGGAAGTCCTAGGGGCCGTGACCAGGCTGGAAGGCCAACAGAGGTCCCCCAAGATACAAAATGTAAAAAAAAAAAAAAAGTTTTGGAAGCGAATCAAAAATTTTGGAAGCGAATCTGAAGATTCTAGAGCCAGGGCCTACTACAAGCGGGAGCGCTAAGGAGGGAACCTGAACCTTCCATCAGAAAGGAAGATCTGGCATCATCGGGAGGAGCCGAGGGTTATACCACTCAGGTGGGTGGGAGGAGCCAGCTTGAAGACTTTCCGGCACATCTTAGAGCGGCAAGGTACCTGCCAAGAAGTGTGGATAGAACATATCCACGATCCTAGAACATGTTTTACATATTTTTACTCTGCAGTATTTTACAACAAGGACTTAAAAATGTGCACAAATGCTTGAAAAAAAAAAGTCAGATATGTAAATTATGTTAAAAAACCGAATTTAAATACTTTTCTAACACTGTTGCACAAGTGGCAAAATTATCACGATACAAGGTTATTGCGATAATTTCATCACGGTTATCGTATCGTCAAAATGTTATCGTGATACCCCTACTTGTGATATCAGCCCATTGCTGTGGGAATGTTTCCTGGGAAAAATCCCTAGCATAGCATGAGGACTCCAGTTCCCGAGTAAGCCCCAGCTGTAGATGAACACAGTAGGGAAGGAACCAAGCTCCTGCTCTCATGTAAATACCCTCAGTAATGAAAAATGAAACGGCCTGAAATTCATGAGCAGCAGAAATTAGTTTTATAGATACCAGATGTGTATCAATTCACCCAGCTGTACACGTACACACACACACACACACACACACACACACATCCCATACGGATGCAGGTAGTGCCAGTATAGAGTTGAGTAAGGTGTTCAATGTTAAACCTCAATTTCTGCACCTTAACTTTGGTGGCGTTTGTCAAAATTTCCCAAAACCCAGCAAGCACTGTCTCAGAGGCAAGTTTCTCAAGATGCAAGAAGTTTCGTGATGGCAGCTGGTGTGGTTTGAGATACTGAACATAGATTTTTAATGAAATGTGGTGTATAGCCTACAGAATTTTTCCCCCAAAATGTTCAGGGTAGAAGCGGACTGTGCCAAGGCAGTGCCTTTTGAAGATTTTTTGGAAAAAATATTAATCAGTTTCGGAGTTATCAGGATTAAAAATGAACATTGTCTGGTGCTCACCGTAGAAACACATTAGGACCCTTACCTGCCCGAGAGAAATCTTGCACAAATTTTTTCATACCTCCTATTAGAAAGAGAAGGGATCAGATTCTGGCTCTGTGGAGCTCAGCCCCGATCCCTTCTACCTCCCTGTCCTGAAAGCCACCCCCACGCTGGCATGTTTTGTGATACAGTAATATCGAGAGCGTTGGGGCACACTCGATAGGCCATAATGGGGACTTTTTTGAACTTCATATTTTTTGGGGGGGCTATCTTTTTCTCTCCTGTCCCAGTCAGCCCTACCTCACTGCCATCCTCCCAGCACAGTCCCCTGAACTTCAGACCCCCTCCCATGTTCTCCCATGGCTTACCCTCCATGGCAGGGTGGTGGGGAACCCCCAACTCAACCCAAGTCCGGATCCAGTGTCGGGGAGGTGTCTTCTCGGGGGCGGTGCCTGCGGAGGATGGCCATTCATGTCGCATGACTGGGACACGATTTTCCGCTTTTCCCTGTAGAGGGGAGCATGCAGTGATGATAATGGCAGAGCTGCATGTGTGTCTGCACACACCACGCCGGTCGGCTGCGCCTCCTCCGTTCCCATTGTACAGGATCCAGTGTGCCAACACCCAGCTAGGTGTCAGGCAGGTGCTGGTCTCTGTTCCCCACCTTCCCGGAGAGGAGAGCTGTCCCTGATTCTGCTCCTCTCCCTCTCCGGCTGCCCCCCCGCCCAACAACCTGCTCGCACTACGAACATGGGTCGCCGGCATGGCAGAAGGTAGGGCATCACTGCCTCAGCCCTCCACGCCACTGGGCCAGTTGAACTTCATATTTTAATGGTTTAGATGGCCAATACAAACAAATCAATGCCTGTGCTCAACTAACACCACCCTTGTTAGCCGAGCCCTAGCCTAGATGAAAAAATTACTCACCTTAGTAACTGTTTCTTCTAATGGAGTCTTGCTGTATTCTGACTTATTGCAGTTAGCCCCAGCACTTGAACTGCTCCGGAGAGGATAGAGTTAAATTCTATGCAGAGCATAGAACGTTGAGCTCAAGCTCGGTTCAAACCTCTATCTGCTGCACTTCAAAGTGTAACCATCAGATTCTCACAAGCTAATGCTAACTAAACCCACTATGTGGAAATTGTAAAAATTTTTACTAGCCAAATGCCAACCAAATATTTTGGATCCCCAAAAGACTCAAGTCGAGAAATCCAAAATGAAAAATTTGGCAGTGAACACTTATGACTATTAAAATAACCAAACAAAACCCACTCCTCCTCCTCCTCTCTAAAAAGAAGGAGTGCCCAAATGCACCCCTTGGGTGCAACACTGCACCTGCCAGCCCACTTCCCAAAAACCAGGTTCTGAGAGGGGAGTCAGGGAAGGAGGTCAGAATACAGCAAGACTCCATTAGAAGAAACACAATTACTAAGGTGAGTAATTTTTTTCTTCAAACAACATGAAGTCTTGCTGTATTTTGACTTATTGCAGATTACCAAGCAGTACCTCCATGGAGGAGGGAATCAAACCTACTTTGGGAATAGGCTCTGCAGTACCAAACCGAGCATCATTCCTAGCCTGGATATCCAGAGAGTAATACCTGGTAAATGTATGGACTGTTTTCCAGGTGGCTGCTTTACAAATCTCTAGCAAAGGAATATCCCTGGCAGCAGCCAGGGAAGCAGCTGTACCTCTAGTCGAATGAGCACTCAGGCCTGAGGGTGGTATTTTACCCAGCTTTTCATAGCAGAATTGAATACAAGCGACAATCCACCTGACAACAGTTCTCTTAGTGGCAGCTTTGCCCTTTCCCACTTCACCATAAGTGAGGAACAACTGGAGGGAATCAAACCTGTGTGCCTTAGTATGCTCAATGTAGTAGCTAAGTGCCCTTTTAACATCTAAACTGTGTAATCGTCTCTCTCCCGAAGAAGAATGGTCAGTGAAGAACACAGGGAGAGACATGGATTGGTTCAGATGAAAATCTGAAACCACTTTAGGTTAAAACCTCCTATTGGTTCTAAGGGCCACCTTCTCTCTATGTAAATGAAATTAAATGAAATCAGGCTCCACTGACAGGGCTTGTAATTCACTGATACGTCTGGCAGAGGTAATAGCTACCAGAAACACAGTTTTCCAAGTCAAGTACTTAAGCTCTGCTGAAGACAAGGGCTCAAAGGAGGGTTGCATAAGCTGAGCAATGCAAACATTAAGGTCCCAAGCAGGCGTAGTAGGATCCCTAAAGGGGGGATTGATATGAAGCAACCCCTTGAAAAATTTACAGAAAACAGGATGGGATGCCAGTGAGGAGCGCTTTCCCACTGACAGAAAAGCAGAAACAGCTGACAAGTGTACCTTGAGGGTAGCTGGTCTAAGGCCTAGGCCATTAAGATGAACCATGTAATCCAGAACTGTAGACAATTCAGCAGCATCTGGGGATATGTGCTTCTTGGAACACCAAATATTAAATCTCTTCCATTTGAAATTATAAATTTTTCTGGTGGCAGGTTTTCGAGAGGCTTTCAGAATGTCCAGAACCCCTTCAGACAGATGCAAATTTGCATACTCTAACTCTTCAAAAGCCATGCCTTGAGATTGAGAGACCGAAGGTTGGGATACCAAATCCTCCCCTGAGAGGAGGTTAGCAGACTGTGATTCCTGGGAAGAGACAGGGGAAGATGGACTGTTAGGGACAGCAACAGGGGGTACCAAGGCTGCCTCGCCCAATCTGGAGCAATCAGGATCACTTTGCAAGATTGTGACCTTATCTTGACCAGGACCTTGAACAATAGAGGAAAAGAAGGGAAGGAATATAGAAATTTCCTCCCAGTCTAGAATCAGAGCATCCAGAGGACTGAGCCCAAGACTGAGGGTCTGCAACAACAAAAAAAGTTGGTGATTGTCTGGGGCTGCAAAGAGATCTATCTCTGATGCCCCACCTGAAAAATCACTTTCAACACTACGGGATCCAGGGACCATTCGTGATGGCCCTGGGAAATCCTTACTCAATGCATCTGCTAGCACATTGTCCTTTCCTGGAAGGTGGACTGCTACCAGAGAGGTCTGTAGAGATAAGCCAGAGACCATAACTTTATGGCTTCCGTGCACAAGGCCACAGACCGAGTGCCTCCCTGCTTGTTGATATACCACACGGTGGTGGTGTTGTCTGTCCTGACCTGAACCACCTTGTTCTGTACTGATTGAGAGAAGGCTTGCAGGGCCAGATAAACCACCCTGAGTTCCAGAAGGTTTATGTGGAGAAGAGACTCCTGAGTGGACCACATTCCCTGGGCTGTGAGAGTCCCCAGGCAGGCTCTCCACCCCAGGAGAAGCATCTGTGGTTAGAACCACAGAATGAGACTGAGTGATGAATGGAACTCTTTGCCTGAGGTTGTCCTGATCCTGCCACCACTGAAGGGCCTGGATCAGGGTCTGAGTTACTGGAACAAGTCTGGTTAGAGAATCTTTTTTCTGAGACCAAAGAGACCCGAGATGAAACTGAATGTCTCTCGTCTGAAATCTGGCCCCTTGGACCACTGCAGTGGAAGCTGCCATGTGGCCCAGAAGCTGAAGGAAGTGCCTTGTTGGTCAAGAAACCAGAAGGTGGAAGGAGGAAACCAGCTCTATGATGGCCCTTACTCTTTCCAGGGTAAGAAAGGCTCTTGCTTTGACAGTATCCAGCTCTACCTCTATAAAAGTCAGAGCAGAAATCCTAGAGAAGTAAGCACTTGCTGGGTCACCGGCAGATCTGACTTGACTTGGTCTGGAGACTGACCCACAATGAGCCAGTCGTCCATGTATGGGAATATGGAGATATTTTTTTCTCCTCAGAAAGGCCACTACTACTACTGCTAGGCATTTTGTTAACACCCTTGGAGCTGATGTTAGGCCGAAGGGCATTGCTTTGAACTGATAATAACCTGAAGGCAAATCGAACCTGAGGTACTTTCTGTGGGAGCACCAGATGGGAATGTGAAAGTAGGCATCTTTTAGGTCCAGTGAGGCTAGCCAGTCCCCTGGCCTTAGAGAGGTAAGGATTATTCCCAGAGTCACCATTTTGAATTTTGGTTTTAAAAGATGTTTGTTCAGGTGTCTTAAGTTTAGGATGGGTCGCCACTCCCTTGTCTTTTTCGGGGTAAGGAAGTACCTGGAGTACAAACCTTTGCCCCTGTGTATTGCAGGAACTCTCTCTATGGCCCTTAATTCCAGCAGAGATGAAACCTCTGCCTCTAGGGCAATGGTTTTGGAGATGCTTGCAGTTGGAAAGGATCTGGCTCTTAGCTTTGGGAACTTTTTGAAGCTGAGAACCAGTCCCGGGCTTACTACCTCCAGGACCCACTTGTCTCAGGTAACAGACTTCCAGTCCTAGAAGTAGTAAGCCAGACTGCCTCCTACAGGAATTGGGGAGTCAACCTGGGCTGAGACATCAGGGTGTCTGCTTGGCAAGAACCTTAGGCTGAGGAGTGAATGCAGCCCTGCTCATCCCCTTCTGCCTCTCCCTCTGAAGAACCCCCTCTGAGAAAAGGGGGAGGAGGCCTGTGCTTGGTAAAAGGCCTCTGAAAAGGCCTGCCCCTGCCCCTAGCTTGCTGTCTTTGAGGAGTTGCCTGCCTTTCCTTGGCTTGTGCACACCTGTAAGTGGTCCTATATTCATCCATCTTTTTCATGTAATTCTCTGTCTGCTCCCCAAACAAAGAATTATCCATCACAGGGAAATCCATGGCCTTAGCCTGGGTGTCCTGTGAAAGGCTAGTACATCTGAGCCAAGCCATTCTCCGAAGAGCCACAGATGTAGCCATGACTTGTGATGACACATCATTGGAGTCCACAGCAGCATAAAATTGGATTTTGATGCCTCAATCCCATCAGCAGCCATCCTCCAGCTCCTGGCCAGCTGGGAGGAGGTCTGCTCAGCCAGTGCCAGTACAGTGTCCCACCTGGACTTCTGGTACCTGGCTGTATAGGCCATGTAATTAGCCTGCTTGAGTCCCAAGGAGGATGCCATGTACTGTTTTTTGCCCTGGCATCCAGCTTCCTGGAGTCTTTATCTGGGGGTGATGCCAAGGGTATGTTAGCCTTATCACAGGCTGCAGCCTGCACAACCCCAACATGGCTGCATTGCTGGTACAAGTACTCCGTAGCCGAGCCTGACAACATGTACCTCTTGTCCATCCTTCTGTCAACAGGAGGTAAAGAATTAGGAGTTTAACAATTTTTGTGTCCGTTTCCCAAAGGACTTATGAAGGGGAATAGACAACCTCTTGGACTCTGGGATGTCCATCATTTCAACGTAATCAGGCTCTTCTTGTTCCTCCACAGCTTCTTCCAAAGGGAGCTGGAGGGTTTCTGCCACTTTTCTGTAAAACATAAAGTGGGAAGGGGACTCAGAAAGCCTGGAAGGGGAAACAACAGAAGGACTGTCTGGGGAGATGTCCGGTTCAATAGGCTCATTCAGACCTTCCATTCCATCATCATCATCATCATCATCACCACCACCACCACCACCACCACCACCACCACCATCATTGTCCCCCTCCAAATCCAGTTCATAAAAATCTTCTGGGGCATAATCCTGAACCGGAGGAACCGACCAGACCAAACGCCTGCCAGAAGGCGCAGGTTCGGTCGGAACTGTACGAAGCGATTCAACAATCCTAATCGCTCGGGCAATCTCCTCGGTGGTCGGAACATGTGACTCTGGATCCGAACCAGCCAATTTGTCTTTTCTTTTTAGATGGAACTGATCCCTCAGAATCGGCTCTCCTTCTGCCCGAAGAAGTATCGCCCTGGTCAGAGGGCAATCCTTCTGGTTCAGCCGAAACCGAACAGGGCTGGCCATCCGGGTCAGCGGACTTCTCGGCCTCCTTGTCCCTAAGCCTGCCCAATCTCTTGTCTAGGGTGGATTTAGGGAAATGTTTGCATATTTGGCACGGAATCGATGTGGTCAAACCCCAGACAATAAACACAGGTGGTGTGGGGATCAGCCTTAGCAAAGACTTCCCCACACACACTGCAGTGTTGAAACCCAGTGGGCCTGGTTTTTCTTTTGGGTTTCTCAGACGTACAGCAGCTATCCTATAACTCAAACTTACCCTTTACTCGGCAAAAGCCAGGTAAGACCCCCTTATTGGTTTCTAATTGTGTTACGGGTATTTGAAAAAAACGCAAGAAACACGTTTTTTTTTTTTTAAATCGATAAGAACCGGTAACCACACACTAAACCCGAAGAAAAAAAATACAAAGAATAACACACAAGATAACCGGTTCAGCCAAACCAATTAAAAGTTCAAATTTACAAGTTCCACAAGTATCCGAAGGCTAGTCCAGTACCTAAGTACTTACTGTACCACAGACAAAGAGCTGAACCGAAATATAAATGAAAGGATCGGTAAAACCGACGACTTTAACCGACTGATGAACCGTGAGCAGAGGAGAAATCTCCGGAGCAACTGTTCAGTTAAGCGGAGTAAAGAATCTAGCGGATACACTTTGAAGTGCAGCAGACAGAGGTTTGAACCGAGCTCAAGCTCAACGTTCTATGCTCTGCATAGATTTTAACTCTGTCCTCTCCGGAGCAGTTCAAGTGCTGGGGCTAACTGCATGAAGTCAGAATACAGCAAGACTTCATGTTTGAATGATTTGTATTGACCACCTTAACTATTGCAATATGAAGAGTAAAAAAGTCCCCATTACTTCCTGTTGAGCACCTCCCCACGTTCTTCATATTACTGCATCACAAAAAGTGATACTGCAGGTGTAGCACTCAGGACTGGGAAGTGGAAGGGATTGGCGGTTTGGCTCAACAGAGGCATGAAAAGCATTCTACTTCATGTAGGATTTAACTCAGGGGCAGGAAGGGGTCCTTATATCTTTCTGGGTGGCAAGTGGTGAAACAGCAGAAAATACAGGTTACTCACCTGTAACAGGAGTTCTAGGAGTGGTATATGTTGTTCATCCACACTTATTGGCAGGTTCCTTGCCGCTTTAAATCTTGCCGGAAGGTCTTCAAGCTGGCTCCTCCCACCCACCCGGGTGGTAAAACTCTCGGCTCCGCCCCATGACGCCAGATCTAGCCCGCTGGAAGTCAGGTTGCGCGTCGAAGCCAGGGAGGTCGGGTGGGTTGTGTGGATGAACAACATATACCACTCCTAGAACTCCTGTTACAGGTCAGTAAATACAGGTTACTCATCTGTAACAGGAGTTCTAGGAATGGTATATCTTGTTCATCCACACTATCTGGCAGGTTCCTTGCCGCTTTAAATCTTGCCGGAAGGTCTTCAAGCTGGCTCCTCCCACCCAGTCGGGTGGTAAAACTCTTGGTTCCACCCCATGACGCCAGATCTAGCCCACTGGAAGCCAGGTTGTGCGTCGAAGCCGGGGAGTAGCTTGGCAGAAGACACCAGGAGAAAGGACTGCTGCGTGACTGGACTTCTCTGCTGGGACTAAAGAAGTAGAACTCTTGTTCTTGGAACTTTAATTTAGGGTAAAAAAAAAAAAAACAACAACTAACAAACAAAACAAAAAAAAGTGTATGTCTGAGTTAACTGAACTGAATGGTTTTCTGAACAGTTATCTAGGTATAAATCTCAGGTGATTGAAAGGACTTGATAGCTGTGAGATTTAAATTACTTGTAGAAAGATCTAGTAAGTAGGGGGAGTGGCTTAGCTAGAAAGAAGCTACATTTAAAGACTGCCTTAGAAAGATTTTGCTAGTAGCTTGGCAGAAGACACCAGGAGAAAGGACTGCTGTGTGACTGGACTTCTCTACTGGGACTATATTGCCTTCCTTCCCTCCAAAGCTAGTTCTAGTTTTATAGGCACAGAATTTGACTGACAACAGGAACTTCCTCTTTGGGAGCAGGAAGTGAGTGATCACAGAGCCACCAAAGACCCACCATCCTAGAAGGGCAAGAGTACCTCTCGGCCCCTCTAGCTGCTGGAGGTCTGCCTCTGAGCAAGTAAGGGTCTACTGAGAAATATTGGATATTCTTGTCTCAGAACAGGACAATCAGGAGCTTAAAGGGCACACAAGCAGAAAGTAAGGAGAGAGAGAGAAAAACAGAGGAAGAGTAAGGATTGCAAACTGTTAAGGGGCCAGAAATAAGGCGATGGGAGTAGTGCAGTGCAGTGGCTGTGGAGCAGCAGTCTTCGGGAGACGTTCTGGAGGATGCGGTGTTGTCCCATCTGCAGGCACCTCTCTGGGCTGAGGGAGAGGTTGCTCATCTCCAGGCTGAGTTGGCCAGGATTTGTGGGACCTCCTCTTCCATCCAGGGACCACCAGTGCCACACGTTGCCTCAGAGGTTGCCAAGAAAGAGGAGGCGGTTGGACCACAGTGGGCTCAGGGAGGGTGAGGTGGTGGAACAGAGCGCATCCCTCCAGCTGTACCTCTCCACAATTCCTATGCCATTCTGGCAAAGTGTAGTTCTTCTATGGAGGCACCCGCAGTGGAGACCAAGGAGGATGTGGGAACCTCCTCAAAGGAGACCCACAGGAGGTGGCAGGGGACCCCGCAGAGAAGGAAACAACTCCTGGTGGGGACTCCATTGTAGGAAGGTAGAACTGGGGAGGAAGGGGAGAGGAGGTAAGGTGCCTGCCTGGCACCATGGCTTGGAGGAACAGGGAGCGAATTCTCAGGATTGCTGGAGTAGCTGCACAGGAGGGAGCTGGATGTCATTGTCCACCTAGGGACAAATGACCTGCTAAGAAAAGGATTAGAAGTGCAGGAAGAGTTTGTGGAATTGGGGAGGGGCCTTAGACAAGTAGCATGCACGGTAACCTTCTCGGAGGTGCTGCCCATCTATGGCGTAGGAGAGGCTAGGGTGTTCCGCACCATGGGATTCAATCAGTGGTTGAAAAACTGGTGTGGAGCTCAGGGATTTGGCTTCATTGGGGACTGGGGTCCACCTGGAGTGGTGCAAGCCTATACTGGCATGATGGGTTGCATCTGTCCAGGAGGGGAACCAGGATCCTAGGTGATAGGTTTAAATGCTTCATTGGCAAGCATTTAAACTAGCCAAGGGGGAGGCACTGGAAAGGAGCAGGGAAATCCTAGCCCCCAAAAAATCACGGAAGTAAGTGCGGTAAACACCAACATAGAGGTGTCGATAGGGAGAAGGGCAGGGGTAAATGGAGAAAGTGACAAAGGCAAGAAGGACAGGGATGGGGCAAAAAGGAGTAAGGCCATCAGGAAATGGAGGGTAATGAGTACCAATGCCCGTAGTCTGGACAACAAGCTCCCAGTTAACATCTGGCATATTCAGGTCCCCCATCAACAATATCTCCCTTTTTCTGCCATTCTAAGAAAGCCTTCTATCATTTCCATGTCCATTCCCCTGAGATGGGGTCTGTATACAACCCCATGTGGATTGTGGTGCCATTTCCTGTCTCCAGGGTGACCCAAAGTGCCTCACCTGTTCCCTGTTTACTCTTTAGTTCTGTTGCTTTGATCCCTTCCTTTACATAGAGACTCCTCCTCCTCCTCTTTTACCCTCCTGTCCCTCCTGTAGATTGTGTATCCTGGTATGTTGACATCCCAATCGTGGTTCTCTGTGTACCATGTTTCTGTGACTGCCACAATATCCAGGCAACCCTCTTCCATCAAGGCCACTAGTTCAGGGAGCTTGCTACACAGTCTACGGGCATTGGTACTCATCACCCTCCACTTTTTGATAGCCTTACCCCTTTTAGCCCTATTTCTGTCCTTACTGCCTTTGCCTTTTTTTACATTTAAATCTGTTCTGCTGCCTAATAACTTCTGTACCTTGGTGTTTACCTCACTAATCACCATGTTTTGTGGGGGGAGGCTTGGATTTCCACTGCTTCTTTTCAGTGCCTCCCCCCTTGGCTAGTTTAAATTCTTGCCAATGAAGCATTTAAACCTCTCACCTAGGATCCTGGTTCCCCCCTGGACAGGTGCAGACCATCGCACCAGTATAGGTCTGCATCCCTCCAGGTGGCTCCCCAGTCCCCAATGAAGCCAAAACCCTGAGCTCCACACCAGTTTTTCAACCACTCATTGAATTCTCTGGTGAGAAGTACCCCTAGCATCTCCCTTACCATAGACAGGCAGCACTTACAAAGAAGGTTACCGTATGCGCTACTTGTCTAAGGCCTTCCCAACTCTACAAACTCCTCTTGCACTGCTCTGATCCCATTCTAGCCAGGTCATTTGTCCCTAGGTGGACAATGACATCCAGCTCCCTCCTCGTGCAGCTCATCCCACGATCCTGAGGATTGCTTCCTGTCCCTCAAGCCGTGGCGCCAGGAGGCACCCACCTCCTCTCCCCTTCCTCCCCATTTCTACCCCCTAATGATTGGAGTCCCCCACCAGGGTTGTTTCCTTCCCTGTGGGGTCCCATGCCATCCTCCTTTGGGTCTCCTCTGTGAAGGTTCCCAGCATCCTCCTTGGTCTCACTGCAGGTGCCTCCATAGAGGAACCACTATCCTAGAAGATGAATGAATTGTGGAGAGGTACAGCTGGAGGGATGCAACTCTGTTCCACCACTCTCCCTCCTTGAGCCCACCTGGTCCAGCCTCTCCTCTTTCTTGGCAACCTCTGAGGTAGTGGCATTGGCCCTGGTGGTCCCTGGGTGAGGAGGAGGTTTCCTGAATCTAGCCAGGTCAGCCTGGAGATGGGCAACCTCCTCTCAGACCAGAGAGGTGCCTGCAAATGGGGCACATCGCAGTCTCAGAATGTCTCCCCGAACACTGCCGCCCACAGCCATTGCACTGCACCACTCCTATCATGTCTCATTTTGTGTCCCTCTACTGTTTCTCTGGATGCTTACTCTCCCTCTCCTTACAACTCTCACCCTTCCTGTTCTGGGACAGCAACTTCCTATCTTCTTCAGTAGCCTCCTTCTTCCTTGCTCAATATCAGACCACCAGCAGCTGGGGGGAGAGTGAACACTTTTCTACTTTAGGGTTGACAAAACCAATGTTTCTCTATGATCCTTTCCTTCCTACTGCCAAACAGGAAGTTCCTGTTGACAGTCAAATCCAGTGGCTATAAAAGTAGAACTGGCTTTGGGTGGGTGGGTGGAGGAGGATGGAGGGCAATTAGTAAGAAAAAGGCTAGCAACAGGAAGTTGTAATTTGACTCACCTGCTTTTATAGTGTCTTAACCACAACCCCAGGTAAATACAGGTTACTCACCTGTAACAGGAGTTCTAGGAATGGTATATGTTGTTCATCCACACTCATTGGCAGTATCCTTGCGCTTTAAATCTTGCGGAAGGTCTTCAAACATGCTCCTCCCACCCACCGGGTGGTATAACTCGGCTCCGCCCATGACCAGATCTGGCCGCTGGAAGCTCAGGTTGTCGCGCCCGGGCCGGGAGGAGGTCGGGTGGGTCAGGTGGATGAACAACATACCATTCCTAGAACTCCTGTTACAGGTGAGTAACCTGTATTTCTAGGACATGGATATGTTGTTCATCCACACTCATTGGCAGACTCCTAGCAGTTCTCCGGGAGGAGGAGCAAGACGCACACCCCAATACTTACTTGGGAAAGAGAGACTGGAGAACCGAGGCCCCAAAACCAGCATCCCGGCGTGACTCAAGGTCGATGTGGTGAGTGGGTAATGAAGGTGTTTGCTGACTTCAGTAGCAGCCCTGCAGATTTCCTGGATAGGGCGTCCCTGGAAGCAGCCACCGTTGCAGCAGTATGGCGGGTAGAATGAGCTCTTATCCTCAGGGAGCTCCATGCCCGCCAACTTAAGCAGAGATCTATGCAGGAGGTTACCCACCTGCTTATCGTCCAGCTTGGCTGCAGGTCTGCCAGATGCGGCTTCAGCGTGAGGTGACAAACAGCTGGCGAACCTCTCCCAATTTCAGCCGTGCGCTCCTTATAATAAGCGGCGCCCTTCTAGGGTCCAGAGTATGGGCCTATATTCGACCTCAAGGTGTGATTGGGGTAGAACACCGCAGAGTCAACACCTGGTTAAGGTGAAACTCCGACACCACCTTTGGAAGGAATTTCGGTGGGGGCGCGAGGACAACCTTGTCCCTGTGGGAAGACCAGGTAGGAGACTGATGGAAAGCGCCTGGAGCTCTCCCATCCTTCTGGCTGGCGTGATAGCCACCAGAAGGCGGTCTTCCACGACAGGTGAGAGAGCACACCTGTGCATAGGTTGAATGGCTTGCCCATGAGCTTTGCCAGTACCAGCAGTAGATCCCACGGAGGTGGGTTCCCGCGACTGGAGGAGAATGTGATCAAGGCCTTTGAAAAAGCCAGACCACCTTCTCCCGCGCCACCGACTGCTTCCGGCCCGCACCCGTAAGCAGAGATGGCTGCCAGGTGCACCCTTAGGTCGCGCACTCCAAGCCCTTGACTAGAAAGGACCATAAATAGTCCAAGATGCTTGCCAAGGAACAGGAGGAAGGGTCCAAGCCCTTGCCCTGACACCAAATGGAAAACCTTTTCCATTTGAAGGCATAACATTTTCTGGTCGACTCATACAGACGCCTCAACTACATTGAGGACCTCGTCCGGAAAGACCCAAGGCCTGGAACTCTAGCGCTCAGGAACCAGGCCGTCAGGTGCAGGGATTGAAGGTCCGGATGGAACACCTTCCCCTGATTGACTGAGAGCAGGTCCGGGCGAGCTGGAAGCTGCCCTGAGTCCTGGAGCTGAGACTGAGATCTGGGTACCAGAACTGCGAGGCCAGTTCAGGCTATCAGAATCACCTGCGCCTTGTCCCTCCTCGCTTTGAGAAGCACCTCAGGATCAAGGAAACGGGGAAAGGCGAAAAGAGGCCCGGGGTCCATTGCCTCGAGAAGGCATCCCCCTGCAGCGAGCCCCTGCTGAGGCGGGCATGGAACAGACTCACCGACGTTCTCCATGGAGGCAGAACAGGTCCACCTGAGGTGTGCCCCAAAGGGAGAACAGATGCTGCACTACCCGGCAGGAGAGACCACTTGGGATGCAGCCCCTATCCGCCCAGGCGCATCGGCCAGGGTGTTGGGAGCTCCTGCCACGTGAATAGGCTGGAGATCCGCCTCCAGGCTGCGCCACGAGTGACCAAATGCAGAGAGCTTCCTTGCATAGAAGCATGGGCGCGTCCCTGCCCTGGCGGTTCAGATAGTAGCACAGGTGGTCGGTATTGTCCGTCCTGGACTCGGACCACTTGACCCCCGGAGGAACGGAGCAAAGGCGGTGAGAGCTAGGCGGACGCTCGAGCTCCAGCAGGTTGATGTGGCATCGGGACTCCAGCTGGGACCAGAGGCCATGAGCCAGTGTCCCCAGATGGGCACCCCAACCCATCAGAGAGGCATCGTCGATAGAGACCAGTCTGGCCGGAGCGGACTGAACGGGATGCCCTCCTGCAAATGATCTGGAACGGTCCACCACTGGAGGCGTTCCACATCCCTGTGTCACCGGCACAAGCTGGTCCAAGGGATGCAGCGTTGTGACCACTGGCTGGCCAGTCCCCACTGAAGGACGCATGTTCCAGCGCCCAACGGACCACGCCAGTGCAGGCCGCCATGAGACCCAGGAGGCGAGGAAGTCCCGGCAGGGCGCAATGCCCAACCAGAAATGATCGGGCAAAGGAGGAAAGAACCTCGCCCTGTCCGCAGGGAGCCCGCCTGGCTCAAGAGAGTCGAGCTGCGCCCGATGAATAGAATCACCTGCTTCGCTCGAGTTCCGACTTGGCCTCAGTGGATAAGGAGGCCCAGTTGAGAGCAGACCTGGAGGGCCAGATCTCTGGACCACTCCGCCTCCTTCCTGGAGGGAGCTGCCTATCAGCCAGTCGTCCAGGTAAGGGTACACCCGACCCCTCGCCCGCAGGAATGCTGTCACCACTGCCATGCATTTGGTGAAGACCCTGGGAGCTGGGACAAGCCGAAGGGCATGGCTTGGAACTCGAAGAGGGATCCTTCGCTCGGGCGAAGGAATCTCTGGTGAGACGGACCGGATAGGACGTGAAAAACGCGTCCTGCAAGTCCAGAGAGCAGAACCACCGCGCGTCCAAGGATGGTATTATCTGAGCCAGAGTGACCATCCTGAAGGTTCGAGACCTTAGGAACTTGTTTAGAGTCGTGTGGGTAGAGAATGGGCGCCAGCCCCCGTCCGTCTTGGAACCAGGAAGTACCTGGACACAAACCCTGGGTCTGAAGGAGGGTCCACACCTCTCTTACCACCTCCTTCTGGAGGGCGAGTGTCGGCTCGACGAGCCGCCAGTGAGGCTGGGATCCCGAAGCCCCGAGGGCGACGGCTCTGAAGGGTGGTGCCTGCTCGAATTCCAGAGGCAGGCCTCTTCCCACCACCTTCAAGACCCACCTGTCCGTGGTAACAGCGGACCAGGCGGAACGGAAGTGCGGAGCCGTCCTCCACGGGGGACCCAGGGTAGGTGGGGGGCGACACCCTTCAGCCCGCCACTGGGCAGGCTTGGAGGAGGGACCGCCCAGGGACCTCCTGGGCTCTTTCCTCCTGCCTCCTGTTAGAGGAGGCCGGCTGGGTTTGGGATGCCAAGGCCGAGCCTGCTGGCCTGACGTTGCTGGGCCGGGGCGCCTGGGGCACAGAAGGACCGAGAGGGCTTAGGGCTGTGGTTGCTGCCTTGTCCTTCTGAGCGGAAGACCGAGTCCAAGTGTGGCATTGGACTTCGATCCTCTGCAGGTGACCTTCCACCCCAGGGTCAAGAGGTCAGTCCCCAAAAGGGAAACATCCGCCAACTTGTGCTGGGTATCCAAGTAAGGTGATATCCTCAGCCAAGCCCGCCGACGAAGCCAGCCACCGCGGCCGCCACCGATCTGGCACATGAGTCCCCTATATCCAAAGCAGTCTGGAGCTGCTGTTTGGCCACTGCCCTGCCCTGGTCCCACCTGCTTAACCGTAGTCTGCAGATCGGCGGGAAGATGAGGATGACCTCATCCAGGAGCCCAACAGGGCATGAGAAATAGAGCCATGAGGACGGTAACTGGCCTGGCAGAAGGCCGAGAGAGGACGAAGCGTGAGACTTTTCGCCCGACATAGTCCAATTTCTTGGACTCCTTGTCAGGAGGTTTGTCCACATCCTTGGCGCTCCGGCGCGCGAGACGCTGTCGGTAACCAACCCTCAGCAGAGGGGTGTTCAAAAACGGACAGGGAACCGTAGGGACCGCGTACTTCCTGGCCATCCTGGCGAGGCGCAGGGCAGGAAGCAGGCGCTGCCAAGTTCCAGTGCGCGACCCACTATGGCCTCGCCACCGGAAAGGCCTCCGCTCGGAGAATCCTCGGTCCAGAATCTCCGTGAGGGGATACCTGGCCCGCTTGGAACGGTTCGAGCTCCATCCTGTAGACTCCGAGATGAGCCAAGGAGTCCTAGGAAGGACGACGGGCTATCGTCCATTGACTGACCTCCTGAAGACTCCAAGTCCAGTCGCTGGAGAAAAAGGAGGAATCATCTTCGGACTCGGAAGAGTCCTCGAAGAGCTGCCTCTGGCCTGAGCCACCCTTCACCTGCCGAGGTCGGTCGGGAGTGAGGGTAACTGACAGCGGGTGTAGACCCTTAGCCGACCGAGAATCCTTGGTCGGAGCCCCAGTGGTGGCTGTGGAGTGGAGGTTCCACCGAATCGTGGAGCAGCTGGTTTTGGCGAACAACCGCCTGGGTATAGGCCTCGGATAAGTCGAGGGGTTGTGTCGCCGCTCTGGTGACAGCCACTTAATGGCCGGAAGGCGACGGAGTCGGCTTATTCCCGCCAGGAGGAGCTGTTGCAACATAAGGTCTCGCATTCTCGACGTAATTCTACGCGAGCCTCCCTCATCCGAGGAGGAGGACGAGGACGAGCGCGACGCCGCCATCGATGTGCCGAGACCAGACCGCCTATGACGGTGGGATCGGCTGGACCGCGAAGAGGTCCGAGACCGAGACCGAGAGTCCCGGAATTTCGGGTCGGTAAGGGAGGTGTCGGCCGGAACCGCACTCCTTCGCTCGGATGGTCCATCCGAGGGCTCGGAACCGGAGGCACAGGCGAGCCACAGGATCTCTCAACCTCCGGGGAACCGGGAGGGGAATCTCGGCTGCTAAAGGCGACAGCCCGTCAATGGGTCGAGAAAATCTCGACTTCATCGGTGGAGTCTCGGTCAACTGACCTGACGGGGACACCGTGAGGCCAGTGGCGAGGCCGAGCGGTCGACAAGCCGACGGTCGGCGGCCCGGGAGAGGGACCTTCCGCTCCCAAGAGCGTCGACGAGAGGACTTACCCCGTCCCTCTTTTTGACCGAGAATAAGGTCCAGCAGACGCAGGCCTTCTCCTTTAGTGGAGAGGGACAGACAAAGCTCCTTAAAAAAGCCGTGTAGGAAGAACCCAGAAGGCGGGATAAATGCCGCGGCGAGGAAGATACGCCGCGCCGCGCCTCCTCTTCGAGGCGACCATCGCTCGAGAGCTGATCCGCTGAGCCCGCCGCCATGACACCGCCAACCGGGCCTCCTTGACTTCACCGAGGGAACGCCGGGACGGCCCAGTTGCAATCGGGCAGCACGGTCTTCGGGGACGTGAGGCGCGAAAGATGAGCACAGGTCGCAAGCCTGGGGTCGTCTCAAGGCCTAAACAGTAGACACACGTGGAGTGTGGATCCGTCCGAGACATCTTCTGCCCGCATGGGCATCTCCAAACTGGAGTCGATTTGTCCATCGCGAGTCATGAGGGATAGAAGACTGAAGTCTTTTGCAAAATTTTATTTTTAAATCCGCAAACGGAGAAATAGGAACCAGTCACAAACGCAGAGCGTTAAGGAGGGAACCTGAGCTTCCAAGCGGTAAGGAAGATCTGGCGTCATGGGGCGGAGCCGAGAGTTATACCACCCGGGTGGGTGGGAGGAGCAAGCTTGAAGACCTTCCGGCAAGATTTAAAGCGGCAAGGATACTGCCAATGAGTGTGGATGAACAACATATCCATGTCCCTAGAACCAGTATTTCTAGGGACATGGATATGTTATTCATCCACACTGTCTGGCAGACTCCTAGCAGTTCTCCGGGAGGAGGAAGACAAGGCGCACACCCCCGATACTTACTTGGGAAATACAGACTGGAGAACCGAGGCCCCAAAATCAGCATCCCGGCGTGACTCAAGGTCGATGTGGTAGTGAGTAATAAAGGTATGTGCCGACTTCCAGGTAGCAGCCCTGCAGATATCCTGGATAAGGACATCCCTGGAAGCAGCTACCGATGCAGCGGTATGGCGGGTAGAATGAGCTCTTATCCCTCTGGGAGGCTCCATGCCCGCCAACCTATAGCAGAGCTCTATGCAGGAGGTGACCTACCTGCTTATCGTCCGCTTGGCTGCAGGTCTGCCAGGTGCGGCATCAGCGCAGGTGACAAACAGCTGGTGAACCTCTCCCAGAAGTTCAGCCGTCTGCTCCTTATAATAAGTGAGCGCTTGTCTAGGGTCCAAAGTATGGAGCCTATATTCAGCCTCTGAGGTGTGACTGGGGTAGAACACCGGCAGAGTCAACACCTGGTTAAGGTGAAACTCCGACACCACCTTCGGAAGGAATTTCGGGTGGGGGCTCAGGACAACCTTGTCCCTGTGGAAGACCAGATAAGGAGACTCGATGGAAAGCACCTGGAGCTCTGCCATCCTTCTGGCTGACGTGATAGCCACCAAGAAGGCGGTCTTCCACGACAGGTGGGAAATATCGCACCTGTGCATCGGTTCGAATGGCTTGCCCATGAGCTTGGCCAATACCAGCAGTAGATCCCACGGAGGTGGAGGTTCTCGCACCGGAGGAGAAATGTGGTCAAGGCCTTTGAAAAAGCGCCCAACCACCTTCTCCTGCACCACCGACTGCTTCCCGGCCCGCCACCAAGCAGAGATGGCTGCCAGGTGCAACCTTAAGGGTCGTTACCTAAGCCCTTGCTGAGAAAGGGACCACAGGTAGTCCAGAATGCTTGCCAAGGGACAGGCGGAAGGGTCCAAGCCCTCCCCTGACACCAAATTGAGAATCTCTTCCATTTGAAGGTGTAGCATTTCCTGGTCGACTTACGGGACGCCTCAACGACGCTGAGGACCTCGGCCGGAAAGACCCAAGGCCTGGAACTCTAGCCACTCAGGAACCAGGCCGTCAGGTGCAGGGACTGAAGGTCCGGATGGAATACCTTCCCCTGGTTGACTGAGATCAGGTCCGGGCGGGCTGGAAGCCGCCTCGGGAGCCTGGAGCTGAGGCTGAGGAGATCTGGATACCAGAACTGGCGAGGCCAGGCTGGGGCTACCAGAATCACCTGCGCCTTGTCCCTCCTCACCTTGAGAAGCACCTTGTGGATCAAGGGAAATGGGGAAGGCGTAGAAGAGGCCCGGGGTCCATGGCCTCGAGAAGGCATCCCCCTGCAGCGAGCCCTGCTGAGGGGGGCGGGCATGGAACAGACTCAGCTTCGCATTCTCCCTGGAGGCAAACAGGTCCACCTGAGGCATGCCCCAGTGGGAGAACAGATCTTGTACTACCTCCGGCAGGAGAGACCACTCGTGAGACGCAGCCCCTATCCGGCTTAGGGCATCGGCCAGGGTGTTGGAGGCTCCTGCCACGTGAATGGCTAGGAGATCTGCCTCCAGGCTGCGCACGAGGGACCATATGTGGAGAGCTTCCTTGCATAACAGCATGGAGCGCATCCCGCCCTGGTGGTTCAGATAGTACATGGTTGTGGTATTGTCCGTCTGGACCTGAACTACTTGACCCCATAGAAATGGAGTGAAGGCAGTGAGAGCTAGGCGAACCGCTCGGAGCTCCAGCAGGTTGATATGGCATCGGGACTCCCGAGGGGACCAGAGGCCGTGCGCTCTGTGCTCCCCCAGATGGGCACTCCAACCCATCAGAGATGCATCGGTCGATAGAGAGACCGTCGGTTCAGGGCGGACAAACGGGATGCCCTCCTGCAGATGTGCCGGAACGATCCACCACCGGAGAGCGTTCCTCATCTCCTGGGTCACTGTCATGGGCTGGTCCAACGAATCGCAGTGTTGTGACCACTGGCTGGCAGTCCCCACTGAAGGAGACGATGTACCAACGGCCCAATGGACCACGCTGGTGCAGGCCACCATAGAGCCCTGGAGGCACAGAGTCCCGGCAGGGCGCGACTGCCCAACCAGAAATGACTGGGCAAGGAGGAAGAACCTCGGCCCTGTCCGCCGGGAGCCGAGCTCTGGCTTGAAGAGAGTCGAGCTCTGCCCCGATGAAGAGTATTACCTGCTTCGCACGAGTTCCGACTTGGACACGTTGATGAGGAGGCCAATCTGAGAGCAAACCTGGAGGGCCAGATCTCTGGACCGCTCCGCCTCCACTCTGGAGGGGGCTGCAATCAGCCAGTCGTCCAGGTAGGGGTACACCCGGACCCTTTGGCGCCGCAGGAATGCTGTCACCACTGCCATGCATTTGGTGAAGACCCTGGGAGCTAGGGAGAGGCCGAAGGGCATGGCCTGAACTCGTAAAGGGATCCCTCTGCTCTGAAGCGGAGGAATCTCTGATGAGACGGACGGATTGGGACATGAAAGAACGCGTCCTGGCGGTCCAGGGAACAGAACCACACGCCTCGTTCCAAGGATGGGATTATCTGAGCCAGAGTGACCATCCTGAAGGTCCGAGACCTTAGGAACCTGTTCAGGTCGTGCAGGCTGAGAATGGGGCGCCAGCCCCCCGTCCGTTTTGGGACCCGGAAATACCTGGACACAAACCCCGGGTCTGGAGGAGGATCCGCCACCTTCCTGACCACCTCTTTTTCGAGGAGCAGGGCAATATCGGCTTGGCGGGCCGACAGCGAGGCTGCGGACCCCGTGGCCCCCCGAGGGGTGACGGCTCGAAATGGTGGAGCCTGGTCGAACTCCAGAGGCAGGCCTTTTCCTACCACCTCCAACACCCAGCGGTCCGTGGTGATAGCGGACCAGGCGGAAAGGAAGTGGTGGAGCCGTCCCCCCACGGGGAGAACCCAGGGGGGAGTGACGAGGCTGGGGGCACTCTCAACCCGTCACTGGGCAGGCTTAGAGGAGGAACCGGCTGAGGGACCTCCTGGGCCTTTACCTCCTTGCTTCCTGTTGGAGGAAGCCGCGGGCTTGGGTTTGGGATGCCAAGTGCGAGCCTGCTGGCCCTGTTGCTGGTGCTGCTGGGCCGGTCGAGATGCAGGGGCCGAAGGACGAAAGGACTTCTGCTGTTGCTGACGGCAGCCTTTGTCCCTCTGGGCTGAGGTGACCAAGTCCAGGGTAGCATTGGACTTTTCGATCCGCTGGAGGTGTCCCTCCACTCCAGGGCCGAAGAGGTCAGTCCCCAAGAAGGGGACATCCGCCAACTTGTGCTGGGTATCCGTTGTGAAGGTGGATATCCTCAGCCACGCCCTGTGGAGCATGGCCACCGCAATCGCTACTGACCTGGCACAGGAATCACCTATGTCCAGAGCAGTCTGAAGCTGCTGCTTCGCCACCGCCCTACCCTGGTCCCGCACCTGGCGGACCGTGGTCTGCAGGTCGGTCAGGAGATGAGGGACAACCTCATCCAGGAGCCCAAGAGGGTGGGAGAAGTGTGCCATCAGCACGGCCGAGCTGGCTTGTCGGAGGCCGAGGAGGATGCAGCGCACCTTGCGCCCAGCAAAATCCAGCTTTTGGACTCCTTGTCGGGCTTATCCACATCCCGGCGCTACCGAACGCCGAAACGCTGTCGGTGACTAACCCTCGGCAGAGGGTGCTCGAAAACCGGCAAGGAGCCAGTAGGGATCCGCATACTTCCTGGCCGAGGGCACAGGACAGGAAGCAGGCCGCTGCCAAAGCTCCAAGGCTGGGCTGACAAAAGCCTCAGCCACCAGAAAGGCCTCTGTGGGGGAATCCCCTCGGTCCAGTATCTCCGTCAGGGGATACTTGGCCCGTTTGGACACGGGCTCGAGCTGCATCCCGGTGGACTCTGAGATGAGTCGAAGCAGACCCAAGAAGGACGATGGGCTATCGTCCAATGACTGGCCCCCGGAGGACTCCAGGTCGACCTGCTTGGAGAACAGGGAGGAGTCGTCGGATTCCGAAGAGTCTGCAAAGAGCTGCCTCGGCCCTGAGCCATCCTCCACCTGCCGAGGACGGTCAGGAGTGAGGGTGGCCGACAACCTGTGGGGCAGGCCGTGACCCGACCTAGAATCCTTGGTCGGTGCCCCAGACTTCGGTTGTGGAGGCGGAGGTTCCACCACAATTGGTGGAGCAGCTGGTTTTGGCTGAGCAACCGGCCCTGGAATGGGCAACTCGACTGAGGCGAGTGGTTGCTTTGGTCGTTCGGGTGACAGCCACTTGATGGCCGGGGTCTGGACCAGAGTCGGCTTAGACCCGGACAACAGCAACTGCTGCCACATAAGCTCCTTGTAGTGCCGACGTAATTTACGCCGAAGCCTCCCCTCATTCGAGGAAGAGGGCGAGGGAGGAATGGTCGTCGCCTGCTTGTCGTATCGAGACTGAGACCGCCCATGTGAGGCAGGAACGGCTTGACCGAGATGAAGTCCGAGACCGAGACCCTCGGGGACCGAGGGCGGGTCTGGGAAGGGCGGGGACACCCGCTCTTCCCTCGGCTTAAGATTCTTTAACCGGGACTGCGGCCCCAAGGTGTAGTAGATCCTCGGTCTCCACTGGGGAAACCGGTGAAGGTGGGTTGTCGGCTTCACCAGTCGACAGCCCGTCTAACGGATCGAGAAAAATCTTGACTACATCGACGGGAGTCTTGGCAGGCTGGCATGACGGGGACACTGTGAAGCCAGCGGCCTGAGCCGCAACTTCGACCGAAGTCGACGGCTGGCTGTCCGGGGAAGGAGACCTCTCCTGCTCCCATGAACACCGACGGTGGGACTTACCCTTCGACTCCTTCTTCTTGGGCCGAGAAGAATGTCCCGATGGCCCCTCTCCCTTCGTGGAAAGGGACTGACAAAGCTCCTTGAACGAAGCCATATACGAGGAACTCAGAGAGAGCGGGATAAATGCCGCGGCCGAGGAGGAGGAAGATGCGGCCTGGGCAGCACACCTCCTCCTCGAGGCGATTATCTGCTCGAGCTGCTCAGCGAAACCAGCTGCCGTGGACACCGCCTAACGAGCCTCTTTTGATTTTACCGGTGGAAACGCTTCGGGGCACCCAAGCTTCAATCGGGCAGCGATCATCCAGGGCGTTGGCGAGAAGAGCAGCACAACTGCAGGCCTGCGGGTCGTGATCTAGGCCTGGGCAGTAGACGCATGCGTGGAGTGTGGATCCGTCCTGGACATTTTCTGCCCGCAAGGGCACCTCCAGCCGGAATAGATTTGTCCATCGCAGTCGCGTAGGAAGATGAAGATCAAGTTTAGAAAACTTAAACCACCTCGACGAATCAAGAGTTAGGATCCAGCCTAAAACGCAGAGCGCTAAGGAGGGAACCTGAGCTTCCAAACGTAAGGAAGATCTGGCCATGGGGCGGAGCTGAGAGTTTTACCACCCGCTGGGTGGGAGGAGCCAGCTGAAGACCTTCCAGCAAGATTTAAAGCGGCAAGGAACCTGCCAATAAATGTGGCTGAACAACATATCCATGTCCCTAGAACACAGAGTTTGGGTCCCCTCCAGCTGCTTTAATTGGCTCTTGCTGTACTTTCTTTTTGCAGCAAAAAATGCCAGGATTTCCACAAGACCCAGTTATTTAAAAATGGTGTCCATGACTGTCGTCGAGGCACAGGTCAGAAAGCATAGGAACACCAGGAGCAGTTGTAGAATTCACCAACAATTATTTATTTACACTAGCAGTATCATAAAATAAACTTGTTCAGTATAACTATTTACAAAGGCAAAATGAAATAAAGATTTCTTTGAGTCTCTGTGTCCCTTGTTCTTCTAATCTATCTTGCAGTAGCAGCTTAGCTCTTTTATAAGTCTTTTCAACTCCCATCCTTAGCAAACATCCTGTCCTTGTAAGTTTCAGGAGCTACTAGAACACAGTGTGCTTCTTGAGGCCCCTACAGCTTTTGCAAAAGGCTCAACATTTGCACTCAAGTAACCTCTAGAGTTTACAATCATCTCAAATTATAACTATACAGTGTATGGTGGAACACTGTTGGCTAAATTCAGTAGAAAGACACAGCTGTTGTACCCATCGGTACTATCAGGAAGGTGTTGTACCATCCTGAGGACGCACCATGATGGTACAACAGAACAGAATGCCATCACATGCTAAATATTCACAAAGCGTCAGTGAACCCTCGTCTCCCAAATGTTTAGCCTTAGTATTTTCAGTAAAACAAAAGTTTCCTACATGAAACAGTTTTATTTTCTCAGTTACCTTTTATACTGCAGCATCCAGCTCTGACCTCATGAAATTCAAGAAACAGGCAGAAGTAATTGAATCCTCTAAACTTTGACCTGCTTCAACTTGACCTGTAACGGCGAGTAACATCGCATGCTATGTCTGTTGCATGCCTCGGACTTTAGTAATTTTTTTGTTTCTTCCTTGCAATTAGAAAGCTTGCTATCCTATGTTTGGTGGTAAGTAAGTAAGTTTAATGGACTAGCGACTCCACGGCATTTCGGTTAAGCTTGTTGCTGTGTGTGTGTGTGTGTGTGTGTGTGTGTAGGGGGGCGGTGTCTGGCAGCGCACAGCACAAGGGTTCAGTCAGCGGCATCTCAGTGTTGTATTTCTGTAGTAAAACTTGCCTCATTTGCGCCATACGCTATACAAAATAAAGTATGGGCAAACAGTTAACAACACTGTGTATGTTTCTCGAGGTTGACATGGCAACCACAGACCTCTTGAGCGCGTCGAGGTCCATCAGGTTGCCATGGCAACCTCTTTAGCTATACACAGTGCTGTTGTTAACTGTTGCCCATAATGCTATCCTCTATATGTATTTCAACAATAATACTATATTTTCCAAACAAAAGGAATCCCAATATCAGTTACATTTCCATACAATGATTTGCTCATATTTTTATACTAGTAGACAGCAAAGGAAGGAAAACAGACAGCAAGGGAAAACTGAGAGGCAAAGAACTGCAAGATTGTCGGGGTGATCAAGTCCGAGGTCTCACAGCGTAAAATTAGGTTGCGAACCAGACAGAGAAAAGACAGAAAAGGAAAGATCCTTGCATTCACACACATTCTCCATAACAAATGGGACAGGGTCCTAGTAACATAGAAACACAGACTTTGACAGCAGATAAGGACCACTTGGCCCACCCAGTCTGCCCATTTCCCTACCTATTGGATAAGCTGCAGATTCTAGTTAACCAACAGCCTACTTCCTGCAACCCCCCACTACAATTGCCTTATGTCTGTCCCATGCATGTTTGAATTCCCCCACTGTTTTAGACCCCACAACCTCTCCAGGAAAGCGGTTTCATGCGTCCACCACTCTCCGTGAAAAGAATTTCCTCACATTACCCTGAGCTGTCCCCCAACTTTAAATTGTGCCCCTTGTTCTTACACATCTCTTTTTCTGAAAGATGCTACCCTCCTGGACTTTGTTGATTCCCTTGAGGTACTTAAAAGTTTCTATCATGTCCCCCCGTCCCTCCTTTCATCAAGAGTATACATATTAAGTTCTTTCAGTCTCTCTTCATATGGTTTCTGATGTAGACCCTGCACCATTTTAGTTGCCCTCCTCTGGACTGCTTCCATCCTGTCTATGTCCTTGCGTAGATGAGGTCTCCAAAACTGCACGCAGTACTCCAGATGGGGTCTCACCAACTGTCTGTATAGAGGGGTAACCACTTCCCTTTTTCTACTTGTGATGCCCCTCCCCATGCATCCCAGTATCCCCCTCGCTCTCCTACCCTGTCACAATGACAACTGGTACCAGTTCGACTCAATGCCCCCTCATCACCTTTTTGGGTGGCACACCTCTTGGAGCAGTTCAGTCCTTCAAGTACCCTTGAGTGTTAATAGACAGTAAGCCTGACAGCCTGACTTCTCAGCCCACAGATTACACCCAAGCAAAACTCAAAAATGGTGCTCCCTGTCTTTGACTGTGGATATTGTCTATGGCACTGCCCCCTCCACTTCCCTCGCCAGATTGGACAGCCTCTGCATTCCTTCTGCCGTTTTACTACAAACTCCCTCTGCACCTGCTAGCATTCACTGTACAGTATACATCCCTATCCATCCTTCCTCTACCCTCACATCGCTGGGCTCACTGTACCTCCTTCATATCCAAATTCTGGTTTGGCTCCTTTTCCCGTTACCTCTCTTCTCCCAACACTCTCCTGCTTCCTGTTCTCTTCCTTCCAGGGACCATCACACTTTTATCACTCCTCACCTTCACTACTCTGACAGGTAATCTACTTTCTCCTATCGACTTCCCTCACTCTGGAACCAACTCCTCTCACCATCCCCTGGCTCCCTCAACTTCAACCCCTCCTCACCTGTTTCTGGTACCCTTCTTCCTAATACCACCATGGCCGAGCCTTATCTATACATAGCCAAATGGGTTCCCTCTCCTGCCTTAGCTCTGTGGGAGGGAGGATAGCAACGAGGGAACTGGAAATGCAGAGTGACTTACAAAAGCTAAAGCGGAGGTTGAAGGTTTGGCAGTTGAAAGTCAATGCCCAAAAGTCCAAGGTAATGCGCTTAGGGATTAAGAATCCTGGCACAGAGTACTGGATGGGTGGGTTGAGACTTAACACTCCGGCTGAAGAACATGACCTAGGAGTTATCCTCAGGGATATCCACAAGCAGTCAAGCCAGTGCCACAAGGCAGGTGATAAGGCAAGTAGGATGCTGGTGTGTGTGAGGAGGGTACTGATAGCAGGAGGAAGGAGGCAATACTACCATTTATAGATCTCCAGTGAGGCCACACCTGAGTACTTCACCCTGTTCTGGAGCCCTCGCCTCATGAAAGATAGAGAGAGGCTTGAGACGGTGCAGTGCATTACTAAAAGGTGTAATTTTTAATTCAATGTACATATTTGATTATACCACTTGTATAAACATGCGACTAAAGTTTGCAGCATTTTGTGAAATTACTGACATTTTTCTTGTAATTTCTCCCAAAATACTAGCAGAAATCAATCGTCGTTCTTCGCCTTTTCTGGAAAATTTTTAATTTGTAATAATAAATTCTAGTTTAAACAGCAGGACAGATTTTTGTAATTGGAGGATTTTTCTGGTATATAGCACAGTAAAATATTTTTTTGTTACCGTCATCATACATAAAACAGCTTCTAGCATGCATGTGCTCTGCTTCTGCTTTCATACCCAATTGGCCCTTCACGCAAGATTAACTTTCAAAATACTACCATGCATCATTTCTAGTGATACTCAAATATCACATTTTTTGGAAAAATTTCCTTGGTTGTGGTGTGGGTATAAATTCAGCACGGTCTATTACTTCCGACAGCTGGCAACAAAGATATTTATGGAAACCACTGTGCCACCAGGCGAGACCCTTTTATTGACAGCCCCCTACTCTGATGTATTTTTCTATTACCTGCATTGTTCTGTGTCTTGGCTTGCATGCATGTAAATGAGAATGTAATTGAATATGCAACCAAAACTGGCTGCCATCCAACATGTAAAGATGAGGTCAGACAAGGTCAGCCTTGTTGTACCCCTGCATAAACTGTCTTAAAATAAAACAGGTAAATGGCACCAGAACCAGCTCGACATCCTCCACCTTCATCCAGTTACAGTCAAAGCAAGACAGGAGGAGCAGGGTAAGGGTGACCAAGAGTTATTTCACTAGAACATGGCAGGAAATTTCAGTATGAACTGGAAGACCAGTGTGCTGCATGGTTAAGCCAAGCCTTTCACAGTGTTTACACAGCACAGCACAGCACAGTTTGTTTCCCCATAATACTGTCATGTGTTTATTAAAACAGATATGCCATCTTTTGTGTTTGCAGTTGGAACACAGTAATTTGTGCCTGAGCCAGCCAAACCTGTTGTCCCATAGGGGAAAAATGTTGAAGTATTCTGACACATTGTCATTCGATGAAGCACTCAAATCACATAATGGAAGCCATTAAAATAACTGCGTGTGAGTATGTGTGTGTGTGTGTGTGTGTGTGAACCATTGAAAGTCAAAAGTACAACATTCTAGAGGGACTCATAAGTGGACCTGGGCTTCATAGCAACAGCGCAATCCACTGGTGGCGATATCTAACACCACTGTATGTGACATCTTTAGATAGGCTCCCCTAAATTAGTGTCGCCAAATAAAAAAACAAAACTAACCACCCACTTTTCTGTATCCAGTACTGGTACTCCTATACCTTTAACAAATATTCTTGAACAAGCATCAAGAAACAATAAGGTAATGTACTAAGAGTGGTAAAAATAAGTAAGCATTAATCCCTGACTGAGGAGGGCCTTACTAGGGGATTAATGCCCGGTTTGGCGGGGGTGTTGGTGCATAAGGCTGCAGGCCGAGTGCTTGCAACCACCAACGGGGCATTAATCCCCTAGTAGAGCCCGACTCTGGAGGGGATTAATGCACTTGTAACATGGCGAGTGCACGGGAAATATTGTGCCAATACTGTTTCACTTGAAAGTACAGAACAGTTCCCGAAAACACTAATCCTACTTGCAAAACTATGCTGCATTTCCTTGGTTTTTATACAGTGTGATGATCTAACAATGTGTGCATTCATGTTCGACGCTAAACATTCATTTATATAGCGTCCGCTATTTTTGAACACAGACCAAGAGAAGATTACTGCCTCAAACACACAACTTTAACATTTTATGATTCCTACCAACAGTTTTCATGTTTTGTCCTTTGAGGTTATATCCCGATGATGCATCACAGCACTGCATTGTGGCAAAATTGTACAAATAAAGAGTGACACTAAGAAATAAAGATATACTGATTTGTGTTGGTTTTTTTGTCTCTCTTGATGGGAACAGTGATCGTTACAGTGTGGGACTTCCGCGCGGGGCTGCATCCATTGACTTTTTGCACACACTGAGCGGCGATTGTGTAGAGAGTCGGACTGACCAGAAGTTGCATAGCTTGAAAGGTTGTGGGAACGCATGCCGCTTCTGCTGTAAACACAAAGCTTAGCGTAACGCTCACGTAACGAGACACGCGTATCAACTGACCCAAGTGACACAACCACCACAAATAAATACAGGTTACTCACCTGTAACAGGAGTTCTAGGAATGGTATATGTTGTTCATCCACACTCATTGGCAGTATCCTTGCCGCTTTAAATCTTGCCGGAAGGTCTTCAAGCTTGCTCCTCCCACCCACCCGGGTGGTATAACTCTCGGCTCCGCCCCATGACGCCAGATCTGCCCGCTGAAGCTCAGGCCAGCGTCAAGCCGGGATATCGGGTGGGTCGGTGGATGAACAACATATACCATTCCTAGAACTCCTGTTGCAGGTGAGTAACCTGTATTTTAGGGACATGGATATGTTGTTCATCCACACTCATTGGCAGACTCTAGCAGTTCTCCGGAGGAGGGAGGCAAGACGACACCCCTACATATACTTACTTGGGAAAGAGAGACTGGAGAACCGAGGCCCCAAAACCAGCATCCCAGGTGACTCAAGGTCGATGTGGTAGTGGGTAATGAAGGTGTTTGCTGACTTCCAGGTAGCAGCCCTGCAGATTTCCTGGATAGGGACGCCCCTGGAAGCAGCCACCGTTGCAGCAGTATGGCGGGTAGAATGAGCTCTTATCCTCTGGGAGGCTCCATGCCGCTAACTTATAGCAGAGATCTATGCAGGAGGTTACCCACCTGCTTATCGTCCGGCTTGGCTGCAGGTCTGCCAGATCACGGCTTCAGCGTGGGTGACAAACAGCTGGCGAACCTCTCCCCAATTTCAACCGTCGCTCCTTATAATAAGCGGCGCCTTCTAGGATCCAGAGTATGGAGCCTATATTCGCCTCCGAGGTGTGATTGGGTAGAACACCGCAGAGTCAACACCTGGTTAAGGTGAAACTCCGACACCACCTTCGGAAGGAATTTCGGTGGGGCGGAGGACAACCTTGTCCCTGTGGAAGACCAGGTAAGGAGACTCGATGGAAAGCGCCTGGAGCTCTCCCATCCTTCTGGCTGACGTGATAGCCACCAAGAAGGCGGTCTTCCACGACAGGTGAGAGAGAGCACACCTGTGCATAGGTTCGAATGGCTTGCCCATGAGCTTGCCAGTACCAGCAGTAGATCCAATGGAGGTGGGGGTTCCCGACTGGAGGAAATGTGATCAAGGCCTTTGAAAAGCGCCAGACCACCTTCTCTCTGCGCTACCGACTGCTTCCCGCCCGCGCCTGCAAGCAGAGATGGCTGCCAGGTGCACCCTTAGGGTCGCGACCTAAGCCCTTGACTAGAAAGGGACCATAAATAGTCCAAGATGCTTGCCAAGGAACAGAGGAAGGGTCCAAGCTCTTGTTTCTGACACCAAATGGAAAACCTTTTCCATTTGAAGGCATAGCATTTTCTGGTCGACTCCACGGGACGCCTCAACTACATTGAGGACCTCGTCGAAAGACCCAAAGCCTGGAACTCTAGCCGCCAGGAACCAGGCCGTCCAGGTGCAGGGATTGAAGGTCCGGATGGAACACCTTCCCTGATTGACTGAGAGCAGGTCCGGCGAGCTGGAAGCTGCTGTGAGTCCTGGAGCTGAGACTGAGGAGATCTGGTACCAGAACTGGCAGGCCAGTCTGGGGCTATCAGAATCACCTGCGCCTGTCCCTCCTCGCCTTTGAGAAGCACCTTGTGGATCAAGGGAAATGGGGAAAGGCGAAGAGGCCCGGGGTCCATTGCCTCGAGAAGGCATCCCTGCAGCGAGCCCTGCTGAGGGGGCGGCATGGAACAGACTCAGCCAGCCTCCGTGGAGGCAAACAGGTCCACCTGAGGTGTGCCCCAAAGGGAGAACAGATGCTGTACTACTCCGCAGGAGAGACCACTCGTGGGATGCAGCCCCTATCCGCTCAGGGCATCGGCCAGGGTGTTGGAGGCCCTGCCACGTGAATGGCTAGAGATCCGCCCAGGCTGCACGAGTGACCAAATGCGGAGAGCCTTGCATAGAAGCATGGAGCTGCCCCGCCTGGCGGTTTAGATAGTACATGGTCGTGGTATTGTCCGCCTGACTCGACCACTTGACCCCGGAGGAACGGAGCAAAGGCGGTGAGAGCTAGGCGGACCGCCGAGCTCCAGCAGGTTGATGTGGCATCGACTCCCAGGGACCAGAGGCCATGAGTCCTGTGTTCCCCAGATGGGCACCCCAACCCATCAGAGAGGCATCGGTCGACAAGAGAGACCGCCGGCTCAGGCGGACGAACGGATGCCCTCCTGCAATTGATCTGGAACGGTCCACCACTGAGAGCATTCCACATCCCCTGTGTCACCGACACAAGCTGGTCCAAGGGATCGCAGCGTTGTGACCACTGGCTGGCCAGTCCCCACTGAAGAGGACGCATGTTCCAGCGGGCCCAACGGACCACGCTGGTGCAGGCCGCCATGAGACCCAGGAGGCGAGGAAGTCCCGGCAGGGGTAATTGCCCAACCAGAAATGATCGGGCAAAGGAGGAAAGAACCTCGGCCCTGTCCGCCGGGAGCCGGCCTGGCTCAAGAGAGTCGAGCTGCGCCCGATGAATAAAATCACCTGCTTCGGCTCGGAGTCTGCACTCTGGCCTCGCTGACAAGGAGGCCCAGTTGAGAGCAGACCTGGAGGGCCAGATCTCTGGACCACTCCGCCTCCTTCCTGGAGGGAGCTGCTATCAGCCAGTCGTCCAGGTAAGGGTACACCCGACCTCGGCGCCGCAGGAATGCTGTCACCACTGCCATGCATTTGGTGAAGACCCTGGGAGCTGGAGACAAGCCGAAGGGCATGGCTTGGAACTCGAAGAGATCCTTCCGCTCGGAAGCGAAGGAATCTCTGGTGAGACGGACGGATAGGGACGTGAAAAAACGCGTCCTGCAAGTCCAGAGAGCAGAACCACACGCCGCGTTCCAAGGATGGTATTATCTGAGCCAGAGTGACCATCCTGAAGGTTCGAGACCTTAGGAACTTGTTTAGGTCGTGTAGGTCGAGAATGGGGCGCCAGCCCCCCGTCCGCTTCGGAACCAGGAAGTACCTGGACACAAACCCTGGGTCTGAAGGAGGGTCCACCACCTCTTACCACCTCCTTCTGGAGGAGGAGTGATGTCGGCTCGACGAGCCGCCAGTGAGGCTGGGGATCCCGGAGCCCCGAGGGGCGACGCTCTGGAGGGTGGGTGCCTGCTCAATTCCAGAGGCAGGCCTCTTCCCACCACCTCCAAGACCCACCTGTCCGTGGTAACAGCGGACCAGGCGGACGGAAGGGTGAGCCGCCCTTCACGGGGACCTAGGGGTAAGGGTGACGGGATGGGGCGACACCCCCAGCCCGCCACTGGGCAGGCTTGGAGGAGGACCGCCGAGGGACCTCCTGGCCCTTTCCTCCCTGCCTCCTGTTAGAGTGGGCCGCGCTTGGGTTTGGGATGCCAAGGCCGAGCCTGCTGGCCCTGAGCCTGCTGGGCCAGGGCCGGAAGGCCAGAAGGACGAAGGGCTTAGGCTGTGGTTTGCGGCCTTTGTCCTTCTGAGCGGAAGAGACCGAGTCCAGGTGGCATTGGACTTCTGATCCTCTGCAGGTGACCTTCCACCCCAGGGTCAAGAGGTCAGTCCTCAAAAGGGAACATCCGCCAACTTGTGCTGGGTATCCGGCAAAGGTGGATATCCTCAGCCAAGCTCCGCGACAGACAGCCACTGCGGCCGCCACCGATCTGGCACATGAGTCCCCTACATCCAAAGCAGTCTGGAGCTGCTGTTTGGCCACTGCCCTGCCCTGGTCCCGCACCTGCTTAACCGTAGTCTGCAGATCGGGCGGAAGATGAGGGATGACCTCATCCAGGAGCCCAACAGGGCATGAGAAAAATGTGCCATGAGGACGGCAACTGGCCTGACGGCGTCGAGAGAGACGATAGGTGACTTTTCGCCCGACATAGTCCATCAGTCTTTGACCCTTGTCAGGAGGTTTGTCCACATCCCTGGCGCTAAGCCGCGCTACCGAAAACGCCGCCTGTCGGTAACCAACCCCTCAGCAGAGGGTGTTCCAAAACCGACAAGGAACCGTAGGGACCGTGATACTTCCTGGCCATCCTGGCCAAGGCGCAGGGCAGGAAGCAGGCGCTGCCAAAGTTCCAGTGCTGGACCCACTATGGCCTCGGCCACCGGAAAGGCCTCCGTCGGAGAATCCCCTCGGTCCAGAATCTCCGTGAGGGGATACCTGGCCCGTTTGGAAACGGGTTCGAGCTCCATCCCGGTAGACTCCGAGATGAGCCGAAGCAGTCCTAGGAAGGACGACGGGCTATCGTCCATTGGCTGACCTCCTGAAGACCCAAGTCCAGTCGCTTGAGAAGAAGGAGGAATTATCTTCGGACTCGGAAGAGTCCTCGGAGCTGCCTCTGGCCTGAGCCACCTTCACCTGCCGAGGTCGGTCGGGAGTGAGGGTAACTGACAGCCGATGGGGTAAAACCTAGCCGACCGAGAATCCTTGGTCGGAGCCCCAATTGGTGGCTGTGGAGGCGGAGGTTCCACCGCAATCGTGGAGCAGCTGGTTTTGGCCAACAACCGCCTGGGTATAGGCCTCGGCAAGTCGAGGGGTTGTGTCGGCTGCCCGTGACAGTTACTTAATGGTCGGGAAGGCGCCGGAGTCGGCTTATTCCCGCCAGGAGGAGCTGTTGCAACATAAGGTTCTCGCATCGCCGACGACTTACGTAAGCCTCCCTCATCCGAGGAGGAGACGAGGACGAAAGCGGCGACGCCGCTTTTACCGCGGTGCCGAGATCGAGACCGCTTATGACGGGAACGGTTGACCATGAAGAGGTCCGAGACCGAGACCGAGAGTCCGAATACCTGGTCGGTGCAGGGAGGGTCGGCCGAACCGACACCTTCGCTCGAAGGTCCATCCGAGGGCTCGGAACCGGAGGCACAGGCGAGCCCACGGGATCTCAACCCTCCCGGGGAACCGAGAGGGGAATCTCGCTGCCAAAGGCGACAGCCCGTCCAATGGGTCGAGAAAATCTTGACTTCATCAGTGGGAGTCTCTGGTCAACTGACCTGACGGGACACCGTGAGGCCAGTGGTCGAAGCCGAGCGCGGCCGACCGAAGCCGACGGCCCGACGGCCCGGGAGAGGACCTTCCGCCTCCCAAGAGCATCGACGAGGGACTTACCCTTGTCCCTCTTTTTGGACCGAGAAAAGGTCCAGCAGACGCAGGCCCTTTCCTTTAGTGGAGAGGACAGACAAAGCTCCTTAAAGGAAGCCGCGTAGAAGAACCCAGAGAGAGCGGATAAATGCCGCGCCGAGGAAGACACACGCGCCGCCTCTTCTTCGAGGGCGCACCATCCGCCGAGCTGATCCGGCCGCAGCCACGCCGCGACACCGCCAACCGGGCCTCCTTGACTTTCACCGAGGGAAACGCTTCTCGACGGCCCAGTTGCAATCGGGCAGCACGGCTTCGAGGACGAGGCCGAGAAAGATGAGCACAGGTCGCAAGCCTGGGTCGGCTCAAGGCCTAAGCAGTAGACACACGCGGAGTGTGGATCCGTCCGAGACATCTTCTGCCCGCATGGGCATCTCCGAAACTGGAGTCGATTTATCCATCGCAGCGCGAGGGATCGAAGACTGAAGTCTTTTGCAAAATATTATTTTAAACCGCGAAAACGGAGAAATAGGAACACAGTCACAAACGCAGAGCGCTAAGGAGGGAACCTGAGCTTCCAAGCGGTAAGAAGATCTGGGCCATGGGGCGGAGCCGAGTTATACCACCCGGTGGGTGGAGGAGCAAGCTTGAAGACCTTCCGGCAAGATTTAAAGCGGCAAGGATACTGCCAATGAGTGTGGATGAACAACATATCCATGTCCCTAGAAAATAAATTATCATGAAAAAGTGTAAAAACAAACATAATAGCAGACTTCATCAATGTACTTATCCTTTCATCAGGGGCTGTGTCCCCCATACCCCCCAGTTTGGGCTATCTCTGTACGTAGGTACGCAACATGACGCTTGGCATTGTCAGTTACGCAGATTAAGCGCAGCTGCTGCTGGTCCGACAAACTACACAATCACCCACTGAGCATTGTACTGTATGTTATTTTCTGCCTTGATCACTGCGTACAATATATTTCAGTTAGTGGTGCACTTAGAGAGGTTGAGTAATTTCTCAGAGATCCCCTGAGCTGGTGGGCGGCTCCGTAGGATACCGAAGAGCATTCTATCTCTCTTCGACCACCAACGCCATCTACAGGCATGGACAGAGAATGACACAAACAGAGGTGGGATGAGACAGAGATTACTTTACTTGTTCCGTCTGTGTATTTTGCGTGGTTCCGATACCAAGCAGGCATTACTGCTGGATTAAGACCCGCTTGCTTCCGATCACCTGCTCCCTTTCAACGTATCGGGATGCTGGTATTTGGCTGTCATTAAGTGCCATGTTACAACAGGGTTTAGTACACAAGTAACTAAAACAAGATCTGGCAACACTACAAAGACCAGTTGCTGCAGCATGGAATTAGACCATACCTGAAAAAGGGACTCATAATGTGGGGCTTTTAAAATCAGAACTGAATGGCTTGTATGCTACGCTCTGAACGTTTCAAAGATGTTCTATATTTTATCGACAGGATGACTTGTAAAATAGGCTTCACCTAAATATTTTATTTTAAGCAGAATAAAAAACTTTTATTTACTATACAGATAATGATGGCAGAAAAGACAAATGGCCCATCCAGTCTGCCCAAGTTCGATGTAATCCTGGGACCTAATGTCCATCCAGGGTCCTAGCCCTTCCCCATCACCTTTTCTCCTTTCTGATTCTGTCACCCCAAGTGACCACTTTACCCTTCACTCTGTCCCCACCATGCCTGAAAACTATCAACTGTTTTGGCACCCACCATTTCAGCTGGTAGACTGTTCACAGCTCCACCAGCCATTCTGGAAAACAATACTTCATGTCTCTCCTGAACTTCCCTGCTGCCAGTTTCCCTCATGCCCTTGTAGACCCTGAACTTGCATTCAAGCTAAATAGTTCCTCGAGTTCACCTTGTTTATTCCTTTTAGGAACTTCAAGGTCCCTATCGTATCTCCTCTGTCCCTTCTGATCTCCAGTCAGTACATGTTAAGTGCCTTGAGGCTGCCTCAAAAGACCTGCCCTGCTGGTCCTGAATAAATACAGGTTACTCACCTGTAACAGGAGTTCTAGGAATGGTATATGTTGTTCATCCACACTCATTGGCAGTATCCTTGCCGCTTTAAATCTTGCGGAAGGTCTTCAAGCTTGCTCCTCCCACCCACCCGGTGGTATAACTCGGCTCCGCCCCATGACGCCAGATCTGCCCGCTGAAGCCTGTGGGTTGTGCGCTTCTAAGCCGGGAGGTACTGGTGGTCGTGGTGGATGAACAATACATACCATTCCTAGAACTCCTGTTACAGGTGAGTAACTTCCGTATTTCTAGGGACATGGATATGTTGTTCATCCACACTCATTAGCGACTCTAGCAGTTCTCCGGGAGGAGGGAGGCAAGACTATACCCCCATATACTTACTTGGGAAAGAGAGACTGGAGAACCGAGGCCCCAAAACCAGCATCCCGCGTGACTCAAGGTCGATGTGGTAGTGGGTAATGAAGGTGTTTGCTGACTTCCAGGTAGCAGCCCTGCAGATTTCCTGGATAAGGGCGTCCTGGAAGCAGCCACCGTTGCAGCAGTATGGCGGGTAGAATGAGCTCTTATCCCTCTGGAGGCTCCATGCCCGCTAACTTATAACAGAGATCTATGCAGGAGGTTACCCACCTGCTTATAGTCCGCTTGGCTGCAGGTCTGCCAGATGCGGCTTCAGCGTAGGTGACAAACAGCTGGCGAACCTCTCCCCGAATATCAGCCGTGCGCTCCTTATAATAAGCGAGCGCCCTTCTAGGATCCAGAGTATGGAGCCTATATTCGGCCTCCGAGGTGTGATTGGGGTAGAACACCGGCAGAGTCAACACCTGGTTAAGGTGAAACTCACACCACCTTCGGAAGGAATTTCGGTGGGGGCGAGGACAACCTTGTCCCTGTGGAAGACCAGGTAAGGAGACTCGATGGAAGCCTGGAGCTCTCCCATCCTTCTGGCTGGACGGATAGCCACCAAGAAGGCGTCTTCCACGACAGGTGGAGAGAGATACCACCTGCATAGGTTCGAATGGCTTGCCCATGAGCTTTGCCAGTACCAGCAGTAGATCCCACGGAGGTGGGGTTCCGACTGGAGGGGAAATGTGATCAAGGCCTTGAAAAAGCGCCAGACCACCTTTCTCCTGCGCTACACCGACTGCTTCCCCAGCCCGCTACCGTAAGCAGAGATGGCTGCCAGGTGCACCCTTAGGGTCGACGACCTAAGCCCTTGACTAGAAAGGGACCATAAATAGTCCAAGATGCTTGCCAAGGAACAGGAGGAAGGGTCCAAGCCTTGTTCCTGACACCAAATGGAAAACCTTTTCCATTTGAAGGCATAGCATTTTCTGGTCGACTCTCACGGGACGCCTCAACTACATTGAGGACCTCGCCGAAAGACCCAAAGCCTGGAACTCTAGCGCCAGGAACCAGGCCGTCAGGTGCAGGGATTGAAGGTCCGGATGGAACACCTTCCCCTGATTGACTGAGAGCAGGTCCGGGCGAGCTGGAAGCTGCCGTGGAGTCCTGGAGCTGAGACTGAGGAGATCTGGGTACCAGAACTGGCGAGGCCAGTCTGGGGCTATCAGAATCACCTGCGCCTTGTCCCTCCTCGCCTTGAGAAGCACCTTGTGGATCAAGGGAAATGGGGGAAAGGCGTAAAAGAGGCCCGGGGTCCACTGCCTCGAGAAGGCATCCCCCTGCAGCGAGCCCTGCTGAGGGGGGCGGGCATGGAACAGACTCAGCTTCGCGTTCTCCATGGAGGCAAACAGGTCCACCTGAGGTGTGCCCCAGTGGGAGAACAGATGCTGTACTACCTCCGGCAGGAGAGACCACTGTGGGATGCAGCCCTATCCGGCTCAGGGCATCGGCCAGGGTGTTGGAGGCTCCTGCCACGTGAATGGCTAGGAGATCCGCCTCCAGGCTGCGTGACGAGTGACCAAATGCGGAGAGCTTCCTTGCATAGAAGCATGGAGCGCGCTCCCCGCCTGGCGGTTTAGATAGTACATGGTCGTGGTATTGTCCGCCTGGACTCGACCACTTGACCCCGGAGGAACGGAGCAAAGGCGGTGAGAGCTAGGCGGACCGCCGGAGCTCCAGCAGGTTGATGTGGCATCGGGACTCCAAGGACCAGAGGCCATGAGCCCGGTGTTCCCCAGATGGGCACCCCAACCCATCAGAGAGGCATCGGTCGACAGAGAGACCGTCGGCTCGGGGCGGACGAACGGGATGCCCTCCTGCAAATGATCTGGAACGGTCCACCACTGGAGAGCATTCCACATCCCCTGTGTCACCGACACAAGCTGGTCCAAGGGATCGCAGCGTTGTGACCACTGGCTGGCCAGTCCCCACTGAAGGGGACGCATGTTCCAGCGGGCCCAACGGACCACGCTGGCACAGGCCGCCATGAGACCCAGGAGGCGCAGGAAGTCCCGGGCAGGGCGCAATTGCCCAACCAGAAATGATCGGGCAAAGGAGGAAAGAACCCTCGGCCCTGTCCGCCGGGCCGCGCTGGCTCAAGAGAGTCGAGCTCACCCGATGAATAAAATCACCTGCTTCGCTCGAGTCTCGACTTGGCCTCGCTGATAAGGAGGCCCAGTTGAGAGCAGACCTGGAGGGCCAGATCTCTGGACCACTCCGCCTCCTTCCTGGAGGGAGCTGCTATCAGCCAGTCGTCCAGTAAGGGTACACCGACCCCTCGGCTACTTAGGAATGCTGTCACCACTGCCATGCATTTGGTGAAGACCCTGGGAGCTGGAGACAAGCCGAAGGGCATGGCTAGAACTCGAGAGAGAGTCCTTCGCTCGAGGCGAAGGAATCTCTGGTGAGGCAGACGGATAGGGGCGTGAAAACGCGTCCTGCAAGTCCAGAAACAGAACCACACGCCCGCGTTCCAAGGATGGTATTATCTGAGCAGAGTGACCATCCTGAAGGTTCGAGGACCTTAGGAACTTGTTTAGGTCGTGGTCGAGAATGGGGCGCCAGCCCCGTCTCATGCTGAACCAGGAAGTACCTGGACACAAACCCTGGGTCTGAAGGAGGGTCCACCACCTCTTACCACCTCCTTCTGGAGGAGGAGTGATGTTTGCCCCGACGAGCCGCCAGTGAGGCTGGGGATCCCGAAGCCCCGAGGGGCTACGGCTCTGAAGGGTGGTGCCTGCTCGAATTCCGAGGCAGGCCTCTTCCCACCACCTCAAGACCCACCTGTCCGTGGTAACAGCGACCAGAGTGAACGGAAGTGCGTGCGAGTGCCTCACGTGGGGGACCAGGGTGGCAGACGGGATGGGGACGACACCCCTCAGCCCGTCACTGGGCAGGCTTGGAGGAGGGACCGCCGAGGGACCTCCTGGGCCCTTCCTCCCTGCCTCCTGTTAGAGGAAGCCGGCTGCTTGGTTTGGGATGCCAAGGCCGAGTCCTGCTGGCCCCTGGCGTACTGGGCAGGCATGCCAGGGCACAGAAGGACGAAAGGGCTTAGGCTGTGGTTTGCGGCCTTTGTCCTTCTGAGCGGAAGAGACCGAGTCCAAGGTGGCATTGGACTCTCGATCTCTGCAGGTGACCTTCCACCCCAGGGCGAAGAGGTCAGTCCCAAAAGGGAACATCCGCCAACTTGTGCTGGGTATCCGAATAAGGTGGACCATCCTCAGCCAAGCCCTGACGCCATAGCCACTGCGCGCCACCCGATCTGGCACATGAGTCCCCTACATCCAAAGCAGTCTGGAGCTGCTGTTTGGCCACTGCCCTGCCCTGGTCCCGCACCTGTTACCGTAGTCTGCAGATCGGAGCGGGAAGATGAGGATGACCTCATCCAGGGAGCCAACAGGGCATGAAAAAATGTGCCATGAGGGCCGGCCGAACTGGCCTGGCCGAGGCGAGAGAGGGCCTTGGCGTAGACTTTTAGCCCGACATAGTCCAATTTCTTGGACTCCTTGTCAGGAGATTTGTCCACATCCCTGGGCGTTGCGTGGCAGGCGCGGGCTGTCGTAACCAACCCTCAGCGGAGGGTGTTCGAAAAAACCGGACAAGGAACCGGTAGGGACCGCATACTTCCTGGCCATCCTGGCCGAAGGCGCAGGGCAGGAAGCAGGGCGCTGCCAAAGTTCCAGTGCCGGACCCACTATGGCCTCGGCCACCGGAAAGGCCTCCGTCGGAGAATCCCCTCGGTCCAGAATCTCCGTGAGGGGATACCTGGCCCGTTTGGAAACGGGTTCGAGCTCCATCCCGGTAGACTCCGAGATGAGCCGAAGCAGTCCTAGGAAGGACGACGGGCTATCGTCCATTGGCTGACCTCCTGAAGACTCCAAGTCCAGTCGCTTGGAGAAGAAGGAGGAATCATCTTCGGACTCGGAAGAGTCCTCGAAGAGCTGCCTCTGGCCTGAGCCACCCTTCACCTGCCGAGGTCGGTCGGGAGTGAGGGTAACTGACAGCCGATGGGGTAAACCCTTAGCCGACCGAGAATCCTTGGTAGACCCCAATAGTGATGGCTGTGGAGGCCGAGGAGGTTCCACGCAATCGGTGGAGCAGCTGGTTTTGGCCCGAACAACCGGCCTGGGTATAGGCTCTCGGGCAGTCGAGGGTTGTGCAGCCGTTCGGTGACAGCCACTTAATGGCCGGGAGGCGCGGAGTCGGCTTATTCCGCCAGGAGGAGCTGTTGCAACATAAGGTCCTCGTACCGTCCGGCGTAATTCACGCGAAGCCTCCCTCATCGAGGAGGAGGGCGAGGCGAGCGGCGACGCACGCATTGCCGGTGCAGACCGAGACCGCTTATGACGGTGGGAACGCTGGACCGCTAAGAGGTCCGGACCGACCGGGAGTCCCGGAATTTCGTCGGTGCAGGAGGTGTCGGCCGAACCGACACTCCCTTCGCTCGGAAGGTCCATCCGAGGGCTCCGAACCGAGGCAAGGCGAGCCACGGGATCCTCAACTCCTCCGGGGAACGAGGAGAGGGAATCTCGGCTGCTAAAGGCGACAGCCCGTCCAATGGGTCGAGAAAAATCTGACTTCATCAGTGGGAGTCTCGGTCAACTGACCTGGCCAGGGGACACCGTGAGGCCAGTGGCGGCAAGCTTCAGCGGTCGCACGGCCGACGGTCGACGGCCCGGGGAGAGGGACCTTTCCCGCTCCCAAGAGCGTCGACGGAGGGACTTACCCTTGTCCCTCTTTTTGGACCGAGAAAAAGGTCCAGCAGACGCAGGCCCTTCTCCTTTAGTGGGGAGGGACAGACAAAGCTCCTTAAAGGAAGCCGTGTAGGAAGAACCCAGAGAGAGCGGGATAAATGCCGCGGCCGAGGAAGATACGGCCCGCGCCGCCTCCTCTTCGAGGGCGACCATCCGCTCGAGCTGATCCGCCGAGCCCGCCGCCGCGGACACCGCCAACCGGGCCTCCTTGGACTTCACCGGAGGGAAACGCTTCTCGGGACGGCCCAGTTGCAATCGGGCAGCGCGGTCGCGAGGGCGTAGGCGAGAAAGATGAGCACAGGTCGCCAAGCCTGCGGGTCGTGCTCAAGGCCTAACAGTGAACACCGTGGAGTGTGGATCCGTCCGAGACATCTTCTGCCCGCATGGGCATCTCCGAAATCCGGGAGTCGATTTATCCATCGCAGCCGCGAGGGATCGAAGACTGAAGTCTTTTTGCGAAATATTATTTTTTAAATCCGCAAACGGAGAAATAGGAACCAGTCACAAACGCAGAGCGTTAAGGAGGGAACCTGAGCTTCCAAGCGGTAAGGAAGATCTGGCGTCATGGGGCGGAGCCGAGAGTTATACCACCCGGGTGGGTGGGAGGAGCAAGCTTGAAGACCTTCCGGCAAGATTTAAAGCGGCAAGGATACTGCCAATGAGTGTGGATGAACAACATATCCATGTCCCTAGAATTGTTGTTACCCTGCACTGCACCATCTCCAGCCTCTCCCTATCTTTCATGAGGCGAGGGCTCCAGAACAGGGTGAAGTACTCCAGGTGTGGCCTCACTGGAGATCTATAAATGGGTAGTATTGCCTCCTTCCTCCTGCTATCAGTACCCCTCCCTACACACACCAGCATCCTACTTGCCTTATCACTGGCCTTGCTCGACTGCTTGAGGGCATCACTGATGATAACTCCTAGGTCACGTCCCTCAGCCGGGGCACTAAGTCTCACCCCACCCACCCAGTACTCTGTGTTGAGGTTCTTATTCACTAGGTGCATTACCTTAGACTTTTTCGCATTGAATTTCAACTGCCAAACCTTAGACCACCCCACTAGTTTTTTAAGTCACTCTGCATTTCCGATTCCCTCGTTGCTATCCTCCCTCCCACAGAGCTTAGGGTCATCTGCGAAGTGAAACAAGATGCCCACAATACCTTTCTCCAATGTTGCTGATGAACATTTTGAAGAGAACTGGGCCCAGGACGGATCCCTGCGGAACCTCACTCGTGACCTCATTTTTTCTGATTTGACCACACTGACACAACCCTCTGCTGTCTCCCCTTTAGCTAGTTTCCTACCCAGTTAACTATGTTCTTAGCCTCATTCAGATCCTCCATCTTCTTCAGCAAGTGTCTGTGGGGTGCAGAGTCAAAAGCCTTGCTGAAGTCCTGTCGAAACAGAGCACATCCATGGCGAGGCCTCTATCCAATTCCCTCATCACCTAATCAAAAGAAAAGTAGCATGTTCGTCTGATGGGACCTCGCTGCCACAAACCCATGCTACTTACTATCCTGGAGACTGTTACTCTCCAGGTAGTCCACAAGATCTTTGACCAGTGATTCTATCAGCCTTACCATACAGGTCAGATTGACAAGTATGTAGTCCTAGATTTGTTCCATGCCGCCCCCCCCCCCCATGGAGCAGAACTACTCCAGTCCGTAGGGAGCCGCTGAAAAGTTCTACTAGGTGTTCAGCCAGTTACACACCAGTTCCAGAGTATCCTCAGATGCAATGATTCTGGTCCCAGGATCTTATCTATCTTTAGGGCTGCCAACCCTTTCTGGACCCTGTTGCTTGTAAATATTGGCTGCCTCATCTCCAGGACCCCTTATCGGCCACTTTGATAATGCTCTCAGGCAAGAGCCTGCCCTCCTCCCTGGTAAAAACCGAGCAAAAATAATTAAGGACAGCAACTTTTTTCCAGGCCTCCTCTAGAGGGTTTTAAATAAGCTGCAAAAATTGATTAGCACTTTCTGCTAATCAGCTGTGAAGATGCATAGCATTTGCCTCAATTTGATCAGCAAAATTAAAAATACTAAACATGTGTTTATACTGTACATACAGTTTCAAAAAAAATGTATCTTGAATAAAAATTTTCATGAAAATTATCTCTGTCTTTGTGTGATCTGTTTCAATACACAGACACATGCGGCATGCCAAATTGGCAGTACAGCCTAGGGTTAGAATAATGAGCTGTGAATTAGATTGGTACAGCCAGTAGACCTGGGTTTGAGTCCCACAACCGGCTCCACTTGCATACTGTACTTTAGCAAGTCACTTAGCCTCTCCTGAAAACAGGCACTTGCATGTGTGGTGCATACCTCTACCAAAAAAATGAAGACACTCCACTCACTCCAGCAGACCTAGGTCCGATTCCTCCCACAACCTTCACCTGCATACTGTGTGACTCTTGAGTAAGTCACTAACCTCCCCTGAAAACAGGCACTTGCATGTCAGGCCCCATACCTGGGTACCAAAGAATTAAGACATCCCACTCACTAACAGACCTAGGTTTCATTCCTCTCACCACCTCCACTTGCAAACTGTGCGATTCCGACAAAGTCACTCCCCCCCCGTACTCAGGTCACCCCTGGAAACAGGCACTGGTATTTATAAGTGTGCCACACCTGCAGTGTGTTACTCTGTTTGCTGGTCTGCTGTCTTGTCTTCTCTGCTGTGCTGCCAGATAACTGCTCCCATGGTCCCAGCAGCTGCGCTTGGTGCCAAAACCCAGAACGAACAGGCACCGGAGGCAGACCAGATATGCAGCAGTGGGGAAGGGGGGCAGTGCAGTCAGAGCGGCGGCACGACTACTTGAGAAGCCAGAGAGAGAGAGACTGGCCGTTTCCCCCTTGAGTTGCCTGGTGTTTTGGTGCTGCCACCCAAGTATACTGTAATAGTCTCACTGCTGCTGCCCCGAATCTGCCGGCAATCGCTTCCAGTAGTGCTTTGCAATATCGCAAAGCACTACTGGGAGCAACTGCTGGCATTTGGGGCCGAGGTGATGAAAATGTTACAGTATGCTGGCGGCTGAGAAGAACAGGGAGGCTCACAGAATGGATCGCATTTTTTAGCAATCCAACGTAGAAATGGGTCGTATGGGCAGCCGTTTCGCATCGCAAAGTGCGATGCAATACCGGCTATTTAAAACCCTGCTCTATCACCATACCCCTCTGATAGCTCAATGATTCCACCCCACCCAGATATATCAGAATAAATATTTCTTTCCACCCATGATCCCTCCTGCAATACGCATCCCTTGGCCTGCTTTGCCTCCCTAACCACCCACCGCTTTCTTATTTCTAAGTAAATTCTCTCCCCATTCTTCCTCCCCCTGCTTGTACTTTTAGAAGGTCTTTTTCTTAGCTCCCACTGCTTCCTTGACTTTTGATAAGAACCACAGTGGTCTCTTGAACTTGCTTCTGTTCTCATGCATAACTCAGATGCCCTGAGAATGGACACCCTTGATTACTCCCCATATCCCTTCCACCCCACCCTAATTTTCTATCCCGACTAACTTTCTCCTGACCAGTTCCCTCAATCTGCCCTCCTAAAATCAAGTAGTTCTGTTCTTGACGTCCCAAGGGCCAGCTTGAACCAGTTGGGAGTTATGGTCACTGTTCCCTAGTGGCTCCCCTGCTCTCTCTGCACCTACTGCCTTCGAGTTGGTAAGCATCACATCAAGAAAGGCAGTCTGCTTGGTGGGATTCCTTAACTAGTTGTACTAGGAGATGGTCCTGGAGGGCATCCGACAAGGCCAGACTTCTGGTGCTCCTGGACATTGGAACACCCCCATCAATCAAAACAATGCCTAGTCCCTGCTCAGATCTGAGTCGCTGATCCTTTGCCTGCTACACAAACACTACTGCTGCTCTGATGAAATATCGTGCTGCAGAAGAGCACGATATTGACATCCATCACTGAGGATTCTCCATTTCACAAATGAGTATCACACAGTACCTCTGATTTCAGGTTTCTACTCCCACCCCAAGGGCCAATGCCACACATCCAATCTTAGCGGTTAGTTATTTAGCATCCCTGTCTAGGACTACCCACACCAACCAACATTCTAGACAGGGGCCATGGCATGTAGTACTACTGCGATATTACAAGAACGGCAGTACTGCTGGTCATGGTAATCGTACCATAAAAAAATCTATCTTAACACCCCTAGCGACTGAGCTGGCCTGGAAAGTTTCTTATACACACCAAGAGGGCGGTTTCACAGTCTTCATTTGTGCGAATTATGAAGCTGAGCACAGCAAGGACATTGTTATGCAAGAATCTTCTGTAAGCCAATAACTACATGCCTTGGGTGTGTTAGGCACGAGGCACTGGAAGAGTACCTTTAAACACACCAGGGAAGTGCTACTGTAGGCCACAATTACAGATCCCTGAATTGTGCAAGGTCTTTGATACTATCCCACATCGAAGGTTCGTAAACAAGCTAGACAGCACAGGGATGGGCCCTAAGGTGGTAAACTGGGTTAGAAATTGGTTGAACCATAGGCCACAGAGGGTGCTGATAAAAGGGGTCCAGTCCGAGGAGAGGGAGGTGACCAGCGGGGTGCCACAGGGATTATTCCCAGGACCAGTCCTCTTCAATGTCTTTATAAGTGACACTGCGGAGGATGTCTTTTTGCAGACAACATCAAGATCTGCAACAGGGTTGACACTCCAGAGGGGACAGAAAAAAAAAAATAAAAATGAGAAAGGACCTAAGCAGGTTGGAGGAGTAGTCAGAGGTGTGGCAGCTTTGATTCAATGCCAAAAAGTGCAAGGTAATGCACTTGAGGAGCAGAAATATGGGTGTGGTGAACAACATGGGGGGTATTGACAACTAGGCAGGAAAGGGACCTGGGGATACTCATATTGGATGACCTAAATGCAACCAAACAATGTGAAAAGGCTGTGGGAAAAGCCAGTAGGATGCTGGGGTGCACTGGGAGGGGCATCAGCATCGCCCTAAGGTGAAAAAAACTTTAGTTTTGCTCCGTCTGGGCGGAGCTTCAGAGGTTGAAGTTGCTTTTCATTAAGCGCAGGCGTCATCTTGAATTGAAATTTTTAAAGCTCACTTGTGCTCAGCCAATGGAACAAGACATCCGAACATCATGATGTCACGCACATGATACTCTTCTCTACTAACCACTACAACTGATGCAATAATACTGAACACGTAACCAGAAACTCCACACAACTGGAAGAGAAAAAAAAAAAATTGATCAACTTTACCTCCACTACCATAAGGCTCTCTATTGCATAAACAGAATATGCAATGCGGTACCAGTGTGATCTACACTATTTGTGTATACTCATGCTACATGAACTTGGGCACCTCGCTCGCGGCTTACACAACTTGTGAGGTTACCCGAGGCCAAGCAGCAATTAAAATGTGGTACACAAGGAAATAATATAATTCAGAGGGTCAAACAAGCCAGGAATCTGTAAGTCTGAATGGCCTTTATCAGCTTATTTGACCCTGACATAGCATTATTTCACAAATAAGCTCAACTTTGCCATCTTTCAATTTATATAATACCTAGATCGGACACTTTTTGCTGTCTCCTTTGTTTTCCCATAGTGGCTGTATCCAAACCTGGGTGTGTAAATCCCCAAACCTCTAATAAATTACCCCCCCCCAAAAAAAAACATAGTAAAAAACAAAATTACCTGCAAAAGCAGCCCTAGATAAACCAAAATCTCCCTCCAGCAACTCACCTTATGAAATATATAAAACATTCCACAGGTAAGTCCAAGATATTTGTGAAGTATCACCATGTTGGGATGGAACAAATCCATAAAGGCTACAAACTGGAATGGCTTGCTGGAGTCCTCAGTGGTGATGCTTCCTCATATCCGACATCCATCAGATATATTCTCTCAGTCTCAAAGCAATTTTTTGGTTGTAGGGTAGAAAGTCTAGTCCCCATGGAATTAAGTCAAGATAAAACAGGTTGAATTGTTCTTTAGCCAATCACATTCTACTGCTTTAAATTAGCCATTTTATATATACACACACAAGTCATTCACAGCTACTGTGTCTCAGAATCAAGGACAAGGTTGGAAGTCTTGGATTACTGAAGTCATTAGGCTGTGCAATTACAGAATCAGTGTGAACCTTGCCCTCCAGTTTTTTCCTCTCCATGCCACTGACTGGCACCAATTTTCAAACGTGGTTAACACTCTGTGCTTTCCCAACTGAAGCATCTCCCTCTCCACTACTCCCTCTCCCCCTCCTGGAAGCTTCTGCCCCAGTAACCCTCCTCTGTCCCCATCCCAGCAGAAGGTATCCACAATACCCCACCCTCTTTGTTTCAGGAGGTAGGAAACCAATAAACAGTAAATAAAGAAGGGTCACTGCATCCAGTTTTTGTCTCCCATTCACACCTGAAGGTCCCCCTACCCCACACCTGAAAGCCTCCTCCCCTAACACCCCTCCATACAACACCATGCGCTGTCAGAAGTCTCCCCTTCCCATTTCAGTTCTCAACTGAATATGTCAACCCCACCCACCACCCTGGTCCCCAAGTAAAGTGCTGTACCTAGGGTGAGACAAAGCAGTTTGTGCGGTGGTGGTCACTAGCTTTCAAAATCTGTTAGCCAAACCAATATTTGTAATGGCTATCCTTTTTAACTGCTCAAAAATCACTTTGTAAGCAGGAAGCCAAGTTGGCCAATAACTTTTCAAAATGTGGTAGCCAAACCAGTTTTCTAAGTAGCCACTGGCCACCTGATTTGTCCCACCCTGTCCGTACCCCACCTCACCCAAGAACTGCACCAAAAGTCACATGGGAAAAGACTAGAGGACCTCAATATGTATTCCCTAGAGGAGGGGGCTATATGATATACACATTCAAGTACTTCAGGGGTAAGAATAAAATACAAAAGAGTAGCATATTTCACATCAGAAAGTATACAAAAACAAGGGGGCAAGCTATGAAGCTAGTGTGGGGCTGGCTCAGGGGCAACGTGAGGAAGTACTTTTTCACAGAAAGAGTAGTGGATGCTTAGAACAGCCGCCCTGTGGAGATAGTGGGGGCAAAAATGGTAGGGGAATTCAAGAATGCATGGGACAGACATAAGAGTACTCTCGCAATAGGGAAGAGAAGTGCACAACAGCTAGGGTCTGTGATATTGCATTAAGTAGGGAAAAGGGGCAGACTAGGTGGGCCACACGGTCCTTATTTGCTGTCACCTTCTAGGTTTCTGTGTTTCACCTTGTTCCCAAGTCCCCCAGTCCCAGTCTTCTCCCTATCCCCAGTCACGTTCCCAGTCCCTACATGAAGGGCTCCATTGTATTCCCATTCCCACTTGAAAGGCTCTTCTTTACCACCCAAAGATCTACACCCATCCATTACAGCTGTCGACCAGCATGTCAGCGTGACTCAATTTGTAGCACATCTGTCTCTGGGCCAGAAGGTCGTGGGTTCTAGTTCCACAGTGGGACTGCGCTCATACCTGTAATCACCCAGTCTCCCGGGGTTACTAGAGTCCCATCAGTTTAGCCCTAGATGGGTACTGGACAGCTAGTAAAGAACTCATTAGGAGCCCTTTACATATGACATCATTGTTTACTCAGCTAGGTTAAGCAGAGAATGGATTATGTCATTTAAAATTCTCGCAGCAGCCAGAGTCACCCTGGAATCAGCAGCTTTGGGGAAGGTTTAGAATGTTCAGATGGGAGCCAGTCAGTGTTCAGCAGTACTGTGAAGAAGAGCTCTGAACCAGCAGCAGGGCTCATAGTGTGGGGGTGCCTGCCAATCTCCAGTGAGACTGGGTGAAGGACCCCTGGCAGTTTCTCACCCTAGCTTGTGAGACCAGCAAGAACTAGAGGAAGTGGTGGAAACCATTCGCCTGCAAGACCCCAGCAGGTCATTTTCCACAGAATTGTGGTCCGGACTGTGTTTCAGTGGGATCCAAGGGGCAATCCACTGAAGAGTGTCATCTGCCCAGAAGCAAGGGTGTTTGTGTTAAAACTGTGACTAAGCTACTGGTAAAGGGAAGAGGATGTTTTCCTTCAAGTTCTCAATGTCTGTATTAAAAATGGACAAACAAATCTGCGAGTACAGATTCATGGGACTGTTCTTAAGGGTTGGTCTGAGGTGTATATGCCCAGAGATAAAGCTACAGTGCACCTGTCAGGGCCCCTGTTTCACCACAAAAATGTGCTTAAGTGTTAGCATTCACCACTAAAATGTGCTGAATGTTTCAAGTTTAAAGTCTGGGAGTCCTTTAACATTTCAAGCGGAAATGGAGGATCCATGTTGGTGTATCCCAGAAGGAATGGCAGTGACTGGGCATGGGGTAGAGTTGGGTATAACCCCAGTTCAATTCCTTTGCTAGGGCTAACTGGTTCACATATGGGCACCAAGTTAAACTGGGCATGTTACTAGATGTCATCGTACAAACATACGAATGTGCCAGTAGAAACAGACCACCCGGTCTATCTAAGTCTACTGCAGTGTGCAGCTAGCACCCCTAGTTTGCAGCTCTAGGGGAAATGTTTTAAAAGTGTGTGGCAACTACCACAATATACCTGTACTGAAAAAGTAAAGTCCTGCGATTCCTAGTACAGAGAGATGGACAGTTTGAAATATGTGTGAGGAAAAATTTTCTAAAGTTTTCAAACATCTTAAGGGCACTGACAAGGTGAAAGAGACTAACATGTATCAAAATAAGAAAAACAGCAGGACAAGAGGACACAGCATGAGATTAGAGGGAGGCCGATTAAGGGAGAATGTGAAGAAGTTCTTTTTCACAGAAAGGGTAGTGGATGCATGGAACGGCCTACCTCAGGAAGTGGTGGATATGAATACAGTGCAGGGCTTCAAACTGGCATGGGATAGACATAAGGGAGCAATAAAGATGAGTATGAATAGATAGGCCGTTGACAGAGTACAGGCCTATGGAATATTCATAAGGTAGAAAAAATGGCAGACTGGATGGGCCTTGTGGTCCTCATCCGCTGTCAATTTCTGTGTTTCTATGTAACATTTTGTTGTTCCAAGAGGAAAAAGTCTTGCTCCTGTGTATATAGTACAAAACCTGTGAGACCACCCCATTCTGCCTATTCCAGCTTGTCAGAATAAACCCATACTGTACAATCCCAATTTTCAGTAGTGAACATTATATCTACACTTCCAGTGTGTGAACTGTTATGGGGCCCCCACAGAAGTCAGACCTAGCATAGTCCTAGCATCTCTTTCCCAGAACCTGGAGTAAATGTAAATGTTATTTTGTGCCCCAAACCCTTGACCACTTTAGACTGCCCAAAGAGGTATTCACCTCAGAGCTATGGGTGATGCCTATTAGTTCGCCAACTTGTGGCCTGTTGCCTTGTCTGTGGTACAAGTTGGGGGGGGGGGCAGTCTGCACTTGGCTGGGACATGGGTTACATACCTCAACAAACGCTGGCATCCAAGTGCAGTATTGGGGGGTGCTGTACTGTTGGGGTGTTGTCCTTCAGATAAGACATTAACCTGAGGTCCCTTCTACATTCTGGTGGGTGTCCAGGTGGAAGTAAAAGAACCCAAGGCACTTTTCTCAGAGTAGGGGACTTCCCCCAGTGTCCTCGCCAGTATTCCCCTTCCCATAAAACTGATTCATGTAACCTTGTCCAAGGCTGTGTGTGGGTGTTGATGTGCAATATGGCTACCACTACACGTTCAGTCACTTCAGTACCTGTCTAGCACTGCTTGTAAAGCACTTTAGGAAATACTGTGAATGAGAAGACCTATATAAAAGGCTGATTCTTCATCATGACCATACCCGTCTGAAATTTCAATTTCCCAGTTATGCTGAAATCCATTCACAAGTTCTCCCCCCAAACTGTCCACATCTGAAGGGATCCTCTATCAGGCCACCCCCGGTACTTAAAGAATGATTCCCTTCTACCCCATTTACTCCTGAAGGGCTCCCATCCCACCACATTCCAAACCTCAGGTGAAGGGCCCCTCCCCATCCCACCCCACTCCTGAAGGGCTCCTCCCCGTCCAACCCCAAAACAGACCCCCACCTGAAGGGCTCCCTTCCCCTTCCCACGTCCCACCCTAATCCAGACCCTACCTGAAGGGCTCCCCTGTCCCACCCCACTCCATGCCCTACCAAAAGGCTTCTCTCCCCGTCTCACACCACTCAAGGCCTCACCTGAAGTGCTCCCCTGTCTCACCCCACTCCAGGTCCCACCTGAAGGATTCCTGTTCCACTCCACTCCAGGCCATACCTGAAGGGCTCTCGAAGAAACAGAGGATGATGGCATAAAAAGGCATAATAGCCCACTGTGTGTGTGTGCAGTACTGGCCTGCATCTGCACAGTCAGTCCAATGCTAGACCACAGCTACTGCCCCAATGGCCCAGACTGTATTTCGACCCTCTCCCACCTAGTTCACTCATCCCCTCCCCATGACTGTCCACCCTCCCCTTTGCCCTCCTCTGGTACAGACTATTCCCCTGTGCCCATTACACCTGTTAAAAGCCAGTGGCAGTCTCTGCCTGACCTCCTTCTGGTAACACATTCCACTTTACCACAAACCCTTCTATAAAGACCAGCTTCCTTCAATTCTAAAGCTCCCCCCCACAGCTTCCATCCGTGGTCTTTTGTTACCTTACCCTGGCTTCTTGTGAACAGGGAACTGCTATCCACTTTTAATATCGTTTCGGTAGTTTGAGGTCTCTACTACGTCGTCCTCCTCCCTCCTGGCCTCCAGTGTGTACATACTGAGACATTACTGTCTCTCCTCATACACTGTCCCCTGCATCACCTTCGTGGCCCACTCTGAGCAGTTTCCAAGAGATATCTATACTTCTTCAGGTGAGGCCTCCAGAACTGCACACAGTACCCCAGATGAGGTCTCCCCAAGGATCTGTTTAGGGCAGAATCACTGCCTTCCTGCTAGCAAACCTCCTTATGCACCCCAACATCCAGTTTGCTTTCCCTGCAGCCTTCTGGTATTGGACATGGGACTTTAACTGTCCCTAACGGGATTCCCAAGTCCCTTTCCTCAGGTGTATGTTCTGCTCTCACCCCTACCACCCTCTGCTCTCCCTTGAAGGACTTTCCTGCCCCCGGAAGCACACTTCTATAGCTCCACCTACATGAACGTCTCTCCTGTTCCCCACTTTGAGAGGCAATGAATGCGTGATCTTTTTCTACCACCAGGGAAGGAAGGGGAGAGGGAGGTAAGGTGCCTACCTGGTGCCACGACTTGGAGGGACAGGGAGAGAATCCTCAGGATTGCGGGAGCAACTTCACAAGGGAGGGAACTGGATGTCATTGTCCACCTAGAGACAAATGACGTGGCTGGGAATGGGATCAGAGCAGTGCAAGAGGAGTCTGAAGAGTTGGGGAGGGGCCTTAGACAAGTAGCACATACAGTAAACTTCTTGGAGGTGCTGCCTGTCTATGGCAAAGGTGATGCTATGGTACTCCACACCAGGGATTCAATGAATGGTTGAAAAACTGGTGTGGAGCTCAGGGTTTTGGCTTCATTGGGGACTGGGAAGCCACCTGGAGGGATGCAGACCTATACTGGCGTGATGGTCTGTATCTGTCTGGGAGGGCAACAAGGATCCTAGGTGATAGGTTTAAATGCTTCATTGGCAAGCGTTTAAAACTAGCCAAGGGGGAAGCACTGAAAAGGAGCAAGGAAAACCCAACCTCCCCCCACAAAACACAGTAGTTAGAGAGGTAAACACCAAGGCAGAGAAGTCAATAGGGAGCAGGACAGGGATAAATGCAGAAAAAGGCAATGAGGACAAGGATGGGGCTAAAAGGGGTAAGGCCATCAAACAATGGAGGGTGATGAGTACCAGTGCCCAAAGTCTGTGTAACAAGCTCCCTGAACTAGTGGCATTGATGGAAGAGGGGCACAGGGGTATCGTGGCAGTCACAGAAACATGGTACACAGAGAACCATGACTGGGATTTCAACATACCAGGGTACACAAGCTACAAGAGGGACAGGGAGGGTAAAAGAAGAGGAGGAGTAACTCCCTATGTAAGGGAATGGATCAAAGCCTCGTAACTAAAGGATAAACAGGGAGTAGGGGAGGCACTGTGGGTCACCCTGGAGACAGGAAGTAGCACCACAATCCGCACGGGGGCTGTATACAGACCCCCATCTCAGGGAGAGGCAATGGACAAGAAAATTATAGAAAGCATACTTAAAATGGCAGAAAAAGGGGAGATATTATTAATGGAGACCCGAATATGCCAGACGTTAACCGGAACACATTTGCTGCAGCCACATCCAGGAGCAGGGTTATTCCTGATGCCCTACAGGAGGCATGCCTCAGACAGCTAGTGTTGAAATCTAATCGGAAGGGAGCAGCCTTAGACCTGGTACTGTTAAATGGGGATGTAGAAAGGAGCTCAGATTTAGAAGTGGGTAGCCATCTGGGGACAAGCAAGCACAGAACAGTGTGGTTCACGATAAACAGCCATAGAGTCGAGCCATACAAAAGCAAGAGTATTGGACTTTAGGAGGGCTGACTTTGGGAAAATGCCTCAGAAAAGCACTAGCAAATGTGCAAGGAGGGGTGGAGGAACAATGGGGAGTGATCAAAACAGCCATCACAGAGGCAACAAGCCTTTGTGTGAAGCAAATCAGCAAAACAAAACAAAGGGAAAAAAAAACACTATGATTCTGAAAAGAGGTGACAGGGAAGGTTAAGGAGAAAAATGTAGCATTCAGGAAGTATAAGGAAACACAGAAGGAACAGGACAGAGAACTGTACCAGTTAAAGCAGAAGGAAGCAGGGAAGGTAGTCAGAATAGCAAAGGTCCAAACTGATGAAAAGACAGCCAGTTCAGTTAAGGAGGATAAAACCTTTTATAGGTACATTAGGGAGCAAAGAAAAGACCAAGGGAGGGATAGTGAAGCTTAATAAAGGGAAGGGAGGTGGGCAGAGGGTGACAATGAAAAAGCAGGGACACTGAATGAATATTTCTGCTCAGTATTCACAAAAAGAGAGGAGGGGGAGGTACCTAAATCAAAGAATAAAAGCACTCTGGATAGGGAGGTTGATACCAGTCCATTCACAGAAGAAAGGATGCTAAAAGAACTCTTAAAACTGAAGGTGGACAAAGCAATGGGGCCTGATGGGATTCACGCAAGAATTCTAAAAGAACTAAGGGTACAATTTTTGACACAACTGACTGCCCCTTTTAATAAATCATGGGAGGATGGTGTAGTACCCGAGGACTGGAGGAGGCTGGATGTGATTCCCCTTCACAAAAGTATGAGCAAGACAGAGGCAGGAAACTACAGACCTGTTAGTTTGACCTCAGTGATAGGGAAAATGATGGAATCACTTCTACCTCGGACTGTGTGGTTACATCATAAAACAGACAATTACAGGTGCATGGGAGTTATACATGCATGTCACGACATGTTTATTTCATTCAGTGCAAGAGATGTCCACAAACAGGTTATGTTGGACAGACACGCCAACAGCTCCGCACTAGGATGAACTCGCACAGACATACTATTACAGCAAAGAAGACTGAAAAACCAGTGGGGCACCACTTCTCCCAGCCTGACCAGTCAATCTCAGAAATGTCAGTAATGGTCTTAAAGGAAATCTCAAAACACACAACAGAGACGAGCTTTTGAGATTAAACTTATTTTACATCTCAATATGGTAGCAGATGGGATGAACGTTGATCTTGGTTTTATGGGACACTAAAGAAACTAACATCCACAGACCTCTACTTCTTCAGACTGACATATTACAGGACTTCAGCATGTGTGGGATGTGGGTGCGTATATGTATGTATGTGTGTGGGTATGTGTTGTGAGGTATGTGATACAACAGATGTGGGGCTTGCTGTCACATTGAGGTAGGTCTCCATTTATATATGTGGAGTTATAGTGCATTACTATCCTTACTTCACACACATAATGAATATTAATTCCTCCTTACTTATTATCTTTGCCTGGGGGTGGGATTGATTCCATTGCACCATATTCAGATCACCTAGCCTGTCACTGTACATACAGGAGTGTTATCATATACTGTCACACATATTTTTTTTTTTTTAACTCTGTACATATTGGGGTGCGTGATCTCATTTGCATGGGGGTCCTGGACAGATCTTTTTACATGAGGCTAATGTTGTAGTAATTTGTGGATATGTAGGTATGTTAGACCTCTGGTCTTACACACATACTTTATATTTACTTCTAGTTACCTTATCCTGGGGAGGGTGGCAGGTTTATGTCATGGTAGTTCTAGCCAGAATCCTTGGAAATGTTACTATGCAGATAGTAGTACGGTTAAATAGTGTCATATTTTTTCTCTGTAGGTATTAAGAGACATAAGCCCTTTTACTTAGGATTTCATGACAAGTTTTATTCGTTTGGGGAACAATTGCAGTGACTGAAGTGAATAAAGGTTCACTAGGAGAGTGTGTGTCTGTGGGAGAGATAGAGAGAGAGGCGTCTCCTTAAAGCTATGTATCTCCCCCACCCACATTATGGTGATGTGGGGTGGGTTAGGGTGTATTGTTTGTATGAAGAGGAAGAGAGAAATTACATTTTTATCTCTTTTTCAGGTTCCTTAAACACTCGTGATACATCAAGCTGTTACATTCTCAGTGTATATTGACATCAGCACATATCAGGCTATGTGGTCTTAATTTCTTGAGGTTCCTTGACTAGAGTTTTTTGTTTGACACTAATATTGTCAATTTATATTTAAATCATCATTTATATAGTCCTGTCACTACACTAGACATTTTTGAAATTTCTTGGACCTTATATCTAGCTTGAGAGTACAGCTGGGTGACAGGTCCAGCTAGGTTTTACACATCACACAGTGTGCACTGATGTTTTTAAGACAACTTTACTGGTAAATTCTTGTCTATAATGCAGACGTTGAAACTTCACGAGCCCTATAACAATCTTAGTTTGTCTTTAATCTGGGCGGGGGTTGCCTTTCAGTAATCACATCCTTATACAAACTGTGACACTCATAGCTTGATTTAGGAGTTATCTGCTTCAGCAGTTTTATCTTCTGTCAATTAAATTTATATGCAGTAGGATTCTTTGTATGCGTGTTCCACCAAGCATGTTTGACCCAGGGTTCCTCCTGGCTGAAGGCAGTACAGGGATTTATTTAACTCTAAAAATTGATTAGCGTTTTGCTCATAAAAGTGCTAAATCTTTGTGAAAATGCATAGCTCTCACCTCAGTATGTTTAACAAACACAGCACTTCTAGAAAATCATATAAATACTTTCTGTACAGTTGGTATAGTCCCAAGAAAAAAAACTGCTAATCAATTATTTAAAACCCTGCAGTATGGTACTGTTAAACTTCTCTGACATCATCTTCTGTTTTTTTTTTTATTTATTTATTTAAATGAGTATTTTAAACCAATGGGGATTTTTTTCTGTTTTTTTCTGCATTATCTAGCTGTTCTAAGCACTGTATTTTCTAAACAACTGCCATGAGCTTCTGAAGAAGGACTGGTTGGTCCGAAAGCTAGAGCAATTTGTTCTTGTTGGTACATCTATGTTGGTCCATTAAAAGGTATCAAATCATTTGCTTCTGGATCTATTCTGAAAGAAAGAAATGTTGAGCTCCTAGACGCCAGTGGGGCACGGGACCCAAGGCAGCATGGATTCACAGCAGGAAGGTTGTTTCAGACAAATCTAATAGATTTCTTTAACTGGTGACCAAAGTAGTAGAGCAGGGAGGGGCTGCGGACATGGCCTACCTAGACTTTAGCAAGACATCTGACACAGTCCCACACAAAAGATTAATATACAAGTTAGCCAGCCTTGGAGTGGGCCCCAAAGCGGTAGCCTGAGTAAAACACTGGCTGGAAAACAGGTCGCAGCTGGAAAACACTGGCTGGACAATAGGACACAGCAGGTAATAGTAAATGGAGTCCACAAAGAAAAAAAGGGGGTTACTAGTGGGGTACCGTAGGGTTCAGTATTAGGACCAGTCCTCTTTAATGTCATGGACTGGAAAGAAAAGTATGTCTCTTTGCAGACGACTCAAAGATCTGCAACAGGGTCGATACAGAAGGTAGGGTGAAAAGGATGCGAAGGGACTTGGTAAGGTTAGAGGAATGGTCAAATGTATGGCAGCTTAGATTCAGAGAAGTGCAAAGTAATGCACCTGGGAAACAAAAACCTAGGGGAAGAGTACACAATGGGGGTGAGATACTAACAACAACAAAAATGGAAAGGGACCTGGGGTAGTCACACCAGATGACCTCAAGGTGGGCAAGCAATGTGAGAAAGCAGTAAGGAGGGCTGGTGGGATACTGGGATGTATAGGGAGAGGCACCAGCAGCAGAAAACAGGAAGTTGTTATCCCTCTGTACAGACAGTTGGTGAGACCCCATCTGGAGTACTGTGTCCAGTTCTGGAGACTCCATCTCCACAAAGACATAGACAGGATGGAGGCTGTCCAGAGGAGGGCAACTAAAATGATACAGGGTCTGCACCAGAAGACATATGAAGAGAGATTAAAGGAGCTTAATATGTAGTCTCTTGAGGAGATGAGGGTGAGGGGGGACATGATAGAAACTTTCAAGTACCTCAAGGGAATCAACAAAGTCCAAGAGGGTAGGATCTTTCAGAAAAAGAGATGTGCAAGAACAAGGGGGCACAATTTGAAGATAGAAGGGGGACAGCTCAGAGGATGTGTGAGGAAGTACTGTTTCACGGAAAGGGTTGTGGGAGTGCAGGACAGTGGGGTGCTTTATGCAGGCACTGAAGACCTTTTTGTAGTGGAAAGCATACCTAGAATTCCGTTGATTTTTATCTATATCTGTATTTATTGCTCATTGTTTTAGCTGATTGTGCAGCGCCTTGATGTGTGAAAGGCTCTACATCAAATAAAAGTTATTATTATTATTATACATGAAACAGTCTTCCTGAGGAGGTAGTCGAGTCAAAAACAGTGGGGGAATTCAAGAATGCATGGGAGAGACATATGGCAATTCTAGTGGGGGTAGGAATAAATAGGCTGAGATCTGCAGCTTATCCATTAGGTAGGGAAATGGGCAGACTAGGTGGGCCAAGTGGTCCTGATCTGCCGTCAAATTCTATGTTTCTATGCCAACTTCTGTGTTTCTATGTAACCATTAAAAGGGATGTAAGAAAGTTCTTTACAGAAAGGGCTGTGGAGAAGTAAAACACATTGCCAAAAAAAATGATCGACTGAGTCGTCTGGTTTCAAACATACAGTAAGTGGGATCGGCAAGGGAGAATAGTCCAAACCTGAGGGGAAAATGGTAGGCAGTCAAGAGAAGCGGAAGAGTAGACTACTGAGGGGTCATGGTCAATATGCAGTCTTAGCCACTGCAAGTCTCTCGGTCTCTCTGTCCCTCTTTTAAATCCTCTGCAGGTCAGCCTGCTTTCTCATTCAGATCCCTAAACTCTGGTCTTCTCTGCCTCTTCCCTACATTGTCTCAGAACCTCTCTTCGTGACTTCTCTACTCACTCATGCAAATGCCCCTAGCCCTCAAGCTCCCCTTATGCACTAAATGCAACTCTATGGCTCAGCCCGTGACGAACCCCTAGACTGTGACCTTCTCTCTGTCTGCGTTAACTTGCATAGTCACATGTATGCAGATGACAGTTCTCTACACCTCGGGCCCCCCGAGTGCAGCCATGGAAGTCTTGCTCCAGCACGACTTTCACAATGTCCTGCGCTACTTCCAGTCCAACCAATGCTGGGTTCACACCAAATAAAACAGTGTCCAAATGACTATTGAAACCAGACAGAAACATGGCCAGGCTTGCACTTCTCCCTTCCTTCTCCACCCCTGGCCAGGCTTGCACTTCTCCTTTCCTTCTCCACCCTGGTGGCCAGGCTTGCACTTCTCCCTTCCCTCCACCCTGGTGGCCAGGCTTGCACTTCTCCCTTCCTCCTCCACCCTGGTGGCCAGGCTTGCACTTCTCCCTTCCTCCTCCACCCTGGTGGCCAGGCTTGCACTTCTCCCTTCCTTCTCCACCATGGATGTTCCCCCTTTGAAGTGCTTCACTCCTTCAAGTATCTTCGTGTGTGGCTTGACTGCTCTGCCCAAGTTGATGATACCCACACCAAGCTCTGCCCCAAACTTGGTTCCCTGTACTATACACAACAGTGCCAGTCTTGGCAAGACAGCCAGAAACTGATTACCAAAATTGTGCTCTCAGTCTTTGACTGAGCAGATGTGATCTATGGTACTGCCCCCTCTTCCTTTGTCAGACTGGATAACTTCTGCAATGCCTTCCATCATTTTGCTGCCAACTCCCACCATTGTACTCTTCGCTGCCCCCTCTACACTCTTTTCATTCTCCCCCTTCCCTTCTGTCGCCAGTCCCACTGTGCCTCCTTCAGCTCCAAATACTGGTTTGGATCACTACCCTTTTACCTAGCTTCATTCACTTCACCCATTCCCTCTGCCTAATACTCCCTCCGCTCCAGGGATCCTCGCACCACCTCCCTCCCTTACCCTCACTTTACTGCTGGTCAGCCTTCTCCTATATTCTTCCTGCACTCAGGAACCCGCTCCCTTTCTCTCTCTCAACTCGCACTCTTTCCCCGTGTCCTAGATAACCAGATTAAGACCCCCCACTCAGCCCTCTTTCTGACCTGATCCTGGTGCCCTTCCCCCCAACTGTCCCCCTTCTAGGGTCAGCTTATGTTTCAACTTCTGCTGCACTGACTTATTCAACCTGTTGCTATCAATTACACTAAACTGTGGCAGTGCTCACTGCCCTCGACCTTTGCCAGCGCTTGCATTGCCACTAGCAAAGACTAGGTCATGCTGACTCTCTGCTTCAAGTCTTGGGGGTCAGACCAGAGAATCCTGGGATCAGAAATTTGCTATAGTGGCTTTGTAAAAAATTACTCAATAGTATTTCTGTTAATGAAATCCATGAAAACCTTTCTATATACAGGGTCAATGCTGAAGCGCTGCTTTCATTTTTGTGCTTCAAAAATCCTCAAAATTCCCATCTGGGGACTTCAGTAGAGGGTAAAACAAGCCCTGCCTTTTCATCGATTATTATTTGCACTTGTACCATGTTACATTGTTTGCACTTTATTTTGAGGCATGCTTCTATACTATTGTGCATGAATGATTTATCGTATCCACTTTCCCTGGGATGCACCTGGAAACAGCCTTTCCAGATTACCAATTTTCAAATAAATACATTAAAAAATAAATAAGTAAGCTAAGTATTACTATGCATTTGTGCCAATTCAGTGCCAGTGTTGTCACTAAGCACTTTATATTTTATCTACAGTAGCTGTTATGCACCTTGTAATATTTTCAGTAACTATACTCCTTCCTTCCCCACTCCCAAGCACGTCTGTTAACGAGTTGATATAAGCTCAATATGCCTTTCCTGATAAAACTTTTGTACAGATATAAAATAAATAACTAAATCAATAGGCTAGCTCCAGTCCCACATTTGGCTGGGTGTGGATACAAGCAGGTAGTAGACAGACTTGACAGGACACTGGACCTTTTTCTGCCATTGACTGTTATGCTTAAGGGCAGTCCTGTACCCCTCAATGGGCTCCCCTGTCCTTGCCCGCCCCTTACAAGACTCCCCTGTTTTCACCCGCCCATTTACAAAGCTCCCCTCCTTGCCCTACCCTTACAAGGCTCCCCTGTCCTTCACTATCCCCTTACAAGGCTCCCCTGTTCTCTCCATCCCCTTACAAGGCTCCTGTCCATGCCTACCCCCCCTTACAAAGCTCCCTCCCCTCAAGGGCTCTCCTGTACACCCCCTTTACAGGATCTCTCTGTACTCCTCCCCCTTTACAGGGCTCTCCTACTCTCTCCCCTTACAGGGCTCTCCTGTACTCCTCCTCCTCCCTTACAGGAGCTCTCTATGCTCCCCATACAGAGCTCTCCTGTACTCCCTCCCCCTTCATGGGGTTCTCCTGTCCCTCCCTTTATAAGCTACGTTGCCACTCATTCCTCCTGTACCTCCCCCCTCTGATGGCTCCTCTAGTACCCCCACCCCTCAGTTACCACTTTCACTGCCTACAGGGCTCCTTTCTTCAGCACCGCCCCAAGTCCACACACAAAGGGCTCTTCTGTACTTCTCACGCCTTCAAGGACCCTTCTGCTCCCCCACCCCTTTCTACAGTCCCCAGCTGAAGGACTCCATGCCTATGTTTCGCCTCTTGGTCCCTACCTTACGACTCTCCAAAACCCCTCACTGTACGGCTCGTCCCTTTAAGGCCTGTGAATAATGTACCCCTTTACTTCTTGAACGACTCTCACGTACCCCTTTACTCTCCTATGCCCCGACCCTGCTCCTTCTTAGTCTCCACCCGAAAAGCTCCCCGTTTATTTATCGTCTGCCCCCGAGCCCCACCTGAAAGTCTCGTCGATCTCGGTCACACTGGTATCCTTCTCCACCACAAGGAAGTTGGGTTTCCGGTTCTTGTTCAACTCGCCCACTCCTCCAAGCAGGAAGCCTGTGCATGTGTCTTCATCCCCAATCACTGCGATCAGCTTCCCGCGACCCGCCATCGCGCACAAACACCGGAGCCCGAAAAGGGGATAGATATACAGTTACCGCTCACAGCGTTCCACAGACCGGTGACAACAGTTCTTACACTCTGCTGCTTGGTTGCCCGGCTTACATGCGGTTTCTGCTCAGTGCCAGGGAGATCCTCGCTTCCCGTTAACCGGTTCAACTACTGCCGTCTCGCTGCAGCAGTTGATTCTACTAGTCTCGATCAGCTGATACAGCGGGCGACTGTCACTTCTCTGTTTTTCAGGCAGACGTAAACGTCACAAGACATTACTGTTACGCGTCAACAGCTGGAGCATGCGCGCTGGGTGCCTGCCCAATCTGTATCACGTGAGAAGAGCCAGCCGCAGTCTGAAGGTCAGGTGGCGCTCTCAGGACCTCTTGATTTAGCGCGCTATTCGGGAAACGTCTTTCAGTCAGCGTATGTGTGTGTGTGTTCGTGCGTGCGAGCATCGTGTGTATGTGGTCTGATATGGTGGGGAGGGTGTGTATGCGATGTAAGAACACTTTTTTTTTTGGTTTAAAGTAAGGGAAAAATAAATATTCAATTTTCGGGTGCCTTTGTAACTTTTGAGGAGAAAACTGGAGAATAACGGGGCCTCGCAGCCCGCGTTTTTCTCGTGTGTTGTAACAGTTCTCCGCTATCCCACTCTCGGATGAAGATGCGCCTATTTTAATTAGGCACCCTGATCGGGTGTATCCATTTCTTTGCAGTTTTCCTCGCTGTGTTTGGGGGTACCTTTTTAATATTTACAAGTCTGTTAAGATCTCAAGAAGGAAGAGCAAACGTTTGATCCTGGCCGTATTAATAGGTCTAGTATTGCTTGGTCTTGCGTCTCAACCTTCAGTCAACGAAAATGGGGACATCTTTATCATTTATATTCAAATCGAGGGGCCCAGACCTCCGAACGAGGGACGCAATACTCCCAACATGCACATACAAATCATAGCACTGTTTTTTTGTGGGGGCAGGCCTGGTACATAACTAGGCAAGTAAGTGGGCTTGGCGGTCCTATTTTGCCGTCACATTTCTATTTATTTATGAAATCATTGTGATTACTTGTACGTCGTGTAGTTTGAGTTAGCATCTTAGAGTATTATGCATTTCTCCCTTAAATTCTTGAATTTACATCACACGCTTTGTGTGGGAAACCTTAAGTCATAAGGGGCGGCATTTTAAAAGGGTAAAATGAGGGTTGTCGCTTGTAATCGAGGGTAGTTGAGAAGTATGCTGCTCACTTCACCTCGGGACAGAATGTTGAGAACGGAAAATGCCCCTACTATCACAGTCTAAAAGTGTGAAAAAAAAAAAAAGCTGTACTTCTCCACTCTCTGGTTGTCATGTACAGTACATCCCCGATTTTTGTCTCAGAATTTTACATCCTCCCTCCTAAATTTGGGATTTCTATTAGAAAAGAGTAGGGGTTCAGAAAGTAAAGGCATCCTTCTGTTACAGGCAGGTTGTTCGTTTTACACTAGGCCACACGTCACCACGGAGTGTTCCCATTTGTTGAAATTACATTTGTAAGTGGAAATCTAGATTTAGTAATTGCCCTATTGGTCCTTACAAGAACAGATCCAGAAGCAAATGATTTGATATCTTTTAATGGACCAACAAAAATGTAACAACAAAGTGCTTTAGCTTTCAGACCAACCAGTCCTTCGTCAGAAGCCTAATGGCAGTTCAGAAAAAAACAATACTTTTAGCAGCAATATCATGCAGAAGAAATCACCATTGGTTTTAAATATTTGAAAAAATGCAGAAAATGTCAAGAGAAGTTTAACAGCATCATAATACCTTCAGCCAGGAGTGTCCCAGGGTTAAAGGTGCTTAGTGGAATACACACAGAATCCTACTGCATATAAATTTAATTGACATAACACTGCTGGAGCAGATGACTCCTAAATCAAGCTATGGGGGTCATAGTGTGTATGATTAGGTGATTACTGAAAAGCAGCCTCCACCCAGATTAAAGGCATACTAAGATTGTCTTGGGACTCCAAAAAAGCTTCAATTCATGCATTATAGACACAGAATTGCCAGTAGAATTGTCTTAAAAACATCATTGCACACTCTGATGTGTAAAACTTAGCTGGACCATGGGGCAACCACACAGAAACATAGAATTTGACGGCAGATAAGGACCGCTTGGCCCACCCAGTCTGCCCATTTCCCTACCTGATGGATAAGCTGCAGATCCTAGTTAACCAGCAGCCTACTTCTTCCTACCCCCACCCCCTAGAATTGCCTTATGACTGTCCCATGCATGCTTGAATTCCACTGCTGTTTTTGACTCCACAACCTCCTCTGGAAGGCTGTTCCATACATCCACAACCTCTCTGAAAAATACTAAATTACCTCTGAGCCGCCTCTTCTATCTTCAAATTGTGCCCCCTTGTTCTTGCAACACCTCTTTTTGAAAGATGCTACCTTTTGGACTTTGTTGATTCCCTTGAGGTACTTGAAAGTTTCTATCATGTCCCACCTCTCCTCCTTTCCTCGAGGCTATACATATTAAGCTCCTTAAGTCTCTCTTCATATGTCTTCGCGTGCAGACCCTGCACCATTTGAGTTGCCCTCCTCTGGACAGCTTCCATCCTGTCTATGTCCTTGATGGAGTTGGTCTCCAGAACTGCACGCAGTACTCCAGATGTGGTCTCACCAGCTGTCTGTACAGAGGATAATAACTTCTTTTTTACTGGTATGCCTCTCCCATGCATCCCAGTATCCCCCAGCCCCTCCTCGCTGCCCTCTCTCACATTGCTTGCCCACCTTTAGTCATCTGATATGACTACCCCAGGTCCCTTTCCATTTTTGTTGTTGTTAGTATCTCACCCCCCATTGTGTACTCTTCCCCTGGGTTTTTGTTTCCCAGGTGCATTACCTTGCACTTCTTAGCATTGAATCTAAGCTGCCATACATTTGACCATTCCTCTAACCTTGCCAAGTCCCTTCTCATCCTTTCCACCCCACCTTGTGCATCAACTCTGTTGCAGATCTTTGTGTCATCTGCAGAGAGACATACTTTTCCTTCCAGTCCCTCTGCAATGTCGCTTATAAAGACATTAAAGAGGACCGGTCCTAATACTGAACCCTGTTGTACCCCACTGCTAACCACCCTTTTTTTCAGAGTGGACTCTATTTACTGTTACTCTCTGTGTCCTATTCTCCAGCCAGTTCTTTACCCAGGCTGTCATCTTGGGACCCACTCCCAGGCTGGCTAACTTGTATATTAATCTTTTGTGTGGGACTGTGTCAGATGCCTTGCTAAAGTCTAGTAGGCCATGTCCACAGCCCCTCCTGATCTACTACTTTGGTCACCCAGTCAAAGAAATCTATCAGATTTGTCTGGCATGACCTTCCCGCTGTGAATCCATGCTGCCTTGGGTCCTGTGCCCTCTGGCCTCTAGATATGCAACAATTCTTTCCTTCAGAAGTGATTCCATCATTTCCTACCACTGAGGTTAAACTAACAGGTCTGTAGTTTCCTGCTTCTGCCTTGCTCCCACTTTTGTGAAGGGAATCACATCTGCCCTCCTCCAGTCCTCAGGTACCACCCGTCCTCCCATGATTTGTTAAAGAGGGTAGTCAGTGGTGTCACTAGTTCTATCCTTAGTTCTTTTAGAATTCTGAGATGAATCCCATCAGGCCCCATTGTTTTGTCCACCTTTCAGTTTTAAGAGCTCTTTCAGAACCCTTTCTTCTGTAATGGGCTGGTATCAACTTCTGTATCCAGAGTGTTTCTACTGTTTGTTTTAGGTACCTCCCTCTTCCTTTGTAAATACTGAGCAGAAATATTTGTTTAGTATCTCTGCCTTTTCACAGTCACCTTTGCCCATCCTCCCTCCCCTTTATTAAGCCTCACCTCCCTCCTTGGTCTTCCTTTGCTCCCTGATGTACTTATAAAAGGTTTTATCCCCCTTCTTAACTGAGTTGGCTATCTTTTTTTCGGTTTGGGCCTTTGCTGTTCTGACTGCCTTTCCAGCTTCCTTTTGCTTTAACTGATACAGTTCTCTGTCCTGTTCCTTCTGTAATTCCTTGTACTTCCTGAATGCTTTCTTTTTTTCTTGAACCTTCACTGCCACTTCCTTTGAGAACCATAGTGGTTTCTTACCTCGTTTCGTTTTATTTGCTTTACACAAAGGCTTGTTACCTCTGTGATGGCAGTTTTTATTATTCCCCATTGTTCTTCCACCCCTCCTTCCTGCCCATTTGCTAGTGCATTCTTTAGGCACTCTCCCATTTTGGCAAAGTCGGCCCTTCTAAAATCCAGTACCTTTGTCTTTGTATGGTTTGACCTCACTGGTTGTGTTTATTGTGAACTATACTGTTCGAGGTCGCTAGTTCTCAGATGGCTACCCATTTCTACAGCTGTGATCCTCTCTTCATCTCCATTTGAGAGAACCAGGTCTAAGATTGCTCCCTCTCGAGTGGGCTCCAATACTAGTTGTCTAAGGCATGCCCCCTGTAGGGCATCTAGAATAACCCCACTCTTAGAAGTGGCTGCTGCAACTGCACTCCAGTTAACATCTGGCATATTCAGATCACCCATCAGCAATATCTCCCCTTTATCTGCCATTCTAAGTATACTTTCTATCATTTCCTTGTCCATTTCCTCCCCCTGAGAGGATTGTGGTGCCATTGCCTGCCTCCAAATTGACCCACAGTGCTTCTTCTCCTCCCTGTTTACCCTTTTGTTCTGTTGCTTTGATTTCTTATCTTATGTAGAGAGCTACTCCTCCTCTTTTACCCTCCCTGTCCCTCCTGTAGATAATGTATCCTGGTATGTTTACGTCCCAGTCATGGTTCTGTGTGTAGCATGTTTCTGTGACTGCCACAATATCCAGATCTTCCTCCTCCATCAAGGCCACTAATTCAGGAAGCTTGTTACCCAGACTACGGGCATTGGTACTCATTGCTCTCCATTTTTTCATGGCTTTGCCTTCTGTAGCGGCGACCCCCACTGAACTTTCTACCTTGGTCTTTTTCTCATTTAGTACCCTGTTTTGTAGGGGGAGGCTGGGATTTTCCTTCTGCTTATCAGTGCCTCCCCCCCTTGATTAGTTTAAAGGCTTGCCAATGAAGCATTTAAACCGATTGCCCAAAAGACTTGTTCCCTTCCTGGACAGATGCAGACCATCCTGCCAGTATAGGCTGGTGTCCCTCCAGGTGGAACCCCAGTCCCCAATGAAGCCAAACCCCTGTGCTCCACACCATTTTTTCAACCATTTGTTAAACTGCATGGTGTAAAGTACCCTTGCTTCACTCATGCCACTGACAGGCAGCACCTCTGAGAAGGATACTGTGTGTGCTATTTGTCTTAAGCCCCTCCCCAACTCTACAAAGTCCTTTTGCACTGCTCTAATCTCATGATGAGCCAAGTCATTTGTCTCTAGGTGGACATTGATGTCTAGCTCAGACTTCTGTGCAACTGTTCTCGTGATCCTAAGGATGCGCTTCCTGTCCCTCCAAGCCATGGCACCAGGCAGGCACCTTACTTCAGTTTTCCCTGCTCCTCCCAGTTCTATCCCCCTAATAATTGAATCCCTCACCAGGAGCTGCTTTCTTTCCCTGTGGTGCCCTCTGCCTCCTTCCTGAGGGCCTCCCTTGTGACAGTTGTCTGCACCCTCCTTAGTCTCCTCTGCGGGTGCATCCATAGGGGAACTATGCTTCCCCAGAATGGTGTATGGATTGTGGAGTTTAACAACTGACTGGGTGTGCCTCTGCTCCACCACCCTTACCCTCCCTGAGCCCACTGTGGTCCAACTGCTGTGCTTTTCTTCGCAACCTCTGAGGTAGTGGTGGTGGCTGTGGTGCTCCCTGGATGGGGGAGGTTCCCTTGCCACTGTCCAGTGCGGCCTGAAGATGGAAAACTTCCTCCCTCAGGGCAGATAGTTGTCTGCAAACAGGGCAGCATCTCAGCCTCCAGAAAGACTCCCGGAAGACTGCTGCCCCACAGCCATTACATTGTACTACTCCCCACATAACTGTCTACCTTGTTTAGTTTTTTTTTGTTGTGTGTGTGTGTGATTGGTGCGTTATATAGAAATATATGTATTTATATAATGTGTATGCTTATATTGTCAGTGCAGTGTGCTAGACAGGATATGACAGTGATGTGCACCTTGCCCTCTTGAGGAAATGATGTCAGAACCCCAGGTATAAATGAACTATTTCCAGGGTTGGGCCTAAACTGTGCCCTCACGAAACAATCAGCTAAACGCTCTGACCTACCGATGCGATGAGTGCCTTCCTATCAGCAAGATGCCATACACAACAATTTGTAATATGGCTTCAAACCAATTTGACAGAGAAAATACCCTGCTAATCAAACAGAGAAAAATCCAAACATTCAAGTCAGAAACAGGTAAACCTCCCCAGCCCCAAAAGAGCCTGGTGACTTGTGCTCTGAAAACAGTCAGCCCCAAAACACGTCAGCTGTGCAGAAGGGCAGACAGAGAAAACAGTATTTAGCCTACGTGGGTTTAAACTCTTCCTGCACTGAAAACCTTAACACTTGCAGCACAAGTAAAGCAAACTCCACCTCCCTCTGTATATTGAAAGACTGCCTTTTCTGATAATTCTAAGTTGCTTATTTCACCCTTCAGTTAGAAGTATTCTCCACCTGAAGAATATTAACTTTCCTAAGGAATCTGCTTCAAACCAAAGACAGTTGTAAATTGTAAGGTTCACTTCCCTCTGTTGTGAGCAGTACTCACTTTCTTGCAAATCTTAAGTCCAGTGTTGCAGCTTGCAGCCAGAGGTAGCTTCACCTGAAGGCTATGAGGTTATCACAGGGAGTGTTTTGGGGGGGCAAGGTCCATGCAGATAGCTGGACAAATGGGCGAACTTGGTGGGCCTGTTTTGGTCCTTTTCTGCGTCACACTTCCATGACTCTCTAAGCTTAAATGAGCCATATATAACTGTTATTATAGCTGGGACTTCCTTTTCCATAGGAAACCGTGGGTGGCATAATTTGTTGTTATAAAGGAGTGTTTATAACATGCCCGTTTCTCGCATCGCGCTACGCCCGCCTCTGAAGCTTTTCTTCCCAGCTACTGTCTGCTTCACTTTTCCCTCTGGACCGCTTACTCGAATCTGTGGAAAGTGCCGCAGGGAGAAACTAATGGAAATGAGAAATACCTCAAAATGTTGGCGCCACACAAAACAAAATTAAAAAAAAAAAAAAAGCGACTGACCGACCGTGGAGTGTGCACTCACACCTAAGCAGACCTCTGTTGCACAAAAATGTCGTTTTTTTATATATTTACCGTGGCAAAAAAAATCCTGGCAATTATATAAAACAAAATTTGGATCTGGGTGTGTGTAAACTCGAATTTACACACCCAGACCCATACTTTATTCTCTATGGAATAAAAAGTGTTCAGTTTTTATGGGCAGCATTCTGTTACAGTTCTCTTCATGGACTCTGTGATCTGGAATTTTAACTATGTCACGGTTCGAACACAGAACTTTAAGCATGGGTCTGATAGGACAATAGCTCATGCTTAGCATTTTGTACTCAAATCATGACGTAGTTAAAACACCGGTTCCATGATGGGAAATGTGTAGAATGTTGTCCATAAAAAGGAAACGACTGAAAAAAATTTTTTTTTCACATCAGTGTTTATTCAGGTACAGTTCAATATTGTTCATTTGGACGCAGATCTTTAATTTCTGTTAGTAGTAACATTACTAACAGCTGCTAATTAGCTCGTATTTCCTGTCCCCTTTAAGCTGAGTCCCTGATTTTAGCTACTAGTACTTAATTTTGTAAAGCCATGTCTTTGATTTGCAGTGCAGGAGGTCGAAACTCGAGAGATATGGGTAGGGCACCCAAGGCTTTTTAATAATAGCATATTAGAATACACAAGTCAGTGGTGGAAAAAGGTGGAATGGGGGGAGGGGGGACTTGGGGGAATTCCGTTCCTGGAGTAAAATTAAAAACCCACTTCAATTCCAGGAGTAAAACGGGCAAGGGCTGCTCCCGTATAACAATTTCACTAAAAGACAAAACTGAATACGTGTTAAAGGGACACTGCCAGTTTTTAGCTGCTTTTTTTTTTTTGTTTCATTTCAGAAAGGTTGTTTTAGCCATGTATAGCAATAGCTTCCGCTCATGAAGTGCTAGCTGGACTAAAAAGGTTAATTCAGCCTTTGTTTTCACATTTTTATGTTTTCCCCAACCCGATTTAAACTTGAGCAGACTGCTCTGTAGTCGTGTTGATTTTCAACATGGTGCCAAAGCGCACATGAACTCATGCTTTGCTGAGTTTGACCTTTTTTGAAGCACTATCTGTGAAATGCATGTTTTGATGCTTGCCATTGTCCTGAGTGCCAGAAGTAGCTTGTTTATGAAAATAAGCTATGCAACAAGTATTTTTTTAGTAGCATTTACATTTTTAAGATAAATTGAATTCATATCACAAGACAATTCAGAAAGTCACTGCTAGTACCTAAAATAATAACACACATGATGATCATGTAAAACAGTACAATAGGTATGCAGTGAGTTCACACTGAGCATTGAATGCCTGTATTTAACAAATGGGTGTAGTAACTGCAGAGGATTGTATTGTATCAGCCTTTGGGAAGGGGAAATTGTTTAACCAGGGAAGGCACACTTCAGTTGAAGCTTGTTTCCAGGTGTGACTTGGGAGCACAAGGAAGTTAAGTGACTTGCTCAGGGTTACACAGTATGCAAGTGGGGACTGTGGAATTCAAACCCAGGTCTCCAGGTTTGTAGTGCCTAAACCACAGTGCTATACTGCCTCCCCTCATATTGTACATTATCTTTTTAACTTTTTCTAAGAATGGAGACCAGATTTCATGAAACATGTCTGTTTTAAGGCCTGTCCGCTGGTGCAGTCATAGAGTTATTGCTTGCAGCAGTGACGCCCAGGGTTCAGGAACAAGCCTCTGCTGTTGGGGGGGTGGGTAGAAAGGTTGAGTATCCAATGGACTGCTGTCCTCCCGGGAGGGAGGGAGGGCTGCCATTCCCAAGAGGATGGCAGACAAGGGTGAGGTAGTACTGGTTGGAGACTTCAATATTCCAGACGTGGACTTGAACATCCCAGCAGCAGCATCAACTAGGAGCAGATTTATCCTGGACTCCTTCAGGTGCCTTCCTCAAGCAACTGGTCATGGAACCAACTCTCGGCAGAAGGCAATACTGGACCTTGTGCTCACAAACAGGGACAGTGTGATGGGGGTAAGAGTGGGAGCACCTGGGGAACAGTGACCACCAGTCACTGTGGTTTGAAATCACAGAAAGAGCAGAACCAAACCACACAAAACACGTATCCTGGATTTTAGGGGCAAACTTTGAGAAAATGGGGGAGATACTTGAAAGAGGCATTAAGGGAATGGGGCAGGAATCGGTTGAGGAACAGTGGGAAGTATTTAAAATGGGGATTACAAGAGCAACAGAATTATGTATTAAGCAGGTTAGCAAGAGGAAAAGGAAGAGGAGACCATTATGGTTTTCCAAAGAGGTAGCAAAGAAAGTGAAAGCCAAAAAGATTGCATTCAGGCAATACAAAAAGACACAGGCAGAAGGGGGGAGAAGTACCAGGAGAAGCAAAGGGAGGCAGGGAGGTCAGTAAGGGAAGCCAAAGCTCAGACAGAAGAACACATTGCAAAATCAGTGGGTAGAGGGACAAAACCTTTACAGGTACATAAGTGAAAAAGAAGGGCAAAGGGAGGGATAGTGAGACTGAAGGGGAGGATGGGGGCTGTGTGGAGGATGACAACAGTAAAGCTGACATATATGAACAGGTATTTCTGCTCCAGTCTTTACTGAGGAAGAGAGAGATAATGGGTCTGAATGGAGTACAAGGGGTGAGAATGGTGCAGAAATGGACACAAGTCCCTTTACACGAGAAAGGGTCCTGAAGGAACTGGAAGTAATAAGAGTTGATAAAAGCAATGGGGCCAGATGGGGTACACCCGTGGTCCTTAAGAACTAAGAGAGGTGGTGGCTGAACCTTGCTATCCTATTTAGCCGATCACTAGAAACAGGGAGGTACCCAAAGACTGGAGGATAGCAGATGTAGTCCCCTTATACAAAAGTGGGAACAAAGAGGACGAGGGGAACTACAGTCAGCCTCACCTCGGTGAGTGGGAAAGATCATGGAAGCACTACTGAAGGAGAGATTGGTGGAACATCTGGTTGTCCAATGGACTACAGGACCCAAGGCAGCATGGTTTCACCAGGGAAGGTCATGTCAGACCAACCTCATTGAATTTTGACTGGGTGACTAGGGAGGTGGATCAGGGAGGGCAGTGGACATGGCCTATCTGGACTTCAGCAAGGCCTTGACACTGTGCCACATAGAAGACTATTGCACAAACGGGAATATGGGTGTGGGCAGGACAGTAGTGCGGTGGGTAGGTAACTGGCTGGGGCGCAGGACACAGAGGGTGGTGGTAAATGGCTGTCACTCCACAGAGGAAAAGTGACCAGTGGGGTACCACAGGGATCAGTGCTGGGACCGTATTATTCAATATCTTCATCAGTGACATTGCGCAGGACCTAGAAGGCAGAATTTCACTGTTTGCTGATGACACAAAGCTCTGTAACAGAGTAGACACACCAGAGGGTGTAGACAGAATGAGAAGGGACCTGCAGAAACTTGAAGAATGGTCAGGGTTTGGCAGTTGAAATTCAATGCAAGGAAGTGCAAGATAATGCATATAGGGCACAAAACCCTGGCACAATATATCAGTTGGGGGTGAGGATATAGCATGCGAAGCAGGAAAGGGATCTTGGAGTTATCATCTCTGATGACCTCAAGGCAGGAAACAGTGTGACAAGGCAGCAGGTAAAGCAAATAGGATGCTGGGATGCATAGGCAGGGCATCACAGCAGGAAAAGGAGGTCATAATTCCACTATACAAGACACTAGTGAGGCCGCACCTGGAGTACACTGTGCAGTTCTGGAGACCTTACCTACGTAAGGACACAGACAGGGTAGAGAAGGTTCAGAGGAGGGCAACAAAGATGGTGCATGGATTGCATTACAAGTCCTATGAGGACAGGTTGAAGGCACTGAACATGTACTCCCTGGAGGAGAGGAGGGAGAGAGGGGATATGATAGAGACAGACAAGTATCTTACAGGGAGGAACAGGGTGCAGGAATGCACTATTTTTAAGCGAAAAGATGTTCCAGGACTAGAGGGCATGGGATGAAGTTGGAGGGAGGACGATTCAGAGGAAACGTGAGGAAGAATTTCTTCACAGAACGGGTGGTGGACAAGTGGAACACCCTGCCAGAGGAAGTGGTGGGGGCTGAAACAATAATTGGATTTAAGAATGCATTGGATAGACATAAAGGAATTCTGGAGGTCAGAGGTAAGGGGCAACAGACTTCTTGGAAAACATAAACTGAACTTACAAACTTAAATGGGCAGACTGGGTGGGCCACAGGCCCTTATCTGCCGACACTGTCTATGTATCTAATACTGTGTCCACAGGTGGCAGTGAGCAGAGAATGCCACTAGACCAGGAGGGGGTGATGTAGACCAGGAGAGCCACACTCTTGTCTGCTTCACGTGCAGCGGTGTGTTGCTCACCCTGTGTGTATGCCAGCGTCGCCAGGGGATCACTGCAACAGGAAACAAAAAAAGCTTGACCCTGGTGCTGGCTTTAGGCAGGACCTCGTTGTATCTGGTGGGGGGCTTTCTTCATTGCCACTGCAAGTCATCTGATGAGGTGTGCGGGAAGTGTAGCTGGCCACCTCCTACCCTGCCCGGAGGGTAAACCAAGGCTCCGTGGTGGCAGGCTAGGATGGATTAGGTGGGGCCTGTGTATGGCCCAGTGGCTTCTAGCCAGAGGACCAGCCTGGAGATTCGAGGGTATAAAAGAATAAACTGAAAAAAAAAAATCTGTCTTGTCTAATAAGAGGCAATTCATGTGCTCATTATTAGCTGGTTTGCTCATATACTCAAGTTATTCAGCAAAGTTTGTGTACTACATGTAATCCTCCTTTCTGCCTTTTAAAACTGGTGGAACTTTCTCTCAAAATTAGCAGTTTGTTTCTTAGGAATTCGTTTCTGCTTGAACAGTCTGGGGCTTACAGTCGAGCAGGCAGCAGCTTACAGTCCAGGCAGAGATCAGTCGCTCCAGAAAGCTACCCCCTTCCTGTCTAGGGGTTTTGATGACATATCGTCTCTGGGAAAGGGGAAGGGTGCTATCTTGACTGGCAGCACATTAGAGTTAAAACAGTACCTTGTTTATTTGAAGTATGGGATTTCAAAGTTGAGGACTGCATTTTCCTCGATCGAAGTGTAGGTAGCTGGAAATTCCTCCCTTCATGGCTGGTGGCCATAGGATCAGCTGGTTCTCTAGAAGACAATCAGACAGCACAGCATAACAGCTTTAGGACTCCCAGTGATTCAGTCGAGAAACGAGTGAAAATGCAATTGGGCAGTTTTTATTTTCTGTCAGAAGCTCAAGCTGCACACACAAAACTCCTCAGAGGATCCTCATTAGATTTTGTCACAGTTTCCGCATTTCTGTGGCTTACAGCTGTGGCACTGTCTCGAGCGGGGAGGTGATCAGTATTTGAACCTGGGCCCTACTCACACATTTCTCTCATTTTGTGAGCCAAGTGGGCTCCAATTTACTTTTGGGACATATTTTCTGTCCACAACAGGTTGCTGCTTCTTTATTACCCCGCCAATGGGAGCGGTTGCAGTTATTCCCAAAACTTAGGCCAACTCTCCTCAGAATGGAGGGAGGGGTGTGTCAGTTGTTGATGTTAAAGGCACAGACCAGTCCTTGCCATTAATGGCCACTGCTCCTGTCAGTTCAAGGTTCACACAGGGCAGGGTCAACTCTCAGAAGCAGTCCCCTACTATCCAGCAGCACATACCTCAAGTGGACATGGCTGAGCAAAGGGGTAGCTCTGCCACATACCCGGAGACTTCACTGCCACTTTTGTCACTCAGACCCTCCATGGCAGCCACCCAACTCTGTCAAGATTGAGATCCTAGCAGGCTGTCTGCGACCTTCTCCACAGATGCTGCTCCCTCTGGACTTGCCGACCCACTGCTGGCATTGTGGGTGCCCCTTCCTCATTTTGGGACTGGGCGAGCAATCTCCCCATCCCAGTCCCGGGCCTCGCCGGCCCCGACAGGAAGCCTGCCCTCAGGCCTTCGAGCAGGCTCGCCCGCTTTTCTTGATGGCTCCCTCAGAACTCCTCTCTCTTACTCCAACTGACCTTCTCTCGTGCCAGTAGGCGTTTGAAAAACTATGCGTGTGCTGCCTGGGCCATCGCTCAGTGGTGCACACAGCTCCCAATGCCATTGGGCATCTTTTCTGGTAACCCCCTTAGTTTGTACAGGGGTTACACACGTCTTAAATTTTTTCATACCTAAAGAGCCTGCAAGAGTCCACAACTTTTGATGGTAGCTGATGTCTAAATTATCTGGGAGTATGTCAAAAAGTACTGGATCTTTGGGAATTAATAACCTGGTTACTTATGAATGAAACTTTAGGAATTTATTTGATATATTTTGGATTCTTTGGCATCCCCATAGAATATGTGTCAGATCAGTGTGTGGATTGTTATGTCTCCAGCGTAGCCGTCCAGTTACCAGTCCCATCTTTTCCAACCTTTTTGAGGTGAAATAATATTGATGCAGAATATTAAACTGTTTTATTTATTTATGTATTTAAAAGAGTTTTACCAGGAAAGACATACTGAACCCGAAGGCTCGTTTCCAGTAGTGTTCTGGGGGTAAGGGAGGTACAGCAAGTAAACACAAATGCAATATACACTCTAGCTGAGATATTCAAAGGAGTTGCACCAGGACAACCCCAGAAATGCACCCTGTGGCAATATTCAAAACGGGGAATTCTGCAGCGCAGTTCTCGGGGAGCAATGATAATGTATGCGGCACATCTCCAATATTCAGCCGGGATGTGTAGGCTGTCTGACACAGCACATCTCAGAGATGTGCAGCATACTGGGGCACGAGTTGAGCCCGTAAAAAAAAAAATGGATTGCAGGTGGGCCGCTGTAGTGCCAGGGTGCAACCCAGCAGCCGCCAGCCGTGGGTGACAACCTCCCCAGCATCATGCACAAGCACCCACAATAGTCCCTGGTAGTCTAGTTTTACCCCCTCCAGTACCTCCGATCACCCTTTTTGTTCAAAAATATATTTTCTTGGTAGTTTAGTGGTACCCCATCACCCACACAGGACCCCCAGCCCACCTAGATCCCTCCCCCGGTCATTGGCGGGCAGCATACCCACCCGCATACCTCCACGATTGCCTGCCGAATGGCAACTTACAGTATGTGCTGCAAGCTCATTGGTCCACACTGTGGACCAGTGGACTTGCAGTGCATACTGTAAGAGTCATTCACATCTGTGTGAATGGATGACTTCATTCACAGAGTTGTGAATGACTCTTGCAGTATGCACTGCAAGCTGTCATTCGGCAGACAGCTGCGGAGGTATGCGGGTGGGTATGCTGCCCGCTGATGACCAGGTGGGTTGGGCTTTATGTGTGGGTGGGGGGACCACTAGACTACCGGGACCGGTTTTGGTCATGTTTCTGCTGTTTGGGGTTATAGGCGGGGAAGGGGTACCACTAGACTACCAGGGATCTTAAAAAAATATTATTACAACAATTGGGGTCATGGGCGGGGAGGGGGTACCACCAGACTGCTAGGGATCTTACAGAAGTATTATTACGGTGATCGGAGTTATGGGCGGGGGGTACCGCTAGACTATCAGAGACCTTACATAAATATTATTCTGGCGATCGGTGGTATGAGATGGGGAGGGGGGAACCACTGAAGCACCAGGGAACTTAAATAGATATTTATTCAGCAATCGGTGGTACAGGATGGGGAGGGGATACTACTGCGGCCTGCTGTGCAGGGCGCCAAGCACATTTTGCTGGCCAGTCCTGCATAACACATGCAGATGGGGGCCGTAATGACATGCAGATGGACTTGTTTGTGCCTTGCATGCATAATGGCCCTGTTTGCATATCCAGCTCTGAATATCTGGAAGTTGTGCCCAGTACAGCTCTAGTTGTTCTGGTGCATTGTATTTGAGCTGTATGCATTCTTTGATGTATTAAGAAGGGATGCGCCATGGCACATCTCTTTTGAATATATATCCCTTTGTTGCTCCAGCGCAACCACTTGTGCCATTGCCAGGCGCAATTTTGAATATATGGCCCTATATGTACAATAATACAAATGACATGGCAATAAAATGTGAAAATTAAAACCTCAGGTTGAGCGAAATTATCGGTCATTACAAACAACTACATTACATTATAAACAAAAGTATGTCATGGAATAGGACAGAACAGGAGAAATGAACACACAGTAGGGGAAAAATAAAGGCATGGGGGCAAAATCCCGTTGCACGGTTTCTCGTTGTCTGTTGTTCTGTGGAGGCTCTGTCCCCAAACTCCCATTCGTCCCTATGTATGATGCATTTAGAAAAATACCATGAAGCTGCTTCGACACCCCAATTCAGTATTGGGTTGATAAACTGCTTGAGAGAATATATAATTTGTCTAAAAATGGTACCGTGAAAAAATAAGCACCTGTATCTTCAGTAATAAATTTGTATCTGTATAATAAAGATGTGTAACACGGTGTCATATTTCCTGCATCTTGTGTATCCGGTGGGTTACCCCAGAGGTTGGGTTGGTGGTATTTTTGTGTTATTAACGCTGTGTGGTGCCTCCATATGTAACCCCTTACCTGGGACCTGGGTTCAGGGAGAAAACTGTTGCTCGGTATTTTGGCTAGGTTTGACTTCTAGTCAGGGGCACCCATGTAACTCCGGACACAGGAAGCAATAACTGTAATGTCCAAACCAGGAGTGGGATTCTAAAGTGCGGCTTTTATTCACAACCAACAGAATAACAAAGCATAGATGGACCCCCATGGGGCTACTCTCCCGGTAATGAGATTTATGGAGATCAGAACACATCCTCTTTACATTCAGACCCTCAGGTTTAGAAACACACTGGGCACGCAGCCCGAACTTGTACTCTTCTTTGGGTTTCCCTGGCTCTGCTCTCTTGCCAGCCCTTGGGCTAGCTTCCTTCCATGGCTCAGCTCTCATGCCAGCCCTTGGACTACTTTCCATATAACATAGGGTATGAAATTCGTGAAAAAAAGAACATGCCCACTTGGGCATGTAGAAAGAAAATGTACATGCCCAACAAACTATTTACATGCTGCCCCTTAGTTTACATAATTTTAGACGTCATCTTCACTGGACCAAGCACTTTTGTTTTCATCACCACCACTAGGGCTGGTAGAAACAGCATGCAGTGACAGTGTTCGGGAGCCATAAGCTTTGGTAGTGGGCCTTCTTTTGGTATTTTTCCACCACAGTGATATGGCACCTTCAGGGTTATAGTCACTAAGCTGGGGTCCATTCAGAGATATAGACATTAGGTCGTGTAGGGAGTCTGGGCGTAATCCAACCCTCCAGTCATTTTTTATTCTTCCCGTCAGAGAGAAGCCTCGTTCTGCAGTAGCAGTATGAACAGGAATCAGGAGAATGATTCTGACAATGGCCAGCACATTTCGAAATTGTTGATCCTGCACATCCGCAAGAATCCCTTTCTGCCACAATTTCAGAGACTTGCAACTTTCAATAGACAGCAAGTGGAGTATGTGCATTTTTAAGTCTAGCCACTCCAGCAGTACCAAAGTAACATCAACTCCATGAGACTCTAGGACCACTTTATAGTGATCAACAATTGTTTGAATTGCTTCATCTCCATATGTTTCAAGTGCCTCTGTGGATGTTGGCCAGGACTGAAAATTTAAAGCTCTTGCAGCTAGTAGCACTTTATTGGTTGTGAAGGACTGAAAGTGAGATTCAATGTGCTGTGACGTTTTCTCAAGAATTTTTTTGATCTCTGAAATTGTGGCTTCTACAATGTCTGAAGTAGAACCTCATCTGTGCCTGCTAGTTTCATTAGTTAAGTCAACAATGTTGTACTGAGTTAGGTTCTCATTTACAGATTTAAGTGTCATGCGGTGAAGAGTTTCTTGATTCGAGAGACCATTTAGTTTTTGAATTGTGCTTTCTGCTCTGTGAACTTTTTCAACAGTGGCATCCTCTTGCCGAAAACACAGACTAAGAACAGATAAGTAACCAAAAAACATTTTCAGAAAGTTCATGTATATAACGCATTTTAAAGTCTTAAGCACTTTAAGTATTCTTAGTGCTTTTTGGCCATGATCCTGCTTGTTTGTCAGTGACACATGTTCGAGGTGAGGCACTAATGCAGCCCAGTTCCTTTCAAGGGCAGAAATGGCCCGTTCTCTGTGTGCAAGCCACCTAGTGCCACCAGTGTTAACTGGTTTGACCACATTAATATTTAGAAGGGATCCCGTTTCCTGTAGGCCTTTCCAACTTTTTGGTAACCTGTGGTAAAATGAGTAAATGTTCAGCAGAAGTTGTTCTAATGACTTGTAAAAGGACAGTCTCTGAACGATTCTTTACAGCAAGCTCTAAACGATGTGCACAGCAGTGTATGTCAATGAGGTGGTGGAAATCTTGCTTTATTCGACTAAGGACACCTGAAGTGCTCCCCAGCATTACAGCAGCACCATCAGATGCCGCACTTATCAGCTTATGTTTCCAACCACCATCCTTTAAACCACCTTCACCCTCTAAAGCATTAATCACAGTATTTAAAATGCTTTCTGGATTAGGGACACTGACTGGTTTTAGTGCAAGAAATCTTGTTACAGGTAGGCCATTTTCAAAAACACATACATAAATGCCCTCCTCCTCAGTCACACTTTTATCAGTGCAGGAATCAACAAGAAAAGAAAAGTCATTGTCTTGTAGTAGACTAGAAGTAGTGCTTTGAATATCTTGGGCAATATAGTGAATGAAGACATGGCATTGCTTGTCACTACTGTAACTGTGACTCATAGCATCATCCCCATGATTTCTTTGTAAGTCTATCAACCCAGGAAAATCCCTGAAAGGTCTTTCGGTCCTAGCAACGTAATATGCAGTACAGAACAATTTACAAATTTGATCCATTTCTTTTTGTTCCATGAACTGTACGGATTTCTCTATTGGTCTTTCTCCAACTTTTGTTTTATTTGCAATGTATGCTATCTCGGCATTTTTGTGTGCTACAGACACTTCATGTGCTGAGATAATGTGTACTCTAAAAGTACTGCATCCAGTTCTGAAATTATTTTTGCTTTGGCTTTTATCATAACTCTGACACCATGTACAGAACGTGGCACATTTATCTGTGTCATACGTAAGCCACTTCCTGCCCTTTTTCCAGGATTCCTGAAATTTTCTAACTTTTGGGGCCTTAACCTGGCTTTCAGTACAAGCAGTAGCACTTGAGGAAACTTCAGTGGTCACAACAGTTTCACTCTCTGGGCAAGGAGATGGTGGGTTTATAGCTGTGCCTGTAGTAGTACTAGTACTTGGTGTTAGGGAATCCGAGTCAGTCTCATCAAAACGCTTTCTCTTAAATCCAGATTTAAAAAGACTCATGGTGTCTGCCTGGCTGTTCGGAGTTGAACTTGTGAAAACTGATTTTAAGAATTTTTTATTTGTGTTACTCAGTATTAATAAATGCAACAAAGAAAAAAGTGTGTCTTGTCTTTTCTTTTTTTATAATAAACTTAACAAGAAAACCTGACTGTGTGTTGTCTGATTTGTTATAACAAGGTATTCAGATTTTAGATAGTCCACGGATAGTGTAGCCTGTAAAAAGCTAGAGATTTTTTATAACTGTATTCAGATTTTACCTAGTCCACACACACATAGCGTAGCTTGTCAAAGGGTAACAGATTTTTTTTATAACGGTATTCAGTATTAGTCCACTCACCGTTAGCGTAGCTTGTAAAACGCTAACAATATATATATATGTATTTTTTTTTACAACAGACTAGTATTCAGATTTTAGATAGCGCAGCTTGTAAAAGAGCTTAAAAGATTTTTTGTAATAGTATTCAGATTTTAGGTAGCCTGAGTAGCTTATAAAACGGCTTTAAAAACTTTAAGTAACGGGCTTTATTTCAGATCCCTTATAATTATAGGGAACAGAGGTTAGAGGAGCATTAATTCAACTTTATAGATTGGCAGCAACACTCCCCTCTCAACCTTTATCTATTTAGGTTATGTACTTTACAACTTAGGGCCAGGGAGGGCAATAGCACTGTTAGCTGAGTGAGCTCCAACTACGCCTTTCTAAAATACAATCTCAGCCTCTGCTTTCTGCTCCCTCCAATATCATTTACTTATTTTTTATGTGATGCCAGCCTAACCCTTGCCTCAGTCTCACTCTCAGGCTGCTTTTGTTTTACTGATGGAGAAGGAGGAATGTCTAGGAAGGAGAGATAGGTTTTAGTGGTAAAGTTCCCAAGAAACTGTCAGCAGCAACTGAGGGACAAATAGACTGCTACTGCAGCCTGAAAAGTATATGTATGGCAGCCAGGCAGCAACACCAAGACGATCTAGTCTAGTAGCGTCTTATCTTCAGTAGTCTGCCTTTCCAGATTCCAGACCACAAACTGTGATTAACTAGCTGCACTTTAGATCAGCTAATTTATAGCTGTTTTAATTAGCTGAGTGACAGTCTAACTGAGAGTCCCTCCCTGTCTCCACTGCAGATTGCAGCCCTTCCCTCCAGAGCTGTTGTATTGCTCATTCTTACTTTACTATTTCTACCCCAGAAATGAAAGAAAACACCATATGGTACCATAGTGGTAAGGGTAAATTGTTTTATATCTGCTCCGTCTGGTCGAGGTTGCAGAATCAGTACAGTTTCACCCTCACCCGCCTCAAAGTCTCCCCAGTTTACTTCATAGTGGAGTCATTTGGGCAGTAGCTCTTCAAAGAGCTCTAAATGTTAAGGGTATTTTTTTTTTTTGCATTACCCGCCTCTCCCGCCTAAATCAGAGTCCCCCCCACCTCACAATGGAGTAATGTAGGCACTAGGCAGTAGTGCAGCACAGTAGCTCTTAAAAGAGCTTTTGTTGTTTTTTTTAGAAGTTTAAGCAATCTCCAATCTGCAATCACAGCAGGAACGTCCGACGACTCCTAACAGCTCCACACTATAGCGCCAAATGCCGCGCTTTCCAAGAGGTCTGTCTGAAGTGCACTGAAGGGGGGGCAGGCAATCAAAAGACAGTACGTGATTGGCGTCTGATCGCATAAACCCGCCTCTGCTGCATTGCGGTTGGCTAGACAAGAAGAAACAATGACCCCCCTCAAGCACTTGCAACTTAGCAGTCAGCTGACACTGGGACGAGCAGTTAGGTGTACCTTGTGATCGGGTCCCAGTGTCGGTTATCTGTGCCTGCGCAGTCCCAGCTCAAGCTGCCCTTAAAGCCACAGCACATCGGGAAAAACAGGAATACCTTAGGTGCCCCATGGGGCAGGCACTGAAGAGCAGTAGGTGTCCTAGTACAAAAGTGCCTGCCCTGGGGCACCTAAGGTATAGGAATGTCGCACCCTGAACATAGATCATTTCTTGGTGGCTCCCTAAACCGCCTCTGAGCACTTCTGGCTCCATCAGGGAATCTTCATCAATCCCAAGTCTGGGTACTTTCCTCAGGCACTGGCCGAGTACCTGAGGGAAAGCAACCCTGTAGAGGTGAATTTGGTTACTACTGATGGGGGGGGGGGTGTCTCCCACCTCTCACTCCTATAATTCATACCCGGCCATTTCTTTGGACTTTTAACACCTCATCCACTGAAAACACTTTACTGTGTAGATTGTCTTTAAATGTATGTCACATTTAATCTACTGTTTCTTCCGTCCCACTTGTCCTGAACTTGAAACATACTTAATGGGTGGCTGTGTTCATTTCTGTAGACCCCCACAGAGTTAAGCACTCCAATTCCCACAACTCTTAAAACTGTATTTGACTGTCTTTTCCTAACCCCACAGTAACAGTCACTTAAATTCATTTTCTCTCGGGTGAAAACAAATTGGCCCTTTATCAGAGCAAACTCACCCCTTGGTTGCAGGTGTCCCATAGGCTTTTTCTCTTCAAAGAAATCTCAATAAACGTCTGGTGCCTCAGCACGAACCTAGATTTAGGCAGCTTCTTCCTCTAGTTAGACCAGGGATTGCCCTGTAGTCACAGTAGGCGCATCCTCCCATCCCCGCAGGATGGGGTCCTGAACCTTTGTGTTTGTCTCTACCACTTTTACTTGCCTTTTTCTTGTGTTCCTTCAGGCGAGAACACACACCTCAACAAAAATACAGCTCTCTATCAGAGCTGAGGGCCTGCTGCTGCTGCTGCAGCACACCACCTCCCTCTTCAACACTCTACTACAGACTGACACTGACTCAATTCAAAACCTCCCAACATTCTATCCTAACTTCCCTAACTGCAACATTCCAAAGTGGCTCATGCAGCTGTGACAGTTCTAAATGATTTCATCCCTCAGTCTCAGCTGAGACTGAGAACAGAGTGAGACAGTGTGAATCCATTTAACTGGAATTTCACAAGCTGCCTTCCCTGCCTGCCACTAGGTCTAACTGGGATTCTTTTAACCCCGGGTAATGGGGGGATTACACTTGTATTTGTAGTCAGTTTGTGCCCACGTACGTATTGTGTGATGCATCTAAACAGAGTTGTGTTACAATTGACAGAACAAACAACTTTTTATAAATACAATTTGAAAATTATGCACTGTTAGCAAGATAAACGCATCCACAGTTGTTGCCTACACATATTTTGAAAATACACAACTTTTGTGTTGTATTGTAACACAAAAATACATAATATACTTAGTCAAAAACAATGTCAAACATAAACATTTTCATTATAAATATAAAAGTAATGCAAGTAAATAAAACACAAAATAAAAATTGGATCTCATGCTCTTATTAAAAGAATGACTAAAAAATTTTATAACAGTTACACAGAACTTGATAATAAATGTTCTTACCTCAGGAGTCCTTTAGCATCAGTAACTTTTTTGCACTTAGCTGGCTCGGTGCGACTGCCCCAGAGGTGTGCCTTTAAGAGATGTTTGAATGAGCGTAGGGCCAAACCAATCAAAAGACAGGAGGGGGTGTGAGCTGAGTGAGAGCTGTTGGATGCTTCAGAATTTTTTCTCTGCTGGACTGAGCAATATTGCCTGTGAGGCGTCTTCCCAACTTTCCTGGTTGACAACCTCCTAGTGCTTATCTGGGTAAAGTTTTCCTCTTAAATTATTTCCATTAGTGTGCTGAGTGAAAGTTTAACTTTTTCATTAGCACTGCACAAATTATGACTTGTATATGTGCGTAAATTGCTTTTCCAAACAATATTTGCAACATAAATCCTGTATACACGTTGCTTCTCCATATCATATTTAGAAGTAGTCCTGTCTACAACATCGTTCTGTTTACACGAATGTCATACTTGTCATCATCACTTTTCTTACATATATAAAAACACAGTGTTCATTATGGCTTCAGTTCATTGAACGAGTCACTCATTTGACTACTATACTGAATCATCCTTTTCAAAATGTTTTCTGGTATAGTAGCCACTGAAACGGAGGAGCACAGAGTGCAGTTGCACATGAGCTACATCAGTATGATGTTTCCACGGCAGATGCCTGTAGCAGAGCAAATGTTATATGTTCTACAAGGTTTTTGTTCTCGGTTCTGGGAAGTAGAGAGGAAAAATGTCTTTCCCTAAGCCTTGCAGGGTGTTTGGCACTTGCCATGCTGCGTCTCTGTAACAGATTTTTTTTCGGTACTATTTTTAGACAATTTATATTTTCTCTCAAGCCGCTTATCAACCCCTGATACTGAAGTGGGGTGTTGAAGCAGCTTTATGATATTTATACCACATGGTGGTATAACCAAATACTGGGCTATTGTGATAAGTTCTGTTACTACTTCTGACCCGAACTGGTACTGGGTCAGCGGCTTGCTTGAATATGTTTTATGCATTATTAATGCATTTATAAGCATCCCATTAAGCAGATGAAAACATTTTTTTTCCAAGCCTTCAGTACCTTTCTTGCTAGGTAATAATATTTAGAAAGCTGGTCACTTCGGTCACCTTCTCTCATGTATTTGTTATAGGTCTGCACACAGTTTGGTTTCATTACAGATTCATATGTGGTATGACTTATTTTTCCAGCTGGTCTCAGAGCCATGCATTGTTGTCAGCATGTATATGTCCCGCTTGATACATAGAAGAGGGTGCTTAGTCATGGAATACATTTCTTCCTTTTTTAGTTTTTTTTCCCCACAAGCTGGTTTGGTATTTCTTTTCTATGAGGCATAACTGTGCCACAGCAGTTTACTTTTTCTAAATGGAGAGCTGTAGCTGGTATAGGGTCAGTGTAATATCGATGAGTAACTAAGCTGTATCGCTTAACGATAAAGGTATCCCTTAGAAGTGACATTACTACCCTATAGGTGAGACCATGCTCTGGAATGTTCCTGTTTTCCCAGTAGAAGTTTCCCAATTTGTGATGTAATCTGATTCTGATTCACATACCGTGTAATGTATGCCAAATGTTATTGGTTTCTTACAGTTGTAAACTCTGTAAGATATATTGCCTTTCCACAACATTTTGTTGGGGAACGTAAACCTCCCTATATCTATTCAGAAAACAGTCATGCATTTCTCATATGTGATATATTAGGTCATACATACCTGGGCTCCCCTCTCGGGACTGCAGCACTATGTCGGCAGTATGAAAAAATGTAAACTAAACTGAAAATGGTTGTGGGGCATAATAAAACTAAACAAAGGTGTGTGTGTGTTTTTTTAAATCTGTTGTCCAATACTCTGCTAGCTGACGTTTCACCACTTATCCCATCAGAATTTGTAATGAGAAAAAAAAATTTCCTCCATCTATTGCCTTCCTTTCCATGTATCGTAAAAAGGGGGGGCAAGGTATCTAGAGGATTCTTTTCAAAGAACTGAGCAGCATATAAATCAGTCTGCTCAGCTGCTTTAGTTTTGCAAAATCAAGTGGTGAATTTGGAATGGCAACCTTTATTCAAACAACATGAAGTCTTGCTGTATTCTGATAAATGCAGTTGGGTCCTGCCTTTCAACTGCCCCTGAGAACATAGGGTTAACTTTTCTATGCATGGCATAGAATGTTCATCTCGAGCTCGGTTGAAGCCTCTGCCTGTTGTTATTTGAACTGCAACCATTAGATTCTTTATTCCTTCTCACTGAACAGTCGCTCCGGAGATTTCTACTGCTGCTCGATTCAAAGTCTGTTGAAGTGTCGAGTTTCGGTTGGTTTTCTTCCGAAGAGTGGCGCAACCGCACCTGGGATGGGCTGTGGCTCGGTCAGAATCAAACAGGCAAATGAGTAGACTGAAAAGTCAAGGGTCCAGCACCAGCCAAGTCCTACAGAATGCTTATATTGAAACTAAGCACATTCTGCAAATAATATTCATGAAAGGACTCAGCGAATGCCAGGTTTCATAAAGTGCAGTAGTTTCATTTATTGGTGGAACACTGCAAGGTACATTCCAAAAAGATCCACGAACCATACAGTAGTAAAACACTTCCTGTTCCTTTCTGACATCATATCCATGTCACCACACAGTCATGTGATGCATTTCGCATTGAACATTCTCTTTGTTGTTTGTGGCCTTCATCCTTCCCTGACTGTTTGGTCTATTAATTTGCCCGCTTGATTTTGATCAAGGCACAGCCTGTCCCAGGTGCGGTTGTACCACTCTTGTCTGAGCAACCTTTATTCCTGTATTTTCAGTAAATTTTTGTATTTCAGGAATGAAGTCCTCAGTACTCCATGTAATGTCAGCAGTTGCAGCTGGAGGAATGCTCATATTTCCCCTACCACTGCCTTGCTGACCACACTTCCCTCTATTGCTGTGTGCTGGACCACTAGCATGAGATACAGGACTTTGGCTGCGGTATCTATTCAGGCCTGTGCGGCTTGCTCTTGATCTTCCTCGTCCTTTCTGTTTTGATGCACCATCCGTTGCACAGCTTCTGTACTTCACCTACAATAAATACAGAATATCAGGTGTGATACATACAAAATATGTAAATATCTATATAAAAGGTATAAATATCTCAGTCTCAATGCTACTTACAAATGGAATAAAAACGATCATTTTCTTGGAAGCTGCAGCCTATTTACCAGTAACCTAGATGGTTGCACTGAGCGGAGCTCTCTCATCCACCCTCCCCAGAGGAAGACAGCATCTACTAGGCTACAGTGCATGCTGTTCAGGCACCCATTCTGCTTCAGATGACCCTAGGTCACTTCTGAAACTGGGTTACCAGTGTCACAAATAACAGCGGTATTGGTTTGTCAAAGGAACACCTCTTCCAATAATCCAGGTAAGGTATGGGAGAGGGGATTATCTCAAGTCCAAATGTGAAAAAGGATAATGACATACCTGCAGCTTTCCAGTCACTCCCATCTGAATGATTGTTGTATGGCAATAACCCATCCTGCCACTTCTCCTGCTGCTTTCACCGGTTCCATGTCATGATCGCGGAATAGTGATTGTCATTACAACAAGTGTACAGCGCTGAAAACGAATTTCGGCAATGCACACTCGCAGCGCGGACAAAACCGACGCCCGAGACCTTCGCCCGCACCCCCCTACTTCTGGATTATCTCAGCTCCAGGGAGTGCATGTTGGGGCGTGTGTGAAAAACTAAAAAAAAAACATGCTGGACCCAAACCCTGTACCCTGCACCTCCCAGCCAACCACCCTCTCTACCATGCTAGCAGACCAGTGTGGCAGCTGTCCGCCACACCCCCTCCCACATACCATCCCTCCCCTGCCTCTCCCCCCACGTGTGTGCGTGTATACCCACTTCCCATTGCGGTACTTTGCCACTTCAGTATTTGGTCCCCCCCGGCTAGGTTGCTGTTAACACAGGTGCTGTAATTGAATCATCATTGTATGTGCCGAATTTCAGTTGCCTTGTTCACTGAATACCGCTTTCACAATATTCAGAATCTGAGTCTTGCATTACCTCCGCAATGACTTCAACATCACAGAGTCTTTGGGAGTTTTATGAGGCCATTATGAAGTAACTGGTGAACAGAAAATAACAGACTTCTAGGGACATGGATATGTTGTTCATCCACACTCATTGGCAGGTATCCTTGCCGCTTTAAATCTTGCCGGAAGGTCTTCAAGCTTGCTCCTCCCACCCACCCGGGTGGTATAACTCTCGGCTCCGCCCCATGACGCCAGATCTTCCTTACCGCTTGGAAGCTCAGGTTCCCTCCTTAACGCTCTGCGTTTGAGACTGGTTCCTATTTCTCCGTTTGCGGATTTAAAAATAAATTTTGCGAAAAAGACTTCAGTCTTCTATCCCTCGCGGCTGCGATGGACAAATCGACTCCCGGATTTCGGAGATGCCCATGCGGGCAGAAGATGTCTCGGACGGATCCACACTCCACGTGTGTCTACTGCTTAGGCCTTGAGCACGACCCGCAGGCTTGCGACCTGTGCTCATCTTTCTCGGCCTATGTCCTCGAAGACCGTGCTGCCCGATTGCAACTGGGCCGTCCCGAGAAGCGTTTCCCTTCGGTGAAGTCCAAGGAGGCCCGGTTGGCGGTGTCCGCGGCGGCGGGCTCGGCGGATCAGCTCGAGCGGATGGTTGCCCTCGAAGAGGAGGCGGCGCGGGCCGTATCTTCCTCGGCCGCGGCATTTATCCCGCTCTCTCTGGGTTCTTCCTACACGGCTTCTTTTAAGGAGCTTTGTCTGTCCCTCTCCACTAAAGGAGAAGGGCCTGCGTCTGCTGGACCTTATTCTCGGTCCAAAAAGAGGGACAGGGGTAAGTCCCTCCGTCGACGCTCTTGGGAGCGGAAAGGTCCCTCTCCGGCCGCCGACCGCCGCTTCGGGTCGACCGCCTGGCCGCCACTGGCCTCACGGTGTCCCCGCCAGGTCAGTTGACCGAGACTCCTAACGATGAAGTCGAGATTTTTCTCGACCATTGGACGGCTGTCGCTTTAGCAGCCGAGATTCCTCTCCCGGTTCCCCGGAGGAGTTGAGATCCCGTGGGCTCGCCTGTGCCTCCGGTTCGAGCCCTCGGATGGACCATCGAGCGAAGGGGAGTGCGGTTCCGGCCGACACCTCCCGCACCGACCTCGAAATTCCGGGACTCTCGGTCTCGGCTTCGGACCTCTTGGCGGTCCAGCCGATCCCACCGTCATGGCGGTCTCGGTCTCGGCACAGCGGTAAGCCGGCGTCGCCGCCGTCTCGCCCCTCCTCCTCGGATGAGGGAGGCTTCGCGAATTACGCCGACGGTACGAGACCTTATGTTGCAACAGCTCCTGGTCGGGAATAAGCCGACCTCCTCGCCTTTCCCCGCCATAAGTGGTTGTCATCGAACGGTCGACACAACCCTCGACTTATCCGAGGAGCTCTCATACCCAGGCCGGTTGTTCGGCCAAACCAGCTGCTCCACGATTCCGTGGACCTCCGCCTCCACAGCCACCAATTGGGGCTCCGACCATGGATTCTCGGTCGGCTAAGGGTCTACCCCACCGGCTGTCAGTTACCCTCACTCCCGACCGACCTCGGCAGGTGAAGGGTGGCTCAGGCCAGAGGCAGCTCTTCGAGGACTCTTCCGAGTCCGAAGATGATTCCTCCTTTTTCTCCAAGCGACTGGACTTGGAGTCTTCAGGAGGTCAGTCAATGGACGATAGCCCGTCGTCCTTCCTAGGACTGCTTCGGCTCATCTCGAGTCTACCCGGATGGAGCTCGAACCCGCTTCCAAACGGGCCAGGTATCCTCACGGAGATTCTGGACCGAGGGATTCTCCGACGGAGGCTTTCCGTGGCCGAGGCCACAGTGGGTCCGCACTGGAGCTTTGGCAGCGCCTGCTTCCTGCCCTGCGCCTTCGGCCAGGATGGCCAGGAAGTATGCGGTCCCTACCGGTTCCTTGTCCGGTTTTTCGGAACACCCCTCCGCTGAGGGGTTGGTTACCGACAGCGTTTTCCGGCGCGCCGGCAACGCCAGGGATGTGGACAAACCTCCTGACAAAGGTCCAAGAATTGGACTGTAGTCGGGCGAAAAGTCTACACGCGTCCCTCTCGGCCTTCGCCAGGCCAGTTCGGCCGTCCTCATGGCACATTTTCATGCCCTGTTGGGCTCCCTGGATGAGGTCATCCTCATCTTCCCGCCGATCTGCAGACTACGGTTAAGCAGGTGCGGGACCAGGGCAGGGCAGTGGCCAAACAGCAGCTCCAGACTGCTTTGGATATAGGGGACTCATGTGCCAGATCGGTGGTGGCGCAGTGGCTAGTGCGTCAGCGGCTTGGCTGAGGATATCCACCTTACTCGGATACCCAGTACAAGTTGGCGGATGTTCCTTTGGGACTGACCTCTTCGGCCCTGGGGTGGAAGGTCACCTGCAGAGGATCGAGAAGTCCAATGCCACCTTGGACTCGGTCTCTTCCGCTCAGAAGGACAAAGGCCGCAAACCACAGCCTAAGCCCTTTCGTCCTTCTGTGCCCCCTGCGCGCCCGGCCCAGCAACGTCAGGGCCAGCAGGCTCGGCCTTGGCATCCCAAACCCAAGCCGCCGGCTTCCTCTAACAGGAGGCAGGGAGGAAGGGCCAGGAGGTCCCTCGGCCGGTCCTCCTCCAAGCCTGCCCAGTGACGGGCTGAGGGTGTCGCCCATCCCTCGCCACTTCCCTGGGTCCCCCTGGGGACGGCCCGCACTTCCGCTCCGCCTGGTCCGCTGTTACCACTGACAGGTGGGTCTTGGAGGTGTGGAAGAGGCCTGCCTCTGGATTTCGAGCAGGCACCACCTTCAGAGCCGCCGCCTCGGGGGCTTCGATCCCAGCTCACTGGCGGCTCGTCGAGCCGACATCGCCTCCTCCTCCAGAAGGAGGGGTAAGAGGTGGTGGACCTCCTTCAGACCCAGGGTTTGTGTCCAGGTACTTCCTGGTTCGAACGACGGGGCTGGCGCCCATTCTCTACCTACACCGACCCAAACAAGTTCCTAAGGTCTCGAACCTTCAGGATGGTCACTTGGCTCAGATAATACCATCCTTGGAACGCCGGGCGGTGGTTCTGCTTCTGGACTTGCAGGACGCTTTTGCCAGCCCCTATCCGTCCGTCTCACCAGAGATTCCTTCACTCGAAAGGAAGGATCCTCTTCGAGTTCCAAGCCATGCCTCGGCTTGTCTCCAGCTCCCAGGGTCTTCACCAAATGCATGGCAGTGGTGACAGCATTCTGCGGCGCCGAGGGGTCCGGTGTACCTTACCTGGACGACTGGCTGATAGCAGCTCCTCCAGGAAGGAGGCGGAGTGGTCCAGAGATCTGGCCTCCAGGTTCTGTTCTCAACTGGGCCTCCTTATCAACGAGGCCAAGTCGGAACTCGAGCCAAGCAGGTGATTCTATTCATCGGGCGCAGCTCGACTCTCTTCGAGCCAGTGCTGCTCCCCGGCGGACAGGGCCGAGGTTCTTCCTCTTGTCGCTGATCATTTCTGGTTGGGCACCGCGCCTGCCCGGACTTCCTGCGCCTCCTGGGTCTCATGGCGGCCTGCACCAGCGTGGTCCGTCTGGGCCCGCTGGAACATGCGCCCTTCAGTGGGGACTGGCCAGCCAGTGGTCACAACGCTGCCATCCCTTGACCAGCCTGTGGTCGGTGACATTAGGGGATGTGGAACGCCTCCAGTGGTGGACCGTTCCAGATCATTTGCAGGAGGGCATCCCGTTCGTCCGCCCGAGCCGACGGTCTCTCTTCGACCGATGCCTCTCTGATGGGTTGGGGTGCCCATCTGGGGAACACGGGCTCATGGCCCTGGTCCCCGCGGGAGTCCCGATGCCACATCAACCTGCTGGAGCTCGAGCGGTCCGCCTAGCTCTCACCGCCTTTGCTTCGCTCCTCCGGGTCAAGTGGTCCGAGTCCAGACGGACAATACCACGACCATGTACTATCTAAACGCCAGGGCGGGCGCTTCCATGCTTCTATGCAAGGAAGCTCTCCGCATTTGGTCACTCGTGCGCAGCCTGGAGGCGGATCTCCTAGCCATTCACGTGGCAGGAGCCTCCAACACCCTGGCTGATGCCCTGAGCCGGATAGGGGCTGCATCCCACGAGTGGTCTCTCCTGCCGGAGGTAGTACAGCATCTGTTCTCCCTTTGGGGCACACCTCAGGTGGACCTGTTTGCCTCCATGGAGAACACAGCTGAGTCTGTTCCATGCCCGCCCCCTCAGCAGGGCTCGCTGCAGGGGATGCCTTCTCGAGGCAATGGACCCCGGGCTCTTTACGCCTTTCCCCCATTTCCCTTGATCCACAAGGTGCTTCTCAAGGCGAGGAGGGACAAGGCGCAGGTGATTCTGATAGCCCCAGACTGGCCTCGCCAGTTCTGGTACCCAGATCTCCTCAGTCTCAGCTCCAGGACTCCACGGCAGCTTCCAGCTTGCCCGGACCTGCTCTCAGTCAATCAGGGGAAGGTGTTCCATCCGGACCTTCAATCCCTGCACCTGACGGCCTGGTTCCTGAGCGGCTAGAGTTCCAGGCCTTGGGTCTTTCCGACGAGGTCCTCAATGTAGTTGAGGCGTCCCGTGGAGTCGACCAGAAAATGCTATGCCTTCAAATGGAAAAGGTTTTCCATTTGGTGTCAGGCAAGGGCTTGGACCCTTCCTCCTGTTCCTTGGCAAGCATCTTGGACTATTTATGGTCCCTTTCTAGTCAAGGGCTTAGGTCGACGACCCTAAGGGTGCACCTGGCAGCCATCTCTGCTTGCAGGCGGGCCGGAAGCAGTCGATGGCGCGGGAGAAGGTGGTCTGGCGCTTTCAAAGGCCTTGATCACATTTCCTCAGTCGGGAACCCCCACCTCCGTGGGATCTACTGCTGGTACTGGCAAAGCTCATGGGCAAGCCATTCGAACCTATGCACAGGTGTGCCTCTCTCACCTGTCGTGGAAGACCGCCTTCTTGGTGGCTATCACGTCAGCCAGAAGGATGGGAGAGCTCTCAGGCGCTTCCATCGAGTCTCCTTACCTGGTCTTCCACAGGGACAAGGTTGTCCTGCGCCCCACCGAAATTCCTTCCGAAGGTGGTGTCGGAGTTTCACCTTAACCAGGTGTTGACTCTGCCGGTGTTCTACCCCAATCACACCTCGGAGGCCGAATATAGGCTCCATACTCTGGACCCTAGAAGGGCGCTCGCTTATTATAAGGAGCGCACGGCTGAAATTCGGGGAGAGGTTCGCCAGCTGTTTGTCACCCACGCTGAAGCCGCATCTGGCAGACCTGCAGCCAAGCAGACGATAAGCAGGTGGGTAACCTCCTGCATAGATCTCTCTATAAGTTGGCGGGCATGGAGCCTCCCAGAGGGATAAGAGCTCATTCTACCCGCCATACTGCTGCAACGGTGGCTGCTTCCAGGGACGTCCCTATCCAGGAAATCTGCAGGGCTGCTACCTGGAAGTCAGCAAACACCTTCATTACCCACTACCACATCGACCTTGAGTCACGCCGGGATGCTGGGTTTTGGGGCCTCGGTTCTCCAGTCTCTTTCCCAAGTAAGTATTGGGGTGTGCGTCTTGCCTCCTCCTCCCGGAGAACTGCTAGGAGTCTGCCAATGAGGTGTGGATGAACAACATATCCATGTCCTATAGAAGCCAGGTTACTCACCTGTAACAGGAGTTCTAGGAATGGTATATGTTGTTCATCCACCTCCCGACCTCTCGGCTCGACGCACAACCTGAGCTTCCAGCGGGCCAGATCTGGCGTCATGGGGCGGAGCCGAGAGTTATACCACCCAGGTGGGTGGGAGGAGCAAGCTTGAAGACCTTCCGGCAAGATTTAAAGCGGCAAGGATACCTGCCAATGAGTGTGGATGAACAATATATACCATTCCTAGAACTCCTGTTACAGGTGAGTAACCTGTATTTCAAGTATATGTAAGATGTATCAAGTAAGATGGGGTGCACCCCAGGGTCCTTAAAGAACTAAGAGAGGTGGTGGCTGAACCTCTTGCTATCCTGTTTAGCCAATCACTAGAAACAGGGGAGGTACCCAAAGACTGGAGGATAGCAGATGTAGTCCCCTTATACAAAAGTGGGAACAAAGAGGAAGCGGTGAACTACAGACCAGTCAGCCTCACCTCGGTAGTGGGGAAGATCATGGAAGCACTACTGAAGGAGAGATTGGTGAAACATCTGGTTGTCAATGGACTACAAGACCCAAGGCAGCATGGTTTCACCAGGGGAAGGTCATGTCAGACCAACCTCATCGAATTTTTTGACTGGGTGACTAGGAAGGTGGATCAGGGAGGGCAGTGGACATGGCCTATCTGGACTTCAGCAAGGCCTTTGACACTGTGCCACATAGAAGACTATTGCACAAACTGGGGAATATGGGTGTGGGCAGGACAGTAGTGGGGTGGGTAGGTAACTGGCTGGGTGGCAGGACACAGAGGGTGGTGGTAAATGGCTGTCACTCCACAGAGGGAAGAGTGACCAGTGGGGTACCATAGGGATCAGTGCTGGGACCGGTACTATTCAATATCTTCATCAGTGACATTACACAGGACCTAGAAGGCAGAATTTCACTGTTCGCTGATGACACAAAGCTCTGTAACAGAGTAGACACACCAGAGGGTGTAGACAGAATGAGAAGGGACCTGCAAAAACTTGAAGAATAGTCAGGGGTTTGGCAGTTGAAATTCAATGCAAGGAAGTGCAAGATAATGCATATGGGGCACAAAAACCCTGGCACAATATATCAGTTGGGGGGTGAGGATATAGCATGCGCGAAGCAGGAAAGGGATCTTGGAGTTATCATCTCTGATGACCTCAAGGCAGGGAAACAGTGTGACAAGGCTGCAGGTAAAGCAAATAGGATGCTGGAATGCATAGGCAGGGGCATCACCAGCAGGAAAAGGGAGGTCATAATTCTACTATACAAGACACTAGTGAGGCCGCACCTGGAGTACACTGTGCAGTTCTGGAGGCCTTACCTACGTAAGGACATAGACAGGGTAGAGAAGGTTCAGAGGAGGGCAACAAAGATGGTGCATGGATTGCATCACAAGTCCTATGAGGACAGGTTGAAGGCACTGAACATGTACTCCCTGGAGGAGAGGAGGAGAGAGGATATGATAGAGACATACAAGTATCTTACAGGAGGAACAGGGTGCAGGAATGCACTATTTTTAGCGAAAAAGATGTTCCAGGACTAGGGCATGGGATGAAGTTGGAGGGAGGGGCGATTCAGAGGAAGCGTGAGGAAGAATTTCTTAACAGAGCGATTGGTGGACAAGTGGAACACCCTGCCAGAGGAAGTGGTGGGGGCTGAAACAATCACGGGATTTAAGAATGCATGGGATAGACATAAAGGAATTCTGGAGATCAGGGGTAAGGGGCAACAGACTTCCTGGAAAACATAAACTGAACTTACAAACTTAAATGGGCAGACTGGGTGGGCCATAGGCCCTTATCTGCCGACACTGTCTATGTATCTATGTATATTTTGCCCTGCATGCACAAACATATAACAATTGCATATACGCTGTGAATGAAACACACACACGCGGAGTTCAATACAGTGCACTCTGTTTACAGCTTAGTGCCAGGGTGGTAGTGAATATAGATGCAAAACAAATTAAATTGCACCCGATGAGGGCTGCAACGATGGCCTAGAGCATGTCACGTATCCACCTAGATGATCTGAGCTCATGAACGAGTCCAGGAACGAGTCGGGAGGCAGGCCAGACTTGGGGCAGATACAGCTCCGTAGTGCACCTTGTCCCAGGAAGGGAGGAAGGCAGTGCTCTAATGTTTTAATGATCCCTGTGGCTGGGCTAGGAAGCATGCTTCTGCTGCAGGGTTAGCAGCAGTGACTGAGACCGACGGTTAATGCCCACCTGGGGTGGAGATATGGAAAAATAGTGAAAAACGCCCTGCATTTTGCAGGATGATAGAACCCCACTCCTTGGATACCGCTGCCTCTCCGGACTGGCGGATTGTGCTATGAGCTCGCTGCTTGTGTAGGACTACAACCCATGACCTGCTGGCCTTGAGGTGTATATGCTGCCATAAGAGCCATGCTGACACTATGTAACTTATTTACAGACATTTATTTATATACCATCCATGACAAATTTTACTGTTCCTTTGTGTACTCAAATTACTTACTATAGCTACAGGTTTCACCTGCGTTCACTATGACTCAGTACAAAAATAAACAATGCCTGTATATGGGCAGTGCTCCCAGCTCCTGTCAAATGGCAGGCGGCTGAGGTGGTGCGTGGAGGGTATGTGCTGCTCGCCATCATTTCACCATGTGCTGGTAGCACAGGAAGGGATACAAAGGGGGGTTGCCAATGTCATGGTGGGGGAATGATTGCTGCCATACCAGGGTGGGGGTTGGATGAATGGTGGGATTACTGGACTCCAGGGATTGTGAGTGGTACCTGGGACGGGTGAAATATATGGGAGAGGTTATTGCTGCCAACAGGGGATCTGTGTATGTAAACAGGGATGGGGTCAGGGAGGGGGCTGCCACTGGATACCAGGGGGTTTCTTTGTTTTATTGTGATGGGGCGGGTGAGGGGAAGGTACCACTGGATGCTCGGGATACTTCACCATCATACGGGGCTGGGATCGGAAAGGGGGAGTTCCACTAGACATCAGGGATACTTCATTGTCACATGGGGCTGTGATCGTACAGCAGATACCAGGACTGTGTGTGTGTATGGGGGGAGGGGGTACCACCACTAATGCTAGGGAATCGGGTTTTGTCCATGCATGTCTGGGGTCTGAGGTCAGGGTGCGGGGGTGGGCGATGATGCTGTGCCGATTCATGACCTCATGCAAATATGTCCATAATGGACATGCAAATGGCCCATTGCCGTTTGCATGCCCAATGCACTCATTTGCATGCTACCTTTTCCATATCGCCGTTTGGTCACAGCTGCATGGCTGTGCTATGGCCTCTATATTCAGTCAGGTGGTGCAGCATGCATTGCCAGCTACACATCGCCCTGTGGGTCTCGGGCAGGAACAGATGCAGCGCATGTCCTTGTGCTACCTCTGTGCATAGTTTTGAATATGGGGCTCTTGTAATGCACAGCTAGGGGGCTGAACGCACTCCGCCTATGGCCTCGTGCCTCACTATACCCCCTAGACATTCATTGCTACTGTGTAACACACACACCATCATGCCTTTTTGCCTGCTTGCCACACATACCCCTTTCATGAAAAAAGGGAGGGTTGAAGGGTGAACCCTCAAAAAACTAAAAAAAATAAGTACAGTGACCGTACCATAATCCTAAATTCCATGCTTACAGGAGAGAGAGAGAAGTATGACTGCTGAAAGCTGCTAGCGAGGAGAATGGAATGCAATGCGTTGCATAGTATATGATCTTTATGGTATTCCCAAGTGGGTCTGTATATCTATACTAACGTCAGAAGAACTAGCTAAAATCAGATGAAAAGAAAAAGAAATACTACCAACTGAAAAAAAAGAACTTATAAGAAAATAATCAGATTCTTCACAAGTCTCTTCAAAATTTTCTCAGGAAGAAATGAGCTCAGAGCACCTTCTATATACAGTACACACTTGGTTAGAGTTTAGTCGATGGCTGGCGGTGGTAAGTGGTAGGTTGTGCCATTCGCTGGCTGGGTTATGGGATGGGATGGGGTGGAGTGGGGTGATAGGGCACTGTGTGGTGGTGGGTGGGGTTCCACTAAACCACCAGGGATATTGGGAAGTACTAAAACAGGTTAATGGGCATCGTGGATGGGGTGATCCACTAGACCACCAGGGATATCACTTTTCCTGTTGTCGGGATCGTGGCTGGGGAGGGGGGGTTTCTAGCCCACCAGGGCTTTCAATGTCTGTTGAGTGGGATTGGAGCTGGGGAGGGGTACCATGGCAAATTGCAGCACAGAGCCTGACTGTCCAGGAGGGACATTCTGAGTACTTTTAGATCAGCCCTGTCTGGTCTAAGGGTACTTATAATATTTCCCTCTGGGGCATGTTTGTGAATCCCCATGTAGGGGATATGGCAGCCTGCGTCTGCTAAGGACCCTAGTGCCATGCCGCAGCCACATTTGTGGTGCAGGGCAGGCGCAGGCTGCCTTTATAAATTGCTCTTTGGGAATTTTTTGGTGCAAGCTGCACCTTGCACCATTCCTTGTGGCGCAAGCAGCTTGTGCCATTCCCGAGAGCTTTGTGAATTGGGCCTCCTGACTAAATCAATGATCATTGGAGCCTTACTGTAAAATTATATGACACAAGTTACTGATTACAATACATTTTAATAAGACTTCAGCAAGATCACGATCAAGGACAAGAGCTGGCAAAAGGAAGTGGGGAGTATCTTTTCCTAAAGCGAGATCTGGTGCACTGGTCGTGAAACAGATCAAAGTGTCACCAACTTGTGGTACAAATGTTACTGTTTGCAATCATAAAGTAACTGAAAGCTATATATTGGTGCAGTTAGACATTTTAATGATATGCTATCACTGTGGTATAAAAAAAGACTATAGTATATGGTAAGGGCTTATTGTGACTAGAAAGCCGTGGCTTTCAAAATCTTGTTGTAGGACAGTTCAAAGGTCAAAAAAGGTGTTGTACTATCACTCTGACGTCACATCGATAGTGCAACAGCTTTTTTGCCTTGCCCTGCCACCTGATTGGCTCACTGAACAACGCTGTGAGGAAAAAAAAATCGTACGACATGGTGACGTGACTTAGCAAGCACTGGTCTGGGGACCCTCCTGGTTTTGACACGGACAGCTTTACAAGGCTCTGTGTCACAATCGTGAATCGCAGTCATTTTTTTTTTTTTAAACTAAATGGGCGACGAGCTAGTGGACGGGCAGCTTCTAACTGAGTCAGAGCGGACAAGGCAAGAGAGCCATAGCTAGAGCAGCAGGACATAACTAAGGTAAAATGAAAAAAAAAACACAACCCAGGAACCATATATTATATAAAATAGTGGATGAGCTAACCATCCACAACTATGGCTGTGTTTTCATTTCGGTTGTTGAAGACATCATGGAGACCTCTTGTGCTTCACTCTCGAGGTCTCTATGATGTCATCAGCAACCTCGATGGAAACACAGCCTAGTTGTGGATGGTCACCTATCCGCTATACTATATATGGATGTTAGTCTTTTCGGATAAGCAGTCACAGGCCAACAAGGAAATTGCCACTAGGAGGTGGTCACAGCAGTGGTCACGGGATGCCAAAGGCAATACTCTATATGTCGATACTGCATTGTTTTTTATATATATATATATATATATATACACACACATATATGATTGTCTCGGCAGATAACAACTGTCTAACAATCTTCTATTGCAGGCATAAAACCCAGAGAACAATGCAACTGTATACCCTGCCATTTAATTTGAGCAGGTGAATTAGGTCAGATGGGGTTGGACAACTTCAAAGAGAACTATCACATGATGGTTAGTGGCCTGCATACAGCCTTTAGTGGGACCAGGGGAACAATCTACTGTTGGTACGGTTGCACTGTCATGTCGTAGTCGTTGATAGATCTGAATTTATAATAGCATTGCAGAGAGTAGCATCGGTGCAGTTTGAAATTATAACGTGCCAATGGACGTTACATCATTGTCACACATTCCATTTCCCTTTGTAGTAGAAGGGCTGTGCCAGCAGCTGTCAGGGCCCTCCAGCAAAATTTGTTGTTCGGCAGACCTCTCAAACAATAAATGTAAACTAACCACTAGCGCATATGAAATTTTTATAGCATAACTTTGTTTGTATCAGTCTGGCTGAGAATACATAGATTGTGCATGCTGCTCCCCCCGACCCACTTGTTGGCACCATGATCAAAGAACTGAACATAATTTGTTCCTGCTTCTTCTGGGGTCACGAGATCCATGAATAATTATTTTGAATAATTGGTTATATATCTTTGTTCTGTGCTCCCCCAAACCCCGTGTAGCAGACGTAGGAATTGTCTAACACCACTACTACTTATGTTCTTCTAGAGTATGTAAATGAGTTGATGCACAAAATAATACTGAGAAGAAGCCAGCTTCCCAGCTACAAGAGTGCAGCACAACAGTATTACGAAAAAGTCAAAACACCAAGTCCATTAGCAGCTTCTTTTTTCAAACCAGATGAGCAACTGGTAGCTATGCACAGGGCTAGATTTAATAAAAGCAAGATCAGGTATTGTTGTTTAAAATGTTATTCAAATTTTTCATGAATTGGAAAAGATGTTCCATACTCCATTGAGCAATGCTCATTTCAAAGGAGGTCCATATTACAAAAGTAGAAAAGACAAATTGTTACACGTACACCATTATTAAAAAAACTTTAGATATATAATACATTATCATTATTGCACATTCACATAATGGAAATTTAGACGCACAATACAAGTACAATCACTTAGCAATATATAACGTAGGATCTACTAGGTAAGAACACCTACACGACAGGTTAGTATTACATCTGATTTTGCTCCATACCACTGTTTTATGTTACCCAGATTATAATTAACTGATTACTTTGTGTAAAAAAATGGGTAATCAGTTCCAAACTGCAGGCCCCTTTACCCAAATAGCAGATCTACCCATGTTGGAACTGCATCTGGGAACATCAAATTCCAAACCAGAGGCAGACCTCAGGTTAAGCTTAATTTCCCTAATAGAGAATAGGTCTAGTAAATACTTTGCTAAGTTGAGTTTGTACACCTTATGCATAAGTGTGAGAAGGTGCCATTCTCTTCTATCATTCAGTCTTGGCCACTGCAAAGATCTATATAAATTGCAGTGGTGAGTCTCTTTAGGTACCTCAAGTATGAAGCTAGCCAACCTGTTATATAAAGTGTCCAGTCCAGCGAGTACTACCCCTGCTGCCCCCGCATAATAAATATCCCCATAATCCGGAACAGGGAGTGACATACTATTTACCATCTTTTAATTTGGTGTCTGGAGACAAGAACTGCCTTATTTTATATAATGCTCCCAGTTTGTTTCCTCAATTCCTTATTAAGGTTTCAATGTGTGGTTTCCAAGTTATCTTAGCATCCAAAATCAATCCTAAATATTTATAGTTGTCTACCCGTTGAATGGTAGTACCTTCTACGGATTTGATTTCAAGATTGTTTGTTTCAGCAGACCTGGAAAATAAGATCCAATTTGTTTTTTTTTTACATTTAGGAACAAGTGGTGTCTCCGGAAAAAACTGCAGGTTATCAAAGGCTAATTGTAATTGTTCTTGAATACCTTCAAAATCCTTTCCTTCAGTATACACAACTGTATCATCTGCGTATATGTGGTAGTGTATTTCGTGATCACTAAACTCTAAGTTATTGATGTAAATATTAAAAAGTAGTGGACCTAATATTGACCCTTGTGGAACCCCCCTGTTGATTTCAGTCTGTTGTGGCTTAAAGGGGCCTATCTCAACCAACTGTTCCGTATTCAACAAGTAGGAAGTGAACCAGGCCAGCTCCCACCCCTGTATCCCAGTATCATGCAGTCTGGACAGGAGAATGCCGTGGTGCAGAGTGTCACAAACTTCAGATAAATCTACAAATAACACACCCACAGACATTCTCCTGTCCAGACTGCTCTGTAAATCACCCACTATCTTTGCTAAAGCTGTCTGTGTGCTGTGAAAGGATCTAAATCCTGATTGATATGGATTCATCAATTCATTGTCTTCCAGAAAACCTGTTAGTTGAGTAGCCACTAGACCTTCAAACAACTTGGAAACAATAGGCAGTAGAGAGATGGGACGATAATTGTTAATCTCAATACAAGACCCACCCTTAAAGATGGGTGATATTTTTGCAGTCTTCCAATCTTTGGGAAATTCTCCTGTGGTTAATGAAAAGTTAAATAAGTAAGTCAGAGGATATACAATGAAGGGGACAGCGTGTTTCAATAGTCTAGTGCCTAAGTTATCCAAACCTGTGGCCTTTTTTGTATCCAAATATAAAAGCGCTTTCATTGTCTCATGCTTTTCAATATGTTTAATTTTAAAGGATTTCCCCAGTTTGTTGTTTAAGTCTTCTAACTGGGCAATTGCTAGATCGCTATCTACTAAGTTGTCATGTGAAGTCTTTGGACCAGCTTCAGAGAAAAATGTATTAATTTACCATTGAACTGCCCAGTGGAACCAAGTCACCCTCTATATTTATTTTACCAATTGTTCCCTTGTCTGTTTTGCCCATTAATTTAGTTATTGTATTCCAAAAGAGTCTAGGATTTTGATTTTGTTCCAGAAAAGACCCAAAAATAAAGTTGCTTAGATTTTCTAATTAACTTGAGGTACTTATTTCTAATTTGTCTGTAAAGTGACCAATCAGTCTTTGAGCCAGAGGCTTTGGCCTTGTGCCAGCAGATATCCCTCTCTTTTTTTTAATTTATATCAGGTAGCAGTATACCATTTGTGATTATTTGCCTTTACCTTTCTTCTTTGCAGGGGAGCATGTTTATTACATATACATATCAATTCTTCCTGAAAATATTTCTATCAAACAACATGAAGTCTTGCTATATTATGACAATTGCAGTATGACCGCAGGTTAGAACTGCTCCGGAGGTGAAATAGTTAACTTTCCATGCGGGCATGGAACTTAGAGCGCGAGCTCGGTTGAAAACTCTGTCTGCTGTGCTTCAAACGCAAACTGTCAGATTCTTTACTCTGCCTCACTGAACAGTCGCTCCGGAGATTTCTCCTTCTGCTCAGTTCATTTTGTCGGTTTAAAAGTATTATTTTTCGGTTTTTAGCCGAAATTAAACCGCAACCGGTCGGTTCAAGCTCTGTTTGTGGTAATGTAAATAATAGATAGGTTTTACATTTATATTTTTCTGTGTGGAACTTGTAATTCTTTATCGGTTTGGTTTGAACCAATGAGGTTGTATTTAAAATCTACTAGTCCTTTTTTAGAGTGCGGTTCCCAGTTCTTATCGGTTCTAAAAAAAAACGGGTTTCATTACGTTTTTTTCCACTACCCGTGACACGGTTGGGAACCGATAAGGGTGTCTTGCTTGGTGGATTGCCATAAACGGGCAAGTTGGTTAGGCTGGCATTATGTCTGAGAAACCCAAAAGAAAACCGACCCACTGGGTTTCAACACTGTAGTGTTTGTGGGGAAGCTTTTGCTAAGGCTGACCCACACACCACATGTGTCTATTGTCTGGGGTTTAACCACCTCAATTCAGACCGCCAGATTTGTCACAATTTCCCTGCTGCCACCATAGATAAGAGAGTTGGTAGGCTCAGGGAAAGGGAGGCCAAAAAGTCCGCTGACCCGGATGGCCAGCCCAGTTCGGTGCCAACCGAACCGGAAGGAGTGCCCTCTGACCAGGGCGATACTTCCTCGGGCAAACGAAGAGCCGGTTCTGAGGAGCCGGTTCCAGCAAAAAGGACTAGAAAGTCAGCTAGTGTAGAGCCAAAAGTTCTCTCCCCAACTGCTGAGGAAATAGCTAAAGCAATTCAAATTGTCCAGTCTCTCTCTCCGGTTCCGACCGAACCGACACCTTCAGCTAGGCGTTCGGTTCGGCCGGTTCCACCGATTCAAGATTATGGTTTTGAGGATTTTTATGAACCAGGGGAGAGGGAAGAGGAATATGAGGAGAGTGAATATGGTTTTGAAGATCTGGATGTGCCCATTGATCCGGACATCTCTCCAGATAGACCCCTAGGGGTTTCTCCTCCAAGGCTTTCTGAGTCCCCTTCTCATTTCATGTTTTATAAAAAGTTGCTGAAACTCTCCAGCTCCCTGTTGAGGAAGCTGTTGATGACCAAGAGGAGCCAGACTATGTAGAAATGATGGATATTCCAGAGTCTAGGAGACTGTCTATTCCTTTGCATAAATCTTTTCGGAAACAGGCAGTAAAAGTGTTTTAAAACTCCTCACACTATACCTCCTGTGGATAAAAGGATGGACAAGAGGTATACCTTATCAGGCTCCGACACTGATTTCCTCACTCAACAATGCAGCCATGTGGGGGTAGTGCAGGCTGCAGCCTGTGACAAGGCTAATATTCCCCTAGCTTCACACCCCTTTGAGAAGGACTCCAGGAAAATTGATGCTATGGCAAAGAAACAGTACATGGCAGCATCTTTGGGACTCAGACAAGCAAATTATATGGCTTATGTTGCTAGGTACCAGAAATCCAGATGGGATACTGTGCTGACCCTAGCAAAACAAGTCCCTGACCAGCTTGCCAGGGAGCTGGAACAGGTGGCTATGGATGGTATTGAGGCATCCAAGGTGCAATTTCATGCTGCAGTGGACTCTAATGATGTTTCATCAAGAGTCATGGCTACATCTGTGGCACTTCGCAGGATGGCTTGGCTCAGATGTACTACCCTGTCTCAGGATACCCAGTCTAAGGCCATGGATTTTCCTGTTGTGGGAAATTCTCTATTTGGGGAGCAAACAGAGAATTACATGAAGAAAATGGATGAATATAGGACCACCTATAGGAGTGCACAGGCCAAGGAAAGGCAGGCCACTCCTCAAAGGCAGCTTCCTAGAGTATGCCTGAAAGTTTCCAAAAATTTTAGAAGACTCAAAAAAACTACATTTTCTAATTTGGGGGGTTTGTATTTTCCAGAAACTAGTAGAGGTTTAATAAATGGAATTCGTATTTCAACAAAGACTGCCTCCAATTCCGTGTTCAAGGAGTTACAATTAAGCTCCCTGGCATCAAGTTGTAAATTAACATACATCAGGAGTCCTCCCCCTTTTTTATTTCTATCCTTTCTAAAGAACTGGTATCTATCAGTCTGTAGACTTGCATCTGGAAATATTTTGTTATGCCAGGTTTCTGAGATAATAATATCTGGATTATAAGTCTTTATCCAGTCTTCAATTAAATCTAGTTTATTACAGATACTAGAGGCATTAAAGTGAACAATGCTATGGGCATTAGTTCTCAGGATATCTGTGTTTGGCCCAGTAGTCATAAAAAAATTTAAGGGGCCAGGGTTTGGGTGTATGTCTCCACTTTGCAAAAGAAACATGATTAAAATAAACCTTAAACTCCAAAAAATCATTTTTTTAACTCTTGAGTGAGGTTTACATAAATTAAAATATGTAAACTGTGAGTACTTTGCAATCCAAGATTCAGTCAAAAGGAATGAGTTTTTCACCATATCTCTAAACAGAGAATAAGGTGTCAGGTCTCCTTGAAAAACTCCAAAGCTAAATAGAAATATATGGTGCTCTGTAGAGCCTGTACATCCGGGACTTAGATTGTCAAACGTATCCCGATTTGTGGAGACTACCATTTTAATCATCTGGTAGTCCATACAAACATATAGGCATATACGCAGCACCACTAACCAATAATGCCTCATGTTTTACAACATACAAGGCAGCTAATAATAGAAATTTAAGTTATACTAATCACCTTTTCCTATACAGAGCAAAGTACCTTAAATATAATAAAAAACACGTTGTTTCCTTATTTCTAGAAAAGTGATACGTACATATAAATTATTTAGATACCCCTGCCTGGGGCATAACCTATTTGGCTACCTACTATAAAATTATACACACAGTATTTCAAACACAGTTGTGGTATCTTACAATTATTAGAAACTGCTGATGGTGTTTTTGTGGTGTTCCTTACTGAGTGGTGCTGAGGGCAGCGCGGTGTTTTATGGTCAGTCTGCCCCTCCTCCTCCTCTAGTGATGAGGTTCTCAGTCTCCTCCCACCATTTACCAGCAATTCAGAAGTCCAAGCTGGTAACCAGGATGTCATCCTGTACAGCTGGCAATCTTAGGATGATGTTCTCGAGGGGGAACTCAGGCACACGAGGTTAAAAGACAAAACAGTTGTGTAAGCAGGTAGGCAGGAGATCAAGTAAGAGAGCGTACCTGCACGTGCTCAGAGTGGTGCTTTATAGTCAGTCTGCCCCGCCTCCTGTAGTTGGGTATACTAGATTAATAATGTTGTTTAGGATATATATGCCAGTTGTGCAAACATCATTAAAATAACAGTGTAAAGATTTAATTCATCACATATTGAATCAGATTACCACACAGCACCCATGTGGTGATTAACTGGAGTATGACTTAACCCCAGCTTTTCTTTTATAGTCCTCATCTCAAATCGTTTCAAGTCTCTTGCATCTCTCAAATGTTGTTCTGAGTCAACTGATGATCTTCTGTATTATTGAATTAGTTATTCGCCAGAAGGTTAACATATGTGTTATGGCATTCATTTTTTTTTTTTTTGAGAAAGTGCATATAGGCATTGAAATGCATACGACAGTAACCCCGGTACAAACAGGAATGGTGTGTATGCTGTATACACTTCTTGTTTAACCCTATCAACCTTGTATACACACTAGATGGAAACAAATAAAATGCCCTTTGATGGCTTCACCACCACCCTCTCTCCACCACCACACTTAAAGGAGAAGACTCCTGTATATGTATGATTTGGATATGTCTGATGTATTTATTTTACATTACATCAAGTACTGTACACATGTCAATAAGAGATCAGTCATTTCTTCTGTTGCAACACATATCTAGAGTTTGAGGGTCTGACACAAGGTAGTAAAATGTCGATCAAGCCTCCATTTACATGCAAATGAGTCACTTGTAATACAGGCCCTCCCATTCCTTGATGTCACTGCAGCAACAGTGCAGAACAAAACATAAGGGTATCAATGCCGTCTAGCCTGATTTTAGTTTAAGTTTGCAATGGCTTAAGGCAGTTCTGTCATGCAACTCACACAGGGAGTAGTACGTGTAGCCTTAATACTGCAAATGTAGAGCAGATAATACATCTAATAGTATTGCAGTCGCAAGAAACACAATTTGTTCCTCTGTAGTGCTCATTTCTCTCTGTGAGACAGTTGTAACATGTTGTGGAAAGCAGTGGACTGAATCAGTGAATCAACCAATAAACCAACCAATCAATCCATCGAGCAGTCAATCAGTCACTCTATATTGAACCAGGTGAACACCCTTGAGAACATTCGTTACAAGATGAGCCTGGGCAGTTTACCAAAAGATCACAAAAGACTGACTTATACACGTCCCCTTTCAGCAGCCTGAAAGTGGAGAGCTAGATCATTTACTTTATAAAGTGTATTGTTTTACATTTCAAATACTCCTTAAATTTGTGTTTCTGACTAGAAATCCCAAGACACAGAATGCATATGACATGTGAGGAGTGAGCTAAGCAAATACAGAGTACTACAAGCACGGAGGCTAATTAGTTTCTTTACCTACAACAGCTGAGGTATAGCATCTGATTTGTGAGGAACATCCTACTCAAATGCTGGCATTACAAAGGGGGGGGCTGCCACAGCTTAGCCTTGGTACCTTGAAAGTGAAGTGCTGTAGCTCTCACATCACTGCTAATGATTTATAATGGGAATTGGGGCATTTTTAAAGTCATGGACCTGAGGGGCCATCACAGTTTCCAAGGAGGTTAGGGGAACTTCTTAAGGGTTAGACAGTAAGGGACTCTAATAGGATTTGAACCAGAGTCCCCCAGTGCTTGTGCCTGTGCTTTCCTGGTAACCTATTCCTTGTCATAGCTGAATTCTTTATTGCCTTGCAGCAGCCATCCAATCACTGACTGGCTATCTACAAAGGGAAATGAGCCTATTTGCAAGATTGTTTCTCACTGCTGGTTTCAATCAAAACAGAGAATGTTACACACACACACACACACACACACACACACACACACACACACACCATAATACAACAGCTGCATAATACCACTTAAAAATCTTGTTGTACCCAGAGTCATTTATTGGGTAAACTGTTTTTGCTAACAGAAACAGTAACACAACACATACAGGCACTTCCTTATATGAATACTGTATATACCTCAAATCAGTGCTGCATCACACTCACATGGTCCTAGTCCCTATTAGACCTGCACTTCAGGATGTGCACAACACTTAAAGGGTTCCTTCATTACTCAAGTGGGGAACCAAACATTGTGGGTTTGGTCTACTGGTGGAACTGCATTTAGTGCAGCACCATTATCTGTTGCTCTGATGACATCATCCTCCAGCAACATTGATGATAAAATGGAGGACAAACTCATTGATAACTTTTAGGGGCTGTATATTTTTATGTATAATCTTGATCTGGACAGCAATATGACCGCTGGCAACTGGAGGAGGCACAGAACAGTTACATATAAGGAGTTGGGAAAATATTGATGTGGAACTATGGGAGCCTTCCCCTTTATATCCCATATTAACAGTTTACTGAACTTGGTTATAACATAACCATTTTGTGCATTCTGAAATGTTGTGCAAATGCTCAATGGTTGTTCTGCATACTTCAAATCTTTTACAGTCTTAAATTTTTCAACTGGACCATACCTAGTTGATAACTAACCCACCATTTTTCTGTTAAATGAACCTGAATAACCCTCAGTAGTCTGCTACTTGGTGTTTGATAATGCTGTAAAAACATACAAAAAGAGAAATTAATATATAGAAGTAAGGGTTAATTGCACCTAAATTTTTTCCTACCTGATAGCCCACCTCCTGGTAGAGATCCCCGTGAAACGGTTCAGAAAGCTGGACAGTATGATTGGAGGTTTCCAATAGTATAGTGCAAGGCCAAGATACAGTTGGGCCATGCAAAGGGCCAAATGGCAGAGAGGAGGCTGGATGTGCTTATTTCACTTACTATATATGGTGCAAAGCAACCCAGCAAGGGCTCCCTCTGAGTACAGACCTACTCAAGCTGTCATGAGCGCATATGGCTTAACCTTTGACCAGTCTCTTTCAGACCCAGCGAATCGTAAGGGACCCCTCACCAACTCATACCACCAGCAAAACCCCAACTCAAGAACCCCACCAACACCGCCCCACGATAAGCCCCAACTTACACACTTCATCCACTGCATCTTATACTTGAAAACAAAAGTATGGCTTAGTGGGCTGCAAAGATATGAACCCCAAATGTACCCTGTGTTTATTGGTACATGCATAGTAGGTTAAAAGGCCACTGTTCTAATACCCATAAGGTTAAGCACTTATTGTTGTAACCTCCACACACCGGCCACCCTTGTTCAACTAGCAGGGCTACTCCTCTCACACGTGGCACCACTGAGAGGGGTGGGGGGGTAGTCATTACGAATATCACATTTCTGTGGACCCATTACTCCTACTTCGGAGCCTGCCATCCTTAGGCAAACCCAGTGTGGCAACTACCTGGCTTACACCTTGGGGGGACCATTTAGCATGGCCATCAGCCTGAGTCCCTGGGAGAAAACGTTTGCTCAGCATTATGCTAGGTTTGTACTTCTGGTCAGGGGCACCCAAGTAAATCCAGATGCTGGAAGCAAGAACTAATGTCCAAACCAGGTTGGGATTCTAGAGTGAAGCTTTTATTCACATTCACAGAGAATAAACAAAGCAAAAATGGACCCCCACAGAGCTACTCTCACTGGTAATGCAGATTACCAGGGTACAGAGCACACACACACACACACACACACACACACACACACACACACACAGCGAACCCTCAGGTTCTCAACGGATCTGGGCACACACGGCCCGAACTTGTACCCTTCTCTTCTTTCCTTTGACTTGGCACCCTGGCCAGTACTAGGACACTTTTCCATATTGCATGGAGGTTAATGGTGGCTCCCTAAACCACCCACGAGCACATTCCGGCTCTCGGTGAAATCCAGAATTCCACATCTGGGTGCTTTCCTCAGGCATTGGCCAAATGCACAGAGAGAAAACAAAGGTGCCCAAACTGAACTCAGAGAGGTAAACCTGGTTACTCCAGATGGGGGGGGGTCTCCCAACTTTTGCTCCCAAATCTATACTCGGCCATTTATCTGGTTACAACACCTTTCTCTGAAACATTCTTGTAGATGCTCTCTCAAAATGTTTTTCACATTTAACATTCTTCTTTTCACACTACGAAGATGTCCTGACTTTAAAAGTTTTGTATGTGGCTATGTCTTTACTCTAGACCCCCACTGTTGCAGATGCTTTTAAATCATACACAGCCTAAAGGTTCTGTACTTGGCAAGTCTTCCAAGAGGCATCTAATGCGGAATTAATGCATGGTTGGGACCGTTGTGGCACGAGGCTGCAGGCCAAATGCCTACAATGGCCCAACCATGCATTAATTACCCATTAGATGCCACCTTCGGAGTGGATTAATGTGCTTGTAACATGGCTTGTGCAATGGAACTATTACACACATTATGTTTTAATTGGTGTGAAACACACATGAGCAGCTGGACTTCTTTCACTTAGATATTTGTGGTTGAAGTGTGTTACTTTCTTACCATCTGTCTGACTGGAGACGTGCGTGTGCACGTTGGAGTGTGACATGCACTAACATAGTGTCTACCAATTTATCATGTTACAAATCTGCTGTACTTAGCAAGATGGACATAAAATCCCAATACGACCTCCTAGCTTGATAGTTGTGCTCACCTGTTTTATTTCTCTGTGTCCGTTTCTAACGCACAGTCGTGCGGTGATGCATTATGGGCAACATTTACTTACTGCATACCTTTCTATACCTCAAGCGTGGGAGAAGTACTGTGATGTGACCGTTCAGCATGGTAGTCACTAGTTCGACCAATAGGTGGCACTTTCACAGCTCCAGAGCACTTCTGATATTTTGCTCTGTCATGTGTCAGTTGTGCTCGAACTTTCAACATGTCAGTGTACTTACAGTGCTGGTTTGTGATTGCAGTACGCCACTGCGCGACAAAAACTTACCTTTCACGTTTAACACTTTTGGTCAACAATGCTCAATGGACTGCTTCCCATTTACACAACTAGCTCAGTGCTGAGTTTTTCATCATTATTCCTACCAATGGGTGGCACTTTGGACACAGGATTACACTTCTGTTGTCTTTTGCTTACATGTCTTTCTTCGCCTCGTAGTTATACCACCCAAGTGTGCTCCCACTACTATTATCTGACTCTGTTTACTGGCATCCTGCACTTACTTTTCTATAATCTGTCCTGCTTATTGTTCTGCACAGTCATTCGTGATCACAACGCTATGGAACACTCTCTTTTGCCACAGCTCTTGCTCAACATTCTGACCAATAGGTGGCGCTTTTAAAACAGGACAACACTTTCCCTATCTCTCCTCTTATGTGTTACTAAGGTGTGGTTATGACTACTGGTTTTTATTTTGTTCACCCTGCTACACTGTTTGCTCCGTTGATCAGTAGCAGACAACTGTCTGTTACCTTCATTCCTCTGTGCACTACTTCCCTGTTGTAGTGCCCAGCAGCATACCGCTTCAGTCTTTGTTGGCTCTCCCCTTCCCTTTCAGTGTCTGTCTTCCTGCTGCCATCTATTGGTTGACCTAGCCCTTTTTGATCGAACAGCGCGCTTCACATTTGTCTGGCTCATGCAGAGCGCCACGGATCCTCTAATCCTTCACTGTACACGCTCCCTGATGGCAACACAGCATTATCGTGCCATAATGCCGTGTTGCTATTTGGACACCTGGTGCACTTCAGCCAGTTGCGTTCCTTGTTTCGCCTCCTGTGTTTTTTGCCATGTTACAGTTTTACTTAAAACACAGTCTTGGTGAACAGAGTCCCTCTGTCAGAGAAAAACTCACCACGGTATGCAGGTGCCCCAGGGCTTTTTCCCCACAACACGGTCTCAGGTACTCACAGAACAAAACGACTGTAGGCAGCTTCACCACTCTCCAGGCTGGACCAGGGGATTGCCCCTGAATCCTGGAATCCCCCCCCCCATCCCTCTGGGGATGGGGCACTGGAACAATTTCTAGGAACAGTCTCTACCACTTCACACACACTGGTCTTCTGTGTTCCTCTCTAGGGTGAGAACACAAACCCCTTCTCCTGAGGTAGCTCTCTCTCAGGGCTAGGTCTGAGGAGCTGCACTCTGCAGCACTCCTCACTCTCGAACTCACTGCCCAACACTGAACTGAATCTCCCAACGTTCTACTGCTAACCCCTGCAGCTGGCATTCCATTTTGGCTTATGCTGCTGCGAGAATTCTAAGGTGACATCATCACTACAGCTCAGCAGAAACTGAAAACAGAGTGTGACAGTGTGAAACCCATTTAACTGGCATCTCACAAGCTTCCTCTCCCTGTCTGCCACTGATTCTAAGTGGGATTCTAGTGACCCCTCGGGAAAAGGCGGTTACACAGTTATGTACATATGTTGTTATTTTGAAAATTATGCAGCTCAATGGAGTTACATGTATCTTCATCAACATGTTGAATGTTTAATTCCAATGGAAAATATAAAACCTTTACAATAAAAAGATCAGCAGCAAAATAATAAATTAATCTAACAAGTACTTATCACTGTGTCCAATTTTTTTCAAACAGTAATGCATGCCTGTTGTGACGGGGTGGAATAGGACTATGTCCCATTTGTTACGGAGATAGTGTTTACGTGTAAGGATCTTTCCTTTTTCTGTCTTTTGTCGGGTTGAGCAACCATATTTTCCTGTGAGATGTCTGATTTGATCACCCCGAACAGTCTCACAAGTCTTTGTCTCTCACTATCTCCCAGTTTTCCTTTGCTGTCTGTTTTCCTCTCTTGAGTATCTAGATCTTCTAATATAAAAATATGTACAAATCAATGTATGGAAAGTTAACTGATAATGGGGTCCCTATTATTTAGAAAATATACTGTATAGTGTTACTGCTGAAATGTATATATATATATTTGAATTTTGAGATGACTGCATAAACTCTAGAGGTTAGTTGAGTGCAAATGTTGAGCCTTTTGCAAAAGCTGGGGGGGGGGGGCACAGTAAGCTCAGTGTGTTCCTGCCTTGTACCTACCTGAAATATACAAGGACAGGATGTTTGTTTAGAATGAGGGGTTGGAAAGGACTTACAAAAGAGCTGAGATTCAATTGAAGAGGCTGAGAAAAAAAAGAAACACACAAAGACTGACGAAAGATTGTATTTCTCTTTACATAGTTATTCTGAAGAAGTTTATTAATTATGTTACTGATACTGTAAATAAATATTTTTGGCGAATTCTACAACTGCTCTTGGTTTTTCTTATGCTTCCTGACCTGTGTGCCTTGACGATACCCGTCAACCTTGACACAGATAGAAGAAACATTGGAAGAATAAGAAATTCAACAGCGATACTTGGAGGTAATAATCTTTATGTGTAAAGAATTCTTTTTGATCTGCTATGACTGATAGTACATTTATTTAGATACATAGACAGTGTCGGCAGATAAGGGCCTATGGCCCACCCAGTCTGCCCATTTGAGCTTGTAAGTTCAGTTTGTTTTCCTAGAAGTCCGTTTCCTCTTACCCCTGACCTCTAGAATTCCTTTATGTCTATCCCATGCATTCTTAAATCCTGTGATTGTTTCAGCCCCCGCCACTTCCTCTGGCAGGGTGTTCCACTTGTCCACCACTCGTTCTGTGAAGAAATTCTTTCTCATGTTTCTCTCTGAATCGTCCTCCTCCAACTTCATCCCATGCCCTCTAGTCCTGGAACACCTTTTTCGCTTAAAAATAGTGTTTTCCTGCACCTGTTTCTCCCTGTAAGATACTTGTATGTCTCTATCATATCCCTCTCTCCTCCTCTCCTCCAGGGAGACAAGTTCAGTTCCTTCAACCTGTCTTCATAGGACTTGTGATGCAATCCATGCACCATCTTTGTTGCCCTCCTCTGAACCTTCTCTACCCTGTCTATGTCCTTACGTAGGTATGGTCTCCAGAACTGTACACTGTACTCCAGGTGGGGCCTCACTAGTGTCTTGTATGGTGGAATTATGACCTCCTTTTCCTGCTGGTGATGCCCTGCCTTACATCCCAGCATCCCTATTTGCTTTACCTGATGCCTTGTCACACTGTTTCTACCTTGAGGTCATCAGAGATGACAACCCCAAGATCCCTTTCCTGCTTGGTGCATGCTATATCCTCACCCCCAACTGATATATTGTGCCAGGGTTTTGTGCCCCATATGCATTATCTTGCACTTCTTTGCATTGAATTTCAACTGCCAAACCCTTGACCATTCTTCAAGTTTCTGCAGGTCCTTCTCATTCTGTCTACATCCTCTGGTGTGTCTACTCTGTTACAGAGCTTTGTGTCATCAGCGAACAGTGAAATTCTGCCTTCTAGATCCTGTGCAATGTCACTGATGAAGATGTTGAATAGGACCAGTCCCAGCACTGATCCCTGTGGTACCCCACTGGTCACTCTTCCCTCTGTGGAGTGACAGCCATTTACCACCACCCTCTGGGTCCTGCCACCCAGCCAGTTACCTACCCACCACACTACTGTCCTGCCCACACCCATATTCCCAGTTTATGTAATAGTCTTCTATGTGGCACAGTGTCAAAGGCCTTGCTGAAGTCCAGATAGGCCATGTCCACTGCCTCCCTGATCCACCTCCCTAGTCACCCAGTCAAAAATCAATGAGGTTGGTCTGACATGACCTCCCTCTGGTGAAACCATGCTGCCTTGGGTCCTGTAGTCCATTGACAACCAGATGTTCCACCAATCTCTCCTTCAGTAGTGCTTCTGATCTTTCCCACTACCGAGGTGAGGCTGACTGGTCTGTAGTTCCCTGCTTCCTCTTTGTTCCCACTTTTGTATAAGGGGACTACATCTGCTGTCCTCCAGTCTTTGGGTACCTCCCCTGTTTCCAGTGATTGGCTAAACAGGATAGCCAGAGGTTCAGCCACCACCTCTCTTAGTTCTTTAAGGACCCTGGGGTGCACCCCATCTGGCCCCATTGCTTTGTCAACTCTTATTACTTCCAGTTCCTTCAGGACCCTTTCTCGTGTAAAGGGACTTGTGTCCATTTCTGCACCATTCTCACCCCTTGTACTCCCTTCAGACCCATTACCCCCCTCTTCCTCAGTAAAGACTGAGCAGAAATACCTGTTCAATATGTCAGCTTTACTGTTGTCATCCTCCACGCGACTCCCATCCTCCCCCTTCAGTCTCACTATCCCTCCCTTTGTCTTTCTTTTTTCACTTATGTACCTGTAAAAGGTTTTGTCCCCTTTAACCACTGATTTTGCAATGTGTTCTTCTGTCTGAGCTTTGGCTTCCCTTACTGACTTCCCTGCCTCCCTTTGTTTCTCCTGGTACTTCTCCCTATCCCCTTCTGCCTGTGTCTTTTTGTATTGCCTGAATGCAATCTTTTTGGCTTTCACTTTTGCTACCTCTTTGGAAACCATAATGGTCTCCTCTCCTTTTCCTCTTGCTAACCTGCTTAATGCATAATTCTGTTGTTCTTATAATCCCCATTTTAAATACTGCCCACTGTTCCTCAACCCCTGATTCCTGTCCCATTCCCCTTAATGCCTCTTTTAAGTATCTCCCCATTTTCCCAAAGTCTGCCCCCCTAAAATCCAGGATACGTGTTTTTGTGTGGTTTGGTTCTGCTCTTTCTGTGATTTCAAACCACAATGACTGGTGGTCACTGTTACCCAGGTGCTCCCCCACTGTTACCCCCATCACACTGTCCCTGTTTGTGAGCACAAGGTCCAGTATTGCCTTCTGCCGAGTTGGTTCCATGACCAGTTGCTTGAGGAAGGCACCCTGAAGGGAGTCCAGGATATATCTGTTCTCAGTTGATGCTGCTGCTGGGATGCTCCAGTCCACGCCTGAATATTGAAGTCTCCAACCAGTACTACCTCACTTCTTGTCTGCCATCCTTGGATGGCTAGCATCAGCTCCTATCTGTTTCTTCCTCCTGGGCTGGTGGTCTATAGAACACACCTGTGGATGGCTGGCCCCATTTTCCTTTCCAGCTTTACCCACAGTATCTCTCCCCCATTTTGTTCCTCCTGGATCTCTGTGGCCCTTATGTCATTTTTCACATACAGTGCCACTCCTCCTCCCTTCCTGCCTGATCTGTCTCTTCTGAATATGTTGTAGCCAGGTATGGCCATCTCCCAGTCATGGTTATCATTACACCAGGTTTCAGTGATGGCCACAATGTCCAGGTCTGACTGTACCATGACAGCCTCCAGATCTTCCATCTTGTTGCTAAGGCTCCTGGCATTTGCACACATGGCTTTCATGATTTGACCTCCTAGACTGCTGCATTGTTCTACCCAGCCCCTTCCTTGGTTGTCATTTATCCCTGGTTCTCCTTGCTGTCTGCCCTTCTGCTGAATTTTGCCCCTTTTCTGCTTATCCACCTTTTGGACACTAATCTTCATCTTTTGCACACTGCTTTGCAGAGATAGCCACTCCTCTGGTTCACTGGTTCACTGCTAGCTGTGGGGGGTGAGCAAAGGTACCCTCCTTGCTGGCCTGCCACCCTTTGCTAGTTTAAATGCTTGTCAATGTAGCATTTAAACTTATCATTGAGTGCTTGAATTCCCTCCAGGATGGATGCAGGCCGTCAGGCTTGAACAAACCTCCATCCCTCCAGGTGGGTCCCAGTCACCAATGAATCCAAACCCTTCCTCACAGCACCAGTTCTTCAACCATGAGTTAAAGTTCCTAATGCATGCACTCCTATGCTCTCCTTGCCTCTTACAGGTAGTACTTGAGAAAGTGACAGAAGTAGCTACTTGCTTGAGACCCCTCCCAGTTTTCTAAACTCTTCCTGAACTTCCTTTGGCTCCCCATTTTCCAAGTCATTAGTACCTAGGTGGATAATGACATCCAGCTCACCCTCCTGTCTTGCCTTCCAGTGATCCCCAGTATCTTCCTTCCATCCTCCATGCCGTGGCACCTGGTAGGCACCTCACCTCCCTGTCCTCCCCTCCTGTGTTCCTAGCTGGATCCTCTTACGATGGAGTCCCCCACCAGGATCGCTTCCTCCTCCTCCTCTGGGGTCCACTGCTTTCCCCACTGAGGTCACCTCCTTGGCTAACCTCCACATCCTTTCCTTCCACTTCTCTGGGTACCTGTATTTGGTTGTCCTCCATTTGCCAGTGTGGCATATGAGTTCTTGAGAGGAATAGGATCTGGATGTGCCTCTGCCTGACTGTCTAACCCTCCCTGAGCCCACTGTCATCCAAGTGCTCCTCGCTCGGCATCCTTTGAGGCAGCTGCATTGACTGGGTGGTCCCTGGATAGGGTGATGGTACTCTGACCCAGTTTACTTCCGCTCTGAGTCTGGTTACCTCATCCCGTAGTCCAGAGAGATGCATGCAGATAGGGCAGCACCTCAGTGTCCAGAAGGTCTCGTTTGAATATGGCTGCCCCACAGCCACTGCATTGCACCACTCCCCACATTATACTGCAATTCCACTACTTGTCTGCTACTGAAACTCTCTTAGTTCTCTTTTTATTCATTTACAGTACTAAAATCCTGTAACTGATCCTCAGATTTTTTTGAGGAAAGAAACCAATAAATAAATAAATGAGTCAAAACACTTGTCGTGCTGAGGGTGGGCTTCTTCCCTTATGCCTCCTACCTCCACACCTCTTACTATACCCTGTGTTTAGCTCCTGTCAATCAGATTTATCAGGGCATATAATTAAGAGTTGGGGGAAGGGGGGGGCGAAAATTTGCAGCAATTAAAGACAGCACAGAATTACACCACCACTATGTTTTAAATTTTCAACAGCCCAAAAACAATTATAAGTAAAGACAACAAAGAAAGTTTAGTGTCACTACAAGCCTACAATCTAAGTTTAAAAGGAAAATACCAATTACCAGTTACTCTAAAGCACTGAATTGAATATGTTTCCTTCCTTCCTTCTCCTTCTGGCTTCTTCTAAGAAAATCAACCTCTGCTTGCTACTTTATCTCTGACTAAGCCCCACCTCCAGTTATCACGTAGCTGAGGTCAGAGGCCAGACAATTAACACCCTTCACCCAGCTACAGGACAGTCAGACAAGCCAAGATAAAATTTGCAGCAATTAAAGACAGCACAGAATTACACCACCACTATGTTTTAAATTTTCAACAGCCCAAAAACAATTATAAGTAAAGACAACAAAGAAAGTATAGTGTCACTACAAGCCTACAATCGAAGTTTAAAAGAAAAATACCAATTACCAGTTACTCTAAAGCACTGAATTGAATATGTTTCCATCCTTCTCCTTCTGGCTTCTTCTAAGAAAATCAACCTCTGCTTGCTACTTTATCTCTGACTAAGCCCCACCTCCAGTTATCACGTAGCTGAGGTCAGAGGCCAGACAATTAACACCCTTCACCCAGCTACAGGACAGTCAGACAAGCCAACATAAAATTTGCAGCAATTAAAGACAGCACAGAATTACACCATCACTATGTTTTAAATTTTCAACAGCCCAAAAACAATTATAAGTAAAGACAACAAAGAAAGTATAGTGTCACTACAAGCCTACAATCGAAGTTTAAAAGAAGAATACCAATTACCAGTTACTCTAAAGCACTGAATTGAATATGTTTCCTTCCTTCTCCTTCTGGCTTCTTCTTCATATTGTAATTTATTATTTGAATATAAGCAGAAGTTAAGATACAAAATTTAATAAGATTGCGGACAGCCATGGTTCCATCATTCATATGATGGCTAATTAAGCGTGATTAAAAATAGTAAATCACATGACTGAGTAAATCCTGCAACAGACAACCGGTAAAGATCCTGGTAATCAAATGTTTACTTTCTTTGAACCGAATTCATTTAGGTTTTAATAACAAATTCATTTTATAATCACAATAATGCTTCTTGGCATGTGTAGTAGTGGGATTTACACACTTCATGTGTGATTAAAGTCACTGGCTGAGCCTTCTAGACACACCGCACAAGCGTATGTAAGTCCCACAACAAAACATATCCTGTTGTGCATTATTGCTTAATTAGTATCAGTGGATGTGATGTCACTTTGTGAAGCTCTCTGGAGGCTGTAGCTGCAGCATGGTTCTTCACTGGTACAGGTATTTTGTTTTTGTTTTCTATTTCTTTGCTCTTGCTGGCTAAAATGTTGCTCAATTTGTGCCTGTCCTGTGGATTTGCTGCCCCTTAGGATCTTAGGCTGGATTCTGCTCTGTGGCCTGTTGCGGCCATGATTTCTCTTAATGGCAGCCCTGCTTGGGAGAGTAGTTGCACTGCGGTTGCTTGTACTGAGTGATTCGTGTTATCAGTGTGAAAGTCCTGCCTCTTCACTTATTTGGGCATTAAACGTGCTAGGTAATTCTAACCCAGTAATACTCAGTTATTCAGAACTCTTGCAGTGACCCTTTAAGACAGAACTGCCTGGAGAATTTGGAACACATGCAAATGATGGAATCTTTGCTTGTGCTATTTTCAAATGCTGCATTCGACTGACTGCCTTAGTTCTAAACCTCTCAGATTTCACTTTCTGCCTATGAAGACCGAAGCTCGGAGATCCTCTCCTCATCTACTCGTCCTTTTCACAGATTCACAGAGATTGTACGGCAGAAGAAACCACACTGGCCCATCTAGTCTGCCCTTATATCCATCCCTCCCCTCCTCCTTTTACTGGCTCGAACTTCCCCTCCTCCAACCCCATATGTCTGTCCCATACCCTCTTGAATCCCCCACCTTTTGAATCCCACCACCTCCTCTGATAGCCTGTTCCAGTCCTCCACCACCTCTCTGTGAAGAAATTCCCCTCACATTGCCTCTGTATTTCCTCCTTCCAATCTGAGGCTATGCCCCTTGTTCTAGCTCCCTCTCCTTCCTTTGAGCAAGCTCCCTCCTTCACCTTATTGATCCCCTTCAATACTTAAAAGTTTCAATCATGTCCCCCTCCCTTCTAGTCTCTAGTGGGTATAGATTCAGCTCTTCCACCTCTGTTCATATTTTTCCCGCATTCCATGCACCATCTTGGTTGCTCTTCTCTGAACCCTCTCCATCCCCTCAATATCCCTAAATAGGTGCAGTCTCTAGAACTGTACCCTGTACTCCAGGTGCTGCCACACCATTGTTTTGTACAGCGGAATTAGCACCTCTCTCCTGGTTGTTATGCCCCTTCCTATGCAGGCCACCATACTATTTGCCTTTCCCACCACCTTGCTGCACTGGTTTCCCACCTAAGGTTGCTTGATATAATAATCCCCTGATCCCTCTCCTGCTCCATTTCCTTAATTTCCTCCTCCCTAAGGGTATAAGCTGCTGGAATGTTTTTCCGCCCCAGGAGCATCACTGCACACTTTTTCGCATAGAATTTTTGTTGCCAGGTTTCCAACCACTTCTCCAGCTTCTCCAGGTTTTGCCTCATGGCCTCCACTCCTCTTTGGGTGTCCACCCTATTGCAGACCTTCGCATCGTCTGCGAATAGGTACACCCTACCCTCTAGTGCTTCCACTGGATCGCGGATATAAATGTTAAAAAGTAGGGGTCCCAGTACTGACCCCTTAGTCACCCCACTCGTTATCCCCTTTACCCTGGAATGTACCCCATTTACCACTACTGTTTGGTTTCTTCCTGTCAACCAGTTTTCCACCCACCTAGTTACCTTCTGGCCTACCCCTAAGCTCTCCAGCTTATTTATTAGCCTTCTGTGCAGGACAGTGTCAAAGGCCTTACTGAAGGACATAAACAGGATGGAAGCTGTCCAGAGGAGGGCATCTAAAATGGTGCAGGGTCTACACCGGAAGACAGATGAAGAGAGACTAAAGGAACTTAATATGTATAGCCCTGAGGAAAGGAGGGAGATGGGGGACATGATAGAAACTTTCAAGTACCTCAAGGGAATCAACAAAGTCCAAGAGGGTAGCATCTTTCAAAAGAAGAGGTGTGCAAGAACAAGGGCACAGTTTGAAAAATAGAGGGCTCACAGGCAATGTGAGAGTATTTTTTCCCAGAGAGGGTTGTGGATGCATGGAACGGCCTTCCGGAGGAGCTTGTGGAGTCAAAAACAGTGATTGAATTCAAGCATGCATGGGACAAACATAAGGCAATTCTAGGGGGTGAGGGTAGAAAGAAGTAGGCTGCTGGTTAACTAGGATTTGCAGCTTATCCATTAGGTAGGGAAATGGGCAGACTGGGTGGGCCAAGCGGTCCTTATCTGCCGTCAAATTCTGTGTTTCTGTAAGTCCAGATAGGCCACGTCAACTGCCCCCCTGGTCCACTACCTGTGTCACCCAATCGAAAAACTCTTATGTGGTTGGTCTGACATGACTTCCCATTCATAAATCCATGCTGCCTTTTGTCCTGCATACCACTGGCCACTAGGTAGTCTGCCACCCTTTCTTTTATTAACATCTCCATTACTTTCCCACCACCGAGGTGAGACTGACAGGGCAGTAGTTTTTGGCTGCCTCCTTGATTCCCCCCTTGTGAAGTGCAACCACCTCCTCCCTCTTCCAGTCCCCAGGCACTCACCCTGTATCGATGGACAAGTTAAACAGTCTTGTCAAAGGTGCTGCCAGCTCCTGTCAACTTGCGGAGTACCCTTTGGTGCAGGCCCTCCAGCCTCATTGCTTTATCCATCTTTAGCCTACCCAGTTCTTCCCTTACTCGACAATTGTGAACATTCTAGAATCCAATGCCCTACATTCCCCTCCCATCCCTTCCAGCTCTGGGCCTCTACCCTCACCCTCTTTTGTGAAGATTGAACAGAAGTAGTTATTTAATACTTCTACTTTTTCGAAGTCCTCCAGTTTTATTTCTCCCTCTCCCCCTCAATCTCACTATTCCCTGCCTTGCCTTCCTTGTTTCTCCCACATACCTGAAAAGGTTTTATCTCCCCTCTTGACCTGGTTTGCTATTTTCTCCTCGGTGAGCTCTTTAGCCCTCCTTATCTTCTGCCCTGCCGTCCTCCTCTTCTCTCTGTATGCTTCCCTATCCTCCCTTTGTTTCATCTTATACCTCCTGAATACTCCTTTCCTCTCCCTGAGCGCCCCTGACACCTCCCTTGTAAACCACAGAGGTCTCCTCCTCCTCCTCCTGTTTTTCCTAACCTTCTGGATGCAACAGAACTTATAAAAAATACATAAGTATTCCTTTACGATGCCTTCTGTTTCATTTACTGCCTTTTACTTTTTGTTATTTTAAGCTAAACTTTAGTTTTATATTTAAATTGTAACTTTTTCCAGTTTCTCTTGGTTTAGTATAACCGGGGACCAAAGTTTATTTTCTATTCATTGTAGTTTTCTGATTAAAAATCCATTAGTTTTGTTTAATTTTATTAAATTTGATGTTTTTAGGAACCGTATGACCTTGGTTCATTTCTATCTCTGTTCCCGCTCCGATCGGTTCCTCATCGGTTCCAGAACCGACCACAAGTGCTAAATAAACTTAAAATCCTAACATTATTTAGTGATTTCATCTTTTTCAGTTTTGTGTTAAGAATGTCTGAAAAATGACAGAAAAATGGTGAATCTGGTTTGAAACCATGCACTGAGTGTGGGAAAATTTTTGCCAAGGCAGACAACCATACTTAATGTGTGGTCTGCCTTGGATATGATCATTTATCTAGCTTGGGAGAATAGTTGCACTGTGGTTGAGTCGTACTTAGTGATTGGTGTATTGGTGTGAAAGTTGTGCCTCTTCACTATATTGGGCATTATACTTGCTAGGTAATTAGTGCCTAGCAGTTCCCTGGTGTACCAGATATCTTCTGAATCATTCAGTGAGGGTGGTCTTTTCCTTGAGTGGCACTAGTAGGTAATGTTTTACTGTTCGACTTAAAGTCTTTACAAAAGTTTTAATAACAGTACATATTTAAAACTGTTTTATACATTATTGCATGAAACTTTTCATATAATACTATACATATCTATCACATACAAATTTTCAAAATGTTAAAGCCGATTGAACATAAACTAAATTTCCTGTATTTCAGCCTTTTCCTTCTTATAAATAAACTCCTTTTACAAAATGTATAAGCATCAATAATATGTTTCTGTTTTTTGTGTTAAACAAAAATACAATGAGGTGTTCAGAGGGGAGACCAAGGGTAGCCAGTAATGGAGCCCACCAATTTCTCCTAAGTTTCTCGTATCTCGGACAGTGCAATACTATACGCTTAAGATCATCTTGGCATCCCATCTTACAAGTACATTCTGATATGGAAACCCCATCACGTTTCTGATCATATAATGTATAATTTGCTGTCTATAACTAATCTAATTCTAGTAAATACTCTCCTCTCCCATGGATCAGTTAAAGTTATTAAATAAGATTCCAGTCCATATGATATTTTTAGTATTTTAAACCATCGAAAGTGTCTTAATTTGTTAATCTTTTCTGGTCCGTAGCCATAAAATGGCTTCTGACTCTGATTTTAATTTGTTCCACTATTTTAACAAAGGAATGCTATAAATTTCATATAAGATATTTGTCATTCCACATTGTAAAATGTTTTCTTTATAGTCTTAATTACCTGATGTAAAATTTAATGAGTGATATTTTATTTGTTTGTCCAAACAAAGTTTTGGCAGTCTATAGGCAAGAAGAAGAAAGAACTGCAATATAAAAATAATTTGACGTTCAGTTGCCAAAGTTGCCAAAGAAAGTTGACCCAATTCCTTTCTTAACATTTCTGCTGACACTGATCGTTGCACTCTTTAATATAAAACTATACATTTTATTTACTATCACTTCTAAAGATTTTAACTCAGGGGGAGACCCGATTTCTATAGCATACAGTATGCTTGTCTTTATTTTTTTATTAATAACTTTTAAAAGACCCATCTTAGCTCCAAACGCTGTTCTCAACTTTTGAATCATAAGTTTAATGTGAGAATTCCATAAAACATTAGACGAAAATCTCAAACCTAAATAGTCATGAGTTAAGTTCTGTTTTATTTTTCTCAATGAACAGCAATGGTAACTTATTCTTTTTTTGTCGAATACCCACCAAACTCTGCAAGTCTATTAACCTTATGTTGCAGACCAAGCAGGGAAGTAGATACAAGAACTACATCATCGCATAGGCTAGCAATGGTGTTTTTTCAGTAAATACATTTGATGAGTGAAAATCCAGGTTATTCAAGCTCTGCAAAATAGAATTAATGTATAGATTAAATAATATTGGAGACAGCAAACGCCTCTGATGTACCCCTACATTAGTGTGTATTTTATTTGTTAAATCCCTTTGTTGGTTATATTTGACCTTAAGCCAGGTACCATCGTGAAGCCGAATAAGAACATCCAATAGAACAGGGTCGATATTATATTCTTCAGGCTTTGACCATAGTAGTTTCTGACTAATAGAGTCAAATGCAGTTTTGAGGTCAACAAAACAACAATATAATTTACCCTTTTTTATCTCTACATACTTCCAAATAAGATGTTGCAACACAAAACAATGTCACATCATTGATCTTTTCGATCTAAACCCATTTTTGAAGAGAGAAATGTTAAAAGCTCAGCTCTTGTATTGAAGTATGGAAAATAAGACCGAAAACCAGAATCTCTGCAGCCGTATCAGTTCATGTGCTTTAATGTATCCTACATTCGGACAGTGGCTCTTGTGTCCCAGCGACTGCCGATCACTTGACCCGCCACAGCTGCTGTAAATGGCTTAAAAAAAAGAGACAGAAATGTTGATAACAATTTGAAATGCTTACCACCACAGAAATTTGTTTTCTAAGCTGGGCCATATATCTGTGCATGTTGGGAGAGTAGGTGCCAGGACAACCCAAATCAAACTACAGAGGCTAAAAGTGCTGGGGGAGAGAGCATAGGCGGAGGAACTTTTACCATAAAATGCTATAAATATAGCAATGTTTTAATATTTAAACATAAAATGCTATTTTTTCACACATGTAAAATACAGTGCTCCATTTATAAGTGCAATAAGACTTCAGGGGTGTGCATTAGACATTTCTAATGAACATGCCAGGGCTGAAAGGCACTTGTGCCTTCCAGCCCTGGCCATCTTAGAATGTCATCTACCAAATCAGTGTCTTACTGATACAAATTTCAATAGTGGGCTGCACCCCGACAATAGAAAGAGAGTACTATAGTACTAATTTGTTCAACAATTACACATTTATTTTGGTTACTGAATAGAAGGCATGATTAATATGGATTGTCATACTGCAACCCAGTACGTGTTTGATATATACCAAATCATTTGTAGTGTTTGTGCTGGTGTTTTGACATTTTCCTGACTTCAAACTGCATTTCTTTCCAGTTTAAGTTCCTTATCTGTCTCTTTGTTATGTATGTTCTGTTTCCATATTCTAAATTGGCAGTGTCAGTGGCTTCGTAGGTAGCACACTCGCTCTGAGGCTGGGAGATCAGAGGGCTGTGGGTTCAGTTCCCACATCTGGCACTTGGGTTAATATCCCAGTACTGACACTGTAGTGCAGCATGAGAGGGGTGCTGCACTTCTGAGGTGCCGTCTTTCGGATGAGACGTTAAAAACCGAGGTTCCATCTGCCTGCATTGGTGGTAGTTCAGGTGGATGTTAAAGATCCCATGGCACTTATCGAAAAAAGAGTAGGGGAATTTCCCCAGTGTCCTGGCCAAATTTCCCTCATTCACTAAAAATACCACTAACAGCTTAATCTGGTTAATCTGGTTCAAGGTCAGTTGGCATTCATCTGTATCCCCCTTCCCTGGGTCGTGCCTGAAAATAGGCAGGATTTGTCTAGTGCACTTACCCGGTCAACAAAGCTAAATAAATAAATAATAAATAAATGGAGGATAATGCCTAGAAGTGGTTGTGTAACCCGCTGTAATCACCTAGAGCGGTTGCCAGGACAATTAAGTAAACCTGAGAGTGCAGCTCAAGAGGTTTACAGTTGTCCTGGCAACCGCGAGAGGATTACCTCCGTGGTTAACAACCACCCTAGGCATTTTTCTTCATAGTGTATGGAGTGAAAAACATCATCCCAGAAAAAACACAGCGTTGAGCCTGATAGAATGTAAACTTACCATTACATGTTTATTCAAACACTATGAACATGCAAATCATGGCAACGGATGACACTGCGACGTTTGGTTTTATTTAAAAATCACTAAAGGGTTACTAAAAGAGTCAGTTACATGCAGCACATTTGCGGTTGGTCAGTTCCTGTCACGTGATGTGCGCGACGAGTTGTTCGAGTATCACCTCTTGATGTGCGGGGCAGACATGGAGGTTGTGGAAACAGCAGGAGGTAGGCCTGGGGAGATAAAATAAGCAGAAAATTGAGCTTTTAAACTGGGTACACATTTAATATATTAACTAAGAAGGTTCTTTTTGCGGATGCCTGATACTTACTAAGATTTGTCGGAGGATTGTGGGGCTGTGCTGGTAGCCATCCGACATTGTGCTGCGGTGCTTACGGACTGAATGAGTGGGTTTGTTAACTTTTTGAATGTTAACTGATAGGCGCTCCATTTTGGAATCACGCCAGCTGCTTTGTTCTTTCTGTAATCCATCGATGTGACGCCTCAATGCAAGGTTTACAGCATGTGACGCCACATTGATGGGATTATCAGGTTGTAATACTGCAGAAAGCACAGGTTAATTGACTGTCTCCATACATTATTTGGAAATAACATCTTGCAATTTATATAAATGGTGTTGTAAGTTATATAAATGGTGTTCTACATGTGTAATCCCTCACCCCTGCCTTTTTACCAAAATGACAGGTGGCATGCTGTTGGCGCTGGCAGCAATACCTGGTGGAGACCTGGGTTCAGGGAGGATGAGGTTACCTGTCACAAGGGGACCTAGATTTGGCTACCTTGCACAGGGGCACCCAATTAAATTCGAACACAGGAAGCAATAACTGTAATGTCCAGAACCAGGATTGAGATTTTTCAGTGTGGCTTTTATTCATAACTAGCTGAACATAACAAAGCATAGATGGACCCCCATGGGGCTACGTTTACTGATAATGCAGATTAGAGACTACAAGGCGGTCCACTGGAAGAATGAACCAATTATACTGTTTTCAGGCTATGGACCCACCAGGCACTCAGCCCGGACTTGCATGCCCTTTGGATACACAGCCCGACTGGCCTGGCTCCCCTGCCGGCCACTTGACTGACGGTCCATTTAAAGAATGAACCCATTTTACTTGTTGTGGTTTCCTAGACCACTTAGAGTCTGCAGCACCCTAGAGAGATTTTCTTCTTACTTCTTCTGACTCCCATCTCACAAGGAGAATTCTTTTCCCAAGTTGTGGCTTCCATCACTTAGAGTCTGCGACTCCTAGAGAGATTTTCCATGTTGCTGCACTCCAAGTCTGGGTACCTACCTCATCACTGGCCAGGTGCATGAGGCAAGTCGCAATCACAGCAGAAATCCATAGAGATGGACCTGGTTACTAAAGATGGGGGGTTTGCCCACCTCCAGCTTCCACAGCCCATACCCGGCCATTTCTCTGGAAAAACTGAAACTTCGAAATGCAGATTAAATGGTGGATGGACTGTGGCACCCCCTCTACAACATTATTTGAATTCACACAGACTTTAGATTTTGACACTACTTCATTTGTTTGTCCTAGTACAATAGGCCTCCAAATAGTAGTTCATTTCCAGCTTTTTAGATTTCCTAAGCTGAGGAAACACATTCTTTGCCCTCTCAAATTAGAGCAAAACACTCACCTTTTGTTGCAGGTGCCCCACGACAGAGTACAACTCCTTCTACTTTTAAGACCAAACAGAAACTGTAAAAGGCAGCTTTCTTCCTTTAGCAGACGTTAGGATTGCCCTGGAATCTACAGAGGGATACTTTACTCCCCAGAGGGAGGGGGCACTGAGACCTGGACAGCGGCTCCACCACTTGAAACTGGACAATGACCTTCTTCAAAAGGTAAACAGGAACTCACTCTCTTCCACAGAATGTAAACAGAAACTCCCTTCCTGCTTGACAATAAACAGGAGACTGACTTTGAAAACTCCCAACGTTCTATCTCACCCCCTCTGCTGCAGATTCCAATGTGGCTTATGCAGCTGCGACAGTTCTATGGTGATGTCATCTCTCAGTTTCAGTGGAGACTGAGAACAGAGTGAGACAGTGTGAAACCCATTTAACTGGAGTTTCACAAGCTGCCTTCCCTGCCTACCACTAGGTCTTACTGGGATTCTAGTAACCGCGGGTAACAAGGGTTACACTCGCCCTTGACCAGGAAAATGACTGTCCCCAGTCATTATGCACCCGGCCTTAGGCCATCCCACCCTATGTGCTACCTGCGGAGGGGGGTGATCAGGCCCCCTCCTACCATGTGCAAGCACAGGCAGGCAACACTAAGGACCTAGAGGCCTGTAGCTGACATATCAGCCTCTACGCTCTCCACTTACTATTGACACATAGTGGCTCTGGTAGAACCATCCAGAGCATAGCCCTGATAGATCAGTACTGCGGTCCCTACTGCAGGTCAGGACTAAAGCCTGTCCATCCCCCCTAACCCACTAGGGAAAACCTATCTGCCTCTAACATAATATTCCAAAACAAAAACAAAGCCCGGGGACCTCCCCGACCTTGGGCAACCTGCAACCACACCATTAAAATGCCAATTACTGCCTCCTCCCTACCCCTACAACCACACCTGTGGAAGGAAAGGGTTAATATAGTAACAACCATAACAATAACAACACAGTACTTTAAATTTCTAAACACACTAAAGCACTGACGAGGAACTCCGATGAGCCCCTCCTCCTCTTCGTCTTCTCTTCTGTCTTCCCATGAACATCTGTAAGAAAAAGAAAGATAAAACACACTCCTACTCTGCATACACAGTCTACCTAAAACCCTACCATACAAAACACTGAACAATCCCACAAATATTTTTTAGAAAAAGGTAGAAAACAGTATTTACATTAGAATACAATAATGACATTATTTACTTATACACATTTGGGGAGATGGAGTGCCCTAAAAGTCCCAACTAGTGACCACAAGGCCCAAGGCTAGTCCAATAAAGAGTCTCTCCTGAGCCGGAGCCCGTGAAGCACAGTTCTAAAGGCCAAAGCCCCAAGGAGAGTCTTATGACAGTTCACACATTTTTGAAGTCTGTAGTGTAGGGTGTGTACTGCAGTGTCATAAAGATAGAAAAGGTTTCTGACTTACCAGCCATTTGTAGTACAAGAATCTGCACGAACCTGGTCCGCGGCCGAAGAATCTCCCAGGCAGCATTTCTTCAGATACAGCTGGGTGGACATCTTCTGGGAACCACAGGAGGGCACACCTGGAAACAGCTGGGCTGATGTCCTCTCTGGAGAAGGAACCTTAGAACAGGAACAAAAAGAAAAACAGCTGGTCCGACGTCATCCGATTACCAGGTGATGAACAGGAAACAGCTGGGATGGTGTCCTCTCTGGATCTGAAGTCATCTGTTGGGCCAGTGGATGGTTGCTGAACAGGACAGTACACTGTAGACTGATGAATATGGAGCACCTGAGTCCTTGGTTATTCATATTGGTGGATCAATAAGGGCACTTCACAGTCTGGTGTGGCAGTATTGACTACCACTGCTCGGCTCTCCATTTTGTAGGCACGGGCTTAATTGCTGGTAGGTCCTTGCACTGAGGCCAATAGTACCGGGGGTCAGGGGCTTGAATTATTACCCCATCTGGGTGCACATAATTCACACAGTGGGAGATTTCACATCCCTCTCCCGTCCACTATTCTCACTCTGTCCATAAACAATGTCTTGCCTCTCTTCCACTGCATATACTTTTGTGGAACAGTCTATTCTTTACATGCTGGTTGGCCCCAGGATGCACACTTTTCATTGCTTCATCCCAGATCCAGGATTTCCTGCAGTCCTCAATCTCCTCCCAGACTTTCTGAGGAAAGGTAGGAAAGGTCATACCATAGATCTCATTTGCCTTTCTACGAACCAGTCTCTCCTCTTTACTTGCTTTGGTCAATCTGAGACTGCTGGCCTGGCTTGGGGGTGGCCAGTCCTGGTTCTGCCAGCTTCGCATTCTCAAAGAAATTAAAAACGGATCTCTGACTTCTTCCTCTTGTAAAGCCAGGGCAGTGGCATCACCACCTTCTTCAATACATTCTTCCGAGGCAAGATCTTGATGCTGTGTACCCATTCCTTTTTCACAAGGCCACATAGGTTCCCCCTCATCTTCCTCTTCACTGAGGATCTGAGCCCAGGAGTGAGCAGTCGTTCTCACCCCGAGACTATCCATTCATCACTAGGCGTGGAGGTCGACACCTCCCATTCAAAGGCCTCCTGCATCTCATCTTCACCTAAGAGACTTAGGCTAGGCCCCCCCACCCAGGGGTCTATTGATGCTTTATCCGAACTTTCTTTCTGGGATCCAGCATCCAAAACTTCAACTTCAGGTTCAGTCTCTAACTCTGCACCCTCTAGCTTTGTGCCACACTCCCCTGAGGGGCCTTCTTCCACAGGCTCCGCCTGGTGCTGTGTGCTGCCAGCTGCAGATTCCTGAATTTTTGTCCATGTGGGAGCCAAACGAATTGGAAGCGCTTTATACAAGCCATATTTTTGAAGGCATCCAGCACAGTGAGGAATCATAAAGACATCCCTTCCAGCACTCAAGCATATCTGGCATACACGCACTGGATAATTAGGAATTGCCACATCAGGAGGCAGTTGCCTCCATAGCACCACTTTTCAATATCTCTCAGTCTATTTACGTGCTGTTACTGCAACCCGGCATGATCCGGTAATGAGCTGGTCCTGAGGCCATAACTGCAGAAAATAAACAAAGTTCACTGTAACTGAAAGTCCTACTTTAATGAACACACTCTGTAGCTTTAAAATGGCTCCTCTGTTGCTGTGTTTACTTTACTACCCCACCCTGTAATGGCGGCAGCAGCACTCCTGTGCATCAACATTTAGAATTTGGGTCAAACCTCTGTGCACCCGATTTATACCAGCTACTGATAACTTTTACTCAAACTGCACAACTTGCTCTGTTCTGGCTTTACACACATTTACAGGATTTCCCTTGGACTTTTCACATGCTGGTAACATTTATTTTATTTACAGTTCCTTAAATGCTTCAGGTTTCAGCTCAGGATTGCCTGCTTCTACTGGTGTTGCATTTTGCTACAACCCACAGTCTCTCTCTGGCTGCAAACTTTAAACTGAGGCTATTTTGCTTCCCTGCACACATTCAATGGCTTTACAGACTTGCACTTGCTGGCAGGACTTAACACAGTCATTACTTGCAAAGCGACTGTACTGCTGCACACACATTTTATATGGCATTACTAAAAATCACTGATTGAGCAGTTTTTGGGGTGTTTACTCACTGTTATCAGTAGCAACTTGCTGCGATGGGGTAAAACGGCATGCAGCCAGTTTTTTTAAGACCTCTGAACACAAATGGGCCGGCAGTCTCCGCGATCGTCGTTTTCAACACCAAACTCGCTATTTCCACGATCGATTTGCGGGTTAAGCCCGATTATAAACTCAGAAGTCACTTTTTTACTGTTTAGAGTGCTTTGAATACTTTGCGACACTCCTGCACTGCCAGTACACGCACTACTCTCTGTCTCCCTCTCGAATGCTGAGGCAGTCTCAGAAGAGCTGGCTGAGGGGCGGGACCAATGGCAATCTGACCAACCACACGACGTCATGCAAATGAGCCTGTTCTTCCTCACGAGGGCTCCTCTTCTCATGGCGAGCAGGCAAATTTAAACTGTAAAATGAACTTTTTTTTTTTCCAACTGACTCCACGGCAGGAGTCCATTTCAACCGTGTAACATTGCCATTAACTCTGCAGTCTCTCTCTTTACACAGAAAGCATTTCCAATGTCCAGGGCATAATTTTTCTGTTGCTACCCCTAGTTTTCCACACTTTTCTTCACAGAATTCACTTTAAAAGCATTTCAAACGTCCAGGGCACAATTTCTCTGTTGCTACCCCTAGTTTTCCACACTTTTCTTCACAGAATTCATTTTAAAAGCTGACAAAAATGCTGTAAACAATTTTGATGCAGGACAAGGGCACACTCTTTGGCTTTAATACTCATTGGTAAACAGTTGGCATTTTTTAAACAGCAGCACAAGATTCACAGCACACAGCAACACACTAGGGAAATTACTTCAGCTTTTTGGGCTACCCACTGCCAGATAGCCAAAACGCTAGCCCCCTTGCTCAAGTACCTTCCTTCCCGAACAAATCCAAAGCGATGCCTCCATTTTTGTAACCCCTCACCCCTGCCTTTTTACCAAAACAACAGGTAGCATGCTGTTGCGCTGGCAGGAATACCTGGTGGAGACCTGGGTTTCGGGAGGATGAGATTACCTGGCACAAGGGACCTGGGTTTGGCTACCCTGCACAGGGGCACCAAGTAAATCCGAACACAGGAAGCAATAACTGTAATGTCCAGAACCAGGACTGGGATTTTTCAGTGTGGCTTTTATTCATAACTAGCTGAACAGAACAAAGCATAGATGGACCCCCATGGGGCGACGTTTACTGATAATGCAGATTGGAGACTACAAGGCTGTCCACTTAAAGAATGAACCCATTTCTACTGTTTTCTGGCTCTGGACCCACCAGGCACTCAGCCCGGACTTGCATGCCCTTTGGATACACAGCCCGACTGGCCCGGCTCCCCTGCCGGCCACTTGACTGATGGTCCATTTAAAGAATGAACCCATTTTACTTGTTGTGGCTCCCCACACCACTTAGAGTCTGCGACCCCTAGAGAGATTTTCTTCTTTCTTTTTCTGACTCCCATCACACAAGGAGAATTCTTTTCCCAAGTTGTGGCTCCCCACACCACTTAGAGTCTGCGACTCCTAGAGAGATTTTTCCCAAGTTGTGACCCACGTCTGGGTACCTACCTCATCACTGGCCAGGTGCATGAAGCAAGTAGCAATCACAGCAGAAATCCATAGAGGTGGACCTGGTTACTAAAGATGGGGGGTTTGCCCACCTCCAGCTTCCACAGCCCATACCCGCCATTTCTCTGGAAAACTGAAACTTGAACTGTAGATTAAACGATGGATGGACTGTAGCACCCCTCTACAACATTACTTGAATTCACACAGACTTTAGATTTTACACTACTCCATTTGTTTGTCCTAGTACAATAGGCCTCCCAAATAGTAGTTCAAATCCCAGCTTTTCAGATTTCCAAGCTGAGGAAACACATTCTTTGCCCTCTCAAATTAGAGCAAAGCACTCACCTTTTGTTGCAGGTGCCCCACAGGCGAAGTACAACTCCTTCTACTTTTAAGACCAAACAGAAACTGTAAAATGCAGCTTTCCTTTAGCAGACGTAGGAATTCTCCTGAATCTACAGAGGGATACTTTACTCCCTCGGAGGGAGGGGGGCACTGAGACCTGACAGCGGTCTCCACCACTTGAAACTGGACACTGACCTCTTTCAAAAGGTAAATAGGAACTCACTTCCTTCTCCCACAGAATGTAAACAGAAACTCCTTCCTGCTTGACAATAAACAGGAGTCTGACTTTGAAAACTCCTAACGTTCTATCTCACTCCTCTGTTGCAGATTCCAATGTGGCTTATGCAGCTGCGACAGTTCTATGGTGATGTCATTTCAGTTTCGCTGAGACTGAGAACAGAGTGAGACAGTGTCAAACCCATTTAACTGGAGTTTCACAAGCTGCCTTCCCTGCCTACCACTAGGTCTTACTGGGATTCTAGTAACCGCGGGTAACACATGAAAATAGATAATTAACACAAAGTAACATGCTTTATTTATCCTTTTTATTCACTACTGGTATAAAAATGGCAAGAAAAAATCTAGAAATCTCATTGGTCAAGAGACATCAGATGACTGTACATTAAATCTCTGTATACACATAGTCATCATGGTCCTAAACCACATCGCACAATGAGCAAATCAGTCTTCTTACAACCAGAACTGTCTTCCATCAGTTCCTCTGCAACCAGAACGGATCTTCCATCACAAACATGGCTACTGCCTTTACACTGTAAAAACCTTCAAGTGGGACCTAAAAATAAAACTACTTTAAATAAAAAATAAACCAATTGAATTAAATGTTGTTTCCTTTCATCACACTCTCCTCACACACATAAACAAATTAGAAACATTAAGCATGGTTTATTGTTTTCATTAAAGCAATATACCCTCCAGGGGTGGGTATAGTGGTGGATTTACCACGACTGGTGTGGTTCGGTCTAGAAGCAGCCGAGTGGCTTAACCACACCAGAAGTGGTAAATCCACCTGTATACCTACTTCCCTGAGGGTATATTACTATTATGCAATGGCTTACATTTTTGGGTGATTAAAAATATAAAAATACTTTTTGTTTTACCTTTTAATTAATTTTTTGTTAGTTTTATTGCTCCACCAAAAAAATAGTTCTTTGTTGCTAGGTAGACATACCTCCAAGGTCCCTGAGGTTTCAGTTAGTTTTAATTGTGGTGTGTCCTTGCCGATAAATGAGGTATGCTTGTGTTTTTAGAAATGTGATTCAAAAAATACAAGTTCAAATTTTTTAGAGGGCTAAGAACGGGAACCACTGGTACTGTGAGCACTTATGGATGTAAGCGTAGGATCGTAGTGTGTTTGCCACTGTTTGGATTCTGGTAGTTGGAGTGATTTTTGCGAGGGTTCCTGCTAGAAATGAACTGGCGGCTGGCACCTTTTCAAGTGGGTATACTGAGGATTTATAAACGCTTGAAAGGTGCCAGCCAGCCAATCAAAAATGCAGGATTCTGTGGATTTTTTTGTGCCCATTGTATAATATATTTTCTTTATTAACAGTGAAAAATCCCCCTTCTGTCTTTACCTGCTCATTGGGGAAATTTCTTCTGATTGCCCTGACAGTGTGATAACTGAGTCTATGGCTCTAAAACAGGCCTTTCTTGTCTGTGTGTACTGTATTTTAGGAGAGTAACATTCTACCAGTGGAACAGAGCAGAATTTTGAATCCCTGTATTCCATGGTAAACATTCCATAACATTCTGTGGTGATTTGCATATGCAGCCCATGATGCTTTGCATTGTGGGGGCATGTGTTTTGTAATTCCATGATAAACATTCTATGGTCTTGAATGTGGAGAAAAACAGAAAAAAAAACAGGATGAAGAAATTAGGCAATACAGTAATACTTTATAAACAAAGAGAAAAGGTGGGAAAACATAGTTACATAGGCAGAGGCAGACTGCTCAAATACATTGCTGATGTTTATAAAAGCATGTACATTTGAATCATAGGTGTTTTCAGATGAAATTTTCCTCCTCTCAAAAAAGGCAACCTGGTAGGTTTAAAGTTTTTTTTTTTCTTACTAACCTTTCACTTCAATTCTATAGCAGTTTTCCTTTTATGTACTAGACCACAACAAAACAAAAATAAAGAGAAGGTTGCTGTCAATGAAACTATATAACTACAGTGTAGTGAAAATTAAGTTTGCAACACTGCTTATGTTTTACAAATTTACAGATGTTACAGTGCATGTATATGATAATTTGCATGTTACGAAGAAAATATTTTCAACCAACTCTACTAGTAAATATGTTTATTGCAAAGTGCTGTACTAGTTAACCTATTGCCGAGATATGCTATTTTATGCATTAATAGGGACTACTTTTTTCAGTTTTTAGATGTTTTAGATGTAACGATTGTACACTCTTTTGAAAATAGTAATTTAAGTTTTAATCACTATCAGAGTAAAATTAATTGTTTTATGATGGTGGCCCATTTTATAAGTGTTATAAGCCACTAAAGGGTGTACTTTAAGTGATTTTAATGCACTTCCCAGGGACATAAGGACACTTGGCATTAGTCTTCGTGCCTTAGCACACCCTGTCCTGGCTTATTACTTACATGTAACCACTACCACCTCCTTTCTCTCTCATAACTGCCTTGGATGCAACACACAATCTCCCAATTGTTTAAACGCCAGTCTGTGGGGCAAATGGGTTTGAATTTAACCTGACACCATTTCATACGCTGACCTGACTGGAATAACAAGGCAGACCCTCACCCCCACCCCTCGTGTCTAGGGCTTATGATGGAATTCAGTCTCAGAGAGGGAGGGAGGGGATCCGAACCTGCGGGTCCTTTAATACTGTAAGCAGCACGGTTAGGTGGTTGCTGACCTTGTGAATATTTTGGGTTCGACTTCATGGCAGCTAGAGACCGCCAACAGAGAAACAAGTTCCACACAGTACCTCAGACCTCACCATACAGTTGTTTTCACAGTCCTGAAAAACATGGGGTTAGAAGACCACAAGTACGCAGTTCTTCTAAAAGATTTGAATTCCACACAACTGTAGGATGCATATAGCAAACCATTTATTTTTGATAAAAGGCTCAAGCCATATTTTTCCTTGAGGCAACATATTTACTTCGTGAACTTTTTATGAGCTCAGGCAGTCAGACTTCAGCACTTGTTGTGGCACATCTTATGACGGAATGGGGATTTGAACCCTAATCTTATGTTGCTTGTAGCATAAACATAGCATCTACATTTCTAACTTTTAACCCATAGAGGGGGCAGTTTGTTACTGATTCCCAATGTTATTTTCCTTCAACACTAGCTGACTTCCATACAATTCCTCTGTCATGAAGAAGCATTGAGGAACTTACTCCCACTTTCTAAGACTTCTAATAATGGCAATGCATATTTCCCCACCAGTGGTGTGAGTGGTAACTTTTCCCAATTGTGGCATGTCTCTAAGTCGGAGAACAGCTGGAAACAGTTCTTAAATATGCACCGGTTATTGTACAGTCTATAAGGCTCCCCTTCGCCCGGCCCAAACAAGAGGACATCGGGATGGGGACCTGCCTTTCAAACAGCAACATAGCAGGAAGAACAAACAGTTTGGACAGCCTTTATCTGGTGGACATGAGAGAGCGAAAAGAATATAAACTGCCACCTTGTACCCTTCCTTTGGTCCAGGTGCCACCTGAATGTCTGGGCCCCTTCTGGCAACCACTGTGACTCTTGCCTAGCTGAGGAGACGACTTTCCTCCAGACTTTCTGCTAAATTTCTAAGTCCACTCTGCTCCTGCCCCACCAATGGGTGATGGGATCCCTGCTCTTTCTGCCTTACTTTGGGAAGGTGGCAATCTATCCCCTCCATCCACAGGCCTCTCTAGCCTTGACATGCTGGCTGCCTGACACTACACTTAACCGCCGAGCTGCTCCCTCACGTACACTCCTCTACGACTTTTCTCTAACTCCCAACTGACTACTGACACTTCCCTCGTGCCTGATAGGTGCGAAAAACCTAACGTGCACGCACACACATGCCCAGCATACGTGCACACTCTCTTGGTGTCTTAAAGGCACCCTTTAGTAACTTCCTGCAATGGCAGGGGGTTACTTACATATACCACACTCGTTGTGTATAAAGAGATTATAGCCATTTTGATCCTTGGAAAACAGGAGACGATGGAAAGTTTGATACCTTTTATTGGACCAAAAAATATCTTATACAAAGTTGTGTAAATAAATAATGTTATTTGTGCTTAAATATTTCTTTTCACTTTGAACACATTTATTAAACTTAGAACATGTTGTTTCCACTTTCAATATGGACATTTTACACAGATAACAATGTGGAATTTACAGTGGGAAGGTGGTCAGGTGTAAGCTAAAGCGAGGAAAAACGCCAGTGGAAACTCTACAAATGGTGTGGTATATACTGAATACATAATGTATTGCAGTGGGACAACACATTTATCTCCAAAATGGAGTGGTAAAACATGTATAACTCAAGTGGATCACAAATGGTGAGTTTTTGGTCTTTTTTTTTAATTTTATTTATTTCTTCTGGTCATGCCCCATGGAACCGCTCTCAGGCATCCTAGTCCGTGTTCTGCCCGCCTGAGGCCCCTGACCTGTGCCTCCTCCCCTGCAGCCAGCACCCTGGTTTAACCTGCCCAGGGTGGGTTGCCCCTCCTCTTGGGCACTCTTGTGAGTCAGACTCTGGCTGCAGGGTAGGGGCCATGGTGGAGGAACTGCAAGGCCAGTCGGGGTTGGCCTGGCGTAGGGCATGGGGGACAGGTGCCGTCGCCTGTTCACGGCGCCGGTGTTTTCCCTGTTCTGTGAGCTACCCCCCCTCCCGCGTGGTGCACATTGACGCACTGGTGCAGGCAACCCTGCCACCATTGGTCATGCTAGTTACGGCTTTCCCGGCATACTGCAGTGCTCCTGGTCTCCCAACGGGGGTCCCTGGCATGCCGGGACATCCCACCCCATCTTCCCCAGGGGAGGAGAGCACCACAAGGGCCCTCATCCTCAACCCTCCCCTGCCGACCTCCGGCGCCCGAGTTCGTTTATCGAACCCGGTCGCCAGTAGTGCGAGGTGTGGCGCCCAGCGCTCAACCTCAGTGCCACCTGGCCGGTCTGCTTTTGGTCTTATGATTCATTAGTGGAGATAAGTGTGATATTCCACAGTAATACATTATGTATTCCATATAGGAAAATTACGCATCACCGTAATTCTTGATCTTCTTGGACGAGTCTCCACCACTCATTCACACTAGTGGGATTAGCGCCGGAGGCACTAAGACCCATCGGAGCAAACTTTTGCTGGAGGGTCGGCGCGAGAAACGGCGCCGCGAGACACGGCGCCGCGAGCAGCGGCTCGAGCGGTAATGACCATCTCGGCGACGGACCCTCCAACCGCCTCAGTACCTTTTTTACCAAGGAGGTGCAGCGCAACTAACGTAAAGAGTAAACCCAACATTAAAAAACGACATAAGATAGTCCGTATGACCCGTAAGAAGGGTCAGCAAAGAAGTCCTCACGGCTCAAAGATTTGAGGAGTGAAGACCAATACAGCGTGAGCTCGGGGATGGAGGGAGGGTAGGATTGCAGGAGACCTCGCCCAAGAAGATCAAGAATTACGGTAGGTACGTAATTTTCCTATCTTCCTGGACATAAGTCTCCACCACTCATTCACACTAGTGGAGAGTACCAAGCTGATAATCCCTAAGGGCGGGTAGGAGAGCCAGAGCTCACGTGCCTAAGATAGAAGCCTATTAAGGATAGTTCTGCCGAAGCGGAATGTCGCTTAGCATGAACATCCAGTGCATAGTGCTAACGGTATGCACTGAGCACCAGGTGGCGGCGTATATATCTGCAATTGGAACATTGCGCACTTCCGCTAGGATGTCACAAGACCCTCTAGTAGAGTGAGCGTACACTCTACCTTCTAATTTAACTTGAGCCATGGAATAGCAATGACGAAGGCATGCCACTAACCATGAAGAGATGCATCTAATAGCGACAGGTTGACCCAGCCGGGTGTCGCTGAAAGAAACGAACAGTTGCTGAGTCTTATGAACATCCTTGGTTCTATCTAAATAGAACCGCAAGGCTCTTTAACATCCAAGGAATGAAGAGCCTGCTCCTCTTCATTTTGGAAATTAGCTAAGTAAGCAGGAAGTACCAGAGGTTGGTTTAGATGGAATTCTGACACAACCTTGGGAAGAAATTTAGGATGAGTAATGGAGAACTACGTTGTCTTTATGGAATACAGTATACGGAGGGTCCGTAACCAGGACATGTATCTCAGAGACCCTGCGGGCTGAGGTAATGGCCACCAGGAAGGCAGTCTTCCAGGTAAGAAATTTTAGCTCACAGGTAGCTAAGGGTTCGAAAGGCTTCCGAGTGAGCATGTCCAGCACCAGGTTAATGTCCCAGGCTGCAACTGGACGCTTAACAGGGGGTCTGGTATGGAGAATCCCCTTAAGAAATCTCTTCACCATAGGTAACTGAGCCAGAGTTAAGGAAGAAACCGCTCATGGAACGCTGAGATGGCACTAAGGTGAACTTTAACTGTGGAGTACTGAAGACCTAAGTTTGACAGGTCCAAAAGATACTCCAGAACCTTGCCAGGAGGACAGGAAAAGGGATTCCAAGAGGATTTTGCACACCAGAGAGAAAAACGTTTCCATTTGGAAGCGTACGTTTTTCGGGTGGCTGGCTTCCGAGCAGCCAGAAGGATGTCTGAGACTCTACTAGAGACGTTGAACCGATTCACTTCTATCTCTTCAGGAGCCAAGCATGAAGGTGAAGTGATTTCAGGTTGGGATGGACCAACGAACCCTGAGTCAAAAGACTGATTTGCAAAGGAAGTGGTCTCGGAGAGGCTGCCAACATACTGTTGAGTAGAGGAAACCATAGTTGCCGAGGCCAGGAAGGAGCAATGAGAATCATCTTGGTCCCCTGAGACTCGAACTTGAGGAGTAATTTCTGGATTAGAGGAAGCGGTGGAAAGGCGAAGAAAGCGCTTGTCCACCGCAGCCTGAACGCATCCTGACAGAAAATGCCAGGCCCTGGATTTCTGGAGCAGAAGAGAGGCAGTTTTATGCTGAGTGGGGATGCAAAAGGTCTAGGTCTGGAGTCCCCACTCTTTGAACAGGGACCGAGCCGGGGAGCAAAGGGAATCCTTCCAGGAGATTGTTCTCTGAGACCACCAGGTGAGAGACCTTCAAGGGCCCGCCACCTGATGGGATAAGACTGGGGTGAGAGGTCGGGACCACTGAGTGGAGAGCATCCATTGGGTGGTTCTCATGTGCAGTTGGGCCAGGGGGACAGTGAAGACCGAGGACGCCATGAGACCCAACATGCGTGCATCGAGAGAGCTGTAACCCATTGGTTCTCCTGATGTAACGGCCATTCAAGGATGTCAGTCTTCTGTCCTCTGAAGGAAAGCCTTCGCTGAAGAGGTGTCTAGAAGCGTCCCTATGAAAAGGAGCCTCTGGGAGGGTTGCAGTTGAGATTTTTCAAATTCAGCAGAACTCCCATGGACGTGAGAAGACGAGAAGTCGTTTGCACGGCTTCCAAAGTCCCTTGACGGAAGGGCTTGCTAGAAGCCAATCGTCCAGGTAGGGAAACACTCGGAGTCTGACTTCCTCGAGATGCGCCGCGAGAACTGCACAACACTTTGTAAAACTGCGGCCGAGGATAGCCCAAAGGGCAGGACCTGAACTGATAATGCTGACCCAAAGCTACAAACCTGAGGAACTTGCGGTGGGTCGGTGGACGGGATTTGCTGGTAAGCATCCTGCATATCCAGAGAGGCCAGCCAGTCGTGTTGATGCAGCAAGGGTAACAGGGTACCTAGGGAAATCATCTTGAATTTCTCCCTGGGAGGAATTTGTTTAACTTTCTGAGGTCTAGAATGGGGCGATCCCCCAGATTTCTTTGGAACCAGAAAGTAATGGGAGTAGAACCCTGTGTTTCAGAGATGCGGGGCACCAGTTCTATTGCCCTGTTGTTCAGAAGGCCCTGGATCTCCGCGTGAGGAGGTCTGACTGAGAGCCGACAACCTGGGTTGTCGTCTGGGAGGACAATTCCGGGGGGTTTCCAAGAAATTGAGAGAATAACCCTCGCGAATTATCCGAAGGACCCATTTGTCCGAGGTTATGGACTTCCACTGGTTGTAGAAGTACATCAGACGACCTCCCACCGGAGGAGAAAGTTCCACCTCGGGCAGAGTGGATGGAACTTGGGCCAACGACTCATAAGGTAGCGCTGGGAGCTTTAGGCCCCTGCGCTTTCTGCTGCGTCTTCTTTTGAGGTTGGGCAGGTTGGCTTTTATGGAAGCTTCCCCTGCCTCTGCCTCGAAAGGACTGACGACTCATGAAACTGACGCCTGTTCACATGCCCCCGGAGGGGCAGGCGGAGGTCTGGCCAACTTAATGGCTGATCTAGTCTTCTGAGTGGCCTCTAAGGCTTGCTCCACCTGAGGGCCAAAAAGAAAGGAGCCATCAAAGGCAGCGCCATCACCTGCTGCTGAGCATCATTCGTGAAGCCAGAAGCACGCAGCCAGGAATGGCGACCAGTACAAATCCCCCGCTGCTGCTGAGCTAGCAGTGTCAGCGCCCATGGCGGCTTTGACCTGTTGGTTATTGGACTCAATACCTCTAATAACGGTCAGAAGAAGCTCTGACTTGAATCCGAATCTGGAAGAGCTTCAACCATTCTCTTCATAGAGTGCCACAGGATATACTCATACTGGAGAAAATAGCCTTGATAACTGGCACGCGATACTTAGAGTGGAGGCAGCAAAGACTCTCTTACCTAATGTATCAATCTTACGAGACTCTTTGTTAATAGGTCGAGCTGTAGTAGTTTGAGGAAGAACGACCTTGTCATTCTCTGCCAGGACTACAATAGGATCCGCAAGGCTTGGGATGCCAAATGGGACGATCCTTGGGAGCTGAATACTTTATCAATGGATTTAGCCACTGAGGAATAAGAGCAGGATTATTCCATACCATTTGAGACAGCGTCTCGAAGGAAGGCTGGATCGGAGGAGTCAAACGTAGGGATCTCCAAGCATGAAGATACTGGAGTCTTAATATCTTCCCAGGATCGATGTCTGTAGTCTGAGAGAAAGAGGATCCCAGGTTCTTCAATAGAGACTTAAGGACAGGTCCTCACCACAGGCTCTGTAGCAAAGAAAGATCCTGTTTCTCCACTTCATCACCCAACTCAAGGTCTGGGTCAGGCTCAACATCATCTCCTGATGGTCCAGAAAGGACTGTTTGGACAGGAAAGGAGGAAAATTAGGAGAGGAGGAAATAGCAGAAAACAAGGAGAGTCCTCAAGGCTGCCGCGCCGAGATGGCAAAACGGGCTGAAGACGGCATCAGGAGGCGACGGCGCTGAAGAGGCACGCTGCCCCGCAGCCCCCGGTGGCGCCATGACGGTTATCGCGCCGGGCGCGCCGACGATGCCGCAGACGCAGCGCCGCAAACGGGCGCTCGACGACGCCGGTAGGCGTTGACGACGGCGCCGCTTTCATCCAACGGTATCACCGGGCGGTGTGCCGTCGAGACTTCGCGGGCGCCTGGATGGCGCCCGCAAGACCTAGCGGCACCAAAACGCGCCGACAAGCCAACAGACCCCGCCAAGGCGCCGGAAAAGCCCCAGGAACCTGGAAAGCTAGAGAAGGAAAAACAGGAGATAAGGGCATCGGTGAGGCCCCGCGCCGCAGCCATGTGAGGGGGGAACACTCTAGCACGGAGTCGCTGGCACCAGAAGGCGCCACGCGACTAGACGGTCCAACCGCCTACCTGATCGCCGAGGGCCCGAGGGTCGAGGCAACCGAGCCAGGCAGAAGAACCAACCTCCGAGCCCATTGCTCCATAAGAGCGCCCACTGATGAAACTGCTCATCTGGAGTCCTACCTATAGGCGGGAGGACTCCATGTCGAGGACGACGACACCGGAAGTTGGCGACCAAGAAGGAGACCGCAACTAGCAACGATAACCGAGCCGCCGACAAGACATACCAGAGGGCTAATTCTCGAGTGATGCCTTCTTTTGACCTGTGGGCCAAGAAGAGCCGAGGTCAACGGTGCCAAGAATGCACTGCTTATTTTTATGCCGGCGGGGACCGCCCATCCCCGGCATCGGACTGACCGCTGTCGGAACCCCGCTGAGGAGAAGGAGGCTGACCGGATCCAGCCCGGCTGACTGAACAGCTTTCATACGAAGTCTCCCTACCGTCACCTGACCTGCTCGTGGTCGACCGCCCAGTAGGCCGAGACTTCTTCAGTAAAATTTAATATTAGAAAATTTAACGAAAAATAGAATAAAATTAAGCTGATACTACTTATCGAGATAAAGTTACAAAACAAACTGAAAACTATGCGCTAGTTTGAAGTTTGACTTCGACAGATGAGCTACCGCCGCTACACTGAAGCGCACTCGACGGCGTGGAAAAAGGAACTGAGGCGGTTGGAGGGTGCGTCGCCGAGATGGTCATTACCGCTCGAGCCGCTGCTCATGGCGCCCGTCTCCTTGGCGCCTGCTCTCAGGCGACCCTCCAGCAAAAAGTTTGTTCCCGATGGTCTTTAGTGCCCGCGCTAATCCCACTAGTGTGAATGAGTGGTGGAGACTTATGTCCAGGAAGATCTACACATTTACACGGACTATATATACAATCTGTATGTTGAAAGCAATCACACTGCTCTGGTCATATTTCTTCAGTTGCTGCTAGTGCTGTCCAGTTTTAATTGATGTACTGTTGGAGCTAGCCACCTGGTGTCACAACTCGGCAGCAAACCACCTAAACAGAGAAACATCAATGACCCGTTGTGACTTACTCTCGGTGTTACACAAGAAGGCTCATGTGTATTTACCTGAGCAGTATGTAAACAATATGTGTACACCTAGCTTGGACAGAGTGTACTCACAGCAACCCCGTATTGGTTGGATTGGACGTACAGTCTGAATGATGAAGGACAGGGGTGCTGGCATGCACAGTCCATGCATGCCACTCGCCCATGCACCTAAACCATCATTTACCCTGTTAGTGTGGTGGTACCCCCCCCACCACCACATCGCTATCTCTGACTTTCCTTAGTAAAGGTACTCTGCTTATCCCTGATAGTGTTCTGTCCATCCACCAACCCCACATCACGATCCCAGACTATCGCTTGTAAAGGGATTTAAACATTACCATGATAGTCTAGTTACACCACCACCACCACATCACAATCCCCAGTCCTGCTAGAAAACATTTTCATCATTACCCTGGTAAGTGACATGTTGGCAGGGTGTTGGTTTTACTATGTAGTGGTGGAGGGACCGTAGAGTACGAGGTTCATCATTATTTACTAAACATACGTGGGTCCAGGTTCGTGATTTGTGGGTAAGGGTGAACCAGTAGACTACTGTGGCAAACCTGTAACTAATTTGAAGTCACAATGTAAATTACTGTGGTTACCACCACCAAGATACTGCATTTTACTTTTAAAATGGTAACCATTTATCTTGTAGTTGTTGGTCCTAACAAGGAGCATTAATCTAGTACTTGTAAGATATTTGCATTTCTGCAAGACTGTGGGCCCAGTATTAGTAGTTTACCATAGTACTGTTTATTGTTTTATGTACATGGCAATACAATGCATTTTCATCAGCTGGTATCAATGTGTTACAAGTATCAACTAACAAACAGTTTATGTACATCTGTGCTAAGCATTTTGCTTGTTCTACTGTTAGTTACACATACTATAGAAGAATTTATTATGTAAGGCAACTAGTTGGTATTCATAGTTGTGATATGCATCATTTATTTCAAAATGAGCATAACACTGTAATAGAAGGATTAATACAACTTGTCTTTTTTAGTGCTGCTGGCTCTTTACTTTGTACAACTTCATTCATAGCCTGTAATAATAACGTGTTTAAATAGTGAATTAAACAGTTTAACAACAACTAATTGATGTTACTTAGAACACATCAGAACAAACATCTAACTCAGGACTATTAACTGGTTCAGTTATGTAGTACGACATCATAGCTATCATATGGTGCTAAGTCAGCTGGAAAGGGTACAGCTGGAAATCATCAAGGAGAGAAATGGATGTCGGGTGGGCTTATAATAGGCTGAATGAGCAACCCAGCTCAGTGCTGTAAGGCCAGCAAGTGCAACAGGATGATGGTATGTGTAGCAAGAGGAATCGCATCAGTACATTAGTAGGTGATCCTTCCTCTACACAGGTCTCTTGTCAGGCAGCGCCTGGAGTACTGCGTGTGTAACCCCTCACCCCTGCCTTTTTACCAAAATGACAGGTGGTATGCTGTTGGCGCTGGCAGCAATACCTGGTGGGGACCTGGGTTTGGGGAGGATGAGGTTACTCGGCACAGGGGGACTTAGGTTTGGCTACTCTGCAGAGGGGCATCCAAGTAAATCAGAACACAGGAAGCAATAACTGTAATGTCCAGAACCAGGACTGGGATTTTACAGTGTGGCTTTTATTTACAACTAGCTGAACACAACAAAGCATAGACGGACCCCCATGGGGCTACATTTACTTGTAATGCAGATTAGAGACTACAAGGCGGTCCACTGGAAGAATGAACCAGTTATACTGTTTTCAGGCTATGGACCCACCAGGCACACAGCCCAGACTTGCACGCGCTTTGGGAACACAGCCCGACTGGCCCGGCCCCCCTGCCGGCCACTTGATCGGCGGTCCATTGGAAGAATGAACCCATTTTCTTGTTGTGGCTACCCACACCACTTAGAGTCTGTGACTCCTAGAAAGATTTCTCTTACTTCTTCTGACTCCCATCTCACAAAGAGAATTTTCTTTACACTTGTTGTGGCTCCCCACACCACCTAGAGTCTGCACCCCGAGAGATTTTCCATTTCGACCCATGTCTGGGTACTTCCTCATCACTGGCCAAGTGCATGAGGTAAGTAGCAATCACAGCAGAAATCCGAGAGGTGGACCTGGTTACTAAAGATGGGGGTGTGCCCACCTCCAGCTGCCACAGCTCATACCCTGCCATTTCTGGAAAACTGAAACTTCTGAATGTAGATTAAATGGTGGATGAACTGTCACACCCCCTCTACAATATTACTTGAATTCACACAGCACTCTAGCTTTTGACACTACTCGATTTGTTTGTCCTAGTCCTATTGGCCTCCCAAATAATAGTTCAATTCCTAGATTTCTTCACATATCCCAGGCTGAAGAAACACAATTTTTGCCCTCTCATATTAGAGCAAACACTCACCCTTTTGTTGCAGGTGCCCCACAGGCGAAGTACAACTTTTCCCACTTTCCAAACACAGACTGAAACTGAAATAGGCAGCTTTCTTTCTTCTGGTAGAAATTAGGGGATTGTCCCTGGAATCTACCTGGGAGGGGGCACTGAGACCCGAACAGCGGTCTCCACCACTTGAAGGCACTTGAAGGCACTTGAAGGCAAACTGGAACTGCTCCTTCCTCTTGAAAGCAAAGCAAACAGGAGATTGACTACTTTGAAAACTTCCAACGCTCTATCTAATCCTCTGCTGCAGATTCCAATGTGGCTTATGCAGCTGCGAGTTTTATTGGTGATGTCATCTCTCAGTCTCAGCTGAGACCGAGAACAGAGTGAGACAGTGTAAACCCATTTAACTGGAGTTTCACAAGCTGCCTTCCTGCTTACCACTAGGTCTTACTGGGATTCTAGTAACCCCGGTAACAAGGTTACACGTACATTGGCACGCATTCATGAAGAAGGATATCAAACTGTTGGAGGGTGCATAACACAGTTTAATAAAAATGATCCAGTGCTTTGAGATAAAGTCCCTTGTGGATAGGTTGTGCAACCTGAACACATACTCCATGGAGGAGCAGATGGAGATGGCGGATATGTCTGAAACCATGAAATTTATTTTGGGGATACATGTGGTGCGTATAGAATGGATTTCATGGTTTAGATGGGGGACGAATACAAAAGGGGCATCAGCTGAGTATGGAGTGGGGAAGATTCAGGAAGGAAATCAGGAGATGTTATTTTACAGAACAGATTGTGGACAGGTAGAATATTCTGTCCGAGGATGTGTTTTTCCAGAATAGTGGACAGTTTCAGTATTGTTAGGATGATTGGGCAGCTGCAAATTGAGGGGCTAGCTGCACAATCAAGCAGACTTTGACTGACTACAAGGCTTGATACTGCTGGCATGTTCCTATGAAATGGGTACAGTCACTGTGTCATTGACAAAGAAATCTACCACTAAGTGTGGTACACACCGCCCACTAATGAGACAATTATATGAAGAGGTTCTCAAGTGAATAATCAATATATTCAAGAAGTGGTTTCTATAGTTTTGTTCAACAACACACTTTCATATTACACTTAGTTACAGTATCTGTGGGGCCTAATGAGGGGCACTGTCAGCAAACTGAGAAATGAGATGTATGTTAACATATAAGGAGCTTAATATGTATAGCCTTGAGGAAAGGAGGGAGAGGGGGACATGATAGAAACTTTCAAGTACCTCAAGGGAATCAACAAAGTCCAAGAGGGTAGCATCTTTCAAAGAAAGAGGTGTGCAAGAACAAGAGGGCACAATTTGAAGATGGGGGGGGCGGCTCAGAGGTAATTTAAGAGTATTTTTCACAGAGACAGTTGTGGATGCATGGAGGCGGCCTTGGGAGGAGGTTGTGGAGTCAGAATCAGTGGTGGAATTCAAGCATGCATGGGATAGTCATAAGGCAGTTCTGGGGGTGGGGGTAGGAAGAAGTAGGCTGCTGATTAACTAGGATCTGCAGCTTATCCAGTAGGTAGGAAATGGGCAGACTGGGTGGGCCAAGCGTCCTTATCTCGTCACAAATTCTATGTTTCTATATGAGTTGTGCCAGGCATTGTATCATTCTGTTACTGTCTGTGCAAGGAGGGAAATCGAGACCTGTGTTTCTGAATCAGTAGTTGCTTGTTAGCTTGAACAAACTTCGAGCAAAGTGGTTCGGGCACAGACTCATCCTCACAGAATATTGTACCTTTTAATTGTAAGTCTGTTCTCTTAAAACATTTTGTGTATTGAGCAGCTAATCTATGTATGTATAACTATCCTTGACAACAGCAGGTCCACCTTGTAAATGAGCTTGCTCAACGGTGATCGCCTGGATAAATAAAGATTTCATTGATTGATTGAGTACACGTGCACTTTTGTATGATGGGTATTCATCTCAAAGTTCCATAACCATTGCCTTGATGTTCCACTCGTACCCTGTGAATATGACACACGATACTTAATCAAATAAATAATAAATTGTTGCGGACTGTCATACAAGCAAGCAGTCCAACCCAACATGATGTGCATTATTGGTGAATACCGGACTTCACATTGACGTAATGAGGCCTTGCTCAGAAACTGGTGCCTTACAGCACCTGGAAAGTCTGTTATTCCATAGTAACTCTCATAGGGATGTTTTTTGCATGACTATAAAATGTCCAGTATATAGATAAAATGGTTTGATAAAAAAAGCAACTTACTAAACAATAGTTTACTATAACTTTTATAATACTGTACATTACAATGTGACTATAAAAAATCCAGTAATCTGATTGGTTGAGAGCTTGTAACCCTGTGCTGATATCTCATGACACAGAAGTAGAAGACGGTCCAGTACCCTCTTCACAATAAAATCAATAGTACCAGCCATTCCTGACTGCCATCACAAACGTGGCTGACACCTTTACTCACTAAAAACCTTCAATTTGGCCCTAAAAATATGGTTTAAATTAATAAACATACAAATTTAATGTTAGTTGCTGTCATAGTACTCTTGTTACAATGCATACATAACTTAAAAAATGAAGTACTACAGTACTTAGAATTGTGATATGTGGCGTTTCTTTGCTGACCATAAGGAATCCCCCCTCCAATCATCACCTGCTTACTAGGGACATCTGTGTTGTTTACATACATACGAACATACCAGCAGAAACAGACCACCCGGTCTATCTAAGTCTGCTCGAGTGTACGCCAACACCCCTAGTTTGCAGCTGCCCCACCCCCTCCCCTTTGTCATCCCACTGCCACCCCCCACCCTCACTCTCCCCCGTTCATGCCCTTTTGAAGCTGATCACAGATTTACATGATACCACCCATTCTGATAGGGCTGCTCCATTTTGCTACCACCCTCTGTGAAATAGTGTCTCCTCATTTCTTAGCCCATGCCCGCCAGACCCTCCCTCCTTAACTCAAAGACCCCATCTGCCCCATCCTTATTGATTCCCCTCAGATACTTGAATGTCTCTGTCATGTTCCACCTACCCCTTCTATCCTCCAGAGTGTACTGTACATATTCAGGTCTCCCAGCCTGCTGTCATAGTCTCTCCCCTCCATTCCACATATCATCTTTGTTGCCCTTCTCTGCACCCCATCCAGTAGCCTGATATCACACTTTAGCAAACTGCACCCAATGCGACTTGTAGCGGGGCAAGATCACCTTTCCTCGCCCAGACGAAAACTCCCTCGCTATGCACCTCAGCAATTTGTTCACTTTTGCAGCCGCTTTCCTGCACTGGGCAGTGTTGTCTGGGCCCTGCTATCATTACCCCTAGGTCCTTCTCCTCCTCAGTGATTCCCAGCTTAACCTCCTCCCCCAGCCAGTATTCTCTCCTTGGGTTCTTCACCCCAAAGTGCATAACGACTTCTTTGCATTGAACCCCAGCTACTACCTCTCTGACCACTCCTCAAGCTTGCGTAGGTCCCCCTGCAGCTGCTTCCATCCATCTTCTCCATCCATTACTGCTCTGATTTTGGTGTCATCAGCGAACAGACTTGTCTTGCTCACCACCCTGTGTGCAATGTCTGATATGAAGAGCCCGAACATTACTGGCCCCAACACAGAGCCCTGTGGCACCCCACTCGTCACCAGCCTTGGAGTTGAGAGCTCCCCTCTCACCACCACCCGTTATAGCCTGCCACTCAGCCAGCTTGTAATCCAGTTCATCATTTTTGCCCCTACCCCTACCCCAGTTAATCTCTCCTGCTGCCCATGAGGCATCGAATCAAGGCCTTGCTGAAGTCCAAGTAAAGAACATCCACCGCATGACCCTTATCCAACTCACCTGTCATCCACTCATAATATTGTATGAGATTGGTTTGACAAGACTTCTCTGAAACAAACCCATGTAGCCTCATATCCTGGAGGCTATTGTCCTCCAGATGCGACACCAGTCTTTCCTTTATTATCGTTTCCATGAGTTTTCACACTATGGAGGTGAGACTTACCGGATGATAATTACCCAGTTCATCCCTTGGCCCGCTCTTGTGTAATGGTACTACATGTGCCATCCTCCAGTCCAGTGGCACACACCCCGACTCCAGTGAGGTG